>WWCI01000004.1:0-1228083 GCA_011799845.1 Hypomyces rosellus | reverse complement strand
TTTTCGGGTCGAAGATGGGACATTTTGGGGTCTAGAACAACTTACTCAGATACTGTAGGATCTGCAAGGGTCCATCTTTCAGCTTTCATCCGACTGCCAAGTTTCTGCAAGCAACTTGTCATAAATTGACAACGCATCTTGATGTAAGTCGTTTCTCCGAACACATTCCGAAGACGGGTCAACTTCAAATGGTAATCTCGTGCTGGAAACTTATTACCGTCTTCTTCATCCGACTCTAATATAGAGTCACAATTCACCTCTTCCATTCATTTCTCTCCAACTCTTCAATCACTACTTGACGAAATTTTCTCTGCGCCTATCCTCCCAGTGTGAGGTTTCGCCTATCAAACTATCTTCTCCATCTTTACAATACCGTTCATTATCGACCTCTAAGATGAAGCCCTCATTTGTCGGCCTCGTGGCTGTTATCGCCTTATCTAGCCAGTCTACGGCCTTCTTCTTCTTCCCTCTACGTAGAGCTGTTAGACCTTGGTGGGTGTTGGGAGGGGCTGGAGGAGGAGGTGGTGGTGGTGGTGGAAGTGGTGGAGGAGCACCCTGTGCAGCGGCCCTCTGCGCTCAGCAAAGTTGTGCAGTACCAGATTGCATTCCCGCCATGGACCCAACGGCGGTGCATAGTGCCGTTGAGGATTGCTTGAACAACGGTCTTCCCAATGTTAAGCTCAGCCAAGACGGAACTCAACACATATGTCTTCCATAATAATCTTGGCCACTGGAAACGAATTCGACAGCGCGGCTCAATCTCGACTTCACCTCCCACCATTCGCGGCGCTTGAAGTTGCACGGGGCAAAAGGGGACAGGGGATAGGGGAACATAAGGAGTCAGAATAAGCCACCAATAAAGCAATCAACCATTGAAGGCTCTGCAGCTAGGCATCGTTTGCAGTCTTGTTTCCCATGTTGTCATGTTTACGTGAATATTAGTAGCTCGGCAGCACTCTGTAGCTTGCCTCGTTTAATTTTCATTGAAGAAAACCCACTGTCTTCCCCGCTCCCGCCCTGCCCTCCTCTACCCAACCGAGCATGGGATCCATAATGCTACGGGGAGCGGCTTACAGTATCCACGCATGCGTACGTAAGTTGATGAATACCTATAGGTCGGAGGAGAGGAGAGGACGCACTGCCATACGGGCTATATCTCAAGTTGGGTATGATCTCCATTGACGTACATATGCGCTCCCCCCGGTTCCAGTACGCAAATGGTAAAGCTCGGAGTTTAAGGGGACCTCAACTGCAAGGGCATATGTGGAATAAGCTCGCCCGTTTCTGCGGGGCCAAAGTCGGTTATGGTAACATGCATATATACGGGATTCAACTTGATCGAATAATAGGTCGGAACCTCGGGTGCCAAGCAAACGCGGCACAATCAGCCACCGTCGCAGCAATCAATGCAATGCTACGACGATGGTAAACATTGCATGAGAATGCTCAAAAAGTGTACGGTTTCACAATGACACATAACTCAGTTGTGGCTCATCGGTCTGCTTGGCGACACACGTAATATTAGACCTACGCGCATCTGAATTATTTGCACATGCCCTGGTCTATTCGGTAGATTCTGCAGAATGACTCGTCGCGAATTACTCAGTCTTCGCGTTCAACTTTTCAGCTTGGTTTGGATCAAAGGCGATGCTACATTCGATGTCCCTGTCACTGCATCGTGACGTGTCATGGAGTTTCCTCTTGCCATTTGTCCAGCGGATGTTAATATCTTGAGCAGTCAATTTTCGCCGGCCACACATGTTATTACTAAATCACTCTTCATGGCGTCCATACTCAACGCAGCTGTAGTCTACTTCAACCCCTCATCTCTCTCGTCTCCTTGAAGAGCGAGGGCAACTTTCACTCTTTGTTTAATCGTCGCAACAACTCAACCAACTCTATTGAAGCCTCCTACACACATCGCTATCATGAGATTCGTCCTTGCTAGCCTGTTGGCCATGACAATTTTTGTGGCATCGTCCACAGGCTTCTTCTTCTTTCCTCTGAGAATCAGAAGACCCATCTTCAAACCTATTCCCATTGTTATCGGAGGCGGAGGCGGCGGTGGTGGTGGTGGTGGCAGCGGCGCCAACAATTGTGCCATATGCCCTCCACCAACGAACCAAGCACCAAACTGCCCCAAGAACGCGGCCTTTGACACGCGATCGAGGGATCTCGCATCATGCACAGGCGGACGAGTGGCATATTTCAACGCTGATGGATCGTTGAACTCGTGTCAGTGAGCGTACAATACAACGACCAGATCACCTTCGAAGCCAGGCCTCTTGCGACAACGTTTCTCATTTTGGGATGAGCCGAAAGCTTGGCTGGGATTGGAAATGAGGGGGGATGTTGGAATTCGAGATCAATTGCAGCGACTCTATGAAAAGCATGGAACCAAAGCTGTACTCAAACAAACAAATAAACAAATAAGCAAGCAAACCAGCGCATGTAGATAGGACAGAATGCCTTGTGGAAGGAATCACTACCTAGCATGCATACTCTACTCTTATTCAAAACTTTGCTGTGCGTAAAAGATGCAAATGTTCAAGGTGTTCACATCGCGCGTTCCCGTCTCTGGTCAGAACGACATGACGAATCGGCGTGATCCCCGAGACGGCAACTATAGACGGAAGCTATTCTAGCCTCCGTGCTCAAGCCCAATTCCGTTCTTAATTCCAAGCCAATAAGACGGGTCTCTTGCCGCTCTCCGGAGTTGTCCGCGGTGCAAGCTGTGAGCAGGTTTGCTCATGAGCCCTAACCCAATCACAGTGGTGACCTACATTAGCTCTGCAGCTCAAGCTAATCTTGTTGCAACCGTCTTTGCGGAGCATGCATTTGCGTGGACCCCGAAAAAGAGCCTGTGGATAGATGCTCAGGCCCCCCTTGGCAATGCAACAACGTTGGACATTTTAACATCCAATCTCTTTCTTCTATTACCCTACGCCCTACCTGAGTAAGCCGGGGGCCACAGCATGTCCAGCCACGGAACTCGGGATAAAAACTTGTTTAATGTCGGGTCCTCGTTGTGACCTCTGGACGCAACACTCACCGAAGCACCAACGCCATTTGCCAATGCATTTCTTTTCTCTGTACATTCGCCACCCGATGCCCGAAGTTCCCCGCCTTGTCCTTCATCCAATCGTGGACATGGTGATGCTGGCCCGCCTGCGCTCAACAGCACCGACCCCACTCTGTGTCTGCCGCTGTTCTACCTCTACCTCTATACTTGTAGGTACTTGTACCCAAGTCCCGCAGCTCAAGTAACTCCCGGCTTCTTTCTCGCAAGTATGCTCCGAAGGCTCAGCCCACTCACATCTACTCCCTCAGGGGGGAGTCCACAAGAACTTTGTTACACAATGCTGCGTGCACTGATTCCGTACTGAATGCTAGTCAACGGCGTGGATACGGAGCCTTGGAATACGCAGCTGACCGTGATGTTTGTGCTCCTCCAACAACCCAAGATCTCTAATCAATGTATGAAGGCTTACTGTCTAGCTATTGATTCATGATTCTGCCTCAAGCTACGTAGGTACATAGGGTCCTCGCTAGGTATCATCGGTTGGTCGGGTTCTGTCAAATACAGACTACCTGGGTGTTCAATGATGCCTAGAAGTGGGTCTGGTCAAGGAGCATTTGTCTATGAAAGTTAATCCATGAATAGATACATGGATAGTGAGCCCGCCATGATGGCAGTCTGTTATAGTGATAGTTTACCCATAACGAGGAGGGTGAGGAGAATAATCCATGCTGGATAAACTGATCCCCGGCTTGAACCGTCACAGACCTTTGCTTATCTTTGCCCTGATCACCGCCAACATCAACCCCGCGATCCGTCTAGGTTATCAATATTGGGTATGTTTCCTTGAAGATTACTGGGCGACAAGATGAAATCGAAGCCAAGTAATATTTATTACAGTAGAGGACCAGATGAGTTGAGCAGTCACGGTAATAACTAAATCAGCATCTTCACCACTGTACCAATCAACTTCGCTAACTCAGATTCAATCCACGAAATTTCCACATCTCTCATGTCAATATTGCTTTGAGGGTGTCGCCTATTGCCCGTACTGAGATGCAATGTCAGTGCATAATCGTTCACCAGTCAGCATTAGAGGAGAGGCTTACCTTGAACTCTCTCATCAGCTGCGCATTTGCCACGCCTTCAACCGTTGCAAAAATACGGCCTTCCCCTCTGGGGGCTTAACTTACAATTAAATCATTGGGGTTGGGATAAACCATGGTGTGATCAAATTTGAGCGAATCCCCGGTGACTTGAGATCGTCCGAGAAGGGTATTCTAAAGGTCCTAGAGACTGAATTTTGTGGCCCTATACGCACTAAGCCGGGCACCGGTGAAGCAACCGCTCAGGGACGGCATGAAAAAGAGGCTGTTGAGCCTCTGGGATGATGCATGTTTAGGATCGAGTACAGAAAGGAAGTAAGGATGATGAGGTTTGCAGTGCAGTAAATACCAACAAGTTTTACTTCAAATACTTTTGTTGACGGCTTCGTAGGGTTTGAATCGATGGAAGGGTCGCTGAGCACTGCTGCTGAAGGAATTACAACATCTAGAGTGCGGCTTGGAGAATACGGCTGCACGCTCTCAAACGCTTTCACTTGAGAATCCCACCCTGTAACATGATTGTGGACAAATTTAACATTGAATAGAGACAGAACAGCTTTCAAGTAACGATAATATAATACTTGCAGTAACTCATGACAGCCAGCTCTGATGCAGTTGCATATCTGCAATAGTAGCGAACGCCTTTCGCAGCCAACTTGCCCCAGTTGAGCGGGGATTCGCGATCTGCTTGTGGCGAAATCACGGAGCATGTAAAATTGCTTTCGAAGAAGAAGAAAAAAGTGTCGTTTTAGCTACCTAGACACCAGGTCAGAAGCAAGTAACGCAGAAATCTAAACTTCAAGAAGTTTGTACTCGCGTGCTATTTTACAGATCCAAATAAATCCCAAAATACCAAACCTCATCTAAAATATGACCTGCAAAACAAAAGAGGTCAAGGTTGAAGGCATACCAAATTCAAATGGCTGCGCTGCTATTGTCACATGTGGTATGAACAGCCTTTCGTCCCTGCGATTCAGATCGTAGCAGTAATAGATATTACTCTAAAGTGTTTGTATAGACCATTCATTATTTCATCAATTTTACCAGCAATTTACTAATAAAACAAAAACAGCAAAAAAGACAATATTGGTGAGTATGAAATGTCTAATGGTGCACCTAGTAGTGAGGAGGGTGTGGAATCGTGCCGGGTAAGCTGAGTATTGACAGCGGCATTGTAGGATCCCCAATGTTATTCCCAGAGCGGGCCATCAAGTGATCCGAGGATTTCGATAAAGGTGTGATCTAGGGCTGAGTATCAGTAAGGATCTCCCAAACAGAAGATGCCTTTAGCTAGACGTACCGGGAGGTGCGATGGATTGTGGGGACTTGGCATGTTCATACCAGGAGCGTACATGCAGCCGCAACCAATACATGAACTCATTTCATTGTTGAGATAAGCATCTGATGGGACTATAGCTGGGTAGATATAACCGGAGCTGTCAAGGTTGAGAAGCGGCTCGTCGGTAGCAGGGTACATTGTGTAGGAGAAGATAGGCGGTATGCTAGATGGACTGGGACCGTCGTACACGGGATGTGTGAACTGGCCTATATTCGCCGCAGTATTGGTAGGCCTTTGGATCTGAACTGTGCATTTAGCATTCTGAGCCATGCGAGATTCGGTCGATTGACCGCCCGGCGCAAGTTGCTTCCCAGAATTGCCATTATTTAAACCAGCGTGGCCCGTAACACCTTCTAGATGGCGCTTAAGCTTGTTTCCTATTCAGTATTGCGAGTTACTTTCCCTGGTCTTGTGGTATCCTTTCACACCGGCAGTATAAGTGAGATTTACGTACGATACTTTCGCTGAGCAATGCGATTTTGTACTCTCCGACGATCAGCAAGATCAGGAAGCTTGGTCCAGTCCTCATCTGGGTAGGCAGAGCTGCTGAAGGCGCTCCCCTCACCGCGTTTTACACCATACCAGGGTGGATAAAACATAGCAGCTTGGTCTGGCATTGCAGAGAAGGCAAAGGAATGTTGTGACATGGCTATGATGTTTACAAGTGCACGAGAGTCGTGTGTCTAAAGCAGAAAGAAGTGAGGTGTGGAGGAGAGCGAGATAGCTCTGAAGATGCACTCACTTGATGAGAGATGTCAGTCTTGGAAACTGGTGAAGGGCGATTTGAGTAGGGCTGAACTTGCAGTTGGAGTTATACAACCGTGAATGAGTGGTGATAGGCTGTTGCACTCGACTCGCATGCCAGGGTGAGTAAATGAGAGCACGAAAAAGGTTCAAGACCAGATGGCTAAGCTGTCTTTTTGGAGGCTTTCGTGTACACGGATAACTCTGGTTTGTTCTGTAGAACTGCGTGAGTCTGACCTCATTGCTCATGGAGCCGAGTAAGGCTCTTGTTGTCTGATCAAAGTTATCTTTCATCAAGGTTGATGGTTGTACGCGTATCTCCCTTTTCGTTCGAGAGTCCACCCCAGTCGCTCGGGGAAGCAAAGAATGATACCTATGTAGTAATGGACGGGATATGGGTATGGGGGGGAAGGGCAAAAGGAGACCACAGAGCGGGCAGTCAATCCATGGGTGTCCACATTGACATGAGTCGGATGTCTGTCGCTGCAGGTACAGAACAATTTATAGCGGTTCATGGTATGAATCAATCAGGAAACTATTCTCCGGGCTGCAGGTAAAACCAGACATGGAAACATGACAGCAGGAGAGACATTGGATGCGCTAATAACTAGATACTACTCCACGAAGTTGAATCTATATAACCTCTAACCTCCTAATGACGGATGAGGGCTCGACTGGTGGCTTGGAGCATCGTCACGATGCCATCAAATTCTTACACCTTAGGATCCCAAGGGTTTGTCCCCTAGAAGTGAGCTTAATTTATTCTTTTGTGTAATCATCGAGAGTGATAACAAGGGGGGCCATAACTGATTTATTTTCATCAACCAACACGTTATAAGTTGGTAGTATTTGAAGGTCCCTTCAACCTTTTCGACATCTTTCCGTCTCTGTCAACCATGAATCCCCATCTTTTATAGGCCCTGCAGAGACGGAGAAAGGGACGATGATGCTCTACTCGGTCTCACCATTACTCGGAATAATGTGATCCGAACCACACGGGACAGGTTTCACATCGTTACATGATACAGGGCTGAGTATACCCTTGGCGGACAAATTTCACCAAAGGATGGAACTGCGACGTTCGCTTCGGGCGCAAGTTATCCACAAAATGTCGTATCGCCAGCTCTTAATTCCCACCCATCTTAAGCGAGACTTGGCGCAGGATAGGACTTTTTAGTGCACCAGGCATGTTTGAAGTTTTGTCTTATTCTGACATGACCCCATCTATGGACGAGCACATATTTTGGACTCTCCCCAATTAAATTACCTCCTCCAATAGAGACCTCTCTATGCTGTCGTGATACTTGAACTCGCACGACTGACTGAGAAATACACTCTTCTATACGGAGCAGACTGATTTTCCATCATCTCCCCTCTTCGTTTGGCGCCTCTAGTGAATTTTAAAGGTTTCATGATATTCAATTGCCTGGCCCGGCCATCGACGCCTGCAACGAGCTACAAGTAGAACCTTGAATGTAGTTCTCGGTGAGGGCTGTTGATAAAGGATTCACGCACGTCCATTTTACCAGTCTAGGACTGATTTCGACCCGGACTCAACAGTTCTATGTACATACATAATCGGTAAGACTGCCCCGTTCTATTCCCGGCAAGGGTCAGCCACATCCGCGGATGGGTCCACGGAGGGCTCCGTGGCTGCTCCGCGGTGCCCCACTGTTCTTGCTCGGATGCGGACGGACTGGTCTTTGGCTGGATGCTGAAAATGGTATATTCGTTGATCGTGACCAACTACCAGGCATCTACTTATATTCCATTCCTTTTAAAATATACCTTTATTCTCTTTTCAAGTCCACGTTCCAATCATTCTGGTCTATTTGATCAAGCATCCCCAAACTATCGTGGCAAACTATCATTCAGTCGCCTCCACTTTGTCACATCACCCCAACCGATAAAAGAAAATGCCTTGTAATACTGAACCAGTCTTTTCGGAAAGCGACATCCCAGATCTGACTGGCTACATTATCATCGTTACAGGAGGTAAGCAGTTCCAGCAGCGCGGCCATCGAAAAGTGGTACCAGGGCAGCAAATGACTTACAATTCATGTGTTAGGGAACTCTGGCATCGGGTACGAGACAGTCAAGCAACTTGCCCTCCGCAATGCGCGCGTCTATATTGCCAGTCGCTCCAGAGAGCGGGTCGATGATGCTATCCAAAGAATGTTACGATCGGTCGACGGACTCAAGCTTGATCTTCATTTCCTTCAACTTGATCTGCAAGACCTCAAGTCTGTCAAAGCCGCCGCGGAAAAGTTCATCAAGGAGGAACCGCGTTTAGACATACTAGTAAATAATGCTGGCGTAAGTCTTTTTTTTTTTTTTCCTTCTTCTCCATCATCATCTCAAATACTCCAGTGTCGTCTACGTTTGACGGGCTAACTCTTTTTCACTAGATCATGACTGTTCCATATGAACTTACAGGTGATGGATTCGAGAAGCAATGGCAAGTCAACTACCTGGCGCCATATGTCCTAACGTCGATCCTTACACCACTTCTTTTGTCAACTGCGTCTCTGTCAGGTACCCGGGACCGCGTGCGCGTGATCAATGTATCAAGCGATGCAGCTTTCTTCGGCCCCAAAACAATCCTGTTGGACGATGTGAACATGACTGAGACCAAAGGAATGACGGAGCTGTGGTAAGTACGGTAGTGTGCCTGTAGCTAATTGCCACTAACAAAGCTTTACGATTAGGCAGCGATATGGGCATTCTAAGCAGGCCAGTATCCGTCATGTCAAGGAGTTGAATGATCGGTACAGCTCGCAGGGTGAGTTTCCAAGATTGTATTGAAAGTCTCAGCACTAACCCTACCGCAGGAGTTACTGCGTATTCGGTCCATCCCGGTATTGTGCGATCAAATCTCCAAGGCCATGATCCGACAGTGCTTGGAACTATTGTGAGAGTCGCCATGAAAGTTGCAGCTCGTACCACGCCTCTAGAGGGCGCGCTCAACTCCCTCTTTTGTGCTACCAGCCCCCTTGCACTCGCTCAAGAAGGAAAATTTCTCGTCCCAGTCGGAAAGGTTAGTTCACAAGCAGATAGCTGGTTGAATGACGCCAAGATGAATGCAAAACTATGGCAACACAGTGAGGAACAATTAAAACTTCTTTGATGGATACTGCGAGCCGATGAGGGTTGTGGAAAGTTGGTGGATAGAATGATGATTTTGAGTCCTTGTTGAGACTGGTGTTTTCAAGGAGGCCTAGGCCTGTACAAGTATTTTATATCTAGATTATGAAAAGTGTGTGGGTGATTTGATCTATCACTGTCTCCTAACATTGAATTACAGTGCTTGATACAAGCAGACCTTGTCCGTAGCATGACAGCATGCCCAGATCTTGTGATTAACTCGCGATATAATCATTTGTTTTCAACAAATGCTGTGAATCTTCATCTGAAATTTAGTAACGTATAGATATAGAAGTACTTGGAAGTTCCAGTTCTGTTGAAAGCAGGAGCATAGCGGACGATTGGAGCATATTCTGGATGTGATAAAAGTCGAGCTTGTCATACGCGATGTGGGCTGAGTCAGTCAGTGTCAGTCATGTGACAATGCATCCAAAGCCAATCCGACATGTCGCAGACCGCTCTCGTTTCCTAAGCTTCTGTTTACTTGTTGCGGTAAACTCTGACTTATCTCAACCCATCATCGCCTTCAGGCCCATGGATGCTATATCGAAACTGTGATAGTGATATTCTTCATATCTGACAAGATATGCAAGGGTTCAGGTTAACCATGTCTTGCGCCTTGTGCCGGCAGAGAAAGTGAGTTACTGACGTTCCATTATACCACCTGCTAATCAGGTCATGATCAGGTTGAGATGTGATCGAAATGAACCATGTGGCAACTGTCTTGCGCGTAATGTTGACTGCAAATACGCACCAATACCACGAGGTCGAAGCTTTGTGAGAAATCAAGATGGCAACGAGAACCTGGATGCTCGCATCCGCCATTTAGAGCAGCTCGTTAGATCCATAGTGGCACAGCGTCCATTGGATCCGGGAGTGGCCCCTACAGCAAATCCTGGAACTACTCAAATCTCTGATGATGACACGTTGCTTGCCACTTTACGTCAACCAACGGACTCCGGTGCATCTCACAGTGGACAGCCCGAGGCTAACGCAGGCCGAATGATAGCCAGTAGCAATCAGACTGTCTATGTCTCTGCCACTCATTGGGCGGCAATCTGCACTGAGGTAGGAAGTTGTTTCGAATGTAGCTATAGCATGAGCTAATGATGTATCTCTCTAGATTGCGAATATCAGAGAGTTTGTTGACCAAGGCAATGTAGCAGACTCTGTGCATCCGACCGAGCAGAGCCACCCTAGCGGGCCCATGCTTCTTGAGGGAACACGAGAAGTGCCTGACCTAGAAAAGGTCCTGCTTGACATTCCACCCAAGGAGGTCACTGACAGACTAGTCTCTCGGTATTTCAATTCAATGGAATCCTCAATTGGTACGGGACTCTCCTCTGGCGTATCACAATGAAGCTGATTATGTTTCCAGTACTCATTCACGCACCAACGTTCCAAGAAGAGGTATGTTGTTTTCTCCCTTATTATATCTCATCACTAACGAGGCTTGCTCTTTAGTACAAGCACTTCTGGCTCGATCGGTCAGGTACTTCAATTCCATGGATTAGTCTACTCTTCGGAATCATGTTCATGGGAACTTTTCTCTATGTGCGATCACAGGATGAGTTGCCCGAGTCATTCGGTGATCCTATGGAAATGATGGATATCTTCCGAAGACGGTCCACTGAGTGCTTAATCATTTCAAAGTACTCCACCGTCCCTGGTACGTATACAATGGAGGCGCTCCTCCTCAACATTCAGAGTGAATTCGTGCGACGCCGTGATGCTCATGTAGGAGTTTGGGTTTTGTCCGGTGTTGCCATCCGGCTGGCAATGCGAATGGGATATCATCGAGATCCTGAGAATTATTCACAAATCTCCCCCTTTCGGGGCGAGATGCGACGACGTGTCTGGGCAATCATTATGCAAATCGATGCTCTTCTTTCTTGTCAACTTGGATTGCCTTCAATGATACAAGAGCTGCAATGCGATACGCGGCCGCCGAGTAATCTTCTAGACGAGGACTTCAAACTTGACTCGGTTAAGCTTCCACAGCCGCGACTCCAGACGGAAATTACGCCTATTTTATACACAATCACCAAAGCGCGGCTCCTATCCGTATTCCAGACCATATTCAGTCAAGTATGCTTAGTACATGTTGATTCTTACGAGGAAATCATGGCATTGGATCAGCGCTTGAATGATGCGTGCAAGTCGATTCCGCCACGGTTCCGGATGGCGAGCTTAGAAGACTCTGTCACCGAACCCCCCCATATGCTAATTCGTAGATACCACCTTGAGCTTCTTTTTCAAACCGCACGATGCATCTTACATCGTCATCACATGGCAAAGTCTTTTGAGGATGCGAAGTATCGATATTCGAGACTGTCATGCGTTGACGCGGCGGTGACAATTCTGACACATCAGGCGAATATATTCAAAGAAGTGCAAGTCGGCGGTATCCTCTATCGGGAGAAATGGTTTGTTACGTCTCTTGAGCAACACGATTTCTTATTGGCCGCGATGATTGTATGTCTCGAGCTCAGCTCTCGCCCTCAATCGCCAACAATGTCACTAGACGGTGATGATGATGATGATGTTAGCCTGCCAAAGTATAGTCGAGACGAGTTAGCTAGAGCCCTTCAAAGCTCTCATCATTTCTGGGATGTGTTTAGAACAAGCTCCATCGAGGCCCAACAGGCTTTTAACATGCTCTCAGTTATGCTCGATAAGCTCTCTACAAACTCTGAAGGACGGGAAAGTTCCACATCAACTCGAAATGTTCAAGATACGACTTATGAGGCGGGAAGGATTCCTCATACGGGCCAAGGTGAGTTGACTTACGTTTGGTCAGCAGAGAGAGCATGGCTAATCAGGACAGATGCTGAGTCTAACACCTTTCATGGTTTAAACTTGCAATCGGAAGCAGCGGAAACATCGCACTTTGTTTTGAGTCCGACACTAGAAGAAATTGGAACAATGTTCAGCAGCCCTGGTGCTGTCAATTGGGTATGTATCATATGCCTTTCTTCCAGTAACCTGGCATTTGAGAGGCCTACGTTTCGTACTCCATGACAAGAACTTCTCACTCACCGCGGCGTTTCTAGGACCTATGGGAGGCGTATGTTCAAAATTCTCATACAACATGAGGATGAAGGATACCTGAACTCGAGGCTAGCCTCTTGATTTACTAAACAGCCTTCGTGGCCCAGATATTAGGTATAATCAGTAATTTGTGATGATCCAAGTAGCTATTTCGTGAACGTTTAAAAATATTAGAATGCTCTTTGTCGGCCCTGATCAACGGCGACCCCTGAAAACTAGAAGACATTGGAGAGAAATCTAAGGGACAGCCACTGTGACTCACGAGCCGGGTAGTCAAGTCACATCTTCTCTCTGCAGCTAGTGGTCGTGAGCTCGACCTAAATCAACATTCATGCCGAGTTTTATGGATGTCTTAGTTTGGTCAATGTTAGTGGTAGATTAGGGTAAAGCTGGTCCGACACGTTGTCCACGGTTGAATGGATTAGATGGATCATGGTGAATGCAATTATGTAATGTTGATAACGATTTGCTTGCCTATGCTATGTAAATGGCGTTTAAAAGCTGTTTTTATAAATGAAGTTATTCACAGGTGGTCTGCCTTGAGAGGGCGTGCTTACTAGAACTCTGGGAGCATTATTCAAGATATCCGACGTCAACGTCATCAATTCTCACCACAGTGAGCTTCCTTCACAGCTATTCGGGGAGACATCATCTCCGACTCGGCTCTTGACTAGGTGGGAGAGGAGTTGCATCTTGCGGAACCCTTTTCGGGTTCGAATGTCTGAGCAAATTCGTACACTCATATGATTGATACCATGTGCTGGCCATCGCTATTCAGAGTTTCATACTCCATCCATGCTTCATTCCTCATAGCCGAAAAGTCGTAGTCTTTTACCTTCCGCCGCATACATCCATATCTGAAGAATTGGCCTCTCTGCTTTGTAGTAGGAACAAGCAACAGATAATAGAACTAAGTGTCTTGCTCATTGCTTGTCTCGTAAGCTTGCATAAGTAGGCAGTGTAACTGACGAGGTGACTCTTCAGAATCAAGACAAATGCCGCTGGTCTCTTCCCACTTTCCGTCAAAGAAAATGACACGTGACTCTTTGAAGTCGTGTCTCAGTTGTACCGTCGACAACCATCCAGTTAATCGCAAGCATCCTCCAGAAACATTGCTGAATACATCGCCCGTGGGACTCTCAATATGGCAGTCGGTAATATTGACCAGAGTTCTCATGATGCGATGCTCTTCGTCCATGGAATCATACTCAATACTTCCATCGCGGCTGGCCCAAGACCACGAGGGCGCTCGTTGTAGTTGGGGTTGGAACGATGTTTTGTTGTTCTCTAGAGACCATAGAAGCTGCTTTTCCAGGTACTTCCCCCAGAGCCCTGCGTAATAACGGCCATAAAGCTCTGGATCTAATAGTTTTGCGAGGCCGGAAATGGCAACCAGCTTGTCGGTGTTGTAAGTCAAATGACAGCTGGTGTACGAACTGACAATTCTCCCCCACGTGCTTTGTAGTTTCGATGGATGGGGAACCATTCGGCACGGATCGGGTGTGCCGGGCTGTCGCTCAGAATATCGGAGGTTGTACATTAATTCATCGCCTAGCATGTAGGACACGGGCTAAGTTGATGGCGTTTCGTCAGGGTAGGTTTCGCATACCCTCCGCTCTTTGCATTGCCAAACTAGCTGAGATCCATTGAGATGGAGAATCCGTTTCGCCAGTAGCAGTTCCTGGAACACCCATGCCCTTGATAACAAAGGCATATTACCGAGAATTTCATCCCAGAAATTAGTATTCAAAATGTGGTAGCCATCTTTCCCACCATCGGGTCGCTCGATGTGTAGTATGAAGGGCTTGATCGAAGATGGATCCCTTGGGAGGAAACAGGTGGAGTCACCATCTGGTGCAGCACTCGCAGCAATATTCACCATTGCATTTCGGTAAACGCTGCTCATGAGTGGCGACTCGTGCGTCCAATCCTCATAAGAGTCCTGGAATATGCACAAAGAATCAATCCAAAGAAACCGAATGCCAAGAGCTCGAACAGTGTATATAGCATCCTGGAAGGTCTGACCCAACTTTGAGATATCGATGCCTTCTTGGAGAACTTGGGATGTTTCTGATGTCAATCTCAACACCTTTGAACCCCCCCAGCAGTGGCTCAGTGTCGCATAAGGACTGTGGGTCTCAGCTTTTAGATGGAGTAGTAGCCGAATCTCATCATCCTGTTTTCCAATATCAAGTAGGCGATTTGGGATTGGGTTGCTGCCGAGTGTGGCAAGTCGGCATTTTTCATGGCCCTCCAAGCATCCATGTAGCCATTTCTTTGCCAGAATCATACTAGAATCCCAATTTTTGGCAATGAGCGAGTCATCTGTTGTCAAGGAGCCAGAGACATCTAATTTTGCCTTAGTCTTTGAGAAAGTAGATCCCTACACGGAATATCCAACTCACCATTCAGATGCTAGATGTCAAAGGAGGCAAAATAACTTTTTCTCCTAGCAGAGGAAACTCCTAGAAAACATAGATGAAAGGTATTAAGATGTCCCCGAGGATGGTGTTTCGCGTCATATTTCAATGTCATGTGGAGGTAGCCTCCTTTTTCCTTCCACATATCGACCATATACCCACAAAAGTAGCATCCATCGTCGGCAGATTTTCTGAGCTGTGAGCAAGGAGAGTGATATTAGAGCTCCTCGATAGGGAAAGGTTGGTCAAAGATTTTCAGACAGTTTTGGCACAGCATGTTCAGATTAGAATGAAAATATGGTCTGATGAGGATTTGAATATAAATTAAAGGTCCAATGACGAGTATTCACACTTCGAAAATTATCATTCATATTACATCTCGTACATTGGGTAGCTATAAGGCACACACCTCAACGCGGGGTCGTTCAGCTTCCATCTTTGATTCAGAGCCTAATGCGGTGTACAGGCCATAGATTGGCTACCCTGACTGACGCATTTTGATTCAACAGTCCTTGAGACTCCATATAAATTGCGAATCAGCTTCGTTCCTCGTTAGCTTGCACAGCTCCATATGATCCAATGTCGTTGAAGGCATTTACGAAGATCCACAGTAACTAGTCGACTGGCTCGGCATCCGAAGAGCTTAAAAAGATAAATAGATGCAGTTCGCATCAGCTCTCACTAACAGGAAAATCTCAGATTTAGTCGCGGTTAAACATAAGGATTTCTTGTATCAACCTCACAGATGGGTATCGTCAGGAAACAGGGGTTAAAGATGTCACATAACGGCGAATAGGCGTTCATGGACTGAGGATGGGAACAATACTGGTTGATCCCGTTTGGGAGTAACATTTTTAGAGCGACTATCGAACATAATATGTACGTCAAGAGACCCAGGAGCAACTCAGTGCGCAGCCTTGGGCAGGTCAGCCAGCTGTGTTGACGGCATGCCACAGGAGCTCTGTTGAAGGTTGTCAAGCTACATGGCGGCAAATCGTATGCGTTCATACCCCATGACAATTGCCATCTCTGTATCGGTACCCTGGAGAGAGGAGCTTAGCCCTTGGTTCGTAGACGTAATAATTCTGATGGTGTTCCGATTCTTCCAAAGGTTTGCTCTTGCATCTGTGATACCGTTCACAGGAATGCGATGAAGGATGCTGCGAGCGGTTTATTAATATTTCAATTTCTACAGGAATAAATTTCATTCCTCGTGAGCATATAGTGAGTTTGAGACATTACCCTGCCTCAAGGCGAATGCTTCCCTGTTTGCGCGACCAATTTCAGCATAAAACAAAATCCCGCTCTACTCCAATCCCCGCCTGCAACGCCTCACCCTCCATAATTCCATCACAATAAGTCTCGCCCAAATATTCCCATACCTCATCATTCGACTCGCTATCCCCCGCTCGTCGCAGTAGATGCGGTACCGTCCCCCCATGAAACACCGCCACCGAATCCCCCTCGCTCATCTGCGCCGGTCCCACGCCCACGAACCCAGTTCCCGTTCTATACAGCTTCCGGCCCTTGTTCCTGAGCATGTTCACGATAAAGGCGCCCATGTCGGGTCCAAAGGAGACGTTTGGATCGAGCCCGGCCTGTTCGCCACGCTCTCGGGAGGCATGGAAATTAACCCTGCTTGAAAATCGCCGGCGAAATCTGATGCGAAATGCTGCAAAGTACACCCTCGCCGAGGCAACGCAGAGTCCAACTACGTCCTCAACAAAGTCTGAAAGCCCTTGATAGATAATCTTACCCGCAGAAATAGGATCGATGGCGCATCTTCGATAGGCATCTGTTTGCGAGAAAGGTAGAAAATACCAAGGCGTGATGCCGACAGTTTGGTAGATGCGGGTGATGTGATACGAGGCGACAATCTCATCAGATCGAATGAGTCGCTGTCCCAATTGAGCAATGCCATTGTGCAGAGCCCCGAGTCTTTCTATCCCAGCGGTATCTCCAAGCTGGTCCGTCAAAGCCTTGTAGGAGAGACCTGAGTCACAGAGTCGCAGAGCTCGCTGGCTCTCTACTACTGCATTTGAGGCTGGCGGTTCCCCTTCATTCTGAGTGTCAGCTCCCTGTGTCACAAATTCTGCTACTTCATCAAAGAAGAGCTTTGCCGAGCGGTAGTCAATCTGCTCCGTGATCTGCGGCCCAGGCTGTGCCTGATACGTGCGGTTTCCAATCTGCACAATCTTATCAACGAGAAGTCCCCGAATGGCCAATCGCCGAGAGCTTTTGTCAAATTGAGTTCGACTTCCATCTTTAGGACCCCCAGCAGCAAACAGAGGCTCTTTTGGAGACGAATATCCTATTGGTGTCGTCAGATTCATCGCCCAATCCGGGACCCACGAGGGAAGATTGATATCCTCTTGTTGCAACGATGCCGTGGCCTTTGGAAACTGAGAAAAGAGTAAGGTGTCAACGTTCTCCTCCATTAGAAGAGCAGCCACTTCCGTGTATACTTGAATAATATCTTTTTCATAGTCCACATTGACTCGCTGTCGCAGCTGGTCATCGGGTGCTGTAAGTCCCAGCAAGCCAAAGATTCGATCATGCGATAGACTGGCCCCAATCTTTTGTTCTTCATTGTTGATGTTGTACTTGAGCACGATATCATATAAATCTTGTCGCCTCTGAGATTGGTGAATGGCCTTGCGCTCCTGGAAGATTCGGATAAATCCAGCCGTCTTTTCGAAGATGGCACTGCGTTTCCGATACTCATTCTGCGAGGTATCCTCGGTTTGCCCTCGTATCCAATGCGTATTGTAGATGTTGTAGAAAAGCGACCCGGCACGAAAGCAGTCGAAGCAAAGGGATTGTTTGCCGCAGACGAAGACAACCGCAGGAGCCAGGCAGGCTTCTTGGATAATCCACAGGCGATTAAACCACGTGCGGTCAAGCACATCTGCATAGCCGTCCAAAGGGAAGCGATCACCAAATCGCCGAACCATGTCCAAGAGATCATCGCGGTCCTCTCGCTGCTCCTCATTCACCTCAATGGAAGAGTCCATGACGGCGTCAAAGACGTGTATGAACTGCCCTACTCGTGGCCCCATGACTCGACCCAGCACACCTTCACAACAAATCTCATTGACAAAATTAAAGTATTGATCCGAAGCGCGAGTAGATGGCCCTAGCCAAACGATGGTCTGGACACATTTTGCGTAAATTTCCCGCATCAAGCCGACTTGGTGACTTTTTTCGGGCTTGTTCTTCTGATTGATGCCGATCTGGTCGATAAAGAGAGGACGATTTGTGGTGTTGCTGGCAGCAAGATGAAGCAGTGCTATCTCCAATGGCTGATAGATGAACAGTTCCCGCTGGCCATCTCTCGTCTCCACTATGATCCGTCTACTTGGCGCCTTAGTACGTGGTGGGAGATTCCATGAGTATGAAAGCGCATCATAAGGTATGGGTGAATCAACATCTGCCTCGATGATCTCAATGCGAAGCGTGCCAAGGGCGCCTGGTATGATGGATGGCTTTGGTGGGAGCAGTCGAACTAAGCGAAACGTCCTTTGCGATACGTCGATGGGTATATATTTAAATGGCTTCAAGGGGGTTAAAGTGGCCAAGGAGCCCCATGTGAACAGCGACATATTGTCTCAGTGGACCGATTTACGTGAGTGTGCAAAGTGGGGAGAAGATGTTTGTCCGTTGGATGCGACACCTCAGCCTCAATATTGGTTTCAGCTCCTCATCATGCCAAGGCAAACAGGCTAAATGAGATGGCAACAAAAGATGTCAAGCAACACAAGCCCCGCGTCGTTATTTTCCATTTCTAGAGAATTTGTATACAAGTTGTTAAAAGTCAGAAACAACATTATGACTCGTTGCTCTGTAGCAATATTTCCTCGGCATGATGAAGTGCCAGCAGTGCAAGCGTAGTGTTTTATGACCCGACTATATCTAAAGCAAAGTAAGATCATAATCATACAATACAAGACTTAGAAGGAGAAATGAAAGATGAAATCCCCATGTCGATACAGCTACGCCATGATTGAGTATGGCCTGTCAAAGCAGTCATCCCAGTCCGTCCCCCCAGACTCCCAAAACTTCCTCAACACCTCCAACGCCACGGTCGGACCCGTGCCATGATTGTAAATCCCATGCGCTATGCTTAAGATGTGTTCATCCACCAGGGCTCTCTCCTCTTCGGTCTGGGCAGCAACGCCAGCTACCACCAGCGGCCAGAAAACGCTGATTGCGTGAACGGGATAGTTGACGACGGTTCTAAGCAGGTGAAAGAGATTATCTCGATGGAACTGCCTTGGCTGCTGGCAATCACAGGCAGTGTGGATGCAAGGTACGGTTAAGCTACCGTAGACAGCGACCGCGGACTGGAAGATCTGCGCAATGGTGAAAAACAAATCCTCGGTTTGGGGCCAGCACATTAGCATGGTGCGCATCGAGTATGAGTCGATGCTTTCAAGGAGAAAGCAGATACTCGTTGGCTCCCCATTCGAAGATGCAGAATCGTTTGTCGCCAGCTCCAGCCGGAGGCGATTGATGCGAATAATGTCGAGGAACAGGGCCGGTGGGCAATAGAGCATCAAATGAATCTGTGATCTGTAGATCAGAAATGCGTCACTCAGGTCGACCTTGGAAGCTTCTGCGATTTGGTCATGACTAGGACTTGTGGTATTAAATATCGTGGTAAAACTATGTGGTTCCACGAATCAATTAGCCAATGCTTGAGCATCGAGTGTCCGTCATAAAGAGAGGGGAAACACTGACATGAGGCAGTCTCGCAGTTGAAAGGTAAGTGAGGGCGAGTGTGTCACGACCCTACCAAGACCTCCGTGCGAGTCCAACAGGCGCCAAAATCCGACAGCATGAGGACGCCATGTCGGTGAGTCCGAAAACCAGCCCTGGGTACTCTGTTAGCAAATACTGCTCGAAAAAGGTTGAAAGACGGCCAGATAAAGGTCAGAATACCTCTGCGATGATTAGCAGCCAAATGCTCTTGACTATAGTCTCAAGGCCGATTATGTCACGTAATATCGCAATGTCGTCATTTACTCCAAACAGCGCCTTGCCAATATGGCGATAGAACTTTGTCCACAGGTCAGATACAGGCCCAGAGTTGGTCGGCACGACATCGATGCCATTGGCATGAGACTCCCGTACGATTCGGAACCCAATAGTTATCGCCTTCAGCGCCTGTTGCATACACGGCCTCATCAGCTGCCAATCCGGAAAGGTAACAGGGGGGCCCGGTTCCGCATTGGTTGGCAGAACCTGTCTATAATTCGAGTCGAGGGAGCTCATATAACCACCTGTGGTCGGCTCGAGGTGATGAGCAGATGCCAAGGTTCAACGGATGGGCAATATGGCTTACAAATTTCTAAACAGCTTATTACATCCCGATCCCCATAGTAGAGGGAACGATGCAGGCTTGCACCGTCATTTTGACGAGCAGCCAGGGTCTGATGGTTGGATGCTTTGCTAGATGGTAAATGCGATTGCTTCGGCTTCCATTTCCTGGATCGAGATTTCGACATGGTAGTGGTAATAGTAGCCTGGATAACTGCCTCGTGCACCTCCTCAATGCGAGCGTCAATTTCCTCATCGCCCTTTGCTTCACCGTCAATCGAGCCAATGTTCGAAGCTGGCGAGCTTGGAGGTTTGAAGACATATTTTCGCGTCGATTTTGCCGCAGATTCACCAGGATCCAATATCTTTGACGCTTCTAGCCTGGACACTTTGCCCGTCTGGAGCCAGGTGAGCGGCTTCACGTTCCTGTAACCCGGACAAACAATGCTTGCCCTGCGGCAGGTGTTGCACGTGGGCATAGTGCCGTCGCATTGCTTCCTCCGGCGAAGGCAACCCCAGCATTCTCTGTTTGTAGGGTTCGACTGAGAATCGGTTGGCTCCATCATGGTGACCGGCCTTTTCACTGCTGACGTGTTATTATTGCTATTTTCTCATTTCATTACATGATCGCCAGCCATGGAGGTGAGAACCGGTCAATGTCACACGGCCCGACATCACGTGAGGGATATTGCATCACCAGGTATCCATGCCCACCTCATAATATGTGTCTATGAGAACAATTTACGTTCTCCAAGATCAAAACACCCACTCCTCATCACTTCTTTCTCCATACGAGACGGATCTCGTTGACCGCTACCAAATCTGGAAATCGCCGTGCGGTACGGACGGGATGTTCCGCTGGCTTCTCGGCAGATGTGATTAAAGGGTTAGGGTCATGCCAGCTAGGCGGGAGCTGGTGACATCACATCACATGGAATACGGACCCCAATGCTCCGTAAAACGAGGAGAAGGGCTGTATCGGTGTTTTTTTTCATCTCCACGAACGGATCTTAAATCTTAAGTAATACATAATAAGCCATGGATGTTAGTGATAACGATTTCTCCACAGTCAGCAATGAGTATAGGTACGTGGGGGCGTTATAGCTCAAAGTCGTTCTCCCATTTCCGTCGTGAGCAGGCTCCTCCCCCCCAATGCATCCCTTCTGGACTCTACTTACGCTGATACAGAGGAATTGGATGGATATTCGGTGATTTCTCTACTGTAACAAAGGTTACGACATACCAATTTGTATCCTCCACAACCTCAAACCAGACGGCCAAAAGACAGCTGTGGTGTGGTACAATGTGGTGTCTCAAAAGGCGGTGCTACCTACGGCAAGAGAACGAATCGCCATCCCCACACCCCACAGTTCATACCATGGACGCTTTTCCTCCACATTGAAGATTGTCGAGGTTGGTGGCCCAGACCGTCCACGGGCACAAGCTCGGCTTACCCGAGGTGCTGATTCGGGGGGCAAGCCACCCGTACGTAGTGTCTCTAATGCACGGGCACCTCAGACATTTCCTTGGGTATAAGATACGAGTACCCTCTGCATCGTTCGTAACGAACCCCCCTCTGCGGGGCGATCTGGCGGTCGTCTTGTTTTGCTTGGTAGCCGAATCTGCTACTCTATATACGAGCAAAATATAGGTTCAGCATCTCAACATCGAGCTCATTTTTCCGACAAAAACCACTCGAGATCTCTGCTCACCCCAGGACGAATTCACTAGCAAAACCTTACTTGGAATTCTGTCTTCTATCGGCAAAGATGGCGAGAACGTCTTCCCTGATTGTAAGCAAGCTCCAATTCATCAGCACAAATACCATTACAGTTCCACCATCGCACACCTTACCAAATAACCACTAACCAGCCTAACATAGACACTCTCCATCCTCCCCTTCCTTTTCCTTTTCCTTTATGGCCGGTCTCATATGCTTTTCCAGTTCTATAAGAATGCGCCGCACAGACTACAGCACGTCAATGAGCTTGGCAATTATGAGATCAAATTCACCGATGTGGTCCGAAACTGCGAGGATGCGTGGCTAGTCGAGCAGGCGGGCGCCGTCATCCTTAGCTGCGACCCTGGTAGAGAGAAATGGAACACTGTAATGGTCAGTCTGCAAATTTTGCCATCCATGTTGGTCCGCTATATTGATAGTCTTCGTTAGGATCTTAATTATTCAGGGCCGATCGAGGAAGGCGGTTTGTGGCTGTATGACTATGCACCGACTGAGGGCAAGCCGGAATCTCTCGCAAGGGTCGAATTTGTCGACTACGAGGAAAGCGAGTTTCATCCCTTGGGCGTAACATATCATGAAGCCTCGTCCACTCTTTTCGCGATAAACCATTTAAAGGACGGTCTGCGCATCGACATATTCGACTTCCAGCTCACAAAGAACTCGGCAAGCGCGCCACGAGCAGTACACCAGCGATATATCAAGCACCCGCTATTGCGTAGCCCAAATTCTCTTGTTCTCCTCAACGAGCATGAGCTTTACGTGACAAACGATCATTACTTCCTCCACCCCGAGCACAGCTACCTCCGTGCGGTGGAGGACTACACCGCGGCGCCGGGTGGAACTGTCGTCCACCTCGATCTACGCACTAATTCAGTTCGAACAGTTGCCAGGGTGCCTTTTGCCAACGGGGTTGAAGTACTGAATGCCACCGCACTCGCAGTCGCATCCTCGTCGAAACCAGCCGTCTACCTATTCGAGATGAACACCAGCACACGAGACCTCACCTACCGGACAATGATTACAGCTCCCTTTCTGGTCGACAACATCTCCGTGGATGAAAACGGCGTCCTTCTCATGGCAGGACACCCTCATCTACCTTCTCTCAAGGAATGGGCAAATACCCGACACATTTGCCGTTCCGAGGAAGGGGATTCGGAGCTCTGCGAGAGACAGTCTACAGGTTCATGGGTATCCGAGTGGACAGAAGAAGGGGGTAGGAAGGATATATATGTTAGCACGGAATTCCCCACTAGCTCTACAGCAGTTAGGGACGTGAACAGAGGTGTCGGTGTAATCAGCGGTCTCTACGCACGGGGAATTGTGGTGTGGAAGAACTGATTGTATACAATGCAAGTTCTTCAACAGAAAACCACGTTTACTACGGTTGCACCTCTAGGGTAGTAAAGAAGAGGGCATTTTGTAGTAAAACTGGCATTCAGGGCAAAAGTAAATTACCAAATGTCTAGTTAAATAAGAATACGTATTCAATTGTTGTAAGTAAAGCATAGCAAGTCCCGGCAATACTAAGACTTTTTGAACAATTTAAATGCGACATCTTCTTTCACGAGGGGCACTAAATGTCGATTGAGATGCCCAGCGCTGGCACAGCACGACGATAATCTTCTACCTCACAAGCCTCCAGCTCTGTTATGCCCATGGACGGGAATGAAAAACCCAACGTCAACAAACTGCGTAGCATGAAAACTCCCGTCTCATTGGTCTTGAAGCTCCAGCGTCAACTTAAGGTTGAGGAGATAAATTCACTAGCGGCATCCTCCTAACGGAGGGCAGATTCACAACAATACGATGGTGGGCTTATTATTTGCACACCTCCCCGCTAATGTCCTCATATTGAAGAGACGATGCATAAAACTAAACTTTGATAGATGGGAAATTCCTCATTGCATTACGATAAAGTCAAAATTTATAACACAATGCGACTTAAAACTCTAAAAATTAAAATGAAATAAAAGTCGTAAAAAAGACAAAAAGAAAATGCCCACAATCAGAATCGAACTGATGACCTTGTCATGTCAAGTTTTTACTAGTGACACGCTATACCACTTAGCCATGCGGGCGGCTGAGCTTTTGATGAAGGTGCATCTACAAATTTTCCCTATAACCAAATCGCCTCCTGCCGTTCATTTTCATGCATCCTATACTCTATACCGCATATTCATGGCTTGTCAAAACAGCAAACTACTACCTTACGAGCTCCTATGTTTTACACGCTGTCATGTTAATAAATTATAGCAAATCAAGCTTAAGAAGAGAAAAACAAATAAACATTGCAATATTATCGTAGCAAATTGATTGAGTCATGCATACCTCATCCCAGCATATATCGTGAATCATGAGTCTTGAACAAAAGCACATAAATACCCCCAAACTCCTCGCTAAACATGATTAAAGTCCGAAATATTCCAGTTCCAAGACATCTCCACTATTCCCAGTGCCGAACCTGTCGGCCCCTTAATCAGGCATCATGTTTCGCCCCATCTTGGCTTCCCCTCTCCTCAGAGACTTGAACGATTACACCCTGCCCTGCCTCTGCCTTGGCCACATTTGTTTGGCTAGCATTCTCAGACACAGGCTCAACATCCGTAGCACTGTCCTTCCTGTTCTGCTCCTCTTTTTCGTCGGCTGTGTAGTCCCCACCTGCTTTGTCGAGATTGATGAAGAAGAAGCCCAGCAGCGCAATGCCCGCAATTCCCACACCGATCCAAAAGATGTATTTGTACTGATGTTTCAGATCCATCCCACTCGCAACAAACTGAGCCTTTGCCACATCAACAATGGCCAAGAAAAAGGCACCTCCCAAAAACAAGGTGACACTAATCAAAGCTCCGGCGAAGCCCTGGCGACGCTTCGGTAGACTTGTCGTCAAGAAGACGTTGCTCACAGTCCACAAGATGTCATTACAGGTAGCTTCGGCAATCATAGCTGTAAAGATCCATGCCCAGTAGTTTGGATGATCAGGCATAAGGGCAAACATTAACACGGCAATGACTTGCGTGACTCCACAGATGATAAGAAGAATTCTGCCAGGAATGACGTGGAGAATGATGCCGCTCGTGATTGCGAGCACGATACCGCCAGCAGCCCAGGGAGCAAAGTATACTGATGTTAGTAATGGCGACTTGCGGAGTACAAGTTCAATGCTGTTGATCACATGTTAGTCGACTGAAGAGCAAACGGCCACGGAAAGTACTCACTAAAAGTTGGAGTAAAACAGGTAAATACTGAAACAGCCCCAGGTAAGGAACAGGCAAAATAGCATCCGCTTGATGTACTTGACCCGGAAGATATCTGCCGGTATGAGTGGGGCTTCTGCAACCCATCCTTCGACATAAACGGCAGCGCCAAGAAAGATGAGTCCGAGGATGAGGGTAGTGAGGATTCGAGGGGAGATCCAACCTCCAGGGGCGTTTGCGCTGTCAGTAATGGCATAAATGACCAGCATCAAGCCGGGCACTGTGGTGCAGACTCCGTACCAGTCCATCTTGACACCCATTGCCCTAGTTTCAGCATAGTCCTTTGGAGCCGTCAAGATCGAGCCGACACAGAAGACGGCAGCGATGATGCCTCCAATAAAGAAGTACCAGCGCCAAGACAACAAGCTCTGTGCCATTCCACCAACAATAATACCAGCAAAAAACCCAAGCGGTGCCATCGCTCCGTACAGACTGAAGATGAAATTCTTCCGGGGCCCTGGCCTGTAAATCTTGCCGAGAAGGGAAATGCCCGCGGGCATAAAGGCTGCAGCGCCAAGCCCTTGCAAAGCTCGGCATACCACAAGCATAATAAAGTTGGGACTGAAGCCAGCCACGATAGTCCATATCGTGAACCAAATTAGGCCACCGTTGAAGACCAAATAGCCTCCATACATGTCTGCTACACGGCCTAGGGGAAATAGGAACGAACCAGCCACGAGGGTCAAGACGTTTGATGGCCAAGTCTGAGCTTCAGGGGGGATATTCAGCGGCTTAACCAACATGGGCAAAACAACTTGGAATCCGCTAATGATGAAATCCTGCCAAAATGTCAGTCAAGAATGTCACAAGAGATGCCATGCGTATATCTCAGGTATCAGGGTAGGCAAGATACAAGGGGTGCACATTAGGATGAGACGTACCGCCATGCCGAGGGAGAACAGGACAGAAATGACAAAGGCCGCTTCCATCCATGCTGAAGAAAAGACTTCGGGACGCTGTCGCCCAAGCTTGTCTACATCAGCGACTTGAGGAAGGTCCTCAGAGGCTTCCGTGACGGCCACAGCATTTGTGGATGGAGATCTCTTCTCTGACTCGGACATTATGTGTCTTGAGCCTGTCTTCGGAATGAAGGAGTGAAAATCTCAGCAAATATGTAGAGATGATGAAAAAGGCCTTGACTGAAGTAGAGCCAGTTGGTTTGATGAAAGGCCTCATATAGCGTGCTGGCTTCAAACCCTAATTGCTTCAAACTATGACGGCTTCATACCTTGATGGATTTATACTCGCGGCCAGCGTCTGTACAACCTTCTCCTATCGACACACGGGCCGTATCAAAAAAATATTTTTTCACCCTGTTGACCCAATTTACGTTCCAAGTCGTATTGGGCGGCACGCCATGCCGGTGGATTATCGCCATCTCGTGCGACCCCGTCCGTGATCGTACCCTTGGATTGAGTTCAACGGATAGTCTCCAAGACATTTTGTCTTCACTCCACCCCGTGTTGACTCGAGCTACAGCGGTGAGAAACGCAGATGTTGTCTTGAGGTTTCCAAACTCGGGAAGTTGGTAAACGTAGCTGCAAAGCTTAGACCAGGGTTTCCGCACCATCCACGGCCGGAAGAGTGCCGGGAAAGAAAAGGCAGGAGTAGCGAGGACGGGCACGTGGGCCACCACTTTTGGAGGGCGTAAATATAGAATCAGAGCTAGGATTCTATGTGTCATGGACCTCGTTCCAGAATCGACACTGTTGAGTTGGTGTGGGAATGCGATAAAGGTGGGAATGCTCGAATATTGAACCCATTGGCCCAGACGTGGCCAAAGTAATCGGTGTGATAATTAGGTCGTCGATATATGTGGTTCTCCTCAACGGCTTTGCCGGACAAGCCAAGACCGGTTTGCTTGCAGTTTCAGATTTTGCATAGCAAACTCCGGTGTTTGAAGAGAGCCCTTGACGACAGCCCATCGTTATCAAATTTTTTCATTGGTCTCGTGATATAAAGCTGTAATGCCAGAATCCAGTGTTATCCGCCCTCGTCTGCAGGCTGCCCCTAATGTTGCTGGTCTCCCCTCCCCTCCCCCTGGCCACCGGATGGGTTCCCCAGTCATTAGGCATAATGGCCTCTCTCCTCGTCCAGACCGTCTTCGAATTATGCACCATGGGTCTCTTCATTTCCACTTTGGGCACTTGCGTGGCCTCTGGGTGGACAAGCTCCAGCAGACGATAGGGTCAAGCTTTTCTGGTCCTGACCCAGGAATCCGAGGTGCTGCAGGTCCGGGTCGAGTCTCGCCGCGGATCGGACGCACAACATGTCGACAGCTTTCCCATTTAGGTAGGCCTAATCAATAGAAGACGTTGCGAGGGACGAAGAGGTTGGCATCCATCTAAGATTAATGGGTTGGTGGCGTGGGACCGTTGGGCAGCTGTGAGAAGCCGTGGTTGGTGAATGCAAGAGCAGAATGAACCCTGCATTGCCTGCATCCATGATGGGTGGATGAAATGGATGGATCCTTCCAATTCCATGAACAATCCACCACCACCTCATCCATGGCGGGGGGCTGGTCCAGTGGCTTTGTCACTTTTTAAGCCACTAACACCACCACAAGTCACCACAAGGACCTCCTACAGGCTGCTACAGGTTCCTACAGGTCATTCTCACAGGGGGGTAAGGCCCTTCTTAGTGATTGGGTCGCCACTGTGAGCTGCTGCACATACAGCTCCAGCTCATTATTACCACATCGTGGATTGGATGGATCACGAGCCTCATTATTGACATTCAGGCATCATCTAATTAATCCGTAAGCCTTGAACTTTCCCCTTTGACCCTCCCACCCAAATTACATCAGGTAGGTCTGCCTATCATACCTACACACACAAGCAAACAAACAAACAAACAAACAGACCAGCAGCACCCACCTGCTTTCAGAGAGAGAGAGAGGGAGGGACGGCGAGACAAAGAGAGAGACAGGCACGCATACGTACGCACGCGCACACACACCCACACCCACACACTAAATTGTAAAGGACATTCATCCATTCATCCATCCATCCACTCCATCAAGATACTGCTAGCATCGGGGGGAGATCATCATTCTGATGTTACGACAAACGTGACGACGGCCGGCGCTCAGTCTCAGTCTCAGTCTCATCGACTCAACCCCAGTCGCCCGCCCCCAACTGGTGGTGTCTCATCACTATACAGACAGACATATTACTACAAGGAAAGAGAGACAGACAGGACGTCAAACCGCGAGACACGCAGAATAGAAACTGACTGGCAGCATCTTTCCTTTGCATTCTTCCCACGTCTCTGCCTGTCTTATTATCTCTTCCTCCTCCTCCTCCCCCCCTCAACCACAGCGTATGCCAAGCAACAGCAAATCCTGTCACAACTGCCGTCGTCGACGACTGCGCTGCGATCGCTCGTGGCCTGGCTGCCACAAATGCGCGATCTCGGGGCAGGAGTGCCTTGGGTATGGCAAAGTTTTTGTCTGGACACGGGCGACTGACGCGCAAAGAAATCCCATTCCCACTCCGGGTCTGAGAACCCCCATCGGCTGTCCGCCAGATCTTACTGCTGCTGCTGCTGCCGCCGCTGCTGCTGCTATTACGACTAATAACTCTGCGTCCGGGGCCTACGAGGTGACGAGCTATTTCCCGGCTTTTCCAGATTCTGCTCCCACCACCTCTGGCCCCAGTCCCGGCGGCCCTGGTCACGAAAGCCATGGCATATTTGTCAGTGATGCCAGCTCCGTACCAGGCGGTGTCCATCAGGCCCTCGCTCGTTATCCTTCTCCGCCACAAACCGACAATAGGGACGAAGCGGCTGTTGCGAAGTCGGCCACCTCAAACACGGGCCAAGATGCACTAGCAGCAGCAGCAGCAGCAGCAGAGCCGATGACCCCCCAGTATTGGCAGCCGCCGGCACTTGCAGCCCTTACGGATCCTCTATTCCAGGATCTTGATCGCAACTCGAGATACTATCTCTCTCACTGTAAGTGGCTCTTCATGCTTTGGGACATACATGCCCATACCTACCTAGTACCTTACCACTTGTTATGTGGGACGGACTCGGTTACTGAAAAAAGAACCTTGGCACTAATGCACTTGATTCATGTAGTCGCTGATCGTGTCTGCAAAGACCTGGTCGCAAGAGATGCTCCAGGAGCGAACCCATTTCGGCAATTGATACCTTTGACTAATAGGCACCCCTTGCTTCTTCAGATCCTCGTCGCCACCTCCGCCATACACTGGTCCAACATCTTCCGCCCCATCACTGCCATCCCCACAGGACTGACTGACCCCGGCGGCTACCTTGCTCAGTTGCGATCAAAGGACCTTGTCTCTCGCCAGGCTCTCATCGATGCCCTTACTGCCAAGCAAAAGGCCATGGGCCACCTGAAAGAGGTGCTTGACACCCTGGACCCTGCCGGGAGTGAGGTGGCGCTGGCCGCTACACATTTCTTCATCAAGTTTGATCTAATTGACCTTGACAAGAGTGAGGGGAAGAGCTGGAGGGCCCACCTCCAGGGTGCTAGCAGCATTCTAGCCCTTCTTACGAGCACACCGGAAGGCGACAGAAGCGACTCAAACCTCAAGTTGCGCGATTGTGTTATTGCGGACTGCTTCATGTAAGTTGATAATTCATTGGTACACGTACACGTTCGCCCATGGTGTCGCCAAAAAAAGAAACAACAGGATAGATATGTGTGTGGCACGAGACTGACAACCTTTGCTTCACTAACCCCACAGATATCACATTCTAGGGTCGACACTAGCCTCGGGAAGCCTTGCAGCCAACATTGCCCGGTATGCGTTCGAGTTGATGCCAGTCATGAAACGAGTCGAGGCCAACAGCTACCTCTCCTGCCCCCCAGAAATCCTTCACATCATTCTCAAGGCTTCTCAGCTCTCGTATGAAGCTCCCTGCACTGACTGGTCTCTGGCGGCAGCTGACAAGGCTCTGGCCCTCATCGATGAGGCCCTTGCCTTTGACATACCAGAGTGGGCGGAAAGGCTGCAGCAAAACCACAACGTAAGCGACATTGACAGCCGCATACACATTGCGTCGGCGCATCGTTCAGCTGTCTGCCTGTACATCCTGCAGGCACTCCCCCTCGTGCGGTCTGTTCGGCCAGTAGACACTGAATTCCTTGTCGGTGATATTCTTGCCAATCTCGGTCAAATAAGCGAGGCCGATCCCTACTTCAAGGCGACCTCGTGGCCAACCTTTATTGCTGGCGCGGAGACGCAAAATGCCGAGAGGCGGACGTGGACAATGAAGCGTCTCTTGGGGATATGGGAGATTTGCCCCTGGGGCTACATTTTCACGGCCATTGAGATGCTCAAAGCTACGTGGGAAATGCAAGATGCCAACCGTCGCGCCAATGGCGAAACTGCAACCAATTGGCTTAAAGGCCTGCAAGGAATGGGGTTTGACTACCTCATCGTATAAGCTTTTCTTTTTTCCTTTCTGTTCTCCTTTCCTTGGTTATCTATATCCCCTTTCCCCCTCTCTCTCCTCTTTTTCTTTTTCTTCTCCTTCTTCTTGCTCTATTTGAAGCCTTTTTTGGTAGATATCTCTTGTCTTCACAGATTTTAGCGTAGCATATGACTATTCGAGGAAGTGGTTGCAGAAGAGGAGGCGCAAAAAATGATGTAATTAGTAATGACGCCGGGATATGATGTGTATGATGAAATCTATTTAGCTTGCTTTCACGTTTGGAAGATGGGATGATGTTTTATTTTGTTTGTTATATGGGCAGTTTATGATGAGTGTGTTGAGTGTGCAGAGCGTTGTCGTGAGATTGTGTTGCGAGCCTAAAGCACGGGTGTTTGACAATGGATGAGCATGTATGTGTTTGTATCACTTGAACAGACGATGGGAGCTGAGAGGAGTATTACGTGCTTGGAGCGATGCCGGAGCGATATCGTAGCTTACCTAGATACCAAGTAGTGAGAGTAGATTTGGGTACTATAAAACCTCATCAAGCCTTGATAGTAGAGTATCATATAGATGGCATTCAATACACGGATAATGAATAGCTGTCGTTTCTCTTTTACTCGCGATGCCCACTCCTCGTTCAAATAGGTACATCATTCGAGTTATTTGCCAAGGTCTCAACAAGAAGCTCAGCCGCCCGCATGGCTAAGTGGTATAGCGTGTCACTAGTAAAAACTTGACATGACAAGGTCATCAGTTCGATTCTGATTGTGGGCATTTCTTTTTTTATCTTTGTCTTTCTTGCTGCACTTGATCACGAGTCTTGTTGAGCGTACATTTATTTGTGTTTTTATTTTTATTTTATTTATTTTTACAAATGATTGGGAAATGAACCGTTTTGTGTGTAGTTGTTCCTTCAGAACGATCTGTTGGTGGCCTCAAATACCAGCTTGCCAACAAAACACCATGCCAATCAGGCTGATTAGCAAGAAACAGGAGATGTATACAACAACGCAAATCGAGCAATAAACGTTGTATTCGTTAATAGATTCGCTTCCTATATCCCAGCCTACATCGTAACATAAACACATCAAACATTTAGCTTTATACAGTAACACCAAATAAACACCACATAGTTTGATCACTTGTGACCAACTAGCACACATAATCTTGGCAGTAGCCTTCTGCCATATTGTGAACCTAATCACTGAAGAGTAAAAGTCAGCCCTGATGCTAATGAAGAAAACAACAAGGCATCTCTCCTATGCCTCGGCGGAGCATTGGTGTTCCCATTTGCCCGTGCATCGACACCAAAGTTTCTTCGCCTAGCATAGCATGGTCCATCCACAATCAGTATTTAGGTAGCAAGATATAAAGGCTTGCCCTAAGCAATCATATTTGCTTACGTCTCTCTCCAATGAACCTAACAATCATTTGCGTATTATCGTCGGGCGGCTATTGCGAATCAAGTCCTCCGTACGGAACTGACCAGAACGCGCCATTCTTGATATTCAGGGCGTGACTGGAGTTGAGTTTGACCACATTTAGACTCGACGCAACACAATGGGCAGTGCTGTCATTAGCAACAAGGCAAGCCTCGGTGTTGTAGCACCTTGTATTCATATGGGGAGGTTCACCAAGAAGAACGGAAAATAGTCTCATCCCATCCACTTTGAGAATTGGATGCGAGGAAATATATGGCGGGTCGCAAGTAGCAACCAAGGTTATTGAGGAAAAGAATATATGATCTTGTGTACAGGGAAGAGCTTTGAGCCCAGATATCGACGCTCTAAGAGCAGTCGTCGGCTGATCATGATCATTGACGCGTGTAATTTGACAAGATCAGAAGAAATAGTAGTCTCCTTCGATCGAGAAAATGATGGGTCACGCCTCTTGGTATGCTCTATAAATGATGAGGGCAGAACAGCCCTGGAGTACGGAGGGAAAAGTCATAGGGCCATCAGGAACTGCAGCCGGGAATGAAAGCTCACTCTGCTGGGAAACGAGGAGCAACGGCTAGGATCAAGCATACCACGGGCAAAAATGGAGAGAAGATTGGAAGAGTATGAATATGGAAAGGAAGAAAGAATTATTTGAAACTATTCACGCATACCTCGTGAATTCTAGCAAAACGCCGCCCCATGCAAATTTTGTCATGACAATCATAAAGAGCCAAAGAAAATAGGCATCGGCTGAGCAAAAGGCAACGGCAAGCCCTATCAAGCAAGCCGGTTCCGCCGTTTTGAAATCACAATAAGAAACGCCAATCAGTCAAAGGGGGGGCGAGAGCGCCTATATCATCCCCAAATGGCCATGAACCCCAATCGGGTTCCAATATCCAGGCCAGCGCAAAAGGAAAAGGGAAATAGAAAGAACTCTATAGGATGGGTGAGTAGGTGGGAGGCTGGCAAAGCTAGTAATTACCATCGGCGACTTGAGGCAAGTTAGTAAATTTCTGTTGCAGAGAAGAGTAGATAATCTTACCTGTAAGCCGAATCCGCATTCTGTCGACGACGGCGCTTCGGCTTTGATGGCCGTTGACGCGCATCTACATCACTGGGCGATCTTTTCGCTGGCCGCCCAAGTAGTTCTGCCTCGAGAGAGTTCAAATCAGATGATCGACTTGAAACCGATGAGTTTCTCGACCCTCTAGATCCATTTGACCTCCTATATCGCTCTCTCGAACGGGACCGAGATCTTAGCTCGGGCAACTGTTGCTCGCTTTCTTCCTCATTGTGGCGGTGTCTTATTGGATGCTCTCGTCTCTGCAGCTCTCTCCACAGGTCGTCCAGATCACCCTCATCTCCCAAGTTTCCATCTCCCTCGTCTGGCGAGTTTTCCACTTTCGACTTCTTATAGTGACGTTCTTCCTCTTCGGATTGATAGTCTCTGCGCTTATATCCTCTTTGCAAGTGCTCCTCGTCTGAGATTTTTTTATCCTCAGCTGGAGATTTGGGCTCTTTCCCAGTTGGTTTGTGCGTAGGAATGGGGTCGCCACTAGGAAATTTCCCATCTCGCACAAACGCCGGGTCAAGTTTGATCAGATGCCAATGTGGTGATTCTCGGATCGACTTCTTGTACTCTTGGAGATTGTCGGGTGTGATGAATTTTGAATTTATACACTCTGCGTCCCATTTCCTCGGTAACAGAATATCTTCATTGTAGGTTTCCGAAAGAGGAACACCAACTTCGTCGGGAGCATGTGCCGATTCCGGATCATTAAAAATAGCCTCCTGTTCCCAATCCCATTCCTCATCCTCCTCATCTTTCTCATCTTTCTCATCTTTCTCAATCTCCGGAGCAGCTTCTTCTTTCACATCTGATTCACTCTGCGGATTGGTTTGTAGTTCCTCAGGTTCTTGGTTGGTGTTGTCATCTTTTGGAGACGATGGCGCTTGTTCGGATTGTATGTCCACAGCAACCTCTTCCTTCTTCTCAGCACTCACAGAAGCTTTTTGCGACTGTCCGGTTTGAGGAGTAGCTTGATTAGCATTCCCATGTTGATGCTTTTTGTTAGGATGCCGCTTGTGAGATGGTTGATCTTTCTGCCGATTCTCCCGGTTATCTCGATTCTCTTTATTCTCTCGATTTCGGTTGTGGCGATCATGTTTGCGCTTATGCCTATGATCACGTTGTGATTCGGAGTGAGAATTCCGAGCCCGCGGCGGTTTTGGAGGAAGAGAATGGTGAACAAGTTGGTTTGAAGACTGCGTGGCAGGTGCGGGTTTATGAGGAGGCACACCTGGCGGGCCGAATGGCGCTGATCCGCCGGTAGACGGGTATGACGCCGGAGGCAGTCCATATGAAGTAGGCTGGGGGTATGGTTGGTGGTAGGTGGGCTGCGGCACGTAACCGGTCGCATCCGGGGGTCTAGCGGGGGGGTACGACCCATACCCAGGGGTATACGGCACCGGCGGCGGTGGCGCCGGAGGTCCAGGAGGATGGGTTGGATAGCCGGGTGGTGCAACATGAGGCGCCCCGTAATGTGCGGGGGGAGGATAGTGCTGCGGAGGAGGTTGCGGAGGGTGCTGAGGATGCTGGGAGTGTGGGGGGTGCGGGGGGTGCTGAGGAGGATGCTGGGGGTATTGAGGAGGATGTTGGGGAGGATACGCCGGCTGAGGGTAGCCAGAAGGATAGTGTGAGGGTGGAGGATAATGAGGATAGGTTGGCTGATATGTAGAATTCGGTCCTGGATAGGACTGAGCAGGAGGCTGGTGTTGCCCAGGCGGCTGTGGATATTGAGCTACACCACGACCCATGGATGGAGGAGGCGCATATTTGGTAATTATAGGACCTTTACTAGATCTCCTAGAGCCACCATGCTGGTTCTTGTTGCCATGTGACGCATTGGAAGAATTTTTCCAGGCGGCAAGGCCACTATAAGGCGTAAATCAGTTAGTTCAAGTACGAGATGCCAGGGAGCCATTATCTCATGACTGATCAATGAGAAAGGGGGTTGGTTATATATGGCCTTACGCTGGAGTGGCCCTTGTAGGCTCTGGACAAGCAACGGCCCAGTGACCCTTGGTTCCACAGTTATAGCACTGCGGTTCCTCTGGCCGAGAGGCATGACTGGACGCCGGTTCCGACATTTCCAAACATTCGAGAGGGTCAATGGGGGTTGGATTACGAGTTGAGAAGAACCATCAGCCGAATGAGAATGACGGATGGCGTTGTGTGACAGCGGAGGCGTTGGGAAGCCACCACCAGACCGGGTAGGTGGTTGAAGAATGAGCCGGCAGAACCAATCCCAGTGCAGGATACAATGAAGAGGCCGTCTCGTCTCTTGAATCAGGATAAGATGTCAGTATCCCAACGGGCTGTGGACTCGCCAAGATGCAGCATGAAACGGGGCCGGTCGCAAACGGATGAGGCCTACCTATAGTTGGGATACAAGCCTGAACAGCAATTGTTCCCCCAAGAAACCCCCTCCCCAAGCCGGGGCAATTAGAGTGAATAGTATCTCATCCACAATCCTGAGGGTCTCGAGCTTCTCGGTGATTCGGCAAGTTTTCATTTAAAAAAAAATGAATTCTCGCAAGGCGACTGGTCAGCTTCGTCCAAGGACGGACAAAAACAGTTGTGAGCGAGGCGCGTTGAGATGTCGACCAGCCACGTGAAGCAGCGCACGGACCAAAGGTTGTTTATATTGGGGGCGATGGGAGATCCGAGTCTTAACCGACGGCTTTGACTCCCAAAGCGTATGTGTGTACGCGCCGTAAGGTTTAAGCCGCCGATGAGCAAACTTTTGACTTGAGAACTTTGTTCGTAGGCAGATGATGTTTTGAGATGGAAGGGTACAATGTTTGAAGAGAGTAATGCAATTGCTGTTTGAAGTTGTTGAGTGGAAGTTGTTAAATACCCGTGCCGTTGCAAGGGAGAGAGAGAGAGAGAGGTCGCCAATGCAAACGGATGTATGTATGCAATGCAGGCGAGCAGCAATCTAATGATCAAAAATGGAACAATTACAAGATGGGCTGAGCGGGTTCAATAACGATACTTTGGCACAATAGCAGTAGGCTTGGCTTATTATAGGCACTTGGCGGTCAAGAAGAAGACTTACTTATCAGAGCTGGGTCAATTTGGTTTGTTTCCATTCAGCTTGGTAACACAAATGTGTTTGAGAATCAATGTGGCTTGTTTCGTGCGACCACGGAGTGCATGTACCCCCGGTTGTCTCTTGTGGCGCGAGAAACGAAGACACCGTTTAATACTGCCAAATAACATGCATCGTACTAAGTAGGGTAGTAAATGCTCGTATAGATAGTATGTATGTATGTAGAAAGAGTAGGAGAGTATAGAGCAACATCGATGTCAAAAGCAGAATCAGATAGTATGCATCTCTGGCTTATAACACTGGAACGCTGAATATGATGGGTAGATTTATATCTCATGTTTCTCTTCATTTCTGATATTGCCGATGATTTGTCTCATGTTTGATAATTTGTTTTTTCTTCTCTTTATTTCTCTCGTGTTTTTAAGATATCATTCTCTTTTTTTATTATCTATTAGATTCATCCGTGGATGAGATAGATCCATCCATATCTTACCATGACCTCTAATCTATCAGGTGTTTTCTTGCTCAGTACCTATAGCCTACAGGTAAGCTTGATAAGGTAGGCTATAGGCATGGGCAGCCCGAGGGGCCACTAGCCGCCCACTGTAAGAAACGGGAGCCCACCAACCCACCTTTGGCCAATTTCCAAAGCACCTCGATTGCGAAAGCTCTCCAACAACCTCCCATCCAATGGCCACGAACAGCAACTCCCTCCACGAGCCAAGCTTCAGCAGCTCCCCGTCGCCATCGCCATAACCTTGGATCGCCAAACCCTGCTTCCAAGTGGACCGCATGAGCGATTGCCGTTTCGCCTCAGCGTCCTGGTGAATCAAGCGGGCGGTTACCTTTTGATCATGTCGATACATCCGGTCAAGTGCCCCTCCAAATATCACCATCGCACGGCGCAGACACAGTCCTCCTCGTCTGCCTTGATGACTTGACGCAAAAGTCGACGTGCAACCCCCGGTGCATTTTCTCGTCTCTCTCAGAAAAAAGTCTTTGTTCGACTTTGAAAATCCCTTTTTCTTTTCTTTTCCCATCACAATAGAGACACCATGCCGAGTTTACCATGTGAGCTGGCCTCTTCCTCATCTTCTTCCTCCCCGCCGCATCGAAATGGTCTCGGATTTCTAATACAGCCATTTCGGAACAAACAGCGTCAGTCGATTTGGACGAGTGCATCTCGCGCCTCTACAAAAAGGAACTCCTAGCCGAGTCAGTCATCGAAGCAATATGCGCCAAAACAAAGGAGCTCCTCATGCGCGAGAGCAACGTCGTCCACGTCAAGGCCCCCATCACCGTCGTCGGCGACATCCACGGCCAGTTTTACGACCTCATCGAGATCTTTCGCATCGGCGGCTACTGCCCTGACACAAACTATCTTTTCTTAGGTGGGGATCCCTCTGGAAGAAAGAAAAACAACTCGCAATTCTCGATGATGACAAATATTGACAAGCTAGCAAACAGGCGACTACGTTGATCGTGGCATGTTCAGCGTAGAGACGATATCTCTGCTTGTGTGTCTAAAACTTCGATACCCCGAGCGCGTCCACCTGATTCGAGGAAATCATGAGTCGCGAGGTGTTACCCAGTCGTACGGGTTCTATACCGAATGCTCGCGCAAATACGGAAATGCCAATGTGTGGCATTACTTTACAGACATGTTTGACTTTTTGACGTTGAGTGTTGTCATTGACAACCAAATTTTCTGTGTTCATGGAGGTATGATACTCCATCGACTTTCCTATTCTCTACCGAAACTACAAACTAACATCTTCTCAACAGGCCTCTCGCCTTCAATACATTCCATTGATCAAATCAAGATTATAGACCGATTTCGGGAGATCCCTCACGAGGGGCCCATGGCCGACCTAGTCTGGTCCGACCCAGACCCCGACCGAGACGAATTCTCCCTCTCGCCGCGAGGCGCAGGTTATACGTTTGGCGCGCAGGTGGTTAAAAAGTTCCTAGCCGTAAACAACATGTCGCACATCCTCCGTGCGCACCAGCTCTGCCAGGAGGGCTACCAGGTCCTCTACGAAGACAGACTGAGCACGGTTTGGAGCGCGCCCAATTACTGTTATAGATGCGGCAACATGGCCAGCGTGCTGGAGGTTGACAACCACGGAGAGAGGTTCTTCAATGTCTTTGCCGCGGCGCCGGAGAATGACCAGCACAAGGATATGCAACCGGGAGCTGATAAGACGGCGGACGGCAATTCCTTGCCGGACTACTTTTTGTAGATGACGAAGAAATCCATGGCGATATGTAGATATGGAGTGTATTTTGATGGCTTTACGATACGAGTCCACTATGCGAGAAATGAATAGAGTCGCATGGTCCATTTAGCAAGTTGACCAACTCACACATACACACATCACTTTACTTCATCCTGTGCCCCTATAATCAAGTAGGATATAGTTCAAGATTTGCTATATTTCTTGCATCAGGAACTGCCAGCCAGTTTCCTGCATTTTGGGTTTTTTATAGATCAGGTATCTCGTAACTCATGACACACAAAAATTGGCTCCGGGTTATGAATGGAAATATTCAAATGGTCTGTCTCTCTCTCTCTCTCTCTCTCTCTCTCTTTCTCTCCTCTCCTCTCCTCATTGGGGGGGGGACCAGGTCCTCCCTTACGCCCAATCCTTGGCGATGTCGAAGCTCCACTCGAACTCGAGGTGCTTCTTCTTATCGTCATCGACGAAGCTAGAGGTGGCGTTGTAGTGGCCGCGGAAAAGCATTCCAGAAGGGGCTTCCTCCTCTTGGACTATTAAAAAAAAACGGCCCCGTTAGTTAAAAAGTCATTGTGTGTAGTTGCGCGCCGTTGGAAACACTTACACTTCTTGGTGTAGATGGGCTGCGAGTCGATGTTTGGCGCATAGCTTCCCTATATTCAAAACATATCAGTCTTCCTTCCCCCCAAAAAAAAATTTACCATCAACACCCCAACGTGTCAATGCCCAAGCTTTTTTTCCACTCACAATCATCTCCGAGTCCTTGGAAACCTTGACGCCCTTGCGCTTGACGACCTGGACGTAGTGCAGGCCGCTGAGGATCTCGTGCTGGACCTTGAAGTCGGCCTTCATGGTGAACTTGGCGCCCTCCTTGATCTTGAAGGGCTTGTCCTTTAGGGTGGTCTCGCTGCCGGGGGCGGAGAGGTCGATGGTGACGGGGGGGCGGCCCTCGGCCTCCATTGTGAGGGCGATGATGATGCAGACTCGCTTGTCGTTGGGGTCGGAGAGGTTCTTGCCGCTGAGGCCGAGGGACTGCTTGTATCGCTGGAGGGACTCGTCCTCGGCATCTTGAGCAGTGTCAGCATGGATACTTGAGTCCGATTATATCGAGTTTGTTGGGGGGGAGAAGGGGCTATAGGAGCTATGGAGACGCCATCAAGGGACCCCCTCTTCGATAAGCTCCGGTATATCGGTCAAGCTTGCAACAGAGCTACCAGTAGCCCTCGAATATCCCTCTGAAGCTCATCCATCGACCTTGACCGTTTGCAAAAAGCTTTTGAAGGCAAAAAAAAAAAAAAAAACCACCTACCCATCTGTTCGTACACAGCCAAGCTCTGCTTGGGCTGGTTGAGCTTGTAGCCCTGAGTCTCCTCAGGCATAGTGTCGTCGTCGTGGGAAGCCATGGTGTCGGTGGGCAGTCGGGATCCTTGCTGTTCCGGTTTTTTTTGGGGGGGAAGATACACACGAGGAAGGTTAGGAGATATAATAGAAGTTTGGACAGAGTAGGAGGAGGAAGCCCGTTGTTTGAAATGAAGTCGGTCAGTTTGGCGAAGAGGCGGCAGCCAAGGTACGATTGATGGAGGGGCAACCACGGTCGCTAGTGGGGTTCAATGCTCGATGCACGGGTGTGATTGGATGGCCAGGCTGCGCCCAGCTGTTAATGGAGGCCCATTGGGAGCTGTGCAGGACTCTGAGGGAAGCTCGGGGCTTTCAAGGTTGGTGAGATTAGCCCAGAGGGCGTTTTGATGGATTCTAGGAGAATCGCGGGAGAGGCAGAGAGCTAGGTAGAAAGTTGCTGCCATTTTGCCCTGGTGCCCTGGTGCCGAGATGGCGTTACACTGTAAAGAGCTGTACAAGACAAAACGGGCCGTTCTTAGGAGAGACTCGAAGACTTTTGAAACACGGCCGAGTCCTGGGAGGCAGGACAATTCAGTGGACTGTTTATGAGTTTATTGAGTATTTTCTCCGTGTTTTCTCTCATCTTTAGTAGTCCTAGAGTCACGGTATGCCTAGCACTAGGCAACAATCATCTCTATGGAGTGCTGTTGTAGGTAATTGGTTTGTCTTGCTCAGGCTGTGCTGTCAAGTCAGACACAATACAACAGAGACGCTATTTGGTGGCAATGTTGGGGCAAAGACATAAAGATGTTTTTTTAGTGATACATATAGCTTCTTCATAAACCTGCCAAGAATCCCATTTACAGCATAGCATGCCTCGAAGAAACAAAGGAAACAGTTGTTGACCGCCGCCATCAAGACACGGGTTCTACATGCTACCCTATACCGAAAAGGCTCAAGTCCGGGGAAAGCACTCTTGGCTGCAACAATAAGGGAGGAGGATCCTGACGGAATTTCCCCTGAATGAAACACGTGGGAGACCATGGCGGAGAGGCCGAACACAGATTGGCTGTTGGTGGGGAAAAGGGTCGGCACTTGTGTTGTTGTTGTTGCACTCATCCTCCCTTTTGGACAGCCCGCAACAACCGCCATTTGCTGACTTGGACGTCTTCGATTCGTCCGCGTGGGACTTCAGCTCGAGGTACATAGATTGCCCTCTACTATTATTACCTGTAGTTATTGGGAACGTCTGGGCGCCAGTGGAGCATGTTTGCACGCATAGAGTCCTTGTTTTTAACCCCCTCGTGGATCACGTTTCGAGAGTGCAGGGTAACCGTTTCTGTGCCTGGGCCTAGTACTCCGTAGTAGATATTTAAATGATGAATCATCGGGCATCTGGCATATGGGCCGCATGTCCCCCCCCCTTCCCCTCCCTTCCTATCCCCCTCTTGTCTGTATCTGCGTATCTGCATGAACGGGAACGGGTCTCGCTGGATCTGTGTAGCCCTGAAGTGACTGGGTTTGGGTTCTTGTCTCTGAAGGAACCAAAACAAAACGAGACTGACAGCAGCATTGACTGGTGATTAGGGCGGGGCTACAAATCTCGACGACCTATGGGACACCCTGGCCCCCATTCCCGCCCCAAGAGTCGAAAGGGGTAAGGTAATATTGCCAAGTATTATAACGATACATGATGATATATGGGAGCTAGTATAGGGGAGATTGTATCTGACTATCGCGCCGTGTTTAATTCAAGAGCCTGTTCATTTCTGGGGTTCCGACGCTTTCTTCAAGTACTAGGTAAGTACCTTGTCTGACCTTGCCGCTCTGGGAATAGGCGGAGGGTCTTCCTTTGACAGGGTGAATGGGTGGACACAGGAACTGCCTGGCGCCTCAACCGATCCCCATCAGTCCCAGACAGTTCCCAGACTATCCCTCCTAGACTTACAGGTACATAAATATTCGAGGTACCTGTATCTGCACTGAGACTGTGTGCAGCGCGGAGTACCTAGTACCTAGTAGACGGTCGCAAATGGGTGGGCATCATTTTACAAGCAGCGTGGGACTACGGAGGGTACCCCAGAAGGAGAGCAAGCCTGTGCAATTTGCGCGACGCTCTCTTGTCTGTTCTGTTCCACGCCCATTGCTTGGTACGCACCCTTCCATCGCGAAACCACCTAATCTTGCAATCTCACCACCACCACCACCCTTTTCCCTCCTTCAGCTGCTACTCTGCTTTGAGGGCGCACCGTTTATTTGCTGCCTCTCCCTCTCTTCACAGGGCACTTTTGCCTCTTTCTTCTACCGTTCCTCGTTGGTCACATCGAACTCTCTTCTTCATTGATCGACCTTGGTAGCGTTCATCTTAATTTTTTATTTTATTTTATCTGAGGCTGCTGTGGTTTTGCCTGACACGCGCCCCAACACCATTAATCGATCCATTGTATGCGACCTCTCTTCGATGCTGCCTTGCCGCGCGCAACTTGGGGAACATCATCAGACTGACAACATGCAGACCTCGATTTTACAACATTGCACGCGCCGTTAATCACGTTACTGTCATAGCTCCTATAATCGCCAATCAACTTTTTTCTTCAGGATAGTGGAACAACACGCTTTGCGCCGCGACAACGTCTTTCTTTGTCCGGAAATCCGCAAACACGATGGCCCCAGCTGTGGCACGAACGCTTCCCCAGAAGCACAATCCGTATCTCATTCAAGATGTTCCGCAGTGTACGATGATCCCGCTTCTTTTTTTTGACACAATGCGCAAGACTTACAATGATGCAGATTCGGAACTTGTCGCGCGCCGACGCCTTGGCCAGACAAAACTGACCCCAAAAATGGTTGGTAGCGATGAGACTGAAATCACCAACCTGGGCTTCTTCGACTATGCGCATCTCCGCGCGCCCATGCCAAAGGGCATCGTCTCTGGCATCTTCAAGTCGAGCCCCAACAGTTACTTTTTGATGCGCCGAAGCTTCGACGGCTACATTTCAGCCACTGGCATGTTCAAGGCCACTTTCCCGTACGCCGAAGCACTCGACGAGGAAGTGGAGCGCAAGTACATCAAGGCGCAGGCGACTACGAGCCCCGAGGAGACGGCGGGCAACATTTGGATCCCTCCCGAAGCCGCGCTCGCACTGGCCGAGGAATACAACATTGTCGTTTGGATTCAGGCCTTGCTAGATCCCGCCAGGATTTCCACCACACAGCCGTCTGATGCCTCGCCCAAGACCATTTCTGCACCGCCCAAGTTTGAGAGAATCAGGGCGCCTACTCAGCTCATCCCTCCCACACCGACCCGACGCAGCACTCGTCGATCAGCGAGCCCAACCAAGCCTACAACTACTCCACGACGCGCACCCGTTTCCCCTCGCAAGCGTTCTACGCGAACCAAGCCCGTGGCTATCCTTGAGGAGACCAAGGATACTGCTGCGGTTGTGAATGGTCAAGTCAAGGAAGAGCAGAAGAAGAAGAAGAAGGAAGAAACCGTCCTCAAGTCGATTGAGTTTGAGCCTGCGGTGATCCTCGAGCCCGAGAAAGAGGAGTTCAAATTTGAGGTGCCTATCGCTGATGCGCCTACTCCCAAGGTGCCCATCTTTGAGACCCCTATCGTCGAGGAGGCGCCCAAGGAAACGACCGTCGCAGAGACAATTCCTGCTAAAATCGAGGATGGGCCTCCGCTGTTTGCTGGTGCGCCACCCACAGCAGAGGAGATTGCCGAGATGATGGCCACTGCTGGAGAGATGGTAAAGCAGCAGAAGCTAGAAAGAGAAGAGACACTAGTCGACACAGAGGCCGAGACGGAAGTTCTCGATGACGACGAAGGACTGTCTAAGAAGAGCAAACGCAAGGCTGATGACATTACTGTTGGTGACGATGAGGATGACAAGGGCAAGGAGAATAAGCCAGAGGAGGAGGTAGAGGAGCCAAGGGCGAAGAAGGTCAAGACAACAGTAGAGGTGCGAAAAGGGAGAGTTCAGAAGCGAGCTCTGTTTGGAATTGGTGCCACAGTCGCAGTTGGGTAAGTTTCTTCTCTCTCTCTCTCTAGATGATGCAGTATGAAGCTAACGAGTATGACAGAGCACTGGTTCCTTGGCTAGTAAACTTCCTGTAGTAGGGAAAAGGAATCCATCTATCATAGGGTTGAAATCTGGCGTGGGACATAGCTTTCTGGTGGTTTATGGGAGGTCGGATGAGAAGGTTGGGACAGGCGCGGTTATCGTTTTTATGTTGTTTTTTATTTGACTTGTTTTTTTGTCGTTGCTCTCTCCCGGATATTCTTCCCCTGGTGAGATGAATACCCATGCCAATCTTTCAAAACACACCACCAAACTTGTTCTTTTTTATCACGTTTTGTTGGACATACCCCCTTATTTCCCATGCGTATATTTCTCTCGATTCTTCTTTTCCTTTCTTATTAAATGTTACTGGCAATCCACACACATCAACACACCAACGCATCCACACACTCGCTCATACGCTTACACGCTCACGTTCACTACTTGATGTTTTTTCTTTCTTTTCTTTCTCGGTCTCGCTTTGAAATTTAATGTCGGTTTTTTTGCTTGTTACGACGCGGAATATGACTGCATGTCTGGTCGTGCGTAAAAAAGGTTCCGTTGTTAATGTGGGCTCTTTAGGTCCAGTCTTTTCTTTTTCTTTTTCTTTTTTATTATTATCCTGCTGTGATGAAATGGGAGGGAGGGGAGGAGGGTGAAGGGTGAAGGGTGAAGGGAGGGAAAATGATAGCGTAATGGACAAAAATAATAAAAAAAAATATATAATCATGGGATGATATGTTTGTTGTAAGTGATCTGGTGAGAGAGATGAATAAGGGCGTCGTTGGACTTCTGAACTACTGGTGCTGTGATGGATGAAACTCTTGGGATGGAGGAATGTCTAGCCATGTTCAGCTCATTTCAGCTCCCAACAGCTCATTGTTTACACGACATGCCCATGAAACCTTGCCTGCTTGCATTAAACAGACCCCACGCAAAAAAAAGAAGAAAAAAGAAAAAAAGAAAAAAAAAAAGTTTCAACTCTTCCTTTCATCCTTCACTCCCCTAACACTCATGTTTACCAAGGTTAAAACTCACCACCAATAAAAAATCACGAATCTTTTTTTTCGGCAATGAGCGGCTTTGGCGGGGAGCTTCATCATCCTCCCCCCCCACACCCCACACAAAAAGGGTCTCGGGACGACGACCCGTCCCTCCCCAAGTTCTTTTAGCTCTCTGCTTCTGCTTCTTTCTCCCGATTTGTTCTTTTTCTTTTTTTCTTTCTTTGTCGTATGATGGGGTTTTGGATATAAAGAGAGAAAGAAAGAAAGAAAGAAAGAAAGAAAGAATAATTGCCCATTATGAGAGTCGCAGCTATGCGTTTAGGGAGTTTGGTGCAGAGGAGGGGGTTTGCGAGCTCGCAGAGGAGGCTTGATAATTATGCCTTTATTGGCCTTGGACAAATGGTAAGCTCTCTCTCTCTTCTTCTCTCTTTTTCTTTCTTTCTTTCTCTTTGTTTCTCTTTGTGCCTCTTCTTGGACCCTCGCTTCCAAGCTCAATGATAGCTAACATGCACCCCCCAAAAAGGGCTACCAAATGGCCAAGAACCTCCAATCGAAGCTCACCCCGTCCGACAAAATCTCCATCTTCGACATTAATCCCGAGTCCATGAAGGGCCTACAGGCGGAGATGAAGAGCAACAGCTCCAGCGGAGCCGAGGTCGAGCTCGCTGCGAGTGCGCTGGATGCCTCCAAGGATGCTGTGAGTAAAAAAAAAAAAAAAAAGATTAAAATACAGGAAGACCTGTTCCCTGCTTCTTGCTTCTTCTTCTTCTTCTCTACATGCTCATGATGCCTTGAAATTATGTATGTTTTTACAGTTGGGATTGGAAGTCTAGCTTCTAATTCGCTTCACTGACAAGATCATTTCTAAATGCATGTTGCATACCTACCTCGCATTGATGCTGTGGCGTTATCACGCAAATCATTCACTAACGCGGTCGAAACCTAGGACACCGTCATCACCGTCCTGCCCGAGCCGCAGCACGTCAAGGGCGTCTACGAATCGATCCTAGTCCGGGATCTACCCACGAAAGACCGTGTATACATCGACTGCTCTACCATCGACCCCTCCACGTCCCGCCAAGTCGCCAAGGCCGTCGCCGACGCGGGGCAGGGCACCTTTGTCGACGCGCCCATGTCCGGCGGCGTGGTCGGCGCCACGGCCGGGACCCTGACGTTTATGCTCGGCGCCGCCTCCGGCATCGTGCCCAGGGTCGAATCCACGCTGCTGCACATGGGCCGCAAGGTGCTGCACTGCGGCGACCAGGGGGCCGGGCTGTCGGCCAAGCTGGCCAACAACTACCTCCTCGCGCTCAACAACATCGCCACGGCCGAGGCCATGAATCTGGGCATGAAATGGGGCCTCGACCCCAAGAAGCTGGCCAACGTGCTCAACGTCAGCACGGGCAAGTGCTGGCCCAGCGAGGTCAACAACCCCGTGGCCGGCGTCGTCGAGAACGCGCCGGCGAGCAGAGACTACCGCGGCGGGTTCGGGATAAGCCTCATGAAAAAGGACCTGAGGCTGGCTATGGTGGCGGCTAAGGAAGCCGGCGCGCGGATGGAGCTTGCCGACAAGGCGTATAATGTGTATGACGAGGCGTCCAAGAGGGAGGATTGCGAGGGGCGGGACTTTTCGGTTGTGTATCGATATATTGGTGGTAAGGAGTAGAAGAGAGAGAAAAAGAAGAAGAAACGCTCAAGGTAGGTAAGTTTGTAACTGGACAAGGGTTATTATTATTAGCATAAGAAAGAAAAAGACTAAAATTGCTGGATACTATTTTTTGGCTCAATATGGATGGATGGAGACCAACGCAATAGAGGATCAAATCGATGCAATCTGATAAAAAAAGGACCCAACAATCAGATTAGGTATCTGCGGAGTACATGAATCGGAATTGGAGCCCAAATCCGCATCCCCTTCCCCCATGTAACCTACCAAACCCACGCAAAGGCACGTCTCAATCTACGGAGTACAGCTTCGTTTAAGCATTTCAAATAAGGCGTCCAATGGAAACACGTTCCGAAAAGAAGGTGTGCTGTTTGTTCCGGCCGAGAAAGAAGAAGAGGAGAGACAAGGGGGCAGAGGGGCAGAGGGGCAGGGGGGGAGATTGTTCTTCCTTGGGGTGGAGGAATGATTAGCCCGGAGCCGAATGCCGGCTGGAATCCATCCGTCCTCATACAAGTTTCTGGTGGTGGTACTTTTTGAATTCCATTTGTTTGGGCTGTGCTGTGCTGTTGCTTTGATGGGGTTGCTCGGCTTGTTCGGGGAACTTGGTAGGCCTACTATGGAGAGCTAACAAAGGTGTCCGCCCGCCATGTATGCCAATGATGGTTATTGGATGGATCTGTGGATTCGATTTGTGGCTTTTGCACGGGTGGCGCTCGGTGAGGCTTGATGAATGGCATCCATGGCTTCTAGAAATACGCGTAACGATACGCTACAATACGATGTACGACGACGACGACGATGATGGGGTGTCAAACCTGTGCTGTGAGGACATTGTTTAGATCCGGTAGGCGGACTGATGGGCATTCAAGATGAAGACATATAAGCCACACACAGGGTTCTCGAGTGTATTCGGACCACGTACTTGTAATAGAGTTATTAGATACCCTCCTTGCCTACCTAGTACTACAACTACGTAGTACCTGTAGACTGTGGTAGCAGTTAAATATAAGCATCCACCCACATGCGCGCCCATACATGCCCGTTTAGGCAATTCATCCACCCCAGCATCTCAAGAATTTGAACAAATGATTAATAATTCGATTTGCCCCCCCAAATCTTATTTTTCTTTCTTCTTCTTCTTCTTCTCTCTCTCGGCAAAGAGGTCTTCCGCTTTTCGTTTGATTTCAGCCGCCCGTCGGTGTCATCATTTCTTCCCTTTTTCGGTTCGCCTTGCTAGATAGTATATGGAGAGAAGCCCCGATGAGGATGTAGTATCCGGAATGGATGGGCTTCCCCCCCAGTGAAGGAAAAAATAGCTGACAAGATTTATGGGGAATCTTTTATGCCATCATTGGGGCCTGGTAGGTGTGGTGCTTGTGGGTAGACGGACACGCATGCACGTGTGAATGAGATGGGCGGAGATGATACTACCTACTACTGAGTGTGTGAGTGTGGTGTGTGGTCTCTGGTGTCTGGTGTCTGGTGCTGTGGGTGTGTTGGTTCCCATCCTTCGGGGTTCTTAAAGATGCCTAGGCCCCGAAGCTTACGCCTAGAGTAGAATCCATTTGATCTGTTCTGTCTGTTCTATTCGTTGTTGTCTCTTTGTTTTCTGCAAGCCCATTTTCCTCCTTCATTTATTAGATTTTCTTTTCTCCCTACCCCCGTCTTGCCAAGAGATTGATGCCCCATTCCCTTTTCCGTCACTTGATCCCCCATCCATCCATCCATCCCTCTCATCCCTGGGCCATCGGGGCCATAAAAAAACGGTTGGGCTGGACTGAGCTGGGGTACATGTACAAGTAGAAAAAAGAGAGTACGGATTTGAGATAAGGGTTGGCGCAGTCATCCATCCATCCATCCATCCATTCATATTATTCGTCACCCCCCGGTCTCATTTCGATACGAAACATCGGAACTTACCCTTCCCGAGACAAAAAATCGATTTCCCCAAAACGAGAAAGAAAAGAAAAAGAGAGACGAAGAATAATTCTAGAAGAAACAACATCAAACCTCGAAACACACATCACATTACATTACCTTGTATTACCTACATTACCTACCTTACACTACATTACATTACATACATACTCAACTGGGAAATCGAGGAGAAGCAACACCACAGCCATGTCTGGCCTCAACACCACCCACGTAGGCTACGATGAGTGCCACTCCGTCTCAGACTTCTGCCCCGTCTCAGCCACCGTTCTAGGCTACTATCCCAACCTGGGCTCCGGCATCTTCTTCGCCATCTGCTTCGGCCTGCTGGCCATAACGTCTCTGGTCCTGGGCATCTGGAAGAAGACGTATACCTATTGTATAGGTCTCTCCATTGGATTGATATTGGAATCAGCCGGTACGTTTTTTTCTTTTTTCTTTTTTTCTTTTCTTTCTTGTCAATACCCATCATGCCATCTATTCATCCGCTCATCCCTATGCATCAAACTTGAAGAGAGAAAGAGAGAGAGAGAGAAAAGGAAAGAATAAGAAGAAAGAGAAGAGAAAGAGAAAGAGAAAGAGAAAGAGGTGGGAGAGGAGAGAGAAGAAGAAGAAAAAAGAAGAGAAAGAAAAGAGAGAGAAAGAAAAAGAAATAGCAAAGAATGAGAGAAAAAGAGAGAGAAAAGAAGAATAAAATACTAACAAAACTTCTCAGGCTACATCGGCCGCGCCCTCATGAACAGCAACCCCTGGGACCAGGGCGCCTTCGACCTCCAAATCACCGCCATCATCCTCGCCCCGACCTTCATCTGCGTCTCCATCTACCTCACCCTCAAGCACGTCGCCCTCAACCTCAACCCGTCCATCTCCCGCCTCCGGCCCCGCTGGTACCCCGTCATCTTCCTCCCCGCCGACTTGACCTGCCTCATCGTCCAGGCTGTGGGAGGCGGCATCGCGGCGGCGGCCGGCAAGACCAACAGGAAGCTGCAGCAGGGCGGGAACCACGCCATCATCGCCGGCGTGGCCCTGCAGGTCGCCGTCCTCCTCATTTTCGGCATCCTGAGCCTGGATTACCTCCTGAGGGTCAGGAAGTGGATGGCGTCGAGCGAGGCCCGGGGCACCCAGGCGCTGAGGACATGGAACGATGCCAATTTCCGCAAGTTTGGGTATGCCGTCATGGGGGCCTACCTCGCCATCTTTGTCCGTTGCATCTATCGGTAAGTTTGAAACCACCATCACCAACCATCACTACCATCACCATCCAGTTCCATCCCATGATTAAAAAAAAGAAAAAAGAAAAAGAAAAAGAAAAAGAAAACCCACATCTAACAAAATTCTAGTATCGCTGAAATGGCCGGCGGCTGGGGCAACAAAATCATGCAAGACGAGCCCAGCTTCCTCGTCCTAGACAGCTCCCTCGTCCTCGTCGGCTCCTTTCTCCTCACCGTCTTCCACCCAGGTCTTCTCTTCCCCCAGATGCGCAACGGCCAGGGCAAGAGGAACAACCAAGAAAGCCCTGCACGCGAAGAGGCGGGCTCGTCCAGTGATGGGACCAAGACCGAAAAGGCTTGAAATGTTGAAGCGTAGTAGATTTTTTTCGCATTATTTCTTTTGGGGGGTAGATATCCTGTCTGATGGCTATTTTGCACATGGGTTAGATTGGCGTTTTGCTGGAAATAATTGCATTAGACATTCAATATCAAACATCTTTTTTGCATCCCCTCGTCGTCATCGTCCATGCCATGAACCCGTCATTATACAAGGTAGTCATAAATCCAATGTCTATTATGCACATTGCAGTATCCGCAATATGATGCTGCTTTTATGGTCTCATTAATCTTCCGACTTGACCAGTCTATCCGTTTCACCATCATCGTCACTTTCCTCCTCCTCTTCGTCTTCTTCCTCAGATTCTTCCTCCTCAGACTCCTCCTCCTCCTCTTCTTCTTCACTCTCCTCGCTTTCCTCTTCTTCCTCAGCGAGCCAATCGTCCAAGGTCTTGGCTCCAACCCCCTCACTCAGGCCGTTCGACTTGCTAGGCGCCGCCCTGACGAGATCATCGAGTTTTTCACTTGCAGGTACAACAGTTCTTTCTCCAGTCTCATACTTTGAGCTAGCGCTATCCCTTTCCGGTTCACGCAGTCGGGGATCTGGTTCCTTGCCGGCTTCAACCCAGTTGGGAAGATTCTCGTATCCCCTCAAACCGTGAACCCCACCGCCTCCTGCCAAAACCAGCGTGGAAGATCCAAGCAAAAATCCCTTTCTAGACTCGGATGGACTTGGGGCTTGGGGAGCTGGTTTTGGTGCAAGCAACATTAGGGTAGCGAGTTGGGGAACTGTAAGTAGAGAGCGATACATTCGCGCTCTGTCTCGAAGGTCGTACGACGTATCATATCTAACCAGTAGTAGCACGTAGTCCCAGAGTCGCTCAATGGGGTGCTTCTCGGGTTCTAGTGGAGGATCCTCTTCGAATGGCTTATTCTCTTCTTGCTCGGGCTGTCGGTTGAGGTGGTGAAGAAAGACCTTGGCAGCGAGAAGTAAGATTTGTCGCTTTGCCGCTTCAGACTCGCTCGCAAAGTCTTTGAGCAAGATACGCAACACGTCCGGGGCAATATTGTCCTCTCCATTCAGACCAGAGAACTCGCCCACCAGCCAAATGATGGTTGCTCTCGCCTGGGGGTCAGTTGCCGAGTCCAGATTCTTGGCCAGTCGCACGACAGTCCCCACATGCCCCGCTTCGTCTTGCTGAATCAAATGTCGAATAACAGTCAGTGACTCGGCGGCCAGAGTTCCGTCCAAGCTTGTGATTTGACCCAAGAGCAATTTGAGGCATCTTGGCGCAGTCGTCGCATCAGACTGTGCGCAGCGACCAATGGCTCGAACAGCCTCTCGCACCAGAGTTTTGTTTGATCCTTGTGAGAAATGTTCGAGTTCCTTCAATATCAGACTTTTGACGTGAATGGGACTGTGAGGAAAGATGATGGCCAAAACTTCAAGCTTCAATTCCCAGACTGGGGCAGGATCGGTGGCCCTGACCAAAAAGTGGCTTGCGTACTTGACGAAATCGAGTGGACGTATTAGACATACGGACACAATATTGTATAGGGCAATCTGCTGTATGTCCTGAGCCCCTCGCATGAGCGCAACCAGGGGACCGATTGCATGCTTGACGTACTCTGGAGTCCCAATGTCAACATAGCATCTTGCAACTGCTACCACAACTCCCGAGTTGCGGCTCTGTAATAGGGGCCTGATGGCATTCAGGAGAAGCGTCAAGTCGGAATTTAGAGATGTTGGGTGCTGTGGCTTGACTGTGAATGATGTCGGTTCGCCGTAAAAGTCGTCGATATTTGTCTGCGTCTTCTGCGACTGCGGCTGCGACTGACTCGAAGGGGCATCGTGGGCTTCCGTAGTTTGGGCTCGCCGAGGGAAGCATTTTCGCGCATAGAATGTCATCAGTTTCAGAGTGGCCAACTGGCTCCACTCATCCATATCGACAACCTTTTTGATCAAGCTGCGGTAATGCTTGTGTATCAGGTCTATCCTTTCCGGGCACATCTCCATGAAAGCCGAAACCGCCGCACCGGCAACGTAATACTGCTTATCGCCCAGCAGCGTCGACAAGCATTCCAGCAGTAGAGGAGACTGGCTCGGGTCTAGGCGGTAGCATTTCGGGATAGCCAGCGCGGCCGCTTTGCGCACCAGAGGGCTCATATCGGCGACGCCCTTCTTGATGGCCAGGGACACAATCTGGCTGATGACGTCGACACGTATCCCGGACATGGTCTTGAGTGCCAGCGCTCGCACCTGGGGGTTCGTATCGGAGAGAGACTTCTGGATCGTGTTGATGGAGAGGAGGGCGAGGTCGGGCTCCTGTTCGGCATGGTGGATGAGGTAGATGTAGACTAGCTTCTTGATTTCGAGGTTTGGAGAAGCAACATTCTTGACGACGGAAGAGAAGAAGGGCAGCGTCTTTTGGTTGCGGTACATCATCTGCGCCGAGTCAGCCATTTGGCGGGGGTTGTGTGTGTGTGTGTGTGTGTGGAAGCAATTCATCGTGAGCACCCATGACCTACACTAATAACTCGACGCAGCCCCTCGAGGACCTCCCTCTCATTGCGACTGTCCAGCAGCTTGCGCATCTGATTGCGGTCGAGGAGTCTGGCGGTAGGGCGAACACTGCGCGTGGCCTGGGCGGCATCGAGGGTGAGTTCCCTGGCTGAGACGGTGCAGCTGATTTAGCTTCAGGCAAATGAGGACAGCGAAAGCCGTTTGGCGATGGGGGTTACTTACCAGCCTCGAGGAGACCCGAGATCCTAGATATGGACTCCATTGTTCGTGAGCTGGGGAGGAGCCCGTCTATGTCTATGTTCTGTGCGGCTTCGCTTCGCTTGAAGCTGTACAAGACACTTGGTTGGTCGCGCGTGGGGGTGAAGCCGAAGCCGAAGCTGGAGGTGGATGGAGGGATGACGTGCGGTGGGATTGCGAGTGGTGGGTGGTACTGCCGCTAAGCTCTCACCACCCAAGTCTGCCAATCAGATGGGACATGACCACTGCTACTGGATATGATGGAGCTTTCAATTACACGACAGGTGTAAGGCGTTTGTGTCGCTCTGCATTGTTCTTAAAACTACAGCTTGTATAAATAAGCCTTTTTCTTCTTTTAATATTTATAACCATTTCCCCTCTTTTAAAAGCCAAAGAAGTTGAGCATCATTCGACTGCGAGTGTGGGATGTGATGTGGGGAAGCTGTCATGAGCATGCCTCTCTCTCTCACCATACCTAAAGTTCAACGATAACCCTCCGAATGCCGTTGGTCTCACATCGACAAAGCAAGGATTCATATACAATATAACTATCTCTGGAAATCCATCTTATGCAAGCATCGCATCTCATGCATTAAACCCAACATCTTAATAATGCCCTCCTCCCGGCCCATCGTCCTCTCACCATCCACCCCCTCGGAGCTCCTCTCATACATTGTTGCCTACCACCGCTATCCCACCACAATCCTCATCGGCTGGCCCAAAAAAATCTTCATCGATGCCCTCGTTCAGGACGTCAAACACAGTCTCTCCCTTGACCCACCCGCTGATCCAGAAGATACTGAGGGACCACCACCCCAACACCAGCAGGACCAGCCATCTCACCCCCTCCTCCACGCCACACTCCTCCAAATCGCCGTCTCTCGACACATACGCCTCGCCTTCATCCCAACAGTCACCCACCTCCGCGCCTACCTCACCACCTTCTCCGCCTCGGACTCCTCCAAGATCCCGCCTCCGCCAAACCACAGGTATCACAAGACTCACCCCCCCAACCTGCTCGTCTACGGCTTCCTCGAGCTCCATCGAGACGGGAGCGAGTGGTCCGCCCAGGGGCTCGGCACCACCGCCGCGGCGCTCATCGAAGCCGCCGCGAGGACCTCCTTTAGGCCCGCCATTGTGGAACCTAGAGGGGCGTTGGGCTATGAGGTGTTGGATGAGTTTCTGAACGAGAATGTCCCCGTCTTGAGTGGTAGCTCGATAGGAGGGGATGGGATGTGGAAAGGGCGAATAGTACCGATTCGAAGGGTGCTGAATCGCTGGTTCGAGTTTGAAGCACCAAAGGAGGAATTAACATGAGAAGCGAGGATGGCCTGTCAAAGAAGATGTGACATTCATGTAATTCCAATGCTCTAATTCCATAATTGTAACCATGCGAGCCAAACAGGGAACCGACAGATATTGCCTCCCAACCCCCAACGCCAGACAGTGGTATCTCTGCTTCATTTCCGTTCATCATAAACCATAACATTAAGCGTACATGGTAGGCACATTAAATAAATCTCGCATCAAAGTTGTACATCAAAAGAGAAGCTGATTTAACCAATCGTTTGCTCCATCTCGGTAATGTACAGCTTTATATGAGCTTCCATTTTTAGGTACTCATCATACGCCGCGTGAACTTCATTCTCAATATTCTCTTTGAGATCGAGCATCTACCACCAGTTAGTATCAAATGCACAACCATAAACAGAGAGGGAAAAAAAAGAAAGAAAAAAAAAGGAAGAAAAAGAAAAAAGACAAGCCAGCATACCTTCTTCTCTGTTTGCTCAATCCTCACCCTCCGAATCTCCATCTCCTTGCCCTTGTCAGTATTCTCGTCGGTGAGTTTCTTATGCATAGCCCGCAGCTCGTGCATCTTGTCCTTGGCCTCCTGGGCCTTTTGGTTGCTCTGCTCGCGTAGCCTCTCTGTCCGCTCAGTCCACTTGGATAGCTGTCGTTTGAGCATCACCTCTGCCCTCTCCACCTCACGGGCGTTGTTCCCCCTTTCGGACAGCGCCTCGCGCTGTTTGGTGTTCTTGGCCATTTCTTCGTCCTCCTTTGCCAGCTCAATGGAAATTTCTTCTAGAATCTTGATGCAAGATGCGACATCCCCGGATACAACGGTGAATGAATCGGCCGAGGTCTGCAAGGCTCGCGCCCGTCGATCTAGAGAGTCAATGTGCGCCTTGTCATTGTTTAGAATCTCGCGGAGCTCGGCCAGGTTGTCTTGGAGGTTGGAGGCGCTTTGGAGCACGTATGGCCGTAGTTTGGCGCTCTCTTGCTTCAGCGTAAGCTTCTCTTGTGTTTTTTGCTCCAAAGCAGTCGTGAGATCGCCCTTCTTCTGCTTGGCCTCCTCTAGGCGTGCTGCGACCTTTTCTTGGTTCCGCCGTAGTTCCAAAAGGCGTTTCTTTAGGTCCTCGTTCCGCATCGTCTTCTCTCGCACCTGAGCCTCCATTGCCCTCCGATTATGCTTCATGTCCACCAATCTCGCCTCGTTTTCCTGATTCTCGGCGTATAGAGCCTCTATCCTGGACTTGGTGGACTCGCCCTTGTGGTAGTGTAGATCAATGACGCTCGTCTGCGACTCCCGGAAGCGCACAAAGTTGATGAGGTAGCTGAAGATCTTGACCAGGCGCTCGTACGTCGGCTTGTACAGGTCGTTGAAGCCGAAATCATGGATACCGCACTCGACCAGCAGCCTCCGCAGGGACACGTAAAACCCCATCAAGTTGCGCGTATCGGGCGGTATGACATCGGGAAACTCGGCGCAAACATCCTCAGCGGCTGCGCGCATGGGCGGCTCGACGGTCTCGCGGGTGGAATTGAGGAGGATGTCGGCAAACCATTCGAAGATTGTCTGAACGTTGGCCGGATTAGGCTTTTGCAGGTCGGCGACGGTGAAGTTGATGCCAATGTCTGTGATGCACCCCACGATTTCGCGGTCAGGAAGCCGCATAAAGGCATCGGCATCGTCCTCTTTCTTGCGCGACCGGGATTGCTGCTGCTGATTTGTAGGGATGATGCTCATTCTCGGATTATACGCCATTTTGTCGGGTATCTGGCGCCGTTGCGCAATCAGGCTACTGTTGGTTAAACGTTTTTGCGACGACGACTTTGGCTAAGAAGTATCCATGCCCCTCGATGATTTCTCGATGATTTGGTAAACAAGGTTAGACGCGTTGCTGCAGAAACAACCAAGTTGCAAGGTATATGGTGTCACGTGATGACATAATAATTCATCACCGTCTTATATAGAATATTGAATACCAAGGCCATCCAGAAGAACACAAGCCAGGGGAAAACAACGATATAACATCAAGGAAGTTTCAAAAACTGGAATCTCATTACATTCGGAATGAGTTTGCTGTCATGATGAAGAAATTTGTAGCCAAAAAGTGTGTAGACTATATGAAGCATTCTTCACTACCCAACCTAGTCATGGGCCAAACCACCACGCCCTCTATCTGATTTCAGCGACCGGAAAAAGGAAATGTGGTAATACGGTGGGCGATAGATTTCAACTTATTGATCAACTACCAAGTAAAAACTGTATCTAGCAGCCATCTCGAGGACGGCACAGCATCTATTCTTATCCTATAGGGACCAGCAAGCCATGGGTAGCCATGATAATCTTCACACGTCCCTCAACCGACAAGGCTTGTTAAACGCTCAAGCAACGACTTGGGATCGGCCCCAACGAGTTCATTAACCTTTGCACCACCGCTGTAGAGGTAAAAAGTCGGCATGGCGCGGATCGCAAGCTTCTCGCCCAGGTCGGGCACCTCATCCACGTCAAACTTGACAAAGTAAACATTGTCCTTGAATGGTTCTGTATCTGATAATCTGTATTATCATAAATAACACGCTCTTTGTTAGTGAGTCAAGAGACAAAGATGAAAGAAAAGGGAAGAAGGGGGTGGTTTGGCGAACTTTTCAAAGATGGGTGAGATTGCCCGGCATGGCCCGCACCAGGCCGCGTAGCAGTCGACGGCGACCTTGTCGTTGGACTCGATGACCGAGTCAAATTCAGCAACGCTAAGGTGGTTCAATCGAATATTAGTATCAGAGTATCAGAGAAGAAGAAGAACAAGAAGAAGAAGAAGAAGAAGAAGAAGAAGGAAAAGGAAAAGAAAGAAAAGAAGGAAAAAAAACCAAAGAAAAAGATGGCCATATAGAGGCTTCATTGCAGCGTAGGGGGGAGGACTTACGACTTGATTACGTGCGCAACCATGGCTGCGGGAGAGGAATGAAACAATCGATTCGACGTTGGCCTCTTTTGGCGGGCAAGCAGTGAAGCAGGTCGGAATAGACGAGTGGTGGAAATCATGGTGCCCTCCAAGTCGTCAAAGGTCGGGGTTGATGGGGATTTTTATAGGCAACTTGTCTACCTGTGCAGTACAGGAAGTGAAGGGGATAACAAGCGGATCAGGAGGTGGGTGGGTGTCAGTGGCAACCCGGTTCTGAAGTGATGCTGCAGTTGAGATGCCCGACTGAGCGAGACAATTAATGGTCCAAGTGTGATTTCTATGCTCTCCCGACCGCTGTGGAGCTTCTCCGGCTGCAACTGGGCCTACTATTACTGTACCCACCAGGTAGTGTGTAGGTATCCATGGATATCAATACTACTACCTACCATCCAACGTCATATCGCAGTATACGGAGTACTGCCTCGAAATTCCAACCGCAACCTATCATTATCATCACTTATTATGCAATTACATTGTGCATGCATGCATTCTTGCAGGCATCTCTATCGGCTAGCCGCATTGTGCAGATCTCCATGTTCACATCTTCTCCACGTCACGATTCCGCACATGCTTGAACCTATCAATAAATCTCAATTGATCCTCCGCTCTTCCCATCATCATATACACAACTAATTCGCAAGAATATACACCCTCCAATGTCATCCAATAATCTCCAGAAACATCACAGCCCGAATACCAGATCCCACTAACCAAAAATGCATGCCATGCAGGCGTTTGCCAAATCACCCGTCTGCAGAACGAAGCCTCTATGTGTGTTTTGGATGCAAGAAAAGAAGAAGAAAAGAAAAAAAGAAAAAAGTCCAATCCAACGGTTCCATATATATCCCCAGTGTTGCTAGACGCATCTCGAACCTTCATTCCACCGCGAACTAGATGTTCCACGCCAACAAAGATGTTTGCCAAGGTTATGAGAGCCGTAGCGCTTAGTTCGACAGACGATACCGAGGGGTCCAAGGTGATAATTCTAGCTTCCACTCGAGATGAGGATCGTTGTCGACAGCCCCAAATACTCCCGGTTCATGACCATTCCTTCGCCGGACAGCCATACTGGCCATGCAATTGCCCCTCCCCATAAAAACAAAGACATCCTAAAAGAGCTAAGAGCTCCTTCAATAAGGCGGGTATCAAATCTGGTATATGTGCTTAAGAATAGTGATTAACATCAATGAAGCAATCCAACGCCTGCCAACTTCATTAAAGCCGTATTGTACAAGTAGTTGCGAGCGAGTGAGTTGAAATGTCTCATAATTTATCTGATTGTGATGGCGAGTTCGTGGTAACATCGATTCGATTTCAAGAGTCCCAAATTACATCCTTTCAATTTTTTTTCGGTCCTTTCGGATTTTTTGCAGCTTGAACGTGCTTTTGTTTTGTTTGCCTTGGTTGGTAGGCAGTGCCCAAGAAAATGTATCAAAAGAGTGACTGAGGTCAGGTTCATGACAAAAGAAAGTATTCGTAGGTGTCCTGATCGCAGTCTGCGTGTACTGTCGATAGTTGGATAAAACGAGATGGATTTATCTCATTATTGGTGGATTTTTTTTCATGGTAACTCGTTTTCATCTGCATCGATATTCATCAACATTTTGCCATCACAACTGAACTTGGGAACTGTTTAATTTCTCCCGGCTCTTCCCCTTATCATCCACTGACACTCGTGAAGGCGTAATCTCCAAGAGTTTTGCACTCCCGGCGCTGTAGTTGCGGGCGTGACCGACAGGCACGCTCCTAGCGTGCTGCAAGTCAACCTTGTCATCACTCACAGGGGAGACGGGAGTATCAACTTCCTCTTCCTCCACAGAATCAATGTCAAGCAAGCCCTCGCGGCTGTGGAAGGTATCCCTACCCTGCCTATGAACTTGGACAAACTGTGGCTGAGCACCAACAGCGCCCCATTTGACATCGCTCTGTTTCGTTACTTCGTCCTCGTCACTGCTGGGCCGTCCTTCGCCAGATGGATGAATATTGGAGCCAGAGGCGGGGGGCTCAGGGCTCAGACGCGCCATGTATTCGTCCTCGGCAATGGCATAATCTTCCTGTGTGCTCCCGCCCGGAGACTCGGCAGACTGCTCTTGGTTGCGCCGTTTGGCCCGAGCGGCCTCACGATTAGTTGACCGCTGACTGTTAATCCTACCCGACAACCAGGATCCCTCCGAGTCGACAGATGCGAGAGACACGGATAAGTGAGGCTCGGTGGGCTGGATAGTGAACATTTTCTCTACGGACGTAGTGATGGGAGGCAGGCCCTCAACTGACCGGTGAGCCGCCATTGGCATAGCCTGAACGTCATGAAGAGTTCTCGACGCCGTCCCGGGGGATTTATGTTCCGCAACGATCGGGAGAGGCGACTGTGCCTCTGGAGGCAGTATTTGAGCATTGGACGGAAGCTCGGGGAGATCTTCTCTAAAGCGAGAGTGCATGCGTCTAGGCGTCCCTGAGCCCGGTTTGCTGAGGTAATTTCCGGTTGGCGTTGGCGGAGCCGAATCATCATCTGCTTGAGCTCTTGCCTGGGCGGCAGCAGCTTGCATTTCTTCGCGAGAGGTGTTGGAAAAGGACGACGGGCCACTTGAATTCCGACGGTTTCTTATACCCCATTTGAGGAGGGCCATCAGGGACATTCGATTTGTCTTGCTGCTAGCAACAGAGTCCTTACGCGCTGTCCCGTCATCGTCATTTGCCGAGCCTGCCTTTTCCTTGTCTGAACCCAGCGTCGACTTTGACATGGACTTCTTGGACCTCAAAGTGCCCTCCAGTTTGGAACTAGTTGGTAGATCCGCAATTTGCTCTTCGTGCTCGGCAACCTCGGCAACGGTCTGTGATTGTTCCTCCGTCGATGGCCGTGCCTCCGGAACTGACGGGGCTTCGTCTACTGGGTGGAATGCTTCTAGCGGCTGTTTGGGAGACCCCTCAGGAGACTTCTTGAGAGATTCCTCATCGACGCCAGACATGGGCTCGGGAGAGTCCCTCTGTTTGGAAGATGTCACCACGGTAGACGGTGGGTCGATACCTAGGCCAGCCATTTCTCGACCCATGACACCTCGTTCCAGGTTTTCGGGGGGAGGCGTTCCGGTTTGTTGAGCCTCCACCTCCCTAAGCTTTTGCTTCTCTGCTTTGCGAGCCAATCTTCGTTCCATTTTCTCCCGCTCATGTTGTCGATGTCGTTCTCGCCTCCTAGTGTCTCGCTCCATGAGCTCTCGCAGTTCACTGGCATCGAAGTCATCTGCGAGGTCATCGATGCGTTTATGTGCCTTGAGCGTTTCCTCAGGGATAGGCTCGCGACCGGCCAACGATCGTTTCTGGGAACCTGACCGTGTGGGAACAGAGGCGCGTGAGTTTAGAATTCGTGATGCCGCATATCGCAAGGTTGGCCTTGGCGCAAGGGCGTCGAGAGCTGAAACTCTGTACGATACGAGCTCAGATTCTGATGAGAGGGTGGAATTAATCGAGCTGTGAAGTGGCAATGAGAGATCGGAAGTTGGATGCTCCCACGCGGGTTCAGCACCCATGGTCCTTACCCTCTTGTGAATATGCTTGGGAGGCTGGGTGGGAGTCCAAGCATAGGTAGCTGCTCTTATGGGTACAAAGTTGGTCATTGCCTTGATCTCGGCCTCCCTGTTATGATCCTCCCTCATCCTCTTACTGCTTTTCCTTCTCATGGGATGATTACTGCTTCGCTTGTGGTGTAAAGTCGGGACCCGGTCCCAAGCAGGGGGTTGTGCATTTTCGTTTGTAGCTTCATCTTGATCCCGTCGATCGACGCGAATCGAATCTCGACGGTCAGGCGAGAAACTATATGTGCGTGCTCGCCGGGGCGGCTCCAACGGCAACGGCAGCGGCAATGGCAATGGTGCGGCAACTTGCTTTCTCTTGGATCCAGTCCTCTTCACAATTCCTTCAGTCATGGCTCTCGGCGGAGGAGGAGCATTGTCGGGGTCAGACAGGGCAGCACCGCTGCTGGAGCGTTTGCGGGAGCCCTTGAGTCGAAAGAGCCACAAGGCCATTTCGTCAGTGGTGGTGGTGGGCCGCAGTGGCGTTGGCCACTACGTGCGAGTCGTCTTGCTGAGTGCGTACTTGCTTCTTTGATCGAGATCAGACGAGCCGTGAGACAGCATGGTGGTGATCTAAGTCTTAGATGAGAATGATGAAGAGACAGCAGACGCGCATGAAGTAACGACCGGTCACAACAACATGCGCGTCTCTATACAAGAATTGAGGATTATCGTGAGAATTCTCCGCAGGCCAGTGAACCGAGCAAAAAATGGGCGGCGTGGATTGGCCAAGGGGACGCTTCGTTGTGATTGGAACAGGTGCGCCTGCTGCTGCAGCGCCGGGGGTCTCAGAGGTGATTGCGCGACGGTACCGATGACGGATATATAAGGCAAGGTATCGACGGAATACGAGGCCGGTGTCTTTGAGGTAATTAATTCTGGGGAAGAAGAAGAATGCCTTTGAGACATGAAAATGCGACTTGATGCTTTGCACTCCGTATTGCAGGGCCCTGTGATGAGAAGAGAGAACAAAAAAGAGAGTAAGTAGTAGGAAGATTGCCGGACTGAAGCGAAGCGAAGATGCCGGGGTGAAAAATGGGAAACACTGAATCGTAGGCAAAGGGCGGCGGGTAGTGGGTACTATTTCAGTGGACTCCAGGACTCACTGGACCGTGGTGGGTTGTGGTACCTATCCATACTGAATGGCACCTGGCGCTTGACACTGTTAGTGAGAGATCAGGGCCCTTGAAGAGGGGGCCTTAGCGGTCTGTAGTGGCCCTCTTGAGTAGTGCTAGCGCGCAGAGAGGGAAAAATTGGAGTCCAGGTCACAGCTCCCAATCCTAGTCCGGCAGCTCGGGAGAAGGCGATGAACAATGACAGGATGGACAAACAAGGGCTGCCCGTCTGGGGGCAACTAATTTTACTGCGACAGCGTGGTACGCTTGGCAATGCTGTGCAAAAGGCAGCGATGCAAAGTATACAGTGCGCTTGACGGGAGAGGGAGGGAGGAAAACCAAAAAGACGTTTATTACCACTCCCTACGGAGTACACTGCTATGGTACTGGCCTACGTAGGTAGACCGTAGGCCTATGTACGGAGCATCCATCCATACCACTCGCTGCTACGGAGTAAATGGTTCTACAATGGATCCAGGCAAATACCGTTATCCGGCAAGTGGCGCTGCCGCAGCTGATGAGCCCGTTGAATGCGTGTCTCGCACATGCCTTATGTACGTACCTCGACCCATACATACATAAGGTACAAATACATACATACATACATGCAGTTGGATGATCCCGTCTGTGATGCCGTTGTTGAGCAGCAGCAAAACATCCATCCATCGGAAATGACTGGCATCATCCATCGCCTTGCCCTTCCAGGTTGTCAGCGTCATTGTTCTGGTTCTCCCTGTGCCTGGCTCCTCGTATACTGGGAGACCCCTGCTTTTCACTGGATGATTCCCGTTTGGCTCCCTGGTTGCTCAAGGTTTCTGGTACGGGGGTCCTGTTGTCTTGTCCCACCAGGTACCACTGACCAGGGATGGAGACAAGGGGGGGGGCCTAACTGGTCACTAACAGCCTGAACAGTAGGGAAGCATTGCCCTATCAGTCTACTCCTACTGGCTGCAGTTGGCCTGTTTGCCCCTCTAGGGCTTGAAGGTGCTGCATCACAGTGGCATTTTGCGGTGGAGTGCAATTACAATGGAGAGCCCTGGAGGAGCCCGTTGATTCAATGCAATGCCCGCCTACCTGCCGTCTTGCAGCACTCGTGGCTAATTAGACCCGTTTGCCAGCGTCGGCAGCCATACATACATGGAACCTTGATTTTTGTTTGTTACACTGACTGACTAACTGGCACTGAACGCAGCCCAAATAGGATTGATCCATCAATCAAATCATCATGGATAAGAGAGGTAGGTATGTACTCCGTACCTACATACATACGGAGTACTGTACATGCAATCAAGGCCGAGACAAGGGTTCTTTCGGGGCTTCTATATTCGATTTAATCTGACCGGCCTAGCTGTGTACTTGTTTGCCTGCAATTCCTACATACGTCTCGACGGTAGAGACTCTACCTCACCTCCCCGATGACCTCCCTCTGCTAGGCTAACAATAGCACGACCATGACTGCTCCTCTCAGCGTCGTACTGCAGCCAACAATAGCCGGCATCAACCGCATCTGGCATCAACCTACCTACTACTAGATACCTAATTGCCTTGCCTTTTAAGCTGCGGCGCAGTTACCGTCGAATCACGGGGTGGCTTACATTGGAGGTTATCTTTATCTACAAGTAGGCACTAAATAGCGTGTGTTCAAGGGAGTCCATATCAGACAATCATTGGATGTCTCTGGAAGATTGCAGAGCTGGTGCGGACCTGAAGAGAGGGAGTGATCATCTGAACAGCCACCAAGCGTTCGTTTTTCCAAGACTGGCCACTCAAAGTGTCGCCAAGCAGCCTCATCCCTTTTGAAAGAGGTGTCGAGATGATGCGTTTGTTAAGTTGAAGCGAGCTAATCAAACCCGTTTGCAGCTTCTCCAATCCGTAATCAGTGAGGCTTGCCACTTCAGCCACACTACAGAGGCGTACGCCCCTCTCACCCTCTCTCTCCAAGCCTCAAAGTGTCCAACCCTCTTCAAGACTTCAAGCCCTTCATTTAGTTCCAAGCCTCCCACTAGCTGCGATAGATGATGCCTAATAGACGGGCTCTTTTGCTTCACTCTCCCCTCCCTGTCTCCCTCCACTGATGTGCTCTGTTTGCTTCTGCTTTGCATTCTGCTTTGCTTTGCTTTGCTTTGCTTATTAGGGGCATGCGCGGGGTCTGAGGGTGATGGGCTTCAAAGCAACAAATCATGGCTTCTATTCCACCCCTTCGCCTCTTCGCATGAAACCGTCAGTTGCTTTTTCTCTCTCTTCTTTAGAGTTGCCAACACGGCTAATCTTTGAGACAGTGCCTGCACCCTCATTCGACTGGCTTTGGCTGACTGACCCTGATTCAGATTCCCCCCTCTGCATCACCACCTGTCTCGATCCCCAACTCCACTGGAGCCCACACTCGGGCGGCCGAGCCGCATCGTTGGGCTCTTGGATGGATGGCTCCTCCCGGCTGTCCCGCATTGTTGCTCGCCATAATTACCTCGCCGCTCAAGTCCGAATCGATGTATTGAAGCAGAAAATCGTTTGTTCAAGATACCATTGATACATGTACAAGCAGTCGCTCATACGCGGATCATTCTCTCATCATGAGGTTGACGCCGCCTTTGCATCATTTTTGCAACTGATACGCCTCCTCGGAATAAGTGCTTGAGGACCATTCGCAAAAGCCTTCTCCAATATCTCGTAAGCATGGCTATCCCTGGCAATCTTCTGCACCTCCCTGCAGGCTACAGCACGCCCTGCTGCACGCACTTTTAGTCAAGACCTCCTGGAGCCAATGTATCCATGCAAAGGTCTTCGTATCGTCGATGAACCATTTATTGTCCCCGCAGTAGACTTCGTATTCCTCAGCTGGCTCCTGCTACAAGCGATTCCAGAACGTGTACCGCATTCTACAAACGCAAATGATGCTAAATGAAATAGGCAATTCATAAGGCCTTTTCTCTCTCAGCAGACCGCAGACCTTGTCCAACACAAACCCATCTGCACACCATCAGACAATTCATGCTTAACAAACGGCTTGATAGATTGCCAACGGCTACACACCAGGCCATGGTTCGCTGCCGACCAGCACTGCGCTGATCCGGCCCCACACAGCTTTGATTGCCGCAGACTCTCCCAACAAGTGTCCCGCGCCATCTGTGGACGAGAATTGGAGAAACAGGAAGCAGAAGAAGAAAAACAGGTTCTCTCCGTGTCCGTACAGTACGTCGCATCATTCGCACTATTGGACGATAGCGTTGGGGACATGCTTCTTTGACAAGGGGGGAATGTAAGGGAGGGAGGTGGGAGGGCTCTCTCCTTTGAATCACTGTCGTCATTGGGACGGATTGGCTTACGGGCCTACCAAGACATTCTCCAACGCCATCGTGGGGTCCGACGACTCTAAATTCTCAAAACACATGCTTTTTCCCCGAACAAGTGGACTCGGATACGTCATTGAGGCGAATTCTTGAAGCAAAACAGGTTCATCATCCCATGTCTTGACGGGCCCTGCAGCTCTACTGGGTGTGGGCTTTCTGCTCCACAGCCAAGGCGGGACAGGACAAACAAGACTCCTTATGGATGCTTGAGCGGATGAGCTCGTTGGCCGTGCGACTCGTCTGCCCGCGACAAGTCAACGTGCAGTGTTTGTGTCTGTGTTCTGTGTCTGTGTCCTCGTCTGTCGTGGTGCGACACGTTTTGACCTCCTTGTGTCGTGTCGTTCCTGGTTGGTGTTCATGGGGCGCCACTTGAGTGACTCGGTTACGTTTTACGGGCCTATCAGGCATTCTTTCTTCTCTGCATTGCATCCCTCTTGCGTGCACCCTCACCCGAATCTCCCCCTCCAAGCTGAAGCACATCTGCATGTAAAGAAAATAAAACTTTGTGAGCTCATTACCCTTCTTGGTTGGTGTGCGACATGCAGCTAGAGCCGCTGATTCACAATGCTCGGCCAATACTTGAAGTCATGACTCCGCAGAAGGAAGCAGAAATTGCGAACACGATCGAATGCCTAACCTCAAGTGCCATTATGCAGCGTTCCGTCATCTTGACGCCGTGGAACCAATTTCCAGGGGCAAATTCGCCCAACAAGCGACATTGCTCCGTCCTCTGCTGGAAACCTCAAGGCACTCAAGCACTCTAGTAATAACGTCTTACTACTGCAGCTATCGCTACCCGCTTTCAATTCATCTCCGGGTGAGCCTATCGCATTACATTGAATGCGGATGCGCCAATCACCCGCCGTCGGACGGCCTGGGGCCCCATATTGCGCAATGCATCTGTCCCAAGCCTCTTCATCTGCAGCTTCTGTGTCCAATTTCTCTACATGGAGAGCAAACTTTATCTCTCCTAGGCTGGGGGCAGTTGCTAGACTCCCACGTGGGTGGGATGGGTAATTTCGTTCAGGGTCGCCTCAACTGTCTGGAATACCCACGCCACAATAACCTAAAGACATCGTATTCTAAATAGTTAATTTGACGGTGCCCAAAGGCTGGACGCAACTAACTTTGCTTCTAGAAATGAATATAGTGATCCCTACTTATTGAGTAGGGACATGGATTCTATGGGCAAATCTAAAAGTCGTAGTCGGGCCAACGCCAAAGAGATGCTCCCCCCGTCTCACACATGCAGTCGTTTAGAGATAAACATACAGTTGAGCTTACTCCCACTCATAACCTTGAAGCAGTTGATTCAACCCAAAAGGGAGCTTGCCGTACGTGTCTTGATTGGTAATACTTGCAACACGTGTATGGCCGGACGGGTGCATGGCCGGAGCGAGAAGTGAGCAACGTTACCGGATGCTGCCACGACCATGCCTTACATAATCCGCCGCGTTGCAGGGCATTAGTTGCGAGACAAGGGACACGTTTTACGGAAAGACGTGGTGTATTCGTGGGTAGCAAATGGGTGAGTGCCATGTCAAACGCCGTGTGCTTGTCTCATCGTGTAGTTGTAGGTTGAATAATGACAGATGGCCTTTTTTCAATATGGAATAACGAGACGGCTGTGAGCTGCTAACATTTTTATATCAAAGAAAGGGGATTTCTTCATCTTGGAACGTTATTTGATATTTTAATATTAGAGTGCAAGCTTATTACAATATCTAGTATCCAACATTGGAGAGTCTATGCAAACTTATATGAAATCGACATCATTGAAATTTTTCTTAACCTTTTTAATTCAGAACCATGTACCGGTCTGGGTAGTTTCTCTAGATCTTGTTTCTTACTTGGTAATACCCATTAATAAAATCAACTTGTGAGCAAAGGTTAAGCAACCAATGGCACTGGGGGATTGAAACGTCTCTATTATCATTGTGTGTATGAGCTGCTAAATGTGAAATTACTACTCACTTGATTAGTTTCCCACTTTATACAGCTGGGAATGGAATGGGGATGCAGCTTGGCAGCCTTGTGTTTAATTCCCAGAGATATGGCCCTTTGACTAGAATATCAGAGGCTCTCACGTGTAGCAAGAGCAGGTAGAGTATACGGCTAGTGGGCAGCTTCTGGGAAATTTTATAGAGCATCTTTGGCTTGTGTTTCGGTTGTATTTTGATTATTCTAGAACACGGCGAGCTGGAAAGGATATGATGCTTTGGGTATGTGTGTGCTCTGCCCATCAACATCTACGTGAATGTCAGGAGACCGAGACTAAGTGGTGTCCTGGTGTTTGTCCCATGGCTAGTTAAAAGAAGCGAATGGGCTGTGAGGCTTCAGTTTAGTAGAAAAAGATCAGAGATTCATATAGTCTTATTGCTACTCCATAGCTGCTAATATATAGCGACCCTCCAGCGTGCTACTGGTTATATTGCAACCCCGTGTTCTTTCACTCTTCTTTCCATAATCGAAGCTGCTGACAGCAAGTATCAGGAGACCGAGGCTACCTGGTGTCATGGTGTTTGTCCCGTGGCTACTTAAAAAGCAATAAATGGGCTGTAGGGGCCTCGGTTTAGTAGAAGAAAAGTTAGAGATCGATCAAGACTTTGGTTCTCTTACTATGCTATATGGCTAGACTCTGTAGATCGTTCGTGGATGGTCCTGCTCTAAAGATATATGGAACACAGTTGGCTGAACAGAAAAATTCAGGTACAGCCGGAAGTTCAAATCCAATCAAGGCTATTTTACGGCTCGATCATAGACGTACCGTGTGCTCCTAGTCGGCCTCTTCCTCCAGACCCCTTTGGTCCTCTTTCTATCATCCAAGTCCACGACACTAAACCTTCAAATATCCTGACTCCGCGGTAAAACTACAATCTCAAGAACTGATATACGGCGCAATGGGACTGGAATTATAGAAACCCAAATATCAAATCATGGAACCTTCGAGTTACTGATTTTACTTCATTGTATTTAGGGTATGAACGATGATTCGTAAGTATAATAACATCCAATCAAGCCTGCACACTCAAGCTCCCATAAAAAAGCAGCACCCAAAATGGTTAACATCAAACAAAGGGGCAATCATCCTTGTTTTCCAAATCACTGTAGAAGCGTCCTCCATCAAGATCAATACCTCGCCAAGCCCAAGCACCGTAGTCCTAGCCCTTACCCTCGCTCCATCCACAGCGTCACAACTCCCATGCCTACAAAAGATAATATCGGTGTGAATAAATAGCAATTATCAACTGGAAAGCAAAAAGCTTGCATATTGGGGAAGAGAACATCCTTCGTCGTATAGGAGAGAGTTGTCGAGTTTCTGTCTGGCAATCTTTGATACGCGCAAGCAACAAAACCCCCCCTGGGCAAAAGGAAAACTTGACCAAGTCCTTTATGGCAAGAAAAGGTCGGAGAAACGCCACATGCAGTTGTGTAGGACGTGAAGCTTGGGACGTAGCAGGCCACCCCAGGCGGCGGGGAACCGAATGCCCAAGGCCGTGAGGATGACATGGGGCAGGTACACCAGGGGGGAGATCAGGCGCTGGGCGTAGTATGTCGGGATGGACCAGACGACGAGCCACATGAAGCCGCGGGTTATGGTGGTCCTCTTTATGATGCTCGTCCTCGCCTTCATGTCCTCGAAGAGCCAGGGCTTGGCGTTGGGGCCGCGGAGGCGGTACCACACGGCCCACTGGGGGTAAAAGTACCATCTGAACAGGAGACCGCCGTGGATGGTCAGGGAGAGGAATGCGGAGCCGGCCCAGAGGGAGAGGGTCTGGAGGAGGGTGAAGGGGACGAGGCTCGAGTTGACGGCCTGGATGCCCAGTAGCAGGACGGATAGCATGTGGACGTTGTAGAGCAGCACGCAGGAAAAGGGGAGTCGGGGCTCGCAGCCCACTCGTCGGGCCACGCTCTCCAGGTAAGAGTTCCAATCTACAAGGGTGAGCAGGTTGGGGCTGAGGAAGTAGTATTCGCGCGAGTCCTCCTCGTCGCGGCGGGCTTGATCGGCGTAGTCGGAAGGCAGCTTCCTCTCTCCCTTGATGACCAGGGCAGCCAATCGGGCGACCATTTCGGCCATGGCGGGGAAGCCACCCTGGTGAGGCCGGGCGTAGCCAACGAAGAAGAGACGGTGGCCGACCCCCTCGGGGAAGCAGTGAAGGTACCAGGCGCGGGGGTTGGGAGAGACGGGGGGCATGTTGCTGGGGAGCTTGATCCAGGGGAACTCGGTGCGGTAGCCGGTGCAGAGGACGACGGCGTCGAACTCGCGCTTCTCGGCCGTGCCGTCGGCGTTGTGGAACTCGATGGTCTTTCCGCTGGAGGAGATGCTGGGGCAGACAACCAGGTCGACGTTTCCGTCCTGGATGGCCTCGCACATCATCTGGTTCTTGGTCACGTATGTGGCCTGGTCATTCCTGAGGATGGAGGTCTTGGTGCACTCGAGGCAAATCTCGGACAGCGTCTTGTGGAGAATGGGCAGGCGCCAGAGCATCCTCCGCCAGAAGCCGTAGGTGTAGACGTTCTGTGCCGAGCTTATGCGGTTGGTGGTCGCGGCCTCGAGGAAGCCGTTGATGGGGAAGTCCTTTGTCTTGTTGGCCTGCACCTGGTCCATCTCGCGACGCTTGTTGAGGTAGCGAGGGCCGAAGCAGGGGGTCCGACGGAGCCAGACGGAGACGTTTCCCGGTGACAGGTGGCCGAGCTCGGCGGAGACGTCTGCGCCGCTCTCGCCGGCGCCAATGACCAGGACCTTGAGCTTCTTCTCACCCACCTCGCGCTTCAGCTCGGGGCCGTAATCGTTTGAGTAGATGACTTTGCCGCTGTATCCCTTCAGTCCCTCGGGCATGTCGTATGGCACGTGGTTGGCGCCGGTGGACACGACGAGGGAGTCGGCCTCCATGCTGACTGTTGGCTCTCCTTCTTCCGCTAGCTGCTTGACCTTGATGGACCACTTCCCATCAACATCATCCAAAGATGCGTTGACAACCTCGGAGTTGTACCTGATATGCTTCTCGAGGCCGAAGTGCTTGGCGTAGCTCTGGAGGTAGAACAGGTACTCCTCGCCCGAGGAGTAGCACAGTCTCTGCGGGTCGGGGAAATCGGAAAAGGCCATAGCCCAGTTGGAGATGGTAAGATGTAGGTTCGGGTAGGCCTGGGAGGTGGAGAAGAGACCACCCAGTCTGTCGGAGCGCTCGAGGAGGACGGCGTCGTGGCCACCGTCAAGCATCTCCTTGAGGGCTGTGAGGCCACAGGGGCCGGCCCCTACAACGACGACGCGTTTCATTGCGAGGGGGGAGAAGCAGAATCAAAGCTTCGGAGGTGGAGGGGGTATAGTTGTTGAAAGTTCCCGGGCAGATCTCTACCTGATGAGAGCAAAAGATTGTTCCGAGATGGGGATAGAAGTCTTGATATCAAGAGACCGGGTACGAACCATGTATATATATATATATATATATAGCAGACCTTTTTTTACAGGCTAATATCTGATATAATGTGAACTAAATAGATATATGGATACCTTTCTATTCTCAGCAGGTGGAGAGCAAAAAAGCATGGACCGATTCACAGGTGAAACAAATGACAAATCTCGCCCATCTAGATCGCCGTATGAAGCCACGATCATGCAAATCGAATGAGTTGTAGATGATCTGATTGGATCCAGAAGAGGGGTATAACAAAAGTCTAGATCATCCTATTTTGTTTCATGGGACACTGATGCTCTGTGATATCATGGAACACAGCAGCTGAACATATCGTACCTGTGGAGAGCCCCTGATTGGATCGAGAAAGAAGAGGCCGGAGCTACAAAAGTCCTAGCCAACGTCTGTCTCGGATCATCGATACTGTTTTGTGTGTTCTGGCAGATGTTCTGGTTGGATTAAGAAGTCCAAGGGCCATGTGCGGCCCGCGCATTAGCGTTCCAAGCTATATCAATAGCCCATGTGTCTCGGCACTCCCCCTCGGCACTGCCGTAGCTTAACTGGTTAGTTCCCGAGTTGCCTACCTACGTTGGCATCTGATGCGGGAATAACGAGGAGGAACAGGCGGTCAAGGGAAAAAACGAAGCTATCTGGTAGTGTCCGTGGATAGTTCGTTGTCGTTTGTCGTTGTTGTTGTTTTGTGTTTTGGTGTGTGGCGATGCTGTTGGCGAATCTGCTGTTGATGGAGACATTTGCTGCGGGCGTCACATCGTGATGATGGCGCAAGGCTAGCTATATATGGTTGGGTTTGCATATGAGTATGGAGAATTATGCTTTGTAATCTCGATCTCGGTTAAGCGAGATACTGGGAAGGGATGGGGAGAGACGTCGGTTAGATTCTGTGCCCTCTTCAGGGGGGGGGGGGCTGTTATCGTGACACGGCATGGTTGTTGATGCTTGTCCATGTATGTACAAGTAAGTGAAAAACGCCGACTCAACGCATTCTGACGGGACAAAATACTGGCTTGGCATAATCTAATCTCTCTCCACTCTTTCTACCAAAGAGCTTAAACCTGCTTAGGCGAGAGAGGGTTTGTTTCGTTTGTTTCGTTTGTCAAGTCACATCGCTCGAGGAATAAGTTGCCGGGGCTTGTCTCTTCCCGGCATTTTACGGCATTTCATTTCATGATCCACCCCGTCCGCTGTCTATTTTTTGGTGGCGAGACCTTGTTCCATGCCCATGTCACGGTCACATGGTTGTTTGTCGATGTGGCATCCCCCCCTCTACGCCTTTCCGCAAGGGAGAAGAGACGCGGGGACTGCCGCCTAACTGCCAATTGAGGACGGTTTTACTTACAAGTACATGAGGGTCGCAGTTTTCTCGGCCGAAAGGAGTAACTCTAGCGGAACATGGAAGCATCTACTGGACTAAATGAAAGAAACGTTAGGATAATCCGGTGCAATGTATGAGCCCCCCCCCCCAAAAAAAAAGGCGCGACGACGGACATGTTCAAGAACGGAACATAATCTCCGTACCGCTTATCGGCGTTTTGAATTGAAGCCCCCCCAAAGACTCAAGTCAGTCAGTGCGTCAAGTAACTGGAACTGGAAATACTGCGAGAGCACAGATGCAACAAGGGTCTTGGGACGGGATTACTGATCACGTACTTGTATGTAGTGCGTTCTTGTCTTCCAAGGATGGTCAATGAGAACAGACTCTGGGATCGGGTTTTGCAAAAAAAGAAGAAGACTTCTACTAATACCGCTCGCTCACCTACGGCGTTCAACAACCTACACAACAACACACCTTATCTACTGCCGATGTTGAAACCCGTTCCTACAGTACACCAACTACCACACAGTTTTTTTGACTCAGCTCAAGCCAGGCCTAGAGTTGAAATCAGAAAAAAGGAAACATGCGCCTGACTTGGCAATGATTGGCGGGCCGACCCCTGTCAGGCTGATGATACTGGTGGTGGCCTCGAGAAGGTTAATAGATTGCTTGAGCCTGGTGGTGGGGTTGTGAGACTCAGTCAACACCACATCAACATGATAGCGGGCAAAACTAGTCTGAGTAAGAGAGAGAGAAGAGGTGAGACTCACAAAAACTGATTCAGGATCTGAGTCTCTGAAGTCTTTGTACTACTAGTAGCATTGCTATGACCTAGGGCATCCATAATAAAAGCGAAACAACGCCTAGGACAACGCGGCCCAGTGTTAACAGCCTCATTATTGAGTCTTGGTTTTTTTTTTTTTCCAACAACTAACAAAATGCCTCTTATTACTAGTCTTCATTATAGATGTTCCAAAGCGACCCTGTCCCGCTTTTCCTTGGAAGAAAATGGGGCCCAAATCTCCTATCCTCTTTGACTCACAAAGCATCGTCCATGTCTCATATCTCTCAGCCTGATTTGTGATTCAACCTACCAAGTATGCCACCCACGCGCTCCACCGCACGAATCCCCAAAGGCTTAACGCCACCACCTTTCTGTGTAGTTTTTTTCGACAAGGGGGGAAGGGAGGATAACCCGGCGTGTTTTACGTAAAGCCGCTGCTGATTTGTCGACGACGAGATGCAGGGGTGGTCAATCTGGGAAATCCATGCAGAGACAGTGACAGAGACAGAGACGGAGAGACACAGTGGAGTGAAGAAAACTTTGTTCACTTGTCTTTTCTTTGTTGAGAAAGTGTCTTGGGCAGAACATAAAAGTTGTGCCAGCGCGATAAGCGCCTCTGATATTGGACCGAATGCTTGTATAACTCTCAGTAGAACTATTCGGGGTCTGTCCACGGATGACTATGCACTTACATCGTCATGTCTTCTGGCCGAGAGATTGGGTAATATGCATCGCAATCTCGCATAAGGCTGCGGTAGAGGCATGATGCCTTGGCAAACCTGTGGCTGCTAGACCCTGTAACGGGATTCGAGAGCAGGGGGGGAAAAGCCTCACAATTTCTCCAGGATTGTTCCGTATTCCGTACCTATCGATAACATTGGGAAATCATGATTCCATAAACTCACCATGATCTACAATGCAGCTCCCTAAAGCTCAAACGTCGATGGACAGGCTATTCTTATCTTTTTATTCTACCGCTCATCCTTATCTATTCCTTGGCTCTACCTCATTAGAGACTGGGTACAGGATTCATGTCACCGAGATCCGACCTTGATTCTTATCGTATCAATGGGCGTCACAAGTCACTTTCTCGTCCGGAGCTGAATGCGCTCCTTTGAACCTACGAAACATCAGCATTGTCATTTGTCTTCCAATATTCTCAGTCATATTTGAATTTTGGTTTATTAGAAGAGGGTCTACTGGAATAACTGACCCTTGGGTAGGATTGGGAGTGGATATGGGTCAAAGTTATACTCGTCGGTCCGTCGGGCCGTCTTCTCCCTGAGCAGCGGGCACCTTGAGTAAGCTGTGGACGACTCGACGAGACAGCCAAGAACATAAGATTTGTAGGCAGAATACGTCAGGGTATGCCCCGGTAAATCAAATAGTCAAGTATTGCCCTAATACAGTCAAAGAACCATCACAGGCAGTCAGCCGGCACAGCGGCCATAGACAAGAATCAAGCTTGAGTCAGTCAGACATAGTCATTCTAGCTACTGCCAGACCAAACAACCCCCAGGCTTTCCATCTTACTGAATCAACTTCTCCTGCCCGCTAATATAACGATCGTATTGGACTGCAAAATCCCTCTTGAATGAGCCCGCATTGCTGACGACGGACTTTAAGTGCTTCTTGTTTAACTTTCCCTTGCCCTGCCTGTACTTGTCCTCGGCGCGGGCCAGGCCCAGAGCCGTGGTGACAATGTTCCGGATCTGGCGGCCGTCGAACCCGATGTTGTAGACGTCCTCCTTGAGCCACTCCAGGATCTCTTTATAGCCGTCGACGAGACCCTTCTCATTGAGGGGCTGGAGAAAGCCCGTGAAGATTTGCTCCATCTGCGATCGATTTAGGCTCTGGTACTGGATGGACGCGTGGATCTGGGAGGGAATCGCCACGTCGAACTGGGCAATCTGGTTAGTCGTGAGAAACATGATTCCTTGGTAGTACTCGAGAACTCGAAGGAACACTGCGAGCGTCAGTCAGCAAGTTACTTGGCTTAGCAAAGCTGGCAGAAAGAAAACAAAATAGATGTACCCGAAACAAGAGCATTCCTATCTGTTGATGCAGCCACACTTTTCCCTCGACTCTCGAGGAAGACATCGGCTTCGTCACCGAGTCCCTGTTAGCGAATACGCCATGTGGGTGAAGGAAAGCGTCGGGCTGCCACCTACATCAGCAAGATGGCTTGCCACGAAGCTGCCAATGAAAATATCTTGGATAGGTTATACTCGACGTGCCGGGCCTGGGTGCCGACATCTGCGACGCTGATGGAGAAAAGAGGTTTGCGAGTCGCAACAGCAATGGTTTCTGCTGTCGACGTCTTTCCAACTCCAGGAGGGCCTTTGGGGCAAAGGTTAGCACAAGACTTCCCTTTTTTTATAAAAACAAAACAGACTGGATGGAAAGAGGGGGGGGGGGGGGGGTAGAAATTATACCATATAGGAGAATAACTAATCCTTTCCCCTTGCCCGGTATGATGTCGTCAACCTCGAGATCCGCACGTCCCGGTCTATCTGTCGACTTTGTCGTCGACGAAATGTGACTGCGCACCAGATCAAAGAGCATATCCTTGGTGCACTCATCGGCAAGCTGTAGTCGGTTGTTCTAAGCGTTGTTCGGATCGTTGTGTGGGATCTCCCTGATGACGTTGACCTGCAGTTGCGCCCACTGCTTATCCTTGAGGACGTACCCGAGCACGCGAGGAGGGCAGAGCATGTACTGCTCGTCCTCCCAGACCTCATTCCTCCGAGCCTCGGTCGCATCGAACCTGGTCCTATACTTGGCGGCCAGGCCGCTGTTCGTCTGGCAATCAGAGCACATGCAATCTGCGTCATCCGATGTTGGGTCGAGATTTCCGTTGCGGGCAACCGATGGCCCGTACTAGAAGTAGGACGCATAGTCAACCATGACTCTGCTGCTTATCTACAACAACCAGTCAGTATCACCCAGCCATTGGTGGGGGGGGCATCGAGGGACTTACATAGGATGAGTGCGTCACTACGGTAGGTTCTGCTGTAAGGCGGTGGCCGAATAAAAGCCGGTCAAAGTCCCGCATCGATGTCCTCGAAAAAACATCATCATCCTATTGACAGGGTTAGGGTGTGGTCAATCCAAAACTCGAGCGTCACATGGACAGCCTACATCATGGCCTTGCGCCAGTCCAGTGAACCCTTTCTTCCCGAAGATGGAATCGCCATCATAGTCAAATAGCCGCGATCCATCCTTGGCGGTACACAGTCTCCAGAACCTCTTACCGCGATCAATCAACATCCCCACGACGGCCTCATCCTCTGCTCGCTTTAGCTCAAACGGGTAGTAAGGCAAGGCCGTGAGGGGTCTGTGTCCCTCGAATTGCTCAAATACCAGCGTAAAGCAGGTTCTCTGAAACGCCTCGCCGGTCCAATCGTACGTCCAACAGGAAAGCTTCCAAGGCAGCAACTGCTGCGCTCGTTTGCCGCGGTCTGGCCAGGCCCCCTGGTTATCTCGAACAAGGAAAACCTGTTCTTGGTTCTGAAAGGGCTTACCGTACACCAACGTTCCCGGGGGGAATATAGTCCATAGATCCTCGAATTGAATAGTCGTATCCTTCAGATACAGGTCTCGCACTTGAAGTACTTGTCCAGTTGATCATCGCCCGACGACCCACCCGAGATGACATCCAGAAGAGTTTTCAGATCTTCTCTAGCTTGCCTATCTTTGTCATTCTTTGGCTCCTGAGATGCTGCCTTCTGCAAAGCTTCCCAGCCGAAAACGATGGGCCCATAGGGAGAATCGAGAGTAACGCGTGGTCCTCGAAACCTGTGGTAGGGGTAGTCGGAGAGGTGTTCCTTTAGAAGATCCCACAGGTCCAGACTGATTATATCAATCTCGGATCTATTTTCTTCATCCGTCGAAAACTTGTCGTTCATTGTCTTCTTTAGGGTGAAGGCGTATTTGCCGCTCTCGTCAGGCTTGGACTGTGTAGCGTCGCCCTGACGCTCAACACGTTCGCCGGTGGAAAGATCTGTAATGGTTTCAATTATTTTGACTCAGGAATGTAGGTTAAGCTCGATCTATTGTCATATAAGCCTGGAACTTGTAAAGAGCCCCCAGATAGTTTATGAGAGCTACAAGAAAAAAGAAAAGGAGGCAACGCACATCCTCGTCATTTGTCTTTGGGTCCTCTTTCAGTGCATCATCTGGCTTCTAGAAAGTAGATTCAGCTTTCGCATCCAATGTTCGGGGTGGTTTCATACATTGTGCTTCTCTGTTGCTTTATTATCTTCCGTCACATCGTCTTTGCCTTCTTGTGTAGATGGGAGGAGGAGCCGATACTTTTGTTCTAGTTCCAAGATCTTTTTCTCAAGGGCCAAGACCTTGGACTCGAGTCCCTAAGACCAAGTCAGATGAGCCTTGTCACGGTTTTGAGGAACACGGTGCACTATTACAGCTGCCTGAGGATCCTCCATCGAGATATTCACGTCGACTGACTCGCAAGACGATTTGTTTAGACTTCTGTTCTTGGCGCGGTTGCTAGATCTTCGCAGTAGAGAGAGAGAGAGGCAGCTAAGCTATAGAACTGTTCGCACTCTTAATACTACCCAAATATCTCGCAAGAGCCTGCAAGGGATAGAAAATTCGGTCAAACGGGTTGGAGGGGGGGTGCTTAAGTCTAGATATTTTACGACTGTAGACTTTTACGTGTAACAATGTATAGGGGATTAATTACTGCTCTGCAATCAACAGTGCTATTATTCTGTGACAATATCCATGCAATAATGAAGAAATAAGTACCCGTCCCATCTCCAAATCCATGGCCAATGAAAGGAATTGACAGATGCATGTGTCAGAAGGAGCAGTAGCCTGCACACCGAGCAATATGGGAAATATATGAGCAATAACTTTCAACACCAGTCAACGAGAAGATATTATACAACGACTGCCACACGGACTCTGCATTGCATACCAACCTACTGGCAGATTAGGCAGGTCGAATACGCCACAACTGGAGTTTTTTGATGAAGTGCTTCGTAACACTTTGGGGGACGTGGCGTATGTGTCACCTCAGATCTGCAGCCGCATGAGCAATGTCGATAGGAGAGCCAATGGATTCAATCCAAGAAACCAGGGGTCTCATGCAGGCATTTCCATTATATAGCACCCAAGGCATGTGGCACACATCAAGCTCTAGTTTCTCTCAGAAGCTGGGCGCGAGACGCAAGACGCCGCTTTCATCGTGTCCATTAATAGCTTGTAGAGAGAGGGATTGGTGGCGGCAAACGCTGTCTCATATGGATGCAGCCACCCAACATATGCAGTACCCACGAGAAGACATCCAACCCGACTACCTTATATCGAGGTGATGGAGCTTGAAGCGGCCTGAGTACAAGGCCCTGATGAGTTTCCTCCTTACCCCCCCAATCTCCTGGGCCCGCGGATTACTCACCTACCTAGTTTGACATGTCCCAAGAAGAGACTCCTCCGCAGAGGCGAAAGCGCTTCAGCGATGGGGATCTGTGTGTCCACACCCACGCAACCCGATATAGATTCGTAGCTAATTCATTTCGCATTATTCCAGGGCCGTAGTTCAAAAGTCAGACCAAAACCAGACCGAATTCCGCGTCTTTGTGAGCAAGCACGATAAATTCTCGGTGGAAGAGAAATCCACTCTGCAGATTGATAGCATCGCGGCGTTTGAGGATCACTGGAAATCGACCATGGATGCCAAAGCGGTGTTTGAAGCGAACCACGAGCACGGCGTCGGGCTTGCTGCACAAAAGGCCCAGGACTTTGCAGTCTCCGTCTATGATGTCTTGCAACACATGGAACCCATCGTGCAGCTCATCAAAGATTTTAGTGCGCCATACGGCGGCATGGCCATCGGGACCATCTCTTTCCTTTTTACCGTTACGTATCATCATCTTTTGGGTGTGTCAAAGGTATGCTGACGATGGTTCCCAGATTGCCAAAAACCGGTCCAGCATCGAGAACGGCATCTCCGATACGCTGCTGCAGATCAGACAAAGGGTTCCCGGACTCAAGGTCTACCGACACATCTATAATGACGACCACGAACTTGATCAGCAACTGCAGTCCAAAATCGTCGAGACTTATGATAACTTTATGAGTTTCTGCATAGCGGCGGCGAGATACTACTCTAGAGGAAGCACGAGTGAGCTCTCTTTGACATGATGCAAGTTCTAGCCCCACTAACCTCACGCGTCTCCAGGACGATAGCTCAAGGCTGTGTGGGGATCGTCAGAGACCTTGGAAGATCGAGCATCCAGGGTGCAAGGGTCGATTGTTGATGTCCGATATATGAGCGAGGAGCTTTTGAGCAAGAACGTCGACTTCATCAAGCAGATAAACATCAATCAGGCTAGAAAGATCCAAGGTCGGTTTTTTTCCTTCCCGAGGAAGTCTCTGGTGAGAATTAATTAACAAGAGAACAAAGAACTATGCACACAGATAAAATGTAACTTTGGTTGATGCCTGCGGTATATTCTTTGCCCAGATGCTGATCCATTCATAGGCCTGCAGGATGCACATGGCAGTAACCGTTTGCGTGAGCTCCAGGCGCTCCTATATCTTGAGGTTTACTCACAAGAGTCTCAACTGGAGATGTTGGAAAAGTATCAACGCAATATCCACGCATACTCTGATCGAAACTGGGTCGGGCTTGATCTTATGCGAGGAACCCGACTCGAAGCCTTTTTCAAGAATGACACCAACTTGCAGCAATGGCGTGATTCTCAGCACTCACGCATACTCATTTTGGCAGGGTATAACAATGAATCCGTTTCTACCTCCGGGGAGTGTTGGCTCTCTCCAGTTGCCTTGGATATAGTCCTGAGAACGAGGCAATCGTAGCCGGGCGATCCTTGTGCATTTTACATGCTCGGAAAAAGAGATCTTGACCTGTTTCCTTAAGTTCTTTCTTGTATCATTTTCTAGCTTTCAATACTAAACCGCGAGGCGATGCAAAACGATGCCCAGTATGTAGAGCTTCTGGCGATAGTGCAGGAATATCGGGTAGCGAATGAGGCGACAGCAGAATCACGATGCGCAAAACATTGAACACAGCGATAAGACCAACCGACTACTTCAAAAGGTAGCCCTGAGGGTGTTAAATATATTTAGCCTAACCAAAACGGTGTGGATTATCCTTGATCGAGTCGATAAATGCAGATCGGGCTCTATCAACGACCGGAAGAAACTGATCAAGGCATTGGTCCATTTGGTTGAGAATGCTCTTGTAAAAGTTCGGGTTCTAGCTGTTGTTAATTGGTATGACTGGAGAGTAGAGGAGTATAGCGATGAATTTGGGCAGAGCAATCGATCAAGTGTAGTTATCCATATGTGTCGGCAAGGCATAGCCATTTGATCTGCCAAGAAGCTCATTCAACATACTTGGAGGCTCACCGGAACGCACACGATGTGACAGTAGAGATCATCCCAAATGAGTAGGGACTGTGTCATGGTCACGCTTTCATCTTAATGCGACGCACCAAGATGCTGCAAACTCAGCGCCATGGAAGTTCAAAACCTGGAGGGTCGTGAAGTCATAAGATTCAGGTTGTTTTGCGCCAGCGAGGTAGCTTGTCACAATTGCAAGATGATGAGGTCAAGGCCAATAGCCCCAAGGCTATATATAAGTTGTCGAATTATCTCATCGATAGATTACATCGCCATTCTACCTCTAGTTGATTATTTTCTCTATGCATTCGATCCTGCAGCCTGTCAGTAAGCGTGTCCAAGAAAATTAAAAAGGAAGACTAACCCGTGTTTCTCCTTTAGTTCTTGCATCAATGGGTTGTTGAGGCTTGAATACACTGGCGCGAGGATACCCTTATCGGAAATTGTGCCGTTAAGGACTTGGATGACAGCTGTTTGGTCACTGCGTTAGTAGGTTCGAACGCAAAAGATGGTCGCAACATGGGAATACTTGCCCACTCCACAAGGCACGCCGACTAGCTTTGCCATTGCTGAATAGCCACCAGATCCAATGGGAGCGCCGTATTCGCAGAGGGTAGAGGCTATGGTGTCTCTGCTACCGTCCTTGTTCTCGATCTCGAATTGATGTTGGAGGAACTTGACGTCAAGCGTTAGAAACGTGCATTTCTTGAGAAAAGTCAGGGCACGAGGACGATACGTACCACCAAATCACGCTCACCATCCTGGTAAGCCATCTTTTCCTCGAGGGTTGCGCATAGCGTGTCTAATGGGTTTCCCTTTGGCGTAATCTTGGCATCCGAAAAGATGCCGACTGCACTGCAGTGTCAAAAACGATCAAGCATTGTTATCAGGGTTCACAGCTACTCACGCCACTTGAGACCTGCCACCAGTTGATTCTTTTCATCAACATTCTTGAACGTTGTTTTGGCCGCAACTGCCGACACTAGATCATTCTCACTCGCTGCACTGGCGCCGAGGATCTTTTGGGTGGCTTCTTTCCAAGTGATGGGCTCTTTCAGGAAGTCCTGCTCCTCGACACTGAGGAAGCCAATGTCAACAAGAACCTTGATGAACTCTGGGAACCCGGTGTAACGAAGGGTGCCACGAATGACGGTTTCCGCCTCGGGGATGTTGTATCTGGAAAAATTAGCCACTATTATTAGACATACTAGATCAAAGTCTTACCGCTCTCGGTAGCCGGTGCTGTCTCGGTTTCCATAGGCGACGAAATTGAAGCCTAGGAAGCCTGTGTGGTATGGCTTCGCTGTCCCCATAAGGTCCTCGCCTTTCACATCCATCAGCTTACCGTTCTCAAAGTACTTGGCATTGTTCTTCAGCGCCAACAAAACTCCACGGCTGCTCCAGCTGAACTTGTACCCTAGATATGGTCAGCGGCCGTGAAAACAGTATGGCAATCCGTGTTACCTAAGGGGTTGTCCGAGTCTAACACGGTAATTAGCTTCAATTGTCTTTGTCATTATCATCCATAGGCATCTCGTACTCTCTGGTGCGGGTAAACCACCGCAAAAGCTCTTGAATGAACGGATAGAGCCTCCTTCCTTGTGAACGCGATCGATCAAGTCTACGGCGTAAAGATGGTCGATACTTGGGAGGACTAAGTCAGTCATGGGAGAGGATGGAGCACGGTGGTCAGAAGGCCATACCCAGGATCAAGCTAGAATGGTCAGCAAACCGGGCGTAAAATCTTGGGCCGTTTCAACTCACTCCAATCTCGTTCATAACCGTGATGCCCGCAGCCTTGGCCTCCTCATCCAGCTCCTGCATAGCCGGCGACACGTACGACGTAGTGACTACATGTTTCTTCGCCTTGATAGCCGCCTTGATTACAACAGCGTGGTATGTATAGGGTATCAGCGAAATTGTGACGTCGTGCTTGGCTACCGCGTCTTCGAGAGCAGACGTATCATTGACGTCGAGGCTGATGGCCGTGGTGTTGGGAAAGCTGCCGGCGAGCTTCTGGGCAGAGGCCAGCGTACGGGAAGCGACAGTGACGTGCACACCGGCGTTGGCGAGGACTTCGACGGTAGGGGTGGCGACGTAGCCAGAGCCGAGGAGGAGGGCGGATTGAGGCATTGTCGATATCGTTGATGAAGACGTTGTGCTTCAAAGGACGGACGTGAAGGACGAAGAATTTCAGATCAGAACCCCACCAACTCAATTGAAAAATCAAGGCCCGTCAGGTACCTTAAGTGCCCCGCGTCGCTTGTACCCCGCGGTGTTATGTAAGTGTCACCACAGAAGAGACTGGCCGAAGAGTCATTCATCCCGATTTCGGACTGACAAATCCTAAGAGAAGATCACGGCCTAACTCAAGCATTGATGTTCATTCAGGCAATGATCGTAGAGCCTAGATACACAATCATTATCCATGGATACTACATGTATTCTTATCGAGTGCTATAAGTGACAACACCAAAGAGGGGCATGCTCTACTACCATGGTAGATATCCATAGATAGCTGTCAACACCATTACCCTAGAGCTGGATGACAGGAGTACAGCAGCAGCAGCAGCATAAAGGTTCTATTATCAAGTGAGAGGCTTCAAGCGGATCCTCTAACTATGAATGCTGTGAGTGCGCAGATACCGGACATTTACCCGGTCTTTGTAGTAGCCATTGGCTTTATTTCAATGGCTTTGGAGAAGGGTGAACCCGAACTGCCTTGGCTTCTAATTTCGTCTCAATTGAATGCTATATGAGTCTGCATACCACATAAGCAACTAAGTGAGGGACATGTAGATTATATTCAACACTCTACGACGAGTAGCAAAGAGTTTGGCTTTTTGTTTATGTAAATTGTGAGAATAATATTTTCATGTTACATAGGTCTGACATCTCATCAAGATCTCTAATAAAGCAGATTTTGAGTAACAATCCCTCGCGTTCATCGTCATCGAAAACCCTCTTTTTATGTTGTAGCCACCCCCCCCCTACTTCCGTCACTTTCAACCGTCTAGTAAATACCTGGGAGAATCCTCCATCGAACAAGCTTCTTGTACTTCTTCCAGTCCTCGCCGTACTTTTCGGCACAAGCCGCATCGTCTCTTTGCTCCCGGTGGATGAGAAGAGTAGCAAAGTACACGGCGTAGAAATAGGTATACGCCATGCCCCAGCCCCTCGCATCGCCCTGGATAACCTGTCGGCCGTCCAACATCGTCACAGCGCCAGCACCGACAGCAGCAGCGGCACCGCCCGCCGGGAGGATGAGGTATCCAGCGATGCCGGTCGGCAGACTGAAGGGCGTGGCCTGCAGCCAGTCGCCAAAGTAGTTGATGTGGCGCGCCAACCCCCACCACCCGGCCGTGAGCAGACGCGTGCCTCGCTTCGTCTGGATATAAGACATGCCCTTGACGCTAGGGTCATCGGGCGTCGTGCGGAAGACGAACTTTTGGGAGTTTGAGGCGCGGAAGATGTACACACCGACGGAGAAGACGGCGCTCACGGCAGCGAGGCCACCGTAGCCCAGCTGGACGGGGTATACAGAAAGATAGCGGGTTTGGGTGGTGTAGATGAAGGGCACCCAAACAATGTCGCCAAAGCTCAACATGAAACCCAGACCATCGGTGACGATATCCATCATTCCTAGAATACCACACTCGGAGTACTGACCTTCAAGGACGTAATAGGCCTGAACGGTGGTGATGAAGATGATGCTATCGGATACATAGCCGTATAGGCGATATTGCTTGGCGACAAAGGACAGGTTGAGCAGAATCCAGCCAGTCAAACCGGGACGCATCTCCAGCCATGCCTTGACATCAATCTCGCCAATCAGAGGAATAGTGACGCGAGGGTTAAGTTCACGGCCAATGTAAAAGTCGTAAATGATGTTGCCAGTGACGCCTCCCTTGGCGAGCTCTCGCATCTGCGCATCGCCTGGTTTGACACTGAAGCTGCGGACGTAGACCCATACCGAGATGGTGTAAGAGAGGATGATGTTGGCGGTTAAAAGCTGTAAGTAGTTCTCGTCAATGAACTTCCACACGGGGAAGTCTGCGCCGTAGATATATGTGCCGACAGCGCCAGCAATCAACTGGACAACAGAGCTGCCAAAGGCTGTGAGATGTTAGCACCAGGTCCTTGGTTTTAAAAAAAAAAAAAAAAAATTGAAGCAATCTAGCGCCCTTACCGTTGAATCTATACTTCAATGGACGGTCGAATGTGCGCAGCTTCGTTCCGTAGGCTTCCTGGGCAGGGAGCACGCGATAGAGAACCAAGCTGACCAGATAGTAGGCTGCCAACCAGCCGCTGGCCTCCCAGCTGGCAAAGCCCCAGATGCCGTCCTTGGGCCACGGGACCTGGGCCTTGAGACCCTCGAGGGAGAGGTTCTTGGGGTCCAGGAGACCGGGCGCAGGGCAACCGGTCTGGTCGTTGCACGTAAAGTAGAAGAAGTTGACGAGCACGGGGAGCACAAAGACGATGGCGGCAGCACCCAGACTGCGTGTTGGGAACAAGACATGTCAGCGGTGGGGGATATTCAGGGATGAAAGTTGGGGGAGCGCAACGTACGGGCCGCCAAATTCGTATTTGGTCATGATGCAAGTGAGTTGAGATTCTCAATCTCTATGCATTTCAATCAAAGTCCAAGTTTCGAACCGAAAATCACGAGCCGGGGGTTCATCATTTTATGTCTCTGCTCGACCCTTGGCGGGGCAGGTTGGAGATTGGAGAGATGGGGATATCCCCAATAATTACCCCGTAGATTGGATGGCGTCTAATTGGTCGTGACCCCCTGAAAAAATAGAATTTGACGTAAATATTTATTTAGTCCCGGAAAGCTTTCCCTTGCATCTACGGAATTACAGTGGCAGTGGCAGTGTAAACAATGAGCTGATCCGGATATACTCGTACTCGTCCCAAGGGGAGTTGGCTGAGCCCCCTAATAATAAGCCAGAATTGCATGGGTTTGTTGTTTACTTGGATCTAAACCACGAATACGATTACGGATAAGTCGTTTTCGATCTCAACGGTTTAAAATTGACTACCCTATAACAAAAGCACAGAGGAGTTGTTGAGGGTACGTCTTCATTGTACACGACTTTTTCGGAGGAAAGATGTTGCATTCATGAATTTTTCATTTCAAACATCTAGAAACCGCACAACGCAAGGTAGGTCCATCTTCTCACAAGTCCAACGTTGGATGAGATACTAACACAATCTATTGATCATAGCCCATGTAGTCATCCGAGCCCATATTGAGGCCATCCTATTGGTGGAGCTAAATTCTTCATGTCTGAGACCCGGCCGCCATTATAGTCTCTCACCATCAATTGCCTCGTATTGTTTCTGAAAAAAAAAAAGTCTTGATCATTGGACCGAGGTCATCTTTGAGACACTTCCTGGAGTCCAGTGTTCAAGACATCGATTCGAGACGATCCAGTTCCAAAAACCGTCAAGATGAGCAACACAATTGTGGTAGCGGGGTGAGTTCTTCAGTTTTGAGGTGCTATCATCGAAATCTTTTCTAACGGGATATCAAAAAGAGCTGGTGTAATTGGCCTCACCTCGGCACTCCTGCTATCCAAGAGCAAGGCAAACAAGATCACAGTGGTTGCAAAGCACATGCCTGGTGATAAGGATATCGAATATGCATCACCGTGGGCTGGGGCCAATTTCTTGCCGTGCGTCGCCTTTGCGTCATATTTATTAACCCACGGGGCTTGGACTTACAACAGGTGATGATTAGAATGGCAATGGACGAGCAGGATGGTAGATGGGAACGTCGTACTTGGCCGGAGCTCAAGCGATTGAGTGAAGAGGTGCCTGAAGCGGGCATACATTTTCAGAGTACGTTTCCTGTCCAGGGCCGTCTCACCGGGTTTTACTATCACTGACAAAGCTATGCAGAGTCGCGTGTCTATAGACGACATAAGGACCTAGACACCAGAAGTGGACACCCCATCGATCCTTTATTCTCAAGGGATCCGTGGTACAAGTCGTTACTCACAGACTATCGCGAGTTGAACCAAGATGAGATGATCCCCGGGCAAGACTCTGGGTGCGAGTTTACGAGCCTGTGCATCAATCCAAACATCTTCCTCTCCTGGCTCGTCGGCCAATGCCTGAAGAATGGAGTCGTCTTCAAACGCGCTGTTTTGAAGCACATTCGCGACGCCAAGGGACTGAGTCACACGGGCCAGCCAGCCAACATCATCGTGAATGCGACGGCCTTGGGCTCTCTCACACTAGGCGGCGTCGAGGACACGGCGATGGCGCCAGCCCGCGGCCAAACGGTCCTCGTCGGGAACTCGTGCCATCCCATGATTGTCTCCTCCGGCACCGACGACGCACCCGAAGAGTTGCTCTACATGATGGAGCGCGCCGCCGGCGGAGGCACCATTGTCGGCGGGACCTACGACATTGGCAACTGGAACGCGGTCCCCGATCCCAACATTGCGATCCGCATCCTGAAGCGAGCCGTCCAAGCCTGGCCGCAGCTCGCAGACGGCAAGGGCATCGAAGGCCTGAACGTCATAAGCCACAACGTCGGGCTGCGACCGTACAGAAAGGGCGGCATGAGGCTCGAAGAGGAAGTTTTAGGTGACGGGACGTCGATTGTCCATAATTACGGACACGGTGGTTGGGGTTATCAAGGGGGGTACGGCTGTGCAGAGAGGGTCGTCGAACTGGTGAATGAGATCCGCAAGAGGAACGGCGAAGGTCTGGAGGGGCACCCAAAGCTGTAGTCTGTTTGTTTGTTTGTTTGTAGGTATGGGGATTAATTAAATATACACGCATTGGATGAATGATCACTAAACATCCATGCAACCCTTTTTTCTCTTACTAATGCCCTGTCCAACGGGTTTCAGGGTTTCTCTGTAGCAGATCGGCAGTTCGTGCAGAGGTCCCGTCGTTTGTCCTGCCGTCTTCCAGTGGAGCTCACCACCCGAAGAAATTGCAATGTCAACATTTCGCGTGGGCACGAGCCTTTGGAGGGAGCTAAATTTCTCAAAAAGCTCCACGTGGGAAATTCAATCCCACCAACACCAACACCATATCAAAAATCAGTCAATTCAATCCACCAGGGAGCTCGACAACGCTCTAGGTGGCCGGAATCAACATGGCGGATTCAGAACCCTCGCTGTCTGTATTGCTCAAGAAGTTCTTCCTGGACTTTATCAACGGTCGTCATGCTCTATCCAAGATTATCCCCTTGTCGCTCTGGTTCCTGGACGCTGTGCTGTGCGCATTGATCATCTGGAAGATCCCCTGTAAGTGACATCATAAGCTCTTGATACACTAAAACAAAACAAAAAAAGAAGAAGAAAGAAAAGAAGAAAAGCAACTCGTTCGCCTTTGGCTAATAAAGCATTCAACAGATACCGAGATCGATTGGGTGGCATACATGGAACAGGTTCAGCAATTCGTCGACGGCGAGCGAGACTACACGCTGATCAAGGGGGGCACTGGCCCATTGGTCTATCCGGCGGCTCACGTATACATTTACACTGGACTCTACTACCTGACGGACAAGGGCAAGGATATTCTCCTGGCGCAGCAAATCTTTGGTGTCTTGTACATGGCGACGCTGAGTCTGGTCATGCTCTGCTACTGGAAGGCCAAGGTAGGCTTCTGCTACTTACGTGAAAAAATGGAAACATTGCTGATTACGAGTTTAGGTCCCCCCATACGTCTTCCCCCTCCTCATTCTCTCGAAACGGCTCCATAGCGTATTCGTCCTCCGATGCTTCAACGATTGCTTCGCCGCCTTCTTCCTATGGCTCACCATATTCTGCTTCCAGCGGAGAGCATGGACCTTTGGCAGCTTAGCATACACCATTGGCCTTGGAATCAAGATGTCACTTCTCCTTGTGCTCCCGGCCGTAGCTGTCATCCTATTCCTTGGACGAGGTTTCAAGGGTAGTTTACGACTGGCATGGCTAATGGCGCAAGTGCAGCTCGTCATTGCCATTCCCTTCATTTCCAACAATTGGAGAGGATACTTGGGGCGGGCTTTCGAGCTTTCGAGACAGTTCAAGTTTGAGTGGACAGTCAATTGGCGCATGCTGGGCGAAGAATTGTTCCTTAGCCGAGGTTTCTCAGTAGCTCTGCTCGCCGGCCATGTCCTCTTCCTGTTGATTCTCATCTCAAAGTGGTTGCGACCCGCTGAGCGGAGCCTTCTGAACATTCTACCATACATCATCCGGGGCATGTCACCCTTCACCGAGCCACAAGAACGTCAAGTGTCTAATCGAGTCATTACGCCCGACTATGTCATGTTCGCCATCCTCTCCGCCAACGCCGTTGGTCTTTTATTCGCCCGGTCTCTCCACTACCAATTCTATGCATATCTCGCATGGGTGACGCCGTATTTGCTGTGGCGAGCCTCAAACAACCTGGCCATTGTGGTTCCCTTGTGGCTTGCCCAAGAATGGGCTTGGAACGTCTTCCCCAGCACCGAGATCAGCTCGGCTGTCGTAGTTGGCGTCTCGGCCATTACTGTTGCTTTGGCATTGGCGGGGAAGCCCAAGAGCACCGCTCCGGAACCGGTCAAGACTGCGTGGGCCAAGAATAAATGATGGACGCGCAGACTGTCAAGTCTACTTATAGGGACATGCCTCAGTCCTCTTCGTCGTCGCTCGGTGGCATCTTGCCGACGTTGGACTCGTCCTCGTCGCTTTCTTCGTATGCGCTCTTGGCAAACTCCTTGGGCCTAAAGTACTCGTCAGTGTCGTGGTCAGACCCAGACTCAATGTCGGAATCTATACCAGTAGGGTTGTTTCCGCCACAGCTTCTCGTCGCGCACGATGTTTACAATCTCTCCAGCTGCCCTACTGTCCGTGCTGCCAATGGGATACCCCTCGGCCACGACGAAGCCGCCTCGCTTGATCCAGATGGTATTGCGAAAGCGCTGCGCCAGCTCGAGAACAACGGGTTTCTTGTTTGGCAGCTCGCAGGCGTACAAGTTGTTCCCCTCTGGTTTTACGACACGTACGACGGTCTGGTTAAGTTCGAGAGTATCGGGAGGGGTAATTGCTTCTTGCGCTGCAGCGAGCACGTTGCGCTTGGGTCGACCCATGGTTTCTTGGGTATTTTGGTTCGCGACTCGACTCGAAGGATGCTTGGTTGGAACGTATTTGGAAGAAATCTCGAATCAAATTTTGGTGGAGTGTAAAGAGATGGTGGGGTCATGGAGGGGCAGATGCGCTAGACAGGAATAGGCAAGACTCTTTTTACGAAAGCTCGAATTCTTCATGGAAATTTAGGTGCGGACTTGCCGTTTTGGGCGAAAGCGATTTAGGACCGCTACCGGAACTGCAGACTTGAGATGGCTGAGAATTGGCCATTTAGAATACAGCCAAGATAACTCCCCTTGAACGCCTCATTTTTTTGCAAAGTATACATGGCGGGTAGAAAACACCATTGGCAGTGTGCATGTTTCATTTCTTCTAGTAGAGAGACGTTATTGAAAATGACCTTGTTTGTTGAATGTAAAGCTTAGTTTAGGGGTAAGAGAGTGTTGATTTGGTCTAGAGTCTGAAGAGTTTGCATTAAGAGCATGTTATAATAATCTTTTAACTCCAAGTTTTTTATATATAAGACTTTAAGTTTTTTTTTTAATAAAAATAACCTATTATATTACTATTAAAGTTCAAATAATTCTTTTTTTAATCTTAAATATTAAATCCTTTTATTTTATTTAATTCTTTTTTAACACTTAATTTAATATACTTTAAAATAATTAAGAAAATATTATTTACATCTTTATTTGAAGTTTTGTATACTTGAAGAATAAATGGCCAAGTGTGCCCCCTTAAAGCAAACATTGGTAAGAGAATATTATGACCTTGTCTAGCTAGGTAGTTCGGTCACCTCTTGGACAAGCGAACTCAGTGACAGACATTTTTATTGATTGCGAAGATAACAGAAGCCGATAACATACTTTGCTCGATATGCTGTGGTACAATGGATCATCTTGCAAATGCTTGGGCTAGATTAGCAGCGCTTACATGTGCTCAAGTACGTATTCACAAACATAATCCCGTTATATCTTGTTGGATTGAGGTATGAATTAGGTGTAGATAGTTGATTGATGAAGGCAAAAATCCAACAGCTAGCTACGAAACGTCTAACAACGAGTTTGTCTTCACAATACCTAACCCAAGATCACATCGTGATATCCGCGCAATATATCCATCCTCTCTGTTACTTCGCTGCAGCCTCTAGTAAGCAACCCGGACAGGCGCTCCAGCGCCAATCTTGGTGTAACTATCGTCACCCCCACGGTAGGGAGGATCGAAGAACATCCCGTCTGCCCGGTGAAGTCCAATCTCCACATCCACATTGACGGACTAATTATAAATGTGAGCAATGCAACTCTGAATCTATAAGACAAAGAACGCTTACCTTGCCACGACTGTTTACCACGACGTAGGACGGATTCGGCTTTTTGTCGTACTTCTGCTGGTAGTAGGAGACGGCCAGCGTAGCAGGAAGCTGAGACACGGACATGATGCCCCTATCCTGTTGCCCAGTGCAGTTGCCACAGCCGCTATCCGCCAGGGTAGCACTGAAGTTGAAGATACTACCCACAAAGTTTTGGGACATAGTGTCATAGAAATCCTTGCGGTCCACATCGCCGAAGAAGATGTTGATCTGGAAAGGCTCTCCTGCTAACGCATAGCTAGGAAATTATTAGCAAAAAAAATGTTCGACCCGAAGAACTGACTTAGCTGGTGCCTACCGGTTATATCGGACACTCAGGATATAGTCATATCCATCGGTCCTACAGTACTTGCCGTATAGTTCTCTGGTCTTGCTTCCATAGAGGAGCTGTACTTGTCTCTCGACCTCGGCCTTATCACTGGTAATCGCGTATTCATAATTCAGGTTTTGCCAGTCCTTCACGTCGTCAGACTTGAACAAAGTTCCTTTGTTGTCCTTGTGAAATGGGTATAGCTTGTCATCTCGCGATTGGCTACTTTCCTTGTCGTCGAACCATTTACCGGGGTTCAATGACTGCCAGATGGCAGTCAGGCGGTCGATATTGCTGCAGCAACCGCGTGTTAATAACTGTATATATACTTCGCGCTGGATAGAATTGGTTAAGGCTTACCAGTGATGAAGCCAGAACATAGGATCGAACGCAGCCACGGGAACACTACTCATGTGACCGGCACCCCAGAGCTTTAGGTCATGTTTCCCAGGACGGCTAAACATGAATCCTCCGACCCAGTTCTATAGAATATTAGCAACGATGATTTCACAAGCAAATATCTCGTCACACACATGGACGTTGTTATGAAGAGCCTCGAGATTAATCCAGTTCTTAGGTCCATCGTCCCCCTGGTATTTCGTACTTGAAAAGCCCCCCCAGTTATCCAATCGAGTCTTGAGCAATCGATAGGTCATATCCTGTAAGGTTGGAATAGAGTCCCACCCGTCCAGTTTCTGGTACCATGGATGCTCGTTCAATGCAAGATTAGCCCGCAGCCAGTTCTGGCCGGCGTCGGCCCAGACATCCACGTTATAGCCTTCCAGTAGACCGTACTTGGTGATGGAGAGACATTTATCGAACTATTCTTCTCATAAGCATCTGTACTAGAAAAGCAAGGGGGCAGCACTCACCGGAAGAAAGACCGCCCCATCTTCCTTTTCCGTCTGGCCAGTGATCTTGTAAGGATTTTCCAACTCGCCCATGAGCCCCTGTGTCTGGAATTTGTACACGGGGTTGGGTTTACTTGTCAACATCCCTGCGGATCCCTACCTTGTGGTCCCTAGCTTAACCCTGGCATCCACCGTTCCCCCTGCCGAACATCCCTCTGGGCCGTACGCGGTGCTGAGCCATTGCTGGGTAAAGAACGGCCTCTGCGCCCTCTGACTCCTCGAGCCGTTAAAGGTAGGTGTGGGCATGGCGGGAACGTGTTCTCGCAACGCGGATCTTGCACTTCACGACTTTCCAAAACCAGATACAAGACCGTGGTTTGGCGATATAAGTAGATTGTAAGAATTGATCGTCATGATCATAATCGATTCTACAAAGTGCGCATGATGAGCTTCTCCCCCCAATTAATTAATTAAAATAAACCTCCGCGTCAGCCAGACAATTGGTAAAGATACTGTCAGACCGACCTGGATCGATACCAAAAATGCAGCAAAGAGTTGTCTTCACAAATTTCTCAGCCTTGGCTTTGGCATTCGACCACTCACTGGTGCGTCCGGCATATTTCTTCTGGAAAAAGGCAATTACGCAGATGGTAAGCCAGACCTGATGCTTGATGTTATCACGGCCTTCGAGGACAGAGATGAATACAGGGACGGCGGGGATACTAATAGTCGGGAACACGATTCGTTCAACAGCGCCCGAGTCGAATGCACCGCTGTCGACTTGAGCAGCAATCATCTCCGAAACCACATCCCCTCCCGCGGCAGCATCAGGACCGGCATCAGGACCGGCATCAGAACCAGCATCAGAACCGGCATCAGAGGAATCGTCAAAGATAAATTCGTCGCCTGCAGACCTCGTTGGCGTCGCGGCTAGAGTTGTCGTAGCGGTGCTAAAGGACTGGGCGCCCCTTGTACCGGAACGCTTGGGAGCTCCAGATTGTGTCTGTCCGGCTGTAGTAGTGGGAACTTGCGTGTGAACGAAGCCGAGACCGGAGTTGTTTCCAAGAGGAAGACCTGACAAGAGCCTCTGGCCATCGGGAGGAGCATTGCTAGCGACCTTGGTGACGGTACCCACCCCATTCATGGTTGCGATGAAGGACGTTTGCGTACTGGCTAAACCGTAAGTTTTTCCCAGTCTAATAATCTCAGATTCGTTCCGGTATTTGTCAGTAGGATTACTGATAGACTTTGCCTTGTCTTCAAACGTTTGAATCAGAGCTCGTGCAGCAAGACTGTGGATGACACGCCCATATGCATTGCGTCCTGAATTGATCTCGATTGTCCTAGTCGATTGGTCTTTTCCGGGAATGAGATACTTAATCACCACCTTATGGGATTTTCCCAAAGATTTGCCGCTGATTATGGCATACCAATAACTACGAGTGGCCCAGAACATAGTTCCAGGAAGGGGGGCCTGCTGTATCGCATTTGGTGGAGAGAGATTGTCGCCTTTGGCAGCTGCGCCAAGTTGCTGTTGATCTGGTTGGGGGCGACTACCAAGGTTATTGCCACTGGCACCGCCAGGTTGAGCTGTAGCAGTGCCTATTCCCCAGTTGACTGAAACAACCCTAATTGGAGCGCGGTTGATGGTATTGATAAGAGTCTGCGCCTTCAAATACTAATGGTCGCGCTCTTGGAGTTGCGAGTCGCTGATGTATGTAGTAGCCCCGGAACCAGCTCGTGCTAGCCCTTCACACATACCCTAAACCCACAACGAAGACTCGTAAGAGCTGGGACTTTAAGGCAGCAGCTGCGATATTCGTCTGAACGGTATTCATTGCAGCTGTGACTTCCCAGTCGAGTCCATCGGTAATGACAATGATAGAGCAACGAGGTTTGACAGGATCACGCTCCTTTAAGACAGTGGTCAAGGCAGCACGAACGTCAGTGCCTCCTGAAGCATTTTTTTTAAGCCGACTGACAGCAGCAGAAACGGTATTTGTATCATACTCTTGGCTTTTCCCACCAGGGTTGATGGACGATGCAGAAGTGGTAAAGCTATAAATATTAAACGACGACCGTTTTCGTGTCGGAAGCTGAGTCAACATAGTTTTGACGACGTTATTAGCGGTATGGATTCGAGGTCCTGACATGCTACTGCTATTGTCCACAAGGAAGATATATTCTGTGGTAGCCAGTTAGAAAAGCAAGCTCACGATTTGAAGTTATTTAGCTTACCATGCTCCTCGAGCTCCAGCTCCACGTTGGAGACCATTGTAAGAGCGACAGCAAAGCTCTTAGACACTCCTCCAGCCTGCGGATTAAGCTCCTCAACAACGCAAAGAGCCTGATCAACCCTCGCGACAGACCATACGAGAACAAAGTGGTTGCGCAAGAATTGGCTGCTTTTGAACTCGACGAAAGCCGTCCCCTGCCTGCGCGCACCCTGCCTCTGCACCGCAGTCATGTTCTTGAATGAATCATCCATGAAACCATAGGTGATTTCGGCGTGGTGAGAGAGAGAATTGAGACTATCAATACTGATATCCCCAACTTCGATTCCGACAGTGATGGTGACCGCATCTGTACCAGAGGGAGCCTTGGGGAGGGTCGTCTCACCTGTGGGAGCTTTCCCAGGGCGGGCTGCCAAGCCAGCAGGAATGGTAAGGCGAACGGAGTCCTCAATGGTATCACTCGAAATCACATGGACGTAGGTAACACTATAGAAAACCATATGGTGAGCACAGCGAGAGAAGATTGAGCGTGCCAGGCTTACCAAACTATGATGGACGAGTTGGGTGAAACGTTGCCCAAAGTAATTTGGAATACTATGGGAGATGTTGGTGAATATTAGTGAGTAGTTCAACACAAGACAACGGAGTAAAATGAAAGAGAACAACATCTGCCTACGTTCTTCATTGACTTTGTCGAGCTTCCATGCCTCAAATCCTGCCGTTTTAGCTTGTTGATACTTTGCATCAGCCTCTTTCTTTTCTTCAACTACGGCTTCCACTCGATTATTTCCGACTTGGGCAGAGAATCTAACGACCGATGCTTCCGGGGGGACCTCAAAAACATAAGACACTTCACGTTCAACATTGGTCTGCGCCTGGTAAGTCTCAGTGAGCGTAGCCTCAACAAAAACATCCCGGACCGTATAGTTGTAATGGGAGTTGAGGAGAGGATACCCATCGCGTCCCTAGTGCGAATGGCAGTAAACGCCTTGGCGTCTGATGTAGGCCATCTTATGTCAGAAGGGAGTTGAAATTTGAAGTGTGGAAATAGATGCTAGTTGCAGAAACTGTAAGGGAACAGAGGCTGAGGAGAAGAGAATGATTAGAGACTCGAGAATATATATATATATATATATATATATATGGCCATAACAAAGCAAAAAGCGCACACGGTGCACCGGCCAGATGTGCCTATCTAGTATGTGCCGGACAATGCAGAGAGGGCATTGCCAAATTGAATGTGTGATTGCGCGCATCAACCCCAACCGGCCTTTCAGTGCCCCCGGGAAGCTGGTGAACTACCAGGGCTCTCTTAGTACCAAGAAATCTAACACTTTCAAGTTACTGAGAAAGGATATGCATGGGAAAAGGAACCCAAAAGCACCTAAGCGCCGACGTTACGGGACGGGGAAGACTCGGGGGGGCCAATGTGCTGTGAGGATATCTCGATGTGACATTGGATTATGTATTGTAAACTAGACCGTAATTTTCCCCTTTAGCAGACTTTCGCTTTCAATGCCTGATTCAATGCCCGAAGCACAACAAAAACGTCATTCCATCAATCGTTACGTGACAATGCAGACGGCCATGACACGTTTACAAAAGAAAACAGAGCGCCTCGTGCAAGCGGCCACCACGTGAGGTCCATTCATATGAATGCTTCGATCCTTCTTAGTAGCAGAATGATACACGGGTCTATGGTTCCGCGGAATGGCTAATAACTGTGAGGTAGAGTTGAGAGGCCAGAGTGTGTATAATTTTATAACAAATATATTGTAATTTAATATATTACATTGAGACATTTACATGAAGAGAGACATGCATCTTTACGTAGTTACATAAACAGATTGGAAGTTTAGATTGAAGTGAGTACCTACAATATCTTTACCAGCTGGGAATTTATTACTCAGCGTATAACACTCCGAATGTTGCCTGACAAGAATAACCTAAATTATGGAATTAAAGTCAGGACAAGATTGGAGTAAATTTAACTAACAACGATTAGCATTGTTGTAATGCATTTTGCATGTGCTTTGGTGTAAGGGTGGCTTACTTTCCTGCTTAGCATGTTGGGAAAATATGTGATATGAAAAATTATTTAAAAGTTTCTTATTTTCCTACTATTTATTCGTTAATATAATTGTTATTATGACTCGAGTAATAATCTATTCTCTTACATGGCCTTAGTCCCTTTACTATTATAAGAAACGAGGAAGTTCGACTACTAGTAGAAAAACCTATGACTATGTTAACTGCTGTGTTGTCGCGCCTCACTCCGCGGCGTATCCTTCTATTAATAGCTAGCTATCCTACAATTTACTATTTGCTAAAATATTCAACCATAAACCTCTAAACAAATTTTCATTAACTCTTTCTCTTATCTCCAACTCTAACAATCCCTCTCCTTACACCATGCAGGATCTTAATGCTTCCGTTTGTGAAGCTAGGCGATTCGTCAATATCACCCCCGATGATCATCCTGATGAAGCCAAATGTTTAGTTCACCTCGGAACTCTTCTCCTTCAGAGACATTACTACAGTGGAAATATAGCGGACTTGGACGAATCCATTTGCTTGGCAATTCGAATCTCTAAGCTACCAAGCCAAGATGAAGCTCAGCTTGTGTATATGGAACAAATTGGACTTTGCTCGAGCAGTCGATATTCTTCCACCAGACGGCTAGAGGATATCGGTACATCCATTACCCTGTTGCGACAGGTTGTTCATTCTACCCCCTCAGCCCACCCGAACTGGGCTGCGAGGATCAATAACTTTGCGATACAACTAGGTAATAGATACACAAGTACGCATGCTGTTGAAGACATCAACGAATCTATCGAGCTGCTTCGGGATATTGTCAAAATTGCTCGTCCAGATGAGTCGGGCTACGCTACGTACCTGAGTAATCTTGGGCATGGACTGGGCCTCAAATACACAAACACGAGACAGTTGTCTGATCTCAAAGAAACGATCAATGTGCTGCGGAAGGCCCTTGAAGTCACCCCACCAGGTCATCCATCCTGGTCGACGTGCGTGAATAACTTGGGAATGCGGCTAGGAGAGCAATATGAATTTACCAAGTCGATAGTGGACCTGGATGAAGCCATTGAGATGTCGCGAAAGGCAGTTCAGGCAACTCCACCAAATCATCCGGACCGTGTTCGGCGGCTACATAACCTTGGATGGAGTCTAAGCAAAAGATACCTCTCATCCTGTGTACAATCCGACCTAGATGAAGCTATTGACATGTTGCGGGAAGCGGTAACTATAAGCCCTCCCGGATGTCTACAACGAGCCGAATGGTTTACCAATCTCGGAAACGTTATGAGCGATCGATACGCCCTGACAAGAGCAGATGAAGATCTTACAGAGTCCATCCAGATGTTACGCAAAGGTCTTCAGGCAGCACCAAACTATCCGGCAAAGGATGTATGGCTGAATAACCTTGGGCTGCGTCTTGGAGAATTGTACGCACGCACCGGGACAATTTCGGATCTTGAAGAAGCGATTGAGATGGCACGTCGGTCGCTCGCTGTCACAGCAGCAGATGATCCGGAGCGGGTCAATCGGTTGCTCAACCTAGCCAACAAGCTGTGTGTCAAGCATCGCCGCACAGGAGCAATGGCGGATCTCGAGCAAGGTATTGCTTTGTTTCAAGAGGTAGCCGTTGCTACTTCGCAAGACAGTCCAGAACGAGCAGGCCGCTTAAATAATCTTGGCTCGAGTTTGGCTGATAAGTATTTGCGCACTCGGGTCCAGGCAGACCTTGATGAGGCCATCGGAATATTACGAGACGCAGTCAAGACCTCCAAGCTGGGCCATCCAACCCGGGCTACATGCTTGAGCAATCTTGGAAATAATCTAGCCTACAAGTACGCACTCACTGAGTCAATGGAGGATCTTCTGGAAGCTGTAAACGTCTCACAACAGGCGGTGGACGCCACCCCTGCAGGCCATCATGCTATGGCTGAACGGCTGTCCAACGTGGCTCTACGTCTGAGGGACAAGTACTCCCACACAGACGAAATGGAATGTCTTGACGAGGCCATCTGCGTGTCTCAAGAGGCTCTTCGCGTTTGCCCCCCGGACCACCCAATAAGAGCTGCGTGTCTAGATACCGTCGGAATAAATCTACGAGAGCGATACCGAAGAACCGGGAGAAGAGAGGACTGGGAAAATGCCAGGAATTGTTTCGTCGATACCCTGTCGGTTGCTAATTCAGCCGTAAGCGTAAGGCTCAACGCAGGCCGACGATTCCTCTTGCTTCCAGGGATCATCAAGGATCCGAAGGCCTACGAAGTCGCAAAGTCCACTATTGACCTGATTCCATTGCTGACACCCAGATCTCTACAAAATACAGATAAGCGGCATCTACTCTCTGACGCTGTTGGAATGGCATCTGATGCGGCGGCCATTGCTCTACATGCTGGCAAGGGTGCCGCGGCAGCCATTCAATGTCTTGAGACAGGCCGTGGTGTCATTTCAGGGGCATTGTTTGAGCAGCACGACATCTCAAATCTACAAAGAACGCACCCCGATCTAGCCGAATCATTTATAAATCTGAGAGATCAACTGGACCAGCCTGCCATACAGGGCATCGGATGGTCCATCCAGCCAGACAATGAGGATATTGACCCCACCACGCTGACGGAAAATGAGCTCTACAATCGCCAAGCGACGGTAGAAAAGCTTCATCTGCCCCGAGAGAAGATTCGTTCGATGTCGGGGTTTGAGCGATTCCTTCTTCCAGCATCAGATGCCGAGATGTTCGATGCAGCAAGCTGTGGGCCGATTGTTATCCTCAATGTGAGCTCACATCGCTGCGATGCGTTGATCATTGAGCAGTCTCGCATCCGATCGGTGCCATTATCGTCCGTTTCGCTAGAGATAATTGATGATTACTCCACCAAGGTCAGGGATTCTCGGACGCTTGAATGGCTCTGGAAATCTATTGTATCTCCTGTCCTTGATGCTTTGGGTATCACCGCGCCCAATCATACATGTGCTTCGGATTATAACTGGCCTCGGGTATGGTGGATTCCTACGGGGAAATTGACCAAGTTCCCACTGCATGCGGCCGGTTGCCACCTAAGCCGTATGAAAGATGCCACAAGTACCAGTGGTGAAACTGCATTGGATAGAGCCATTTCGTCGTATGCGGCATCCATCAAGGCAATCATCCACGGACGTCGTCAGCAACAGTAATCGCCAGAACTTTCTGACAGAGGGACGCCGGCAAATCTTGTAGCCGTGGCCATGAGCGATACCACCGGGCATAGCTCCCTCGAGTACGCCAGGACCGAGGTCGACACAGTACTCGACGTCTCGGACGCCTCAGTCTTGCCACACAGTCAACCTCGAGAGTATAAACACGACGTGTTGTCTGCCATAGCAAACTGTAAAATATTCCACTTTGCCGGCCATGGCAGCACTCACCCCACAGAACCGCTGCAGAGCACGCTCCTCCTAAAGGATTGGAAAGAGGCGCCGCTCACAGTATCAAGCCTGTTGGAGACAGATATTAGCTCGACACCACCATTCCTCGCCTACCTATCAGCATGCGGCACCAGTGAGATCTGAAACAATACCTCCATGGACGAGAGCATTCATCTGGCCAACGCATGCCAGCTAGCTGGGTTTAGGCATGTGGTGGGTACACTTTGGAGCGTTGACGACAGACTGTGTGTTGAAATGGCTAGGTTATTGTATAAATTCCTGCGTAACCGGGGGTTGCATGATGAGGCTGTAAGCCAAGGGTTACATCATGCATCAAGGATACTACGAGACCAATGGGTCCAAGAAACTATGGATACCTACCGTAAGCAATATAAGCCTTATCAAAGGTCAAGAATAAATAGGGACGGAAGGTTAAAAGAGGAGTGGGTAGCGAATCAACCACTCTGGGCTCCGTATATTCATTTTGGCGTTTAGAATGAGTTGTAGTAACATAAGATTTGTGTTACATTATTTAGTTGCTTGGAAATCATAGTAATACAAATATATGTAACATGTATGAGTACACTGGTATAGTTGGGTATTTTAGAAGTGTTTATGTACATATATGTAAGTAAGACTATTTTATATAGGTTAAATAAAAGTAAATAAAACACTCATCGTATTCGATCGAGTTCTATATCGACGCAAAACAACCCAATGGCAGGGAAATTTACACGCCAAAGAATCTCATCGGCCGAATTGTCACCTTTAGTGGTCCGATTGGCAGTAATGATGGACCTGGGTGTGAAAACTGCGCAGCCCAAGAAGAGGCTAATATCTTGTCGCGCAGTCAGATTCCCATCACTCTCCCAGTTCTACATCATTTATACGGTATGTATAGCAGCGAGAGCCATGGCAACATAGCAGATTATGTAAAGGCAACCGTCGGCTGGAGATTCGTGGAACTTGGAGGTCGGGTTGTATCGTCTGAGTGCTTCCCTAAAACTGATGTTAGAATCTGGAAAGGCGATGGTATTTTAGGAGCAAGATCAAGAGGCGGAGGAGATCGACTGCCTACCAAGTATCGGGATTATGAGAAGTTGTAAACGATCATGAGGGGCATCTGTGAATGACTCTTTTGCTCTACAGAGATGCCTGTACATGTAGCAATAGAGATAGCAGTAGTAACCAAAGCAATCTTTTTGCACACGGATTGTTTGTGTGTTCAGGGTATCACGAGTTGGTCCGTTTAATATCTAGACTAGTTCGCGACTCGACTTAAAGAAGTACTTAGTAAGAGTATAGTATTTAAAACAAATCTCGAATTAAAATTTTAGTAAAGTATAAAAAAATAATAAAAAAATAATAGAGGGGTAGATACACTACATAAGAATAAGTAAGATTTTTTTTTAAAGCTCGAATTCTTTATACATATAGAGATTTAAATGCGGACTTGCCGTTTTGGGCAACAGCGATTTAAGACCGCTACCGGAACTTCATACATAAGATGGCTGATAATTGGCTATTGGAATATAACCAAGATGACCTTGGAACTCATTGTACGCCTCTTAGTTTGTGAAGTATACATGATTGGAATAAGTTGCTCCCAATCTATCGGTGTGCCGCTTCTCCTGGTGGAGGATAATCATTAAAAGACAGATTGATTTACTGAATATGATGGTTGGTTTAGAAGCGAGAGGGTGTCGATGTGGTCTAGTGTCTGAAGAGTCTGGATTAAGAGCAAGCTATATGTCATTTTCTTTTTAATAGAGATGAGATCACTTATCAAGGTTCGATTAGAGATAGCTGCGCAAAGGTATGCGGATCGAGGCATGAATTCAGTGTTCTTATTCAAGAGGGCTGCGGCATATTCCTTTTGGCGTGGTAATGTTAAGCATACTATGGAAAAGATAATACTGTTCCAGACTATCGTGAGTTGACCTTTTCACATGTCCTCAAAACTTAATCAGACTGCCATGGGAATGGTATTGGTGTGGCAGCGGTTTATGACCGTTACCAGAACATACGCACCTAAATACAACTCTTGATAAAGAATTAAAGCATGAATAGTAGCTCCAACCACCCAACAGCCTACACTTAACCCTCCTAATATGAACCTCGATAACTGTGCCGTGACCTTTTGCTTTTGCTAGGAGCAACGACTCAGCTCCCTGAACATGAAACCACTGCTACTTGTCGCTGTCTGATTTTCCATCATAATCCCTCGCCCACTCCTCCGAGACTTCGGAGTGCCCTCCTTGTTCAAACGGGCAAAGGCATTTTACTTGCACTGTTTCTCTCTGCCCGTGGTCCCGCACTCACAAACGCCGGCCCGAAGCCAATCCTGACACAGCAGCGCTCGTAGAAACCGCACATAGGACAGTCTTTGTAGCTCCCGCATTCTTCGCCCCGAGGAGTCAGGGCGGTGGGGAGGTTGCTGGGATCGACGACCAAGCCGGTGATGGGATCACGGGCTTCGCCGCCATGGAGCCCGAGGCCTTCTCAGGCGGGAGAGGGTATGGTGGAGCTGTGCCCGAGCAGTGGGAAGCTAAGGAGGAGGTGGAATAGTTGAACCATTTTGACGTTGAGTTGTTGGAAAAGTAGAGTAGTTGTAATAAATTTGGTCAAGTAGTAGTCGTGGGTTTGAATTTTTGTGGATTGTGATGTGGTGATCTGATTTGAGAATGTTCTGATTTGTTCAAAGACGGAGTAAAGCACCGTCTTATATACTTTTCTCTCTCTCTCTCTCTCTCTCTCTCTCTCTCTCTCTCTCTCTGAAGCCCCTGATTCAGTTCATGATTATTGACCTAGACACAAACTGATGCTCAAGAACCTACTTATATCTTAGCCCAAAAGCAAAACTCACCGTAACAAAGCAATTCTTCACGTCTGAAGCTTTCACCAGGTTTCACCCACCCTAGAATATAACCCAGGCATTCAGCTCACGATGGGCCGGAAAGTCTGAGACTGTCTTGATGAAGCCTTGGCATACACGGTAGTCGCGGTAACCCTGATTTATGATTGGTGTACGTGCGTGTGCCTCCCTTGGGTATCTTCCCTATTATGAAACATTTCAAAATTCTAAAGTTGCTAATACATGTACCTCAGCAGATGGCGAGAAATCTGGTGGAATGCAGTATGTACATGTTCTGCGTATCGCGTTTCGGTCTGGCCCCCGCGGTGAGCGCATGTTGATCTTTGATGTGCTATCATCTTGGCTGAACTTGGTACGTGGAGAAATAAGAAGAAATAGGTAAAGATTAATGTCAGAAATGACAAGAAATCATAGACACTAACCTATCTACCATGTTCAGTGTTCCACATCGATCGCCTCTCCCTCCCTTGCCTGTACTCTATATATAATACAGGGTTGAGTCAGACTATTAGCTTATAACTTAATAAAAAATGCACTTCAATAGGTAAATGTTGGACTTCTTGTTAGCTTGCTTCCAAGTATCCGGATGTATCGGAGTAACCAAAAGGAAACCTTGTTGCACATGGATTGTTCATGTTCAGGGTATCACAAGTTGGTCCGATCAATATCCAGACTATCAGCCGACATCCGTCGACCCGCATATTATTATGTTAATCCACCATGACCCCCCGAAATCGGACCCTTATTTACCCAAGCACCTAGCTGTGGCTTGCAGGAGGACGGCTGTTGGGCAGTTGTTATTATCGATAGTTTGCTCAAAGGAGTCATTCCACTCATAGTGCTTATCGGCTTTCGTGAGTCCATCGACGACATGAAAGCCGGTGTGGTGTAGTGTGGTGTGGTGCGGTGCAGGATACCTATTTAACTGCGTGAGCTCGCCTCACCTTGATAATGCTCTTCACTCTCTCTCTATCATCCTTTACACAAGAATTACTCTGGATATGACTGCCCACTATAACAATCTTGAAATCTTTATATATAAATAATAATTGATTGATCGATATTTTTGAAAACTTCATCATGTCTGCAATGCTTCTACGGAACCTTATCAAGGTTGAACCCGGCCCAAAGGAAGATATCACTCCTCTCACAGCACCGACTAGAGCCGTTCCCAGGACGTATCCGGGTGCTCCCCAACAGGAAGACTCAATTGAGCTTCAAAGGCTACCGCGCCATGACACACCATCAGCAGAAGTCGTTACTCCCCAGCCCCAGGATGAGGACCTTGAGAGGAGTAGACCATCCAGCCCCGATCCATCCATTCAGATCGCGGAAGTTGTCCCCAGTGTGTGGGATCCATACATGAACCGCTTCCGTCTCTTGGCCGTCTGCCTGGTCAACTTTGGAAATGCTCTAGGCGATGGTGCGGCGGGTGCTCTGATTCCCTACATGGAGGAGTAAGTCAACCCCCCAAGAACATCATGTTCTCCCCATTCCAACCTTGACTAACGTTGAAACCCAGATACTACAACGTTGGCTATGCCGTCGTCTCCCTCACTTTCGTGGGCCAAGCCCTCGGCTACGTCTTTGCAGCAGTCTTCCTAGACACCCTTCGAGCCAAGCTCGGTCGTGCCAAGGTCTTGGGTCTAGGCCAGTTCCTCCTGGCATGCGCATACGCCCCCATCGTTGCGGGCGCACCGTTTGGCGTAGTCATTGGGGCATTCTTCTTTGTGGGATTCGGCAAGGGAATCAATGTCGCCATGGCTAACATCTTCTGTGGCGGCTTGCAGAACGGAACCTTCATGCTGGGATTGCTGCATGGGAGCTATGGACTTGGCGGCACAGCTGGGCCGCTCATTGCAACGGCCATAGTCACTATTGCCCATGCGGTTTGGAGCAGATATTACATCCTTACCCTAGTTCTTGGCTTCATGACTTTTGCCATGTGCGTCTGGGCGTTCTGGCGGTATGAAGAGGAGCAAGGCGCCGTGGCACGAGAACGAGAGACATCGCCTAGTAGTAATCTCCTCGTGGGTATGTTCTCGGCTATGAAGCTGCGTGTTGTCCTCTTAGGGTCGACCTTCATCTTTGCTTATCAAGGTGCCGAGGTCTCCATCTCAGGCTGGGTTATTTCCTTCCTCATTCAAGCCCGCGGTGGTGATCCTTCGTCCGTGGGTTACGTCTCCGCCGGTTTCTGGGCCGGCATCACCATTGGCCGTTTTCTCCTCACTGGACCATCTCAAAGGTTTGGGGAGAAGAATTTTGTGTACCTGCTCGTTCTAGGTGCTACTGCGTTCCAAATCTTAGTGTGGTGGGTTCCCAACATTGTGGGTGACGCCGTTGCTGTGTCCATCGTGGGTTTGCTTCTGGGGCCGATATATCCTTGTTCTGCAGCGGTTTTCTTGCGATGTCTCTCTAGGAGGGAGGCTTTGAGTGGTATGGGAACTATCAGTGCTTGTGGGAGTCTGGGTGGTGCTGTGGCGCCCTTTGTGACGGGTTTGTTGGCTCAGGCTGTTGGCACTTGGGTTCTTCACCCGATTGTCATTTTCCTGTTTGTGGTTATGCTGTTGTGTTGGTATGGAATTCCGACGGCGGATAAGAGGACAGAATAAGCGCAGAAAGGTGTATCGAAGGTGATATAGATGTATGAGTAATAGTAATAGTAATAAGAAAAAATTCTAGTATTCGTTTCCAATCGTTATGATTCTGGTGTACTGTCTATCCTGATATTCGTCCAATGTGATCTCTCATCTTTGTAGATCACTTTATATGTAAATGTATATCCTGCGTTCAATCCGTTTTGGAGATCTCTTTTGGACTAAGCAGTGTCCTTTGCCTTCCAATTTTCTAGAAGCTGTAATTTTCACATTATGTCATTCAGAGTCGACCCTTGGCGGCATCTTGGACAGTCAGCTTGCCAGCAGCAATGTCCTTGACGGTCTGGGTGATGCTTGTCCAATCGTGGAAAGTGACAAAGGGAACCTTTTCATTTTCGCACCAAGTGACCAGATCTAGGATTCCATATTAATATTGCCATTTGTTGTATAGAATCTGGGAGGATCTATAAGCTCACCTTTGCCTTCTTTTGCAAATAGGAGATCGGTCTCCTTGGCTGCGGAAAGGTCTGAAACACCATCACCGGCGTAGAACATGGTTGGCCGGTTTGGCAGGCTGGAGTACTTTCGGATTTCAATCGACTTGTCGTGACCATGAATACTGTCGTCATGGAACTCAATTCTCCATCCGCCCTTCTCATTGATGGTTTTGCCCTCGCGGGCGCGGACGTCGTTGCTCACAATCTGAATATTCCATTCAGAACCAAGCATCCTGTCCAACAGAGCACGGATGATTGGCTCCATACCGCCACTGAGAATGACAATTGGGATGTTGTGTTCCTGAGACCAGTTGTAAAAGTCCTGGAAACCGGGGTCGAGCTTGACGTTGGCAAGGAGGAGGTCGATGCACTCATTGAATGGAGCGGTGATGCTGTCCATCATCTCACGGAAAGAGTCACGGAAGTTTACACGACCGTAAAGAACATCGGCGTTTCCACCGCGACGCTTCTCACCTCCATAACCAATGGTATCAGTCATGAAGTCGTTGGAGTCTGCTGTGGTGATGGTGCCATCAAAGTCGGTGAAGAAGATGAATTTGGGGTCGGTGGCCAAGGCCGGTGTCTCATTTGGTACTGAGCCCATGATGATTGTTCTTGTAAATAATAATTAGTATGTAAATTAAGGGGTCTATTCAAACAATGGCAGAATAATGGTTCCAATAAAGAGAAGATTGAACGTTGGAGGGGCAATTGGAATGTTGATGAGGATGGAGGGGCAACTCTCTCTTCTGATAAGACTTTGGTAAGAAACTCAATTGGAGCTTATCGATACAGGCAGATGAGAAGAGAAAAAAACTCAACACCTCCAGGGCTCCTTGCAGACAGATGCTGATACTACCTCTAGTTCATCCAACTAAGTAAGTAGCACGCAGATCTGAGATTCTTGTTCCCATCTTTTGAGCGAGTCAAAGCAAAACGGCATCAGACTGTCTTGATTCAATGGACTGCTGTGTCGTCATTTTTGGTGGTTCCAGGTCCGTTGGGCGGCAGAAATCACTGGGGATGGCACCCGAAACACCCCGCCAGTCCCACTACGATGCACTGCAGGGACCAGAGGGCGCCGCTAACGGAACGCCTCTTCAGGGCACTTTGAAAGGTTCCACAGCAGCTGGGGGCAGATCCAGTAGCCGGAGCGCGAATTTTTGCGAAGGCGGTCAGTCAATCAGAGACTTCCAGGTTCCGGACATTGTTGGACCGGGGCAGAATCAGAACAAAGGGTGGCGGGCGGTGGTAACCTGAACTGAGGATCCGACCGGAGCTTATTTAGCGAAGGGCTCAGTCAGTACATTCACTGTACGGAGTACTAGGCTTGGCCTACTTGTTCCGCACCGGCCCAACCTTCAACCACCACTGCTCTCCAAATCAAACCGCTGGTGGGCTGGAACTTCGTTTCCATAACCATCGCAGTGCGAGGCTTCAGCCCTGCGCGCTGTTAAGAGATGCAGCCGTTTGGTCGTCCGGCGGCTCGTGCCGTTTGGAGACATGGCAGGTTAGGGCTGGACCTGGCTGCTCTGAGTCGTCATTCTTTGCCCAGCGAAAAGTCCCGATCTGCCACCCTCCTCAAGACAACGACATGTCTACGATGCCACATTCAAGCCATTGCCTCTCCGTCACGCTCCTACTCCTCACAGCCGCCCCCAAAGGAGCCTGAAAAGCCCGCCAATTCGACAAAATCTACCTTTAAAATCCCCAATGCCGATTTTTTGCTCTCCAAACTACGCAAAACTCTTCAAGAGTTGCCCTCGGTAGCAGACGGCCGACGAAGCGCATTAAATCAAAAGTTCGGCGGTCTCATGGACCACGTCCAAAACCGGGCTTTCAATGCAACACAAACTCTCAATGACATCACCGGTTATACTGGCATTGAATCCATCAAAGCCGAAAACGAAGCCATGGAGAAGGCCTTAGCCGAGGCTCAGTCTCGGGTACGCTCTGCCCGTCTAGCCTACAAGACGTCAAACACCAAGCGAGCGAATACTCAACGAGAGGTCACTACGCTTTTAGCACGAAAGGATAGCTGGTCGCCAATCGATCTTGAGCGCTTCACAGAATTGTACAGGGCGGATCATGTGCTCGAGGGCGAGGTTATTGCGGCACAGGAGGCTCTTACCGAGTCGGAAGCTGACGAGCAAAATTTGAGTCAGAAACTCAACAACGGGATACTCAAAAGATATCACGAGGAGCAAATTTGGAGTGACAGAATCAGGAGAGCCAGTACGTGGGGCACATGGGGTCTCATGGGTATGAACTTTCTACTCTTTGTCATCCTACAGTTCTTCGCCGAGCCATGGAAGCGAAAGAGGCTCGTCAAGGGTGTCGTGGAAGAGGAGAAGCGAAACCTAGAAAAAGTCACGAGCGAGTTGGCTCAGGTCAAGGCCAGCCTGGACAAGATGGCTCATGCAGTCGACGCAGTTGCGCCAGAGCCCGAGGTGGACATTGAATATGTCGCAGCAACCCCTCCTGATGGCACATGGCAAGAGATTGTAATGGACACGGAAAAATGGAGGCCATACGTCATTTACGTGTACCGCGAACTCTTCAGCGAGAAGAAACTCGAATTCCGAATGAAGGACGCGTCAATACTGGCGCTCGAGGGAGCCCTGACGGGGGCGTTCATAGTGGGAAGCATAGCGTTTCTTGGGCGAAGGTGATGATGATGATGAGCGTTGTGTGTGTGCAACGATGCCGACACTGTAACAATTCTACTCCAATGTACTTATTAGAACCGCGATATACATTTTCCAGGGATATACAATGAAAGAATCTTGATGGGGCTCAACACCCCCTGTCCCGGACGTGACCATGGAGCTCACGGGTTGTAAGGGGACTGGGATCTTTCGTGTACGATTGTAGGACATTACTTGGAATATAGCTGCGAATAGGAAGGGAATTGGAATGGCTATTGTTATGTTATTGCTATACTATAGTCTATATAGAACAAGAATGGTTACTTTGGGTACTATTATAGGGAGGAACATTTGAATTGTATGACATGGAGGCCCCAGCTTCGATTGAATAATATCATGATGATACTTGGGACGAACACTCGGCACCAACCAGACACCGTCTATTGACATATGCAAGATCTATGTATAGGCTTACTACGTACATGATCCCCGGGGGGGTGAGACAAACCTTGTATGAAATTGGAGATGAAGGCCAGATGTAGGACTTTGAGCTAGCTAGGACTTGTTCGCTTGGAGCCGAGGAACGGTTGGAGGCGCAGTCACATTCACAAGCCTCCCCGCCAAACGTGGTTTGTGACAGTTGAAGGGATGAAACGCCACGGACTGATTCCAAACCATGTTAGATGAGTATGCATGCTTATTATTTCTGGGGAGCCCTATGACGAATGTATCGGATGTTTTTTTTCTCTTTCTTTTTCTTTCATGATGGATGCATGAGAAGTGAGAATAATATCGCAGTTGGTGTCGAAATTGGCTCTAATGCTTATCGAGATAACTGCCTATAGTACTTCGTACCTACAGGTAGGTAGTAGTACTTGTACTTGTACTAGAATTTGAGAGTGGAGTAGGACGGAACCGCTGCCCAAGACGATTGGCACAGAGCTCCAAGCTCGTCCTCCTATATCGTACTTGACCCTTACATGTACCCGAGATACAGAATGGGAGAGCTGCAGAAATGAGTATTACTCATACTGCAAGTTTTAGAATTTGGGTTGAATTGTGAAAGACCTACGTTGTACCTTGTTTGAGCGGTCAAGTGGCATTAGTATGTATCCATGCCTCCATATTTGACTGCTGCCAAGTTGTATTACTGTATTATTACTTGTAATTACCTGTAGCCTGTAGGACGAGACAAAATTGGGGTCAATCCATTCTTACCTTATCTCGGAACAGCTCGAGGAGCTACAGTGGTCTAGCCACAAGCTAAATGCCACTTTGGGTTGCGATTCCATCCACATGGAATCATCAGATGATGGAACAGCCGCTGCCATGATAATGAATGCTACCTACATTGAGATGAGTGGGTGCCTTGAGAGAGAGAGAGACCTTGCACCAGTCCTGTCGCTCGTACCCTTTGCACCCTGCAAGGCATGATCGAGTACCTGCTTGCCTAGGTACCTTGTGATTTAGTAATGTTCCAGGAGGCTTCATAAAACCCAACCGACATTGAACTTGTTGGTGACTTGTATGTATCTACTAGGTAGGCTTCTGCAGATGTGGAGTAAGAAAAAAGCCCTGTGCTGTTGCTGCTACTGCTGCAACCTGGACATGGCGCGGCTTGGCCTGTGAGTAACAGCCCGGAGTCACTGCTGCTACTGCTGCTGCTGAAGTGTCCAGTCCAGTATCCCCAGACAGCCCTGGAGCGTATGGACGGGAGCGTTTATTCCATTATTAATGCTCTGAAATTCAGAGACATTTCCAGGCTACAGCAGGTAGGGCTCAGGGCCATCACCGCTGCAAACAAACAACCTTACCTACAACAACAAGTTCAAAAACAAGTGCCCGGCCAGTTGGCTCCTGACAGGGCGTAGGAAAGAAAACCAATGGCCAGTCAATGTGGTGTCTAGTACTTTCATGGATCCATACCTCCAAATCTACAGCGTACTAGCCTTGAACCCGCACATCACACCTGAACTCGTCCTGTCACTTCCAATCCAATCCCATCCCCCCCATGCAAAACACATAAACCCCGCCACGGCCAGGCAACCCCCCCTTCACTGACGACATTCACCACCACCGCCGCCGCCAGCAGCAGCAAAATAGCACACACCTCCCGTACCGAGAAAGGCTCTTGGCCTCTTCTTCCTTTCTCACCACCACCAACATTACGACAAGCAGTCATTTATATATACCACCACTCTCTTTATTCTTCTTCTTCTTCTCCTTCTTCTTCCCCCCTTCTTCTTCCCTCTCTCCTTTCTCTGCGGGCCAGCTCCTAGAACCGCTTCGTCCTCCTTCTCCCCCCCCCTCCTCCTCTTCTTCTTCTTCCTCCTCACCCCCTCCGTCTTGCGCGTACGCATCGCGCTCCCCGCACCCGCGATGAATGACGATGAGGCCATCCAGAATATCCACAAGAAGATTGAGCGGGAGAAGGCTCTGATTCACGCTGCCAATTCCATGCGTTCGCAGACAAACAATGAGGCCGTCCGATCCCGACTCGACTCTCAGATGCGCGATGGACGCAGGAACCTCCAGTTTTTCGAAGAGAGACTTAGAGATATTCAGATGCGAAAACTCGGTCAGGGCGTCGATGGCATGTCCCTTGGTGGTGGCGCCAGCGAGGGAGGTGGTCCTCCTCCGCCGCCCAAGGACTCTTCTGGCTGGGGAGATAGAACCTCGTATGGGTCGCAGGGTCAGGCTGGCCCGGCGAGCGACCTGATGCCGCCTCGACATCCTTATGCCGAGCCAGACCCTGCGTCGGCAACAACCAAGAATCGCCCCAATTTCACCAAGCTAGGTATGCTAGCTCACCAGAGCTTCCCCTCCTCTCCCCCCGCCTCCCGCCTCTTGCGCACACCGGTTCAATGGACCTAACCTAGACCGCAGACTTGATCAAATATGATACCCCCTATCTTGGCCCACGAATCCAACTTATGCTCTCTCAAATCCAATTCAAGCTCAATGTCGAGGAGCAGTATCTCAAAGGCGTTGAGAAAATGGTGCAGCTCTATGGCATGGAGGGTGATCGAAAGAGCAAGGCGGATGCAGCTGCTCGTAGGGTTGAGAGCAAACAGAAGATCGTGCTCTTGAAGCAGGCATTGAAGAGATACGAAGAACTGCACATTGATATGGAAACCGCCGATAGTCCCGACGGTAAGATGCAACGACATGTAGATTTCTAGATTTGTACTAATACGCCCCCCAGATGACTCAATCAACACACCGAACCTTCGCAAACCTCTTAGCGGCCAGCTCTCCATTCGGGTCATGGGCATCAAAGACGTGGACCATGCCGCAACCGGAAGATTCACGCGAGGCCCCGAGACATTCGTCGCCGTCAAGGTTGAGGATACCGTAATGGCTCGAACGAAAGCGTCTCGGAATGACCGATGGGATGCTGAATACCACACGATTGAGGTCGACAAGGCCAACGAGATCGAGCTTACAGCCTACGACAAACCCGGGGAGCATCCCATGCCCATCGGCATGCTTTGGGTAAGAATATCAGATATCGTCGAGGAAATGCGTCGTAAGAGAATCGAAGCCGAGATGAATAGTTCTGGTTGGGTTTCCGCCGACAGAATGGGCAACCCCGGATCACCTGGCCAGTATCCCATGAGTCCGACGCAAGGACAGTTTGGGGCCGGCCTCCAGTCCCCTGGTGGTCAAGGTCCACCACAGGGAGCACCATACGGCGATCCAGGCCCGCAGCCTCAGGTCGTGACGGGCCCGATTGATGGCTGGTTCAATCTTGAGCCTACGGGGCAGATTCAGCTTCAAATGAGCTTTGTGAAGCAAAACAGGGACAAGCGGCAGGTCGACCTCGGATTGGGACGCAAGGGCGCCGTTCGACAGCGCAAGGAGGAGGTCCACGAGATGTACGGACACAAGTTTGTCCAGCACCAGTTCTACAACATCATGCGTTGTGCGCTCTGTGGGGATTTCCTCAAATATTCGGCTGGCATGCAGTGTGAGGACTGCAAGTACACTTGTCACACCAAATGCTATTCCAGCGTGGTCACCAAGTGTATAAGTAAGAGTAATGCTGAAACGGATCCGGAAGAAGAGAAGATCAATCATCGCATTCCCCATCGATTCCAGCCCTTCTCGAATATGACGGCCAATTGGTGTTGTCATTGCGGTTATATCTTGCCCTTTGGCAAGAAAAACTGCAGAAAATGCACAGGTAAAGAATCTTTTTCATTGTTGATTGGAACAAAGCGTCTAATGCTGACTTTCTTTAATAGAATGTGGCCTTACATCACACGCTCATTGTGTACATTTGGTGCCAGACTTTTGCGGTATGTCTATGGCAGTGGCAAACCAGATTCTTGAAGGTATCCGGGTTCAGAAACAGAGGCAACAAAAATCCACCTCTCTTTCGGACAAGACTCTGAGGTCTAGTACGTCGAAGATGAGCCCAACCACTACACACTCTCCATCTCCGTCGTATTCGAGTGCAAGCACTGCTGCTCTCCCGCCACTTGCGACCCCCTCTACTGAGGCTGCGGAGGCGGCTAGACTCATGTATGCCAACCAAGCGGCGTCACCACAACGGCCTACTCATCCGGAACGTACACCTTCAGACCTAACCGCGGCGGCGGCAGCTTCCGTGGCCATGTCTGGAACGACTATCAACACGAGCCAGAGACCGTCTGACTACGGGCGACCCGGCTACGACCTGCCGCAACAGCCAGATCCGTATGCCCAGCAAGGCGGGCAATATGGTGGACCTCCACAGCAGCACCATAAATACAACCCAGCGGATTACGCCAATGTCAACCAGGGATATCCTGCTCAGCCACCTGCACAAGCGCGGCCGCCGGTTCAGCAGCAGCAACAATCGCCGCCCATGGTCCAACAGCAGCAGCCGCAGTACCAGCCGCCAGCACCGGTTGTTAAGCCTCAATCTCCCGAACCCCCTGCTCCCCAGAGGCAACTAACAGGAGGTGCAGCCGGGCAGAGAAAGGCACTTCCTTCAGCTACAGATCCCGGAACCGGCCAGCGGATCGGCCTCGATCACTTCAACTTCCTTGCAGTTCTTGGAAAAGGAAACTTTGGAAAGGTTATGCTTGCTGAGACGAAACGATCAAGAAGATTGTTCGCCATCAAAGTGCTTAAGAAAGAGTTCATTATTGAGAATGATGAAGTAGAAAGCATCCGGTCTGAGAAGCGAGTGTTCCTGATAGCAAACAGGGAGAGGCATCCTTTTTTGACCAACCTGCATGCTTGCTTCCAAACAGAGACGCGTGTCTACTTTGTTATGGAGTACATTAGTGGTGGCGACTTGATGCTTCACATTCAACGTGGACAGTTCGGAACTAAGCGGGCCCAGTACGTTTTCTCCTTGTTCCAATTTTGTGACTATAACTAACAGGATGCAGGTTCTACGCAGCTGAGGTTTGCCTGGCTTTGAAATACTTCCATGAAAACGGTGTCATTTACCGTGACTTGAAGCTCGACAACATCATGTTGACGCTAGATGGACACATCAAGGTTGCCGACTACGGTCTTTGCAAGGAAGACATGTGGTATGGATCAACGACAAGCACGTTCTGCGGAACCCCCGAGTTTATGGCTCCCGAGGTATGATTGGCTCTATTGATGCATAGCGGAGTGGTGCTAATGAAAACATAGATCTTGCTAGATAAGAAGTATGGTCGGGCTGTGGACTGGTGGGCCTTTGGCGTCTTGATATACCAGATGCTTTTGCAACAATCCCCGTTCAGAGGAGAGGATGAGGATGAAATCTACGACGCTATTCTCGCCGATGAGCCTCTTTACCCCATCCACATGCCTAGGGACTCTGTGTCTATTCTCCAGAAGCTTCTTACTCGAGAGCCCGATCAGCGTCTGGGAAGTGGGCCCACCGATGCCCAAGAAATCATGAGCCAGCCCTTCTTCCGCAACATCAGCTGGGACGACATTTACCACAAGAGGGTGCAACCCCCATTCCTTCCCTCAATTAAGAACGCCACGGATACGAGCAACTTTGACTCGGAGTTTACGAGCGTTACACCCGTTTTGACTCCAGTTCAGTCTGGTATGTATAGAAGCTTTTCCTTCCAAAGAACCATGTGACTAACGTGCGTCTAGTTCTATCCCAGGCGATGCAGGAAGAGTTCCGCGGATTCTCCTACACAGCTGACTTGGATTAATGAGTATGGTGAGATGAGTACGATATTATACAGCTTCATACTTCACACCGTAGCGAGAGGCAATAAAGACATGTGTATAGCGCTGGATGCGATCCTAACGGTCGGCGGCCGGTGGTCATTTACAAAAGCAAAAGACTGGTGAACCTATTGTTGATTTTTTTGTTGGGGGAGAAATATTCTTTTTTTCACTCTTCACTCTCTAGGGTTTGCCTCTTGTGCATTTTTTTTTATCCCGGCAGCGACATTGAAAAGCAAAATCTTTTGGGGAGTTTATTGTTTGCGAGAGTAGCGAAGGGAGCTTTGATAGCGTGAGATGCAGTATACCTACTTAATAGATGTGATGCTACGGCGAAGATATGATAATTTTTTACCGGTCTATTGAGTGTTGATGTGGATGTTGGTGATTTGTGTTGAAACTTTTTATTCTTTTACTTTTTAGATTCGAGTCTATAACAGGGTATTTACATTCCTTCTTCCTATTTCCCATTTTTATTTACCCCTTTTATTTCATGATAGTTAGTTGGTGTATTCCTTTTGCAGGAGCTTGGCGATGGTGTTCAACCTAGTTATACCTATTAGCACTGGAAATATTTTCTGCAATGATACTGAGGAGAGACTTACTGGATGTTGCTGGTACCCTCGTAGATGGCGCCAATCTTGCTGTCACGCCAATACTTCTCGGCCAGACCCTCGCGGACGAAACCCATGCCCCCCATCCACTCGACGGCCAGGCCGCTGACCCTGCCGGCGACCTGGGAGGCGAACAGCTTGGCCATGGCGGCGTCGCGGATAAAGTCCTCGCCAGCCTCCTTCTTGCGGGAGGCGTTGTAGACGAGGGCGCGAGCGGCGGCGATCTCGGTGTAGGACTGGGCGATCTGGTGCTGCATACCCTGGAACTCGCCGACGAGGGAGCCGAACTGCCTGCGGTCGTTCCAGACGTACTTGACGGCGTTCTCAAAGGCGCCGAGGGCGAGGCCGGTCATCTGGGCGGCGATGCCGATGCGGCCCTCGTTGAGGATGCTGATGGCGTACTTGTAGCCCTGGCCGCGCTCGCCGAGGAGGTTCTCCTTGGGGACGAAGACGTCGTCAAAGTTGAGGACGCAGGTGCTGCTGGCGCGGATGCCCAGCTTCTTCTCCTTCTTGGCGATGGAGAAGCCCTCGGTGCCCTTCTCGACGATGAAGGCGGAGATGCCCTTGTAGCCCTTGGAGGGGTCGAGGTTGGCGAAGACGATGAAGAAGCCGGCCTCCATGGAGTTTGTGATCCACATCTTGCTGCCGCTGATGGTGAAGCCGTCGGCCGACTCGGTGGCGCGGGTGGCCATGGCGAAGGCGTCGGACCCGGAGACGGGCTCCGAGAGGCAGAAGGAGGCGACGGTGTCGGTGGCGAGCTTGGGGAGCCACTTCTTCTTCATGCCGTCGGAGCCCCACTTCAGGATGGCCGTGTTGCAGAGCGTGTTGTGGACGTCGCACATGACGCTGACCGAGGGGTCAGCGCGGGCGAGCTCCTCGATGGCGATGATGGCCGACGTGAAGTTCATGCCCGCGCCGCCGTACTCCTCGGGGATCTCGACGCCCATGAGCCCCTGCTCAAAGAGCTGCTCCACGATGACCGGGTCCATGCTCTCGGCCTCGTCCATATCGCGGGCGCGGGGGAGCACCACCTCCTGGGCGAAGCGGGAGACCGTCTCCGTCATGGCGGCCTCGGTCTCAGAGAGGTGGGTTATGGGCGTGGGGGGGATCTCGGAGATGTCGATAGGGGAGGAGTTGCGGAGGACGGCGGTGGTGGAGAGGTGGCGGATGGGCCTGGAGAGGGGGGCATTGTCAGTGATGAGGATGCGGTGCTTGATGCGTATAGTCTTGTTTCGTAGATGCGACTGCTTCTTCTGAAAACAAATATTCAACAGAAGATATCTTACAGGCTTGTTCGGGGCATGGGACGAGCAACACCAGAGGCCGCAACCTTCTGAGCGATGGTCCGGCCACCGCGCATGGCGGGGCGCAACGCCCTTGTGAATGATGAAGACATTGTGATTATATCTTGTCGTGTTATATATAAAGACCAATTGGCGTATAAAGACAAGAAAGCAACAAGAATCAGCCCGAGAAAGGATACAGACAAAAAAAGGGGAACTATATATATAGATAAGAGGAAGGGGGAAAAAGAGGCTATAACAGCGCCACGAAGCAGCCGAGTTATGAGAGCATGTAGTAATACTCTGTTACATACACACACAATAAGCTTAGACGCTGTCGTCGCACTTCCCACAACCACCACTGTGCTTTTGGCTTGTGGAGCATGAATGGGCGGCTCAGCCGAGGATATCCTTTTCGTTGGCGGGGCAGATCCGTGGTTTTTCCGCCCTTTGTTTCAGCGGAAAGCGGAAATCTCGCATGGGGCTTGTTGCTCTCTTTTTTTTTCTGCATGTGATGGGGGTGGGGCTTGTCGTTTCGTATTTGGGGAAAAGATTAGATTAAAGTCTGAACCCCGGAATGCGGCAGATCTTGGCATCCGAAAGCTGTACTCACGTGATCTTCAAAACGTTGGAACAGAATTTGGGGGGGCAAGTCCCAGACTTGGTGAATGCGCTTGGATGAGTTGGAGCTCAAACGGCCCAATTGACACAACGAATTGAGCTTGCTCCAACATGGTCGGCTCAATACTTCGACACCTGTGGTCCCCTCCCACGAGGAGACCCCTCGCAGCCCTCGCATCAGCCGCCTCGAAACAACAACCCCAATCCATCCTCCAAACCTCGCAGTCCCTCCTCCAAACCTCCCGCGCCGCCTTCTTCTCCACCACGCCCGCCCCCCAGGCGACCCTCAACCAGGTCCTGCGCGGCATCCGCAAGGGCAAGCGCGCTCGCCACGCCGTCTCCCCGGCCCTGTCCAACACGCACTGCCCGGCGCTCAAAGGCGTCTGCCTGCGAGTCGGCGTCGTGCGGCCCAAGAAGCCCAACTCGGGGGAGAGGAAGACGGCCCGTGTGAAGCTCAGCTCCGGCGCCGTGGTGACGGCCTACATCCCCGGCGAGGGGCATAACATCCAGCAGCACAGCGTCGTGCTGGTGAGGGGCGGGAGGGCGCAGGATTGTCCTGGTGTGAGATATCACTTGGTGAGAGGGGCTTTGGATCTGGTAGGCGCTTTCTTTTCTTTACCTTTTTTCACTTTTCTTTTCTGCGTTATTGGGTATGTGATGAGCGCGACGTACGGTTACTGATATGAATACAGGGTGGTGTTGCGACCCGAACGACAAGTCGAAGTAAATACGGAACCAAGAAGCCCAAGAAGGCGACTGTTGGTTAATATGAACATGTCAACAAAGTAAAACAAAACAAACTACAACGCTCATGGTGAATCAAGGGAAAGCCTCGATAGACTTTATGGGAATGATACATAAAAGCTCAAAGGTGACAGACGTTAGTTCTGCAACGGTCGCGGAATACTGTACTATACGAAACACATACAATTCATGAGACGGGATGACCTAGAAACCAAGGCACCTCTTCCATTTTCAGTACATTTACATGAGCAATAATTTTCCAAATTCAAGTCAAAGCCGACGGACGCCCTTTATACCACCCACATTGTAAAGTCCATGCCATGTTCTCCGTTTCACCCATCAATGCAGCTAAGAATGAAAAAGTCCAAACTAGCAGTTAAGGAATAGTCGTGTCATTACCCTCTTATGTTTCCTCCCCGTTTCATGTTCCTCCAAGCCTAACCCTTTTGGTTTTCCCAGCCCTCAGGCTTTGACATGCCATTCACGTCAAAGAATTTCGATGTGCCTAAGCGTGCCATGTCAGTCTTCTGTCACAAACATCTCCAACATCAAATCACTTACAAGAGTAACCCTTCCAGTCAAAGTTCTCCTTGGGGTCGCAGTGGCAGCGGAGATCAAGTCGTCGCTTCTCGCTAGTGGGGCAGTGCGTGAAGGGAACGTGCCAGTATGCAATGTCATCAAAGAATTGAATCTCAGACTTGTCAAGCATAAGACCCGCAGCGATGGAGTGTACTGGAGCATCTCCCCATCGTTCGTAGAAGAAACCGCCATCGTGGTCCAGGGACTCGAAGAAGTCGGTGTAGGCCTTGCTTCGGAGCCACTCTAGGCTACCAATTTCAAAGTTGGACCACTACATGTTCTACGTTAGTCAAATCTGACAGACAAACAGGGTGTGAAAAATAACTTACGAAATGGCAGTTGTTGTATGTGTCACCACCATCGTCACTCAAAAACTTCATCGCGTTATCCTTCGCAATGTGCTCCGGGTGGTTCTTCATAAACTTCTTGGTGCTGTCCCAAAGAGTCTCAATGGTGGCTGGGTACTCGTACAAACTCAGCACAAAGCTGTATTTCTTTTTCTGCTCAGCCATGAGACGGAAGGGGTCGTAGTGGACATCGCAGAAAAGCTTGACCGAGGGCTCCACTCGCCAGTAATATTCGTAGTTCATCATCAGGGGTTGGCGGAAGAAGAAGCCAGACTCGAATCGACACATGTGACGGTAGCTGATGGAGTCGCCATAGATGATCTTGCGTGCTGCCATGTCCTCGCGCACCTTCTTGGCCTTGTCCTGGTCAATCCAGTCGGGGAATGACCAATGCTCCTTGGGAATCAGGCCATAGTGAGTCTTGCCAGAAACAAGCGAAGTTGTAACCTTTTTGAATGTCTCATCAAAGGGTTGGTCGTTGAGGAAGACCCAGTCGTAGTTGAAGCGTCGGTTGAAGCGATCCTCCACCTGTTGAATGGAGCCCGCAATGTCCCAGACGTCGCTGTTTCGGGCCAGGGTAACAAAAGTTGCATTCATTCGAGGACCTTTGGCAATGCCCATGGCATTCCAGTCAGGATCAGAGGGGCTCATGGCAAGAGGGAACTCTGCGGCACTGCCTGTTGAGGGCTTCTTGATAGTTGTAGTGTCGCCATGGGTAGTATCCTTAGTCGGCTGTTCCTTGGTTGGCGGCGGCTGCTGTTTCTCTGACTGGGTGGGAGGATAGAAAGATTCGGTGCCCTTTCGAAGATCAACACCCTCGTACTTGGAGTTGGAAATGAAGTAAAAGAGGACGAGCGTCTGGGATGACGGTTAGCACGGAATTCGCTTCGAGACGACAAACCATTGCCAAATGGCACCAGGGTTCCTTACAAAGAACGCGATGACCAGGTAGCGCACGTAGCGCGCATTACCTGTCGCCATCATGAAGGGCGATCACCTTGGACAGGTGCAATTGATGAACCAACGATAGGATCAAGAGTTGGTGATGGTGGACTGAAGTTGGAGAGTCCGGCCGGCTTCGAAGTAGCAAGGTGGACGGTGAAGAAAACAAGAGTGTCGAAAGGGGGATCGGCGGATGCTGATAAGTCGTCGTCGTAAGATGTTTAAATGCCCATGGCCGATACGCAACTCGTCTGTTGGTAGGAGGACAGGAAAAAGAGGATCGCCCGTTTCCGTCAAGGATAACAGGATCGTAGGTTGGCGAAAAGAAAAAGAAATGGTGCACTGTATTGTAAACAAGGTACAAGGGACAGGCAGAAAGTAAAGAAGAAGAAGAAGAAAGCAATTGAGCGTGCGTGGAGGTTTAAAAGAAAAGGACAGAGTTGAAGAGAAGTCGCCGAAAGTCTAGAAAAGCACGAATGGACTGGACTGATAATGATGATGATGGGCGGGATGCTTGCTATTAGAGGGCCAGCTGCAGGAGGAGGTACCTGTGCCCGTATCTCTGCCCGTACAGAGTAGGTACCTGGAGAGATTCAGGGATTTTACGGGGAATTTAGCACAGCCCTCTCTTCTTCAGTGGAGTGAGTGAGTGCTGGGCCAAGCTCGCACACTAAGAGCGGGGGTCGATTCAGAGGGCTAGGCTGGCGTGCAGAGCTTGTTAGGTGCATGCCAATGCGGTGCGGCAGTGTAGAGCAGCCCTGGAGCCCTGTAGCTCTGATGGAGTAACCCTAGAAGTGGATGGATTAAGAGAGTCATGCCTATAGATTCAGGTTCCCTTATTGCAGTGAGATTGAATGTTGCATGGAATGCTTCCTCCCCCTGGCTAAGCCCTTTGTTCACCTCTCACTACTTCTACTGCTACTGCTACTGCTACTGCTACAGGTATGCTGTGTAAAGTTTGTACGAACTGGAAGTCTGTAAAGCCCTTAGTTTAGTGGGTTGCTTGCTTCAGCCTTCATTGTCTTAGGCGATTGGGAGGCCCACCCTTTAGCTACTACTCCTGCTACTACTACTATAACCTACGAGGCCTCGGGGAGATGGGATGGCGGCGGGAGGTGACAATCGAGGATGGAGGGAGATGTGAGAGGAGTGATTGACGCACAAAAGACTGGCCTAGGCTTTGGACAAGTGATGCAAGGGGGCCCAAAGCAGAAACAACTCGTATGAGCACGCGACGTATTCACACCAAAGGGGGGAGGGTGTTTCCCTCTTCTTCCCCCCCTCTAGAACATTTATTACTCCATAAAGGAGGTCGGCTAGTATCGTCAAATCATGGTGACGGCCTGCATCTAGAACCTGTCCCTGAACCCACCCGGAAGCCAGAAAGTTTCGGGCGTTTCAGAGCTGATAAACAAAGCCCAACCCCCTGGAGAAGATCACGACGACGCTGACGTAACAAGAAACACTGTGACCTCGTATTTGGCGTGTAGGTATGGTTTGTAGTATTGTACATATGTATGCGCTCGGCTCGTACGGCCTGGCCTGGCCTGACTTGTTGACATGCACAACCAACTTGGACGGGAAATGGATGCGATTCCTTGTACAAGCTAGGTTGGCAGGTTGCTGCAAGTAGTCGGATAGCCTATCAGATGGCACACAAGATCTTGTTGTAACCGATGATGCAAAAGAACAATTGTTTAAAAATCCCTGTCTCTCAAATGCAATGAAAAAGATGACGGACAGCATCTGGAGGAGGTAGAAATTGCGTGCCTAACTAACATCGATTTCTGGCAGATAGCCTACCTGGTAAACTCGGCGGCAGCATGTCTCTTGGCATGCAAATGATGTGCCCGTACTGGTACTGGACAGGTACACATGCAGATACAAGCAAAGTACATTGACATCAGCCCAGCCCAGCCCAGGTTCTATTTTTGGAGGATGGCCTCGTCTTTGATGGCCTCAGATCCAGTTGGACAGCGATTGGGTCATACAATAAACTCAATCAGTATTCAGATTTTGAATAATAAACTAACCATACCATTGTCATCTAGTATAATGTGTTTCAGAGCCTATTCTTCTTTTCGTCAATAAAGAGGACGGCGCATCCAGAACCAATGAATCAGTGCCTTGAACGGAGTACAGAGACGTACATACAGTGGTCACTGGTGTAGTAGATACCTCTTGTAGATACTTGTACATACATGGTGGGTGGCATTCTTTAGCGGGCGTCAAGTCAATTAAGGCTGCTGCCCTTGACGCAACCACGTGACTGCTCCTCGCCGAGTGACTAGCGATTTTCCTCCCCTCTCGCTGATCCAGAGTCGAAATTGGCCAGATGTGGGGTGTCGTCAAGGACGTCAGTTTCTCTCTCTCTCTCTCCCACCACTTTCACAAGTCTCTCTCCCAAGTCTCGCCACCAGACTTCCCCTTTTCGCCCTCTTGTTTTGCACCCGGTTGCTTGCCCAACACTCGATTTTCTGGATCCTCCGGTACTTGAGCTGTTGGGCTTGTGCTTGTGCTTTCCTATCTCATCTGTGCTGTCTTGTGTTGCCTTACCGTGCCTGCTTTTGGTCTCCCTCTTCGACATTTTCGACTCGCATCTGGAAGACAACATGATAGATTTGTGCACTTTTGCCTACCTCACGAACCTCTTATCATCTTAGCGGTGAGTTGAATCTATTGATTTCCTTTACCCTCTGCTTTATGTCCCGGGATCCATTATTGTTTGTTGGGAATGGCTGGAAGAAGCGCCGGCATTACGAGAGTGGGTGGGAAGCTTGATATCAGGCATGGGTTACAGCGTCAACCTCGCCAAACATGTGCCCGATGGATCGCAAGAGGCACGCAGAACTTGATTCCAACTGGCGACTCCCAGTCGACCCACGACGTTTTATGAGCTTTGATTACAACTGCTCGGCACCCTTATTCAAATTCGTGGGTAGAATCTGAATTTGGCGCAACGTTCAACCCACCCACTTTCGGCGGCGCTTCCAAACGGCCAGTTAGAGTTGGGGCTGAATGATCTGATGGCGGCTGGCGTGCTTCTCGAAAGCAGAATTGGGCTGTCACTTTCACAAACCACCACATCAGACTGTTAATTTCCTACCTTCTTTACGGCGTCTGATGACATGGATCCTTGCCCATCATCTAGCTAACTCATATCTTAGCATAGTACGATTCATTATTTCGTCGTCGGACTTGATATACAATGTCTGGTTTTTTTGGCTTCGATACCAGCGGCCGTCATAACACGGCCGCGCCTGGCTTCTCACAGGCCCACGACCCCTTCGCCAACCTCTCAGGCCAATATGAGGATGGCGATGAACTAAACTTTGATGACACCTATGACGGTCTCGGCGACCAATTGGACGAGACTGACGATGTTTTCAACGACGATACTTTTGGAGGCGGCGGTGATGATTTCAGCACCAACAAGGTCGGCAAGGACTTTGATTTCTTCGGCCAGACTGCCAAAGTCGTAGATGCCATAGAAGAGGAGCATGTTCGATTCACCCGACAACGTCCGACCGCGAGATCTAGCGCTGCCCAGAGTCAACCCATGACTGTACCCGTACCCGTACAGCCAGCTTCTTACTACGGAGAATCCATCCCAAAGCCTATTCGAACCGGTTATGAAAAGTACAAGGATCATGAGCCTCTGCCAGACCTCCATGTCGATCAAAGCATTTGGGGCATTGGCCCGTCCAAGGTTGCATCTTCTGCTCCAAGGCCTTCCGCTATGCCCTCCATGCCCACAATGTCGAGCTCGGCTACTAGCCGCAAAATCATGAGCCTCGAGGAGGTGGAGGCGGCCATGCGAGCGAAGCCTTCCCCTCAGCCGGTGTTTTCAGAGACTGCTTCATATCAACATTCTCATCCCAGCTACTCCAATCACCCATCCCCCATGGTCCAACATGGTCATGTTCAGCCCGTTGCGATTCTCCAGCGACCTCAGGCCATGCAATCGAAACCTGCTGCGCCTTCTGCAAAGATCCCCACCCCGCCAGGACAGGATCAGTATCAACACTTGCAGCATCAACAGGTACCCCCGGTTCAACCTATGCAAATTCTGCAGAATCCCGGTCGCCTTTCGAGTGAGGCTGCAAGACTTGGGGCTGCCAGCCATCAGCTTTCCCGCTCATTAGGCTCCGTGCCACGGGTTCCCCAGGGGCACGCACACCCTCAGGCTGCCAACCCACTGTCCGAAGAGGAGAAGCTTGCGTTCTTGGACCAGGAGACAAAGCGTGCAAAGCGCAATCACAAGATTTGGCTCCTTTCCAAGGATAATGGCGTGATGACACCCCAGGATAAAAACTTCATCACAAGGATTCAGCTTCAGCAGCTTGTCTCTGCCACGGGCAATCCCTCTGAGCCGGGACCTGATGCATCGCTCTTCGAGGACTTTTACTATCAAGTTTACAGTCATATCCGTGCTGGACAGCGACAAAATCCCAGCCAGCCCCTTAGCAATTTTGCTCAGACATATCTCTTCCAAACCGGTGGTCGACACGGTAATATGCGCCGCCATGGAAGACCTGCAGAGAACCACATTCAGCGGATGGAGCAGCAAGTGCAGAGAGCCGTCGAGGCGGCTAAGAACAAGCCCAAGAACCCTCAGTTGGTAATCGCCGGCAGCTTGGGCAAGATATCTTTCAGCAACGCCAAGACCCCGAAACCGCTTCTCAACATCAAGCGCGCGGAGTCTGATGTTCACCGTCCCAGCAATGGCAAGAAGTCACCGACTGAGGCCAGTGGGTTGAATCGCAGGGCCATGTTGAAGAACGCGGAAAAGGCCTACATGACCTTGATGAAACTCGAGGATCATGTCCGACTCATCCCGCCACCTCTGACAAATCAGCCAAATGAGGAGCTCCAGGAGAAGCATAGAGAGTGGGCTGCTGGCTTGGAGGCGCTCAATGCTCAGCTTTGGCAGGAGTTAAAGGTACACGAGCCCATTGGAGCCACGGTTCCTCACCCATTTATTGCTTTTCTTTCTTGCGCCAAGGGAAAGAAGGCCATTCCGCGCATCTTCCCTCACCTCAGTTTTGAGCAGCGCACTACGATTTTGACTATGATAATTTATCATCTTGGCCAATTGGACGTTGTGCAAGAGGCGACGGTTGACAATGACGAGACGACTCTGAATGCCAGATTGCGCGAGAATATTGACTTGTTTATGTCGACTGTAATGCCATCCTTGATGCAATACTTTAATGATACTGGGCTGGACATTGTCGATGGTGTCCTGAACTTGATTGCGACTAATTCCAACTTTGAACTCATTGCCAAGACAAGGGTTGGAGTCTCTATCCTCACCTTGATTCTTAGCCGTGCCGTGTTGCTGAAACAGACGGGCGGCGGAAATGCCGAACAGTGGGATAAATGGTATGTGTTACTTTCTGATGTGCGATATTTTCAGTTACTAACTCCTAGTCCAGGGATCAAACCTATGAAATTTTGTTTAGCAGGCTTGAACCTTTGCTACCGTACATCTTCCCCGGTAGTATCAACACCGGGTCAGACGTCTATGTCTGGCAACTTTTGGCTGCCATTGGAGTCAGCGCCAGCAACGATCAGCAGACTCGCCTTGTTCTTGCCATCAAGGACCGTGTCATTGGCACCATTGCATTGTCGAAAACGCTGCCGGCAGCCATGGCTGCTGAGCGGCTTGGAAGTGTCAACCTTTTCCTGCACTCAATCGGTTTGGATGCAGAGATGTTGTCGTCGTAAGGGATTGCCTGAGTTCATAAAACAGCGCTATGTTATGCAGCTTAGAGATGGGTTGGGATTCTGGGCTACTTTGGGGCTGCATGTGCTATGATACGGGACAAGGTTGGGACGATTGGAGAAGCGTTTAGCAAACTGATTTGCTCATGGGTGAGGGATACGCGGGAAAGCATCGATTTTTATATATATTTTCCAAGTTGTACTACTATCCACGTCTTTGCGAAAAGATGTGAGATGAGGATCAGGTTATGGACATTGTTCTGCGGGCTTACGCATATTGGCCTTTGGCGGGAACCCCGCAGAGAACGGCGATGGATATTATGAATCCTTTTTGGAGCGACGAGAAAAGCAGAATCGAATTGAAAGCATGTAATCACAAACGAGCAATTCAATATCAAATTTCAGCGTACGACTTCATTTTTATATATGCTTTGAATTGTTGAATCCAGAAACCGAAGCGCCTAACCCAATGCGAATCGTCTTTGCTAATAATGAGGAAATCTAGCAGAGAGGAAAGAAAGCTATTTTATCTAAGAGGCTGCTGGTCTTGTTCTTCCTCCTCTTCTCGCTGCCATGGCTGCGGCGGCACCGCCCCTTGGTCGACCCTTTGGTCTGGGAGCCTCTTCAGCTGCGGGTAGGGGTGGTGGAGGAGCGGCGATGGGCTCCGGCTTGATGACTACCACCGGCGCGGGAGGTTCCGGAACGGGGTCGGGCTTCTTGATGCCGCTGACGGCTTCGAGGAATTGCTTCTCTTCCCACTTTGTACCCAGCGCGGGGACCAACTCTTCCAGGTCCTTCTCATAGTCCGCCTTGTCCTCCTCCCCTTCTGTCTGCGGCCTCAGGAACAGGCTATCGTTGTAGACCTCCCAAGCCGTCTCCTCGTTCTCGTCCGTGTAGCGCATCTTGCGCCAGGGCTCGGTCTGCACGGCGCGCAGGCGGTCGGCCATGGTCTCGGTGGAGACGCCATCGCCATCCGAGGTGGTCTTGATGGACATGTGGATGGCGCGGGCGGAGGAGGCGGAGGGGGCGGCGCTCTCTTTGGATGCGGCGGCGGAGGCCTGGCGCTCGAGCTGGGCGGTGGCGTCGAGGTGGTGGAGCTGTGGGCGGAGGTGGACGAGGGAGGAGACGGGGGTGAGGTGAAGGTCCTCTGTTGGAGAGTGGTTAGCTATATGAAGCTCACGGTGACTGAAAGAGGGGGGGTATAAACGTACTGCCTTGGAAGACGCCGACCATGTATTGGACTTCATCTGCGTCGGGATATTGTCCACCCAACGTCTGCGTGCTGAGAACCTTGCCCTGCCTGACAGCCTCATTCCAATCCAGATTCTCATCCTCATCCTGATCGCCCTTCTTCCTCCCGGGCGCCCTCTGCTGCACCGCGCCGAACCCGAACCCGCCCGCCAGGCCGTGGCTCCCGCCGTTTTTGAGCGTCATGGAGGTCTGCAGGGCGCGGCCCCAGCGCAGGCCCTTTTCGCGGTCGTAGCCGCTGGTGTTGTCGACGGGCATGTCGACCTCGACCATGCCGGAGGCGGCCTTGAGGCGCATCTCGGTGGGCGGGGGACGGGGGGCGTTGTCGGTGCGGTTGGGGTGCTGGAGGACGAGGAGGCGGCGGCCGAGGGGCAGGGCGGGGTTTAGGAAGACTTGGTAGCTGGCGGTGATGGGATCGTCATCGTCGTCGTCGTCGTTGGTGGTGGTGGTGGTAACCTTGTCTGGGACAGGTTCGTCCACCAGGTCCATTAGATCTGGCTTGGACATGTCGAGGATTTGGATTATCGGTTGTTATAAGAGATCAATTGGTTTGGTATGTTCTCTGGATATGCTATGATCAAAATGGCGACTTGATATAGTAAATGCGTTATGGGTGAATACGCCTTTCCTTGGTGTTGTTCAAAGTTGATGTCCTTCCTGATGGTGGGTTGAAGTTTGATGACGAGGGTGGGGTGGAGCTTTGGAGAAATTTCCTACGAAACTTCCTTATCGATGTCTTATCGTAATCTTATCAGATCGAATCCGGATCTGGCCTGCCGGACTCCGAAGCCTACACGTAATTGGTGGTTCACGCCAACGACCCCCCCCCCTTGTCTACTACGCAAGCGTGTTGGTTCACGGACATGCCCAGGGCAAAAAATAGAGTTATGAAATGATCTATGGCGCAAGGCTATTGGTTCATGTTCAGTGCTTTTCCAACACGCAATCAATTGCTTCGAGAAGGGCTATTGATGCGGCTAAAGAGAACTAGCTGAACGAGGGGGCGCTGCTGGAGGGTTTCAGGGGGTGAGACAGGTTCTTCAGCCTCTATTCCTGCCGTCGACCCGCACCGCGCGGCCACATGAGAAGGATATTGTGGCGTCAAATTCTGTTCTCAAGCGAGACGGATGTAATCACCACAGCGCATAAAGTGCGCATAAGATCTTGGCACTCTTGGGAGACAAGCCTTGGGGAGATGGCTGTGAAGGATGGAGCTGTCGACTCAAGATCGATTCAACTGGCATGGAATACAACGGTCAGGAATTTGAACGATTCCCTTAGAATTCACAGAGATCACCCATATCAAAATCGCCTCAAATTGTCGTCGCAATCAACATTACGTACTCTTAACCTCCTACTCGGTATCTCGGAAGCAATTGCTCGAGATCAAAGCACACACATTGGCAACATTGCTTCTTCTCAATGTGGCGTCTGTGCCAAACGACCGAATTAGCCCAGAACGCCCAAACCAGGATGTTTGATCCCGCCTTTTTTCTTTTCCAGGAACCGAGTGGTTCTTTATATTATGCTTGTATCTCCATCAGCCCAATGTCTGTGGTTCTCTTTCTCTTGGTTATTCATCGTCATGTCTGAATGATTTCTCGACTTTCGTTTACTTAGTCTGGTGCATGGCTTCACTCATTTGCCATTCCAGCTAATTCATTTCATTGATGCTTGTCCTTTCCTCGCCATGTTGGCACTTCTTGTTAGCGGGTCAAGGCGCCCCATGTCCATTGTGGGCATAGCATTTCTATTCTCTACACTGGTTTTACTTCTCATTGCATCTGTGAGCCGACATTTATTGCCCTTATAGACTTGAATTGGATTCCGTACTGATACGACAGCAAAGGTTATCCGGCAACATAGCTCTAATATACTAAGAGGAACATGGCCGACTGGTGTTCAAAGATCCGATTCATCGTCCGCGGCGCAGGAGAAACTGACAGGAGATGCGACAAGCAAGATTCATATTCTCCTCCCAGCAACGCAGAGCAATGTCAACCTCTGCAAGACTCTGCTCACCATGACTATTCTAGGCTATCCTAACCCTCATCTTGTAGCCTGGGAGGACAAGGATGATTCCAATGGTCTGCTGGGCGGTGGCTCCCATTTCGCCAAGATTACGAGGACTCTCGATTACATCAACGATGCCGAGCGCCGCAAGCAGCCGGGCTTTGACGACGAACTTGTTTTTATGCTTGATGCGTACGATATATGGTTCCAGCTGCCTCTCGATACTCTGCTATCCCGGTACAATGGCATCGTCGCAGAGGAGAATGAGCGAGTTGCTCATCGCATGGGCCGAGCCTACACCAACGAACGCATCAACTCAAAGGTTGTGTTTGGTGCCGGAAAACGATGTGCGCCCAATCTACTTCACAGCGTTTCATGCTACCCCGTCCCGGAATCCCCGCTACCGGACGACCTCTACGGCGGCAACACGGACACTCTGCTGGGGGCGAATCAGTGGAGCAGTTTTCGCACTCGGTATCTGAACTCGGGATATCTCATTGGGCCTATTGGCGAAATGCGGCGTGTGCTGGAGCGCGCCAAGGCGAAGTTGGAGGAGTGTATCAAACGGAAAGATGCTCGGTTCGATGACGGTTCAGGGGCTTCCGACTTTTGTTATCATGGCAGCGATCAGAGCATCTTTGTCGAAACATTTGGTGAACAAGAATTTCATCGAGAAGTCATGCGTCGCCACCACAGGACTAGCTTTGATGACCTTTTAGACAAAGTTATCCCCAACCGAGCCGGCGCTCTCCCGCCTCCGACAAACGTCCAGAACGCACCGGTGCTGGACCGTCTCGATCCTGGATTTACGCATCAGGTGGTCAACAAGACATATCTCCCCGGAAAGCCCTTTGAGTTTGGCATCGCCCTGGATTACTGGTCCCTGCTTGGCCACCAAACATCCAACGCCCTCGAAGACGCGCGATACATTCGACAGAACCAGCCGCTTGAGCCGCAAGTAGGCAAGCAGGGCTTCTACGAGTGCAAGGCCAAGGCGCCTATACTAAAGGACCTACCTATAGAACCTCTAGAGTGGCTTGGTCATAAGGAACCGAACAGCTGGGAGGCGATGCCCCTTTATACGGAGATATGCACGGGTAGTGTGCCGGTCATGATCCATCACAACTCTGTTTACAAGGAACACCGTGAGCTGCAGTGGAATAAGACATGGTGGCACGGTCGGTCGAGGGCGTTACTCGACGAGCGGCGCAATGCTGGCGCACTGCAGCTCAGAGATGGGATTCCGACGGATAAGGGCAAGGTGATGAAGTGGGAGGGGTTGTGTCCCGCAAGCCTAGAGCCTGAGTTGTTTAGAGATGTTGGTAGTGGAGAGAGACTGCATCAAAGTTGAAGCATGGTGTAGGATTGTGGGCATAGCTATGGATTGATTCACGGTGAGAGTTTTTATTTTTGATCATTATATTACTGGGTAAGGCGCATATATAGCTGGGGCATTTGGGACACTGCAAATTTCATATATGGGATAGCATTTGGAGCATCATGGCAATGATATATCTTCTTTTAGACTCTATCAGATCTTTTTCAAGTAATAATATGTTTTTGGCATTATAGCCGTCAGCCCGTATGAATCTCCATGTGTCGCATTCAACTTTTTGTTAAACAAATACACCCCAAAAAATTACCTTTTGTTCCCCCTATCTCTTCGTCCACCCTCCATCACCCTCACCTTCTTGCTAAACCTCTCACCAATCTCCTGGTGTCCGCTCCCCCTCTGCCCATCCGTGGTATCATGCCCACGCTTCCTGCTCTTCTCCAGCATGGCCCGCACGCCCGAGTTGCCGCCTTCCTTGCGCTTCGTCAGCCTATCGATGCGGTCCACGCCCTCGCCCAGGTCGCGCCACTCCTCGCCGCCAAACTGCATCTGCCCGGCCTTGGCCTTCTTGGCGAGGTCCTTCTTGGTCTCCTTGGGCAGGCGGACAAAGTTGCTCTCCTCGTACTCCCGGCGCTCGGTCTCGTCCTTGCGCTCCTGCGTCGTCTTCATGCGGCGGCCGCCCTGGACGATGGTGGTGCCGATGCTGGGCTCGGCGACGGGGGCGCCCGAGAGCTCCGAGGCGACGAACTCGTCCATGGTGTGGGAGCGCATGGGGCGGCGGGCGGCCTTTTCGCGGGGCTGGGTGGTCTCCATGAGCTGGCGCTCTCGTCGGGGGGGTTTGTATACGCCTGATAGTTCGTCTTCGCGCTCTGTTGGTTTGGCTGTGACGTCGTCGACCATGGTGCCCATGTTTGGTGCGACAGACAGGTTGCCCGGTCTGTGGGCCAGGGTCGTCTTGACGTCTTCCTCGTCCTCAGATCCGGACTGGTCGTCGGAGTCATCGCTGTCTCCTCCCGCCAACTTCTTCTCCAGCATCTTTGCCTTGTGCTTCGCATCCTCCGCTGTTCGCAGGAACCTCTCGATCGAGAACCGCAGCTTCTCCTCCAAGGGCCTAGCTCCCTTTTCGAGATAGAGCCGCAGCTCGACCAGCTTTGCCCTCACGGCCTCGTCCAGGCCATCCTTCTCATCCTCCTTGTCGCTGGATTTCGAGTTTCGAAGCTTGACGAGGATCAAGAAGACGAGGTTCTGGAGGTAGGACAGTAGCAGCTCGTTCTTGACGTCGAGCAGGGAGATGCCGTCCTTGGGGTGCTCAATTGTCGAGATCTTGGAGGTTCCCTCTTGCGCTAATGATAGCGACTGCGTTAGGGAAGCCAACAAGGCCGGTAATGTGGTCGCTGCAGCCATGGCTTAACTGTGTGAGGGTGGGTGATGATTCTTGATGATGGTAAAATTCCAACCGATTTGAAGTTCGAGCGCTATCCAAACTTTTTAGTGGGGCATCTAAATGGCCCCCACTTGATGCTGGTTTATGCTTGATCAGTCTTAGCGTTGGCGATAACCAAATATTTTATCCTACCCTGTAGACTATAGACGAAATTGGATCCGGGCATCGTCACCAATCCACACGCTACAGTGGCTTTACAAGCTACTCCATCTTCCGTAGTATAGTGGTCAGTATACAAGCTTGTCACGCTTGGGACCCGGGTTCAATTCCCGGCGGGAGAGCAGCGACCATTCAATGGTTCTTTTTGCAGTAGTGATAGATGAGGATGCACACTATTGAATTTTCACTTTTTGTTTGATCAGTTATCTTCTTGCAGCTACTAGTTATTAGAATTATTACACAGATGTCGTAGATGATGAGATGGAAACTCGGGACGTCAACTGAGGTGTGAAAAGAAAGACTCAAGACTACCCTATATCCATAGGCCATTTCCATACAACCACCCGCGTCGCTTGCTCCAGTTCACATAGACCATGTATCTATTATGTAAAATTTCTATTTCGTTATTTGAGACCCATATCTACTTCGTCGACTGAGCAGCGATTGTCTCCTCTCATTTCCTAGACATGTCGCGGACAGCAAAAAGCGTCTTGTATCGTAACTCGAATTTATATATAACCTAGGCAGAGTAGAATTTAAGGTTAGAATTTTTCCTTAAGGTCGGGTCCGCGAGAATGGCATCTTGGGTTTCTGTTGACTTCCATCACCAAGCTACGAGCCGAACACGAGTTGGTCGGTCCGAAAATCCCAGATATTCTGGAGGAGATGGCGCGGAAACACCCCAGATTGGCCAAGGAATACATTCGCTCTAATGCGCTTCGTGACGTATTATTCGAATCAAACTATCATCATATCAACGAACAAAAGAAAGATGGGAATGTCTCTAGACACAAGAAAGAAGAAGATAACGGAGGAGGCGATGGTGATGGTGAAGAAGAGAGCTGTCAGTTATGCGACAAAAGTCACACTATAGACAGGAAGAGTCGAGAAATGGAGGTTCATTACGGCCTAATAGCTTCCGGTAATCAGGTCATTAAGGATGGCATAACTCGTGATTCACTGAACAGGGCACTCGGTGGCATTGTTCTCTGTGTCGAAATGGAGGCGGCCGGGATAATGAATATCTTCCCAAGCTTGGTGATTCGTGGCATATGCGACTACGCCGATTCACACAAGAACAAAGCCTGGCAGAAGCATGCTGCTGCGGTAGCGGCGGCGTTTGCCAAGGATCTTCTGAGTTTTATAGTACCGGAGCAGGTGTTGGGAGAGAGTCTGGCGACAGATGTTCTCAACCAAGGTGAGTAACATCCTCCACGAAATAAACATCATAAAGAGGCCTGAAGACTAATATCCCAGCAGTAGCAAAACAAATACAACAGATTGACGAAAGACTGGACGATGGTTTCCTTGAGATAAAGGAAGACATGGCTGCACTCGCAAAGGGTACGACTGCTACCAGCCTTAAAGTTCAGTTCTTTGCTTACTTTACCAGGACTTAGAGTAATAAGAGCCCTTGGCTGGCTAAGCCAAATCGACTTTGCTCCTCAACAGCGCGAGTACATCACAAAGTGTGAGGCTGGCACTGGCCAGTGGTTACTCGAATCCGGTGAATTCCAACATTGGGTGGCAACCAGTGAACAGACTTTGTTCTGCCCTGGTAACCCAGGGGCAGGAAAAACCCTTCTGACATCAATCGTGGTTGACCATCTGATCAAAATGTTTGAGAATGACTGGCAGGTAGCTGTGGCCTATGTTTATTGCAACTATAAAAGGCAACGGGATCAAACGGCCTGCCTGCTGCTGGAGAGTCTGATCAAGCAGCTGTGTCAGAAGCTGGAATTCGCCCCTGAACTTTTACCAGAATACTTGCAAAGTTTGCATCGTCGCCATCAAGAGAAGAACACTCGGCCATCACTGGAGGAGTTATCGGAAACTCTTCAGGCTGTTGGGGCATCCTTTTCAAGGGTCTTCATCATCGTCGATGCCGTGGACGAATGTGATGACACCGACGGCAGCCGAACAAAATTGCTCCATTATCTTTTTGTTGCGCAGCGTCAAGCTAGCATTAATCTTTTTGTGACTTCCAGACTCATACCAGACATCAGTAAGCGATTCCAGGGCTGTCCATCGATAGAAATCCGCCCCAGCAATCAAGATGTCTACCGTGTCTTGGATTCGCACATGTCCAAGTTGCCGTACTTTGTATTGGCTGACCGTGATCTCCAACGGGAGATTAAAACGACCATAGTATCGGCGATAGATGGAATGTGAGTGCAACATGTTTGTTAATTTTATGCAATGGCGAGACTGATGGTCTTCAGGTTTCTTGTACGACTTTATATCGAATGTCTAATTGGAAAGAAGTCGGTGGCGGCTCTTCGAGTGGCGCTGGGGAGTCTGAAGAAGGTGTCTTCTATACTGCCGCATGGAGCTATTGCACTGTGTGAGGTTTATAAGAAGTCTATGGAGCATATTCGTCGTCAAAAAGGTGATTTGTCTCGGGATGCATTGTTGATACTTTCGTGGATCGTCAACAGCAAGAGGCATATGACACTATTGGAGCTTCAAGAGGCTCTTGCTGTTCAAACCGGAAAGCCATATTTAAGCCAAGATGACATCCCAACGGTAGAACACATCGTTGACGTATGTGCTCCGCTGGTGGTAGTTGATGAAACGAGCAAGGTTGTGCGGCTAGTTCACTACACAGCACACGAGTACTTTGAGCTGCCGCGGAATCGGTGGATCAAAGACTCGGAAATTGAGATTTCGTCTATTTGCATATCATATCTTTCGCTACCCGTCTTTAACAGTGGCTATTGCGAGTCAGAAGATGAATATCGGAGCAGAATTGAGACAAACCACTTTTATGGTTACGCAGTTCAGTATTGGGGAGACCATGTCCGCCAGGCTTTGAAGTTGGGTTTGCAGACGTCCAAAGTTTTCGAGCTTCTGGAATTTGACGTGAGGCGGGAGTCAATGGCACAAGCCCCAATGGTCACCCACGGGGTCAGCTATGGAGTTAAATCGACAGACTTGTACAAACGTAGCCGGTGTGACCTTCGGCAAGTAACAGCACTGCATCTAGGGGCACATTTTGGCCTGGACGATGCAGTGATGAAGCTACTCGACAAAGGGCACGATCCAAATATAGAGGACGCAAGAGGGCTTACACCGCTGTGGTGGGCTGCAAGGAGCGGGCATACACAGGTTGTTAAACTTCTTGCGGACAGATCCATTGACTTGGGGACCTTGGGACTGATTGATGGCTTTTACGCAACACCATTAGAGACGGCAGCCCATATGGGCCACACAGCTGTTGTAGAGATGCTAGTCGATAAAGGTGCTGATATTGAGCCTGCAGACAAGTTATCTATGCAAACCGAAGAGAGAGTGTCAAATATTCCGCATCGCGCCTCGCCTTTGATGCTAGCAACAAGAGGGGGCCATGAGGCGGTTGTCAAATGTCTACTCTCTAATGGAGTTAATTTGGAGTCTAGAGATCGTCTTGGTCTGACCCCTTTGGCATGGGCAGCAAAGAATGGTAATCCTGCCATCACAAGGCTTTTGCTCGACAGACGTGCGGATGTGAATGCCCGAGATCACTTGGGAACAACAGTGTTATACTGGGCGGCCTGGAAAGAGAACAAGGAGGTTGTCTCACTCCTGCTCAGGTATGGCGCCAATATCGAGATAAGGAACAATGGAGGCGGCACGGCGCTCGCTGCAGCAATTGAGCGAGGGCATGATTCTATTGTCAAGCTTCTTTTGGATCATGGAGCCCAAGTGAACTACACATATCCTCTCTGTGGGATGCGGGAGATATATGATGATAAACTTCCCACAGGAGTAGTAGAATATCGTGTGCTTGAGGGACAACAGATAAAATGGGGAGTCCCCAGAGGAGCCAAAGGAACGGCACGATACTTTGACGGTTTCTTTGAATGGCTTCCTAGTAGGCACGTCAGCCCATTATGGCGAGCTGCAGAGACAAACAATCACGCAGTGGTGAAGCTACTGCAGGATCAAGGCGCTCGGCTAGAATGCATCATATGTGACAACGAATCGCAACATCAGCGCGGCATCTTCGCCTCAGACCAACCTCAATCTCCTCTTCACTTTCACGGATACGGCTACTCCGCCGCCGATGATATTTTGCTCCAGTCTGCCCTGGTATGGGCCGCACAAAACGGACACACAGTTCTAGTAAAGCTGTTACTCGAGACTGTAGACTATGCCACCTCTATTGTCACACTTGTTGGCAACATCATGCTGCTGGCTGCAGCAAAAAATGGACATGGTGAAGTTGTCTCACTCATGCTAGGCCTTGATGGAATTGATGTCAATTTCAGGGATAGTGATGGGCGAACAGCACTCTCATATGCAGTAGAAGACGGACACGAAGACATATCGGCAGCTCTGCTTTGCGTCTGGGAAAGTAGAGATTGAATAAAAGGGGGGAATAGTACATACCTGGGTAGCACAGAAATACTCTGAGCGCCCCCCAGAATGAGTAGATCATGAAGGGCGGCTGGGGCAAAGCATGAGGATACCCAGACTTGCAGGTTGTGAGAATGGCTTACCAAGACCAAGGCTCATAACCACGCTCTAGATATGCAACTGGCAGCAGCTGGCAGTTGACAATTACCTAGGCAGTAGCGACCCGACCCAGACCACCTGCCAATTCGCCTAAGAAGAAAACTCTGCAAAATCAACATTCAGATTTCTCAACTCATCACTTTCAACCATCATTCATCGCATTGCAGCGCACTTTCAGCGCACTTTCATCAAAACATCCAACCCCTCTCATGGGAGAGCAATGGCGAGGTTCCAAGACCTCCCCCCTGAGCTCCGCCTTGAAATTTGGCGCCTCACTCTGGAGAATCGACGCGTCATCTGCCTTCTCCAAATAAAAAGTCCCGGAGCTTGGTTTACGAGGTTCCCAACCGATTCGCCAGTTATTCTGTATGTGAATCGGGAATCACGAGCAGAGGGGTTTCGGCATTACACTCGAACTCGGATCAATCGGCGCTTGGAGAGCAATCTTCCTACCAATTGGGCACCCGCGGAGCCTTGTACCGGATTCTTTCTCAATCCCATCTACGATACTTTGGAAATAACAATCTCAGAAACCGACCGTCATATGCCTGTGCCATTCAAAGCCATGGCTTTCGTTCCCATGATTAAGGGATCACGAGCTCGGCATGTTCGACTTCAGCCAGAGCTTTGGTCTCACGTCAACTTTGAGAGAGTCATCAAGACTATTGTGTGCGTGGCTTGCGTGAGGACTCTAACCTTCCACGTTGGGACGTTCTACGGCATCAACACGCCTCAAGGGTTGATGATTCGCATCGTCACAGATCACGGTTTGCCGCGAAAGACTGTTGCATGGCGGATTAATGACGAAGATGCACAAGTCCGCAACGATAATCGGTTCTGGGGGTTCGCTCCAGTTAAAGAGGCATTACTAAGAGATGGTGCACTCCATTTTAATCATGACGAAAGATTTAGTTCGCTTGAGGTCGCAATGTTCCTGGTTGTGCCTAAAGATGTATTCCCCGAGGAATTTATTTGGGCTCTCGCTGCTGTGGCGACTGGCCATCCAGATCTTTTAGATGGGCTCACATCCTACCTAGAAGAAGTCACTGTAACGTCTTGGAAGTACACCATCATCCAAAACTTGGATGGCGTTTGCCTACCCAATTTCGGTTTCGATGGGGCTCAATCACCCCATGTTCCCCCGCCATTCGGCATGAGATGCTACACCGATATCACAACCAGCGCAGTAGGACTACTCCTGTGCGGTCTACTGAATACAACGTTCACATGGGACAAAGATGATTGGCAAGAACCTCTGTGGCTAACAGAGTGGCAAGCCTTGTTGACAGATGTCATGGTTTGGGGGAAAGATATTGAATGCAACACCTTTGCGTTTAGCGAGGATCTGCAGCCTCTTGACGAGCTGGGAATAGAGGAACGAGAAGCAATTATGAAGGTGCTGAAAGAGACTGTCCCTTGTTTGAATCTGTATCCAGCTCTGTCAGAACCTCCACGGGCCAACGAAGCTACAGAATAGTTGGCTGAAAGTCGGCGTCATCCAAAACTTCACGCCTGGTTTATGTGACTCTAGATTGTTGAAGGCAGTGGTTTAAGCCGTATCAAATTTTCATTCTGTGCTCATGGCAGTCAGGCAGAACCATGTTTCAATATGTGGAATTATCGGTTTATAGAGGACCATCTGGTGTGATGGTGTCAGTGCAGAACAATGAGCAATCAGTGTGCCCGGTTACATAGCTGGTTTCCATCAAAATCTTCAGCTAATTTGAGCCTTTGGTGTCTGTTGGCAAATGATGTGATATCTTGTAGAGTGTTAATCACAAGCATCCATTTTGAGATGGAGTCAGGAGAGATGTCTGCAGCAGCAAACAAAGTGAGGGTATTTAGACCTCTATGTCATTGACAAAGGTTCCCAGCCATGAGAATGGTTACATACACCATTATAAGTCATTATAAGCCCCGTAGTCCAAACTAGTAGCAGCATGTTCCCCAGGATGCAACTCAGAAGTATGGTGGTTATCAATCAGGGGTCAGCGTGATGCTGTGATTTACTGGAGCTGGACTGAGAACAAAGTGATGCAGAGCAAAGGGACAAGCAGCCCAAGACCTTGAAAGGCCTACTCAACTGTCCGCTGAGCATTTCTAACGAATACTGCACCTGCCAACCAAGTGAATAAAAATAAACGCTGCAGAAACATCATTCTTAATTTCTCTCAGGCACCACATCATCATCACTTTTCACATTCAAGTCCAGAGTACCACGCATTAAAGAGCGATGGAAAGATTTAAGCAGCTCCCCGCCGAGATTCGTCTTTATATATGGCGTCTCATCTTTCAGAGTCGCACTGTCGTCTGTGAGCTCGAATTCGATACAGTCGAGGGCTGGTGCATCCGATTCGTGTCGTGTTCCCCAGTTCTTTTGCACGTCAACCGCGAGGCGCGCGCTGAAACTCTTCGAACCTACACTCGAACACAAGCATATCGACGCTTATCGAGTACCATATCCCCTCATGATACTTCGTCGAGTGGGCGTCCTATTGGGTTCTTCCTTGATCCGGTTCGAGATGTGCTCGATTTCACCATAAAGGAACCCGAGAGCTTCTCATTGGTGCAGTTTGATGCTGGGGCACTGACCGAAATTATATCCCAGTCTCGAGCCCGGCACGCCCGACTACAGCCAGAATTCTGGAAGCACGCCGCCTTCCCGGGCGTGGCCGAGGCCATCATGACCACCCCTACTGTGGAGACTTTGACGTTCTACCAGCACCGTATCTTTGGCGATAGGTGTGATGTTATGTTTCGCATAGTCAGAGACAGCAATCTACCAAAGCACCCTGTAGTGTGGGCGATTGATGAAGAAGAAGATGCAGAAGTCCGTAATGACAACCGAATTTGGGGGTTTTCGCCCGTCAGGAAGACACTAATACAGCATGGTGCGGTGAATTTCAACATTCGGGAGCGATTTGACATTGCTGATGCGGCAATATTCCTTGTTATTGATGAGAAGTCATTTCCAGACGAGTTTATATGGGGGGTTGCAGCCACTAGAATGAACTCATGGGGCGACATCACACAGCTACCATCAAATGAGGATATAGACAGCTGGAAATCCAGTCTTTTTACAAATGTTAATGGCGTTTGCTTCCAAGACTTTGGATTTGACGGAGCCCAGCTACCTCCAGGATGGAATACGGATTGGGATATCGACCTCGCAACAGGCACAATTGCGCTCGCTACCTGGGTACTACTGAATCAAGAGATCCCTATAATTGAATTGGACGAATATTTTCCCTGGTTGGTGAGCTTGCAAATCGGGTGGATCGACGCAATGCTTTGGGGGAAAAGTATTGAATGCAGCGAACTGCGAGATGATGAACTGCGACCGGTGGAGAGACTTGGAGAGGCAGAGCGGGAACGGAGTTGCTGCGCTGAATCGTGGAATAGCTCCCTCCATACGATGACATCGTTTGCCCAATGAAATCATGCGCACCACCGGGAGTTTATGACTAAGCTTACCGTGGCACCCCAGCAAGAAAGTTGGCCATGTTGGCTGCAACTTCGATACCTACCGAGTACAGGTACGCAGCATGCTCTGATACCTGGTAGCCTTAATACAGAGGACGCGCATGCAGCTCCTGAAGCTTCGGATCTAGCATCACCACAATTGCCATCACCAATTGCACACCCTGTTGCCCTCGACGTATCGACGAAGCTGAAGCTTCTAGTTGGGCCTATTTTTACGAGCTCCACGACACCCGTTTTCTTTCATTGTCTACCTGGCACGCCCGGCTGCGCTGCCTCCCTTGCACACTCTCGCAGTTGCCCAACACAAGGGCGCACTGAGGAGACCATCCATCTACCTTGAAGACGAACAACGTGGCATGATATAAAATCTCGAACAATGTTTCTACGAGACACAGCGCCAAAGGCGCTTTTAGCGACCATCCTTGCGATGCCCAACCTTGCATCCGCCTTCTACCTCCCCGGCGTCGCACCGACCTCATACCAGCCCGGCGACCAGGTCCCTCTCTTCGTCAACAGCATCAAGCCCGTAGCTGCGCCGCAGGATGCCCGGCTGCACTCCATCGTATCATACGACTATTACCATCCTGCTTTCCAGTTCTGCCAACCGGAAGGCGGCCCCCAGTATGTGTCGGAAAGCTTGGGAAGCATCTTGTTTGGCGACAGGATCATGACGTCGCCCTTTGAGCTCAAGATGGCGCAAAACGAAACCTGCAAGGCTCTCTGCAAGGTACAATACCCAGAAAAGGCGATAGAATTTGTGACGACCAGGATCGAGCAAGGTTATAGTCTAAACTGGCTCGTGGATGGCTTGCCTGCCGGACAGCAGATTCAGGATCAGCTTACGGGTACGACCTTTTACAGCCCGGGTTTCTTGCTGGGTCAGGACGACGAAGAGGGGAACATCATCTTCAACAACCACTATGAGATTTGGGTCGAGTACCACGAAGTCAGCGGCAACGAGAACCAGCTTAGAGTAGTTGGTGTCGTTGTCCAGCCTAGCTCAAAGAAATACGATGGAGAGGCTGATTGCGCGGATAACCACCAACCCGTCGTCTTTTCCCACGGACCCGGTTCACAGGAAGTGCAGTTCAGCTACAGCGTATACTGGAGGAAATCGGAGACTGCCTGGGCTACCCGATGGGACAAGTATCTCCACGTTTTTGACCCCAAGATCCACTGGTTCTGGTTGATCGACACTGCCATTATCGTGGTCATTCTCGTTTTGACCGTCATGTCCATCTTGGTGAGGACCTTGAAGAAGGATATTGCGCGATACAACCGACTAGATCAGATTAGCTTGGATGATTTGAGCGGAACCTCGGCTCTCGAGGACGGTGTTCAAGAAGATTCAGGCTGGAAGCTGGTCCACGGAGATGTTTTCCGAACACCATCGCGACCTCTGCTTCTCTCTGTTCTCCTGGGCAATGGCGCCCAACTCTTTGTCATGACAGGATGCACCATCGTGTTCGCCTTGCTTGGATTTTTGTCACCTTCCAACCGAGGATCCCTGGGCACCATCATGATCATCCTGTACACAATTCTCGGTTTTGTTGGTGGATACACATCAGCCAGGACATACAAGGCCATGCAAGGAGACCAGTGGAAGCTCAACATTGCTCTGACTCCTCTGCTGGTTCCCGGCATTGTCTTTTCTGCTTTCTTCCTGCTCGATCTCTTCCTCTGGGCCAAGCAATCATCCGGCGCTGTTCCTTTCACCACCATGATTGTCATCGTCGGAATCTGGTTCATCATCTCCATCCCGCTCTCCGTTGCCGGATCCTGGCTTGGTTTCAAGGGCCCTCAGATCGAGGCTCCAGTTCGTACCAACCAGATCCCCCGCCAGATTCCCCCCGTCACAACATACCTGCAGCCTATTCCCAGCATGCTCATCGTTGGTCTTTTACCGTTTGGTGCCATCTTTGTTGAATTGTACTTCATCATGAGCTCCATCTGGTTCAGCAGAATCTATTACATGTTCGGCTTCCTCTTCCTCTGCTACGGCCTCATGATTGCCGTCTGTGCCGCCGTCACCATTCTCATGACTTACTTCCTACTCTGCGCTGAGAACTACAACTGGCAGTGGAGATCATTCTTGGCTGCTGGAATGAGCGGTGGTTATGTCTTTATGAACTGCCTTTTGTACCTCATCACCAAGGTGAAGCTTGGTGGCTTGGCCGGAACTGTTCTCTACATTGGCTACAGCGCCCTGATTTCATTCCTCTTCTTTATCCTTTCTGGTATGTTATTCCCTACATTGATTGTTCAAACACGCTAACTAGGTATTACAGGCTCTATTGGCTACTTTGCGAGCTGGTGGTTTGTCAGAAAAATCTACTCCTCCATCAAGATTGACTAGAAATCTTGAAATACCAAAATCTTGGCGTGGATGATGGGGTTTTTTTTATCCTCCCCATTGAGGGAGATTTATGTGTAAAAATATTTATTTGTACGACCAGCGTCGACGGTTCCAACATTTTTTTAAATCTTCAAGAAAGACGAAAAGCGATTTCTTCTGCCTATATGTACATGATAACGACTCTCTTCGGAAAACTTGGTATGAGCGTTGAGGGGCGTGTGGATGAACTGGGATGAGAATGATTGCTTTGCGTATAGACATGAATAATAAGATATTCTTATGAGATGACTTGATCTATGTGTATAAGATGATGTTGTGGTATCCAAGTCGTGCAAGTGAAAATGTCCCGTATGTAATGTGCAACTAGTCCTCCTCGTCATCGTCATCCAGATCGTTCAGGTCCATAAACTGGAACTGTTTCTTCTCCGAACCAGAGGGCTTAACAGCAGATCCGGGCGCATCGGCCGAACCAGCAACAACGCTTGCTCTCCGCCACTCGGCCTGTTCCTTTTCCCTCTGTCGCTCCCTCTCCTGTCGCAGTCGTTCCATCTCTTCCCTGACCTTTCTCTCCCGCTCCGCGCGCTCCTGTGCCTCGCGCTCCTCCCTCTCCTTGCGTTCTTCCTCCTCCTTGCGCTTGCGGTCCTCTTCCAGCACGGGATCATAGCCCTTGGGGTCGATGCCCTGCTCGGCCAGGATCTGGTTGGACGCCAGGGCGCCGGAGCGGATCTTATCCTCGAGGGGCCAGGGGAAGAAGAGCTGCCCGGACAGGGGGTTGAGGTACTGGCTCATGCCGTCGGGGAGGCTGGTGTTCATGGAGGCCTGGGTCTGCTGGGTCGAGGCCTCGGCGCCGGGCTGGGACGTGCCGTTCATGGGGCCCGGGGACTGGGTGAGGTTCGGGGTCGGCGCCGAGGGCGTTGCGGCGGACTGGGGCTGGGACTCGGGCGCCGGCGTCTGGGTCTCCGGGGACGGGGAGACGTTGTTTATGGTCACGGCGGGGGGCATGGTGGTCTTGCTGATGCGGCGGGCGTAGCTGAGCAGCTCCTCGTAGGCGATGGGGTAGTTTGCGCCGGAAGGGTAGGTGGTGGTCTGGGTGGTGACAATGTCCTTGCGCGTCGTGGCGAGGGTCGTCAGGGTTTCTCGGATCTGCGCGTCGAGGGTGGCGGATAGCTGGCGGAGGTGCAGGATTCTCAGGTAGTTGTTTTGATGGGATTGCACTAGAATTTCAACTGCTCAGTATCGGAACCGTTTGCGATGGGGGTTTGCAGCGGAAGGGGAAAACAAAAACGTACCCTCCTCTAAGCCTTTATTCAGTTCACTGTCGGCGGCCTTGAGCTCCTCGGCTTGAGTGGTGGACGGGTGGTATTTCGAGACCGAGTCGATCAGCGTCGCCAGTGCCTTTTCGAGTCGCTCGAAGCGATTATCAATGTGTTTATCCATGTTTGAATTGGAATGCGCCGCGAAGTCTAAGCCAGCCGAAACAACTACTGTTGTATGCACGATGAACAAATGCGAAATCAAGATTCATCTAAAAAAGAAGAACAAGGCTGAATTGGAGTTGGGGGGAGGGTAGCTATTGTGGGGCCACCAAGTCCAACATGTGATTGGCCCAATGCAAGTCTGATCTCATTCACCGGCACCCATCTCATCCCGGCCTCAGGCCAAAACCTCGGCGAATCTCGCAGGGAAGGACAGGCCAAACGAAACTCGCGCAAGAAGCCTATTTCCAAGAACGAATTGAACGAGCAATTGAACGAACACGGACGGCGTCAACGGCCCCTCGCTAACAATTCAAGATGGTCTCTCAAGTACGTCTTTCTTTTTTCGACTGCTTATACGCGAAACGAAACGGACCGAGAGCGCAGGGCGCATCGAGATTTTGAAGTTGGACATGGAATAGGAAACTGACCTGGTTTTGCGAATAGACTCCTTTCCGCGCTGCGGAATTCAAGAGCGCCTTTGGCCCCAAGTATGTTTTTTTTCTTTTTCTTTTTTTTTCTGGGGTTTGGACTGCTGCTTTTGGATGGATAGCTTTTGCGCATCGAGCAGAGGGGATTATGGGGGAGTTGGAATGAGACTGACACTTTTCTAGGTACAGCTTCCAGCCCAACTACCGCGGCATCACCATTCAGACTGCCACCCGATTGTAAGTCTACGAATATCTTTTTGCTTCCACCTTCGTTGGGGATCATGGGGAGGGAAAGAACGAATCACCGAGATCTGTCGACCAAGTTTGGAAAGATTGTATGGGCTTTGGATGGTTTCGATGGCACTGTGGATGATTAGAAAGAGCTGGATATACGGTGGACCGAGAACGAAAACAACGAAAACGGGAGGATTTCAACTTGTTTGAAGAACGATGCATGGGCAGTGCTAACAAACTGGCTATCAGTGGCTTCCGTTCCGCCGCCCTCGGTGCTGGTCTCGGCGCTGCTCTCTTCCTCTACGGATCCAGCATGCCTCGTTTCCGCTCCGACATTCTCGTCGTAAGCAATCATCAAAAACACCGAGAATATACAAAAAGAGTACACGATTAACACGGCAGTTTTAGAAATTCCCCATCGTTGGCTCACTCTTTGAGGAGCCCGAGGTTCACCCCGCTGACAACGTGAGTCCCAACAAACATCTACGGTTTTTCTTGAGGTAGGCTTGGATAACTGACCTTATTTCGTAGCCTTTCTAAATCTGTCGATGGGCAACTGCATGGTGAGAGTTGGAAAAGGCCAAGTGTGGCGGCTGAGGCGGATTTGCCTTTGTATGATATACACAATAGACCTTTCCTAAGCTGTCTGTTTACATCTGATTTGAGGTTTCGTGGTTGAATATGAATATGAATGTCTTGAATAATGACGAGGCCTCGATAAAAATAGCAAAATATGCTCTAGTATCATGAGCGTTTCCAACTACATGTTAAAATTCCTGTAGAACCTGTATAAAACTACCTAGTATGTAAGTCAACTGGAGACTCATGGTATGTCGTTATAAGTTGTGCTTCTGCCATATAGTGTAATTAGCACTGTGTATATACTGTGCAGGCTTACTGTAGGCACGGGGGAGCAATCTCATTTCAACAACTGGCATCTACGAAACACGAGCGGCATAATGATTTCGATTCCACAGACTTGATGTGAGGATTTTCACGGCCAAATGCTACAGTTACATACACAAAGCCCAATTTTCTCCTGGGAATTATCATAGCCTCATGAGATTTTACCGAGTCTCTCAGGCCAGGTCAGCCAGCTCAGAACAGCATGGCATCTAGCACAACCCCTGATTTGGGGATAAGCCAGCTCGGCTTCACAACGTGGGCAGCCTGCGCAGCGCCCACCGCACTGATTTTCCATTTTTTATTCTTCAGGTCCCAAGGTAACGGAGCTGGGGGTCTGGGACTCGTGCTGTCCGTGTGTCTGGCTGCTGCGAGCTTCTTATGGTTGGGCATAGTGTCCAAGGTTGTGCCTGAGCCATATCTCGTGCGTTCTCTAGGCGGTTTTAATGAAAACAGAGGGGGTTTTTACAGCATGAACTAATATTGTTTTTTTTTTCATTCAGGATGAGGTATTTCATATTCCTCAGGCGCAGAAATACTGTGAGGGGAAGTTTTTGGAATGGGATGATAAAATTACGACGCCGCCAGGACTGTAAGTGGAATTCACACTGCTGTGTTTAAAAAGGGGAGAGGGTATGAGATGCTGATGCTCGTCAGATACTGGATCTCGATATTCTTCCCTCAGATTGCAAAGAGCGCTAGCTTCATAGCAGCGTATAGCTGCGACCCAAAGACCCTTCGCGCCACGAGCGCCGTGGGCCTTATCATCCTGAGCTATCTCGCCGTCCTCTGTCGTCGTGAGCTAGAAGCACGGCTTCATCAAAAACACTCGGCCGTCAGAATCAAGGTCGTCTCTCAGTACGCCATGCACACGGCCTTCAACATAGCCCTATTCCCCTTACTGTTCTTCTTCTCGGGCTTGTACTACACGGACGTCGTCTCCACGGCTGTGGTTCTTGCTGCGTTTTTGAATCACTTGGTTCGCGTGGGGCGGGATCGGAATTCATTCTTCAACGACGTGCTGACGGTATTTCTTGGCATCTGTGGTCTTGTTATGAGGCAGACGAATGTCTTTTGGGGGGTGGTTTTCATGGGGGGTCTTGAAGCGGTCCATGCTGTCAAGTCCTTGCGACCAGAACGTGCCACCCAGCCGCTTCCAACCACACTATCAGGCCGGCTCATATTCTTTGCAGAGAGATATGCAGTCGGCCAAGTTCATGATGTACCACTGCACATGGCATACCCCGAAGGTAAGACTACTCATAAGAACCAAGGGATCTAAGACTAACAACAGGCAGATATGCTCTTCACCGTTATCAGCCTAGTTGTCGCGGCTATATGCAATCCCCTGCGCATCCTACGGCGCATTTGGCCCTATATTGCCGTGCTCATCTCATTTGCCGGCTTCGTCGTCTGGAACGGTGGTGTAGTCCTTGGTAAGTGCCTCCATCTCAAATATGTCTAATACATGACACTCATAACTGTTTACAGGGGACAAGTCGAACCACGTTGCCACCATCCATCTTACGCAGATGCTCTACATATGGGCTTTCTTTGCCTTCTTCTCGCTACCCCTCTTCGTACCATATGTTATCCAAGTCATTGGCACTATCAGGGCAGCATTCTCGCCCCGCAGTCAGTCGTCTACAAATCGGATATCGGCGCCTTCTTCAGGAAAGGTCCCCAATGCGGGGAAGCAGGACGGCAGCGATACTCCCGCTCCCACAGATTTGTCCTACCCACTCCGGCAGGTCGCCGCGCTCTTCAATTCCAGACTCCTTTGGCCGGTCTACCTGCTCGCCACCTTTGCGCTATCCTTCCTGACCGTTCGCTACAACACCATCATCCACCCCTTCACGCTGGCGGATAACAGGCACTACATGTTCTATGTCTTTCGATATACCATTCGGAGGGCGACATGGATTAGGTACGCGCTCATATTGCCCTACACCCTAGGCCGCTGGATGGTGTGGGGGATCCTCTCTGGCTGCTCGGATTGGATGTTGGGTGGGAGGTATGGGGATGCATGCTCGGCGTACCATCATAGCCTGCGCCCCTCTCCATTTACGAGCGACCCATTCGAAATACAAGGGCGGTCCGACACCCGCAAGGCCGAAGATGCCGCTGAAAAGTCCAGGACACAGTGGGAGCAAGCATATGCGAGGGATCCCCTCATCTTCTCGACTGAGCCGGTGTCAACCTCCACGGGGCTGATTTTCCTCTTGGCCACGACCTTGTCCCTCGTCACGGCACCGCTGGTTGAGCCCCGATATTTTATTATTCCGTGGGTGATGTGGAGGCTCATGGTCCCCGCCTGGCGACTTCATGATCATAACTCGGGCATGCTCTCTGACCTTGCTTCCGGATCGTTGCTCGGCTTCTTCAGGTCCTATGACATGAGACTCGTTCTCGAAACGGTCTGGTTTGTAGCCATCAATCTCGCAACGGGGTACATCTTCCTCTCCAAGCCGTACATATGGAAAGCAGAAGACGGCACCATCCTAGACCAGGGTCGACTGCAAAGATTCATGTGGTAAAAGAGCTGAACCCTCCCCCAAACAAAAAGATAGAACCGCGCGACACATTATATAGATCAATTTTTTGTAAATTTCGTTTCTGATCTTCTTGGCCTTGTTTCCTTTCATCTCTGGTTATGCCCGCCTGTCTCGTCAGTTTCTCGAATGATGAATGCCCAAAAAAAACGTAGCCAAAAACCTAGCAAATAAAAAAAACGCCTTGCCCAATGTTTCCCCCAAACATAAGCCCATGATATTCCCTTTGCCCTTTGGCTTTCGTCGCGATGAAATGGTTTACCAATTTCCCAAATAAAACAAAGCAATCCTCTTGCAGGATGTCCCAGCGCTTTCCTAGATAAATAAACAACATTAAAAAAACGTCAAGTTATGTATTTACGTTATTCCCATGCTTTCATAAAAATAAAAATTCAACAATATTCCTCCTCTTCGAGAGTTAAAAAAAACATCAATCAAAGGCACTTTTTCTTCTTCTTCTTCTTCTTCTTCTTCTTCCTTCTTGGTTCGCTTTCCGGTTGGAAAGAGAGAGAAAAGACGCGTCTATAAGGATAGTCGATCAAGACTCAGGCCGTCGTTACTTCGCACCCTCCTGATGACGCCGAGCTTGAAGAACTTTTCCTCCCCGCCGGCGGTCCTGCCCCCAATGTACCACTTGTCGGCGCCGATGGCATCGCGGAAGCCCTCGCTGCTGCTGTCGCTGCCTCGCCGGCGGGAGGCGTTGCTGTGGGGGATGTTCATGGGCGCGCCGGGGGAGCCGCGCGGGGAGTGGATGGCCATGTTGGCCGTGGCGGAGGAGTGGGCGCCCGAGACGGCGTTGGTGGATATGGCGCGGGCGGTTGATGAGGTTGTGTTTGCGACGGATGGGGATGCCTGGGTGGTGTGTTTGTTGGCCTGTGAGGCGGTGGCCTGGAGGGAGGGAGCTTGTTGTCGGAAGGAGGCGAAGAAGGAGGAGAGGAAGAAGGGTCGTTGTGATGGCATGATGGATGTGATGTGTGCTTAAGTAGGTTGATAGTGTATTGGTGGTTGGCGGTGAGATGAGGCGATGGTGTGTTGATGATGATGGAGGAAATGGCTCCTTTAAGTTGATGAAAAGTCTCGAGTTATTATTACTTCATGGGGACTCTCTGAGGGCGAAAGAGTTTTTTTGGTGCCAGTCTCGCAGGGTTGGGCGTCGACGAGTCGTGTCGAAGGGAATAAATGGGATGGATGGATGGCTGGATGCAGAGACGAGACCCGCCGAGGTGCGGTGAACGAATAGTATGATTCGGTTATCAATTACTTTTGCCGAGAGGTGGTGGGTGTTGGAGGAGGAGAGACCGCAAGACTACCCCGTCCAAGGAAAGACGTTGAAGGAGATGAAGATGAAGAGTTATTAAAATCGCCGTCGGTAGTAGCGGTGACGATGTAGGGCGAGTATGAGAGCCGGTTCAAGGGTCAGCCTTGATTTAAGATTAGGAGTTTTTTTAGTCGGGTGAGGAAAGGTAGAGAGACAGACGGTTGATGTCGTCTGAATTCTGGGAGAGAGATCTGACGTCGTTGTGCTGCCGCTCGGCAAAACCCGGGGAAACAGAGGAAACGGATGGAGCCCTGAAAATGGGGCACCAGCCCAGCGAGCAGAAACAGAAACAGTGAGTAATGGCGGGGTTGCCATAGGCTGGATTGGTTGGTTGGTTGGTTGGCTGGTCACTGGGACGGACGGACGGACGGACGGGGGGCGGCCTCAGGCGCTTTGACTGCAAGGAGTAATGGAACGGAGTCAACAAGTAGAGGCCTTCAAGGTACTCCGTAGATTTTTATGTATAGGATACAGGAGAACAGCCCTAGAAGTCCAATGTCTCTTGAATTCGCGTCAGTACTCTATACATATGCATACCTAATAGGCAACCTACAGCACATACAGCACATACAGCACACACTCACATGTGTACCTGTAGGTATGCATTACTCGCGCACACTGTATCTCATCCCCCCCTGCATGTGGTAATAGCTTGCATTACGTGCATGCACAGCGCAAGGACGAGCCTGTCAGAAGCATCAACTGAAAAAGAAAGCGGAGCCTCATCCTGCGACAGTTGCTTTTCAGTGGAGGAGCGCCCTGGAGTCCTGGAGGTCTTGGTGGAGAAGGCAAAAGGATGGCTGGCTGTTTGGCGCCACATTAAACTGCCGGGGAATGCGGGGAAGTATGAAGAAGGAGAAGCTAGACTGTGCTCCTGATGGAGATGGAGATGATGATGGAGACGGAATCATATGTTTTGTTTCATATCAGATAAAGGGTTATCTACCTATATAACATCCATTCATTATCTGCGTCCTTGAAGACTCCAGCAGTTGTGCATTTCTGCTTTACTACCATAATACTCATCAGATCATATCCATCTCACACTCCACTCCACTCCACTCACAACGTACTCGCGACCAACACAGTGCTTGAGCCAAGCGAGCCAGTTGCTGCGGCCACCGACTCTTGTTCATGGCTGAACCAGATGGCGTCCCTGCGAGGGATCTTGATGCCCCCTACTTAACAAGCATCCCCCATGGATACATAACCGAAGCAGTTGCCTTAGGCCATTTGCTGTATTCTCGGGTACATCGGTCTTTGCTACCGAGCTTTTAGGCTGCCTACCTCTACAGTATAACTTGCGAAAGTAGTAAAGGAACTATGCAAGTGGTCACGTTGCCAACCCCAACTTGAGCAGAACAAACCAACAAGGTATTTGCGGCATAAAGCCAGAAAAGCTGCGCAAAGCAAGAGAGGGAGCTTGACTGTCAGCCCAGCCCAGCTGATGGAGCTGCACCTTTGTTGGTCCATCATCTGCCACGCGACCAGAAGCGTGACAGGATCAAATGAAACGGTAGCATCCCAGGGACTCTCTCTATTCAAACTCTGTCCTGGTCGTGACCTTTGGGCAGTGTCAGTGCTGAGACTTGTCCAGCCGTTCCGAGCTTGGTTTGCTTGGGCTTTTCTAGTCTCGTTGGCTACCCTATACTCATAGACTTGAGCAGTGCGAAAACCAACGGCGAGTTCTAATGTGATTATGGAGTGTAATAAGGTTCAGTTGAAGGTAAAATTCAATTGCCTAATTATTAGAGCCTTACGGAGCACTGTTGAAAAAAATCATCCTCTTTCGTGTGGTTATTTAATTTACTGAGCTTCTTGTTTCTCTTTGTGTATTATTGAATTCACAGTGCCATCTACCCTAACAAGAGAACTAACACAAGTTCTCTGCTTTGACGGTCAATTTCACACTTGCAAGATTCGCACTTAAAAAGAGGTCGTTCTCACGTCTGTTGTGAATTTATCATTATTTTTTACTTCTTTTAAATGTATTTGTTTTAATATGCGCAAAGGTTTCGCTTGGTATTCAGATACGCCACCACCATCTCCCCGATGTAGCACAATTAGAGTGAGATGGCGGGGTGGTGTTTTCCTCTCTTTCATTTACAAGTACGGAATAGCTGGCAATGAGAGAAGTTGGGCTCATTGAGGTCACTCATTTTCTTAGGATACCTTAAGAGTATGAATAATGTAAAATGAGCGCATGAGGAAGACATTCTTGTCTATCCAATGTGAATTTAGAGTCATGTCGCTCTCATGATGATATTTCCGGTGAGTATAATCATAAGTGAGAAGAAGGAAGGGTTAATAAGACCAGCATCGGCGACTAACAATAAATAGAATCCACATTCGATTAGTGTCTTGATACATTCTTTAGTCTCATTGTCTCATCAATGGATCTAAATTGCAAAGAAAGCGGGGGTGATGCGAACCTACTTATAGATAAGGAAGCGATAGTGGTAGGACAAGGACGGACCACCACCACCAACACCACCACCACCACCAACACCACTAATGATAGTGTACGGCGTATCTATCTATCTAGATGCAACATCGGTGAATAATTGACCAAATTCAAGTTGCCCATATCAACGAGCAGCACATTCACCAGCAACGTTTCACAGCGTTTTCGAAACCGGAATATCTCGAGTCAACGATACGAACCATTGGCGTTTAATCTACTTGGACGCACTCATCATCGCCGACCATCCGTCTTACAGCCTCACTGGAAAGAAGTCGCGTGCTGCTGCATTATCACATGGCAGGCTGAATGACCTCCAGCTTTTCCCTCCCCTTTGCCTTGCGACTGGACGCTGCCCCACTCCCGATACCACCCATTGCCATTTCACCACGACACACTCGTGAAACGTGCCAAAAGAAAAAAAAAAATACTCGAGGTGAGTGTTCAAAAGCGGCTACAATGACACATTCCATCTCCAGACATTGCCATTGCGGCCTTTAATGCAATCATCACCAAGGATTAATATTCATCTGGAAAAACTCACATCTGTACAGTTACAGCTACAGTTACTGTTGCAGTAATCATCACCGCCATCATCATGCCGAGTATCCAGTCTCACCTCCTCTCCTGGCTCGTCTGGTTCCGCATGAAGGGATACTTTCAGTCCCCCGAGGCCTTCCGCAAGAGCATCCAGGCCAGTCGCAAAGCTCAGGATCACCGCCCGCCTGCATCTCTGCACAGGCGTCTCATCGTCGAGGAGCGCAAGATCGAGCTCAACATTGACGGCCACAAGGGCGAGTCCTACAGCGTCTACGAGGTGGCACCGAAGTCGGAGCTGCCCACTCAGGCTCAAATCCTGTATCTTCATGGAGGCGCCTTTGTGCATGAGATTATCTCCCAGCAATGGCAGCTGATTGCCACCCTGGCCGAGCGCTTGCAGGCTGTTGTCACCGTTCCCATCTACCCGCTTGGGCCGGAGTTTAAACTGATGGAGATTTATGACGTGGTCCAGCATCTCCATGACGAGCTCGCCCTCCCTGCAAGAGATAACACACCGTTATGGCTTGTAGGGGACTCGGCTGGCGCCACCATGGCCATCGCTTTGACCCAGCGTGCTCTGCTGGCGAGCGGACCCGTCGCCTCCCGGGTCGTCCTCATCTCCCCCATAGTCTCGTGTGTATTCGACGACGAGGAAACCAGGGCGGCTGCGAAGAAGGATCCCTGGATGGATATTCCGGGTCTAGAGGAGCTGACGAGGCTTATTGCCCCGGATATCCCTCCGGAGGATGCCCGCGTCAGCGTTATCAACGGGGCGCTGGATGAACTGCCGCCAACCATGGTCTACACGGCGTCCGAGGACCTGCTGACGCCGCAGACCAAGATATTCGTGGCCAAGGCCAAAGAACATGGCAGGGAGGTGGATCTGATCGAAGGCGAGGGGATGATGCACGACTGGCCACTGCTGCCCATACCTGAAGCGGAAGAGGCGGTGGATCTGATGGTCTACTGGCTGGAGAGAGCCAAGACGGCTCGACGATAATTTTCGGGGTCAGGGTGCTTCATCTAATTGCACCTGGCGATGGGGGGATATGTCTGATTTATTATGTGGAGATGTTTCCAAGGGTACCTAGCTATATGGAGCGGTGATATGGAGAAGCGTACGACGACGACACACAGCATGGGTATTTTTCTTGTCCTCACTTTTGGCTATTTTTAAAGGGGATATTTTGGATTAACGGATCATTTGTGGAAATATTTCGAGGCGAGCGATGCACTTGCAAACGGGCATTGGGTTTGGATTGGGGCATCGGGCCGATGGCTAGGACTTGAGCACTGGTTGCGCAAGCAGGAGGTGACATTTCATGATGATGATGACGAATTGGTGGTGTTCCGAATAGACACATTTGATGATGAGACTCTGAAGCCAGGACTTGCGGGGGAGGGGGGGCAGAACATACGATAATTACACCTTCTTACCGTGGCGGAGCCTGGGGGTGCTGACGATTAACTACCGAAGCGAGGACCTGCCAGATGGATCAAGGGAGGCTTTGCCTATTATACGAATTGTCAAGGGGGTTTTCCCCATGATTACACAGCCTGATGAGTCAGATGATACGGCAATACGGAGTACGGAATTGATTAAGCTTCTATTCCTGTCCGTGATCGACGGCCGTACGAAGATCCGCAGCAATTGTTTATTTTTGCACATACACATACACACACACGCACGCACACACGACCAATCTCGCCAAGTTGATCGTCTCCCGTGCCCTTCAGCCCCCACGCGATTGTTCCTGAAGCTAGGACGCAAGCCACACAGATAAATGATCAGGAACCAATTCTCGACCATTGTCGTGCGTGTAGATATTGCGCCGAAAGGTGATCATATGAAGGAACGTAAACTATCCCTCGGTATAATAGCCGTCATATCGACGGAACCGCCGAAAAAAGTAGTCGTCATCACTCTGAAGCAAAACAAACAAAAAAAGAAAATGAAGCAATCTGGGAATCATCTGTCGTGATTAATCATCGCATATTAAAACAAAGCAGGGGGAGGAGAGGAGGGTCTGGAGTGTTGGAACATGCAAGCGCTCCTTTGACTGGGATGAATCTGGAGAAACTGGAGGAAACAGGAAAAAACCCTTGCCCCGAGCAGGTAATAACATGCTCACATATATGTGTTCTAGACTCTTTTGACAACGTCAATGCAACGAGAGGGGGCCTGAACGCGACGGACCTTGCACACTGATCGACCTGTTATGTTGCCCATTCCCCTTATCTGATTGTATATGTACGAAAAAAAAGAAGGGTAGGGGTATATCACGGCAATCGCCGAATTAATCGACTTACTTGTTACTCGAATTGTAAGGACAGCCCAGACCCCCCCTTGCAATCCCGGCAGTCGGCACTGGGAGAGAGCCCAGCCATTGGAGGGAATCCAGCTTGACCTTGTTTCTGCTGCTTCCTCTTCCTAGCGCAGGGCCGAACATTTTGTCTCAGATGGCGTGGTCTCCCTCCCGATTGATAATGGATGATGAATGGGAGCGTAGCGGATTAATGGATTGTCAGTTATTGTTTCTGCTTTGGGATGGGATGAGGTTCGGAGTTGGTGAGAGAGTGAGATTGAGAGAGAGAGGCATTGCGTGGCCTTGATGCATGATCGGAGAGTTGAAACGTAGGGCTTAGACGTTATGGGGTATCTACCAGAGAAAAAGGGCCGACGGTTGTTGACGATGTTAAACTCCAAGGATAGAGAATGGGTATAAGAGAGAGGACGAGGACGGCTTCAATCAACTCCCTTCTCATCACTCATCATCACTCATCAGCATCATTGAGCACTTCTCAGCCTCTCATCTCAATCATCTGACAAGTCTCTGCTAAGGAAGCATCTCTTTCTACAAAAATGCACTTCACTCTCTCCGTTGTGGCCTTTGTGGCCTCGGCCGCCGCCGCTCCTACTTGGACCGGCAAGCCCACCTTCACTGGCAAGCCGACTCTGACCTTTAGCCACCCGGCTGGTCCCAAGCCTACCTTCACCTGGACCGAGAAGCCTGGCCATACCTTCACTTGGACTGGAAAGCCTACCTTCACTCACAAGCCTGAGGAGCGTGAGCTTACTCTCTCTCATGAGCCTACTCATGAGCACACTCATACCTTCTCTCACCCAACTGGCAAGCCTACCTGGACTGAGGAGCCTGGCCACGAGCACACCCATACCTTCTCTCACCCAACCGGCAAGCCTACTTGGACTGAGAAGCCTTCTCACACCTTCACCCACCCAACTGGCAAGCCCACCGGCACTCACAAGCCTGAGGAGCGTGAGATTGCTTTCTCTCACGAGCCTACTCATGAGCACACCCACACCTTCTCCCACCCAACTGGCAAGCCTACTTGGACTGAGAAGCCAACCCACGAGCACACCCACACCTTCTCTCACCCCACCGGAAAGCCAACCTTCACCGGCAAGCCCACCTTCACCCACAAGCCCGAGGAGCGCGAACTCACCCACACCCACACCTTCTCTCACCCTACCGGCAAGCCCACCTGGACCGAGGAGCCCGGCCACGAGCACACCCACACCTTCACTCACCCTACCGGCAAGCCTACCTGGACTGAGAAGCCAACCCACACCTTCACCCACCCTACCGGAAAGCCCACCGGCACCCACAAGCCCGAGGAGCGTGATCTTACCTTCACCCACCCTACCGGCAAGCCTACCTGGACCGAGAAGCCCTCCTTCAGCCATACCTTGACCTTCACCCACCCAACTGGAAAGCCCACCTTCACCCACAAGTCCGAGGAGCCCAAGCCCACCTTCTCCCACGGACCCAAGCCCAGCCACACCTTTGAGCAGCGCAGCTTCACCACCATTACCTTCAGCCGCCCTCCCAAGCCAACCTGGACCGAGAAGCCTTCCCACACCTTCACCTTCACCCACCCCACCGGCAAGCCCACCGGCACCTTCACCCACCCTGCCGGCCCCAAGCCCACCTGGTCCGGCGAGGAGCAGAACTAAGGCCTGAGATTCAAAGCTTTTGGTCAAGAGACAGAACTGTATAGGGTGTAAAAGGAAACTTGTACATATGCACTCTGTATATATGCCACTCATTGGAGTGCTCACTCTTCTTTTAAGGGGACGGGATTTATTTTTTTGTTTGGTGGATTGGTGATATTTGTTGGATATTGGATAGCTGGGGGTTTTTGGGATAGTTGGGACTTTGGGGGGGAATATGGTAGATAGACAATGATATAAACGGAGTTGTCAGAAAACTTGACTTGTTCCCATGATTTGATAGTGATTATCCATGATGAGAATGATGACGGTGGTGATAAGTGGAGAGGCGGGGGTCCTTGCATGCGCATCAATCCGCTGTACGCTGTATGAGTTGTACAAAACAACCCATTTGCCGAGATGACTTGTCTTGGAATGCATGCATATGCATCTCTGCTCTTCGTTTGTTTTTTTTTGTTGTCGACTCCTCTCTCCCGTCCCGTGTCTTGCCGTGCCGTGCCAAGAGGAATGATTTGACTGGGTGGAGGGGGCGAGGGGGGCGTTTTAGGCGAAGTGCTGGGCATTTCTTTTTTTCTTTTTCGGTTGAATGCTGTTAGCCGAGGTGTGGCATTGCATGACAGGCTTGGCGGGCTTGATGGGTTGATTTGCTGACGGATATATCCATGTACTTGGTAAATAAATACTAGGTACGAGTATGGAGTAGGTACGGAGTAGACAAGCAATGCATTATCAGTGCAACGGTTATGGGGAGCGGGACGCCGCAAACGGGTGGTTGATCAATGCACTTGGCCTTTGATGCATTCTCGTTTGTTTGTACTTATTCAACTGGCCGATATTTTCTGTTTGTTTGTTTCGCTGCTTGTTTGCTGTTTGTTCACTGTTCTGTTTGTTGTCAATCCCTCCATGCACGTTGCCAGCGGTCAAACGTCTAGGCTCCGTAAAAAAAGAAACCTTTCCTATACGAGCATTGTTCTCGAATCTTCCAACACCCTCCAAGCTTATCCACTAGTGTCTCTCTCCAGATTTCTAATCTTGGGGGGTCTTAAAAGCTGTCCTGTCTCCGCTCCTGCCGCATCCACGCTGCCCCGCCTTTAAGAATACAGGGTCCTCTAAGAGGCGCCGCCCCCCTCCTATCCCCTCCAGCTCCCCTCCATTTTCCCATTTCCACTCTTAAAACATTCATGAAGCTCTAGTGGTCTGTCTTGTCTTGTTCTAGCATTCTACTTGTAGGTACCTCTAACGCTCTACTGGGTGGTGCTGCTGTTGGGTAATTAATGACGAACCGGGACCGCATCATGCACATAAACGTCGACCCTTTGCTTCGCCACTTTTTCTTCTAATCCTTGGCATCAAATCAACTGGTTGAGAGTTTGGGATTGGCAGGCGACTTTGCATTGTGCATTGTGCATTGTGCATTTGCATTTGCAGTTGCATTTGGATATTCGGAAAAATACGCCTTGCGACAGACAGACGGACGGACGGACGGACAGACATTGTTTCCTCCTTCTTTTTTCTTTTATTAATCACTTCTTGGGGGATCATGTCGTTTTGACACTTGGCCTCTACTATCGATATTTTTGCTGGTTTATTGAGCACCTATTGCTATCACAGCTCGACTCTTTTCTTCTCTTCCTCTCTCTCTCTCACCTCTCGCTGCATCGCTACAACCTGAGCTCCTCGACACCTAATATCCAACTTCACCCCTCCTCGTCGCAGCCCAAGAAAACAAGTCGCAATGTCTAAAGCAACAGCCCTCAAGGAGGAAGGCAACCGGCACTTTACCTCTGGTGACTTTGTCGGTGCCGACGCCCTCTATTCCAAGGCGTACGTCTATTATATTCTGCTCAACCCTCACCATTACCAACCGACCAAGCTAACCGCCAACATCTCTGCAGCATCATCGCCGACCCCAAAAACCCCGCCCTCTACACCAACCGCGCCATGGCCCGCCTCAAGCTCGGCTACTGGGACTCGGTCATCTCAGACTGCCAGACCTGCCTCGGCCTCGCCCCCCAGAACATGAAGGCCCACTACTACCTCTCCCAAGCCCAGCTCTCCATCGGCGACTTCGACAACGCCGTCACCCACGCCCTCGAGGCCCACGCCCTCTGCGCCGCCACAAACGACAAGTCCCTCGCCGCCGTCACCGCCTTGGTCCTCAAGTGCAAAAAGGACAGCTGGGATCACCTCGAGAAGAAGCGCAGGAGGGAGAACCAGGATCTGGAGAGGGAGGTGCTGGATCTGCTGAGGAGGGACAGGGACGAGACCCTGATGGCCGTCGGGGACGACGACTTTGAGAAAAGGACTGTGAGGGAGGAGGCCGAGGGGAAGATGAAGATGATTAGCCACATGTTTGAGCAGACAAGGGCGCAGTCCGAGAAGAGGCGCGAAGTACCAGAATGGGCCATTGACGACATAACCTTTGGCTTCATGGTCGACCCCGTCATCGTACGTTCAATCCCTCAACACACTGCCCCTTGTTGACCATTTACTAACACATATTGTCGCGGCAGACCAAGACAGGCAAATCCTACGAGCGCGCCGCCATCATGGAGCATCTCCGCAGACACCCCAGCGACCCCCTCACCCGCGACCCCCTCCAAGCATCCGACCTCCGACCCAACCTCGGACTCCGCCAGGCCTGCGAGGATTTCCTGGAAGAGAACGGCTGGGCTGTCGACTGGTAGTCAAGCTAAGAAGGGACTTTTCCGGCACCTGAGTAGTATGGAAATAATCATCACCTACTTTTCTCCTTTCTTCTCCTCTCCTCTTCTTTTCTCTTCTTTCATCTTTCTTTTTCTTCTTCTTTTCTCATCTTTTTCTTTTTCTTTTCTCTTCGTTTTTCTTCATTTATCTTCTCTTCTCTTCTCTTTTTGTTTGGAGGTTTGGAGGTTTGACGGAGGGGATGATGCGAAAACGCGGGCATGGATACGGCGTTGCGGACTACAGGGATTCAAATTTATTCATACAGTTTATTCATACAGCATCAAATACTCAATAGGTTTACACTCATAGATACAAAATATCGGTGGATAGAAAGCTTCTACCAAACTTGAAAAAAAAACTTTAGTCCAGGCACAAGAGTGTTTAAAGGCAGTTATGATCGAATCCAGGGGTTATTGATGCCAGTATCGTCTCAGCACTTGGGAGCAATAAAACACCCCAAATCATTTCTCATCGTATCAATACACATCGCAAACGGCAGATCATAAATGAGCATTATTCCATCTTGTATTGCTAATCCTGCTAGCCTACAATGTCCGTCGTGGTCGCGTTGTCGCTCATGTCCCACATCTATAATACCAAGACTGTTTCATCCCCCCCTCCCAACTCCAAAGGCACAATGGCATCCCTATCGACTTTCGTATACGTTGGGTATCTGTCATGACCATCCAATACACTTTCTATGTCATGTCGTCAAAAAACAGGAAAAAAAAGAATAAGCCTCCTTAAAAAATAATGCCACCAAAAACGCCAAAATAATGCAGCATCGTATCATTACCCCCCCCCCCCCCCCCCCCCTTTTTTTTTTTTTTTGATCTGTTCCTCACTTTTCATCATATAAAAGCTTGTGGTGCTGGTCCCGGGATATCCGGATCACTCTCTTGTGTCCTAACAAGACCCACGCGTTCCTCTTCTGATGGTTGCGGTGTCCGTCGGAATACTCTGTTGAAGGAATATTGTCGCTGGGTTGAATGCGGAGGCGGTGTTGGTGCTAAGCTCTGAGCATCAGCAATTTCACTAACGTCAACTCTATGGTATTCGCTATCTTGGTGAAAGATGTGCTCTCGGGTTGGTCCATAATAAGCATCAGCTTCGTCGTCGGGTTTGTGGTGTAGTACGGTGATTTCGGTCAAGGGGACGGGATGCATCGGACTGCGCATCTTGTCTGTGTGGTAGTCGTCGTGGGAGTGTATGGTTATGTTGGGGGTATTGCGTGGTCTCCTAATCGTGCCTGCTATGCTGGAGAAGATTGTGCTGGCGCCATCGTGTTCCTCGAGCTCTTCATCCGTAGGAAAACGTGACATGCCCAAGGGTGGGTGAGGGCTGCGTGGACTGCGTGGCACTCCTGGAGATAGGGGGACGGGTGTAGGTGAAGTCGCAGATCGTGCGCGGAGACTAGACGCCACGGTCCGTCTTCGCCTGAGGCCGTCCCACTCATACATGACTTGTCCGTCTTCGCTAATGGGTTCCATTTGCTGCATCATCAACTTCTCTTCGTGCAAGCGCTTGAGCTCCTCGGCTTCCATTCGCATCCGGGACTTTGAAATACGCCTGACGATGGCGGCCGCGCCTCGGATCGCATCTGCCTTGGGCTCAGTTTCGGGCTGTTCCTGCTCAGCAATGGTGTGGATTTGATCGAGATCGCCATTGAACACCGCAGCGTCGGGGACGTCTTTGGCCGACTTTGATAGTTGCAGTAATACCACGCCTGAACATATCGTCAAGAAACCAAGCACAACAGTGACAATGGATTGCGCAGTTCCCTTGAAGCCCTGGAATAAAACAGCGGACGTGATAATCGTTGTGCTCGTGAAATAGACATAATATGTAGGGGTAACGATAGCGGCGTTAAAAATGTTGAGAGCTTTCTGTTTCCACATTAGTACTCGGATGCATCGGAACAGGCTCACTGGAAGCCAGGGGGGTTGGGTCAAGATGCTCACATTGAGGAAAATGATTTCAGTAAGCAAGGTGCCAATGACAAAGACAAAAAGGACCCATAAGAACCACTCCTTATACTGCGGTTTGCCGCCAATCCATGCAATAATGGCAGCACCGAGACCCTGGGTCGATACGACGCTCAAACCCCCTACCCAGCTGCAGATGGAGATGTATACCAGCATATTCTTATTGCCATACTTTGGTCCAACAAAAAACGCCGTTATGATGGATCCAACGATGATGACGCCTGTGTAGGTGAGGAAGCCTGGCGTAATAACGTAGTGTCTCATCTCTTGGATATCGGCGACCGACGATTCTTGCGGCGCATTCATGACAATGACGACGGATCCGATGATGCAGAGAAAGCATGCGACTTTCCCCACCAGACTTAGGCGCTCCTTGAGGAAGATGGCAGAGAGGATGGTTGTAAGGACGACGGACAAGGCACCAAGTGGTGTTACGAGGATGGCGTCGGTAAAGGCGTAGGCGACAAAGTTGCAGATTTCGCCAATAATCATCAGTGTCATACCGGCCCACCAATAGCCATTCTTGAGATATCCATAGCCCTCGCCCGCGACCTCGTTGTATTTTTCGTTTGCTCTTAGCAGGCCGACCTTTTTGAGAACAAATGACGTTCCAATAAAGACGCCGGAACCCACGGCGAGGCTAATGCCAACAGTTTTGTAGTATGCCGGTCGTTCAGAGCCAGCGCCTCCAGGAACGATTCCGCCCCTGGCGTATAGATCGTACTCCATCGTAGCCTCGGTCGCCGCAGGCTGGTGATGGGAAAGAGAGAAGGAAAGAATGGGAGGAGGAGGAGGAGGAGGAGGAGGAGAAGAAGATTTGCGAATCGAGCTCGGGTGGTTACATGGGGGGGGATCGAATCGAAGTATGTTTCGTCTAAGTCGCTGTAGGTGCGTGCATGTGTGGCGAGGGCGTGCGTAAGAATAGCAGATGATGAAAGATGTAAAAGGAAAGAAGAGAAGAAAAAAATACAGTTCAATAGAATGCCCAGGCCCAAAGTCTCCCTGCGATGGATCCGTCAAAGGCTTTTTCTCCCGGGTGGCTGGGGATGGGCGATGATGATGACGAGGGCGAAGAATGGACGGGAGGAAACCGGATTTTTGAAAGTGTGTCCAGAAATCGTACCAGCCGACGGACGGGGTCCATGGATGCCAAAAGGTTTCCATTGAGAGGGACGATCGAGGCTGAGACAGTAGCCGCTGGAGCATGTGGCTTCAAAGGGGGCTTGGTGCAACGTCGCCCCAGCGCACTGGAGCCCTGTGAGAGGGTCGTGGGGAAGCTAAGGGGAGCTTGGCATAGCGCTACAGGCCCCTGGAGCCCTGCAAGTTACAGGGGACTGTCAGCAAGCAATTGGGGATGCGACGCCTGGAAGCTAGCCCTGGAGAGCTTTGCTGCAAAGCGACCTCGGCTGGAGCTTGGTAACCTTGGGGGAATCTATTTAATCCATAGCGCTGGGATTCCGCATCGAGATCCGGAAGGAAAAGCAAAAGGAGGGAAGGTTGCTTGGATGGATGGATGGATATTAAGCGAAAACTTCTACTTGTAGAATTCGACATGAAACGCACAACATCATCAATCCATCCATTCTTGGATCTATTTTTCTTTTATTAATCCATGCTTGCAGATATTTGCTATTTTATACGAGAAGGGCATCGGGGCCACGCACGCACGCACACACATCTTGAGTCTACCATGCACCAACATACATGCACATCTACACATACTGCACAGTCACACACACACACACACACACACACAAACGAGTACGAGTTGCATCCTTGAATCTATAAATACCCATGTTCCAATGCCAACAGATGTAACCTTGGCCCGTGGCGTTTCAAGCAAACATCACCTGCAGTGTTTGTCTGCCCTGCACTATCGCTTGAACTGCCATGACTAACGAAGACTACAGATCTTGACTCGATAGACAGCAGACAAAGCCTTCTGTGGCTGGCTGTTACAGAATGCCTCTCTTTGAGTTGGGCGAACATTGGAGGAGCAAGGCTCTGCTGTCTGTCCAACAACATCAGACGTTTCAAGCCTGATGGTCCCGAGCAAAACTTGAGACCAGATGCTAATTTAAGCTGCGGCTTAGCGTGTTGCCCCTGTCCTGGTCACGGAGGCCCTGCATCCCATCAATCTCAAGAACCTTCCTTTTCTCTTTCAGTCTTCAAGGTTTTTGCTTGGATTCTTTAGGACTCCAAACGGGAACGCCGTCTCAATGTCCCATAGCAACCACCTCGGTCAAAGGCCTACTTCGGCTTGGCATCTGGAGTACAAGTAATAAAAGTCAGCACTGAATCAACTTGACTTTTACTTGCTACATTGTAATCTCAACAAATGGGCATCACGGGCTGATTATTAATTGCCCCTTTATTTCTCTACCGCTAGAACGAACGGTTAATGCAGGTATCGTTGCAACACCAGGATCAACAGTCCTGCCCCTGATCATCACCATTCACTGGTCGGTTTCTGATTTTTCACAGCGCGACCCCACCATTGGTGCCCCGCGATAATTCCCGCCTTGGCTTCGCTCATGCTGTCTCAGCGTGTTTCAATGCTCAACCACTGGAATCGCTGTGCCAAGGTTGATGTTGACAATGCCATTACTGATCTGCCCTCTTGAACATGGTGATTGATAAGGTAGCTCCAGACGATTCAGATCACAAGGCTTGAATAGATTTTATACCGAGTCATGTTTTCCGGATGGATTCGATCCGAAGCCATAAACAAAAGCCTCGCTATATAGCTGACTATCCGTGTCTCTCAAGGGAGCTAAATGGCCGATACGAGCATGCGATGTTGATGGCATATTCATGAACATGACTATGATGGAACATATGGATATCTCTGTCCTAAACAGTTTATGCGACACCTGCGTTGTAAGAGAAGCTTGACCAGACATGTGAACCTCTCTTGTTTTCCACAACGGACGCCTGACGCAGGGTGTACAGTGTGAAATACGCTGAGTAAGGAAGCCCGTTTTGGTACAGGCTACTCTGTACATCTTATGATATGCTCAGTGTGCCAACCGGAAGTTTGGATGTACCTAATTGTCCTACTTGGCACACGCCAAAAAGAAAAAAGAAAAAAGAAAAAAGAAAAGAAAAGACTCCAGGGCTGTTTTAAAGTTCCAATTCGCCCAAGATGTAGCATCAGTTGTAGTAGACTTGACTTTGATGGTCAATTATAGAGGATGATTATAGAGGCTGGTAGGTGGTACCTCTGCAGTCCGTCTCAGAGCAAAGTCGTTCCTTGGTTCTTCCGAAAGTGCCTCCAATCGGCAAACAGCCCACTCGAGCTCCATTGAAACCTCATCTCGCATCCATCCTTCAACTCCAAAACGCTGGATTGCAAAGCCATTGGGAGCTGACACGGCGCCGTGTCTCCCGCCGACAATGTCCGCATCGCTCCTCCGATCGCGTCTGGTTGCCTCGGGCATCCGATCAGCTCCCAGACCGTGCACAACAAGCACCCACCTCCTCGCCGCCCGTCGCCATGCATCGTCGTCGAGCTCGTCCGGCGCTGCATCTGCTCAGTTCGGCGGCGCAAAGATAGCATTGTACAGCGGAGCGCTTGCGACGTCTCTGTACTTGGGATACCTTTACGCTACCGATACGCGGGCCTTTCTCCATCAGTACGTTGTGCCGCGGGTGATTAGAGGGGTGTTTCCCGATGCCGAAGATGCGCACCATGCGGGGACCGTGGCCCTGAAGCAGCTTTACGAGCTCAATCTCCACCCTCGAGAGCGTGGGACTCTGCACGATGCCTCGCAGCTGTCCGTCTCCGTCTTCGACAACCAATTGACCAACCCGATTGGCATCTCGGCCGGGTTGGACAAGGACGGCGAGATCCCCGATGCGCTCTTCGCCCTCGGAGCCGGCATCGTCGAAATCGGCGGCTGTACCCCTCTCCCCCAGGAAGGTAACCCGAAACCACGAGTATTCCGCGTGCCCGTCCTGGACGGAATGGTCAACCGATACGGCCTAAATTCCAAGGGCGCCGACGACATGGCCATTCGCTTGCGAAACCGAGTGCGCCGTTTTGCGCGCTCTTGGGGATTCAGCGAGGAGGAAGTCTTGAATGGCGAGGCTGGAGTACCTGCGGGAAGCCTGCTCCCTGGAAGACTCTTGGCTGTGCAGATTGCCAAGAATAAGGAGACGGATGAGCGAGACGAAAAGGCTGTGGCAAAAGACTACGTCTACTGCACCCGGCGGCTGGCCAGATATGCCGATGTGATTGTGGTCAACGTCAGCAGCCCAAACACACCGGGACTGCGAGATCTGCAGGCCACGGAACCCTTAACACGACTCTTGAGCGCGGTGGTCGGTGAGGCCTCTCGGGCGGACAGAAAATCCCGCCCCAAGGTCATGGTCAAGGTGTCGCCAGATGAGGATGAAGATGCGCAGATGGAAGGCATTGTGGAAGCAGTGCAGAGAAGCGGCGTCGATGGCATCATCGTCGGAAACACCACCAAGAGGCGAACAGGACTGATCCCACCCGGAATCAGGCTCACCATCAAGGAGCAAAAAGCGCTCATGGAGCAAGGGGGTTACTCCGGCCCCGCCATGTTCGACAGGACCTTGGATCTAGTCGGCAGGTATCGCAAGATACTAGACTCGCAGCCGGTTCGAAAGGGCCAAGGAGAGAAAGTTCTCTTCGCCACGGGCGGCATCACGAACGGAGAGCAGGCGTTGAAGATTCTGAATGCCGGCGCGAGTGTGGCCATGGTGTATACGGGGCTTGTGTACGGAGGTGCCGGGACGGTGACGAGGATTAAGGGTGAGATGAAGGAGGCTATTCAGGCGAGCAAATAGTAACAAAAATTAGAGGGGCTAAATGAATCCTCGTGTGGGTGATGTCGAAAATACCACTGGTCGATGCTGCTGCAAGTGTTTATAAAAGTTGAAGCGATAGAACAAAAGATCAAGAGATTATATATCAAGAGTCACTCCTTGGCTTGGATCCTTGTGTGTGTTTTGTCATATCTAATGCTAAAGAGCTATGAGTAGCATCACCAAGAAAAGATTTCATCACCAGGGACCGCCAAAATCTATGATATCTAATATTCAAAGCTTGATTTACATAAAAATACATGATACTCTAACCAAGCGACATAAAGACAAAAACTTAAAAAAAAGTACGCAACATTCGTCAACCTCAAGAGCTAGCCCGCCCAGAAACAGTCTCCTGAATCTCACGCATCTTCTCCCTCGCCTCCCTCACGCCCTCTTCGACGCGACGCCTAAACTCTGGATCCTGCTCGCTCTCCAGAGCGACGTTTTCATTCCGAATGATGTCTAGCGTCTCTCTGATGACATTCATATGGGCTTCGATTTTGGTCTTTAGTTCTTCCTGGAAGTCCCTAGCTAGATCGTCGAATCGCTTCTTGAACTCGTTCATGTGGTTTACGAACAACCTCTCTGGACCGACCGTCCCATTGATGATGGCCTTGCGGCGCTTGTCGCTTCCCGCACCTATTCATCGTTAATCATCTTATACTTATGGCGATAGGCAGACGTGGCATACCGGATTCATGACGGGCAGAAATGTAGCCTTCTTCCATAGCTTTACCAAAAATCGAACTGCGAATACTAGACAAAGCATCCGTGTCCAAGCGCCTAAACCCAGATTGTGGTCAGTAATACAGAAAGAAAAAATTGCCTGCGGAAAACTCACGAAAGATCACTTCCAAACTTTGTGCAAATGTCCTCAACATCTGCCGCCATTTGCTGGGAACGAGAGTCCACCGCTTCAACGAGGGTAGTCGACGATGGCGAGATTTCACCAATCTCCGCCTCTAATCTATCCTTAGTACACAGCGACAAGAATGTTTTGCAAAGTTCTCTGGGATTTCGTCGACTTACCAATGAATTCGTTTGCCCAGTCAGCCAAATTCTCAATCAGGTCCGTCAGATCACCTCCCTGGGAGCCAGCCATGTTGCATAGGTTGCGATACAGCTCGGACACATCGCTGACCATTTCTGCCATGGCCTCCTCGTTCCAGTTGCGCTGTCCAATGGTTGGTGTATAATGATCACCCGACTGTCGAACAAAGGCGGCGTAAGATGCTATACAGAAAAGTTAGAGACTGACAGGGCTAGCCAGGTGTATTTGAGAATTACAGTGATGCCACTATTCGATACAGATTAGCAAACTTGTTTCTGAACATTGGAGGATCGGTGATGCTTACTCCTGCCCACTCCGAGCACGCAGAATTCGCCTCTTGGCTCCAGCTAGCGGTTTGTCGCTCTACATCTCATTAGCATATCCCTACTTACACATCTCTTAACCACGCTTACCATCAAAAATACGCTGCTTAAACTCATCCTTGATAGTTTTCCCGGCTTTGCTCATCGCAGAGTCGCGTCCTAATAACCCCTAAAAGTTAATTAGTGTCGGGGGAGACGTCACGGGGTGCTTGATAAAATGAACGCACTCTCTGCAAGCGAGACTCGACATTATCGAGGGCCTGGCGAATAATCGCCTTTTGTTCGGCGCCCATGTTGCCAGCCCCAGACTGGACCCAAAGCTCAACATCGGCGAGAAAGGCAGGGACATCCTTTTGGATGTATTTTGTCGCAATGCGTAGCTGGCTTTCTGCGACGATGGAGATGCAGTGCTTGCGGACTGCCTTGATGCCGCTCAGTTCGAGGAACGGTAGGAATCTATCCTTGTTGTCCTCTCGGTGTTTCCAGTAGTCAGTGTTGCTGACACAGAACACTTGCAGCATCCCGCGAGGGACTTTGTTCTTGTACAGATCCTTGAGGCCCTTGATAACGATGTCGTTTCGAGTTGTCATGAGAAATCCTTTCAAACTGTTGGACAAAAGGTTAGAATACGTTAAATAAGAATTTGGCTGATCTGCTTTGACTCACTCAAGCTGCATCTTCTCGATTGATTTCCTAATCATCACATCATTAGCAGAAGCCTTTACACGTGTATCGTTTCACATACCTTTTTTGCCTCTCATCTCGAGTGACTTCCATTTCTTCCTCGTCATCTGACCAATCTTCTTCATCCAGCATCTTTTGTAGTTCACGCAGTTCACTCTTTTCCACGGCAATGTCGGTCATGAACTTGCCAACCTTTCGTGATCTTTCATCCTTCCAGTCTTTCTTCGCCTCTTCCGCACGAATGTCCTATTTCCTATGAGTGTCTTTCCACATGACTAGCAACAGCACATTACTTACATCGGCCTTGGTGCAAATGATACCAACTTGAGACAGGCGGGCTCGGTTGGCGAGGTCAAATACGCTCGTGACTCCTACATCGGTGGTGGCTCTGCCAATATTGCAGATGGCAAAAACTTGGTCGCATTCAAGCAAGTAGCGCTCCGTGATATTTTGCCTAGCAGAGTTCAAGTCCCGGAGGCCTGAGAAATGTTCATGTTAGACAAATATGTGCTTGCGTTGATAGGTCTACTTACCAGGAAGATCAACCAGCACAAGACCCTTGCTGAGGATATGTGCCCTTGAAAAGACCCTGAGACAATCAGCGACATGTTGCACAAGTATTTATGCAAGCTTAATTGGCCCAGAATACTTACTTGATCTTTCGAATAAACGGCCAGACTGAAGGCTGTGAGCTTCCAGTCACTTCAGAAGTAAGGCGCATCAAGCGATCAGAACACTCCACCAGTGACGAATTCACATGGCGGCCACCGACCGTTGACGGAAACACCTCGCGAACCCACGAAAGGACCGAGTCCAATACCATAGATTCCGAATCTGAGAGGAGAAACTGGTCGCTGTGGAGCCGAGGACCAAACATGGCTCGAAATGTGTCACGGGCAACGTTGGCTCGTTGCTCAAAGTCCTCCCTTTCGCCAACCTCTAGATCGTTCTGTTGCAGGTGATAGTGTCTGAAAGATCGTAACAGTTCTTTGATCTGGGCATTTATATCCTCAATGCTAAAAGTTTCCACCTCAACTGCGAAATTGTCTGCGGCGTGATAGTGGTATTCCGTGACCACGCAAGTGCATGCTGCTCCGCTGTTGCTCTACCAAACTGTCAGCTATTTGGCATGAATATTCAGTTGTTGAAGCATCTACTTACCGTTCTAGCAAGTCCACGGTAATCCAGAAGCGAATTCAGCAAACTGCTTTTGCCTATAAGAAATTATTGTCAGATTAATTAAAGTCATCAGAGTTCAAAGCTGAGATCAACTCACCAACACCGGAATCGCCAACGAAGCCCACAGTTCTAGTTGATGGACATTGGAAGTTTGCCAAGCGTTCGGCTTCGGAATGAAGTCGTCGCATCATCGAATCAGGATCTTGGTGTAGTGCACTGTTGCCAAGCGTCTCCTTCAAATCCGAGGCAAGGGACTTGGTATCCATAAAGCATCTCTGGAATGATGCTTCATGGAAGGGTTCGGGTGGTGCTTCCTCATCTTCAACTCTATGAGGAACGCTGTTGATGTTAGAGCCCGAGCGACGTCGGCGAGACGCTCCAGGGCTACGGCTGGGCGTTTGACTTTCGGGTTCAAGATGTGCCACAATCTTGTCTGAGCCATCTACAACTCTGTCGACAGCAGTAGCCAATTCATTCATTCCAAGTGGGTTAGGGCTGAATATTTGCAGATCATTAATCTGTCTCGTAATAGTAACATCGCGAGCCTGTGAGCGGCGAACAGGTGTGCGGGGGCTTCTGGCAACACTCGCATGTCGTGAAGTGGCAGACGACGAAGGAGTAAAGACTATAGATGGGGAGGGAGACGATGTAAATCGATTCTCACTGCTAGCCTTGTAATGCTTATTGGGCGAGTCTTCAGGTGCCTCTTCCGTTGAAGGGAGTGGCACATCAATATTTGCGAAGATGCGGGGGGTAGTTGATCTGACATTATCCGTGGTTGATGAATTAGATGTCTCGCCTTCAGTATCCGCATGGTTTGCGGTGGAAGCTTGGATGGAGGGCGCCATCGAAAATGTGAATGTAAATTCCTATATATAGAAGTTAGCAAACCTACAAAACATAAAAAACAGCTCATGGGGGAACTTGCAGTCTTGTTTGGAAAAGGGGGCATGTTAATATCGAAAGATTGTCTCGAGGTCAGAATGGGGTACAACGATGGTTGTCGCTTTTGGGAGACGCGGCTGTAACAAGTTTATAAAACATATCACACCGTACATCATGGTAAGGACAAATATTTATAAGTTCCAGAATACTAACCCTGTCCCGACCCAGTGGACGCACCTCCCGCCAAGGCGGCAAAATCAACCTCGAGGCATATCAACTCTGTCTCAGTCTCTTCTCAGTCCCAGTGTGGTTGCAGAGAATGGCCGAAGGAACGAAGGAGTTCCCACCCGGCCCGGAGCCGCCATGCCGTCCAATAGCATCCGTTACCATCTTAACGGTAGAACCAACATGCATATTCTCACCACACCTTATTGGTCCTTCACACCAAAAAAGACATGGGAGGGTATCATCCATGCGGGCCATGGTCGTGCTGCTGCATAATACGTTTCAACTATATTTGTTGTTGACAAAGAGATTGGTGTCTGCTGCTTAATGATAATGCTGATGCTACCACATCTGTGGACGTGTCTTGGTGGATCAAAAATAGCAGCCCTTGCACTCCCCATCACCTGATGATCAGAGAGCAGAAGAGGCTAAAGCTCTTTGATCCCAAAATTGGAAACGCACCCGACCGCCCTGGATCAAATAGGAAGTGGACATGGCGAAAATGGGCGCAAAAAGCGCGCAAGTGGTCGTAGACGTCTGCAACCCTAAAACCTGTCACTGCATTAGCCAATCACGGGCGCTAAGCAGAGACGGTACGGCTCGTTGTTCTTGGGGGCTGTTCTCGTGTGTCGTTTCAATACCCGCCGACATTGGTGGCCATCACCAGGCTGGCCAAGCTCGTTCTAGCCTGCTTTACTGGTAAGAACCTCGGCGGTGAGCGTTGAGCATTGGGACTGAATAACGACGATAAGTCGAGTCGAAACAATATTAATTTGACTGCTCAGTTTAGGATGATGATATTTGAGGGTGATAGACCTAACAGCGATGGAGGCTTGAGTTGAAACACTGTAGACGATAAGGTTGATTGTTCTATATCCCAGTTAGTCTCTTGTCTAGTCATCCCAGAGAGGAATATGAGGAATATCTATTGATGCTGGTTATATTTCAACCATTCTGTGATGAATCTTGAGCGGACTGAGTGCTTGTTGTTGGGATGAAGTCATCTGGTGCTTTGAGTCGTGCCTGCAGGGTAGATGCTTGGATGCCTACTGGAAGGTGGTCCAACAGCCAGATGCTCTTACCCAAACTAAAAGCGCGGTTTACAGCGCCACAGCACAGTGGATGAGCCACTACGAACAAACATGACGGGAAAGTAATCATCACATGTATTCATGGATCTTTGATGTTTGCGTTACAGCGTCTTCGACAGATTGTCTCTTGAACTTATCGTTCCATGCCTGGCTGTCAATCCGAGGCCATAGCTCTTCAATTAGCTTTCCAAAACATTGAGCTCGTATTCGCACTGATTGTGAGCGAACGAGGAAATTGAACCAGCCCACGATGCCTCGATTGGTACGAATTTCTGGAGCTTCACGTTATAGACAGGACATTTTCTGACAATTATTTTGCAGTCTGTGACACAAGAAGCGCGGGTCCAAAACCGTGAATGTCAAAGAAGGTCACGTGCTCGACGAAGAGAGCTCGTTGATGACCTGAAGAAGCGGGTGGAAGATTATGAACGCAAAGGGGTTGAGGCGTCCCGAGAGATGCAAGAGGCAGCCAGGCGCGTCAACATTGAGAATCAGCGACTGAAACAGCTGCTTAATCTTCGCGGTGTTTCTGAGGATGAAATCCAGCAATATTTGTCGTCACCTGAGATATCCTCCGAGGCAACGCCTAGTGGTGGCCATTCTCAACCGATTGCACCCAGATGTGTGACGCCTGGAGTGGTTTCTGTTGACTTTGAGTCTACTTCGACGGGGGGAGCACTATTGAATCATCATGCTGAAAAGCCAGAGGTCCCCTCAGACTCAGAGCAGTTAGGGGAGTCACTTGATGACGATCATTTGGACCTGACAGTTTCTTCATCCCCGGGCGACAAGAATACATATCTGGAGCGACAAGACTCAAGGGAGCGACTCCAATCCCCGGAATCCACATCATCAACCGGTCACGAAGTGAAATATCAAACATCCTGCGACACAGCAGCGGCTATTTTGGTTCAACTACATGCCCATACCGATGATCAGCGAGCTCGTACTGCTTTGGGTTGCACAGGCACGGACCATTGTTCTGTTAAAAATACAGAGTTCTTCCAACTAATGGATACATTGTGTTGAGATTTCGCTGGCATTGAGTCTTTGTTGCTCGCTTATGTCTAAATAATATTACTTCTTAATATAAGCATGAGGCTAATCTATTCCATATCAAACGCATTCCGCCTGTCAAGACAAAATACGTCGACAAGATGAGGCGGCAATCATCTCCTTTGCTTTATTTCCAACCCCATCTATTCGCTGTCCACCGAAGAGCATAAACCAACCCAAGCAAGACTGGTACTTCAATCAGCGGGCCAACGGTAGATGCCAGTGCCTGGTCGCTGTCTGGGCCGAAAGTCGCTACCGCTACGGCGATTGCCAGTTCGAAATTGTTACTTGCGGCAGTGAAGCTCTGTGTGACCACAAATTGGTACTTGAAGCCCAATGCCCGACAGATGAAGACGGTCGCGAAGAATACCACGACAAAGTAAACCAACAGCGGGGCGGCGACACGGACCACTGACACGATCTGATGGACAACTCGATGGCCTTGTGAGGCAAAGAGGACGAGGATTGTGTACAACAGGCCAATCAATGACCAGGGAGATGCATATCGGAGGAACACGCGCTCGTACCATGCCGGACCGGCCACCATACGAAGCAGGAACCGTGTGATGATGGCGGCTCCTAGTGGTATACCTAGAAAGACGGCAACACTAGTGGCGACGACCGAATAGGAGATGTCGATGGCTTCTTTCTCGTGACCGATAACTCGAATAAAGAAGACGGCAAGCGGCGCGAAAAGGATCATTTGGAGAAGCGAGTTGATAGCAACGAGGACGGCACAGTACTCGGAGCTGCCACCTGCAAGTCCATTCCAGATGAGAACCTGAAGCAATCAGCGTCAATATCCACGACCGTCAGGGTATCATGAAAGGAGACAAACCATGGCGATACATCTACCGAGTCCTACGAGAATGAGGCCGGTACGCAGCCCACTCTTGTCAGGAAGAAAAGCCCAAGCAAGGGCAAGCTAAGCACGGGTTCAGCAGGTGAATCTGGGTAGGCAGATTTTAGGGGATGAATCTAACCATTAAAAAGGGAGCAAATATCCAGTTGACAAATATACTGAAGCCTATCTGCTTCCACAACGATTTATGCGAGAGCAGCTCGTGCAGCGATTCGTATCGTACTTTGCAAAGGATTGGGTACATCATGACGAGGAGGCCGACGGCTTGGTGACAACTGTTAGAGCAACAACACGAAATTTGTTTCGGATGTACTTACCAATGGGGATGGACACTCCAACGAATTTGCCTTTTTGCAGAGCGGGAGACATCTCCGGGACAAAGTTGCCGAGGATGACGCCTATGGCCATGGCCAAAAAGATCCAGAGAGCTAAGAAACGATCGAGAATGCCAAGGTTCTTGAATACAGAGGAAGCCTGTGATGTCTCGGGCTCGGCATCTTGTATCGCTTGATCTTGTGCATTCGTCCGATTATCCGCGTCGGGAAGTTGATGGCCGGAGACTGGATTGAGGTGTGAATCAACTGTATTCTTCTCTTCATCGCGCTCAGTTGCCATTTTTGATGTTGTTGTGTCTCTTGGATAGACTGCTGTTATGGATCGTGGGCGTTGGATAAAAGGACGGGGTGAATATAGGTATTATTAACAACAAAGTGTCAGATGGGCAGGATATATTAAAGGTGACAGTTTATTGAGATGAATATTATCGAAGTTTTGAGAACTGAGAAACTGTGCGAGTTAATTTGATTCAACAATTATAGAACGGCCATCGATGGCTTTTATCTGCCGAGGAGGGTTCTTGGTAGAACCCAGGGGAGAGAAAAGGGAGGGGGACTTTCACTTACAAGCTGTCCATTGACCAATCACAGCGCGGGTCTGACACACTCCCCCCTTTGCCACATGTTGGTCAAATTTTCGCGTCAAAGAATGAACCAGAAATTCTGTCATACGGTCAACATCTGAAATATGCCCATGTCGTTTTTTTATTTCTGATAGAGCTGAATTTGTAATTCATCTATACTGGCACAGAAGTCAATACAGCACAGGGCAGCTCTTGATGACACAGTTTCGAGCGCTGGGTCAACTTTGATCTAGTCACTATCACATTCACATTGGTATAACCGGAGATGCACGCCTGTATTCACCCACAGCTAGTTGAAAGGGGAAAATAATTTCTATAAATTGGACTGAATGCACTACACATCCCATCTGATCTTATCCTATGCCCGATCCTCCAAGACTCCAATTCTTCCAAACATTTCATCTACCCTGAATCAGAATCCGAGTCCGAGGAGGACGTGTCCGACGAATTATCCTCATTTTCCGCGTCTGGGGTATCTTCAAACTCGGGGCCTTTTTCATCCCAGCTCTCATGATCAGATGAGTGCAAAAGTTTCCTGCTGGGATAGCACTTGAAGCACAGGTCGAAATCTATGCATGTGGTGCAATGATATCCGAAGCCGCGGACCATCTGAGTATAAGTCAGTAAATTATCATTACGGTTAGATATCAGCGTAGGAGAAACTTACGCATCGACATGCATCACATGATGCAGTTCGCAAGTTTCCTGTCTTGGACTTATCATCATCAGAGTCCTCAACGGCGACCTTTTCGCCTCCCTCCTCAGACTCAAGTCCGTTCTTCAATAAGTCAATGACTTCCGCTGATTGGCCATGGAATCGCGCAATCTTTACTGGCGTCCATTTATGGCCATTGACAGTACCTGAAATCGTTCGATCTGCTCCGTTCTCAAGGAGGAGCTTGATGACACGGATTTGCTCTGCTGGCTCACCCGAAAAGTTTGCATCCAGCCAGCAGTCAGTCCCTCGAGCAGCCCAGCAGAGAGGCGTCCAGCCATCCAGATCGGTATCATTAATCACCTCCTTGATGGGCAAAAGTGAGGTGAGCTTCTCCAAAACTTGGACGCGTCCGGCTTGTGCAGCCCAGTGTAGAGCTGTACGACCCATCTCGTCACGAATTTTGACGTCTCCGCCGGCGTCGACAATCGCTTGGAAGTTATCGATGCCGTGGAACGCCGCATTATGGATGGGCATACGGCCCATGTCGTCCTTCACTTCTACCGTTGCCCCCTTGTCGAGAAGCAGGTTGACTAGGCTGGGTTTTCCTATGATGGACGCTGCGTTAATGGGATAGCCGTGCAAGCCACCTCTGCCCGATACCTCTGCACCATTGTCAATTAGATACTCGACCATCTCCTCGCGGTTGTCAATAGAATTGTCGGTATACTGCACGCACGTGGCCTGCAGGGGCGTACCGGCAATACCATCGCATGGCTGATTCACGTCTGCTCCGTTTTCGACAAGGTACTTGACGATTTCAAAGTTCGCCTTGCGGCAGGCCTGCAGAAGAGGTGCACCATCGGATGACGAACCGAGGTTAATATTGGCATCGTTCTTGAGGAAATACTTTACACGTTCCAAATCGCCATTAAAGGCCGCGAGAGAGAGGGGAGTATCTCCCATATGGGTGTCTTGAATATTGATGCCCGCACCGGCATTGACGAGACGCTTGATATTCGCCAGCGAAGGTCCCAAAAGATGAATGGCCGTCCATCCGTTGTTGCAAGTTTGGTTCACATCTATTCTGGATGGGAATTCCAGCACTGCGCTGAGGGTTTCTGCCTTGGCGGCATAATGAATCACGGGAATACCGGCCTTTTCTGACGTATGCTTGAGATTGGCCCCAGCCTCTGCGAGGACTCTGACTGCGTCGCTGTTTCCGTAGGTTGCTGCCAGAGAAAGAGCTGTGCAACCCTTGAGGTCTTCATCATCTGCATCGTACACCAACTCTAGCGTAGCGTTATGCTTCAGGAGGTGCTCGATTGTTTCAACGTGACTGAACCAGGCAGCATACATGAGGCATGTGAAGCCACTGCTTCTGCTAATATCCGGATCACCGCCCTTTTCAAGAAGCATGCGGACGATTGCCTCTTCAGGAACGGCGTAGTACAGCGCAGTCACGCCGCTGCTGCTCACAATGTTCACATCTGGGTTCTTTTCCAGTAGAAGCTCGACAAGATCGTGCTTGTGATTCTCAGAAGCCCAGTAGAGTGCAGTCTCATTGGATGAGTCTGTAACGTTGACATCTGCACCATGGTCAAGGAGCTTTCGGAGGAACACTTCAGGTTGCGTACTTTTAACAGCATGCATCAATACAGGCACTCCGTATCCATCCTTGGCATTTGCATCTGCATTATGTGAGAGCAGTAGATCGAAAATCTCGAGCTGTTTATCATTTCCGGTATAGTCATTCATGACTTGTGTGAGAATTGGAGGGTTGATGAATGTGCTATTCGGATCAGCGCCGTTATCGAGGAGTAATCGGCATACGTCGATGTATCCCTTCAGAGCAGCGTAGCGTAGGGCAGTTCCAGCATCGGTAGGACCGCTGACATTTGGATTGGCCTTCTTCTCTAGGAGAAGCTGAATGCATCGCTTGAAGCCATCGTCAGCTGCCACGACAAGTGGTGACCACTTCTCGCAATAGGCATCCGCCTTGAGACCCATGTCTGGATCTGCGCCCATTTCCAGCAGCACTTCGGCAACATGATGGTGTCCCCATAAGCAAGCAAAGTAGAGTGTTGTGAAGCCTTCGTCGTCATCACTCTCCAAGTTGACTTTTCCTTCTTCAACAAGTATCTTGGCAATTTCTGCGTGACCTTGACCTGCGACGTGGTGGATGGGGGTTCTTCCGTATAGATGCTTGTAATTAATGTCGGCATTGTGCCTCAGCAAAGCTCGAACGGTTTCGGTGTGAAAGTTACGCGCAGCCTGCGAGAGTGGCGAGGCCACGACAATGGACATCCAGTCGATATCTGCATCAGGGGAGCAGCCCAAACCAAGTATCTTATCTGTAAAACGAGCGAGGCCTAACCAGGCTGCACGATGGATCAAAATGGGCGGCCAGGTGACGCTGTTGGGGGTTTCGCTTTTGGAGGTAATGCGATCGAGCAAGTCAAGCATCAGATCTTCATTTCCACAAGCGCCGCTGGCCACGAGGACATCCATGAGCGTGGACTCGGATGAATCGATTTTCTCAAGGAGAGCTTGAACAGTCTTTGTTTGGCCTCTCGAGGAAGCCTCAAGTAAGCCCTGGCGTGTATCCGCTTCATCTCGAGGTTCCAGGACATCCAGTCGTCCGAAGCCTGCAAAGATGGGAAACAGAGTCTCCAAGCAGGTCACACTTCTTGTTACGGGATTAGAAAGGGCCCAATACCCCGTCGCCCAGCTTTGCGCCAGCTCGCTAGACGCGTGTTGGGACAGCAGCTGTGTCAGTTCATCGTTGGGAGTGCTGAGAAGGAAATGGTGTGTCCATGCTTGAAGAGCGTATGAACATAGATTTCCTCGGTCAGCAAAGGTTGGTGTTTCAAATGTTTCGGAATCGGTGACTTGGAACGTCTGCTCTATCAGCCCCTTCACACTGGGTCTAGAGAGATACTCAAGGCACAGCTTTGCAATTTCGAAATGGGCAGTCTGCTTTACCTTGCCCCACAGAAACTTGGGCTCTTCCGACGCTTTCTCGCCGGGGCCATTACCCATCAGAATGCTCCGAAGACGGGGATCTCGAATTTTGACCTCATTGTGCTCCACCTGAATGATTCCAGCGAACCAAGTTTGGATCTTGGAAATAAGACTGTCTAATGCCGATGAGCTGGGGAATGCGTCTCCTTGATCGTGCTCTGATCCGAGGTATATCACTGTTGCGAGTTCCCAAATTGTGAGTGGCCGAACGGAGTAGAGGAGCCAAGTTAATATTCGTCCAAGGGTTGCTTGTTCAGGAAGACCTTGGAGTACCCATTGCAGAAGCTGTTCCAGATTATAGTCCTCCCGGCCTTCACCTGGAAGGACATCTAGTGGCCCGAAGATCTCCTGAGTGGTAAGCTTGTCAGGCCAGTCTGGCCTCACCCTCGCTTGTTCCCATATGACACGCCGCACAAGAGGGTCAAAGCCATCAATAAGTTGTAATTCCTCGCGGACTTGGTCGCTAAGTAGAATAAGATCCGGTCGAAGCTTGACAAGGCGTGTCATATCCTTCTCGAAATGATTGGTGTTATTCGTTTCTAGATCTAAAGTCGAAAGGTCAAGATTCACGGACCACGGGCTATGCAGCTCATTTGAGAGTGCATTGGGCTTGTGGCTTGTGACAACCACCTTCCAGGGCGCTTCGCTGGCCTGAGAGAGGTAGGCGAAGTTTTCCAAGAACAACTTCTGAGAGCCCTTGGTGCACTCGTCAAAGTAGTTGATAACAAACATGACGTGATCAACCTCATCGGTGAACCTGAATCGCTCAAACCAGTAAATGAGATCTGCTTCCGTCCAACCACGCTCCTGACGCAAGCGAGCAAAGGTGACTTTGATGCGGTCGGATAATCGTGGGTAATGGCACATGACTTCGGCCATGAAGGTGGAAAGCATATCCCTAAGAGAGTCGCATCTGACATCCCATCTGTCAAAAGAGAAATAAAGCACAACTGCTCGTTTGCCTTCCGTGTCAGCGAGGTCTTCGAGACTGTAAAAGACCTGCTCAGCTACATCTCGCACGCGATCTGTGCCGTGTAGGTAGAGTATTTGGGGACCTGGATTATTGAGCCAGGCTTTGTACTGGGATGTTTGTGCAATGGGGTTTTCTGTTTTACCAGATTGGAGAGGATACACTGGGGAGGAGAGGGTCAGGATTTTTCGTTCATGCTGTAGCTGCTCTGCATCTACAACGAGGAAGAGATCTGTGATACTTGAATTAGTTCATCGTCCGCGTCTTGATGATACGCAATGTTTTAAAGCATTCAAAAGATTGAAGAGAGAGAGGGACAAAAAAGGGGAACGAACCTTTCTCCAAGCGACCGAGATATTCTCTCACATCGGAATAATCAGCTCCGACATAATCCTTCAGTATCCGCTTCTCCATGGGAATCCCCATCGTGCCGCTGTATGCGTCAAAGGCCTGGTTGATGTCGTTGTCTTTTGATCTGCCGTGGACGCTGACAATTCTACTCCGCAGAGTAATTTTCGACTCAACGAATAAACCGTTGATTTCAGTGACGGCCGCTGCGAAATCGGCTATGGAAGATACCGATGGACGGACTTCAGCCACATTCACATCGTAGCTAGCATAAAGGAAACGAGAGAGCCTTTCTTCCATGTCGAGATTGTCCAAAGATCGATGGGGACAACCTAGGAAGACCTTGAAGATTGTCAACGGCCAGTTGCCTGTGTCAGGAACACTAATAACTTACTAGAATGCGGCTCATCTCAGAAATATCCATCCAGTTGGTCCTGTCAAGGGCCGCTGCAGCCAAAGCCTACAAAACCGTCAGTCTACTACCCATTAAAGGACAATTGGGGCTTTCAGGTTCCGAAGCTCACATCTTTTACTATAATGCCTCCAATATCATGTGCAACAAATATGATCAACCGTCTCTATACCATCCAGTTAGTAAAAATAAAGAACACAATTCCACAGCTGGGGGCTCTCATACTGGATCATCGTGTTTTCTCACTTCGGCCAGTGCACGAAGAAGTTTCAAGGCACAATTTCTGATGGCCTCGCGACTTCGACGGCCGGCAAATAGTTTGAGAGGGTCGTACTCAAATCGAGAGACTCGGTACCGGTAGTTCAACGAATCTGCATATGTAGGGACCCATTCACTGCTTCCTGACCCTGGACCTGCCCGCCCTTCATTGGACCAGCTACCATAGACTCCATGAACCACAACAATGCTGAAATGGCATCTGATATCAGCGCTTTAGGTTCATGGAATAGGGCAACAAAGCCAAGCACTTACTCAACGCCTATAGGATTTTCCTCCCAGCCGGGTGTCCTATCACTGGTAATATGCAACGGTTCAGCATCTGGGCCAAGCTCTACTTCTTTGGCAGCTTCAGTTTCTGGTTCTGCCTCTGCCTCCGCCTCCGCCTCTGCCCCTGCTTCCGGTTCTGCTTCTGCTTCTGCTTCAGTTGCGGGTGTGTTTCCCTCTGCATCAGTGGATGCATTCCCTTCTACAACTTGTTCGGATTCATCTGGGACTGCAGGCGCTTGTTCTGGTTGCAATTCAGCTTCCACTTGCGGAGCCGACTCCGGTGCTGGAGAGGCAGCACGGGAGGCTGATGAATCTGATGATGAGTCCGAATCTGACATATTTTCCAGATGTCAAGAGTTCAAACTAAGGGTTAAAAACGAGGTTCAATGTCGGAACGTCCATATGTCTTGAAACAACGGGACTTTAATTTTCTTGCATGAATGTTTGTGAGGTAAGGTGGTTGTTGCCTATGTGGTGAGTAGTGACTGGTGAGGGGTGTGATGAGGTTGAAGTGGGATGATGATAGCACCAGTGCGCGGGACTGACTGCCTCCACTTCAACAACTACTAGGTAGTGACGACGACACTGGAAAAGACAAGAAGTAGACGAATGAAGCAAGACCTTCCCAAGGCAAGAACGTCAGTGTATTCACCCGATTCCTCTTTCCAATATTATTTTGGTGATGGTCTGCAGGCAAGGTGGTCTTTTTGGGTGCCATACCTGAGGAAACAAGGCGGCGATGGTGAGGAGCCCCATCAGCTCGCCGCCGCCCACTCATGTGAGGCTGAAAATGAGGGACATCGCGTACCTCTGACGCAGGACTCATCAGCAAGTACCTCCAAGTACTCTTACAACTCCTTAGCCCCTCACGTGCATGTCGCCGTGGGGATGGGGGCGGAGCCAAAGGGCGCATATTCTCCCGGCTTTTGCATGATCTGATGCTGACTCGACCCTGTATGAACGTGGCTGTGCTTGCTGTTGCGTCTATTACAGGCGCGTTTGTCTCTCACAGCGTCGCACACTGTGATCTCGGCCCGTTCCAGGCGGGCGGTATTCTGAGGCGACAGAAGGCTGGCGAATACACTCACTTTGTGGCCCTCCATCATGCAGGCCGGACAATAGGCAGCATTGTCGCTGATGTGAGGCACGATGCTTTGATAGTTCGCAATAAGGCGCCTACGGGGTCGATGAAACGCCAAGCGAGGACATGAGACCACGTTGGAGACAAGCCAAGACTAGGCGATGGCATCAAGGCCGGTGCATCTGACAGGAACATAAAGTCTGTCCCAATCGACTCGTTGGCGTCCGTCAATTGACAGCCAGCCAGCCAGCTAGCAATTAATCATTCTTTGACAATCAACTGAAACGTGTCCCGCCCGCCCGGCCGCACATTCACAATGAGCCAGGCAGATTTAGACAACGACTACGCAAAGGACGAAGAGTGGGAGGCCGCGTCCGACAGTGACTCTGACCTTGAGGACACTTCCGTGAGCATTGGATTGAACAAGACTGGAGAGCGTGGCAGTGGTTATCACACGCGCAATGACCCTTCGGCACCATATCAACGACAAACCGTCACTGAGCGTCGGGGCCTGATTGAGGTTCGATGCAAGTCTCGCGATGTCATCCATGGTGTCCTCTCAGAAGACGGCGATGAACTTGCGACTCTTTTGATCTACGACTTTTATTTGGACACGACTCGAAGGTCGCGACGCATTGTTTCTGCCTCGCTCGAGTTTGAGTTTGGCAGCACCGTGCCCGGAACACCAGCTCCGCAAGTTCAAGCTATTTCGCCGGCGGGGCGAGTTACTCTGCTGCCTACTACTCAAGACGAATCCATTGTCCGCGGCACGGAATTGAACGCTGGCGCAGAACAGTTTGGTGCCAATCTTGGCGGCACCGTCAAGTGGGAGAAGACGGTGAACCGCACAACCAACGATGATGCCAGGGTTACAGGACACATCTTCAGTGATGATTACGGCAAGGGAATTGGTGCCAGTTGGGTTCTTCATGAAAATCCGTCCATCAAGTCTGGAACGCCCAGCTTCTTGCGTTGCGCGGTTCTTTTGAATCGAGGGTTTGACGAGAACAAGTTCCAGTGCAGAGTCAAAATCAAGGTGGAGGCCGATTGGAAATCCGAGATGGGACGTTTGTTTGGTTCAACGCCGGCCGACGATCCGATTCTCTTTGACCCTGAGATGCCGCCAACCAACAAGCTGCAGAAATACGACACGGAGAACCTGATTGCGACTAATTTGGATGAGATTTCGGACATCATCTTTGACAAGAAACTCAAGAAGAATGGTGAAACGGCATAAAGTGTAAGACACACCTTGCCTAGTTTAGAATCCATGTAGGGGTAGTACAGCATCTCATGATCCTAATTCTACAACAAGAGTTCATGCAACCGTTGAGACGAGGCGGATCGCGCGTGACACCACCAACAGCAAAACCACGGGCTTAGGGCTGAAGGACCGACCCGAAAGGTCAGTCAGACACTGTATCAATTCATAAAGGATTCAACTGTGGAAGCATAGCGTTGGATGCCTTTGCATGAGTCCATCCCTAAAGAGGCACGCCATGGCCACACCGTCACCCAATAGAATAATCAAAATTACGACTAGAGCTTACTTTATCATATTAGGATCGAGAGTACCTTGGAATACATCTGAAACTAGGGACGAAGCAGCGCCCCGTGAAGACATGGTGTGGATACCGTGGAGTCGTCCCAGCCTCGCCTAGCTCTCTCACCTGAATGATGAGGGGTGATCATATTGGGGGCGATGGCCATGTAAGAAAGCGTAGGACTCGATTAATAATACTCAAAATGGCACGTTTACATAGTGCCGTTCTCAAACTTGTGTTGTTAATTGCATATTAGTTTTGCAGTTCATCTTTCCATCTTGGTGCATGCTTGGCCAATTCGGATATAGGTAAGATTTTGCCATGAGTCCACCAAACGATGACGACTATCTGGAGGTTGAGGATGTTGAGAATGAAAAGGCAGAGTCAAAGGCTGCCGAAGATTCCAGCGAGGAGGAATCCGAAAGCGATGAGGATGATCCCGATGAGCGGCAGCAGGCCAAGGTGTCGGTAAAGGACCTACTTGAGATAACTTTGAAGAATATCCAAGATGGAAAACTGGACCTCACGAGCAGTAACCAGCTTCAGTCCTTTAGAAGCGGCGATGGCAATATCCTCGCTTCCATGACTGGTGACCCTCGCCAACCGACGGTGTTACACATCATGGCCACCTTGGATAAGAAGGACCTTCCAAAGCTTGATAGCAAGATGGAGCCGCTGATCAAGCATCTTACCGAACACGGGAACGCCCTCTTGACGATGCAGGACCGGTCTGGACACACAGCAATGTTCCTGGCTATTGAAGCCAAGAAGGAGAAGATGGTACAATGGATGTGCGACGCCCATCCAAATATTGCTTCCATTCTCGCAATCCCTAGCATGGACCAGATGAATTGTCTGCATATTGGTATCGACAAGCGAGTCAAGTTCCTCGATCTTCTTGTCGAGAAAGCCGACGCAGAGACGCTCGCAGCCAAAGACCGCGATGGCAACACGCCGCTTCATCTCGCTGTAGAGTACAAGAAGTGCAAAAAGGAACAGCTTGCCATTATCGAGCGCATCGTCGCGAAGAGCGATGGTGCAGTGCAGCTCGGCGTCCCAGGCGGTGACTTTAACCAATCCGGTCTTTCGCCATACCTGCACCACAAGGAGAGCGTGAGAAAGGCGCTGGCAAAGGAAAAGGAGAAAGATAAGAAGAAGAATTCCAAAGATGACCGGGATCGAGATACTAAGACTGCATCTCGTGTACGCCCTGATACTCTTGACACGGACAGTAACGCTGGGAGAGATGTTGGCCAGTCACGTAGAGGACCTGGAGCAGGGCCTGCAGGTCCTTCGTCCCCGAGGCTCTCCGCCATCAACACCTCTCAGGCCACAAGCTCAGAAAGCTCGCGTCCAGACAAGCGTTTGGAGACTCGAACCAAGTACGGATCGCGAGCCCCCGGTCCGGGTCCAGGCCCTGCCACTCTCAATTCTCCGATTGTATCAGGACCACCGCCGCCCTTGGAGTTGGACGATGGGAGGAAAGCGGCGCGACAGGCTGAGGCAGCAAAAGCTGCCGATGCGAAGGCTAGTGAAATTCACAAGTCTAAAGTCGATGAGGCCACTGTTAAGAATGTGGAGCGATTCTTGAAGCTGCATTACCTGCGCTCTCGAAGCTACAATGCGGCCATGGAGATCTTATACGGACGTAACACAACATCAGGTAAGACTTTTCCCTATGGCCATTGTAGGCTTTTCCTGGATTACCAGTATTTCCAGAATTCTCATGGATTGCTTTAATTGCTCGGTGTCCCCTCTATCCCTGGAATCGTCGCCAATATCCTTGGCATATTCATCCGAGATGTAAGCTAACAGGGCGCAGACCTCGAATTGTACTTTGATCTATCTGGACACGCCAACATCAGACAAACCGGTCTCGAAAACCTCTTGTCCAAGCTACGGTTCGAAGACATACTCCAGTACGTTGCTATTCCGAAACTCAGCGTCGAAACGAACGTGATTGCCGCAAATAGCAAACGGTCGCGGGTAGGGGCACGGACAAAACAAGATGGAGATGGTCGAAAGGACTTGTGTTACATCTTTGACCGCTTGCGCAAGAAAGGCGTGAGGACGATTCTCAAGGTAATTGTCGATGACTTGGGCACACCTGCACACAGCGATGAAGCCATTGAGGAGGCCCTAAAATTTATGGACGTTGAGATTTGGGATTGGAGGAGGACGGACTTGTGCTCTGAAGTGATTCATCGAGTGGCCTCCAAGGTTCGCGAGATTCACCTGTATTGGAGCGGGAACAATGCCATTCTTAGAGGCTGGAGCGAAGAAGGTGGTTTGAAGAGGTTGAGGGAACTGAGAACAGTCCATCTCCATATCCAACAGGTTTGTATTTGCCCCATGTCGATTCGATACCGAATTGCTTAACATGAGAACAGGGCCTTGAATCCAGTAACCGGACGAAGCAGAACGTGGAGGATTTCGGGGAGCGCATGAAGAAGCTATACCCCGAAGTTAACATCTTTAAAGAATGGCCAATGATCCAACGAGACCCAGCGGATCTTGCCCTCCGTGCAGACGACCAAACAGAACACACCACCAAGCACGAATGGATCCAGTGCATGAAGGAATTCCGGAGACTACTTTTTGACGCCGAAAGATATTACGATCGCCTCAAGGTTGACGAAAGCATCGAGGAGCCCATCAAGATTGCTCTTATCGATGACGGTGTCGACGTTAAGGACCTAGAGTTTTCGTTCATCGGAGGACGAACGTTTTGCACGCGTGACGAGGAGCATAACTTGAACGCTCCGTATTACGTATCAAGTACAGGGCATGGCACAATTATGGCGAAGCAGATTCATCTGCTATGTCCGAGAGCACAATTTTACGTGCTGCGATTAGAAGACCATGCCTCCGAGGAGGGCGCCCGGCAAATCACAGCCAAGAGTGCCGCACAGGTATGCAGCGACCCTCTATTCGCTTGTTGATAACAAATTAATAAAGTAATTTTAGGCTATCCTCGCAGCTGTAAGGAAAAAGGTCCACATCATCTCCATGTCCTGGACCATTGACCCACCCGAGGACGAAGAGGAGAGGCGATTCCTCGATAATGCCATCGTCGAGGCTGCCAATGCAGACATTCTCATGTTCTGCTCCGCGAGCGACAAGGGCGCAAAGACAAACTCCACCTACCCGGCCAAGGCGACAACTAAGATTTTCACCATTGGTGCAGCCACGGCTTCTGGAGCCGCGGACCCTTGGGTTGGCAACATTGGCAACATCAACTTCACCTTCCCCGGCACAAAGGTCGAGCTAGACGGCAGCAGGACCGGAGGCGATTCGGCCCTCAAGGAGGTCACGGGCTCCTCTGTCGCGACGGCATTGGCCGCGGGACTGGCTGCGCTGGTGTTGTACTGCGTCCAGGTCCGGCTGCTCCTCGCTAACGAGCAGGAAAAGGTCAAGGCGCGGCGGGATTTCCACAATCTGAAGAAGCACGAGCACATGATCAAGGCCTTCAAGGACATTGGCACCACGGAGGAGAGCAATCACAAGTTTATCGAGGTGTGGGAGGTGTTTGGCAAGAAGGTGGAGGACAAGGATCGATATGACCAGGAGAGATGGATTGATCTAATTGCTGACGTGGGAGCAACATTATGTAGAAAAATGTGATGGTCTATCTTGTATTTAATGATATAAAATCCTGTCATTGCTACACATTCCTCTCCTAAGAATCCACTATAGCTGCCTCCCTGGTAGACATATTCACTGCTTCAGTGTAAATGGGGAACAAATAGTGAGTATAGGAACCTTGGCAGGGCATCTAACTAGCAGCTCGATGAAGCGTCACGATTTACAAACAGAGTAAAAGACTTGGAGGCTGTATATATATATATATGTGTGTCTTTCTTCAAAATACACTTGGAACGTTTTAATCTTTGTATACGCATAATAACCACCTAAACTTCCCCCGGCGTCGCCCAATAACCAGATCAACAGAATGCTACCATTCGCTTCTCTTATGCGGAATTGCAAAGCACGAGACTTGCTTATTTCTCAGAGTTCTCGAGAACAACGTTGTCAACGTAGATGGAGGGGAAGCGAGTTGGCACGGCTCCAACAATGCTGGCGGAGACCTCCAGGAACTGGTAAGAGGGAGCATCCGTCTTGGTGGCGACGTGCCATGGTCCGGGGCCGTCCTTGGCCAGGCTGAAGGAGAACGTCTCCCGGTGGTCGACGTTGCCAAAGTCGGACTGAAGGGTGCTGACCTCGACGGTCCAGTTGTTTTGTGAAATCTTTGAAATGGTCAGTATGTTGGCTTTCTTTCTCTTTTTTCTTTTTCTTTTTTTCTTTCTTTCTCTTTGAGCATGGGAGACAGTTTTTTACCTCTTGGTGGGTGAATTGCATGGCAATGTCGAAAGATGCCTTGTTGATCAGATTACCACCCGCGACCTGGAACTCAATCTCGTTGGTGTGTGTGAGGGCAACGTTGGGCGCAGAGGTGGCATAGCCAAAGGGGGAGACCAGGCTCCCAGCATCAGCCTTCTTGCGGCTACAGGTGGCCGTCTCAGTGGTGTTGAGGATGGTGACGGCTCCGAAGAAGGAGCTCGAGACCCATACGCCCTTTGTGGTTTGTCAGTTTGCTGGGTAGGGATCCTGCAGGATGGAAATGATTATTATGCTTATACTGACATGGTATGCCTGGGCGCCGTTGGTGAGGGTGGCACTACCGCAGTCCTTTTCATTGGAGACGGCGAGATCATCAAACTGGAACATCATAAAAAGAAAGGTTAGGGCATTCTGATCTATTAGGGGATTGTAGACTCGGAACCTACGTTGATGTTGATAATCTTGGCGGACGCAGAAGCAGCCATGAGGGCAGCAGCGCCGAGAGCACGAAGAGAGAGAGGCGACATGGTGAGTATTATGGGTGAGATTCTTCAAGAATTGATCAAAGTTGGCGAGTAAGTGATGGTGATGATGCTTGAGAGATTCATGGGAATGGGTTACTATTTAAGCTCAACAGATATGATGATCACAAAATCTGACCTTCCCAAGTGGTCTGAGTTCTGTTTGACACATAGTAGGCGAGATGTCGCGGGAAGTTGAATTGCGCCGCATGTTGGATTCGGTTCGGCGGAATGATTGCAACCTGCCGGTGTAGGATGTAACCTCATCTGATCCTAGGATTGACACCATCACGGATGAGGGTGTGATTCATTTTGCGTTTCTAGGTATCTTGAGAGCCTAGCCGTTGTCAGACATGGGGTGATTATGCATGAATGCCTGTCCCAACTCACATGGTAATATTTTTCCAGGGAAGCCTGTGATGCAATTCAATCGGAGAGGCCGTTGCGGGGGGGCGCTGCAAATGCCGGATTTAGGACAAATTGGTTTCGTGGATGTCTTACGCGTATCAATGGGCCTGTCAAACCATTGTTACATGATCCATGTTTAGCTCAAGAGAGAGAGTGTGTGAGTGAGTGATGCCAATAGCGGTAGAAGCATTGCTCTCACAAGATGCGATGTTGGACGTTTAGATCAGGGTTCATTGATCAGTTAATGCTTAGCAAATATGGGCTATCACTGTTACGTCGTATTGGACGAAACACATGTCTCTAGAATAAACGGACATCGGACTTTGACGGGCTTTGGGGGTTCCATAAAAGCAAGTCGATTCGATCTGTTTTACGCATGCGTCAGTTCACCGCTTAGACGGCTAGTCGGCTAGAGGTCCTGGTCAGATTAGATATTATAGATGTGGGTAAGCTCATTGCCCCCCAGGCTAGGATACGATCGATACGGCAAACAATTTGTGATTCGCCCAGAACGGCATACAGGGTAAAGTGAAGATCATAAAATAGGTAAGCAATAACACCCGAGAAACAGACAGAAACAAGAGAAATAGATAGACACAAGAGGAGCCATCAGATACAAGAGAGACAGATAGACGCAAGAGACACAGGTAGAAACGCCAGAGAAAAAGAGACGTAATAGCTACGAATCCGTCTACCCTCTCGGAGGTTCATATTGTCGTGGTGAGTATTTGCGAACATGTTTATGAAGATATTTACTCGGGGCTTCAACGGCCCCAAAAGCTCGCTCTGGCAGGACTTTGCGAAAAGCTTTGCTGGGATCTTCAGGGACCCGAGACGGAAGCAAGCCAAATCTGGGTTAACGTCGACGCACTGGCGTTTGTGTCAGACGGCAATTGACTATGGCATTCCAATGGCTGGCTGACTACCCTATGCAGTCAATAAACAGAGAGAAAAGACAAGCATATGGCATAAGAATAACGGTCGGGACCGGCCTTTGACAAGAGACTGTCTCAGCATGTTAACAAGCATGACTCTTGACTCTAATGTTGGAACACGACTTGCACCGGATTAACTTGGTATGTTTGGGGGGGCTTCATTTCACTCGGTCTTGTTGCCGAGGTGAAGGATTGGGACCAGACCCTGTGAGACCCTGACACAAATTAATAAGACGGGCTCGTTGTTTCGGAAACGAGGCGGGTTTAGCTAGAACCCATGTGAAAGTGGTATTTGCACAGGCTACAAATGCATAGGCTAATGCGGGTGAGGCACGCATCACGCGCATATGACATGTGAGTAATAGTGGTAGTGAATAGTGATTCAACTCTTTTACTGTGACAATTCCTCATTCCCAGTATTTTATTAAATTTTGCATTTAGTTATCATCATAGAGCCATTGAGCTTTCTTCATCTCACTTGTCTCATTGTAGGAGTGTATGTTGTGGAAAATGTGAATATTATTCAATCTGGTCATTGCTATAGGGTAGCTCTCTATTATGCAAACATCCATCCTCTCCTCGCGGCACAAACGCGTCCAGCCTGGCTCCATAGAAATCACGGATACACAACGTGACGGAAAATACCCTCATTTCCAAAGATTTGAAATAAAATAGTTGATCATGTACTCGTGTACAGAGTATTCTCCGCCAATACTCCGTGACTGGCTGTCCTCAACTGAGACATCTGCAAGACTGCCAGTTCACGATAACACCCAACCTCCCCTGTCCTTGTGTAGCGGGCCGAAGCAGAAGGTCTCATCTCCCTGTACATCTTGGCAAAGCATGGTGCAACTCATAGAAACTTTGGCTGGCCAATGATACGAGTCCTTCGGTGTGCAAGCCGGCCCTGCCTTGCATATTGTATTTCGGTGTTGACTTATACCGAGATTGACATTAGGCTTGTGAGCCCAAATCTCATAACGATTTGGAATATTTTCATGTCTAAACAGTGTGAATTAACGTTTGATCAGCATCAATGGTTCTGTCTGCTCACTGTGTCTGTTATGGGTGGGTTGGATGTCCGTTGATTTCTCCGTCCCTGGCTCCAAATCAGGCCTGAGTGCAGAAGGTAGGTGCCCTGGGTTCCTGAATATGCAGAATCTATCGAAGCTAGCATCTATCTAGATCTGCCGATCGTAGGGCTTTGGCCTAGCTGACGAGTGCCGAACCTTTGGCTAGACTATCGTGACAGCGCTGCTGAAGCAACAAGCAAAATCATCGCATTCTCTAGATTTTCATGACATATAGCCCCCCTGACTGCTGGCATTCCTATAATGAAGCCAGCCGCCGTGGTTTTTGAAATGACGCCGAGGTCTGGCCATCAATGAGGCCCTGAATGTGGCCGATTCTCTTTCGTAATTGGTGCTCAGCGTTGGTTACCCCTTTCATTGTCCGCCCATGCAGGCAGTTTATGCTATCACCTGTGACTGTGGACGGCGACTATGCAGTGCAAAATGACAAATGTACGCAAATGGATATCCGTCACACCGGGCATTGAGAAAGCTGGGCATAATCCATCACCGGATAGTCCAGTTTGGTATGGATCTACGGTTGCACACCACCAAGAATCCAAGTCCAGCTGAACCATCACCAACCTCTGGCTACTATGCTCGCCTCGCTTTTATTAAATTGTAAAGCCATCAAGACGACCCTTGTCTATTATTGAAATATCTCGTCGTGCAAAGACTAAGATGTGGAATTGAGACCGTGATATGAGGTTTAAAGTGAAATACACGTTGATTCAAAAGGTATATAAAGGCATTACGATCCCATCATCTCTCTCTATCAACAACAACAACAACAACAACAACATCATCTTCTTCTTCATCATTCAAGTACCCTCACCAATCAACAAGATCTCAACAAAGCCCCCCAAGCCCACCAAACAATCGCCATGAAGCTCACTGAGCAGTCATTGGCCGTTTTGGCCATGGCAATGTCATCATCTGTCATGGCTTCGCCAGTGCCCGAGTCCAACCCTCTGGGCACCGAAGGCTCCATCCTTGATCCCATCCTCGGCGGCCTTCGCCGTGATCCATTGGCCATCCCTTTCTGTTCTTCTCTTCTTCACATTCCTACTCTTACCAAGTCGACCACCATCACTGTCAACAACCCATCCACGACGGTTATCCCAACAACTCTCGGCACCCACACCATCACTCCCGTTGTGACCAGCACCACTACTGCGTAAGTTATCTAATTCAAGGCTTTGTGGCGTTGGAGCTGACATGAGTTTAGGACTGTGACCAAGAGCACTTGCATTGTCCAAGCAACTGTCAACAAGAGGGACTATTACCCCCCTCCCCCTCCTCCCCCACCACCTCCCCCCCCAAAGACCACTGAGCCATCCTGTGTGTCCGGATTGCCAATCCCAGTCATCTCCAAGTTATGCAGCTACCTTGACATCCCCACTGCTGTCATCACCTTGACTGGCACTGTGACTGCCACCACCGTCGTTACTTCTGTCCACTCCGTCTCTGCGACAGCTACAGCCGCCCCGTCCACTACGTGGGCCACCGTCACCTCGACCAAGACTGTTGCAAACTGCCCTGCTCCCACTCTCTGCGGCAACCAGGGTCTCCAATGGGACTATGTGAAGAATGACATTGGCTCTAACCCGGGTGGTGATTATCCTGCCTTTAAGCCAGAGAAATACAAGGTGAGACTCACCTTTTCATTCCATGATTCTGGACAGCTCGCTAACAGTGAACTATTAGAATGTTAGTCCCATTGTCAGCGGCGTGACCAACACTATTGGTGGCATCGACTATCCGACTGGCACTGCTAACCGAAGTATCTACGGCTCTGTCCCTCTTGCTCCCGACTTTTTTGTTCTCAATCACCGTGGATACATTTACGCCCAAAAGACCGGCACCTACAAGTTCACCGCTTCTGACGTCGATGATATTGTACTCGTGTGGGTTACTGATTTTGCTTACACTGGCTGGACTCGTGCCAATGCCGACAAAGTGGTGCCCTTTGCCACTCGTCGCGGTGAGTTCACTGTCGATTTGCAGGCTGGCAGATACTACCCGGTGCGTATCGTTTTCGGTCAGTCGCAGGGTGCTGGCAAATTCCAGCTCACAGTTACTGCGCCCGATGGCATCGTGTTCCTGGGCCCCAACACACCCGCTTCGCCATACTTGGTGCAGTACTCTTGCGACAAAACCACGGCACCACCCTATGCTCCATTCGGATCCGAGACGTAAGGGATCTATTGCGGGAAACTTTGGGTTGGTGAGGCTTTCAGAATTGAGGTGGTGAGATGGTATCTATGGTGTAGTTTTCGTTCGAGTGTGGGAAATCTTTGGAGACGTGATCTTGGGACTTTTGTAATGGATTACTATGTATGTATCTACATATTGTTTGGGACTTCTTTGGTCATCGGAATATAAACCCGATGGTCTGAAATACACATAATGGCAGACATGCCTCACTTTCCTTACATCTCGCTGCCCTGCATTCTGTGATGGAGTTGTGTGCACGCCTGAATATGAGCTGCAGGTCGATGACAATGAAATCACATTCTCCGGAACAAGAGACAGGACGAGAATAGGCAGCATTCAACTATCACCTCTCTTGCCGCACGACATTGACATTACGTGTGAATGTGAGAAGGAGGATGGGGAAAGGGAGTCGTCTGATCTTGGGTTCTCTTACATGGAGACGAGGCACAGAGTGTATAAGAACATCAATGTCAAGAATGGGGAGGACAAGTCGAATGGCCCGGTGATTGCATTGCTGCCGCCGCCTTTGCCCTATCAAATGAATGAGACGGGCATGGACCGAATACATGTTTCTAAAAGCTTCATAAAGTCATGTTCTCAATCACTCATTCACCGAACAATGCTGCATGCGGCGTGTACGACGGAGACAGGCATCTAAGCGTGAGCTGGATTGAAACTGACCATGGAGCAGGAGACGGTAGGAGGTATTGGTTCAATAGCTCAGGTGTTGGAGTTAGGTGTCCCAATCATCATTGCCAGTCAGCCAAGCCATTTTCGCCGTCACATCCATGTAATCTTGAAAGCTGGCTGATTCATCGTCCGAGTAGTCCCGTCCAAAATGGTGCAAGATCCCTTCCGGTGCCTTGTCCTGTGCCTTGTGTGATAACTGCATTTCCTCCATCATCTGGGATCTATCAAAGACCACCTGCGTCAGGCCCAAGGGTCGAGGCTCCCGCACCTGTTGAGTTGTGACAAGAGCATCTTCTGAGATATCAAGACTGCTGAAGACATCAGTGTTGATATCTTGCGTTTGTTGCGGTCTAAGCGGCGACCAGCTGGTCAAGATTTTGCAGACTGGACTAAACGTTTGTCCGCCTTCGTTGGATTGCATAACATTAGCGAGGCATATTGCCACAAATTTTGGCGGCAGTGACTCGCGCTTCTTGAACACGACCACTGCCCCATATACATATTGTTGCACATCTGGACCAGACGCATTACCCTCGTTGGATCTGCTTCCTTTCAAGATGATCGGTTGCGGCATCACTAGCGGCAGAGTGGGCGGCTCTTTTGCAGACCATTCCGTATTGGATTCCATGGGGTATATGTTAAACAGACGATAATCAGCCGTACCGCGAGGGAAACATAGAACAAATGGACTTGCTGCCTCGCGTGGCTGCCACTCGGGAACTGAAATAATAGGGATATATGACTTCTTTATATGAATGCTCTTGTGCAAGTCAGTGGACACAAGATCCAAGTGGTTCGCAACATAAAGGATGGATGTCTGCTCAGAGTCTGCCGTGTCTGAGTAGTTGTAGCTCTGAGTTATAGATTGCATCATGTCGGACTTCCGGGTCAATCTCACAGAGAAGCAGACTTGAGGCCAGACAAGCCGCAGGTACTGGCGCAATTCTGGGGGCCCTGTTTGTAGGAGTGGTATCCATATGCGGGAAATGCTCTTGGTTCCTCGATTACTCCCAGGCTCAAAACTCCAGCAATCCAGGGCACCAAAGACGAAATGCGGCACCAGCGTGGTCACGATGGGCAAGGTTATTTGTAACCCTGTATTTGTCAATTGGAATGGGTATGAATGGACAACAGGGGTGTAATGCTTCTGAAGCTGCGGCGAGTCGGCCATGACCACATGTCTCGAGTCGCCAAAATCCCTCGGCGATCGAGGGAGCAGATCTACGTAGCGAAGCTGAGAAGCAAAGACACTGTGGTCCGCGTGTCTGCGAATGATCTCTTCGATGAGCCGGGTAAAGGCCTTGTGACCCTCGCCATACACGAGCGGCATTGCGATGTTGAACAGCCCGAGAAGCGAATACGACTGATCCTCGACGCGCGTTGTTGAGCGACGGGATGCCCATGATAGGCGTTGGGCAACGCTGTAGCCGCGCAGGGGATCAGACTTTGATTGCTTGAACTTGAGGAGTACGGCGCATGCGATTCCTGTAATCTCGGAGATGCACAGGGCCAGATCAGACTTTGTTCCAATGGCTTTCCAATCCTTTGAGAAGAATTTGACCTGTCGAGGTGCGAGCAGTTCCTGAAGAGTCCATCCTCTGGTGAACCATCTCGCGTTCCGAAAGGCGCTGTCGCGTTGGACGCACTCATCCAGCGCCGCAAAGGGCACATCCTCCAAATAGGCGTAGCAAATCTGAGACTTTTTATACCACGTAAACATGGAATTAATGGCCTCTGAGAGTTCGGCAGAGCTAGTCTTGTCGATGCAATTGGTGTCTACCCAGACATGGTCGAATCCGTCATTCGCTGCCTCAGCGCACACCGAAATGATCTTCTGGTAGCCGGGCTTGAGGCGGCGACCTTCGCGGTCTGCCCATGCTTGCAATGATACTTCGCCGCTGGACCATGTGTGCGATAAGATGGCGTAGCAGGGGACGTCGACGTCGAAGAACTCTTCCAGCTCGAGAGTCTTGGTGTTGATCAATCGCATTTTGAGAGGGGGCAGAGAGAGTAGAGGCCTTGCGGTGAATGTATGATTGCTTATTACCCCGCTGTGCTGGTTTGCTCTGGCTCTGCAGATCTCATCCACCAGTGTGAATCTGGATGTCTCGCAGCACAGACGACCTTGTCTTAGTCTGTCCACCACCAAGAAGCGATAGTACGATTGCTGCCTGCTGTAAGATTTGCTGACCTCCTTGTGAAAGCAGTCCTATCTAATGATTCCTTGGTAGTATTATGACTCTGTCTTCCTACTGACTTACACTCCCTCATCCCCTCATCATTTTCTTCGTCTTCATTTTCTTACTATTAATCCTTGTGACACTGATTCTACAACATAGTCAAGGTAAAAAAAAGATGGTAACTCTCTCCCCTCAGTTTCCCAATTATTTTAATAACTTTCCCTACGAATTACGTTACAAAATATGGGAACTCTGTCTTCCCCGTCGTGTAGTAGAGGTGGATGAGGCCTTTATAGTAGGCCACAATAGAGTACCACCCAAATCTCGCCTCACTGAGCGACTTTGTTCCCTAAACACCACGGTCAAGACTACTTCGTCGCCCGTAATCTTTTGGGTGTGTCGCGAATTACGCCAAGTGGCCGTCAAGCATGGACGCATTCATCGTTATGGGAATAGGATCGGTGCTAAACACCTCTGGATCCAGCCGCGGCGCGACATCCTACGGCTCAACGTCCGTGATGACGAACTCTATGAGATGTGGATGTGTCGTAAAGTCATCGGCGCTCCGTGGGCGTTCCTTGATACAGCCAAGATGTTGAACATGCCGGTATCGGTTTCTGATAGTCTGATTTATAATTTTGAGAGCTTGCTGGAGGATGGGGATGTCGACTCGGGAGACGAACAGATGGCAGACTGTGGCTTGGGTTCGCTTCCATTGTGGAGGCAACCCGGGCGACGATAATTCAAATCGTACTACACGTCAGCGACAAAGATGCGATTGGTTCTGGAATATTTGGACGTCTTGGCGAGGAACCCGTTCAGCTCGTCGACTGGGACGACTTTGACCAAATCTCGGCGTTTCGTGAGCTTTACGAAACCAAGGCAGTAGCAGAAGACACTGCTCCAAAGCTCTGGTTCCAACGCATCTTTTCGCCCGACTATCCTTCTCTTGTCGATAAATGGCTAAAGGTGACAGAATTTGCTCATCTCGTCAACCTATTTCTTGACAAACAGATGGATGGATTTGCCGGCGTCGAAGAGCCGGAACGGATATGGGAGCCGCCCATTGGGAATGAAGAGTCCATCCCCGAGCTCGGCTTCACTAAAGCCAATGAGGCCCATCCATGGGTTAGAGAACAAAGGGATAAGTTATGAGTTGTTACAGCACAAATTGTGTTTCGGCATTGTTCAAATTAATGTTGTATATTACAGGCACTATCGGAACGCCCAGGGAGTCGGGTTACTTAGTCCTCAATCTATTGAAACGGTCTCTTATCCTGCCAGAAGAGTATACTCATTGAGACAAATTGTCCAATTCCCATGTACCTTTGTCAAAACACTCAAGCCAGATTACTAAAAAAAAAAACTACTTATCTTCCTTGAATCTGAAGAACAACAGTTGACCCGACTCGCACCCGATTACAACCTTATGTCCCCGAATTCTCATTGACTGCCCTTCGAACACGGAGCGATACTGCTGTGGAAAAACTTCCCTTTCATCCAGTAAAGATAGCCATCATTGACAATGGCATCCTTAGCATCTCGCCGAAGACTGAACGCCTGTTGGGTCTTCCTAACAATCCTAATGCCACGAAGGAGGCTAAGAAGACATTGTGGTCTCGCATTGTGGCTGGTCGGTCATTCGTGGAGAGTCAGTCGCGAGTTAGCCCATGGCAATTCGCGTCCGATCCATATGGAACCCAAATGGCGAATCTAATGTGCGCTATCGATCCCCAGTGTGCTCTTTATGTGGCGAAAGTTGCCGAGGGTAGATCCGGAATCTCTCCAGCGAGTATTAAGAGGGTGAGTTGCTCCCCCCTCCCTGCCAACACACTCACACAGAGGACTCTGGCGTTCGCAGGGGACATCTAAATTTAAGAACGCCTACATGGCATTGGCTGACTTTGACTTTCAAGGCAATTCGATGGGCAATAAGCCAATAGGTTGACATCATATCTATGAGCTTCGCCATCATGGATAATCCCGAGGAATTCCGTAAAGCATGCTCAGATGCAATAGAGAAAGGTATTGTTCTGCTCTGCAGCACTCATGACGAGGGATCCAATTTTCCCAAATTTTACCCGGCGGACTTCGACAACACAATCAAGATCACGGCTTGTGACGAGTTTGGGATGGCGCCTCGAACCACGATCCAAAAATATGACTACGCCATTCCAGGCCAGGGGGTGGCAGCAGGTTTTGTCCCTTCCTCGATTCTGATGATCGCATTTCGGGAAGCTCTGTCGCTACGGCTATCGCTGCCGGACTGGGCTCGTTGATACTATCGTGTAATCGGCTCGCTGGAAGGGGTTCGGTCCAAGAGCATGGTTGGAAAGAAAAGGCAAATATTATAACGCATTACTTGAACAATATGTTGGTAACCGAAAGGTACATCGTGTTGGAGAATTTTGCCGGCATTGATAAGAAGCTGAAAGACGGAAGGAAAATCAACGCTGATGAAATCATATCTGATTATTTCCTCCAGGAGAAGTATGTTAGATCCAAACACTCTTAGACTTCCTTTGCGTTTACGAAGGAATGAATGCGATACACTTGCGCTTTGCAGACCTAAATGAAACACTTCTCCAAGACTATTGACACTCGTGAGCCTGCAATCTGGGAAATGGGAATTGAACCGGGGGGGGGATTTTTTTATTTACCGTGAAATATACCAGTAATTACAGGGGCTCGAGATTCACCAAGATGTCCTGCGTGAACTTTGGATCATCCTTGTCTGGATCACCGCACTCACCATAGTGGTACGTCATATGAATCGTCGCCGTCTTTTTCCCAGGCCCTGTCCACTTTGCAATCTTGGCCCTGGAAATGAGAAAGCTCGCCTCCGTGATCTTGTCAATCACCATACCGCAGCTAGACCGAGGCACGACCTGCAAGTTCAGCGTCCCCTTTTTCTCCTTGGGGTCCCTGCGGCTGCCCTTTTGATTCGAATAGAACTTGAGGACGTTGAAGCGCATGTTAGATAACATGGTAGGCACAGGGGGGTCGGCATCGCTCGAGAGAAGTGGGGTTACATCGCCTTGTATAGTCGGAATCTCGCCCCAGGGAATCTCAATGTCGATTCTAGTTAAAGGGGGGTTTTGGGATATAGCTGTACGGGTCTCGGACGATCTTAAAGACGAGGTCTATGTGAAAAGGACTGTTGCTTGGTACGGAGATGTCCCTATGACGGAGAGAATACACTTTTGCGAAAAACTTGGACACAAAGAAAGTACGGGGGTCTCGAGAAGGGAGAGCCTGGACTGCTGTGTATGCGCAGGCACTGTACTGGGCAATCAAGGCAGCTTCTCGTCTCGGAGATGGAGCCCGCGGACGAACGAGTGCGTTATACGTCGGAGCAGGCTTTCGGGATCGAGTCTTGAGAGGAGATGGCGCCTCCGGTAAGAGTTCTGGTAGTGCAAATTGGAACATGTATCTCGAATGCGCATCTTCCACATAAGCTGTCTTCGGGGTCTTAAAAATAAGCATCTCAGGAATAGATTCGTTCAGTTGCAAAGCCAAAGAGCAGACGTCTCTGAGTCCTCTGCAAAGTCATGTTCATCAAGCACCGATTTGATCATGCTCCGCACCTTCTTGACATATGGCTCTATTTTCATGGTGCGAGATTCGAGATCAAACAGCTCGCTGTTCTCCATGGGAAAGAACGATTCGCCGATGGGCGTTTTATAGTCTTTCTCGTGTCTCTTCTTGTGATTCGGAACGGTAAATATGCGTCGAAAGAACACTTTGAGCACAGTGCTGTCAGTTTCTGTGCCGATTGTGAATCGCTGCTGGTGCGGTGGCATGGTAAACTTGATGCTCTTTAGGTCGCCGGGGAGACAGTCGAACAAGCAGTACATGCAGTCTGCGCTCAGCCGCTTTTGTACCAATATGGGTGCCTTGGGGGCTTCTAGCTTGCCGTCGACCATCTTGAGGCGCGTCTCTGCGAATTTTGGCTTGACTGTAATATCAGGGAACTGGACGAGGAGTTGTGACGGTAGGATGAAGCCGTAGCGGGGCATCTGGGGATGAAGAACATTGATCTTTTTGCCAAGATGAATTAGACGCTCTCTTGGACTGGCATCTCCCTCCGAAGACAATTGTACGTCCAGCTGTGCAGGCTCACCATGGCCACGCGATCCTTATCTAGGATGGGAGACAAGCTCTTTCGCATGTCCAAAGATACGAGATGCACCACGGTGGTGGTCGCCTTGTATAGCCCCAAAAAACCCATCCGGGGGGAAATGACAATGCTAAACAGGCCGGTATCTTCATCGGCACCTGCAAACGCCATACCATCAGTTGCGACCTGACGCACATGAGTCATGTACTTGTACTGTGCCACATCAAGACGAGGCTTGTTTGTTACCGAGTCTGTGGTTGTGAAAAGAGACGTAAACAGTTCCTTCTTCATGAATAACACATCAACAGGCCCTTCAGCATCATGTTCATCTTCGTCTGGATTAAACGGTATCACATTGATGACATTATCCAGCCTTGGCGTATCTTTTGTTCGCATCGTCACAGTCATAATCTCGCTTTGTTTTGCGTCTTCTGTACCCAGACCAACTGGCTTCAGAACGGTTTGCAATTCTGTTTCATTCAGCTTTTACTCGTCGATGGTGAAGACCAGAAGAACCATTCATGGTGGAATGTTCCGGATGTCATTATCCTCCGCCTTGTAGTCAACATACTCTGGGCTGCGCTCCCACGGCATATGCGGGTCCTTGAAGACGATATGAGGCAGCACTGTGACGAGAGCGCTGCCTCCAGACGGCGGATACACCGAGTCGACAATATCAGAAGGCAAGTTGTATTTTGGAGCAACAGTGTTGACATTCTGGGTATCCGACTGGATCTCCTGTTCTTTTCCATTTGCTTTGATGGTCTGCTTGGCAGTAATGGTATGAACCCCGCCTTTCAGAGAAGGCTGATAGGAGTAGAAACGAACTTCGCCTGGAAGTAGATCCCGAGGGGTTTTGGAAAGCAGACGGCGCATATGCCGATGAACAAGACGACGATGAGAAGATACTGCTGCTACAATGATGTGAACAACAACGGTGTGCTTGACGATTCACGATCTATCCTCTATTGCAGTAGCCATATACTAGGTAAGTAAACAACATCACCCAACAGCCCCGTGATCTTTCACACCATCCAACCCATTCATATCTTCCAAAAGTAGACATAACATTAACCGACCACCAGCCTATTGAACCTTTAACCAGTAAGGTCAGACACAACCGGCTTAGCCTCCGTTTCAGCTCCCTACCGCCCACGTCGGATAGCGGCCCGTAGTGAACCGTCTAAATCGGGCCGTCAGTGATCCACACAGTTCGTCCCATACGGCCAACCATTCCGTGACGGGAGGCAGGGATGACGAACACTGGTTCGCCAGCCGCAGCAAACAATATTGACAATATTCACCGGGTAGGAAGGCCAATCACAGAATCTATACTCTCCATCTTTGCGAATCACTTTACCCTTGCAACGGTGTGGCTGCATATATATGACCGAGCGGCTAACGTCACTTGAATTTGGTTACTTACCTTACCCTACAAATTAGTACAGAAGTACATTACATCAGGTCTTTTGTCATCATAGCCTTCCAGCGCAGTATACGGCCCAGTCTCAAACCGGGCCCTCTCATCCTCCACCTTGACTGGCATTGACATGAACGTTTCCAAAAGGCCCTCCTTCTCCACACCTTGCCCATAGGGCTGCAGCCAAGCCCAATCTCCACTGCCCACTGCGGTGTGAATTCCGCTTCCAGGTGTATGTTTCCGCCGTCGTGTATTTTTCAGGGTTAGCCCAAGAGGCCTTTGTCGGAATGTGCTCGGGAATCATGACTGGTGGTGGCCGTTCGGCTGGCTTCGTGTCTGGCAGGTAGTAAGAATAGATGAAATCAAGATTGAGTCCTAGATCTGGCTCGTTGTGGTCCTTTTCAGTAAATTTCCCCCGACACGGAAAGTATCCCACCAGCCCGTCAAAGGCATGCTCTTTGTCGCCCATCTTGATAGGAAATATGTATTCCTTCGGGTACGACTCCATGTTCTCATCAGGAACTAAAAGCCATGGTCTCTGATCATCGCCTTCAGCCTGGCTCGTAAGCTCATCAGCCACCAGCTCCAAGGACCACCCGGCATGCGCGAGTGCCCTCTCCAGACACGGATATCCAAGCACTCCAGGGCGATTGGGTCCTTACCATCGGCGGTTATCACCAGGCGTACAACAAGCCCCGAGCGTATCCTAACCCACCACGACTCACAATTACTTGGACTCTCAGTAGCGCTCTGCGTATCTCGGGAGAGGCATACTTTGCGATTACCCCTCGTGTTTGCATGGCTGGTGGTCGATTACACGCTACCCTAAACCTGGGAGCTTTGTCTGCGTGGTTTGATGCCTTTCTGGACCTGCTGCTCAACTTTGAGCCCTTTTATTTCCGCGCCGTTAGCGGAGTCAGCGTCGGTATCAAGTTCTCTATAGATCTCTAGCTCGTCACGGTTCACATATCTGCCGAGATTAGAGCTACCATGACCGACGCTGGTCCGCCCATGACTAGAATGGTGCATGTTGATTTCTGAGTCTTTGGATTCGACATCAACTTCGGAGGTAGCATGCAAGCCCGTCCTGTCGCACTAAAACTCCAACGGTTTATCGATTTGGTTCTCAAGAGTGGCACAAATGGCAGCTCCAGTGGTTTGTTGTTCCCTTCTATTCCCAGCGTGGAGGAAGAAAGGGACTGGATGGCACTCGATGGAACGGATGAAGACACCTTTTTCAAGAAGGTCAAGACAGAGGATGACAAGAAAACAACCAAGCCCTTCTTGTTCAACTGCATATCAGGCCTCGTACCCGCTGCCAAGCTCCCCAACCAAAAGACTGCATCAAGTCCACCACCAATGTCAGCAAAAAATGAGGACAAGAATTTGTGGACGGTCCAACCAGGTGCCTGTGTGTTCTCCATCACTTGTGCTTTTGCATCAAGCTCTGGTACGATCATGGATAATCGCCCATGCGTTCCCAAAGATAAGAAGACACAGCACATGGACAAAGTCTTGAAGGAGGAGCATAATAATATTTATGCCAAGCCAATGTGCCTGGAGACGCGGGCGGGTGTCAATATAGAGGTTACAATAGCCTAGAAAGATTGATTGATTGATTGATTGACTATTTAACGTCCGGGACCAAATCCAGCTCGGGTCAAGCTATAAATAAAGGCAAAACCCCCTGTTAGGGTAAAGAACGTGCTAGGCTATGATATGTATAGAATAATAGGCCGAGGCCCTAGAAAGTCGGCTACCCCACAGGCCGATTGAAACCCTAACCCTATTCCATACAATCGTATCTAGCAAATCGGTGCCAGACGGCAATCCAAAAGGCAGGGCCTCCGATCCGTTAGCAGATGCGAAGGCGGTTTTTGAACTGCTCGAGATTCCTCTAAGCTATCCTATCGTAATAGCCGAGGCCCCAGACCAAGGCAAGGCAATAGGTAAGACAAGGCATCAGGAAAAACCCTCTTAAGTAAGGGGAAAAACCTATACAACTAGCCGGCGTTAATCAAGCGGCGAACCCATCCGCTTAAGACCTCTGAGAGTCTTAGATCTAAAGGCTCTAAAGGCCTAGCGAGGCATAGCCTAGCGAGGCTATGTTTATATGGCTAGCAATAGTCTGCGTAATGTAAAGATGAACTCTCCCTAGTCTTCTATCTTTTGTCCTGCTCTATTAAGGTAGCGTTCCTTACAGGCCACAGCCGCGTTATTGTGGCCTGCAAAAATCGTCCTTGCGCTAACAAGCTGCTAACAGCTACAGCCAAGAAAATTTTTTACAGGAGAGAGTTAATAGCCCAGAAAGAGTCGGGCTCAGTGTAGCTTCGTAGGGTAAAGACAGGGTTTCGGACTATGGCGGAAAAAAAGGACGAGGGCGTCTGGAAGGTAGAGCCCATAGTCAAGGCAGTACTAACATCAATGTGGGGGAAATGTGAGTGTAAGATTTCATACTCTGGACATTAGGGAGAAAAACAGATGCTAACATATCACTATCAGATAACTCAAATCATGATCCCTCTCTTCAGGGGAACAATGTGGATGCGCTTCTGGCAGGCACCAAAGAAAATGACAAAGGCACAGTTCCCCTCGTCATGGGTCTGATCATTGCGCCTCCTATTGCTGCTCTGTCAAAAAATGAGCTTGAAAAGTTCAACGTCATGGAGGATACCAAGGTAACAGTAGAGGAGGCCGCTCTACTAGAACGAAATAATGCCAGTAAGGCTTGGCTGCCACGAGCCCCGGACGATCCGTTCGATCCTTCAACGCAAAGATCATCACGTGTATCACGATTAGAGGACCCACAAAATCCTCCCCCAAGGGGTGACGACGAAGCGTTGAAGCGGTGGAAGAATGTCAAAGAGGTCTGGTGGAATAATAAGAATGACCCTGAGCATATGGTGAAGCTGTGGGCATCTCAGTTGTAGTTTGGAGAGGGTGCATTGACCGGTAAGCGGCCTGCAAATTTGTTGAAGAGGTTCAATGAGATGGTGCCTGCATTGCCCATGGTGGCTATGGGGTTATAATAGGAACTGGACGAGATATTCGAAAAGCCATCACAACGCATCCAGAGTTTGGGGTTTCTAGTAACCGCTACCTCCAACTGCGTGTTACCGAGACCAAGGCACAGGCTATTGTAAGAAGTTCGCTATATGAGGAGACAGGGAATAAAGAGCGGCTGTGCTGGGCAGTTTTGAACGATGTTGAGAATGCTTTGCTAAGAGTAGACAGAGATGCAACTACATCCCAACCAAGGAAGAACTGACGATATAAATCATCCCACACTCTTGTCTCAGTAGTATCAAGGGGTAATAGCCCCTCTATTGGGGGAGGTCGATAGTTAGGGGCAACGAAGGGAGCGCTGTAGCTGCTTTAATGTCTTTGCTGCACCATTGATAGTGATAGCAACGAGGGTTCTTCATGGCTTGTTTTGGTTGTGCTGTTTATATTGAGATGTGGTGGGAGGGATATGGGACTGTGTAGTAACTGGCCGACAATTGGAAGGATCTTTTCGGGATATAAAGATTTTTTTTGGTAGTGGATAGTATTTGCGGATTGGTAGGATGGTAACCAGTGTGAAATAACCGCATTTTCTATTCATATGTTTATTGAGCTGTATTTAATCTTGGTTGTTGGAGATGACTGTCATTGGATGTCTTCGAGACGACTACCTTGTAGGCTTCGAATCGATAAGATGGCAGAGTTCTTGAACATATATTGCAGTATGGATTTGACCATCTTGTCGCCAGAAGTGGGACTGAGGTTATGAAAACTGAGGATCTAGTGAGATTATAGTAATGGGCAGTTTAAATCTAGGTCACATACCTGAATCTTGAAATAAGTAGTATCGGTCTTGAATAAACTCCTTGTGCATTGATTGTGTTGACTCACAGCCTATATGGTCTTGGTCTAGACGAGTGGTAGTGACGACCCTTAATTTTCATCGTCATGGAATGGATATCCTTCGGCTTTGTCCTGTGAGGGGGTATTGTGCTGTGGCTTGCATACGTAGGAAGCCAACTGACCGCGGGTACCAGTGAATGATCTTGATGGGCTGCAGGGCATACACAGAGCAAGGTACCTACGCAAACCTCGCCTGGAACCTGGCTTGTGGTGTCATCCATCTTGATTATCCATCTACCGGATAGGAACATATGCAATATTCCCCAAATAAACAAACAAACACATGCGCCCTCCACTCTTCAGACTTACTCGTCAGCCCTGCATTCTTCACTTGCAAACGGAGAAGAACCGCACCTCAACGAAATCATTGTCATGAAGAGCCTCACATTACGATGAATTCATCAAGAACCTCTTCCGACGTTTCGAGCGGTGCGACATTGCATTCTGCCAATCCGAGAGAAATCGAGATGGATTCTGACCTGATAGACGCCCTCTTCATCACTGCTACCATTAATTCCCCAAGCGGCATCGATGATGCTTCCGACCAAGTTTCTATGGCAGGGCGTTCCGAGTTCGGACAGAGCGTTGTCAAGTTGGTGAGAGCCATCAATGCACCTCCATCGCATGAGTCTCCTTTACTGGCACTCAACGAGAAGATAGAAGCCTTTTTCAAGTATGGACCCGGCCCAGCATTCTTCATTTTCACCTTGCTCTCGCACCAGGTGGTCAAGATGACCGGTAAACCTGAAGACCAACTCATCAAGATCGACCTGACTAGAGACCAAGATGATAGCACTGGTTTCTATCTGTTCCAAGCCTACCTATGGAAATCATGCAAGATGATCGCCACGTTCATTCTCACCTTGGCCTCACCTAATGATCCGGCTTGCTTGTACGAGTCCCAGAAATGGAAATCTCGCTCCCTTGGAGGTCTTCCGACAAATGCGAAAATCAAAGAGACACCTTCTGCTTCTCTGTCTGAATCATTCCAACGAGCGAAAGCAGCGGCTTTGGACCAAGGAAAAACCACCGTCATGGGGGTCACGCTCACCGATGTCCACATTTTCGAACTTGGGCTTTCGGCCATGCGATATTTCAGCTTTGCCCATACCTTTGTGATGGGAATTGGACCTAAAGGTGTTATGATCTGGCAAGCTTGGGGAGAGCATGGCTATCGGCTCGACGAATACCTGCTTGATGGGCATTCTCGACTGCGCGACTGGGACGAGGCAGACAGATGGGTGCAGAATTTCGAGAGACTAGCAGGTCAAAAGGTAAGCTCATCACCTTTGAATTTGAATTCACTTTGCTAATTAATGAAAGGGAGTATGGAGCATCAAGACGAACAAGCTATATAAGAAGCTATTCCACGTGGATATCAACAAGATTTGCGGCCCGAGCGGGCCTGAGAGCCCTGTGACACCGATATTCAAGACCTGGGTCGACATCTTCACGATAGAGAATGTCTCACTTGGAAGCACTACAAAGTTCCTTTTTGTGCAGTGACCGGCTAAAGATATCATTGGAGAGATGCTCAAGTTTGTTTACTTTCCATAAAAGGAGAAAGTCAAGCACCGCACTAAAAAGAGCCACTCCCTGACGAATTCACGTGCTCATTGTCGATGGGGGTCATCCACAACTAAGCATACTATGTCTCATGTGCAAAATTACGAACCATCTTCTTATAGGCTTTCTTTCTTACCTAACAGGCGGTGAAGATTCACGCAAGACACTCATATAGTATAAGAAAAGAAAACTAGTTTAGTTGCCTCACTGGCGATTTCTCGGATTGTGCAGCTATGCCATGGACTGATTGCAATGACAAAATTTGCGGTAAAAAATGTCAATCTGTGACCGTACATTTGTCTGAGACTCTGTTGTGGCTTGTCAATCATGGGGATTGGGATTTGCGCATCGATGCAGGGAGTACATACTTCGTGCACCAATATACGACATGTCTCAGGCAATAGGGGAACATCGGCCTGGAGAAGAGCATCCATCTAATCCACACTTCCAGACCACCCAAATGTGTTTGCCCGTCTTTCTCACATTGCTTTTGTTTCGGCAAATAGGTAGCATCGTTTTGGGGAGTGTGAGAAAGCTTAGGTTACCTTTGGATCTGATTCATGCAGGGAGCATCTCAGCTGATGAATAATGGGTCCCATTCATTATCTCCATCATGGATAATAAAAACCCCCGATCCTCCCTAACTGGTGGGTGTGGGGAAAGAGCAAATACATATTTGCGGTATGCGTGGGTATGGCATTTTGGACATCGCAGTGGAGAAATGCATATATTTTCTCGTCCTTCGCTGTCTTGTTACTTCTTTCTCCACAATGGTGCATACTCCCGTTTGCTTGTTTGAAGATTCTGCACCATTCATTTGCTGTAACCAAGTCTCCTGTCTCTGACGTTACTCAGAAGAAAGATCAGCAGTCATGGCGGCGCAGAGTATGCCAATTGCCATCATTGGCATCGGCTGCCGTTTCCCTGGCTCCTCAGACTCCCCAGAGCGCCTATGGAAGCTCTGTATTGAGGCAAAGAGCGCCTGGTCGGAGTGGCCAAAAGACCGACTGAATGAGATAGCTTTCTTTCATCCACAGACTGAGCATCTGGGAACTGTACGTGTTCTATCTGGTGCCACGAACCAAGAACCGGCCACTGTGTTCATGGCTTCTGTGCTGTAATTGTTTAAGCTCATTTGCTGACCTACTCAAGTTCCATGCCAAGGGTGCTCACTTCCTAGATGAGGATGTGTCGCGATGTGACGCATCCTTCTTCAACTTTTCTGCCGATATGGCAAGAGTATGTCAATCCCCTGACGATATATCTCGTCGGCGGCTAACAGCTCACCTAGGCCATGGATCCTCAAGTCAGAATTCTTCTCGAGACTGCTTTTGAAGCCTTTGAGTCTGGTATGTCTTGTGCTTGTCCATCAACATTTACCCAGATTAACACCAAAGCAGCGGGGCTGTCCATGGAAGACGTAGCAGGGAGCCAGACTTCCTCCTTTGGAGGGGCTTTATTCCACGATTACAATGACGTTCTCATGATGGATGTCGAAAATTTGCCTCGGTATGCCACAACTGGAAATGGGCCTACCATGATTGCAAACAGAATCTCGCATTTCTTCGACCTCTGCGGGCCCAGCATCTCCGTCGACACGGCCTGTTCAACCGCGATGGCTTCACTGCACTTGGCATGCCAGAGTATAAGGTCCGGAGATGCAGAGATGGCTGTGGTTGGGGGTACTAATCTTATTTTGCATCCTGGCTCCTCCATAGGCCTCTCCACACTAGGGTAAGTTGAGGGACGCTCACACTCTCGCCCGCCAATTCAGCCCCTGTAAAATCCATCAACCACAAACAGATGCCTAGGCTTACCAGTTGAGTAGATTTCTTAGTGCTTCAGGTATATCGTACAGCTTTGATAGTCGGGCCTCAGGTTACGGTCGTGGCGAGGGCGTCGGGCGCATCATAGTGAAGCCCCTCGCCGCAGCTCTTCGAGATGGCAATCCCATTCGGGCCATTGTACGGGGAACTGCCATGAACCAAGACGGCCATACGCCAACCATTTCATCTCCCTCCCAGGATGCCCAGGAAAGGTTAATCCGAAGCTGCTATAAGAGAGCTGGGCTTGATCCGAAGGACACACCCTACGTCGAAGCCCACGGCACTGGCACAATTACTGGCGACAAGACTGAAACGACCGCCATTGGGAATGTTTTTGGTCCCGGTCGCTCCGAGGGAGAACGTTTGATAGTAGGCTCTATAAAATCCAACATCGGACATGCTGGATCTGCCAGTGGTATCTCGGCCATTGCGAAAGTCATCATGATGTTTGAGAACGGGTGTATTCCACCTCAAGCATTGTTCGATAAGCCAAATCCTCAAATCGATTTTGATGCACTCAATATCAAGGTAACAGGTATCGCTCTGAGTTTATTGATGTCGCTGTCGCTAATCGTAGATGTTAGATACCAAGAGAAGCGATGCCTGGCCAGATAATCTGCCGCGACGAGCTTCCATAGGCAACTTTGGTGTCGGAGGAAGCAACACACACGCCATCTTGGAAGATCCAAAATACTACTTCTCTGTGCAATCGAGTGAACACGCATTGTCTAACGGGCATTTCAATGTGGAGACCAACAATTCCTCACATCATCTCATTTATACGATAAGTGCGAAAGAAGAGCGAAGTGTAAAAGCATACATGAGCAAACTTCAAGAGTACCTGCAGGTCCCTGGCTCCCAAGACCATCTGAGAGACATTGCATATACTCTTACGCAACGACGCTCACATTTCGCCTGGAGAGTGGTCATCGCAGCCAGTTCTGTTACCGGCCTTCAAGAAGCGTTATCCAACACTGCTGTTAGTCCAGCACGAGCGTCTAAAGTGCCGAGATTAGGCTTCGTGTTTACTGGCCAAGGTGCGCAGCGGCATGCAATGGGTCGTGAACTCATGCTCACTTATCCAACATTTTTGGGCGTTTTGCAATCAGCCGATGAGTACCTTCGGTCACTCGGCTCGTCGTGGAGTGTCATAGGTAAGATGTCTGGTCGTAATAGAGTGCAATGATCTAGAACTTGGAAGCTAATACATACATCCAGAGGAACTGTTCAAGAGCAAAGAGTCAACTAGATTACATCACCCGTTTCTCAGCTTCCCGGTAACTGTCATACTTCAACTAGCATTGGTCCAGTTGTTAAAGTCTTGGGGCATCACTCCCGCGGCTGCAACGGGCCACTCGAGTGGTGAAATCGCGGCCGCATATGCCGCCGGAATTGTCAACTTTGAAGAGGCAATTGCGATTGCTTACTTGCGCGGTCGAATCACTTCCGAATTTATGGATGACGGGCAGCTCCAAGGCGGTATGACATCGCTGGGAGTTGGCAAAGACGAGGCATCAGAATATCTCCGTGGACTTGAATCAAAGGCTGTAATTGCCTGTGTCAACAGCCCGTCCAACGTTACAATCTCTGGAGATGTAGACGCACTAGAGCAGGTTGAAGCGAAGCGCACAGTCAAACAACGTGTTTTTCCGGCGGTTGAGGATCCCAGCTGCGTATCACGCACCACATATGCAACTTCTGGCGGCAGACTACACAACGGCCCTCTCTGCTCATCTCCAAAAGGGCCTTCCCAGCAAGCCCAAAGTCCCCTTCTCATCTCCAGTCACCGGATCTGACGTGAGCGAGATCAATGAAATACGAGATCCCGCCCACTGGGTAATGAATATGACGCAGCTAGTTCTTTTCGAAGACGCTTTTGTGAACATGGTCTTGGACGGTCAAGACGATAAAGGCAAACGCAATTCGACAGTGGACGCCATTATTGAGATTGGGCCACATGACGCTCTGCGAGGTGTCATCCGCCAAGTTCTAAAGCATCCAAGCCTCGCAACTTTTGACATCACGGTTGATACTTGCTTGAAGCGTGGCACGAATGCTGTTCAAAGTGTCCAAGAGCTCGCCAGTAGACTCTATTGTCAGGGCTACCCCATCAACTTCAAGGCAGTCAACTTCCCAAGTGGCGACGACTCACTAAAGGTCGTTCATGATCTCCCAAAGTACCAATGGAATCACTCGACGCAATATTGGGCGGAATCTTCCGTTTGCGCCGAGACGCTACGACGTGAGCATGCGCACCACGATCTGCTAGGCTTGAAGATAGTGGGACTGAATACCAAGCAGTCCATATGGCGCAATACCCTCCGGATGACAGATCTCCCATGGCTTCAACACCACGCTGTGCAGTCCGAGGTCCTCTTTCCTGGAGTCGGTCTGGCTGTCGTTGCGATAGAAGCAATGAAGCAACTTGGTTCCAAGACGGACAGCATCCCCAGTGGGTATCTCCTGTCCGATCTTGACATGTTCAAGGCAGTAGTTATCCCAACCAGCGATCAGGGTATTGAGATGCAAGTAGTAATTGGAGACACAGATCAAAAACCACGGAGCGAACACTGCAAGAGCTTCAACTTTTACAGCCGAGGTAGAAACGGAGAATGGTCAGAGAACTCTAATGGAACAATTGTCGGGGCCAGTGCTCGGCCAGCCTCTACAACAAATATCTCGAATGTGTCTGACCACCTTTTGGTCAATGTCAAGCACTTCTATAAGTGCTTCCCAAAGATCGGCCCTACTCTGGGTTCAGGTTTCCAGAATGTCACATCACTATTATGCGATAATGGAAGTGCTGTCAGCATCGTCACTATTCCCGATACGATCGCCATGATGCCATGCCCATACCAGTCCGAGTGCTGGGTCCATCCAACCATTTTGGATTCATGTTTCCAGGTTGCCTGGGCAGCTATGCCCGAAGTGATCCTGGAGCAGATGGGCGTGTGTATCATCACATAGGCAAAGACGCTTTATCTCGGTTCCGCTGCCGGGCTCCCTGTTGGGTCTAAATTAGAGGTTCATGCGAGAATTACGAAGATGGACTATCAGGGCTTCGACTTTTCGTTGTCCGTTTTCGATACTTGGTCCGAAACTAAACAACCAATCTTTCGGGCCGATGGTGTCAGGGTACAATCTCTGTCCCCAAGAACCGCAACCTCGGACTTTGACAACACGATGATACTGCATCCTGTCTGGCAACCAGACGTAACAATGATGACCGAGAAAGATCTTGGTGATACAATAAATACACGCCAGGGGTTGAGCGCAAGCTACAGAGACCTCCAGAAAGCTGCAGTCAACGTTATACATGATGTTCTAGCAGATGTATCCCCAGATGAGGAACATGGAATGGCCCCCCATCATGGCAAAGCACTCTCTTGGATGCGAAATGTTGACTCAGAGTCGTATACCACCAATGCGATACAAAACAGAGACGAGAAGTTGTCTTTTTATCAAGAAATTGATTCAAAGAGTGCTAATGGAGCATTGCTGAGCGCGGCATCAAAGCAGCTCGCCAAAATCCTCAAAAATGAAGTCTCGTTTGAAGTCATGGAGCATCATGAACTACTGCGTGACTTTTACGAGAATTCCATCGGACTCGACGCAGTCAGAGAGGGAGTACAAGAGTTTGCAAGACTGTTTGCGCATAAGAGCCCCCATATACGAGTTCTGGAAATCGGCGCCGGGTATGGAGCAACTACCAGCGCAGTTCTTGACGGTCTTCAGCAGGGAAACTCGGCATCATTGACTGGCATTAGCTACGACTTCACGGACAAGACCAGGGACTTTCTCAATTCCGCAAGTGTCTGATTTGAATCTTCCATCAAGCATATGCACTTCCAAACGCTGGATATTGAACACAATCCGGTCGCGCAGGGCTTCGAGGCTGAGGCTTACGATCTGGTTGTCGCAAGCAACGTTCTACACGTCACTATTAATATTCAGCAAAGCATCCAGCACGCACGAAAACTTCTCAAAGTTGGCAGCACATTACTTCCAATGGAAACAACCAAGGCATCCCCAGATCAGTGTCTTGCGTTTAGCCTTGGTCCCTACTGGTGGTCAAACAGCGCATCAGAAAGGGAATGGCCACCGTTGTTGAGTAATGATTCATGGGCATTCACTTTGAAAGAGAACGATTTCGAGGTCATACTCAATTATGACGGTGATACCATCACGACCGAGGAATCACCATACTCAATAATTGTAGCTCGGGTTGTGGATGACCCAAATGAACAAACCATCTCGCCCCCAGCGCAATCCGCCATTCTTCACCTGCCCGGCAGCGTCTCTGCACCACAGGCATGGACTGAGAGTCTTGCGGAGATTTTCCAGAGCCGTACCGGCACAGGCATCTCTACCGAAACCTTCGGCAGCCATTCACTCTCTGGGAAGCCATGCATAATATTTGCTGAAGGTAACCAAGAATTCCTCAGCCATGTGCAAGCCGAGGATTTCGAGGCCCTGAAGACCACATTGCAAGTATCTAGCCATGTTTTATGGGTATCTCGGGGTGGTGCCTGTGAAATGACAACACCGGAGTCTTCCTTGGCTAGTGGTTTGCTTAGAACACTAAGGCTAGAAGAAAGATTAAAGACATTCGTCTCACTTGACCTCGATCCAGCCGAAGAGCCATGTACAGAGAGTACAATCCAAGCCGTCTGTGATGTATTCTGCACTTCAATTGGTTCGCGCCATACAGAGGACAACGATTACGAGTTTGCACAAAGGTCGGGCCGCATACTCGTCCCCCGTATGGCAGGCAATGCGTTACTGAATCAGCAATTGTCCGCCTCGCGCGGTCACCTCGTGCCACAAGAGAAACCGTTCTCATCTGAGGGAGCATACAAGTGCCTCGAGCCAACGATCCTTGGACTGTTGAACAGCTTGGTATTTAAAGAAAACGACAAGGCGTTTGATGCCAGCACACCTTGGACCGAGGACTTGATTGAGATTACCCCACAGGCATTTGGCCTTGGTCTTCAGGATGTGCTGGCAGCTACCGGGGAGCTCAATAAAGAAGACAAGGGCTTTGAGTGCGCAGGTTTTATCAGCCGCGTTGGGTCCCGTGTTCCTCGGCACCTAAAGGTGGGAGATCGAGTCTGCGCCATGATACCCAGTGGAAACTGGGCCAACAAGGTTCGCACCCCCTGGGCCACTGTGGTACCTGTTCCATCAGATATGAGTCTAGAGATGGCTGCTTCCATCCCAGTAGACTTTGCTGTATCTTTCTATAGCTTGGTAAACCTAGCTCACTTGGAGTGTGGCGATCGTGTCTTGATCCATTCTGCCGCTGGTGGACTTGGCCAGGCCGCGATCACGATGGCCAAACACCTGGAAGCGGATGTTTTTATTACGGTTGCGTCTGACAATGAACGAAGCCTCCTCGCAGGGGAATACTCCATTCCCAACGACCGTATACTATCATATGGAGATACAACCTTCAGCTCGACGCTTATGGGCGCTACAGACGGGCATGGTGTTGATGTAGTTTTGGACTGCAGCCTGTCCAAGCAAGTCCCACAAATAAGCTTGGATTGTGTTGCACCTTTCGGCCATTTTATCCAACTGAGTGTTCAAGACGATGACAATAATAAGCGCCCGGATAGAGATTCCTCCAGTCGTTCTGTGACCTACTCTGTTGTAGACATGGGAAAACTAGGACGTCTCAAGGCAAAGACATTATCGCGAAATATCCAGCAGGTTTTTGACCTAATTCAACAGAAAAAGCTTGTGCACCGAATTCCAATTACGAGATTCTCGGTATCCGATTGCGACAAGGCCTTTGGTCTAATGCACAGCGGAGGCCTCGTAGGAAAGATTGTGGTGACAGTCACCAAAGGCGATCCTGTCAAGGTAAGTGACTCGGTATGGAGGCTTAAATGCCTAAATATGCTAACCAACTGATTTCAGGTTATATCATCATCCGAGCCAGTAAATCTAGACGCCTCTGCCGCCTATCTCATTGTCGGCGGTCTCGGTGGCCTGGGTCTCGAGGTCGCCCGCTGGATGGCTCGGCGAGGGGCCAAGAACCTTATCCTCATGTCTCGTGGCGCAGAGAGGTACGACACGGAAGCGTTTAGAAGTGACTTTAAAGACTTCGGAGCCCAAATCCTTCTCAGAAACTGCGATGTTTCTAGTAAGCAAAGCCTGAAAGAGGCGATAGGCGAATATCGCAAGCGCTGGCCCATCCGTGGAGTTATTCAGGCGGCCACCGTATTGCAGGATTCGCTGTTTAGCAGGATGACATCGGAGCAGTGGAATACCTCGATGCTGGCCAAGTACAGGGGCACCAAAACCTCGACGAGCTGTTCCAGGGATCAGAAGTGGACTTTTTTATCATCCTCTCGTCTCTGACAGCTGTGGTCGGAAACATGGGTCAGGCCAACTATACCGCAGGGGGTGCCTATCAGGATGCCCCCGTGTACAATCGCGTGGCCCGCGGCCTGCCTGCTGTCTCAATCAACATCGGAAGCGTTCCCGACTTGGGATCTGCGTTCCGAACAGGCATGGCCGAGTAGATCGACAGAATGGGTTGCCGCTACCAGAAGCGCTCCGAGCTGATCCACCTTGTCGAGCTAGCCATCAGATACCCCCGCCAGCGGCAGATGATTACAGGCATTAAGCCCTGGGCTGAGCCTGAAAATCTCCACTGGCGCTAGGAGCCGCGATTTGCCTCGACGCGACATCGATCCAGACCAGCAGTTGCTCACGTATGGTGTGGATTCACTGGTCGCTGTCGAGTTTCGCGCTTTGGTGCAGGCAAATGTGACGCTCGGTGTCACGATTTTCGACATTATTCAGAGTGTATCTCTTCGCGACTTGGCGATCAAGGTGAAGGAAAGGATATCTGAGGAGTTGGTATTATAGGGTCAGGGTTGGCCTCGCAATTATTACCAGTCGAGCATACGCCTGACTCCAAATTAGATATTTATAACCAATGTTAAGTTTAGATCTATTTAATACTCATTTATTTTATTATGTTCGTTAATATAGTAATGCATTCATAGTCGTCGTTTGTTAAGAATTCAACGCCGTCTCTACGTAGAAAACAGTAGCGGAAGACAACAAGATGGTGTTTGACTGTAATAGCAAATCATACCCCTAGCTACGTCATGATAATTCACAATTATTATACATCGGGCTTCTGAAAAACCATCTACAGTTTCCTTTTTGGCAGTATCAAAGACGTCACTTTTCAAGAACATAATAATAAAATGATCTCGCCATCAAGATCACATTTTAAAAGGTCCAGGGTAGGTATTGGGAGTCGAGAGAGGGGAATCTCGGTGGAGACCTGTGTTGTACAAGTTAGGTAACCATTGCAGCATACATTACCAGGGTATCCATCTAGTTATCACTTCATTCGCTGTTTTTTAAATTGCACATGCAGACTCACGTGGTTTGACGGAGCTCAAGTCGGGCATCCATCAAAGTGAGGCGAGCGGGCATCCATCCTTCCTCATCTCCTCATCTCCTCATCTCCTCATCCCCTTCTCCCCTTCTTCTCATCCATCTCCTCATCTCTGCCTCGCTATCCTATACTCTAGTACAGCCCCCCGCTCATCTTTCATCTACAATGGACGCAATGGAAGACATAGAAGAAATAGACACAATAGAAATAATCGACACAATGGACGCAATGGACGCAAGAGACCGTGAGATTTTTGAACGACTTTACTCAATGACAGACCCATTTGAAGAGTCTCCTCCTCAGCCAGAGCGTGTATTCACAGTCTTCCCAAAGCTCCCCATCGAACTGCGCCGTCAGATATGGCTCCACGCTTTCGAGGCCCTTCCAAGACGCATAACAGGAATGGACGTCCTGCCCAGAGAGGGAGAAGCAAAGTCTAATGGCATCGTTGAGTCAGAGACCTATCCGGGGCCTCATAACCTGCCCTGTTTCCATTTCACAGTTGGGAAAGCTCTCCCCCCAAGATTGTCGTGGGTGTCTCGAGAGGCTCGAGAGGTGGTTCTATCGCAGGGACGAATGGAAGAATACCCGGGCTCACCAAACCCAAAGACCTTTTGGGTCCAGCCGAAACTCGACATAATGCACCTGAGTCTGGCGTATTCCGCCACGAAAGACTTTGATTATCCTCGCAAGACCAATGAACGTTTCCATTTCTTTACCACGGTTGCGAAGAAACATAAGATGCCGGTCTCAATATTGACAGACGTCTTGTACGGCATGGAGACAGCTGGCTTGGGAAGCCAATTTCCTCAGCCGGACGAGGAATACAATTCCTACGTGGATCAGATGCTGGCCATAGCGCGCTATTCGGGGCCTTTATTGATCCCCATGCTGGACCTGAATCTCCATTTGGAAGAGCGTCATGCTGTCGAGTCTGGATTGTTTGATGGAACCCGGGCACAGATCATCGCTGCCGATGATCCCCGAATGAAAGACTACTTTGCCCTTTGGGTAAAACATGGCAACAGAAAATATCCGGTGACGGAAGTCATCGTCAAGTTCATCGCCTCGGAGAGATTTTTCGGATATTTCGACTCCTACGTGACCTATATCACATTCCGCCTCTTCCATAGGATCTGGGAGGAACAAGAACACTATCTTTGGTTCCGCTACCCGGACTCCGCCGACCAAATCTTTTGCCCACCTCTTCCTCAAGGTGACCAGCCGAGCCCATTCACTTCCTGTATCAACGAGGAACATCCTTGGAGCATAGAGATTCTAGAATCGCTGCCCAAAATACATCCTTCCATCATGTTTCGGTACTGCTCGGATAAGTGCCCGGACAGTACGGAAAATGTGAAGGCGGCTGGAGAGCGGGCTCAGAGCGTTTTGGAAAACACTTTGAACTTTGTAAGCGGGGTCAAAATGTATCACAAATGTGACTGTGGGGATGACGAGCACGATCACGCTCATATGTACGAGCACGACCTTAGGGGTGAGCATGGTGATGGGCATGGAGGTGAGCATGGAGATGGGCATGGAGGTGAGCATGATGATGGGCATGGTGATGAGCATGGTGATGAGCATGGTGATGAGCATGCGCACGAGTAGTAAAGGGGTGCTGGTTTTTTGCTGGTGAAAACGTGGAAACAAAAGTAATAGAGAGAATTCAGATCTCTGCAAGGAACTAATGAGGAATGGTATGGATGGGTGGAGTTTTTGTATTTAATGCTTTCTGTTTTATCCTTATTTTATGGTTATATATTCCATATACCCAAGGTCTACCACGGCGTAAGACGATGGTGATCCCAACATATCAGCTAACGTCGACGTCTTTCAAATAACCACATACAGGCTTCATGTTCGATCTCGCAAGCTTCAGTTGGACGGTTGGATGATGATCCGAATAGCATGTCAGAGAAGTTGTTGGTTACCTCAAACGTCATGACAACACCCTCTTCCATTATTGTTAGTGATGGAGATGATACTGATCTCGAAACTCATTCTCCAAACGAAGATGACGAATGGGCCAAGGGTGCTTTAACCAAATTGCCGACTCTTCGATCCAAAATCTTGCTTCGGTATTCTCGAAACGCATGTTCACAGGATGTTGTTTTTAACACCCCTTTATGGCTGGAGAACTGATTCCTTTGCCACGACAACCGGGCCATGCGAAGTAACTTGCATGCCATCGCCGAAGTTATCAAGATTTTGAGCATCTCGTATTAATTCCACCTGGCTGTGATGGTACCATTGGTGATTCAGTAAGATATTTGACGCAATGGATATCAGTCGTGATATACATATAAATATGCTGCTCTTCCTGAAAAGCCTTAATCTAATGTAATCTGTATTATATCTGAATCTAGTCTAGCTGCCCTTTGACCATATTCTACAGGCAAGGAATGATATGAGAATATGAGAACCCAAGTTTGGAGATACAAACCCTAACCCGAACGCCATCGCCTCTTCACAATAGCCACGTGAGTCGTGCGCCAAGCTGATAGTCTAGAGGTGATGGTTGCAAACCAATTCAACTTGGAACCCCGCGTTGAAGCAAGAAACTGATTGAAACAGGCGAGAAGATGGGAAATACAGCGTCACAGAAGAAACCCCTTCGTAACCCGACACCTCATCGTTCAAGAACCGTCAGAAGGGACTCGTTTGGTATTGATCCATTGGACTATAGCGATGACTCGGCAGACTTCAAGACTCGGGCAGTACCAAAACCAGGCCTCATGCCCCCAGCTCCGCCCGTTTCTGCAGACCAACCTACTCTCAAGTATCAGTCGCTGTCGGGTTTCAGGGGCATTCGCCTCCTCAAATTGCTCAGTCTTTCCCCTCAGGCAATAACATGCAGCTTAGAGCGGTGGTCAATCGACGATGCACCTCCTTATGACGCCTTGTCCTACACATGGCAAGAGGCCTTGTACGAGAATAACCTGAGTCAGTCTCTAAAGTCTTTCTACGGAGTGTTGCTCTGCGACGGGATGGCATATCCTGCAACTCGGAATCTGCTTGACGCACTGCACGTGCTCTCCAAAACCAGGACTTCTACCTACCTTTGGGTGGACGCAGTGTGCATCGACCAGAGCAACCTGGAGGAGAAGGCTTCGCAGATTCTCATGATGGGGGATATTTATGCTCGCGCAGCTCGGGTCATTGTCTGGCTTGGACTGGACATTAATATTTTCTACCCGAAAGATTCGGCTGTGGCTATTTTCGCCGATATGCAGCAAAAGGTTGATGCATTGAGGCAATTCGAGGCAGAGCACGGCGCGGGCAGTCTCGCGGCGCACAATCCATTAGATCCAGCGTTCCATAGAATGTTGGGTGTGGATTCGCCAGAGGAGTGGCGCATGTCCTGGGTCAGGTACTTTTCTTTCTTCCAGCAACGACGCTGGTTCAGAAGGGCTTGGGTCGTACAAGAGGTCGCATTGGCTTCATCCGAAATCATATTGCTCTGTGGGGAGGCCAAGCTACCCTGGCGAGGCTTGCATGAGATGGGAATACTATTGCGAGACAACAGATGGAGGCACATCCTTGCCGATTCCCTGCCCAAAAAGACGCGAGGGGGCATTGGGGACGAAGTAGACAGGATGGTCGAGTATCAAGAACAGGTTCGCCATGGGGGCCCCAAAGATGCCCTTCTTCAAGATCTTTTCCAAAGGGTGACGGGTGCGAAAACAGAGGAGCAATTGTGGGTGTCATACTTGCAGTACATGGTGCAAGAAATGCGTCGATTCAGCGCCTCGGACGGCAGAGACAAGATTTATGCGGCATTGGCTTTGACAAAGAGGTTCAAACCTGCGGTGATGAAGAATCCCATCCAACCGGATTACACTCTGAGCACCGACGATGTATACGTCACAGCCACCAGGTTGTTCTTGAAGGGCCTTCCACATCTCTCGACATTATCCTATGTCGAGGACTCTGGAAGGAGGAGCATCAACGATGCAACATTGCCAAGTTGGGTCCCAGACTACGCAGTCGCTCTGGGAAGAGTTCCATTGATTCAGCTCGGAAGAGGGGACGAGTTTGACACATCTCGGGTGTCATCAAACCCTCCAACCATCAGCTTTTACGAACCCAGTCCAGGGCTCATATCGCTTGGTCTCAGAGGTGCCAGATTTGACACTGTGGCAAAGGTGAGCGACAGAATGACTCGATTACGAACGCACTACGATGCCACGCAGTATTTGGGTCTCTGTCTCTCGCTTCCCTCCATCTATCCATCACTGGGTCAGAGCAGCATCCACAGAGTCGAAGCGCTTTGGAGGACACTGATTGCAGACACGACAGAACAGACGCCGAAGCTTCACCCCGCCCCTGCAGGGTATGGAGAACATTTTCGCGACTGGATCATGATCCAGATTGTTGTCTTCCTCAGCCAATCCAGCACTCAATTCTCCAAGCGGCATCACATTTTTTCCATCCTTCCAGATCTTGGTAGCCATGAGGGCACTGCCGATGAACGAAAATACTTGCATCTGCTCTCGAAAAGGGATATTCTTGATGGCATTGGCAAGGAGATGATAAAGAAACTAAGTGGTGATTCGGGCTTCTCCAAGGAGCTCCCCACGTCACCCAGAGACCTACCCTGCCCACAGGCAGCCAAGGGCTTTCGGATTTTTGACCAAGCCGTCAGAGAGGTAATGTCCGACCGATGCGTATTCACCACAAAGGAGGGATATCTCGGCTTGGGTCCCGCATCGCTGTGTAAAGGTGATGAGGTTTGGCTCCTCCAAGGCGCGAGGGTGCCCTTTGCGGTGAGCTCGGATCACCGCTTGAGAGGCGAGGTATACTTGCACGGTTGGATGCACGGCGAAATGCTTGAGGCGGAGCTTGCGCATGGCATTGGCGAAGTGATTATAAATTGAGCACCCTCCTCCCTCTGCATTCGAGGGCACGTGGGCTAGATCATTGGAATGCTTGATTCCGTACATGGAGTCTATGGACAGATACTGTCTATTTGTAACATAAAGTTCCGTAACTGCTGGTCGTCGATATGAGTCACTCTAACAAATATCGAAACAAAATACTTGGACTTGTTTGGTGGGGGAAACGGTCGCGGGAGGCGCAAATAAACACTGGAGTGCTGAATATGTTTGAGATGTTTGTATGCAATGTTACTCTCGGTTTCTGATGTTTCCAGCGATATCTCTTGCGTCTGGTGGTTCCTCTCGTTTCTGTTCATCTATCTTATTCCTGTTTTTTTCTCCTGTGCTCCGTAGTTTATTTCTTTTAATTATCGAGTGCTATATAGTCTATTTATTACCTACTAGGAATTATACCTTACCCTAAGCTATATAGAGTACCCCGGTTGTCGTCATCTCCTGTGTAGGTGGGGTCATTCGGGAGGGCTGCATCGCCCGGGGCTTCTCTGCCTCAATCACGACGCCTGAATGCCTACACCATCATCTCCTCCGCATCTATAGTGTAAGGTAGTTCTGTACGTACATAATGACACCGAGTCCGGATATGGAGCCTTAGGCCCTCAGGCCCTCAGCTATTCCTAGGCCGATGTCTTCGGAAGCTTCGGCTATCATCTCGAATGGTGCTGTTCGAATCGGGCACTCGTGACTCGGAACAGATACCCGACAGTATGAATGAATACCCGAAGGCTGGATGGTAAAGGCTGTTCGTGAATCCGATTCCGAAAGGTAGCCTACAGCCATCATAATTGCGTAGCCGTATGAGAAGCCACAGAGGGGTCCTTGGAAGCTTAAATGAAGCATAAAATAGCCCAGGCTTTATTCAAGAGTGCATGGTCTTCATATTCCCCTTTTCTGTATTCATCATTTGCATTATTGAGGACCACAATGGCGACCACCAAACTCCCCAACACTATGAAAGTTGTCCATCAGGTGGACCCCAAAACATCCGAGCTGCGCTTGGGTGAATCGCCTTTACCTACACCATCCGGCCCAGAAGAGCATCTTATTCAAGTCAAAGCTACCTCGCCATGTCTCGGTGAACTTGCATGGGAGGCCAATTTCCCCGACTTGTTCCCCGAGGACCGTGAGCGCGTACCCTGTACTGAATGCGCCGGGATCGTCATCTCATCGCCCGATTCAAACGGGCCTTTCAAACCAGGCGATGAAGTGTTCTTCCGTCTTCACGCGCGGTTCCCAGGCTGTCTTCGGGAGTACACCATTGCGCAAACGTCACAAATAGCACTGAAGCCAAAGTCGCTGAGTTGGATCGAGGCTGCTGCCACGCCACTTAGCTCATTGACGGCATACCAGGGACTATTCCACCACGGTGTCTTGGATAAGAAGGCCTTATCTGGCGATCGGGAGGCGCTGGAAAGGAATGCAAAGCTCAGGGTGTTGGTCACCGGCGCAGGCGGGGGTGTTGGAAGCTGGGCCATTCAGCTCGCTGCGGCAGCGGGTGCGGGAGCCATTATCGCGGTGTGCGGCCCGTCCAAGGCTGAAGACGTTCAGAAGGCGGGAGCTACCGAGATTGTCGACTACACAAAGGGATCAGTTCAAGACTGGATCGGCGATGATGAATCTAGGCTTTGCGACATGGCACTGGACTGCATCGGTGGCTCGTCTCTAGCAGGTTGCTGGTCTGCAGTCAAGGAAAATGGAGTTCTACTTAGTGTCACAGAGTCGCCGGATTCGCAAAAGCCCATGTCTCTGGATAAGAAGCTAGCAAAGAGCACGTGGTTCCTGATGGAGGCGAGTGGGTCTGATCTGGCAGAGATTGCAAACGCGATTGAGGCGGGCAAGGCGTCTCCTTGGATCGACAGCGTGCTGGAATTTGAGAAGTTTGACGAAGCTTTTAAAAGGGTCGAAAGCGGCAAACCCAAGGGCAAGGTTGTCATCAAAGTTGCTTGCTAATGGATCAATGGTGTTATTCATAGGAAGGAAGAATGCCCAGTAGATGCAATTCTGTTACTATCTAGGGTAGAATCTTAATGAATCTCCGTATTTTTAAGCCAATAATTCAGTCAGTATATGAGAGAGTAGGTCTTGATCATACATCCAAAGCTTCACATTATAAAACCGAGCCCCTGAATATCATTACTACAAGTAGAACTTCTACCCCATACTCCATCAATAGAATCCAGATATCCGTCATATACCCGCCCAATGCGCCAAGAAAATGCAGAGAATGGATGACGCAAAAACGAAATGGACAAGTTCCACCCCCGGCTTCATGTATGTCCCTGTATGGCTTGCGGGAGATAGAGTTCTTCCAAATATTCTTCTTCTTCCGCCGTAAGCTCCTTGTCGACAGCATCAAGCGCCTCTTCCATCCGTGACACGGAGCTGATACCAATGATTGGGGCCGTCACCTTTCGATTCAGCCAGGCCAAAGCAACATGGCTCATTGGCCAACCCCGCTTCAGGGCAATATCATGAACTCGTGAGACGATTGCATCCGAGCCACGCTCATCACCTCCGTACAGTGACCCGCCTGAGCTTAAGGAAGACCGTAAAGTGGTATCTTTTTGCCCCGGGGCGCGTGCCAATCTTCCATGTGCCAACGGAGCCCACTAATTGAAGCCCGGGTTAGTTGAATGCTCAGGTTGGAATATTGAATGAGGAGATGAAGGGTGCTTGTGGACGAGACGCTTACAGGTATGATGCCAACGCCAGTGGCATTACAATACTTGATCATCTCCCTCTCTTCCTCGCGGTAGAGCAGGTTGTAGTGATTTTGCATGGAGATGAACTTGGCCCATCCGTTTTTCTCTGCAACGTACTGGAGTGTTGCGAATTGGTATGTCCACATCGAACTCGCCCCAATGTAGCGTACCAAACCACTCCTCACAAGGTCATTCAAGGCGCCCATGGTCTCCTCTGGCGGCACCGTCTTATCATATCGGTGAATTTGAAGGACATCGATATAATTAGTATTGAGGCGGTTCAATGAAGCCTCAACAGCCTGAAAGATGGCCGCGCGCGACAGACCTTGGAACAGGGTGAGCTGGAAGATTTAAAGATTTGATCAGGTAAACAAGCCAAGACGTACCCCAGTTATTAACGTAATCCTTACTCTCATCGGCAAGATCATGATGCATCGTAACCCCGCTTCCCGGATCATAATTCTCAGAATCACATACTACACGATAGCATTTTGTCATGAGAGTGACCTTGTGTCGAGGTATTTTGTAAACCTGAAGTGCTTTGCCAATAATGCGTTCAGATTGACCATTTGAGTACACATTGGCCGTGTCCCACTTGGATTCGTTAGCACTCGTTCAAATTGACAATGACAATGGTTGGATGGGGGCAACATACCGTGTTTATCCCATTGTCATAGGCAGCTTTCAAGATCCCCAAGGCCTGCAAGCGTGTGTCAGTGTCAGCCAGCACATCAGACTCATCGAAACCATCCCATTGATGCCATCGGAGGGGAAGAAAAAGGGGGGGGGGGGCAATAATGACTTTTTCTTCTTCTAGTACCCATGGGAACCAACGTGAGCTGCCAAAATGCATGCAACCAAGAATTGGATTCGATACGCGCAACCCGCTACGGCCCAGCTGGCGATATTGCGTCCTGGTGCAGGTGATGGAATCGCGTAGCGACTCTGGTACTCTGGCTAGTTTCTGAATTGATGTTCGAGACATTATGATATAATGGTGGAAGGATAGGACGAATTTCTCGAAGGGAGAGAAGAAGGCCCAGAATATGGAGGCAAAGCTGATATCTGAGGCAACTATGGAGTGTTGAAACACACAAACACATGTGATAAATGTCTACGCAATTAAGTTGAGTATTACGGAAAATATGCCGTAAGATCGGGTTGCATTGATTCTCGCTCCAAAACATTTCCAGCATCTCTTACGTCACCGTTTAGTACCAAAGCACGGAAGTCTTCAGGTTCCTGTTACATCTACCCCTGAATTATGATTAGACTGATACTTTGCCCGTGTTAACAAAAAGTACTTGGATCGCCTAATAGCTGCCCTCTGTTCTAAAGGTTTCTTAACAGTCCAATGTAGACTATACTAGGTGCAAACGGGATCGATATCTGCAAGGGGGTGGCTGATAGCGTTGGACTGAGAGTGGATATAGTGGGTGGGATAGGAAGGAAAAAAATGAGTGAGTGGAGAAGAACAAACAGCAATGAAAAGTCTGTTATGCAGGATCACTGTATTCTAAGATGCCTTTGCGTAATTGAACTGAGACGGGCTGAGTAATATCATATGTATGCACCTGATAGTGCATACTATTCTGTGAGGGAACAGCTAATCCGGATCAAGACTAATGCTTAAACTCCACTCTCTTTCTTAGGCACTGAGGCTCTCTACTTGTAGTGAGATTTCTATAGGCGAGTCGAATGGTGAAATCAAGACCGAGTGGAATGATGCTAGAGGTCCTAAAATCGTATGCCTCTTCATCTGTATGATATGAGGAAGTGATTCCTTCTATGGACTGGAAATGTGCTTTTTTCTCTTTTCTCTCTCTTTTCCCCCCTATTTGATTGTCGAGCAATGTCTTGGGTCTTGACCCAGTTTTACCTATTTGGTTAATACTATTCAAAGGAGCAACAATGTCTCACTCTGTATTACTACATACATAGATACCTAATTAAAAGTAAATTATAGCTATGTAGTAGATAATTTCTATCTGGACAGCAGATGCTTTGCTAAACTGGTATAGAAGGAAAGAAAGAAAGAAAGAAAGAAAGAAAAAGATTCTTCTTGAGGTGAAGACAAGACATTACCCTACAATTTACAAGTTCCCTCTTATACTTGCATCTAGTTAAATTCTCTACATGGGGGCTTTCTTCAGCCTATAAGGCCGTTTTTCTTATCACAATGGAGATCTGTCTCACGATATCCATGGATATCGATGTCGTAACCAAGAGCTAAAAGTGGCTCATATCAGTAGGCTTGTACTGCTGGGCTGGCCTGTAATAAGAATGGTGGAGTGGGTGGAGTGTTACACAAGTTTTGTCCCAAGCTTGAATGTCTCGCCTGTGTTTGAGAGAAAAAGCAAAACAGGAGAGAATATGTAATCCTCGCTGCCATGTATATCGGCGACACCGCATGGAGATCGACTGCTATTGTACCGAAAGTGGCGCAATGGACAGCCCATAGCAATCCATTCCTGCGAGATTCCCCCCCAACAGCTACCAATCTTGGAATTGAACGATTGACCGGCGCGTGTCAGTACCGTAAAGTCTCACCAGATTCGTCCACGACGGCGTCGTTTTGCACCCCACTTCCCGGGATTGTCTTAGTAAGCATTATTGCATAAAATTGAACAAAATTAAGCAGATTTTATGAAGCCTTAGAGCTTGTTTAGCCTAGGCTGAGGAGAAAACTAATGTGCCAAGGCACGCCGTCGCGGACGAATCTGGTGAGTCTTTACGGTAGAAGATTGAGAATTGTCATGGCATTGCATTAATACCATGTAGCTGCGCTTTCAGAGCGTGGTTTTTGTTTGGAGCTAGCAAATTTTCCCCTGTCTTAGACATCCAGGACTCGGAACTTACCTACTTTGACTCCTTAATTCTTACTTGTACGAAGAGGGAGTGTAACTAGTACTTTGTCTTTGGAGTGGTCACGACTCATGGATCTTCTCACACTTCTTGGCAGTGAGTGTTCGTGTATGTACTTGTAGTAGTACGGGTAGGTCTTGCATACAATGCCCAACGGGTCTAGATTCATGCCGCCCAATGCAAAAGCGAGAGTCAATGGCTCGGGGGTCGTGCCGTGCGTGTTGTAAAGCCGTATCTTCCCCGTCTTTGTCTACTCGGCCGTCGGTAAATCTAAAAACTAACTAGATCAGGCGGTGAAGTGCGGAGCGGCTCGTTCACTTGACTTGGAGGAGCCAAACAAAGATGTTGAAGAATACTCAAGTGTGAACCTTGATCCTGCAGTGGAAAGATTGGGTGTGAAGATTGGAGACGTGATTAGGCTCAACTAGGTAAAAGATGACCGAGCCTGTTCCTTATGACTGTTTGGTACACCGAGTATAGACATCTTTGCACCCTCCTATTACAATAGATGATCACTTTTTCTTTCAAAGTAGCACTGAGATATCTGACATCTAATAGATAATGTCTAACGTGCTCGGCGCAGCCGCTCTAGTCTAAGATGAACGCGTGCTAGAATAATCCATCCCCCACGTCAGAGCCTTATGTATTACGTTGGAATATATTTTTCTTCTGGAGCCGACCCGCCCTAAGACTCTAATATGTCTGTCTTGTATGTACTTGACGGTATTAGGTTGCATGTGTTACTCTGCGGGTTCCAATCAGTGACCTTGGAAGAGGAGCTCAGGGGCATCGAATTGCTCCGATTTGCTAATTGGATTTTTACTTGTACAAGTAGTATTACTATTACTACACTGAATCCTAGACGGCTATGGGGGCTTTTATGTGGCATCGACTGTGCCCACTAACGTGTTCAGAACATGCATTGTTGATTTTGTCATAGCTGTCATAATGCGGGACGCTGAGACACAGATGCGGATTTTTAGCTACTTGGGCCCATTTGAACCTATTTATGATGATGAAAATTATTCAGTGTTAATAGCGTACAAGTCATCGACGTCTTCCTTCTCTTTCTAAACAAGAATCTTACTGGCTAAGAAGTAGGCTTGTTGTAATCATTGATGGGAGAAAATCTGCTACTTTCAATCTTTCTCAAAGCACCTTGAACGCTTCTACAGTCTATACACACTGTTATTGCTCAGCTATCATTATTGAGCAGAACTACCACCGTGCCTCTAAGCATGAGTCAATCTTTGAACCAAGACCGTCAAGCCCAGGAGCTTGAAAGACACAAGTCTCATACAATCATCGAGGAGCTATCAATGGATTCGATAGAAGTAGAGCACCGTCTGAGAAGCTTATGGGCGCAAGCACTTGGTATCGATGAAGATAGCATTGGAAAAGATGCTCACTTCCTGAATCTCGGTGGGGATTCAATGGCTGCCATCAATCTAGTTGGAGCCATCAGGAATGCCGGAATGTCATTGAACGTGGCTGAAGTGTTCCGGCAACCTATCTTCGGCGACCAGGCCATGGCTTTGACGAAACCGCAGCCAGAGGAGGCGACAATAGCACCCTTCTCCCTTCTAGCAGTCGATTCCGTCGAAGCTCTTCGCAACGACCTCTCAGCTCTATGCGACCTGGCGCCGGTTTCTGTGGAGGATGCGTATCCTTGTACACCCATACAAAGGGAACTCATATCATCTCAAGTAACGGAAAATGTGCTGCAGATAGTGCTTGAGCTATCAGACAGCGTCGACATCTCGTCTTTCCAGAACGCCTGGGAGCAGACTACTACAGCAATACCCATACTTCGTACTCGCATCGTGCAACATGATCATTTTAGTCTGGTGCAGGTTGTGTGTAAGGAAGAAATGGTGTGGAACTTGGCTCAGGGTGATCTTGAGGAGCATCTCGAGAAGGACAGATCACTGGCCATGAAATTAGGCAACCGATTGCTGCGATTTGCCCTTGTCCATAATAGTGACAAGAAAGTTCGATACTTTGTATTATCCATTCATCAGGCCATACATGACGAGTGGAGTCTTCCTCATATTCTAGACCTTGTCAACGACGTATACTGGGGCGCCGAAACCAATAAAGGCCTGAGAGAGAGGATCGGCTTCAATGCCTTTGTGAAGCACTTGCTTCATGCAAAGGATGCGGATGTAGAGGCATACTGGAAGTCCTACCTGGCAGATGGAGAATTTACGCCTTTCCCTGCTTTACCGACGTCTGTGAAGCAGCCAAGAGCCCACCGGAGTTTGGAATTCGACTTTGCATTTCAGCCGACTACGGGCGTTACACGAGCCACCGTGGTTCGCGGAGCATTAGCGCTCCTCATCAGTCAACACACGGCTTCGCCGGATGTTATTTTCGGCGAAGTGAGGTCCGGCCGTTGTGCAGATCTCAGAGGTCTTGAAGACATCAGCGGGCCGGCGACTGTGACCGTGCCTGTACGAGCCTTGGTGCGAGACGGCCAGACTGTCCAGGATTATCTTCAGACGATCCAACAAGAAGTCATCGATATGATTCCATTCGAGCAGATAGGATTGAGCCGAATCTCGGAATTGAATAACGATGGAAGAAGCGCCACTGGATTCCAGACTTTGCTCGTGATGCGACAAGATAACGAGATGGATCGTAGTGTGCTCGGAGTATGGCAAACCTTTGGTCTCCAGCAACGCATTGACAAGTATGCTCTCACGATAGAATGTATTTTGAAAGGAGAAGAACAAAAGATCCGAGCATTGTTTGATCCTGAGGTTATGGACGAGTGGATGGTGGAGTTACTGATGCAGCAGCTCAATGCTCTCATTGAGCAATTCTCTCATTCACCACCGGAGCAGACATTGGGTAATGTCAGGGCAGTCACAAAACAGGACGAGGCTCTCATTTGGAATTGGAACCAGTCGGTTCCGCCTGCATTTGATCGCTGTGTTTATGAGTTCGTGGGCGAACAAGCCCGGAAACGACCAGACTCCCCGGCCGTGTGCGCATGGGACGGCGACCTTACATACGGAGAGTTGGATGAGCTCTCAACACGACTTGCTCACTACCTCATCCAGGAATATGGAGTTGGCTCGGAGGTGCTGGTACCATTGTGTTGCGAGAAGTCTAAATTTACTGTGGTTGCAATGCTTGCCGTGCTTAAAGCTGGCGGCGCCTTCGTCCCTCTTGATCCAAGTCAGGGAGTGAGCCGCCGTCAGTTCATTTTGGAGCAAACGAGAGCTAGATTGGTGATAACAACAGATTCATACAAGAACATCTCTCTCGCCCCGGGCTGTATGACACTCGTTGTTAATCGCAAATTTCTCGACAACTTGTCCGAGAAGTCGACTGAACTAGCTCCTTTGCCTCAAATTGAGCCAAGGTCTGCGGCATATGTCATTTTTACCTCTGGAAGTACGGGCCAACCAAAGGGTGTCATGATTGAGCATCGAGCAATATCAACAAGCTGTCAGCATCATGGCCTGAAATACAAATGCAACCCTACCTCTAGAGTCCTCCAGTTTGCAGCATACACCTTTGATGGGTCTCTATTCGAGATACTGACAACCCTTTGTTTGGGGGCATGCGTTTGCATACCATCCGAAGAGGAAAGAATGGAAGGCCTGGCAGGATTTATCAATGCGAAGTCTGTAAATCTAGCTGTTTTGACTCCAACCGTCAGCAGAACCTTGCGACGGGAGGATGTACCGACTTTGCGCACTCTGATCCTTGCTGGAGAAGCGGCTACACAAATCGATTATGACGCGTGGGGCGGAGACGAGTCACAATATCTCTTCAATGCGTATGGCCCGACGGAAGCTTCCATCTTGGCTACCATAAGCGATTGTTGTGGGATCGCGTCAAAACCAGACAATATTGGTAATGCATGTGGCTGTGTGGCCTGGATCGTGGATCGATGGGACCATAAGCGTCTGGCACCACTTGGCGCAGTTGGAGAGCTTGCCTTGGAGGGGTATACTCTGGCCCGAGAATACTTGAATGACTGTGAAAAGACAAATGGTGCCTTCATCCAAGATCCGCCTTGGCTTCTTGAGGGGACCCAAGATCAGCCTGGTCGCCGAGGAAGAATTTACAAGACCGGAGACCTTGTGAGATACAACCGGGACGGGTCTTTGACATTTATTGGACGAAAGGACGACCAGGTAAAGCTCCGGGGGCGGCGTGTTGAATTTGGCGAAGTTGACTACCATGTAAAGGCATGCATGCCATTTGCTGAACAGGTAGTAACAGAGGTTATCATGCCAGGGGGCCAGCAATCCAACGCAACTCTTGTTGTGTTTCTAACTACCAAACCTTCCGAGAGCCTTAGTGCTCATGATGCTCCACGTTTCGGGATGCCGCAAGAGGGGCAAGGGGTAGAACTCATACCAGTGCATGCGGACATTGAGGACAGGTTGTCGCAGTGGTTGCCGGCATATATGATCCCAAGGCTGTATCTCAAGCTGCTCGAAATACCTCTTCTGCCATCTGGGAAAACAAACCGAAAGTGGCTACGAGCAATTGGATCCTCTCTTTCCACAATGCAGCTGGCGGAGCTTCAGAGGAACTCAGTGTCTGGTGACCAGGGAGAACGGATCGAGCCACAGACTGAGGCAGAGCGACTACTAAGAGACTTATGGGCCCAAATGTTTTATGTTGATGCCCATAGTCTCGGAACGAATGCTAATTTCTTCCACCTGGGAGGTGACTCAGTTGTGGCAATGAAGCTGGTTGGAGCCGCCCGCAAGGCAGGATATAAACTGACTGTGGCTGGCGTTTTCGAACACCCCGTGATTGCGGCGCAGGCACAACTTATGATGAGTATCTCCGAGATGGGACTCGAGACTATTGAAACCTTCTCTCTCCTTGGTGACAAGGTTGTGACAGCTGAGGATCTCTGCAAGGATGTCTCGCTGTTATACGGCATCGATTCATCCCACATCGCAGACGCATATCCGTGTACACCCTTGCAGGAAGGTCTGATGTCACTTTCAACGAAGCAGTCCGGCTTGTATGTGACCCAGAGTGTCCTGGAATTGTCACAAGATATCCATGTTCCGGCATTCATGGCAGCATGGGAGGCAGTCGTTCGTGCTACACCTATTCTTCGAACCCGGATTATGCACCATAGCCAGCTTGGCCTTGTGCAAGTGGTGCATACCAGCAATATCGAATGGACCATGATCTCGGCTGGCGGGTTTGAGGAGTATTTGGAGATAGACAGGCTGTCCCAGATGAAACTAGGCGATCCACTCTGTCGATATGCCTTAACAGCCGAACAAGAAGATGAGTCTCCGAAATTCGTGTGCACATTACATCATGCTGTTTTTGATGGATGGTCGCTTCCGTTAATTGAGGGTCTGATCAAGACTGCGTATAATGCCAAAATGTCCGGGACAGATATGGAATCAGCCTTGGGTGCGCCAACGGGCTTCAATGCTTTCATCAAGTATGTCTCGGAGCAACAGCCCGAGGCCACGGAGGCCTATTGGAAATCATATCTCTCTGATGGGAAATTTTCGCCATTTCCTCCATTGCCACAACATGTGATAAATCCACAGGGCGATCAGACCTTGGAGATTAATCTCAAGTTGAACACTAGGATGGACGTGACAACAGGCGCACTACTTCGGGGTGCTTTGGCCCTTCTCTTGAGCCAATACACAGGAAACTCTGATGTGATCTTTGGTACGGTCGTAACTGGCCGTAATGCACCTGTCTCGGGAATTGATGAGACTGTTGGCCCGACGATCGCAACAGTGCCTGTAAGAGTTGGTGTCGCAAAGGATTTGGCCATCCACGAATATCTGCAAATGATACAAAAGCAAGCGACTGAAATGATCAACTTTGAACAGACGGGTCTGACTCGGATCTCCAAAATGAGTGACGCCTGTCACACTGCTTGCGACTTTCAGACCTTGCTTGTGGTACAACCACAGGACGGCGTATTGCAGGAAAACAGCTTTTTCGGCAAATGGCAAACACCAGATAAAGCAGAGTTTGTCAACTACGCCCTGACACTAGAATGCTTCCTAGAAGGCGGCGGACTTAGGTTGAGAGCCAGCTTCGACGCAGACGTTCTGAGCCAGTGGAAAGTAGAACAGCTGGTACACCAGTTGACCGGCATTTTACATCAGCTCTCTGACCCTGAGACTGAAGAAATGACGCTCGATGAGATTGACACGGTTACGGCACGGGACAGGGAACTCATGTGGCAATGGAACCAGTCGGACCTAGTGACGGTTGAGAAGTGTGTCCACGATATCATTTGCGATCATGCCCAGCTTAGCCCCGAGAGGCCAGCAGTCTGCTCCTGGGATGGAGATCTTACGTATCGTGAGTTGGATGAGCTCTCAACACGATTAGCAGCCCAACTCATTCTACGTGGTGCCGGTCCGGAGGTGGTTGTTCCCATTTGCTTCGAAAAATCAATGTGGGCTGTGGTTGCTGTGTTGGGCGTTCTCAAGTCCGGCGGCGCCTTTGTTCTTCTCGACTCTAGTCTTCCGGATGCCAGGCTGCAGAAGATATGCCATCAGGTTCAGGCCACCATGGCTATCACCTCTCCATCTAGCCAGCACAGACTTCCTGTCCCCGAAACCATTGTGCTTTCCAGGACATCATTGGAGGACATGCCTTTGCGAATGCCCCCAGAGCACGCAAAGGCGACGCCATCGAATGCGGCCTATGTCATTTTCACTTCAGGAAGCACAGGCGAACCTAAAGGCTGTGTCATTGAGCACCGCTCATACAGCTCTGTAGCCACGCACGGGCGAACGATGCACATGGATGGAGGTACCCGCACTCTTCAATTCGGCTCATACAGCTTTGCTGGCGCCATCATGGAGACTTTGATGACATTGATATACGGAGGGTGTATTTGTGTGCCGTCGGAAGATCAACGAAGGGATGGCCAATTAGCACAAACCATCAGCAAGTTGGGCGCAACTTGGGCCTTCTTGACCGCCACCGTGCTGTCTCAGCTGAAGCCAGAGAGTGTACCCTCCTTACGCACCGTCTGCATTGGTGGTGAAGCCATTCGAAGCTCCCAAATCAAGGAGTGGGCGCCGTGGGTTCAGCTGCGGCAAACCTACGGCAGTTCAGAGACATCTGCCGTCATATCGTCGGCTAGGCTTCTAGAATCTTCTTCAACCTCTTCGGATGTTGGTAAGGCAGAGGCCGGCAGGTACTGGATAGTTAGCCCGAAGAATTCCAATCAGCTTATGCCTGTCGGCGTGCCCGGAGAGATTGTAATAGAAGGGCCAACAATAGGTCGCCACTACCTTGGCCTTCCTGAGAAGACAGCCCAAACATTCATTGGTGTTCCGACTTGGAGAAGCTCCTTTGGAACCCCCACTGCGACTTCACGCTTCTACAAAACAGGTGATATAGGGGCCTTCAAAGGTGATGGATCCATCGAGCTTTTGGGCAGAATTGATATGCAAGTCAAAATCCGTGGTCAGAGGATAGAGATTGGAGAGATCGAGTATCAGACAAAAATAGCAACGCCGGAAGTCCGGGCCGTGGCCGTGGAACTCACTCTGCTTGGCGGTTCAAAAAACCCAGCTCTTATAGGATTCCTCGTCTTTGACATGGAAGCCGAGGATGAGGCAAAAAATGGGCCAGAGAAGTTCGACATCAAGATCATCAGGGCTATCAAAGCCGTGCAAAGTTGGCTTGAAAGTGTTTTGCCTTATTACATGGTCCCGTCGGTTCTAGTGCCCGTCTCGCATTTACCACTGACCCCGTCAGGAAAGGTAGACCGCCGACGGTTGCGCCAGATGGGCTCTGATCTATCCGAGGAAGAGTTGGCAACTCTAAGAACACTCGGAAGGGAAGCCAAGAGAATGCCGCAAACCGAGATGGAGCAACGCCTGCGGGACGTATGGGCACAGGTTCTCAACATCAAACCAGAGAGAATCGGCATCGACGATAGCTTCTTCCAGGTTGGCGGTGATTCTATTACCGCAATGCAAGTTTCATCTGCTGCCCGCGCACTTCTGGGCGAGATCTCTACTGCCGACGTTCTCCAGAAGAAGACAATCTCCCGGCTTGCGGCGCAGCTAAGTAGCTCGGCGGACCAAGGCAGCGCCCGTGCTATTTTGGATATCAAGAATGATGGCCAGCTGTTCCAACTAAGCCCTATTCAGCAGCTCTATGCCCTCGTGGAGCCAGATCCTATCAAATGCTTTGATCACGGATTCTATCTTAGACTCCGCTCCAATGTGCCACTGAATTCTTTGGAAATGGCCCTTGAGACTGTTGTGTCCAGGCACTCCATGCTGCGATCCCGGTTTAGCGACATCAACGGCATCTGGCAACAACAGGTTGTGGATGATGTCTCCAACTCATTCCACATTAGCGAGGTCGTGTTTCCGCATTCCATGGTCCCGTCAGATGAACAGGATGCCATTCGCCAGTGCCGTGAAATGATCAATATTCAAGAGGGCCCGATCCTGACGGCCGTTCTGCTAACACAGCCGGATACGCAGACGCTCTTCATAACCGCCCATCATATCCTTATTGATTTAGTCTCATGGCGTATTATCTTGCAGGAACTAGAAGAGCTCCTGACGTCCAAGCAAGCCGTGATACTGTCATCAATGGATTTCCAGGCATGGACCATCCTGCAAGCTCAGCACACGGCAAAAGAGCTCCCAAATGACATTTATGACATTAAGTTACCACTACTCTCCTACTGGGGTGTAGAGGCCAGCCAGGTTGTTGAGGGCGAGACTCTACAGCGACGCTTCATGCTTCCCAGTTCGTCGAGCGCAGCATTGCTTGGCAAATGCAATGAAGCGTTTGGAACTAGGCCACTGGAGCTACTGATAGCAGCTTTGATCCATTCTTTCCGCATGGTCTTCTCGGACAGAGCCGTCCCGGACATCTTTACCGAAGGTCACGGCCGTGAGCCGTGGGATGATGCCATCGACGTAGCTCGTACAGTCGGTTGGTTCACAACCCTGTTCCCCGTCTCGGTCGAAACAAAGTCGGCACCCAGTCTGCTGGATACGGTGCGCCAGGTTAAGGACTACATTCGAGGAATGCCAAAGAACGGCTGGTCATACTTCAATTCCAAGTTTGGAGATGCTGAAAGGGCAAAGGTTAACGCCAAACAGTTCCCGTCTGAAATCCTCTTTAACTTTGCTGGCTCATTCCAACAGCTCGAGCGGGAAGACTCCCTCTTTGAGAATCTGGTAATTCCTTCGGGTTCGGAAGCATCTTCTTTTGCTGGCCTGAGTCGGTTCACTGTATTCGGCATTGAAGCACAAATGCAGAAAGGATCTCTATCAATCCTGTTCGACTATCCCAAGGCTTTGCGTTACCAAGACAGGGTCGACTTATGGATGAAGGAATATCAGGCTTCCTTGGAGAGTCTTTCAGAGGTTCTGGGAGAGAGAAGCCCAGAATGGACATTGGCTGATTTCCCCATGGCGTTCACATCATATGATGAGATTTCAGAGTTTGAAAAACGTATTCTGCCACAGCTTAACATGACAGAGCTGAGTGATGTGGAGGACATCTATCCTTGCTCACCGATGCAGGAGGGCATTTTGATTGCCCAGAGTAAAGACCCGAGGAACTATCGGACGGTCCTGCACATTGAGCTGGTCGCAAATAATGGCCATGTCCTTGATATCTCAAGGGTTGAGCAGGCCTGGCGAGCCGTCGTCCAGCGACACTCACTCCTGCGCGCTGTGGTTGTAGACAACATGCCGGGGAGCAACAGGATGATGAACATTGTATTGCAGAATCCTCAGCCAAGCATCTCAATTCACGATAGTCTTTCTAGGGAGGCGCCGGGCGGGTCAGCAAAAGTCAGCTACCCGAGATATGGCCCTCAGCACCATCTGTCGATTTACCGCAGCGAGGAGAACAAGCTGTACCTAGACCTTGAGATAAACCACATAATCTCAGACGGATTTTCTCACTCCAATATCCTCATCAGAGACTTCAAGCAGGCATACAATGGCCATCTTGAATCAAGCGCCCCGTCTTATGTGGACTTTGTCAAGTATGTCAAGTCGCGGCCGCAAGAAATTGACCGTGCCTTCTGGGTAGAGAGATTGACTGGTGTTGAGCCATGCATTTTGTCCGGTACTTCTAAAGGTAACATGAGAGATGATACCGGATTCACGCTTAAATTACGGAATGTTGATGCCGCGGGGCTCCGTGACCTTTGCGCAGAGGCTGAAGTTACAGTGTCCACTATCATCGAGACGGCCTGGGCCCTCGTTCTGCTTCAATTTACTGGATCGACAACACCTTGTTTTGGTATGATAACTTCTGGTCGCGACATTCCCGTCAAGGATGTTGATGAGATGTTTGGTCCCATTATCAACTTGGTGCCACTTCGACTTCAGATAGACAAAGGCAGCTCTGTTATCAAGACTCTTCAAAATGTCCACGAGGAGTATGTTTCCAGTTTGCCGCATCAGCAATATCCGCTTATGGCGATTCACCAAGCTCTGAACGTTGGTCAATCAGGCCTGTTCAACACTCTTTTCAACTACCAACGACTCATCGCAGCCGTTGAAGATGATCAGCCTTTCACCGTGAACAACGTAGGATCTCAAGATCCACTGGATGTAAGTTTGACTATGGCTCGCCCATGAATCAAAGAATGAGCAGCTAACTATTAGATAGTTCGATATCATGGTCGACGTGCTTGATAATGGGGATGATATTGACATTATCCTATCCTTTGGGCCGAACTTCACTTCTCGTGATCAAGGAACTTTGATTTTGAATGCCTTTAGCAACGCAATGCAATCCCTCATCGCCAACAGCCAAGTCAATATTGGTAACGTTAATTTGCTTGGATCCGAGGACGAGGCCAAGATTTGGACATGGAACTCCACATTGCCAAACAAGGTGGACGGACGTATGCATGATCTCTTGGAGGCTCAGGCAAACATGGTACCGGATGCAGTGGCGATATCTGCATGGGACGGTGAGCTAACCTATAGAGAACTGGAAACCCTCTCGACACGTTTAGCGAGCCATCTTGTTATGCTTGGTGTCGAGGCAGGGATGATCATTCCTCTCTTCTTCGAAAAGTCCATGTGGACACCGGTTACAGTATTTGCTGTTTCCAAAGCTGGAGGAACTGTTGTTCTCTTTGATACAACGTTGCCCGAGGCACGACTCCGTTCAATGTGGGATCAGTGCGAGGCGAAGATTGTCTGCACCTCCAAAGCGAACAGGCAGCTTGCAGCTCAATTTTCAACAAACCCTATCGTGATTGGACTACCTTTATTCGATGAAATACCAAATGATGAGACCGAGAGCTTGCCTGAGGTGGATCCAGAATCCCCGTTCTATGTTTGCTTTACCTCTGGTTCAACGGGCCGACCTAAAGGACTTTTGGTCAGCCACAGCAACTATCGTTCTGCTCTTCATAGTCAGATCGATGCTTTTGATGTGAGCTCTGATTCTAGGATATACGACTTCGCCTCTTACAGCTTTGACATCACGTTTCTCAACACCTTCGTCGCCATATCTTCAGGGGCGTGCCTTTGTATCCCATCGGAAGAACAGCGCAAGACCTCTCTGAACGAGAGCCTCAAGGATACGAGAGCAACACTTGTTGTGCTTACGCCCTCAGCAGCCCGAATTCTGGAGCCAACGGCGTTGTCGGATTTGAAGATGTTGATGCTGGTAGGAGAGCCCCTTACCGTCCCCGACATTCAGAGGTGGTGGGGCCACTTCCGAGTCATGAATGTTTACGGCCCTAGTGAATGCACATCTCTCAGCATAATGAACACCGACACAAGCGCTCCAGAGATGATCACGCGCCTAGGCATTGGAATGGGATCTAGAACATGGATTGTGGATCCGACTGATCACAAAAAATTGGTGGCCATTGGAGCAATTGGAGAGCTTCTGATAGAAGGACCTATTGTAGGTCAGGGATATCTAGGCGAGCCCGAGAAGACTGAGGCAGTCTTCATCGTGAATCCCCCGTGGCTCGTCAAAGACACCAATCAGCACACTGGCAGCAATTCCAGACTGTACAAGACCGGAGATCTCGTACAGTATAATATCGACGGCAGCTTGAGCTTTGTTCGGCGGAAAGATACACAAGTTAAGATTCGTGGCCAACGTCTAGAACTTGGTGACGTCGAGTCTAATCTCCGGGAATGCCTGCCAGCAGCTCGACAGCTTGTCGCAGACGTAGTCGCTCCAGATGGTAACAAGGATAACGAAATGCTTGTTGCTTTCCTGGAAATGGACGATGAAAGTGCCAAGTTGCTTTTCCTCAGTTCAACTCAGGTAACACTGGATATGCGACTCGTACGCGTGCCTGAAGTTGTAGAATCGGAGCTGTCGCTAAGGCTTCCATCCTACATGTTGCCATCTATGTACTTTCTCATGACGAAGCTCCCAACCACGGCGACAGATAAAACAGACCGAAAGCAATTGCGAATGATGGGATCCGGGCTCTCGTCAAAGCGGCTGACGGAGCTGCGAACTGAAGCCTATGGAGAGAAGCGACAACCGTCCACCGAGCAGGAACACCAACTTAGGGACTTGTGGGCACAAGCGCTGTCAATTGAGCCGAGAAATATAGGGATGGAAGATAATTTCTTCAGATTGGGCGGAGATTCAGTCGTCGCGATGAAGTTGGCGGCCAGTGTGAGGAAGATTGGTGCGCTATTGACTGTTGCAGACATCTTCCAACAGCCAATCCTCGCTGCGCAATCTCGATTTATGCATCGCCAGGTTTCAACTGAAGTTGAGATCACACAGCCATTCTCATTGCTGACTTCCGACGGAGAAGACATTCAAGGACTTGTCAACGGCCTGCCTGCACTCTGCGCCATGGATGAAAACATGGTTGAAGACGCATATCCTTGCACTCCACTTCAAGAAGGTCTTTTATCTCTATCAATGAAGCAAACGGGTAGCTACGTCGTTCAAGCTATCTTGAACATTTCAGGAAGTGTTTCTCTTGAAGCTTTACAATTGGCATTTGATCAGATAGTCGAATCAACACCGACTCTCCGCACGAGGATTGTGCAACATAAGAAACTTGGTCTTATTCAAGTTGTATGCCGAGCACCCATTATTTGGGAGAAGTGTCATGGCTACGAAGCCTATTTGGAAACCGACAATGCAAGGCCAATTAATTTTGGTGACCCTCTTTGTCGACTGGCCTTGGTGGATGGTGATGAGAATGGTATGCGGCTGGTCTGGACTCTGCATCATGCCATATACGACGCACAATCGATCAATATCCTCATGGATCAAATACACAGTGCATATGCGACAATAACACGGGGGACAACAAATGTCACAACACTGGTTGAACGCGGCCAACAACAATTCAGTGCTTTTGTTAGACACATTACAGGAACTGCAACTTCTGAAGCAGAATCCTTCTGGAGATCGTATTTGGAAAATGGCGAGTTTGAACAATTTCCGCCCTCGCCAACCTCTGTGACAAAGTCTACAAGCAATCAGACATTGGAAGTCAGTGTTGGGATCAAACCCATGGGGGCTATCACAACATCCACCTTAATCAGGGGTGCGTTGTCTATCCTTATAGCCCGCTACACGGGTGCCCCTGATGTCCTCTTCGGTGCGGTATTATCCGGCCGCAACGCTCCCGTAGCAGGCATTGATAAAATTGTTGGACCGACTATCGCAACTGTTCCCGTGAGGACACGGTTCCAGGCAGACCAAACCGTGCAGGAGTATTTGAAGACGATCCAAGAGCAGACGGTGAATATGATTCCTTACGAACAGACTGGCCTACAGCAGATTGCAAGGTTGAATGATGATTGCCAGGCCGCATGCAATTTTAATACGCTCCTTGTTGTCCAAGCGAAGCGCAATGAGCACCGCGAACGCAGCCAGCTTGGTAAATTCTATACGGCAACCTCACCAGCAGCTCTGATTGATTATCCTGTGGTATTGGAATGCCTGCTGGGAAACGAAGGTGTAGACATTCGGGCAAACTTTGATACGGGCGTTGTGGATGAATGGAGAATGGAAAGAATGTTGCATCAGCTTACCTTCATTCTCGAGCAGTTGGAGGATGCCACCGCTACGCAAAGGGTGGATGACATCGAGGTTGTCACGCAAAGAGACAGAGAGCAGATGTTGCAGTGGAATAGTCAAGTCCCTTCAACAGCGGGTAGATGCCTGCATGATGTAATGGTCGAACAAGCAGAGAAAACGCCATCAGCTGTTGCAGTCTGCTCGTGGGATGGAGAGTTAACATATGGTGAACTTGATGAGCTATCGACGCGGCTGGCGGTTCACCTCGCTAGACTTGGTGTAAAATCTGAAGTTGTGGTTCCTTTACGATTCCACAAGTCTCTCTGGGCAGTGGTCGCGATGCTGGGGGTGCTCAAGGCTGGGGGTGCCTTCTTCTGTCTTGACCCTGCGCAGGCCATTGCTCGCCAATTCTTCACGTTAGAAAAATCGAATGCTCGTGTCATGCTGGTCTCTGAGTCCTGTAGCGACTTGCCCGTACCGCCAGGCCTCACAACCTTGGTCCTGAGCCGCGATAGTCTGAATGCTCTGACTCAGAAGGACAATGACTCTTCTCTGTCTCGTATTTCAGCCAATTCTTTGGCTTACATCATCTTTACCTCAGGCAGTACTGGTGAACCCAAGGGTGTAATGATAGAGCATCAGGCGGCTTCATCTACATGCCTACGCCTTGGCTCTAATTACCAAGTCAATTCGACATCGCGAGTTCTTCAGTTCTCAGCCTACCACTTTGATGTGAGCATAGCCGATATCTTCATGACGCTGATGTATGGTGGGTGTGTTTGTGTGCCATCAGAGGAACAAAGAGTGAGCGATTTGGGAGGAGCAATCAATTCCATGGCTGTAAATTTAGCCATGACGACCCCTTCGGTCACACGACATCTTGAGCCAATGGCTACAAGGTCATTGGAAACACTCGTTCTGTGCGGCGAACCAGTCTCAGGGAGTGATTTTGAAAGATGGGAGGAGGTAACGCCGCATTTGTTCAATGCCTATGGACCATCGGAATGCTCTGTACTCGCCACCGAATACCGCCACGAACCAGGGGCGGATTCCAACAACGTTATTGGGCATGCGCTTGAGTGTGTTACTTGGGTTGTAGACAGGCGAAACCACGACAGACTCGCTCCACTTGGTGCCATCGGTGAGCTTCTGATCGAGGGGCCAATTCTAGCTCGAGGGTATTTAGGCGATTCGGAAAAGACTGCCGCTGCATTTATCAACGACACGCCGTGGATTCTCCAGGGAGGTCGCCAAGGAAGAATTTATAAGACTGGAGATCTTGTGCGATACCGAAAGGATGGCAGCTTGTGCTATGTCGAACGGAAAGATACGCAAGTCAAGATTCGTGGCCAGCGTTTGGAGCTTGGCGAAGTTGAACATCATGTGAGGGAGTGCATTCCATGGGCCAAGGAGCTGACTGCAGAGGTCATTACTCCAGGTGAAGAAAAAGACCGGAGCGTCTTGGCTATCTTCATGACGGAGCAGAGCTGTGATGATCAGTGCGGAACGCCCTATCAGCTAAAGAAGATTGCGGCAGATTTGGATTTGATAGCTGTGGGAGAGGTCGCCCGCGCAGCACTTGCTCGGCGACTACCAAACTACATGATGCCACAAGTCTTTTTCAAAGTTACCACAATGCCATTAAACTCTTCGGGTAAGACGGATCGGAAGAGACTAAAAGCTATGGGCTCAGCTTTATCAGGCGAGGATCTCAGAGAAATACGACAGGATGATAAGAGACAACCACGAACAGATATGGAACGGCAGCTCCGAGATCTGTGGTCAGATGTACTCAAGATTCCATCGAATCATATTGGGATTGATGATAGCTTCTTCCAGCTCGGCGGTGACTCACTTACAGCTATGGCGCTGGTAGGAATCGCTCGCGATGCTGGTATTACTCTGACGGTTGCCGGTATTTTTCAGGATCCTTGCCTAGCTGCTCAGGCCCAGACAAGCGCAAACACAGTCAGCACAAATGTGGAAAATCCACCACCATTCTCACTCCTAGGAGACGGTCTAGCCACCGAGGGTATATGCAACGAGATTGCTAACCTCTGCCATACACCGTTATCTACGATTGAGGATGCATACCCTTGCACTCCACTCCAAGAGGGCCTTCTGTCGCTCTCAGGGAAGCGAACGGGCGACTATGTTACTCAGGCAGTCCTTGAACTATCCGATGAGGTGCAACTGGAGGCCGTCAAAGAGGCCTGGCAAAAGGCAGTCAACGCAATCCCCATACTTCGTACCAGGGTCGTTCAGCACAGCAAACTGGGCCTTCTACAAGTTGTTGTGAACCAGGACATCCAGTGGATTGATGCAGTTGGCCTTGAAGACTACCTAAAAATTGACAGAGAACGTCCAATGGATTTGGGGCAGCCCCTCTCGCGATATGCAGTTCTCAGAGACAAAACGCAGAGATACAAGTGGCTCGTATGGACAGTCCATCACTCACTCTATGACGGCTACTCGGCTCCTCTTCTTGTTGAAACTGTGAATAAGGCATATTGTGGAAATGCATTGGACTCTCTACCGGGCTTCCAGCGATTTATCAAGTACCTTAACGATCAAGACAAGGATGCAACATTAGAATACTGGAGAAAGGCCATGGAAGACTCTGAGAGTGTGCCATTTCCAACCCTCCCACCTTCAGTGAAGCAGCCGATTGCAAACTATGCGATTGAGCAACAACTCCCCGTTAGAAAACGCTATTCGAACGTCACAACACCAATTCTCATCCAAGCTGCATGGGGCCTTATAGTTGGTCGTATGACAAACTCCGACGACGCCGTCTTTGGTGTCACGGTTTCAGGGAGAAAGGCTCCGGTCCCCGGAATTGATAAGATGCCTTGCCCAACATTTGCCACAGTGCCATGGCGCATCAAGTTCGCCAGAGACGAAAGAGCTCCGGACTACCTCATGCGAGTACAACAACAAGCAACAGAAATGATCCAATTTGAGCAAATAGGGCTGCACAGAATCGCTCAGATTTCTCCTGAGACTCAGCAAGCATGCAACTTCCAGACGCTGATTGTAATACAACCATCAAACAAAAATGGCTACCAGAGCATTCTTGGAAAATGGATAGACAGTAGCCAGCAAATGCAGTGGCTCAATACCCATGCCCTCGTACTCCATGTGGATTTTGATAGCGATCATGTCACGGCTAAAGCGGAGTTTGACTCAAGGGTGATTGAGCCATGGGCTGTACGACAGTTGCTGGAAAGACTTGAGTTTGTTATGCAACAACTAAATGCTGCGGGCTCGGAGCAGAAGCTCTCAGACATTGACACAATGACTCAAAAAGACCTAGATTTTCTCTGGGGGTTGAACAAAAATGTCACGATGCCAGTTGAGCGATTTGCTCATGATATAGTTGATGAGATGGTGCAAGCACAGCCTACAGCGCCAGCTATTTGCGCATGGGATGGAGAGCTGACCTACAGCGAACTCGGCAGTCTCTCAACAAAGCTAGCTAGTCGACTCGTTGAACTCGATCTCGGCCCCAAGGCTATAATCCCGCTCTGTTTCGAGAAATCCATGTGGACGACAGTGGCCATGCTTGCTACAATCAAAGCAGGTGCGGCCTTTGTGATGCTGGAGCCATCTCTTCCGGAACAACGACTGAGGATCATTGTTCAACAAGTCAAAGCTGAACTAGTCTTATCTTCTACCTCTAACTTGGGTCTCAGTTCACAACTATCTAAAAGAGTGGTTGAAGTCAGTTCCAGCTCGATCGAGGGTTTCAGTAATTCTTTTTCACGCCCAAATCCACAAACGATGCCGTCCTCAACTGCCATGTATGTGGTGTTCACATCGGGCAGCACGGGCACCCCGAAAGGAGCCTTGATGTCCCATGGTAACTTTAGTTCTAGTCTCTACTATCAGGCACATCTTCTTGGCTTCGAGAAAGAGTCTCGGGTATTCGACTTTGCGTCCTACGCTTTTGATATCGCGGTTCATAACGCATTCACTACGCTGACGACGGGTGGCTGCCTATGCATCCCGGCAGAAAAGGACCGGAAGGAGCATTTAAGTCAGTCTATGGCTGCTATGAAGGTGACAATAGTCGACCTGACACCAACAGTGGCGCGATTACTTGATCCGATATCGCTTCCTGATTTGAAAACCATCATTCTTGCGGGAGAGGCTGTTTCTGCCGACGATGCCGCGCGATGGTGGGGTAGGGCTAATGTTATCAACGCCTATGGTCCCGCGGAATGTAACATCAGCACGATAAATCACGACCCATCCAGTGCTGAAGAGGCTGCCCGCATAGGGAAAGGAGCTGGACTGTTAACCTGGATCGTGGATCCTGAAAACCACGATGTGCTACTTCCGCCAGGGTGTCCTGGTGAACTGCTTCTTGAAGGTCCACTTGTTGGCCTTGGCTACGTCAACGAGCCCGAAAAGACCGCAGCTGTCTTCATCAAGGAGCCTATTTGGGCAGTGCAGAGCCGCCCTGACCAGACGCAGAATCGAAGCCGGCTGTACAAGACGGGCGACTTGGCTCGCTACAACGAGGATGGGAGTCTTTCATATCTCGGACGCAAAGATACGCAAGTAAAACTTCGCGGTCAGCGTCTTGAGCTCGGAGAAGTTGAACGCGCGGTTCAGGATTGCAAGCCAGAGGCACTGAATTCCGTTGCTGAAGTTATCGTGCCTCAGGGAGAGAATTCGAGCCCTACACTAGCGGTTTTCCTCGAAATGGAAGACGATCGGCAACAAAGGAGCGATTCGGATGACGCCCTAGTTAGGATAGTAGCTATAGATATGGAGACTGAGGATAAACTGGCGGAACGGCTTCCAAGCTACATGATTCCGAGCGTTTTCTTTATCATTCAGCAGCTACCCTTGACGCCTACTGGTAAGATCAACCGAAAAAGACTACGGGAAATTGGCTCGTCCGTCTCGTTTCATCAATTGGCTGCGGCGAACACAACAGAACGTGGGCCTAAGCGCAAACCAACAACGCAAGCTGAGAGACAGATGCAAGAGATGTGGGCCCACGTACTGAAGATTGATCCAGAACTCATTGGATTAGACGACAGTTTCGTCAAGCTCGGAGGCGACTCTATTGCCGCCATGAAACTTGCAGGCGAGGCACAGAGGCGCGGCCTCGAGCTATCAGTGGCAGCCATCTTCCGCCATCCTCGACTGCATTCCTTGGCGAGCCAAGCAATTCCCTCTTCAAACGATGCTCTCTCTGAGATTACGCATACTGAGTACAGTGGGCCCGTGAACCAGTCGTTTGCTCAGGCTCGCCTGTGGTTTTTGGAACAGCTGTATCCCGGCCTGAGTTGGTACCACATACCGTGGGCAATGCGAATTAAGGGTCAGTTGAACCTTGATGCGCTCAAATATGCAATTCTCGCAGTTGAAAGTCGCCACGACGTACTGCGTACTACTTTCTCATCTGTCAACGGTATCAACCTGCAATCAGTCCATCTTTTCCAACCGAGAGAGGTAAAATGCGTTGATCTTCAGGGTGACGAAAAGGCTCTTTCGCAGGCGTTGCGTCAAGATCAGGCAACGCCATTTGACTTGGAGACTGAGCCGGGGTGGAGAGTTGCCATTTATCGGATCAGTGATGATGACCACACACTATCAATCACCCAGCATCATATTATTAGTGATGGGTGGTCTTTGGACATCCTTAGTAAAGAGATTGCAGGGTTTTACAAAGCCTCGGTCCACGGGACGTCATCATCGCAAGCGGAACCTTTGCTCTTCCAGTATCGCGACTATTCCACCTGGCAGCATCGACAAGTAGATGCTCACGAAGGGCAACTTCGTTATTGGCTGAAGGAACTAGAGTCCAGTAGACCTGCAGAGCTACTATGCGATAAACCTCGACCAACTACCTTGTCTGGACATGCCGACAAGCAAGACATCAGAATTGAAGGTGCTCTATTTAACAGACTGCAGAGATTTTGTAATGAGAGGGATGTTACGCCTTTTATCGTGCTTCTTGCCGCGTTTAGGGCCACACACTATCGTCTTACGGGAACAACCGACGCAACAATCGGAGCTCCTCATGCAAATCGAGATCGATGGCAAGTTAAAGACATGATTGGATTCTTTGTCAACATTCAGTGCATTCGAATCAAGGTCCAAGATGACACTTTTGAAGAGTTAATCCAGCAGGTTCAGTCCACTGTCACAGCTGCCTTGGAGAATCAGGATGTTCCGTTTGACAGAATCATCTCCAATCTCCTCCATGAGGATAGAGATCTCTCCCGCAGCCCGTTGGTCCAGATCTGCCTTGCATTGCATTCTCAGCTGGACTTAGGCCAGCTTTTCCTAGAAGGAGTGGAAACAGAGCCCATTTTACCACCGTTGACTTCCAGACTTGACATGGAAATCCACTTCTATCAGGAAAAGGAGGCCTTGCAGGGATATGTTATTTTCTCAACAGATCTTTACCTTCCCGAAACAATCAGTGCCATGCTGTCAACTTTCTACACGGTGCTGGAGAGAGCGCTCGATGAGCCAAAGACACAGATCTCATTACTGCCACTGTTAACCAATGAAGCATACTTAGCTGCTGGTGAGATGGGCCTCATTGACATTCATCGAACCGAGTATCCCAGAGACGCGAGCTTGATTGACGTCTTCCGCGAGCAGGTGGCTACCCATCCTGACAGAGTGGCTGTCAAAGATTCAATCTCTGCCCTTACGTATGCGAAATTGGATCAGATATCGGATGACCTCGCTCAATGGTTATTGACAAAGAAATCGTTCCCTCAGGAAACCTTGATTAGCGTCTACGCCGGTCGATGTTGTTACACTATAGTGGCATATCTTGGTATCCTAAAGGCCAATTTTGCCTTCTTGCCGTTGGACATCAAAAACCCTATCAGTCGCATAGAGACTATACTTTCTTCTGTGGACGGCGACAAGCTCGTCCTATTAGGGCCTGGTGTATCTCCTCCTCTCCTCGGACTGCAAGGTGTTGAATTTGTCTCTATTGAGGAGGCTCTAGCTGGGCCAGCACAAGACCATGATGCAATCTCGGCCAGGCCCTCTGCCACAAGTCTCGCATACGTCATGTTCACATCGGGCTCAACAGGTAAGCCAAAGGGAGTCATGATCGAGCATCGCAGCATAATTCGACTCGCCAGAAGCGACATGGCAAATCTTTTGCCTTCTGGCGGTATCAGTGCGCATATGGCAAATATCGCTTTTGACGGCTCAACGTGGGAGATATGGCCATGCATCTTGAACGGCGGGACGTTGGTCTGCATTGACGCGATGACAGTGTTGGATCCCAAGGCCCTAGAACAGACCTTTGCCCGAGAGGGAGTACAGGCTGCCACATGCACTCCAGCGTTGCTGAAACAATATCTCTCTCAATGCCCTGCCGCTATTGGCCAACTAGAAGCAATCGTCATTGGAGGAGACAAGCTTGATCCCGATGATGCGTTTAGCGCGCTTACTCTCATGGGCGGTAAAGGAAAGGTAATTGATGGGTATGGGCCAACTGAAAACACAGTTGTCAGTGCATTCCACTCGGTTCCGACGGGGGAGATGTGTGTAAACGGTGTGCCGATCGGGAGAGCCATCAGCGATTCGGGCATATACGTCATGGACTCGCTGCAGCGACTCGTCCCGGTCGGTGTTCTCGGGGAGCTTGTGGTCACTGGAGATGGCCTAGCGAGAGGTTATACCAACCCTCTGCGGGATGTGGACCGCTTCATCACGGTAGTTATCAACGGAGTGGAAGTTCGAGCTTATCGCACAGGTGACTACGGTCGATACCGACCGATAGACGGGAAGCTTGAGTTTATGGGGAGACTTGATGGCCAGGTCAAGGTGCGCGGCCAGCGAATTGAGATTGGAGAGATTGAGCACGCCATCTCCAGATATTGCTCTGTCCATGACGCTGTTGTGATAGTACAGCCTGGGGAGGATCACGATGCTCAGATTGTTGGATTCATCACAATTGGGGAAGAGCCCAATAGCTCTGAAGAAGCAACAGGATCAAACGATGACAGCGTTGCCAAACACGTGGAACGATGGGAGGGACTCTTCGATTCTGACCAATACACCGCCCTGGATCATGTGGATCTGGAGGTGGTCGGAAGAGACTTTATAGGGTGGACATCAATGTATGACGGAAGCCAGTTGGACGTGGTGGAGATGAGCGAGTGGCTGGACGACACGATTGATACCATTCTGGACGGCAATGGTACAGGAAGAAACGTCCTTGAGATTGGAACTGGTTCTGGAATGATCCTCTTTAACTTGAAGAGAGGGCTGAAGACCTACTTCGGCCTGGAGCCAACTGAAAAGGCGGTCGAGTACGTCATGAAAACAGCAAAGTCAATTCCTTCTTTGGCAGACAAAGTCCATGTGGGCAAGGGTACGGCCGCCGACATTGGTCAGCTGAAAGGAAGTGTGTCTCCCGATCTCGTCATCGTGAACTCGGTCGCGCAATATTTCCCCAGCCAAGACTATCTCTTGAAAGCAATCGAGGATCTTCTTCAACTTGGGACTGCGGGTACTCTTTTCTTTGGCGACATGCGATCGCATGCGCTCTACAAACAGTTCCAAGTTTCCTCTGCATTGCACGGCCTGGGTGAAACGGTAAGCAAGGATACAATTCAACGAAGGATGGTGGAGATCGAACAAACCGAGATGGAACTTTTGGTTGACCCGGCCTTCTTCACGTCTCTACCAAGCCGACTACCTCACCTTGTTGCGCACGTTGAGATTATACCCAAGAGGATGAAGGCAACCAACGAACTTAGCTGCTATCGTTATGCGGCCGTTGTCCACACGATCACACAGGGAAGCGCACAGCGGCAGATTCATGACGTTGCTCAAGAGGAATGGATTGACTTTATGGAGCACGGTTTGGATCGCGAATCGCTCTTGCAGCTGTTGCAGCAGTCATCGGGCTCGTCTACCGTGGCCGTCGGCAACATTCCCCATAGCAAGTCGATCCTCGAGAGACACGTTGTCAACTACTTCGAGGAGAACACTGATCAAACGCCGGACCAGAACGGCTGGCTTGCCTCGCTCCGCCAAAAGGCACATGACTGTCCTTCGCTATCTGCTGTCGAGTTGGAAGAACTAGCCCAACAAACAGGTCGACGGGTCGAAATTAGTTGGGGTCGGCAGTACTCGCAACGTGGTGGTCTCGACGCCGTCTTTCACAGCATCGAGCCGGCGAATGATGGCGGCCGTGTCCTGTTCAAGTTCCCTACCGACTTCCATGATAGACCATTCAATTCTCTCAGCAGCCAGCCTTTGCGGCAGCAGCTGAATACCAAGGTCGTAGGTGAACTCTCCGAGGCTCTGCGGGCGGCGCTGCCTTCATACATGATCCCCCAGAAGATCATAGTCTTGGACAGCATTCCCGTCAACGAGAATGGCAAAGTTGATCGCCGCGCTCTGGCCAAGATGACCCAGGCTCCCACCACCAAGAGCCAAGGGGCGAACCGCCAACCCACATCAGACATGGAGCGACAAATACAGGGTATTTGGGGCCATGTGCTCAACCTCAATTCAGCTCGTATCGGTTTGGACGATAACTTCTTTGAGCTTGGCGGCAACTCACTGCTGGCAATGAAAGTCGTGGGCGAGGCCCGTAAAGCCAGCGTCAACTTGGTAGTAGCAGACATCTTCCGCCACGGGACGCTTGAGCGACTAGCGAACGAGGCGGAGCTCAAGGACGCCCTGAGACTCGACCAAGAGCCGACGGAGGCTGTTGTTCTCATTGAGCCCACCATCAAGAAAGCCCTTTTACAGGAAGTTGATGCGCTCGGTATCGATGCCCAAGACATCTTGCCGCTTACAGACTTCCAAGTGAAGGCAGCTTCGGTCGACAAGACGACCGGGCCGTGGTGCCATTACTTCTTTTTCGACATGGGGCACAACTTGGACCAGACTCTCCTTGAACAGAATTGTGCATTGAGCCTGGAGAGATTCCCCCTCCTTCGATCACGTTTCCTTTCCCTTCAGGGGGCGTTTTGGCAAGTTCTTCTCAAAAAGATGGACGTCCCCATTTCGATACACCAGATCGAGGGAGACGTCAGCCACTGCTCGGAAACCTTCTGCTTAGAAGACTTGAGAAACGTCTCGAAAACCCAGGCTCCATTTGCAATCATTCTTCTCAAGCACAAGGTTCACGGCGTTCGATTGATTGTTCGCCTCTCACATGCTCAATATGACGGCGTCAGTGCGCCTCTCATGTTCCAGTCCCTTATTGGCGGCGACAATGGCGTGGGAGATGTGCCAGGAACCTTTTCGACGTTTTTGTCACATGCTTCGCAGAATAGGGCCGAATCAATAAAGTATTGGACGGCCCTGCTGCAAGGCTCATCCCCTGCCGTCCTTCCGGAGAGCTTCCTGCTGCCTGAAGGCAAGGGTCAAGACTCCATTCCACAGGCAATCGACGTGGTAGCAAAAAGTGGCCTGCCAAAGCTACCCAACAGTGTGACTGCTGCATCCCTTGTTAGTGCCGCATGGGCTCTGCTCCTATCACGCATTACCGGCAGCGACGATATCACTTTCGGTCACAACGTTGCTGGGCGCAATTCCGCAATTCCGGGTATAGAGACACTGGTGGGGCCATGCCTCAACTCAATTCCGATCCGAGCGCGGCTTTCGTCCCTCGGGAGCTCGACTGAGTTGTTACGATCCTTGCAGTCTCAGTTGGTCGAGGTCGGAGAAGCGGACTCTATCGGCTTTGTCGACATCGTAAACAATTGTACAGAGTGGCCTGTTGGGTCAACATTTGGTACATTGGTCCATCATCAGAACATTGATGAAAGCCCTGTGATTCGCTTAGGCGATACCGAGGTTCGACTGCAAGGTTTCGTGAATCCCCTTGTTATAGTCGACGAGATATTTTTGATGTCTTATCCACGCAGCAATTCCTTGGAGATTCATCTCATGTCAAATACGAAGCTCTTGACGGCGGATAGGGCGCAGGTGCTAGTCGATGCCCTAGGCAGGGTTATCGAAAGGATGGCTAGTAATATGGATGCACCCCTTGTGTCCATAATCGACAGTGTTGATTTTGGGGTTTCCTTTGTTGAGTTTTAGTTTAGTTTAGTTTAGTTTAGTTTAGTTTCTTGTTCGTCCATTATATATATCTACTGGGTAGTTAATATGAAGCCCGTTAAGAAGTGGTTTTATGCAACATCTTAGTCCCCCCTATTTATGCCATTGCTATACGCTTGACAAATACCTAATGCGCTGATATTCCATCTTGAGGTATGGCCATATCCGAGTTTGTTGCCGATGCAGTCATGAGCATATCCATCAATCGCCCCTCATTATCATCTCTGTCACCTACTCATCATTGACATCAGGACCAAACACTGCGCTGATATCCATCCCCTTGTCTCGCAATAGAGCGTTATGTTTCAAGGACAAATCTTTTTTTCAGCCCATTGTTGAAGATGGACTTTACTTGCTATATTTTGTCAACGTCAACTCCCTTCATATCACAACCATCCCAGCATAAACAGAAGATGGCATGATTACTCGAGCTGCACCAACAGTCTATGCCACCCTCATCAGAGGTGTTTTCGGCAAACAAGTTGCATATCATTGATCCATGACGAACTCTCAATGTCTACACCTTCCCTAGCAAGAGCCACCCATCAATCTCGCGCCGATATCATTCTTTTAGACATAGTTACATGTTAGAAAGAAGCCTCAAAGGTTAGATGCCCGCTTCTCCGCCTCTTCCAAAGCCTGGTTCCCTTCTTCATCGACGAGTTGGAACGCAATTACGGCAGCAGCACGCATACCTGCAGCCATTTCATTAGCATTGATCCAAGAAACATGGCTGTTAACTGGATGCCTTACCATTTGAAGCAGCCATGAGAGCTTACTTGATGGATTCGTATGTGTCGTCAGCGACGATGCATCCCGGGACATTGGTCTTTAGCATCATTGCATCGGCGACAACATCACCGTTTGGCTTGGTTTCCAAGCCCAGCTGCTCAATCAGCTTTTGGCCTCTGCTCTTTGTCGGTGGTCGATGCAGCAGCATGCTAAGCGTCACCGATTGGCCGCTCTCAAACTCTATTGTGATGCCATTCTCGGGACCATCACAATTGTTGACTAGGCGTTTGACCCTTCGATCGTCCAGCTTGACGCTAGAGGCCATGACCTTTTTCAAGGCAGCTTGTGTAGGCTCGTCGGTGGGTACGGGCTCGTTGCTGTAGATGGTGAGGTCCTTGTTGAATGGGAGGGCCATCAATGCAAAGTGAGTGTATGAGGGGTTGGGGAAAGTGAGCATGCCGATGGGGTAATCCTTTTGTTCGAAGCCATCACAGAATGGGCATTGGTAGCTGCGCTATTGTTAGCATTTATTGTCATTCAGTCGATAAGATGCAGAAAACTCACATATGAGCTGGCTAATTCTCCTTATATCCTTCCATATCAGTGGGTAAAACATCTTCAGTTCCTATCGCAAGAACCAGCTTTCGACCCACGTAAGTCTGGTTCGAGCTGTCAACGGCCTCAAAGCCCTTGTAGCCGGGTAGGATCTCAGTGCTGGAGACCTTGACAATCGTGCCCTTGATCAACGAAACCTGCTTGGAGTACTTGTCCTCAATCTGCTGCCGGGATGTGGCACGAAAGTCCTCGGGGTGGATGTCATCACGAGACAAGAATGTGTGCATGGCCTTGACACCCTGATTGCGATACTCGCCAGAGTCAAAGACGACCGAGGTGTGGCAAACACGTGCGAGGGCTAGGGCAGCAGATAAGCCCGCTGGATCACCCCCAATGATGAGGGTATCGTAGACTGTTGGTGCGGCTCGAGTAAGCATGTCGTCTTGTGGTGACTGAAGTGGTATCTGATGTTGGTGGCTTGCAAGAGAGAAGATGTTGCTGTTGAAGAGGGAGATGACGAAGAAGGATCTAAACATGATCATCATGACTTGGAAACAACAGCCCCGCGCGATGCAAAAAGCAGAGCAGGTTTAGGTAAGAAAGCAAGTACTAGTTTGCCATTGGATGGACGCAAGCAAGCAAGAAATCGCTTTGGGTGTGTGTCTTGCCGACAAACAAATTGGAGAGGGTGGTTGTTGGTCTACAAGTGGTCGGTTCCCGACATTTGAATGAGTGGGGTCTTTCGTTATTGTCTCGGTGCTGCTTTAAGGATCCATTATGTGCGAAGCTGTTGGATCCATTCTATGGAGTATGGAGAGAAATATCCCACCCCTTGGAGACGAATGCATAGGTACACATCCGCATCACTCTTGGGTGAGGAGGAGGTCCCAAGACTTTATGCACTCATAATGAAATCATGTCTAAAAATAGAAGAAGTTTCTACCTGAAGGGGCATCCAGATTTGGTATCTCGGTCTGTGGTCGTAATCTGCATGGAGGGGTCCATATCTGACAGCTGAGGGTGGCCAAGTCAGAGAGTTTGGTGATCTAGACAGGTATTGACAGAGTCGACACGCAATTGGTTCTTCTTTATAAATAATTAACATGTTAATCTTCATATCATCCAAAAAGGAAATTAAAAAAAAATTAAAAATATGAGCAACAATATTAATTATGTTAAGACTGTCATCAGACTAGACTATGTCAGACAAGAAAAGTCAGAGCTTTCGTGGAAATCATGGTACCCTATAGTGCTTACCCGGACAATCTAGACAGCAGGAGGGGTGATTTATGTTTTACGTAAAATTTTATCTATATGATTCATCTTATGTCACCTCGAACCGTTCTCGTAGTCTGTAGTTAGGTGTCGTTTATACTCATTTGTGCTTGATATGTAGGGCTTCCAGACCAGCCATTTTGCCTTTAGTGTGTATACACGAAACGAGGCTCCGAATCGGTTCCGACTCTCGTCCAGCTCAAATGCTTGGACCTCAACAATATCGTATACAACACCGCTACCCTTGGTGACAAGCAGACGATGGAAATCGGCTGGAGTAAGCAGGTGTGGGGCGCCGCATAGCGATGGCACCGGAACGCTATACTCTCCATGAACGAGCTCAGGCTTTCCATTCCCACCATTTGGGAACTCCTCCAGGCTCGCATAGCACGGCTCCGAGTACGGAATACCAAAGATGTCAAACGTCACATAGTGAGTGGGGACATTGACAATCTTTGTAGCCAGTGACTGAATGGCCTCCGAGACTGAAGAAATCATCAGACTCTTGTAGCTGCACATTAACGTCCAGTTGTAGCACGCTTCGCCATTCGACTGAACTGTCTTACGAGATGACATTTGCGTCGTATGGAGGGTCTCTAGAGCTTGCATATCGATCTTGCCGTTGGCAGTCCTCGGGAACTCTTCGACTGAGAAAATGACCTGTGGTACCCATGATGGGAGCAACTGCTTGCCCTGTCTCTCGCGAAGTCTCCGAATACGTTCTTCTAAATCGGCACCGTTGAGAGGTATGCGAAAGGTAAGACATGATGCCAATGTGCCGTTGAAAGCAAACGAAGCGCATTGTGTGATATCTTCCTCGCCGGGACTAGACATGATCGTATGTTCCACCCCAGCCAACTCAACCCGGTAGCCACGAATCTTGACTTGGCGATCAATTCGGCCCATGTATGTGATTCTCCCATCCTTGCCGCGCATACCATAGTCTCCGGTGCGATACATGCGCTGTCCCCCGTGCCATGGATCTGGCAAGATACGCAGGAGCGTTTGCTCTCGGGCATTGATGTATTCTCGTAGGACTTTGATGCCCGCAAGATAAAGCTCGCCTCGCACACCTTCTGGGGCTTGACTCTTTTCTTCGTCCAGAATTTACATGTGAGCTGTATCAATAGCATATCCGATTGTGACGGTATCGCCCGGAATCATTCGTGTGAACGAGGTGCAAATAGAACACCACAAAACAGTTAGCTTGTGAGTCAGAACTTGTGAGGAAAAACAATGCGTACCTCAGCCGGCCCATAAGCATTGTAGAACAGAGTACACGTGGTGAACTTGTTCAAAAGTCCTGTTGTTACTGCTTCACTAGTGGCGTATACCTGCAAATAAGTTTCCATTAATAAAAAGAAAGCCGCAACGGACATTGAAAGAACTCACTATCTCGAGATTCGTAAAGTCATTTGGACCAATGACCGATAGTACCGAAGGCATCATCGTCACAGTATTTACCCTGGCAAGATGAGCATACAGATCCAAAGGATCCCGAAGCACAAGAGTCGCTCCGTGAAGTAATGCGGAGAAAATCTCCATGTTGCAGCAGTCAAAGGCAGGTGACATGAACTGGGCGATACGTCGTCCCGGGGCCGCAAACATGGTGGCCTCTGGGTTGCTTTGCAATGATAAGAATCCCCGGTTCGAGATTGGGATCCCCTTTGGCGTAGCGGTTGTGCCCGAGGTAAAGACGATTACGAGGTCGGAGTCTGGAGAGGCCGTGTCTGGTAGTCTTGTGACGTTGCTCTTGCTTTTCTCATCGCTGAGAATGGAATCCACAGCCAACACATCCATGTTTGGAGGCACCTCACCTCTTTGAGATGTGCTAGGGAGCAGAACGGCTGCCGCTCCACTCTTATCACATACCGCAGCCCTTCGGTCCATCGGCCACTTTGGATCCAGAGGGGCGTAGATACGGCCCGTTTTGAGTATCCCTAACAAACCGAGTATCCAGCCCGTAGTACCATCACCGTAGATGGCAACTACCTTCGCATCTGGCAACTTTGCATTGATATAGTGTGCGATAATATTCGTTGCTCTATCAAACTCGGTGTATGTGATTTTGGTTCCAGAGCAATCTTCTAATGCAGTTTCTTCAGAGAATCGATCGATTAATTGCTCAAGCACTTGTTTCACGATCTGTTCGCCAGCCTCGATTCTGACCTGCTCTGCCTTCTTGAGCACCATCCCTTGAACTCGGTTCATCTTCATACAGTCTTCCACTCGAGTTTCATATAACAGACTATGAAGCGAATGTTTAAAATGTTCACCCAGTCGCCGTACAACTCGATTGTCAAACATCGCAGTGTCATACAGGGCACGCAAGCTTCTGTTGGCTTCAACTAGCAAGCTGAATGGAAAGTCGCTGTTCTCTAATGATTCCACCCGGATTGGAGGTGGCCTTGAACATTCATTTGGTAACGGCAGCTGCATCGCCAAAAGGTTTCCCATCCGCCGACCAATCCCAACTTGATCTGCGCGTGCCCAAGCATACTCGCTTATCATGGTAAGATCATACATTGTGCGCTGAAGACATGCCCCCACAATCTGGTCAGCACCAAGCTTGACGACAAGAGGCAGAGTAGACATATAAGGACCGATCGCATCCTCATAGTCAGGCTGAGCTGCTCGATTGGAGAATACGGCACCGACGATGACATCTGTGCTGCCTTCGAGGGTGCTGATTGCCATTGCCCAGGCAGTGTAGTATATGTATGCCACTGAGACGCAGCTTTGGCTAGCAAAGGCTGTCACCTCATCAACACTAGCTGAGCTCTCGAAGAGGACGGTTTTCATGCATTGCTCTACACCCTCACGTTTTCGTTGGGCACTCATACGGTGTCTTTCAGTGGACATATTTTCCATAGGCAGCTCTTTCAGGTATTCAGAGAAGAAATTCTTTGCTTCCGTGTCTCTTATCTTCTGGATGGCCATGAGTCCGAGATTTGCGTTGATGGAACAGAGACTGCAGGGCAGCGACCGTCCTTGGGCAGCTCGTTCAACATTATCCAACAGCAACTTCAAAGAAATTCCATCAATGAGACTGTGATGAACTGTGAGGACAATGGTGAGTTCTTCTGTTCCCCTTGGGATACTGACTCTGCGGTCGGATTTGGTAGCTGCGGCAGTTGGATGATACGCAAAGAACTCTAGTCTGCAACCCAAACCGACAGCCATGCTGACTTCCATGATTGCCGTCTCGTAGTCGTCTCTAGAATCGTATATCTCAAGTTTTGGTCTTCTGAAGGGCTTCTTGTGAATGATTTGTGCACCGCAGCCAGTGGTCAGGCAAATCTCAGTCCTAAAGACCGGTTCGGCTTACCATACTGCTCGCCGTGCCCTCTCCATCATGCTCGCACGTGTGCCACCATAAACCAGCTTGACTTGGTTCACACTTCCAGACTCATCAAGCAACGTCGGCATCGCCAAATCGAGTTGGAAGCTAGTCAATGGCCCAATCTCGAAACTGTCATCTGAGAAGCCTAGCATGCTGCAAGCTTGGCTGCGAAGATCCACGAGCTTTTGTGTCATGGTGGGATCTTTGGCAATATAAGTCGTCACTTGTTCTGAGCATGTCTTTGCAAAAACGTGTTGTGACATTTCTGAAAAGGTGCGACATCTGAAAATGTCCCTAGCAGCAATCTGCAAGTTGGCCTGACGAAGAACAGCAACAAACTTGAATGCCAACAGCGATGATCCTCCCATTCCAATGAACGAATCATCAGCTTGGACCTTTTCCCCGTGGCATGCTAGAACATCTGCCGCGGCTCGAAGAAACTTTCCGAGTTTCTCCTCCTCCTCCTCCTCTTCTCTGTCAATGCTTTGCCTTTCGAGTATTGTCGAGGCTGTGGAGGCGACGAGGTCATTAGGGTCTTTGCCTTCGTCAGCTGTCGCAATAATGTCGAGGACCTGCTTATGCTGCACCTTTCCGTTTGAAGAAAGTGGAATCTCTTCAACAGTTTCGATCCGGTATGGTATGCAGTATGCACACATGCTCTGCTCCGCTTTTGCTAGAAGCACAGTCGCGTCTACACACGACGGCGTGACTACTGCTATGATACCCTTCTCTGTTGCCACGCCGCAGACGGATTTCATGCCAAGTGAGGCCCCGGCGCGGTACAGTCCATCTTCCACATCTCTATCGAGATTCACCAGGAAACCCCTGTTCTTCACAGTCCGGTCTTTGCGGCCGCGGAACTCCAGTACTCGATCGCCCGCTGGGCCCCGCACCAATCGGCCGTAGCCACCGGTTCTGTATATCCTAGACTCATTCCAGTATATGAAGGTGTCTCTTGTTTTGGCCTCGTCTTTGTAATAACCTAGAGAAATGCCATCGCCTCCAATGACTATTTCTCCTTCGACGACCTCCTCTTCTATAATGGAAAGGTTGTTATTCAACAACCAAATGGGGCTCTTCTCCATGAAACCGCCGATTAAAGAAGGATTAATCTCTCTCGTTTGAGAGTGCCTCTCAACGTTGTGTATGCAGCCCATAGATGTCGTTTCAGTCACACCATAACCTGTAAGTACCCGTACTCCGGCGTCGATCCATGACCCAAGGAGTTCTGACGTTGCAGTCTCACCACCAAGAATGATGGTATGCATATTGGAGAAGATGCTATCTTCCGAAGTTGGTGTTGGTAGCTTACTTAGAATTGATGGTGTTGCCGCCATGACTGTGCACGAGGAGGCTTTGTTATAAATATCTTCAGGCTGTGAGGGAACAACGGTGCCACAATTGGCCAGTGTGGAAAACAGCATACAAGCGCATGCTACAAGGTTATATCAGTTGCTACTCGGGATAAATGCGTCAATATGCTACCACGTACCATCAAATGCCACTAATAAAATATGGAGTAATCGATCTCCTGGGGCAATGTCCAAATTGAGAGAACTCGTCTTCGAGTACAGACAGAGTGACTTGTGGGAGATGATGACACCTTTCGGTCGACCAGTACTACCACTGGTAAAAATGATGCAGGCAACATCCCCTGATTCTATCTGGGATATTAATGAAGAATCGTTCGTCTCAGGTCCAGCCTGTGAAACCTTTGTGATTTGAAGTACATGCCGTTGTCCATCCGGTGTGACAAAGGGCTCTGGCGTAGTATTGACAATGACCGGACTGTCCACTGTATCGCAAACATATTTGATCATTTCCGGAGACCATGTTCTTCGATCGATCGGAACAAAGCAGCCTCCAGATTTTAAAATGGAGAGAATAGCAATGAGGTTAAAAGTGCCGTGGGCTGTGACGAGTAGAACGGGGGATCCTTTCTCGACTCCCAGTCTTGTTAGATCACTCGCGAGAGCTGATGAAGCCTCATCCAATTCGCGGTACGTTAAGCAGCCATCCTCATGGTCTACTGCAAGGTTATCTGGGCAATGGTCTACAGATTGAAAAAAGAGCTCGCAAAGGTCGGTAGGTATTGTTGTTGCCATTGTGTCAGTGTGGCAGAGTTGATGTGTGTACAAGAAGTCAGTACCTAGATAGCCCAGAAGCAGTTGAAAGATTAAATCGATGGTGATGGAAATTCAGAGCCATGCCATTTATTGAAAATGCATGTATTCGAGGGTCCTATCCACGTGGCATACTGTCCCGATTTGGATAAATCTGCGCGCTCATAGGTTGTCGTCCACTTCCGTCGGTCACCGAGACTCATACAGGGGGTATAACGAACATTATGACTGATTCACACTTTACTTCCCGATATGATGACGGCTAAGTAGAATTAGCAAATGAGACTCACGCCAATCGACATCGACCAGGTAGTAATTCCAGTAGCCATCTTTAGATCCAAAGACGCCGTTTCTCCCTACCCTATTAACAAGCTAACTTCATCCTCTGTATCAAACCTCAAAAAAGATGTTGGCAGAAGTAATACGACAAGCAGCTGACACTCATACAGTCATAGGAGCATCTTTCTTAGTTATTGCTGCAGTGTTGCTTTTCACTTTTACCACAAGATTATTCTCTCAAGCAGAAAGTAGGGAGGTGAGAGACCTGCGATATCGACTGCCACAAACCTCGCAGCTAATTCAGACTAAGAGTGCATTACAACGATCAAAATCATCAAGCCCATTGCTAGGCATGAGAGATCTCCCCGGCGTACCTTTCAAATGGCCAAATGGACAGGGCACCGAAAAATTCTTTAACGGCAGACAGGCTGCTCGCAGGTGGCGAAGCCAGTATGGCCCCATGTACAGCATCTGGTCAGGTTTCAAGCGTGAGATGTGAGCATACATTACCCATACTAAGCTGTTTATGCAAAAAATACTTACACGTACCAGCGTGCTAACCAAGCCGGAACATGTGCAAGTGTTTTACAAGGACTCTCACATGCACATCAAGGCAACTGATAACAACTCCGGGTGGCTTTTCGGTGAGCTGCTTGGATCATGCGTTGGTCTGGTCAGTCAGAAAAGATGGCAAAGGGTGAGGAAGCCTTTTGAGCCACACTTTACTCGGCCTTCGTCTATCGGACGAACTACCCCTTTATTCACGAGGCTCGTGAGTTCCTCTGCGTTCTCAATCCTAGTGAAAGAGAGTGCATCATCAACACAACAAACGACTTGAAGTATTGCCCTTTCTTCATGGTTGCGAGCATCTTCTTTGGCGTCCTGACTCCAGAGCAGCGCAAGGAGATGTATGCTCTGGGTCCTCCAAGAGAGGATCTCTTCCGGGAGACATTCATGGGTGGCATCAATCGATACGCCATTGCCAAATATCTACCAGGCTCAGCAATGCCGCGTCTTCGTAAGTTCCAACTGAATTGGGAGACTTTTGTCACAAGAGGCCATGAAGAGTCTATCCGAAAGGGCGATGGTGCCATCGTCTCATTGTGGGAGGCACTAAAAAATGATCAAATGTCAATGCAAGAGGTGCAATTTCCCTGATTCCACCTTAGTATCATAGCTTACGGGTATCAGCTTCTCCAAACGCTTGACGAATCGCTCTTTGCCAATCTAGACGCCACAGCCCATGCAATATCATGGAATGTGATAAGAATCGCCCAACACACCGACATTCAGAAAAGGGTGCGACTGGAAATGCAGAGCTATACACAATCAGAAGAAGCTTATGAGAGTTATCTCCGTCGAGAAGATACTTTGCTGGCTGCCTGCATCCTTGAGGTATCACGACTGCATCCAATTTTACGTGAGTTCTTCAACCGACCCTATGGTCTCTGCAAATTGCTTCTCTCAGCTGACACGAACTTGAAGCATTCTCAAACCCTGAAGCCGCCGACGTAGACAAGATTGTTGATGGAAACCTGATTCCCCGCAATGTACGCTCAGTTCTCTGCCCAAGCAACACGCTACACTTTGGCTAACTATGATACCAGACTGATGTTATTGTCGATGCCTATGCGATAAATGTAGACAATCCATACTGGGAGAATGCGTCAAGTTTCGACCCGTATAGAGACCTCGGGCAAAAAGATCAGGTAAGAAACATCTTCCCACGCTCTTATCTTGCATAACTGACACTTGCAACCCACAGGGGCGGCAATATAATATGTGGCGATTTGGATTTGGCCCGCGGCAATGCCTTGGAAAGAATGTGGCAGATATCATTCTTCGTGTGATAGTGGCTGAGCTTTTGCGAAGCTATCAGCTCAATGTTGTTCGGCAAGAGGGGATAGATGGTGTTGAGCTTCAAGCCGACAGTTGGATTGGCTTACCGAATGGTGAGGTTCATTTGGCCCCAATAGAATCATGATTAGTGTTTAGTAGATATCATAATTCAGCTTCCTGAAACCAATCTAGAAAAGTCAGCTATGTTGTCGGGCAGTAAGAACGTGACGACAGTTCCAGTCAAGATAAAGGAAACACTTGATCTTTTTACCATAGTGATGAATACAATGAAGCTCATTCATTCATTACATTGATTTCTGTGGAACTCTCATATTTCTTGGAGTTAATGATGATCTATTACTCTATGTGGTGCATAGGTGAGAAATCCTTTCATCTAGATTCTCCATCACATCTGTCACTGTGGTCTTCACAACCGACATCACTTCAAAAGGGCTGGTTGCATGTGCCCTCATTGCCTGCGCGTCGACATGATCAAACATGTAATCATTATTCAACTTTCTTCACATGGTGAGTTCATAATATCATATCCTTCTCATCCTCAAGACCCATACATATCCACCACCTCATCATGTTCATACAAGACAATTGACCAACAATTTTGCAATCTGCCCAGAGCTTTTCCCATCACATCAAATTAGAGACACAGTGCCTGCCATCGCTTCTGAAACGCAGATCCCCAGCGCTTCTTCTTCCACTGAAACCTCTCCTTGTATCCTATCGTCTCCTCAATGCGACGCAAACCCTCTAGGAAGTCAGCCTCTGGCAATGCAAACGTGAGCCGGAACTAGCCGGCATGAGGTTCTGCATAATCCGAACCGCTACCAACTAAGACACCATTATCAGCGCAACGCTGAACAAGAGACTCTTCTTCCTCTGCGGTTTCGCAGTCTTTTGAGAGCCTTAGCCAGATGTAAAGACCTGCAGCGGGTTTGTAATATGTCAGACAGTGGAATTCTGCGAATTGTACTGCAATCATGACAGCTCTGCGTAATTTACGGATATTGAGAGTGACGAGCGCCGTGACTGTCGCTATGTCTTGGAGGATCGGGGCGACCATGACGGAGGCAGCAGTGCAAAGTTTGGCATTATTGAGGATTGCTTGCGACATTCGTAGATCTTTGTTGGATTGGGTAACAAGACAACCCTATTGTATCATCTATCAGCGGACGAAATGTTGCCGATGCAAAGCAGATGTGCTCACCAGTCTGATACCGCTGCGTCCAAGATCTTTGCTAATGCTGTAGAGTAGATGGACTCTCGATCCACTTACACCAAGCTTCTTCAAATCTCTAGATAGGACGGAAACAAACTCAGTCGCCGGTGACTCAAGTCCCTCCCCACGTCCCTTCAGCAGTCTCATATCCAGGATATTCACCAGCACCATGGCCGTAGATACAGTCGCGAAAATTAGCGCCAGTGGCTTGGAAGATTCCAAGAAGGCATACATGCTGCCGAACAATTACCAGGAGATTTTACGAATGAAGAACCAGCACGAATGGATCAAGGGCTCGTTTGGTGGTTTGATCAAGGCGCCGATCGACTATGAGAAGAAGGGTCAAAAGATATTGGACTCTGCAGCAGCTGATGGTATTTACAATCTCTTTCATATCTATACCTGTCTGACAGATTTCAAGGGACATGGCTCTCCGATGCCAGTACTCTTTTTGTTCCAGAGACCGAGCTGGTGGGCTTCGACATTGCGTGAGTCTCAAGCATGGCGTCTCAGAAGCCCATATATACTGATATCTCTCTGCAGACCAGAACTATTTCCACCAAAAGAAGTGCTCCCAGCCAACATCAAACTAGTCCCCGGCGGTCTATCCAAAGACCTCCCAGCAGAATGGAGTCAATACTTTGATCTTGAACACCAGCGGGACAATCAAGCAATTCCTTGGCAGGCTTACAGGGTGCGTGAAACCCGGTAGCTGGATCCAGCTAATCGAAGCCGCTGCGAACGAGATGATATCCGGCCCAGATCCCACAGCCTTCAACGTATTGCACAACCTTGCCAATATGTTTATGAAAACTCCCAATCCAAGCAATGTGATATTTTCAAAGCTGAAAAAGGATGGTTTCGTCAACATGAGTGTTCGCTCCTCGGATCTTGTGATTGGCAAGTTCCAGGAAAACAAGGAATTAAGCGTCCGAGGCCGAAGGAGTATGCGGGATGCGGTAAAGAATATGAGTGGAATGTCCAGGTGAGCCGCTTAATTCACACTCAATGACAAGGCCACATCTAACATATCGATACACAGCCCACAAGCATTAAACATGTCGCAGCAGGATTATGACAGTTTACTTGAACGTTTTGATGCAGACACAGAAAGGTATCGCACTGCGGTGCGACATATCATAATTTGGGCTCAGAGACCGGAATAGGGGAGATTCTCGAGAAGGTTTTGGCGCACGTCTTGATATACAAGCTACTTGGACTTCTGAGATTCATGGCTGCGCAGTCACTACCATATGTGTCGACGCTGGTTTGCAATACTGAGAGCATGTGTCCATGTTGAGAGAGAACTATGTCTCCTGATTCATCTACCTTGGCAATAGGTCACCCTATGATGATACCTGGATTACATAAAATAAGATAAAATAAAATAAAGGCTTTATTGAAGACGCTTTTCACCTTCATTTCGATTAAGTATTAACATTCTACTGTAGTAACACACTCCAGGCGCGTCATGAATTGAAGATGTTACCGCAGGACACATGACCATCCACAGTATGTGAATAAATTGCATCACACCACCAGAATCCGTAGGCGTTTCTCTTCCTTCGTCTCTCCTGTAAATGGGCCATTCTAGCTCATGCACTCTCCTGTGGCTTATGGTGGTTGGATCGCAGACAGATCGCTCGCCAACCTTGGAAAGCCAAGGTCCAAACAGGTAGAGTAGCTACCCTAGAGCCACGACGAATTGTATCTGTTATCTATCCTTGCAAGTGAAGTCATAAGAGACAGACGAATCGGTCCATGCAAGAATATTTCTTCAACATATTTAGATTTGATCAAGACATGTTTTTTCTTCTATTCTAGATACTATCTCCGACATTACTTCTGTGCTCTACTCGCGAGGTTGGTTACACTATGATGACAAACAGCCTCCTTCGAGATCACAAGGTCAACAACCCAAATTACACATATGTGAAGCATGATAAAAGCCATCCAATAGATCTCATCCTTTGGTAATAAACCAAGAATATTCGTCTCACAAATAGGTAATTCAATCACAATGCGTTGTCTTACCCCGCGGGATAAAAAAAAAGAGAAGATCTGCGTCGAGTGTAACCTCACCTACAAACACCCACGAATCGGATCCAGCTGCGATGCTGCAAGACAGTGGGCATCGTCCACCGTTTTTGTGGGGTGTCTTACCCCAGACTTGCTCATTTCATTGATGAGGGGGGATCACAAGGCTCAAGGTAGTATTCGGTCTATTCAACGGAGTACCAGTTACGAGACAAGAAAACGGATCATACCTCGGTATGGGGAAATAAACAGTATAATACGTGGAAGATTGGCCATTGTGCGTTAGCAACCAACCAAAAGGCAGTCTTCGAGACAGCTTGGTCAGACGGACTCATATAACCAAAGTCCGAACCGCCTCAACACTGCTCCTTGGCAGATTGCATCTCAATTTGCAGAGGAGAACAGTTTGCCTCTGCGCAGGTGCTGAAGCCATGCATCAAAAACTCTCTTCCCTCTGGCTGATTGCGCTGGCGACGTGCTCTGTGGCCTCGCCATCCACCATTGTGCGCGATGCGGCAGCGGAATCTGCCTCTTACCATGCCAACGCTGGTGTCCTGAAATATGTCAACCCCCTCGTCGGAACACAGGGCCTTGCTCCCAACGACAATGGCGGCATGATCCCCTCTGTCGCGCCGCCGTTCGGCATGACGCGATGGGTAGCACAAACGCGCGAGAATTACATCTCCCAAGTGTCATACTCCAACTTGGACGATCGTGTTCACGGCTTTCAGGCAACGCATCAGCCTGCCATTTGGATGGGCGATAATGGACACGTCACGCTCATGCCAGGCCTTGGAGATGAGATCCAGCCTCTGTTTCAGCATCGTGGGCTGTCGTTCCGGAAAAAGGACGAAATGAGCACGCCGTACGTCTATGAAGTGACTCTGGATGCGGACTCGATCGGTGAGTATGGATGGAATCTGACAGAGGAAGCTGCTTTGGACACGTACGGCAATGCCTGTCCGCCCTGTCCAGGTGGTGGAGCGCCAGTAGACCAAGCAATCTCCGACGGCGCAAATGGTCGCGTGAGACGAAGGGATTTAAATCTGAAAGATCAGAAAGGTCATATCCGGGATCCATTGGAGCGATATGCACCACGACCCGGCGCAAACGAATCGGATGCAGATGCACAAACCTACAGCCGTGCGATCAAGGTGGCCATGAGTGCGACCCCCCACGTCGGCCACTTACGAGTCGACTTTGACGACAAGAAGAACCCCCAGCAACGGTACTTTACTATTCAAGCAAGTCGCTTGAACTGGACCGGCCACGTTGAAATCAACTCGGCAACGCGAGAGGTATCTGGCAGCAACCCCCAGCGACACGATTATGATCTGGGACCAGATCGTCCAGACTCGTTCAAAATGTACTTTGTATCTCGATTCTCAGCACCGTTCATATCTTATGGTACAACGACTGCTGGCAAGGTGCAAAAGGGACAAGGACAGGCAGACGGCAAATTCGTCGGGGCGTTTGTCACCTTTGACAAGTCCGTGCAGCGCGTCGAAGTGCGAACGGGAGTGTCCTTTGTTAGCATTGAACAAGCACGGAGGAATCTGGAAATTGAGACCCCAGACGGAGCTTCCTTTGAAAAGACTGTCGATAATGTCAAGGCGGCTTGGCTGGATAAGCTAGGCCGCGTCGACATCTCGGGGGTGAACAAGACGGCTGTTGAGAACGACCCTCGAACCATCTTCTACACCGGCTTGTTCCACTCGCTGCAGTATCCCAGCGATTTCTCCGAGCCTACGACCCAAGCAGATGGAGGAATCCGTCTCTTCTACAGCGGCTACACAGACAGCGTTCACCAAGAGCAAGACTCTTATTATCAATCATGGTCCATCTGGGATACCTACCGAGCGGAGCACTCCCTCATCGCTCTTTTCGCACCAGAGCGAGTCGACTCCATGATGCGCTCCCTGCTTCGCATCTTTGACTGGTCCGGCCGCCTGCCCATCTGGGCCAACATGGTGGAAACAAACATCATGATTGCTACAAACGCGAATGCCGTCCTGGCCAACGCGCTCGTCAGGGGCTTCAAGAACTTTGATCTGGCCAAGACCTGGAAGGCCGTGTACAAAGACGCATATGAGCCCCCCGAAAAGGACACCGAACTCTTGTACTACGACAGAGAGCCGTTTACGCCGCATGAAGCCCGCGCTGGTCTGACGAGCTACCTCGAGCGCGGATGGGTCGACAACGACCGCTGGTCCGAGTCTGCCAGCCGCACGCTCGACTACGCCTTCAACGACTACGCCTGCGCCGTCATCGCCACCCACGCGGGCGAGAACAAGACCGCAGAGGAGCTCCTCGCCCGCTCCAAGAACTACGCCAAGATCTGGAACCCCGAAACGGAATTCATGCAGACGCGCAACGAGAACGGCACCTTTGCGCGCCGCGAATGGGGCTGGGCCGAGGGCGATGACTGGGTCTACACCTTTGACGTGATGCATGACGCCCAGGGCCTCGCCGCGCTGTTCAAGAAAGGCAAACAGGGGATGAAGGAGAAGCTAGATGAGCATTTTGCGGGGGGTCATAACATGCACAGTAATGAGCCGTCGCACCATGTGCCGTACATGTATTCAGCGATTGGGTATCCGTCCGATTCGGCGAGGCAGGTGAGGCAGGTTGCGTGGGAGAACTACAATGCCTCGGCGAATGGCCTGAGCGGCAATGAAGACCTGGGCCAGATGAGCGCCTGGTACGTCTTCTCAGCACTGGGCTTCTACCCCGTCAACTCAGCCAGCGATGAGTACGTCGTCGCATCGCCGTTCTTTGACCAAGTGCAAATCCAATGGCCGCCGGGACCTGGAGTCAAGGGCCAGAAACTCACCATCTCAGCCCCTGGAGCGGGCACCCAGGGAAAAGCATACGTCAAGAGCCTCAAAGTAGACGGCAAGCAGATTGACAAGCCTATTCTGAAGCATGGGCAGATTGTGGGAGCGCAGAGGATTGAGTTTGAGATGAGCGAGGAGCCCACGACGTGGGGGAGACAGTGACAGATGTCTCACGGCACGGTATGAGTTTATGATGCGGAAATGACTAGATGATTTTTTTGTTATTTAATGTCTGGGTAGTTATTCATGAGCAAATTGACGATTAGTTTGGCTGAACTAAATAAAACCTATCTCCCCAAAACTCTCTCTCATCGTCATCAAAGTCAAGTGTGCCTCTACCAAAACCAGATTCATCTTCTTCCCCGTCCGATGAGTCGGCCTTCTTCGTACTGCTCTCCCCTTCCTCCCCTTCCTCTTCCTCCAGCGCCAAGGCCCGTTCTAGTTCTTCCCCGAGATTATTATAAGGATACTTGTGCTTTGGTTTTGGTGCCTTGAAGGGTAGGGGAATACATGTGCCGCTTGCTTGTGCTTGTGCCTGGGGGCTGCGAGAGGGACCAACTCGTGTTACGTTTGGGGCAGCTTGATTTCTTGGAACTTGGAGTTGATTGCCTCCCCCTTGGGGTGTGTTTTGAGCCTTGGCTGGATTCTTAGTAGGTGGTCTGGGATTAGTAGATGGTTCAGGAGTAGTTGGTGGCATAGATGGTTTTCTGGCCTTTGCAGGCGTCTTCTTCTTCCAGCTAAATAATGCCATGAAACTAAAAGGCTCAGCTTCCCCATTATCTACACCAACATGAGAAATGTCAACCCCCTGGATCTCATCCGTCTCATTAAAGACCTCATTCATCGCATCCAAATCTAAATGTGGAAACGGATTTATGAATGGCTTTGGCTCTGGTGGAGGAGGAATAGGCTCGCTCGGCTGCGGCGGCTGAGGTGGTGTGATAGTCAGGGTGACGATAAAGGCAATGGAGCGAGAGAATTCGTTCAAGATTGTTCCGGGGAGAATTTTAGATGTGATTGTTATGACGGTCAGGCATGTGAAGTAGCAACCGAGGAAAGGGATGATGGTTTGTAAATGTCGGGTCAATTCTTCAGCGAACGGCATAGCGATGCATGATAGTTGGGAGATGGTATCTAACTAGGATGGAAACTGGGGACAAGCTACGTTAAATATGGTTGATGAGTATGATCATATGGTGACTTTGAGCGCATGGATATGAGAATGGAATTGCTTCAGTTGATATGTTGGTGAATTGTTTATGCCATTGTGCTCGTGTGCATGAAAGACGCTCAATGCTTGTTCTCTGAAGGTGTCACAGATGCGCATCGATCTTTGAGTAAGGCCTAGAGGCCAAAGACTTTGTAACCTCAAGGTTTTGAATCCTCCGCAAACATGCATACCAGCTCAAACGCTCTTTGAACGATGTACGGCCATTGTTGACTCGATTTTACATCCCAGACAGGTCGCACTGAGCCGACACTCTGCACCATCGTCACAAAGACAACATTCATGGAAAGCCGCATGATTTGTGAAGCGCCATCAATTGAGATAAAAGGACGGCTTTCTAACGGTAACGCCAATGACAAAAAACTTTTCACTTGTTCGACTTACTTGGTAGAGGCCTTTCTTTTGTACATCTGACATCAAGCAAGAACAAATCCAGCCAGTCACCCCTCTTGGTGAATGCAGCAGATGTGTTTAGTTTTCCAGCTGAGTCAAAGCGGCTTCCAGCGTGCGCCCTGTCAAACGCTGTTTTATGCAGATATTAGTTGATGAATAGTAGTCAATCAGGGAATTACAATTGGTAGAAGTGATGAAGATTCCAGATCAAAGATGATGGTGGAAGAAATGAACGTACCTTGAAGACCTCTTTGTACTTTTCGCTTGTCTGCGCCACAACTTCTTCGGGCATCTCAACGTCCTCCTTGCCTTTGAGCCCGTTGGATGTCAGCCAGTTTCGCAGATACTGCTTGTCAAAGCTATCTTGCTCTCTGCCAACCGAGTAGGCATCCGCCGGCCAGAAACGAGACGAATCCGGGGTCAGAACCTCATCCACCAGAACTACCTCATCAGTGGCCTCATCCAAGGCAAACTCGAACTTGGCTACGTGAATGAGTTAACGAAAAACTGCATAATGGTGATGTAGCTGCATCGAGATTACTTACTATCCGCAATGATGATGCCCTTCTCCTTGGCATACTCTGCCGCAACCTTGTAGATGGAGATTGCAAGCTCTGCGATGCGATCTGCGTACTTGTCGCCGACAATCTCGCGCGCCTGGTCGGGTGTAATGTTCTCATCCTTGCCTCCTACGGGTGCCTTGGTAGAAGGGGTGTAGATTGGCCCATCAGGGAAAGCAGAGCATCGCTGCAGACCCGCTGGCTGAGGAATACCGTGAACGGTGCCTTTCTCAGCGTACTCGTTCCAGGCACTTCCGGTGATGTAGCCTCGGACAATCGCCTCGATCGCAAACACCTTGAGCTTTCTCACCTGCATGGAACGACCATGGACGATGGCACGCTCCTCCGCCGTGAGCGACTGAGGTGGGTTGAGGCTCACAAGATGGTGTCGCAGATTGGGGATCCTTTCAGAGCAGACTGAGAAGAAGTGACCTGAGATTTGAGTGAGGATCTTTCCCTTGTCGGGGATGCCATTCTTCAAGACGACCTGAAGGATTTGATGTTAGAAAGCCATGTCTGTCTCTTCAACAAGGAGGACAGTGACAAAGACAGGGGATTTCCGTACATCATAAGCCGAGATTCGGTCACTGGTGACAAAGAGCAACGTCTTGTCATCAATGTCATAGAGATTGCGAACCTTGCCCTGCGCAATGAGGGGCAGAGATTTCAGATCAAAGGATGTAACAGTAGCCATGGCGTATAGGTAAGCTGTGCAATCAATTGGGCAGCCCGATATTGTTTCTGCAAGGCTGAGACGTGAAAGACGCAGGGATTGGATGTTTCACGAATGGATGAGAGAGAGACCTTGTTGGGCAGTTTTTTTTATCTGATGGACGAATGACTCAATGAGGCAAAATTTGACTGGCAGTGGATGCGGGGCTTCAATCAGGTGGGGTGTTGCACTAACAGCATTTTCAATCTCTGTATAAAGAATTAAAGTATCCGGTAAGTCATGAAGAAAGGAATAATAATAGCATCTCGGTGCCTCATCGTTATAATGCTGGTTGAACTCTTGCATCTGCAATCACTTCAATGCACAGGTAGTAAAGATGAAGTGCTACGCAGTGAAGATGTTTGCAAAAGACATCAACACCATGTCAACAACAGGTAGCACTGCAGGGTTAGGGTAGATAAACTCAATTTATTATGCCTACTAAGTAGTGCCGATGTCGCAAAGATCAGACTTTGCTTGTGATCTCTAATTACTCCCAAAGCCCATATAAAGTGTATACATGCAGAAAAGCATACTGATTCTCCTGCATAGTAGAACTGCATGTAACCCGTCTGCTCCAATTGCCTCACTATAGAAGCAAGACTGCCATACCCAAAGCAAGAGCAGCAGCAACACCAACTGATGCGTGAACCTGTCCAGCAGCATTCGATCCACCGCTACCGCCTCCGTAAGAACCACCGCCACCGCTGCTACCGCCAGAGCTGGAAGTTGGTGATGGTGTAGCCGTAGCCTGAGCCTTGGAAGCAGGAATCACCTCGCCTCCAAACACGCTGGCCGGGCTGCCCGCGGAAGAAACTGACTTGGCCGATTTTTGGTAGGCGCTGAGGCTCTGGTCCTGGGAAGGGTTTACGACGCCGGACATGCCGCTCGCACAGTGGCTTCCGAGGTTCTGAGCGCAGTAAAAGAAGATGGGGTCTGTTGAGTTGACCTCGACTTGGAAAACGTCCGTCTATGTATATATGATATTAATATTCACGACGGCACATTTGTCAATTACATGAAGAGATAGTTACGAACCGCTTCACTGCTATCCGTCACAATAAAACCCGAAAAGAACCCTCCCGTCTTGGAAGGCTGGCAAGGACTGCCAAAGTCACCCATGACCACGCTGTGATTGGGAGCATGGAAATGAAACTCCAAAATATCTCCAACTTTGGCAGTGATGGAGTCTGGAGTGAATGAGAGGCCCTTTAATCCGGCGTCAACACGGATCGTCGCAGCGGCGGCGACCCATGTCAACGCCAAGCCGGATGCGATCCGAGAAGTTGTCATGTACATGATGAAGTTGAATGGATGATGGCTTAATTAGGAAAATGTCCGGAAATGCAAAGTAGAATTAATGTGCAAGATGTGATGGCTTGTTGATGCAAAACCTGAAGCACTGGACGGCATCTTCATATTTGTAGGACATCGCGACGTCTAGCTCATCATGAGGCTCTTACACAGGGCTGGCATACTAGATGCCAAGCATGCATTCACAAAAGCTCAACAGAATGCTTGGGCCGGCGCAACTCTTGGCATCAAGGAAAGATTGTATACCCGTCTTCCCTCAATAGTTTGTCTTAGTGCTCGAGGGTTACGTATGTGAATCTGAGTGGCTTGTCATCAGCCGCTCACCCAGACTGACGAAACACCATGAAAACAGTGGGGTCATCGTTGAACGACAGGGCGAGCATGGGCGCTATATTAAGCACAGCCATACCGGATCGAGCCTACAGCACATGGCGGTGGGGGGGGCAAGGCATTTCATGGTCTTTTACGTCTGAATCGTGGCAGTCTAGAAAAAGACTCCGATCTGAGTAGCTTGGTCGGTCGGGAGCAGGAGATGAACCGTTGGGTCTGCAAAGCCCGACGGCAGTTTGAAGCGGCTTGGCACTGAATGAATCAAGTGAAGCCCATGACGTCTCATGGAACTGGGGGGTTAGGGTTGTTGAAGGAAGCCCTTATTGATTGATAATGTCTCGCCCGTGGCTCCAACTCCCACGTGTCGATCCACACCGTTGGCATTCAGCTGCACGTGCTCTCTTGCTCTCTTGCTTACTTGCGCTCCTGTTCCCCTGTACCGTGTTTTATTCCTTGAAAACTTGATCAAACATCATGCAAGAAACTGTACATGGACTTTTCACCTTGTGCTAGACAGTAATAGCCACGGTAAGGAATACATAATGGAAATGCGAAACATTTTTTGGCAATACAAGACAACTTGAAGGCACATTGAGCGTCAGTCTGTGCCTCGTGATACATAAATGGCACAAATTCTCACAAACTCCCATCGAGGATCATGCATTACGATAACAGCCTCAACATGCCATTCATCGTACCTCGCCTATATGGCTCTCAAGATCAAATACCTTCTCACATTCTCATCCCATGTCTAGCCGCCCTACTTCTTGATGTCTCTTATTGGTTGGAACCGTCTCCACCACCGGAAGGATGCGGAAACGATGGATCAAAACTTCATCCAAGACGTAGATTTTCCTAATCGGGCAACAATCAGGGTGTCTTGGCGCAAGGAGTCATCCACGGATGTAAATAAAAGGCCAGACTTGGGAGAATCCTGATATTTTTGCTATGCTTTCGCTTTCTCTCACAGAGTGTACTCTTCGTTTATCAAAATCTTTCCTTTTACGATTCTGGCGATATTCATTATCTTGCTACGCAATAATTACTCTTTGATCAGGCCAATCCACTGCAAGCCTGCCAGAGAACGTCAGCAGCAGCAAAAATGATGCGCCACCAACTGATCAAGTCAGCACACACCACTATTCTGCGACCACGTTCCAGTCGCAACATGGCTCTTCAAACTCCACGCATATTTACCCAACACATATCAAACACACCCCGTTCACTGGTCAAGAAAAAGCCTACTGAGCGGGCACCAGAGGGCCATGCTGCCAGTCAAGCCGTTCACAATAACAATGGCGATCTTCCAGCTTTCAGCTTTGAAGGACTAGGCATCAGCAAGAACATGAAAATCTTTCTAATTGCCGTCTTGAGCATTTTTGCCACCATTGAGACGTGGTTCTGGTGCAAGGCTATATGGCATTGGTGGAAGGGAGAGTCGAAGAATGGCGCAGAGACATCGTGAGAGGCAGAATTGGGTAGCAATGTGTGTTTGGCGGAATAATTCTCAACTTTGTATTTTTATTGTGTATAATAATCAGGTTTGCACCTGAGACATGTTCCAATCAAGCAGAATCTCATTATCAACATGAATCAATCACTCCATCCCATCACTCTATTGTATCTCATCACCCCGGCTACTACGCAATGATGATTCCACCACAACCAGACCCGCAGCATCCCAACAATAGCAACGTAGATATTTCATCCAATCAATGAAGTGGAGTTGGGTTCTGGATCCATTCCTTCAATTTGTTCATCGAAAAGGTATCATGCTTCTTCTCAGAAGTAAAGAAGAGCTCTTCATACCATCCTTCCGAACCAAGCGACTGTAGGCGATTTCCATATGGTTGACACGATCCCAAGTCAATCAACACCGGCATTTCGTTTTTTACCATAATATTGTCTGGGTTAATGTCGTTATGAGCCAGTCCCATGGAATGGAGATGGTCGACGGCAGATTCCAGGGCTTCGACAAACTTGGCTTTATCCAGTGCTTCAAACTCCGGGGTAAATACGTATTGCGCCAATATCTTCTCGAGTAGTTCGATGACGATGGCGGTGATGCGACCGCGGCGTACATGACATCCGTGATACCGAATAATGTGTGGGTGAGGGTTCCTTGAGATTTGTTCCATGATGAGCGTCTCGTCAATCATGGACTTGGTAATAAAGTTGGTTCCTTTGACGGATTCATAGCATATAAGACCGGGTCTTTTGATGAAAGCCGTAGAGTTGTCCCAGTGCTCCGGTGCAATGGTCAATTCAACGTTGGCAGGGACCTCTGGGAAGAGCTCCTCGTCCTTGATATGTTCAAGAGCAGCTTGGAACTCTTCCAGAGACATGTCGCGCTTGTTCTTGAAGGATTGGCCAAAGAATACCTCCTCCTCTGGTGTGATGTGATAAAATGTCACGTATTTTGCAGCCTTTGTCTCTGTATCCCAAGATTCAATGATTGTGAGATCTTGCAGCGATGCGATCAATGGAGGCTTCTTCCCACCATCTTTGCCATTTACAGTGTTTGCCAAGGCAGATTGATCCATATCTGATATTGCTTGCAAGCTTATCGAATTGTAAGTGAAAGACGGAGAACTGAAAGCTGGAAGGTTGATGAAAGAACTCCGGGTTCACAAGTCCGCAGTAGTGGGTACCATTCAAATACTACACAAAATGAGGCTCAAGTATTGAGGCAGTGTTTTTATCCAAATAACGATCCAATAATTCGTGTTAGTGCACCTTTGGCGTCATGCAACAGCTTTCAACCAACAACCAACATGTTACATCGTTCATATGAACGGGGCCGATTGGCTTTGAAAGGAACATAGTTAATGTTCATCTAGTTCATCTAAAACCAGGAGGGGAAAGTAAACGATCATGCTTCATCCCTCGCACACAGAGTCATTTTCCATAGCAGAAGCTTAGAGGTTGCCGTCAGCACCATGATGGTTTACCTGCATACACACAGACTTACACCATCAGCCAAGAGCAGCATCTTATAGGCTCTCTTTCTCGACTGGAATGTTTACAATAAACATCAGACAGCCCTTTTCACTGCGAAACGGCCCATGTTCCATGCCCGGCTTGCGATACGCATATGCGCCCTTCTCCCACCCTTGCCCCAGAGTAATGTCGTGTAAATCTCCCTCTGCCAGGTAGATTTCTTCGATGTAGGTGTGCGTTTCTACACGGGCATTTTGCGCGCCAGGTTCATATCGCTGAAGGGTCGTACGTCGGCCAGTCGTCTTGTCTTCGTTGAGAACCATTTGCTCGATGCCGGGGCCGAGTGGGTGCCATGTTCGGGAGGCTGTTGCGGGGTGGAAGTCGAATTGCTCCATTTTAGCGAATGCACTGTTCTCGATGAAGCCCTTTTTAGTCGTTGGTGAATGAGATGTTGGAAGACGGTGGATGAATTGCCACAGCTTTAATAGTTTACGCTGTTAGCAATTCTTTGAAACTTTAGTAAAAAGAAATACTTATTTGTAATGCAGAATCACTGACGATCCACGGCGGAGGTGGAAGTCCGCTGACGAAGATGATGATCAAACGCTGCGTGGATTACGAGAGCCAGTCCAACCCTAACCCCTGATGCGAGCTTTTCACGATGCCATTACAATATGCTACAAGAATGCAGATGCGTTAGTCATTTATTTAATATGCCCTCATTATCACATTTCAGGTTGCCCCCGTGGTTATTCTTAAATATAGGCTGATTCTTTAATACGACGATACATGCCACATATCGCTTCAATTGTACGTACATAATAATCCATGACATCCAAACTGTATACTCGATTGCATGCATTGACGACTTGGAAAATTACATAATACGTTGTGGTGAGCATAGAAATCGGGATATGATAGTGACTCTGTGTTTCATATGTGCCCAGATACGACGAGGTCCGGTAATCTAGGAATTCATTTCTACTGTCACGTAGCTCATGGGTTATGTATGAGTGTTTTATGCATCTTGACTCTATTTTTACTTCCTTAAATTGTCTCTACATGATTTGGACCAAATGGTTTTGTGTGGTTGACTCTACAGAGTGATTATGTGAGCAGATAGAGATAGAGGCTTATGAGGAGGCTGGGTGGATTAGATACCCCAAATACAATCATCCATCTCTGTTGGTGCAAACGTTTAGTTCTCAAACTCCCAATCGTAAATCTAAAGACTTTAGAACGTCAGCCCAGGTTGCCTTTAAAAATCTCACAAGGATAACGTAACAGCCCATAAGTTGATCATCTGGACAGACAATCGCTCAAAGATACACAACGTAAATCGTACAAGTCGGCGGCAGAGATGGAGAATCCAAACTCGGAGTAGGTAAAGAATAATATAAATGGTCAGAGCAGAGGCATTTCCACCACATAGTCCCCAGTTTGTAGTGTGAAGACCAAAATACTCTCCGCTACGACTTGTCAGATCCGCGGCATGTCGGGGCATTATACGGTGAGAGGAATTTGCGCGGCATTTAGGGTCAACTATTGAGGCTTTTTCTAATACCAATATTAGTTACATGATCATGATGTTTCTGGGTTATAATGGAGTTGTATCTTGCTGTATAAAGGAGGCTCTCATAGACCTGTCAGTGACTTGGATCAAAGTCCCTCTTAGCGGCAGCCATCTCTTGATCAAAACTGAAAGTGTAAGTGCACAGACATGGCAGCATGCCAAAAAGGGCTGCTGACAGGGAATCCACTGGATGACTGCCATTCTGTGGTTTCGATTCAAGGCAATCATCCTTCTCTGGTTGAAGGGGGGTGGGCCGCTTAGTTTACACCACATGAGCTACCGTTGGGTTGTCTGACATCTTCATCTAGCAAAAAGAACGATAGAGCGAATGATACTCAGATAGATATTGTCTGGGTTCAATACTCCAATGTCGTGATCGATGTTCGTACGGTGAGAGGGGCATTTCATGTCCTTGGCTGTGAGTCCATAACACACCAGCTTTATCCCAACTCCAGCCCAGAATTCTCTCAAACGATTGGATGCTCTTGGTAATGAGACATTTTTACTCTAAAATAAAGCTTGTTATGACTATGAGGGTGGGTTACATGCAAACTGCCCCATCTACCGTGATCCATCTAAACGATTGGGTCATGTGTATAGATCCGTTTGGATTCCACGCTCAAGTCATGCCCTAATCAGCGACCCTCAGAGCAGCCAGTAAAGCAATCAAAGCCTCTGACGTCAAGAGGCCGCCCATTTGTCTTACCACGGTGTGTAAAAGCTTGAGCGGTACATCGAGGGTCTTGTCCGGAAACGTCTAATAAACGGGACAATTATTGGCGCTATCTTATATCCCTCATATCCAGCATCACTCCACACCTCACACGACAGTAACGACACCATCCCTTCTACGACTACCCTCCATGATATAGCGTCTCGGGCCAAGAGCCGTACAGCAACCTCACCTCATCAAACCCACCAGTCGTTTTTGCACAATTGAAGTTGCATTGCCTAAATACTCCCAGATCGATCCGTAGTGGAACTCTTGGCACATGGGGACCCTTTCTGATAACAGGATACGGGGTAATTATTGATCTAGGACGGTTTCAGTAATCCCGGAGCCATGCTCTCATATTACCTTTGGGACCATTATAGTGTCAATTATGCCAGTGTCTCCTCCAGACAGCTCGAGTTTGACGCCTCCAAGTGCAGTTCAGTTTGTGCAACACAAGAAATGCCTCGCCCCACTGGGTTTTGCTTCCTATTTAGTCCTCTTTTGTCAGTTCCCTGTGTCGCGTGCAGTTGTCTGAGCGGCCATGGCCCCTGATAAGGCGAACAAAGAGGGGAAGCTTTGTGCATCGGGACTTGGAGATGAAGCATAAAGGGGACATTGCGCCGTGTGTTTGTGTGATTGTTCTCATTACCCTAGGCTAATATTTCTCTTTTTCGTTTCACAGACTCCACATCATCTTGGTATCCTCCTGCTTGTCCCCTCGATGGACGCACCACATCTCATTCTTCCAAACATTGAAATCAGCCCAGAGCTTCCAGATTCGGGATACAGTGACAATGAGAACCACTCAGATGATGAAGTCGCATACTCGCTTTTGGGCGCCTCATTGAGTGACATATCTGAAAGTCACTCGCTGCAGTTTCAACGCGGATACCTCGGGGGCAAGTCTCCACACTCAGTGGTCCATATGCCCCGACTTGTGTCGCTGATGAAGACTGCCTCTTAGGTTGGCTGCGTCGACTTACTTTCCTATCTACCCCTATCAGGGCAGATCCGTTTGATGAAAACGAGATACACTACAGTCCCCTACCAGAACATTCCATGTCAGAAAAGGCCAAGCGGGTGGCTTTGATCTTGGAGATTCTTCAAGAAACATTATGTTGCTCTTGGTTCAACCTTCTTCTCATATTTGTTCCCATTGGCTATGTTAGCTACCTTTGTGACTTTCGTCCAACGTTAACATTCCTGTTCAACGCACTGGCGATCGTGCCCCTATCTACGCTCCTCACCGAGGCAACGGAAAGGATAGCCAGTGATGCCGGTGATACCATTGGTGCAATTTTGAACATGAGCCTTGGCAATCTCGTTGAGTTGATACTATTGTAAGTAAGACAAATGGATCTCTATTTGCACGTATAACTAACATTCTCTTTCCGTTAGCATGTATGTCCTAATTCCTGAACAGCGACACCAACTGCCATAGTATTCATTGCAGTCATTACTACGATGCTGACTGATGTAGTTTCGCCTTGAAGAATAATCAGATTCGTGTCGTCCAGGCCTCGATTCTAGGATCAATCTTGGTCAACCTCTTACTAATCCTTGGTACTGCCCTTCTTGTTTGCGGTCTTCCTGACCAAGAATTTGCTCACTATGCTGCCGGCACGCAACTCTTGGGGAGTCTCCTCTTTGTATCCGTATTTGCCTTCCTGATGCCTGTAAGTCAACCTTTAACATTGCCAACGATCCAAAGACTGATAACTAGATCCCCACTCTTCACAATAGACCGCTTTTGACTATACGTTCAAAGGCACTGATGGCGCAGAGAGAGCCAGTCTGCAAATGACCAGAATATCGGCAGTGATAATACTCTGCATATATGTCATTTACTTTATACACGAAATTAGGCATCACCCAGCCCATGATGAGGCCATGTCAATCGGAGGAGATGAGGAGAGTCAGCCTACCATTGTTACTCCAAACCAGCCCATATCTCCCTCGAATATCCCCTCACCTTCACAAACACTCCCACCACGAACCATTCGATTCGCAGATGATTATGGCACAATAAACGGCCATGTCCTCAAGGCAAGTAGTCAGGCTGGGTTAGATACCATGAGATATCAAGAGGTTGAAAACGACAATGAGGAGATGCGAGGGCGAAAGGGATATACTGCGGCGCGTCCCCTCAGTGTTTATAATCTCAGTGCGCGGGCGCGAACTCACTCCCGCTCTCTCTCGCACAGCTCTAGTCAAGGACGCCTGAGCAGGGACTCATCCATTCTAGACGGAGAAAGGGCAGAGTTGATGAGACCCTACTTGACCGCCCGGAATATTCGACGAGACAGTCGTTTGTCCCTTGACCAAATGTCGCAGATATCTAATGACACCCCCTACAGAGACAATATCAACAGAGTCATCTCAGTTTCGATACTCTTCATCACTTCGGCACTTATGTCTGCGTCGGCAGAGTTCCTTGCCAGCACAATCGACGAGGTTACTCATGAAGGACACATCTCCGAGGGTCTGATTGGTCTCATCATTGTCCCAATCGTAGGCAATGTTGCCGAGTACGCCACAGTGGTGACAGTCGCAGCCAGAGACAAAATGGGACTCGCTTTGGCTGTTTCAGTCGGCTCAGCAATCCAAATCGCCCTCTGCGTGACGCCCCTGACCATCGTTGCGGCATGGATTATGGATAAGCCTTTGGTATTGGCATTCAACTTCTTCGAGATTGCGACACTCCTAGGATCCGTTCTTCTCGTCAACTTTCTAATTCTAGGCGAAGGTATAAGTGGCCCCTTGCGATCTAGTGGTTTGAAGGGAGGTCTCATATGTGCTTGTTATGTGATCATCGGGTGAGTGAACACTGCCCCTTTTCTCAGTATTTATGTTATAGGGTAGGATGTGAAAATGAGACGAGAGGGCTAATTCAGCTTTTTAGGCTCGGTGCATATTTATCTCCTTAATCTGAATCAACTTTATACTTATTACTGTGACGATTATTAAGTTTTCTTTCTTTTCATCTCTATTTACTTTTGTTTAGCATTATTTAGCATTATGTAGACTTTATCTATTACATACAGCTTGGCTGCATTTTCGTTCCAGTCCGGTGAATCTAGAATATGTATTACATAAGCTTTAGACTCGCTGGTTCTAGCTTTTGCCCCGTCACCAAGTCAGAGTCATATTGGTTCCTCATTTAGGTTCCCAGAGTTACTCTCCACGTCTCTCCATCGCCATCATTTGCGATCCATGTTTCATGTGAACTGAGACCCTTGGCGTCTTGCGCCATACACATTCATTTTTACAACCATCACCGGTCATGCAGCGGGAGAGAGATGACTCTGAAGATGACGACATCCCACTGCATCACAGACGGCCATTCGGGGCTGGGCTGAAGCGCAAGAGGGTCGAGTTCGTCAAAGCAACCGACCCAGATGCAGGAAACACTGTGATAGGGCAAAGTAAAGCAGATTCCTCTATCGGGGACCTTTACGCCAGTATTGTTCTGGGGAAAAGCACGCCAGCTACGACAGCAAAGTCTGATTCAAACGATCCGAGCGAGGGCACACGCACACGTGCACCGGCTGAGAACAAGGAGGAACAACCACCGCTTTGTGCTGTTTGCTTGCTCCCTATTACCACCTCGATGCGACAACATGAAGCCTCCCTTGCGCACCAAGTGAGCCTTGCGCATTCTCACCCGCCATCCGCCTTGGATCGCTCTCGCATGGGACTACGCGCGCTGGAGTCACAAGGCTGGGACCCTGATGCACGACTTGGCCTAGGACGGGACGGCGAGGGCGTGCGGTTCCCTATAAAATCGGCAGCGAAGAAGGACACGCTTGGCATTGGTGCAACATTGCCGGACAAGCGGGAAGTCAAGGAAAAGCCTAAGCCGTTGACGACCAAGGAGAGGAAGGCTCTAGAGGACAAGGAGCGCAAGAGAGGGGAGAGGTTGCAAGCGGAGATTTATGGGAGAATTGACGTGGAGAAGTATCTGAGAGGGAATGGTGGTGAGGATGGGCTTTGAGAAACGGATACAGGCAATGAAGGGATGTTGACATTTGGTCAATCAACACTTGACCAGGGTTGGATAGTGACGGAGACGGTGATGCCAAAGTACGGAGGAAGCTGGGCAGGCCCTTAGATGTGGATAGGGGGTGCAACTAGTCCTTTCCCACTACTGAGATTGAATATGTGGAATACGCCTTATCGCAGCTTTGGCAGTAATTAACACTTGCAAGTGTAAGAGTCTATAGGACTATCCGCATGACTTTGGTTAAAAGCTTGAGCTGAGGTCCTTTGAGATGCGTGACCTCATCGCCCCGCGACGCCTCAAGTTTCTAAGGTTCTGTACCTATGGAGCCCTGGTGGCATTAGAAAATCTACTGAAGCCACTAGGACTTGGTGGGAGACCGCTAAAAGAGCCCTGCTGGAGCCCTGTTAGGGGGAGCCTGGAGCTGCGGTTTCAGGTGGCTCGGACCAAGCAGCGTCCTTCCATAAACCCCTTGTGTGACCCCGCCAAACTACCAACTTGCTACAGCTTCAATGCTTCATCCTCATCCTCCCAACCTGCCCTCCCCAAGAACCGCGGCTTGACTCTCCGAGCTACACACAACCTCAGCGACGCCCCCGATTGAACCACCTACTCCTCTCGATCACTATAACACTCCTCGACGCCAACAACGCTCTTCGCCTCCATATTGTGACAGCTGGCTACTACCATCGTGCTCCGACCGACGGCTGCACTGACCGCGATCCACGATGGGGCTGTCTGTTATTCAAGAACAGCACGATGGTGTGTAGCATGCGCTATTTCAAGCAGCCTCGGTGCATCACTTTCTAATAGAAAGAGCAGCTATTCTTAGGGAAATCAAAAACATCACACAGGACGACGTATGGACGACCTCCCCCCTGCTTCGACCTACCCCCCGACCTACCGAGACGATCAGATCACACTAACGCGCAACTACGCACCATAGTGGAAGTGCTTAATAGTAGACGAAAACTCCAAGAAGATTATAGATAATGCCGTCAAGCAGGATGAGATCCTCAACTGCAATGTTGCCAGTGTGTACCCCTGGCCGTACCCTGCCCTCACCCTGTTTGCTGACCCGCCCGCCACCTAGCCATCGAGCGCATTGAAGACCGCCGCGAGCCGAACCCGGAGATGGATGCCATCTATTTTCTCAGTCCCGAGCCGCACATAGTCGATTGTCTACTTGCAGACTTCGAACGCCGACGTTATAGGAGAGGATTCCTTGTGTGGACCAATTTGCTAGAGGGCTCATTACGAAGACGCATCGACGAATTCCCGGGTATACGACAGTTGCGCGCAGGCTCTAGGACACTCTTTGTCGACTTTTTCCCTCGAGAATCCCACCTCGTAACGTTCCGAGACCCCTGGAGTTTTCCGATGCTATTTCATCCATCCTGCAATGCCGTTGTACCGAAACACATGCAGACCCTTGCTCAGAGGGTTAGAGGAGCCCTACTATTTGCCTATATTTTGGATGGATGCTGACTAGACGGGGCAGATTGCTGGTGTGTGTATTACATTAGGAGAATACCCAAAAGTAAGGTACTACAAACCCAGAACCGCTTTCCACGAGGCCTCTGTGTTGTGTACGCACCTGGCAAGATTCGTACAGGAAGAATTGGACGGTTACGCCAAGTGGGACTCCAACTTCCCGCCGCCCTCCACAAGACCTCAGTCGACATTGATTATAACGGACCGATCGATGGACATTATGGCTCCTCTAGTACACGAATTTACATACCAAGCTATGGCACACGATCTTCTCCCGATCAAGGACGGCGACAAAGTTACATTCCATACGACCGTGAATGACGGAACTCCAGAAGCCGAAACAAAGGATATGGAACTGGCAGAAAAGGATAAGATTTGGGTGGAAAACAGACATCGGCACATGAAGGATACAATCGACAAGCTGATGAGCGACTTTCAAAAGTTTTTGGACCAGAATCCGCATTTTACCAAGGAGAGTGCCGAGACCAGCTTGAGCGCCATCAGGGACATGATGGCCGGCTTGCCCCAGTTTCAGGAGATGAAGGAAGCTTATTCTTTGCACCTCACCATGGCCCAAGAGTGTATGAGCATCTTCCAGAAGCATAGACTTTCAGATACCGCCTTGGTAGAACAGAGTTTGGCCACCGGACTTGATGAAGACTTTCGGAAGCCCAAGAATATTTTAGAGTCTGTGGTACGCTTGCTGGATGACGAAGCAGTCGCACCAACGGATCGACTGCGTCTCATTGTCATGTATGCTCTCTATCGAGGCGGCGTTATTTTGGAGGATATCAAAATGCTACTTTTGCATTCAGGTTTGCCACCCCAAGATACGGAAGTTCTTGTCAATCTCGAACATCTAGGGGGAAAGACTACGCGCTTGTTGAAGGATCCACTAGAGGCCCCTGTACCATTATTCCCCAAAGATCCCAGGGCCGCTCAACCTACAGAAGAGTATACCTTGTCACGGTTTGAACCTGCTCTCAAGACCATGCTAGACGGATTGACAAAGGGTACATTGGATCAAACATTGTTCCCCTATGTGAAGCCGCCGCTGGACCCCAATGAGGATATGCTTGCTGCTCAGGCAGGTTCTCTTAGGGCTGGTCGGCCAAACTGGGCTGCTGCCGGCCGCAGACAGCCAGAGAATCTCCAACGGTTGATTGTCTTCATGGCAGGAGGCGCCACTTTCAGCGAAAGCCGCGCCTGTTATGAGATTGGAAAGGAACGAAGCCGCGATGTTATTCTTGCGACCTCTCACATGCTTACACCGCAGCTCTTTGTCCGCCAAGTCAAGGATCTTAGCCGGGACAAGAGACAGCTCGACTTGCCCATAGACAGACCGAAACGGGCGCCAGCACACCTTTTTGAAAGACCAGCTCCGCCTCCGCCGCCGCCCCAGGTACGACCACCGCCAGGAGCGCCTTTGGGAGGAGTACCACGACCCGGTCAGGCGATGCCCCATCGACCATCGGTCAGCGGACAAGGGATGGCGCCACCGACGCACGCCATGGGAAATATGCACTTGAACTCGAACCCGCCATCTAGGCCCACCACAGCTAATAGCACACATCACGACGATGGAAAAGTCCACAAGGAGAAGAAGCGAAGAAATTTCCTGGGTATGAAGAAGTAGGGTTCTCTCCGGCAAATATCCCTTAGCTCTTCATCCGTTAGCCAAGAGAAGAAGAAACAGTCATCGGAATGAGGTGTGAACTGCCCTGAGATGGGGAAATCAAGAGATGTTAAACATGCCGAGGATGAATTTTTCTTGCAGAGTGTTATTGAGGAATTTTACTGTTTTTGGGTATAAAAGTAATGGAGGGTTTCCCAACTCCCCCTTTTGAGATTCCTCAGTTATACATACGCCCCCGTCATGGAAGCCTGAGTTTTGAAGCAACGTTTCCGCTGTTTTCGTTTGATGGTGGTGGTGGTTTTATTTATTTATTTTTGTTTTCCTAGCAATTGGCAGGATGGATATTTAGTAGTTTTTTGACACTTTTAATAATGAATATTGAGAAGGCGAGGCGCCGTTGGAGATAGATTCTGGGATGAGACATTGAATCATGTCGTTTTTGCTTCTGATACATTTCATGATTCTATTAATATTTTTTCTCTCAAATGGCTAATATGTGCGCTTGTTCAGAAATTATGGATGAACAAGATAAGATCGGAACATATCTATCATCCTAAACATCCATACATGGGATTCATATTGATACTCGACTGTTCATATCCCCTCAGCTCTTTGAATCATGACTTAAACATTTTACTTCGACTCTGGTGATAGACTGATTCTTGTAGTCAAGTTTCCTTGTAAAAAATCATACATTAACAGCACGCGAGAAAGATGGAACGGCATTTGATATGCCGTTCGAGAAACTCGATCGTGTACCGAATGTCGCAGCCGGGATATGGACGGCAGGTCGTCTTCTTCTGATACTGCCTAGGCTCGGTCTCATCAACATCGCTAGACACTGCAGGAGGCCAAATAAAGGGAGAAGCTGGTAACCCTCACACTCTATTGACGGTTCGCCTCGCTTGCACCCTCTCATTGGCCTTCCTCACTTGCTTCGCATCTATACTGCGCCTCCAAGAACAATCCGAGACAAAGTCGCAGGTGCGGCACTTGAAGGCGTCCTCCATGTCCACGCCAAACGCCTTGCGCTCTCCGCGCCACCACTTCATGTATCTCGCCAGGTAGTCGTTCAAAGTTTGGTGCGATACCGGGAAGTTGAGAGAATCAAGCTCGCGGCCGTCTTCGCGGTAGACGTATTGCACGGTGAGAATGTGGCCCAGCGACGCGGCTCCCAGCGGGAAAGTGAGCTTGATTTCGTTCCGAACGAGGAACAGGAGCTCGCGGAGGGAGCCGTATTTGAGAAGGTCTGGAGTACCGGAGGAAAACGATTCTAGAGTGACAGTGTTATTGCCATCTTGACTGGCGTCTTCATCGTCTTTTGCTTCCACTTCCAGAGTGTTCGAGTCTATTTGCTCTCCGGAGCTCGATGGCGTGTCAAAGAATATCTCGTCATGGAGTTCTCCAATTTGAGACATGAAAGTGTCAGAAAAGCGATCGTCTGCATCAAGACCATAACGTCGAAACACCTTGTAATAGTCCAACTTGCCAGCAGCCATTTCAGATAAAAAGCGATGGTATAAGAGCAATTGATATTTTGCCGGGCGAAACGCTACAGTCGTGACGGGCGCCAATGTCCCGCGTGTTTTGGTGTCGGTTAGATAATACTTGAGGCTGTTCTGATTTGCGGCATCGGGTTTCTTGGGCGGGAAGTAATCTGTGAGGGCCGCTTGCTGGGAACCCGGTTGTGAACCTTGGGTAGATAGCTCTTCTTCAAACTCTGGATTCGGATTCTCGCAGCTGACGCCGTCGATGACTCCGTTGACCAAGTTCCCGTCAATCATACCCCAAACCTCCAACTCGCGGGTCAACCCAGTATCCCGCAAGGTTCTCAGTCCCTGGACAAGGTTCCAGAGCCTCAAGCCAAACCCATCTTCCTTTGTCAAAATATCAATCTTGACTGTTGTATGAACTTCGTCTTCGAGCTTCTGGTGGATCTTGGTGCCTTGCTGCATAGCGGGTGTCCGGGTTCGTCGTCCGCCAGGCAGTCTGGTGAGTGTATACCAGTATTGCAGCTCACACCAGGCGCCAGAGGTGAGGTCGCTGACAGTGAGTGGCTTCCGTGGAAATGAACGGAATCTCTTTAAAGGAGAGCGGCCATCGTCATAGGGATCAAACTCGTCATCGTCGCTAATCATTTCTAGAGGTATGGGATCTTTGTTGTCGAGGTTACGGAGAGCTTCGCTCACTATTACAAAGTCAGTTGGCTTCATTGTAGAATCGGTATTTCCGTCCATACAGTTTGGGTAGGTAACCTCTTGGTCCAACGAGCCTGTGGAGGGAATGGTGCGTGACCGAGACTCTTGGACAATAGGCATTACTCCATCATCATCAATTACGACACCCTTAATACCATGCCCAGCATTCACACGCGACTGTAACCGCACATCATCGTCCACCGCAATCTCAGACAGTTCATCCCGGACCAATTCCTGGGCAGAGGGAGGAGGTAGTGGGATGTCATGGTGGGGGACAGCACGGCTGTTGGAAGCAAGCTCAAGCAACAATTCTTCTTCGTCCGACGAGAAATCGTAGCCAAATTCGGTGTCGCTGTCTTGCATTGCGGGAGCAATCATGGTGGAAGCAATAGTCGATTCATTGTGATTCATCAAGGAACGGCACAGCGGGATGGATGGAGGCGTATGGTGGCGATCATCAGCTCTGGCTGAAGTTGGCGAGGGGCGTCGAGTCACGTGAACCTCTCTTTGTAGGCATCAGCCCAGCCTGGCCAGGCAGACGACTTCAAGTCCCTGATGCTATTGTCATGTCACAAGTAGAGTGGTCATGACCACGGTGTGTGCCTCGATAAGTTCATTTGAGGAAGAGGGGGACTAAATGCCCGGCGGCATGCTGATAATTTGTGATGTCAGTCATGTGCTATATCACGTGCTTTGACAGTGACGATGAAGAAGCTTGGAGCAAGGCTCACTGGCAGCAGCCTAGAAAGTGGGCTGTGTCAGTTTCAGCTAATAAATCCTCAGGCACCACTTTGCAATGAGGGAAACTCGGCTTGCTTGGGTTTCAGATTAGCTACGTCATTCTTGCAGATACGAGACTCTGGCGTTGTCGATGCCGACGTCTGTCAGCCTGTCGATGGCCATTGTTTAAGCATTCTGCCGTTTCATCTGTCAAGGGTTCATGTCACTGCGTCAAAGAACACACACGGCTCGCCAATGCACATACACACTGCACCAGAAGCTGTTGTTCTGTTCTAAATCGGGTACTGAGACAGAGGCAAGCCATGGCTGCCTGACCTGGGAGGTGGATGGATGAGCCCTGCAAGGGCGAGCAAGGGCGAGCAAGCAACCTAGCAAGGGCCATAATCTCGGTGCCTTGACTTGAACTTGAAGACAGATTACCACACCCCGTTATAGATTGAGGGAGGAAGGATAGCAAATAGGTAGGTACAGGTACCTGTTTCTTGATCATCCGTCACTTTTTCGACCTGCATTAGATCGCCTGCTAAGAAGCCAACAGGTAGGACTTTCAACCATCCAGCCTAGCCTGACCTAAAATCAACCTACTCCTCGTATTTGCTACCCCGGCTTGGGACAGTGGCTTGACAGCCCAGCCCCGTACCTTGACTGTTGCAAAGGCAGCAGTTGGATACATAATCCGGAGCCTCCTCGACCGATTCGATTCCAGCAAGGGTCATTACTGTCTTTGCGGTTATTTCCAACTGTCATTCGTTATTGAGATATTGGGAGAGTGGGCGACAGTTCCACATCCAATAGTAATGGCTACTACTTCATCACTCTTTGGAGCGGTGTCCCCGGAAAGACCCACTATTCCCCGGACCCGACCGGGTTACAAATCCGGAGCCTCCAAGCCTTCTGTGAGACACAGCATGAAGGCGGGCGGCCGGGAGGAAGCCACCTTCTTGAACCTTCCGACGGAGATTCACCTGGCCATATCAGAGATGCTCATCTACCCAGATGCCCTTTCTCTCAAATACGCCAATCGATACTTTCATAGCTTGGTCGATACTGGCCTCGATCTCAAAGTGCAGTGGCTTGTAGAGCGGCGGCGGCTTCATTTAGAGTGTCCCAATGAGAAGCGATGCGATCTCGGAACTGACTTGCGATTCTGCAGAGGAAGTGTCGCGTAAGTGACTGCACTTGCACTTATGCTCTCTACTACTCAAGCTAACCATTTCAAATAGACTGTTGATGAAACGACGACGCGAGCACATTGAATGCGAGTCTCTGCCTGGCCTTGGCTGCATCATTTACGGGACGCCTACCTGCCCTAATCGCCGTAAGGGGGTAGCAGCTTGGAAGCGTTGGCTCGAGACCAAGATGACGATTGAACTGCGATGGCTGTTGCTGGCTATGGCTTTGTTCGTAGGCAGCTGGGTATATATGGTTCTGTGATGAAGGGTAATGGGATGATTGCGACATGGTCTTTTGAAGGACTTACTATGGGAACAGTAATGATAATGTTAATGTATATGTAACGGTCTAATACAAGGAAGCAGCTCAATTGATTGCACTACTAAATCAGCCAATGTGACTGTGCTCGTCAAACCAAGTTCGGGAATCCGTATCATGATTCCACGCCCAAGAGGTAGTATCATGGTGATATTTCACAACATCCTCTAGCCCCACCTCTTCAATCCGGTCAGCGTCCCAGAACACCCATCCCCATTCCGCACAAGTGTCTAGCTGTAAATCTAGTTCAAATCTAGATCCCTCACCGTGTGCTAGAGTCCATGCAAGGGGTGGATACCATCCATCGGATGATGTACCTGCATCGTAGTCTCCACGGAATGGGAGCGGATAGTTTGCATAATCCGTCCATGACTCACCATGCTCATCCACTTCACCCTCGAGTCCAGGAAACCCTTCTTTCCATTCAATTCTTGGGACACCATCTCCGTACCAGAATCGGCACACGAAATCGTCCGTGATGTTATAGTAAAAAAGTTCTGAAAAGGTTCACCCGCCGGGTATTTCATCTGACTTGCAATGGTTCGTATAAGATGATCCTCATCTCGGGTAGAAAAATAGAGGCGATTTATCAGTTCAAGGCCTCTCGAAATTGTTCCATCAAAGATACGGCCGTAATAGCCTATATTTGTTTAAAAAAAAATGTGTTAGTGATTTTGGTTTGAAGTATGGAGGTAATTGAAATGCCCTTGCTAAGGGAGACCTACTGCCCGACTCATCAACTGGTAAGTCAACCATCCGTTTTCCAGGGGTTTTCTGCTCTTCCGCGCGTAACAGCACGAAAGCTTCGATATGCTTCCTCCTCGAAAACTTGTAAATGCAGACGATTTCGGCTAGTTCCCAGTGATGGAACTGGAGAAGATATAGGCGGAAAACTTCCTTTGCATCGAAATCGATGTACTGCGTGCCTAGGTGAGTGGCGCCGAACAAGTTGCACAGGAGTTGGAAGCGATATAAGCTCCGCAACAACCGTGTTTCCTCCATGCTGGTTAGCGGTTTAGCAATCTCCCCGTACCGATAAACCTTTCTAAAAAGCATATCTAGCCAAGCTCTGGAACATGCTCCAACGAGAGGCTGAACGATGGATTGGTGAAAGTCTACCATGAAGAAGGCTTCCTTTTCTGTGACGCCTCTGATCAGGTCCGACATGTCGTTTCTGTTCCGGTAGCCGCTGTACTCGGCAGACCCTGTACAATGTACAAACAGCGCCTCGACCAAGTATTGTCCAAGCGTTTGCATCAGACATTGACAAAGAATCGAACGACGTGAAAGGCGGTACTGAGCATAGAAAAAGGAGATGCGTGCACCAAGCTGCTAAACTCTGAGAGACGTAGTCTCTTGAGAATCAGACGTCGAATCTCGGGGGGGGAGACTTTCGAAGGGGGCATTGGATGATATGGGAGCCGAGGCTTGCCCTTTACTATTCCCATTTCTAGTTTCCCGGTCTTTGCCTTGCATGTTTTGCGACAAAGGGCCAATGCCTGTGGTCTCCATTAGAGCAACAAGTTGTGTAGCGAGAGACCCTAGGTCAGATTTGGTGAAATTTATCTAATCCTTATTGTCAGCAATGTAAATGCTCTAACTTTTATGGTATATCAAAGACAAGATATAGACATGCATGAGACCCCCAAAAGAAATATGGTTGGATTGGCGACTTATAAGCAGGCGATGGTCCACATGTCTCGTCCCCAAAACATCTTGTATGAAGGAGATCGGTAAGAATCCTAGGGGTAGCAAGAACAAGTGTATTCTCTTTTTTGTGAACAAGATCTACTGCATTATATTCAATGGACAAAGCGGCTGCCTTTGTCTCTCGTCTCTTAGGAAAGCTACCTTGTCATATCCAGTTATGCGTAGGCAAGTCCTTGGATCACCATCATACTCTCATTGTTCCATGCTTCAACACCTCAATGTCCCATCATGAACAACGAAACAAAGAACAATAGAGTCCGCTGCATGAGCCATTTTTTCATATTTGGATTTCTTCGATGTCCTTCCTCATGATGCCTTTTGCGAGTGCCTGTACTCTTGTTAATGAAATGATGGATGCTATTGGCGACTGTGTAGCTGTCCTCGCCGCTCAGGAAACGCCTTGAATGGAAATGCGTTGGACGCATGCATCAACACGTATGGTTTACTTCCCCTCTCTACCCCGCCAATGACAAGACATGACAAAGAGTCGCTGCAAATGCCGCTCACAACGCGGATTGATATTTGTAAATTCGACTGTTTGGCAAATTCATAAGAATTGAAGCTGCAGTGGATGTCATTTGCAACTCAACTCTCAACTACCGATGCCACCTCCCATCATCTAGTAGTGATTTGGCAGTCATGCACATAGATGACAAACAATGGCCCCATTCTAAGCGTTGATGGTGGGGTCTCTCGCTCCTCAGCCAAGTTTACGTCACCATTAGCAATGCATACTAATAATCCATCCATCCGATACTACTTGTGCAATGGAATCATTCCATTCGACTTACACATCCCCCTCACCAAGATTAGGTCAGGATATGGTCACCTCAGCCTTGTGCATATTCAGATTGCTCCCAGCCCAAGGGGACGCACCAGCTTGTACGTATCGAGCTAGAACGCTTCTAGTTGGACAGCGCTCTTGTCCTGCATGAGGAGGTGAGGAGAAGTTGGGAGTTTGGTGCTTGGAGCTTGTGTATATATAACGCCCATGGCAATCCCACATTCTGGTCTGATGAAGAGAAGACACCATCAATGACATTGAGCCTCTCGCGTCGATTGAGCAGTCGATTCTGCAGCAACTTGAATACCCTGAACAAGAAGCAATACCCACGATATTTATCGTACTCGACGGCAGCCAAACAAAAGAACCATCAGATCCCATCCCGACCTCTCACACACACCACTCCAGCAGCTCTATTTTCACTGCAGCAAACAAGAACAATGGTGAGTCCTAGGTACTTCGGTACTCGAATAGAGGAAACAGCCCCATCCATATGCTAACAAAACATCATCACCACGCAGTCTACCGATAACAAAATCACGGACTGGGTCAAGCCCGACGACAAGTCCGGTGAATATAAGCGCCAAGTCAGCTCATTCCGTGAACGCATCTCACGAGAGCCTGGCGCCCAGTTTCCCCCAGAGAAGGGCAGGTATCATCTCTTTGTTAGCTATGCTTGTCCATGGGTATGCCAGCTCCCCCAATTCCACTTACCTACCCTACAGCAATCTGGATCCTAACGAATAATACAGGCTCATCGATCATTAATCGTCAGAAAGCTCAAGGGCTTGGAAGATTTCATCACCTTTTCGGTCGTTCACTGGCATCTTGGCCAAAAGGGCTGGCGATTCGTTACCAAGGATGAAAATGAACCTGGCGAGAATGTGATTCCCGACCCGATTGAGGGCCACGAGAGCTTCACACATCTCCGAGAGGTCTTTTTTGAGTCTAACAAGGACTACTCTGGCCGTTTTACTGTGCCGGTGCTCTATGACAAGAAGACAAAGCAGATTGTCAACAATGAAAGCAGCGAAATTATTCGCATGCTCGGAACAGAAGTGAGTTCCTTGTTTATCTCCCACATCCCCGTGGTGCTAACAATGCCATTCAGTTTGACGACTTGATTGAGGAAAAGTACCGCTCTGTTGCTCTCTACCCAGAGAACCTGCGCAGTCAGATTGACGAGGCCAATACCTGGACCTATGATTTGATCAACAATGGCGTCTACAAGGCCGGATTTGCCACTACTGCCGAGGCGTACGAGAGAAATGTGGTCGCTCTGTTTGAAGCTCTTGATAGGACGGAGAAGCACTTTAGCCAACAAAAGGAGGGGCCGTATTACCTTGGCAACACTATTACCGAAGCCGATATTCGACTGTAAGTATACCCGTTGCACAACCCTACTCACCACTCGAATAGCCTGACTGATGCATCTTTTCTCTGGCAGATATGTAACGCTCATCCGTTTCGACCCCGTCTACGTGCAGCACTTCAAGTGCAATATCCGGGACATCCGCTCGGGATACCCTCACCTGCACAGGTGGATGCGCAATCTATACTGGAACGTGCCGGCTTTCCACGACACGACCCAGTTCGACCACATCAAGTGGCATTACACGAGGAGCCACACCCAGATTAACCCGCTGTCCATTACGCCTTTGGGCCCCTTGCCGCATATCCTGCCCCTGGACGAGGAGGTGGCTGCTGCGACCAGGCTGTAGGGCTGTGTTTGTTCTTGGAGGGCCAGGGTCATTAGGAGTCCAAAATGGAGGAAGCACACGACACCGTATAGGATAGGCAATGTTGTCCTATTAAGTCAGGGATTTTTATGCATCAGATCCTTATTTCGTGAAATCGTGCATGTATCAAGACCCTTCTTTTCGCTGGTCACTTGGACCCTTATCATTGGTTCTGGTCACATGATCAGGATATTCCGTAGTGGAGGCTGCTACCTGGCCATCTTTGCTTGATTTAATTGGCCGATGAATTGGTTGAACTGACCCCGAAATCGAATCGGTACGTACCGTTGATGGGGTACCCACTGCAGCTACAGGGTTCCAGCAGCACCAATTCGTCCCCTCAGACCCCCAAATAAAAAAAATAACGCCTAAGCCAGTCCACGGATCCATTAAAATGCCTGAGCGTCACCTGTATCGGGTACCTATAGCTGTCCCCTACAAGCCCAAGTACAGCGCTCAACGTTCTCGCCTGCCGCCTAACGCACTGAGGCCAAGCAGCCCGCAACAGTGTAGCCGGGCAGTCTCTTGGGCCTTGGTGTTGTCAATCCTCACCACCACTACCACCACCACAACAGCCGCCGCCCCTCTCCAAATATTCCCCATCCCATCATCTGTCCTCTCACGCACTCAATCACAAACAACAACGTCAACGTCAACCACAACAACAATAACATCACTTTCTCAGCATCCGTTTCCTGCAACACCGCATCTTCTCGTCGCCAAGTATCAACGCCCACGCATCACAGCATCTGATTACTTTTGTCCCCCTCACCGACCACAACTTTTCCTCCCCGCCCCACGCCCACAATATTTAAACCATCATTTTCCACCTCCTTGATCGTGCCTTGTGCCTCCTCTTCCCCCGACTCTTGTTGCCTCCCCAGTTCTCCCTAACAGCTCTCTCCCGATTACCGCTCTTACGCTGCCGCCTGCCGTGTCCTAAGCTACAACGCGTTCCGATTTACTACCGATCCCCTCTTCGCCGACCTCACTCGACCATCCCCTCGACTGCTCCGCAATCGCTCACGTCCAAGCTTTCAGCCTCTCAGCTCTGCGAGCACCGTTAAATATAACTACTCAATCACACGCGCCATCGTTCAGCAACTGTGCTTCTACTCGAATTGCCCTTGAACCACTCTCAATAACCGCCTACTTCTCCTGTGACCTTCCCCCTCCCCCCTCTGCCGCGACCGGCCGACGCCTTTCGCCGGATGGGCATCGCACCTCCGTTGCCCTGCTATGGCCATTCGATACACCGCTGAGCATTTGCTCTTTCTGCGAGAGTCACCGCTATGTGTTAAACCAGAGAAACTTCCTCCCGCCGAGGAGTGGATGGGGTGAGCCGCTTATCTCCGTGACTTCGCTGTCGTGTAGCTCTCTTTTTGCTGACCACCTCATAGTGTGCCCCCAGAACAGATTCGTGCACAAAACAAATCAATTGGTGATCGACCACGATCTCTCGAGAATCCACTCCTTGACCAGACCAACAGACGATCGGGTCTCAATCATGTCTCGCGAAACAGCACAAGTCGGTTCTTTCCACATGAATATCTTGCCTGAAGTTTTTTTTTTCCTGCGCTAACCTATATCGAATGGCTTCAAGACCCCGAGGATATTGTCTTTGCGCCGCCGCGAATGGCCTTTGCCTCATCTGGCCGAGGCAGTAAGGCAGTAGAAAACGACCGACCTAAAGATGCGGATCCCCAAAGCCGCTTCAATCTGCGAGGCCGGAATGGCGATTTGGACAGCGAGCGCCTTCGCGCAAGCAATACTCTTCGTCGCCGTGGAGATAGTGACGTGGATGAGGGGTGGAGCATGGTTAAGCCCCGCAAGAGTTTCGGCGCCGAAGGCGCTGAGCGCTTTCATGGCCGAATGGGCGGTAACTTTCGGGATGAGAAGAAACCGCTAAAGGAGAAAGAGGAGCGGGATGCTGCTGCTGCTGCTGCTCGAGATCGCCCGACAAGAGCCTTTGACGGCTTCAGTCGAGACAAAGATGCCGTGGAGAGCGATGGTCGACCACGCAACGGTCTCGCCAGAAGTAAGCTGGAATCGCCTTGGCACAAGAACGAGACAATCGAGCCTGTCGCACCAGAAAAGAAGGAGCGCGATCGAACGAAGAGCTGGAGAGATCGAGACAATGCTGAGGCTGCGGATGATCGTGGGGCTGGCAGGTCAACAGACAGGCGCTGGGGCGGCCGCGACCGTGAGCAACGTGTTGAAAGAGAGCCAGAATGGTTCGATGAGCCGGCTGAGGCAAACCGAGAATCACATACGCAGCAGGACTTCCAAAAGTGGATGGAGCAAATGAAGAAGGCCAAGGGCAACGGAGCCACTTCCGACAGGCCGGCCGCAGCTGCGGCCCCAGAGCCAGCCGAAGCCGAGAGGGCTCCCCCGTCCGCCCCGGCCGCCGAGAATGCACCCGACAAGTTCTTCCTTGCGTTTGGCGCAAAGACTGCTGTTGATCCTATAACACCCGCCGAACAAAAGGACGTCGCCCCTAAGCCCAAGACTGCCGGAAAATCTTCTCGATTTACCTCGTTCTTCAATCAGGCACCCGAGGACGTGCGACCTCGAATGGAGCAGCCAGCTAGTGTCCCGCCCAACGTTCAATATGCGCTCCCCATATCAGCCCTACTTCCAGTGGCTCCAGCTCCGGCTCCTGCACCAGCCCAACCTCAACCCGTCGAGGAAGAAAGACAAGCGTTCCAGCAGTTGTTAGCTAAATTGCAAAAGCAAAGCATGAGCCTCACACCGCCCACATCATCGCCGTTCGCAGCCCCACCTCAGGTTGCAGATGTTGGAAAGAAGAGTGCTTATACTTCACCCGATCCGTTCCAGCAATACGGCGGAGAGCGACGTGACGGCCCCATCGGACGACCACCGCCGCACCATGTGCAAGAGATCCTTGCGCCTCGTCCGCAGCAGCAATCCGCTCGTCCTGAGCAGCTTCTCCAAGATCTCGTAGGGCACCATCAACGGGTATCAAGCCAGGGTTCTACTCGCCCTGACCAATCTCGTAACAACAGCAATACGGAGTTCTTAATGAACTTGATGAGATCAGGCCCCGACGCGCAACACTTGCTGCGCATGGCTCAATCTCAGCCGCCCCCGCAGAAACCGGTGCAGATGCCACTCCTCAACGACCGTGAGCCCGACTTTTCTCCAAGAGAGAATAGGGGACCACAGCGCCAGATGCGCCCACAGCCACCACCCGGCTTCCCAATGGACGACTCGTTCCATAGCATTGAACGAGACTCCCGTCCTGCTCAGCCTACGCAGATCTTGCAGCGACCACCTCCACCTCCCGGATTGGATCAAATGCCACCCGCCTGGATGACGGGAGGAGGACAGATGGCACCACCACCCCAACAACGAGGTCCCATGATGGCCCCCCCTGGACTCCCAGGAGGACCAACCCGTAATGCGCTACCGCACATGTTCCCACCTAATTTCCCACCTGGAGGAATGCCACCTCCTGATGCCATGGTTGGTATGCCACCTCGCAATATGCCTCTGCCTCCACCAGGCTTCTTTAACGGACCACCCCACGGATTTTTGCCCCCTGGACTTGGTGGATTCAATGGACCGCCCGGACTTCCGGAATCGCATGGATTTGGCGGTTCGCCATTCGAGGGTCGAGGCATGCCCCCCGCTGGAAATGGACGTGGTGCGGCCTATGGCCGACCATGAATAATGGATGATTACGATGATCTTCTTTTGAGGCTACGGATGAAATCTGGGGGGGACATGGGAATAGCTACCTGATTTTATTTTGTGTTTCTTCTTGGGACCTTTGTACTTGATCCATACCCTTATCTTTGAGTCTTTTTTTCGAGTGTTCTTTTTTTCTTTCTTGGACGGTTTCTCTCCAAAACACCTGGCGGGGAGGGTTAATCATGATGAACCCCACTTCTTCTTTTGTAGTTTTTCTTTTTCTTTATTTTTGTTCTTGATGGGCCTGTGGTTACGCGCATGTCCTGGGAATACGTTGAAAGGGGGGGCAGGGGGAGGCAGGGGAAGCGGGACTACTTTGATAAGGGTTCGCATCTGGTCATTGTGCGGGAGGAGATATAAAAGACAGGCGATGAGAGAATGAAATGGCATGTTGTTACAAAAGTGATTGATGTTTTTATGTTGGAATTGTGTGATGTGATGTGAAAGGTGGTACTTTATGGATTGATGATTGGGGGCCTGCATAATAGTTTGAAGGGTGGAGGTGGTGGTGATGATGGCGAAATGTAATTACATCACTGTATGATATTATAGGCACTGATTACTAGATACTGATGAGACAGTCAAGTAATTAGCTACTTTATAATATGATATTCATAGCACGTACAAACACTAGGCGACATTTATCATGTAGAATATTCCATTACGGTCACTATTCTCTACTTACATACACAAAGAAGCTCCCCTGGAGCTCAAAGTCTAATTGTTATTCATGGTCTATTTCCTTATGCAAGGTTGACCTTAATGTACGGAACCTCGACGTCCTCCTCATCCATATCCTCTGCCACAATCTCAAAGATGACCTCCTTTTGGTGAGAAGGAATAGGCTTCTTTGAGATGGTCTCTGCAAGGGTGCTGAGTTTCATTGCGTAGCGATCCTTGAGCTTGGCGGGCGGGAAGAAGCTGGCGTATAGGAGGCTGACTCCCGAACTGAGCATGCTAATGCTAAGACCCTTGGCCTTGAATGTGTCTAGAAGTTCCCTGAGAGTGATGTCTTCAATCTCGAAGCGATCCCAGATCTTGTCCAGCTTGACCTTGCCTTCAGGTCCCTTGTATTCCATCTTGGGGCTGGCAATGGGCTCACTGAAACCGAAGAACGGCAGCGCAAGATTGATGAAACCGTTCTTGTACTGCTCAATATCATCTTTGCCGTCAATGACCTTGTACAACTCCAGGACAATCAAGCCTGTGACGAGGGCTGTCGTCGTAGCAATGGCTGGAATAATTTTGCCGGCGATGAACTTGGTCTTGTGTCGGTCGGCCGCCTCAATCTTGTAATTCTCCGCTCGGAGGTTGCTGCATGCAGTGAGGAAGTCAATGTGGTGGTTTGTGTCATCATCTTTTTCGAATTCTACAGGCTGCAGCTGGAAGCCTGCTAGAGTGTTGGCGGATGGAATGCTGCTAATGATCTTGTCCATTTGATCTGTGTCATCAAAGCTGCTAGCATTTGGATCCTATACATAGTCAGTTAACCGCACAGATTATGGCCACATCAATGGTTGTACAACTTACCGGTTCCTTGTCGTCAGCCTGGATCTTGACATTAGAATCAGGGGTAAAATCTGGGACGATGACATTCTCCAACTCGCGCAGATAGATTGACTTGTCATTTCCAGGGGACTTGATGTTGAAGTTGAAAGCATGCAAGTTTGCGGCGGCCACAACGAATCCAAAGTGCGTGGCGTTGTTGGGGTCGAACTTGAGCGGTTCGGGTGCCCGCTTGGGGCCGGACCAGAACAGGGTGCCGCCAGAGGTTTCAGAATCCTTGGGGAAGTTGTATAGCAATTGCTGAATCTTGTTTGTGAATTCCGACTCGAAGAGCATACGTGCCCAGGCGATACAATCCTCAAACGTACGGGGGCGTTCGGTGGTCAAGTAATTACGGAGTGTTTCAAATGTTTCTATCTGGTTACCACCCTGCTTCAAGGTGGACTGTATAAAGTTAGGCTGGGTCAGGTAAAGATTGACAGTTTGAGGAGCCTTGATAAAACATTTGTTGAATATGTACTCCTTGGCCCAAGCAATGGTATGCTCGATCCTGTTAGGGAAACTCTTGATGGTGCACATGGGGAACTCCTTCTCCGGAGGATCCTGAGAGGATGAGTATGATTCCGTGAGATGTGGAAGAACAACCTGCGTGTTTCCCTTGGTGCCCAAAGTACCACTCTCCAGCAGGGGCTTACGGAAGAAGACACAACGTTGGTCGACATAGGTTCTCGCCTCAACATTGTCCAGAGCATTCGTCACACCATCAAGAGACTTCCAGAACTCTTCATTGAAGACGTTTTCTGTGTCTGCGCTAACTCGCTCCCTCATTGTCGTGATGTGGCCGTCCAGATCCGGGTTCATTCGCTGGACAGCCTTGGCAGCGCAGTCGCTCTTCATACCACCGACATCCGCAGCCCGGAAAAGGAATTGGCGGTTGAGATTGCTCCTTTCGATTGAATCCATATCAGTTACGTAAATCTTGCCCTTCGGACCAGTGCCCAAACCCATCATTGCCCAGTTCTTCAGCATTTCGCAGCCAATTGCTCCGGCTCCAACGAGAAACTGTGTTAGGTTCGCAATCTTGTCCTGGTACTCGGTACCAAAGACAGCAATCTGTCCGTCGTATCGGCTACCGATAGGCTTGCACAACTCTGCAGATCTCTTGGTTGACGTGGGGATGGATTCCAAGGAGTCAAAGTACATCCATTGGTTGATGGGTTGGAACTTGCCAGATACGGCCTTGAGAACTTCCTGAGCAGTGATACCACCAAAGAAAGCAGCCATAGAATTGAGATCACCCGTCGCCTGGTAACTCAATTCCTTGATCAGCTTCTCGTCGATCTCAATTTCAAGCTTCTCCTCCTCAGCAAACTTCTTGGCAGCCTCCAACACTACGATGGCGTCATCATCGTCCATGGGCTTGGGCAAGCGCTTGTTAGCAACTTGGAATGCGTGGAGAGACTGGAATCCGAGATGGAGCTGTTGCGGGCGATCGAACTTGGCAAAATCGGAGATGAGAAATTCGGGCGCCTTGAGTGCCTCTGTGAAGCCCTTGAAGTTAATAATCTTGGGCATCTTGACCTGTTGGTATTGTCCACCACGCTGGTACTGTCCAAGTCCTGATACGTCGCCAATGGAAAATGTATAAGGACCCTTGACGGTGATTTTGCGGGGCTCGCTATCGTTCAAGGCTTCCATGCCCACAACTTCGGAGAATGTAACATAATCGCCATCTTCTAAACCGTGTCTAGTCTCGTCCAAAGCGGATACTAGGCCCTCCTCATCAATTCCAGCAAGGATGCCGCTCAGGGGAGTCTCGCCGGTGGGGTCGACGACCACGAACTTTTCGCCAAAGTCGCAGAAAATCGATCCAAAAAGACCATAGGTATCGGCAATGGCGATGTAAATGCCCTTGGAGTGGCAGTAGTCGCCGATGGACTTTTGCGACTGAATGGGGACGTTGGTTAGGACGACAACTTGGTACTTGTCGAATTGGGAGAAGTTGTCGTCAATGCTGGGCTAGAATTAGCAGAAGGATAATCATCAAGATGGAGCCAACATACCCGGGTGACTGGTGGACCTTGACGGGAGTGTAGGCGTTCAGCTCAGCCAGACGTGGGGCAGTGACTTCGTCTCTCGGCTTGCCCACATCACTGGAGGTCAGGAAGAACTGGGAAGAAAGATCTGCCAACTGAGCGGGAGCGGGGTCGTAGACTGTCAAGCTCTTGACACCAGCAAGGGCAATGTTCTTTGCAATCTCGACACCAAGACCCTTGAGACCAACAACGAGGATGTTGGAAGCACCCATGCGCCTCATGGCTTCGTGGCCCAACACATAGAGCTGTCTGCTGTAGAGGGACTCATCGATTTCGGCGTGGCCGAGGGCGGATTCGTCGACTTGCATTCTGGTCGCGAGATCAACCTCGGGAAGTTTCGATTCCTGCTGTAAAGAACGAAATGAGGTCCATGGTTAGTCAACGTTGGGACAGAGAGGCCAGGATGCGGGGGGGCGGGGGTGAAGGGGGCGAGACCAGCGGCATCGGGAGAGAAGGGACAAAGACTCACAGCCATGGTTCTTTTAAGATCTGGTTGTGACTCTCCACCGGAAAGCTTTCGCTTCCCCAGATTGCCTGAAGTAGGCGGCGGCGACGACGTTATCTTGACGACGGCGACCCAGCACCAAGGTCGAGCCTGACCCCACCAAGATGCTATCGACTATAAAGCGTAGAGGGAGAAAGTTGTTCGTAGCAGAATGGCAGAAGCTGTATTCGCGTTGTATCTTGCTTCTCAGGCCTTTGAAAAGACGTGAGAAGGTCGAGAAGGGGGGACGGGATGGAATGCGTGAGGTTGGTAATGGGACAAGTTGTGTTTGTTAGTAATGGCAAAGGTGTCTGTCTCTCTTCTGTCTCTCCTCTAGGTCCGTGATGAGGTAATGTGATGTGGCCAAACATGTCACGCCCTTATACGAGGTACCTAATGAGGGGCAGCCAGGCCCCAGCCACACATAGCTTGACTAACGGCGGGGCAACGGTACGTACCGGCCATCGCTGCACTTGGTGGATGCTTCAAAATCGAATCTCCAAGAGCCTCATGGAAACTGTGTTGGCTGATGAGAGCGGGTGTATCCGCTTACCAGCCACAACCAAGCAATTAATAATTCAGATTTCCAACATCCATTCATTTAATTTCATCACATGGATTTCATTTATTTTCGCTTTTACTTTATGCCAAGCACGACGAGTGTCCATTCATGATATGATAGATACCTACTGAATTGTCTCAGCAGCTCCCTATTCCGCTGCTACCCTACACATCTAACAGCGTGGAAGAGGTGCTATTACTCTGCTCATGAATGATTCTTCTTGGGGCCTTTTTTTCTATAGGCTTTATTATCTATGGTGAGACTATTCAGGCGTATCACTAATTTTTTTTAGTAGGTAAATCATGCTGGTCTCTAAAAGGAACTAAGAGATGTGAATCTGCGTACATAATGACCCTCTTTATATCTTTCTAGTTCGGAAGTTATGTATAAAACAAAACAAAGCATAACTTACCTTATTACTCTTACTCATCCATCAAGTTGTTGATGATCAAATATGTTGGTTTGGCTACTCATGTCTCAACTGTATGGCCTTGAAATTGCATCTTCGTTGGCTCAAACTCCATCCAGATTACATTTCCAAGTCGAGAACCAATCACTATACTTGAGCCAAAGACATCAGAAGCAGATGCGCGGTACTTTGGCGGCAACCATAGCACTCTCTGAGAGTTCCATAGAACCCATGATTCATCTTCACTGATGCCGATTCCCTGTCGACTGATTGAAAGCTGAGATGGGCCGAGCGATGGAGTAGTGGTCAACGCTGCCCCCCCGCGTAGAGACCCAAAATCGATGATGAATGTGCCTATGTTTGTGTAGAGGCGAGAGCCATCTGGATCGAATCTCATATCGTTTATCAGGCGACCGACTTCAAAACCCGCAATAGATTCGCTAGTCATTGCATTTAGCACTCTTAGAGTTGTCTTTCTACCCGAATCAGCAACCACGAGGTGGCTGCCGACAGGTGAAAATAGTATACTATTAATGACCAAGCCGTCTGTCTTGTACGTCGCAACACAGTGTCTTGTATTCATGTCCCATATAGTGACTGCGGTATTCGCCACCAGTGCCAATTTGGTGTTATCGTGTGACAGTGTGGACGTCACTAACCAGTCATCAATATCCATCGTGATGCAGCTTCCACACGAGGTATTCCACACTTGAAAGCTACGATAATGGGTCAGAGAGACGAGCAAGGTGCCATCGAGAGAGTAGTGAATAAATCGAACACCGGCCACCTCGTATCTTGCGATAAGATCTCCAGTATTGGTATTCCAAATAGTGATTGGGCCGTCGTCGCACCCAACAGCTATGCTTGTACCGTCTGGAGAATATGCCATTGCCCAAATGTCTCTGCAAAAGGAGTTTTGCGATAATATGTTGCCCCCCGTACTGACGTCGTGCAACTTTAGATAGAGGTTGGGTGGATCGCTGTGGCGAGTTCGATAGATAGAGCCCTCTCCAATCTGGCAGATGAACGCAAGAGTTGAACCAGTTGGAGAGAAGAATACGGATCTAGACCACCCCAACTTATCACGAACGCTCATGATGTGGTAGAATGACGATGATACTGTGTGAAAGGGTATCACAATGTTGAGCTCAAATAGAGTTAAGAGGTTTTGGTCCGTCCATGTACAGATCCCCCCTTCTGTGCTCCAAACCTTGAATGCCATATCGCTGGATGATGATACGATATTCTTACCATTGGGAGAAAATGAAACAGAAATGACACCCGCGGAGTGTTTCTCTCTTGCTGGGACTAATGTGATCAAGGTTGTATCCTAGACCTTGACCATACCATCCCATGAAGCCGAAACCAGGGTTTTGCTATCAGCCTTGAAAACAACTGAAGTTACGCTGTCACTGTGTCCATATAATATTCCAATACAGTTGCCTGCATTTGCATCCCAGAGACGAATAGTTTGGTCTGCAGAAGCGGAGGCAATCGTGTTGCCATCCGGCGAGAACGCTGTTGCGAGAACTGACGCAGTGTGACCTTTCAGAATCATGCGACATGAAAGTTTTTCAGCATCCCATAGTTCCATGCAGGAATCATCTGACATGGCAGTTATAAATAAACCGCCATCTGGGGAGAAGCCCTCGCAACCATAGCATGACGGAATATCAAAGTGTGTTTTAGAAAGTAGGTCACAGAGCTGAGCGATGGCTTGATCGCAATAAGAGACAAATCTGGAGCAATCTGGAGAGAATGTAATCGAACGGATTGCTGGTTTAAGATGCTTGAACTCCGCAATCAAGAGAGATGTTTTAGTATCCCATACATGGATAGCCCCGGTCTTAGCAACCACGGCAACCATCGAACCATCCGGTGAAGGCTGTATCAAATCCTCATCACTGCAGCAAGGCCGATAGGTTTTAATGGTAGTTCTTGTTTTTCTATTCCATACTTTGAGAGTATGATCCTGCAATATTAATATCAGACAACGACCATCTGCTGAGAATCGCGCTGAATCAAAGCGGTCGACCAGGTTATTTGGACCTTCGAGAATGTTGCCCGTTTCCGCATCATGGATGCTCAAAGCACCGTCTGGTGATAAGAGGATGAAACATTGGCCATCGGAGCAGAATTCTAACCTATCAAGGAAGGGATACTCATATGTAAGGAGACATGCCGTTGTTTCGGCATCCCAAATCATAAGGTAGTTGTTAAGTGATGTGGAGGCAATTCTTTTGCCATCAAATGACAAATTTACTACGGCTAATTCTTCAATCTTGGTCTCGAATGTCGTGATGCAATGATCAAAGTCCAAAGAAGCTCTGGGGACTGTAGCAATCCAAGGGGGAATAGCTTTCTGGAATGTTGTTCGGATGATGCTCTGTTCTGGTGCGAACACCAATGCAGACACATATATTTGAAGCGGTATCTTGTCCAAGATGTTGATGTTCGCCATGATGAAACGATGGGCATCTCGTAGGAAAGAAGAGACTATTTGACCATGCTCTGACTATTATCCCGATATTAGTACGTTTCATTCTTGGAGTAAGGTAGTATGATATACTTTGACTAGGCGTATGAGTTGGTCTAGCATGGCGTGGCTTTCTCCTAATTTCCCAAGGAAACTGAGAGCTTCGAGCCAGTGAAGGAGATGAGTATTCAGAAATTGATGTGCTATATCTTCGTCTTGAATAGTATGGCCAGTGGAGCTCAAATGGTGAACCCAGTACAGACAGGCATATTGGACCTCAGGAGGTAGGCAGGAATCAAGGACTCTCTGATCGACATCTACTCTCAGAGTTCCCGGCAGACGGAGGGAACAAATATCCTCCTTTAATGTCTTACCCGATGATAATAATTTGAGGCATTGGCAGAACAAGGTTTCGTGGGTGGCTTGTTCGTTCACCCAAAAAGGATACTTGCTTGGATTGATTCCTTTCTCTGGGTCTAAGAGAAAGTCCCGAAAAGAGAGGTGAAGAAGTCGCACAGGGGTAGAAATATCTAGCGGAACACTTAAAACAGAGTGCAAAAGATCAAGCTGATCCTCAATGACATCTGTCGAGACTTGGAGAAGACGGGCCAGTGCTGAAATCGAAAGGGGGCTGGCTAGTACCACGATTGAACCGACATGATACGTAAATCGTGTTATTATTTCCTTTTTGTCTGCATCTGAAAGCCCAACCAGCAACCGATCAAGAACCGGTAAATATGTAGCGTCCATGCTGGAAAGGCGAGCCTTTTGATACTCGAGTATTCCACTGAGTTGATTCTGTGGGCCGCCGAGTCTTCGGTCCTGTAGTTGACGGCAGATTGTCGCAGCGACAATGAACAATGGGATGGCCATGGCGACAAGTTTCTCAAAGTTTTCTTCCCCCGGCCAATCAGAAGGCAAACGTCGCGTTGACATGACTGACATGTTGTAGTCTTTTCGAATGGAATCCAGTTGATGACGCAGATAAGTACCAATATCATGCTGGATAACAGGCCTTGGAATCTGAGCCAGGAGCAGGCCATCATATTTGCCTCCAATCTCCTCAAAGCCAAGCCGTATAGGTAACTCAGGTCTGGTAGTGAGGAAGAATTTGAGACGAGGATTGCTTAGGTCCCGTGCTTGTGACAAAACACGAATCATTGTCCTCATACTATCCTCGCGGTCACACTCATCAAGACCATCGATAACCATAATAAGAGCTGGCCTTTGCCACTGGATGGATGCCTTTTGCAATGGGTCGAGGATCAGTGTTTTAAACTGGTCACTGATGGACTTTTCATGTATAGCTGGATATCCATCGATTGCATCTCGGACGAATGGCGCAATAGAAGGCAGCCCGCGTACAAGCTGTGCCAGTATGGTCGTGAAGACAAATGAGACACGGCCACGATCACCCCCACCTCTCTTGAAGAAGAAACTGGCGCCTAGCATGCTCTTTTCGGCGAATGAGTGCGCGATAGTGCGCGATATTGTTGACTTGCCGGTGCCGGCCATGCCATTGAGCCAAAATATAGACTCACTCGTCGGATCATTACCCCATTGTTGGACCTGTTGAATAGTGTCGACTCGTGTTCCGGGGAGACACAACGACTCATCTCCATCTAGACTGGAATCATACGTAGCCGCTTCTGCAACACGTAGCTTGGAGAGAACGGTCTCTTGATGAATGTCAAGAAGAACCACACTGAAGATTTGTAAGAGAAGAAGATCATTTCGCAGCTTTGCAGAAGTTGCACGCACGTTTGCTCAGTAGTGAGATCCATCAAGATGATCGCCTTTTGCCTCTCAAGCGTCACGACGATGTCTTGCACATCCTTCTTCTTGAACGGCCAAACCGCTCTGGCATGTCTTGCACCCATATCCAATTTTGCTGTTAGACCGAGCAACAACAAGCGACATTCATCGATGGTTCAACGCAGGCTGATAGACCCTTCTAGCTTCCTGGCATTCGGGCCGGCAAGCATACGCTCGAGGCTCTTCAGCGTGGCAGTGAACTTGTCCGCTTCCTTCAGAATGCGGCGAACATCAGAGGGGGCATTTTTGACGTCCATGCAATAAATGGAGCACATGACGCCAACCTTTACGAAGAGGTCGACGATCTGGCCGATGTTCGATACGAGGCCCAGAGCGTCTGCCATCGCAGGGGTTCAGAAGTATTTGCAATAATGTTTGGTGATTTAACGATGAATAAAGAAAGTGGACATGATGTAGCTTTAATCGCAGCGGGGGAGAGCCTCGCCGTACCTCAAAACTGGAAGAGGGCCTGGCCACACTGCATGCAGGTGCATGAGAGTGGGGGATACGCTCAGCACTTGGCCACCAATGAAAGCATTACTCGACGAGATGGCCGAATAATGATTATCATGTCTAGAGATCCATGAGTTTCAATGATTTCCGCGAACATAAATATTTTCGCATATTCATGGCCAATAAACTCTATATTACCCTTATCATGAACGCTTTACCAGATGGGAGAAACACATTACCCGAGGTAGTGATGAGGAAATATGAGTGAGAGGCTCGTTACTATCACGCCCCTGGCCAAGAACAATGAGCCACTCTACCAATTTTTTTTGGGTTAATCTTTAACTTGAAATAGCAAACAACAAAACAGAAGACAGTTGAATTATATCAATGGTGAGTATGAAGTGTGTAAATTTGAGTATCGAATAAAGCGGGTATAATTTCATGCGTCGAAGAACAGGTAATGAAGCACCTGCACGAGTCAGATTGAGGAGTTCTGGGATGGATTGAGAACGCTTTGGTGTTTAGAAGGGCCTTAATATAAAATCATAGAGACTGACAGGGATATTAAAAACTTCAAGTTATGGTTAATAAGTTGGAGGACTCCAGACACTAGAACCAAGGAGTGTTGTTCTTCCCTTGAAGCAGTGAGGATTTAGGAAAGGTTCAAGTAATGAATAAATATGGGCAAGTCTAAGTTCTGATTATCTACCTTTTTACAAGTATATCGACCCGAATAGCACATTGAATCTCATCTGCCTCTTATGTACTAGGTAGCTATTGCGCAGTAAGGTAGGATACCTAGATAGCCTGTCAAGACTACCCACGGGAGACTCAGTTGATATTATCATATTGGACAGCTGCCTGCCAGCTGGATAAATATCACAACACTGCCACCCGCCGTTACTGGTACAACCACGAGACGCACCTGCCAACGGTTGTCAACAAAGAGGCAACTCCAGCTGCAACTACAACCGGAGTGCAGCTTCAACCTCAACTCCAGTCTCAGCCTCGAGTCAACATAAAGTCAACCAACCCAAAGTGAACACACAGTCAGCACAACAACTCTAAAGAGAACCTGGAAATCTGTCAACTTTTGTACCGACAGTGAAGAATCACTTTGCGCAACTCCTCTAACTCTGTGATAGTCACTTCCGAGTCTTCGCCTCCGCACACGCTTCCTCTATCGCGCCCGTCCGACCCAACCATGCCACAATGTCTCTCCACGCCTCTCAAGAACCGTTTCGGAAACAAAGAAGCCTAGAGTCGCTGAAGAGGGACTTTCGCGATGAAGTTCTCAACAAGACCAACGGACTCTACTTCATGCGCAACAAGACTCTGACGAAGGACAAGGAAACGGATGCCAAGCTACTCGAGATCCTCTGCCCGCTACGGGAGCAGGCCACCGTCCAGAATGCCTTCGGCCACGTCACGCGCTTGCTGGATGAGTGCTGTAACTCTTTTGATCTGCTGGGCAAGTTTAGCAAGGAAATGTACTGGGCCATCGTTGCCTCTGACACTTCGGTCAAGTGCAGCATCGATTTGTCCGGGGACATGGCGCGGGAGTTGGTCTTTAGCCTCCTCAAGGCTTTTCAACGCTGGAACATCCATCAGGGGGGTCCTTCATCCAGCACGAGCCTCTTTATTCTTCAGGTCGAGAGACTGTACAAGCACTTTGAGAACAAGAACCCTGACTCGCCCTCGTGCGTCAAGAGCGACTGGCAACTCACTGAAGAAGAAAAGGCGGCTGTGCGAAATGGATCCGTTCAGATGGGCCCGGCGAGAAAGGTCTCCAACAAGAAATTTGAGCTGTCGCCACATGGCGCGCAGAAGCTCTATCTGATTACCGAACTCCCAGGCGATCGTTTCTGCAAGCCTGATCTCATGGGGCTTATTGATAAGAGGGTGATGGACAAGCCTGCACCCAAGTTCCAGCTATCCGCGGCATCGCAAGCTCGGCGCAACTCTGTCAGCTCATTTGGAAGTAGCCCACCACCAGATATCAGCTCGGGCGGTCTGTTTTCGCCCTCGCGCAAACTGAAGAAGACCAAGACCGACGACAATTGGTTGGGATCCCTGCCATCGTCGGATATTGGGTCGGAGAGAGCGAGTTCGCCCATTGGAAGCATCATGACAGCAGGATCTCCCTGCCCCAGCACAGGAATCAAGCGACGCAACGAATTTGACGATGTCGACCACTCGAGCAAGAAGCAGATGGCGGAGGACCACACTGCGAGAAACATTTCACCAACGCCCACGAAGAAGCAGGAGAGGAGGCCCAAGTCCAAAACGTCAATCTTTATTCGACACAGAAGATGATTAGAAGCATGCTGCTTGGTTGGAATGCGTTGGATGCGAATGATTTGATCATGTCTTGTACACTTGGCTATTGTGGACTTGTTGACGGTTTATGCATAGGACAGGGACGGAATATTGGCTTTGACGATTTTTACGATGACTGTATGAGATATTGGAAGATGGAACGGGTTATGAAAAGGCTCCAAACTGTATGATCAATGTAGACTATGAATACAAACTTGCCTAGGAGGTCATGGACATGGACTTTTGGTGGTGATGCCTTGACATGTATGGTCCGGCGATGGAGGGATGGAATGGATCTCTGAAATAGATGGGATTGTGAGTATGATGTTTGAACAAAGATAGGAAGCTAAACAAGGTTAAGATGAAGCATATCAAATAAGCTGGGCTGAATTAAGAGACTATGTCTTATTCCGTGTTCATCTGACCATGCGCTCTAGCTTGATTGAGACTGATTGGATCATGATTGATAAATGTTACACTAGCAGAGCGGTGAGTATGAATTCGCCAAATATCATCTTGAGCTGAATACAAAATATTGCACTTGAGAATTTACTAGATTTGCACAGGGTATCAATTATCAGACTTGGGAGATGGTGATGACGCCACATTTAGATCCAGATTGAGACGACTGTAATGGGATATGGTAATATAATGGAGACTAGGAAGCAGTAGGCAATTGATCGACAGAAAGAATAGACGGGACGGCTGGATATAGACGTGGATATAGACATGGAAATGGAAATGGAAATGGGACCCGCGGGAGAATAATTGTGATTGCTCTTGGCAGAGGCTGTGCTAAACTGACATGTCTTGGCATTTGTCGTCGAAATGAGGCATGTTGCGATATTTCCCGCATAATTTAAAAAGAGGCCTCTTTTGGCCGACATGAAATGGCCGCTTACAGCTGAGAGACTTGATACCGTTTTGGTATTAATAGAATTGAATTAAACGCAATAGCCTCGTTGGTCATTGTTCAGGGCTGATGCCATCATGGACATGAAGCGCCAGCCACAGTTTGCGTTTCCACTGAGGCTGATGCTGTAGAAGTTGTTAGTTGATTCTTCTCTTTGTTCGGTTGGCAGTTGCAACTTGCATCAGTTGCCGCCATGCCTTGGTTGACACATTGGAAAGGGAACTAGCCTTGCCGGGATATCCGACTCGGCAGTGTGACGTAACAGGAGGGACATGTCATTGGAAGAGAGAAGAATCAAATCAGGTGTGGCTGGTGACTGTAGATACCCAGGACAAGGTACCCCCCCTAGCACTCCAGCACCCGAAACGCCCACTGTAGGGGAATATCTCCAGGGCTCCAGGGCTATAATACCCAACCAACCTTATGCAATGCAATGCATGGCCGGGGCATGGCATGGCATGGCATGTGAAGCACGAGCTGCCTCCCCCGAGCCAACGAGAATGACGAGGCTTTTCGCAAGGCTTCCTTGATGGGATGAGATTATCTTGATGCATCTACATGTTATTTCCATTTTTGGCATTATTCCTTCATCTACTTGTCCAAACCGTTTTCGTCGTTGCAAAGTACCAAGTACCGCCTTTGCTAAGTAACGTCAAAATCCATCCTTCAAACCCTCCCTCATGACATGAATGACCCCGCCACCCCTCATTTGAATACTTACCTACTTGAACCATCCATCCACCATCCACCATCCACCATCAGATTCAGATCAGCCCTCCCAGTTTGCCGGTCTATCCAGTTCCATCGTCATTGCATCGCCTAAACCTGCCTGAGGTAGTAGCACTTGTTTAGAGGCTTCCCTCCATGGTTCGTTCCAGCTACTAGACGGGACAAAGACATCATTATCTCATTTTCCACCTCCATATCCGTCCAAACTCTCCCCCGCCTCATTTATTAAAATTCATCAACAATTCAATCGCCTCTGCTGATCTTTTACAAGTGCCCGGCTTTGGCGTCTTGGCAGTCTCTTCGACCCTGCGCATCAATTTCCATTTTCTACTCCTCCTTCATTCTATCTTCGTCTCTTGCTCGAACCATTGTCAGAGGCAAGGATCATAATCATAATCAATTAAATCAAGCACTCCATCAATCATGACTGTAACTACTCATGACGAGCCTTCGTCGTCCTCGACCTCCAGCCAGTCCTCACAAGACGACGATCACCACCAAGACACCAACGGCCAGGATGAGCACAAAGAGAAGCAACCACCCGGCGGCTTCGACACCACGCCGCTCCCGGATGCGCCCCAGGGATACACGGTCCGCTTCATCTTTCACTCCGCAAAGGACTTGCCCGTCGCCGATTTCCACACTGGCTCCTCGGATCCCTACGTATTCGCTACTCTCAAGGGGACACAGCCCAAGAGGCACAAGGAAGATCCGGATCTGACGCACAGGACCGAAACCAAGCGTCGCACCCTCGAACCTGTCTGGGACGACGAATGGGTCGTCGCCAACGTGCCCCCCACCGGCTTCTCGCTCAAGTGTCGCATGTACGACGAAGATGCCGCCGACAAAGATGACAGACTGGGAAATGTCACCATCAAGGTAGATCAAGTCTCTGAGAATTGGGACGGCATTCCTGCGCCGGGAAAAGAGTTTTCAGCAAAGAAGCGCGTTATGAGCAAGCGCGCATACCTCCTCAAGGGTCTGTCAAACGCCGTCCATGGAGGTCACATCACCCCCAAGCTGCGCGTTAGCATACAGGTCCTCGGCAAGTCCCCTCCCCCCTTTGCGCAAATGTGCACTGTCGGTCCGACGAATTGGATCAAACACTACAGCCCCATGATTGGTCGTCTCATTGGCACAAAGGTCAATACGGATGAGCACGACGATGAAAAGGGTGACAGTGGCGAGGACAACAGCAGGAGTCAGAAATATGAGTAAGTCTTGGCCGCAACCCAATAACCTGCCTGATACGACCGCTGACTGGTGCCGAATAGCTTCCAAGCCAATGAGATTCAGTTCCAAGGTCCTGTCCCGTCAAAAATGTATCATCGATATGTCGAATTTAGACCCATCATCGGCTCTTTATTTGCATCCACTGGTATTCGCGGTAAAATTCTAAACAAGGCCTTGCACAAGCAGCATAATCGCGTCTACAATTTCGATAGCTCAACCGAGTATGGAATCTTTAAGCCGTGCTCCGAGGAGGCGTCTTTGCAGTTTCTCAGAATGGCCCACTTTGACGAGGGAGGCCGCGTCTTCACATACGTTTTGTCTCTGGATGGACAGCTTCGATTCACCGAGACGGGTAAAGAGTTTGGTATTGACCTGCTCAGCAAGCACACCATGCACGCGGATGCAGAAAAGTACATTGCTTGCTCAGGAGAATTCTTCATCAGGAGGTTGCAGCACCCCGACGGGAGCGACGATCCGGAGCCCAAGGAAAAGACACATCCGGCGGACGAGATAGCTGGTGGTCCCCCTTTGCAGGCTCCACCACCCAATCCAGCATTCTACCAGCTATACATTGACAATGAGTCCGGCACATACCGCCCCGACAAGTCCATCCTCCCGGATCTCAAGCAATTCTTGGAGAAGAACTTGCCCGGTCTTGGCATCGTAGCCATGAGCGTCGACGACGATCGCCTCCAGGAGCTCAAGGAAGAGCAGCGCAACATCAAGAAGAAGGAGGGCAAGATTATGCACGTCGTCATGAACAACAGTTCCAGCGATAGTCTCAGCTCGGTCGAGAGCGAGCTAAACGCGCGGGACCACACGTGGGAACTCGGGCAGAAGAGCAAAAGGGAGGCTGCGTACGCGGCTTTGATGAAACCGGATTCGGAGCACCTCAAGGATGCGGCCAAGGCTATTCTTCCGCATAGGGAGAAGAAAGAGGTGGGAAAAAAGTGAGGGAGAAAGAGAATGGGATGATGTGAATGAAATGAATGAATCGCTGTTTTTATTGTTTTTTGAGTATTGGTTATTTTTATATGTGATTTCCTAATATGATACCACTCACTTGGATACCGGTCATGAAATATCATACTATTTCCCGTTTATTCATCATCGTGAAATTGTAGTGATTTATAGCTTGGTGCTGAGAGATACCCATGTACTCGAACACCTCGCCAGTTCCACCCCATGCTCATCCCTAACCTCACATCGTATCCTCGTCTTGCGCCCCTCGGTCCCTTCTATCCATGCATTGACGACTACCTCGCCCACTTTCACGGGCTTTATGAATTTAATCTCCAAGCCGCCGGTTAAGCTGGCGGATTGGAATACGAGACCGGACTTGTTGAGCGAGGTGTTTATGTCGTGAAGCGAGCCCATGGACTCGTCTGCCATGGTCATGATCATGCCCCCGTGGATGATGTTGTGATACCCAACCAGGCCCTCCCCCAAGGAAAAGAGCGAAGATACACGCGTGATGGGCCTAGAAGGATCACGTACATGCTCCTCATCCTCCGGGTGGAAATAGCACAGCATGTGTTTCAGGCCGCGGGTGCCGGCGCGGAGTGTGTTGCCGAGGAACTGGTCGTGCGTGTCGGAGAGGGGGTTGACGCATTGGGGGATAAAGGGGACGGAGTCCCGGAGGAGAGCGGCGGTCCAGGGGATGGAGGAGAAGTGGGAGAGGGCGGAGGGGTAGAGGTCTGGGTGGGTGGAGGGGGGGAGGAGGTTGAGGGTTGGGCAGAGGAGGCGGTTGAGGGGGGTGAGGAGGAGTTTGTCGGTGGTGGTGTCTTTTGTGGAGGGCATGGTTGATGATTGATAATTGAGAATGGTGATTAGTTATGGATTGAGTGAACAAATGAGTGAAGTTGAATTGAGTCGAATTGGGAATGTTGATCAATTGAGTAAAGGTGAATGAGGTTGAATGAGGTGAGAGGTGTAGTTTACGAGTTTCATGGCAGAGCGAGGCGAGATGGAAACGCGTCGATGTTCCGCGGGTGAATTAATCGCTGTACAAATACACAGTAGTGTTAACAAGATGATGTCAGCAAGCGTTGCAATTACGGTGTTGATTATCCAGCTGCATCTCCGACATGTAACTCTACCTGTCAGCGATGCGAAGGATGACATTCTTTGCCATATCTTGTTTCGTCGCAGTGCAATGTTGATAGCATTCTTTAAGAATATGCATGATTGTTACTGCGCAGGTAATTTATACACTTCAATTGAGAGCAGGAGGCCTTTAGTAGTGGTTAGTATTATAATAATCAGGGACATGCTCAAATGGAAGTTCAAACATATGTTGATATCATCTAAAACGCACTGTAAGCCTCAACTTACATGGAACTAATAACCTCGGCAAATAACCCTGGCGTGTCTTGTCAGACATCTGGGAGAATGCCAAGTTTGCCAACTACATCCCCAGCTGTCAAATTCCGATGGAATAGAAACTAGTCATCCGGACCTGAAATTGGCATCTAGAATTTGATCATGAGTAAGAAAATGAGGGATTATGTATGGTATCGTTCTCGGTCTTTTGTATGATGTTGAAGAGGCAGTAAATCGGTGACATATCTACTCATCTGTTCCTCTTGAGATGCCATCGAGCATAAGCACACTCACAACACTAAGACAGCTGTGATGGCCTCACCTACATGAAATAACCAAAGGTTAGCTTATTGAACTGAGATTGCTTCAAAGGTGCATACTAGCACTCACACTATTGACACTCCAATATCCCAGCATAGAGTCGTAAATTCGCCTACCAATGGGATCAAAAATGGAGTCCCATCTAGGCCACCATCGGTCACCCCCACCAAGAGCATGCGTGGGACTTTTTTTTTCTTTTTTGTCACCACATGCCTGACCAGCCATGCTGCAGCAGCAGAAACAGGTTGAAGCCCCTCATATATGCATCTGGGCATGCAAGGAGAGCGTCAAGGGCCCACAGGCCTGCCTCTTCTCCTGTCTCCGTTTGGCTGGACTTCCCGTGCAGCGACGACAAGGGGGCATGATTGAGACACACCCCGCCACCCGGGAGATGGAGTTTCCGAGATGCCCTGGACATTGGGTTTGATCAGAGCTGAGTCCATCTGTCAAAAAGGTTCAGCTATCTGTGGTGATTTGTAGACATGTTACACAGACTCTGGGGCTGCGGAAGCTGCAGGTGTGCAGTATAAATACCCCTTCTTTCGGCTGTTATGTAAATTGCCTAGACAAAGTAAGCAAAGGCACACCAGCGATAAACAGCTCGAAGCAATTGGGCTATTCAAATCTTCTCCTCCGTCTCGGATATACCTGACTTATCAAAATGGCCAACAAACATGTTGATTACGGTGAGCTCAGAGTCACCATGACCTCTGACTACTACTTCATTTGGTCGGACAGAACACCGGCGCCAACAAGAACGTCACTTTCTATCGTCCAAAGAGATTTGACGGATGGTGCGGTCAATAGAAGAGTCTTTGGTGGACTTTGAATTGGCAGTAGAATATTTCGGCATCCGAACCAACTAGGCGAAGATGGGAGAAGCTAAAAGCCATCCAGAATGGCGAATGTGTACCAAGGCCAATGATGGGTTAAGGAGAGATTTAGGCGTGTTTCGGTGAGGATGAAAGTGAATCACTGATGAAATATAACAACAGACTGTCCTCAGTTTTGGTTCAAGGTGAACAGATACAGGTTAGTGCTTGTGTCAACTGCTGGTGGGTGGTAGACAGAAGTCGCCAGCTGCAGTCAACTGCCATCCAGACCACCTGCCTTGCGTTGAACTGCAAACCTGCACATGACTTGGGTCAGTCTGTTGAACTCGTCACCTTCACATTTTCCTCTTTAATCATCACCATCGCGGCTACAATCTGAACAATTTTTAGAGAGCCCTGAGTCACATTCGTTTACCCTCTCCCAGCGATCTATCGAATCATCGACCTTCCAACGACCCAGCAAAAAGGGAACCTACCCCTCAACTACGACGACTGCTACCAAGGCCATCATCACGATTGTAATCACCGCTGCAATATCTCACGATGCATCTGCCAGAGGACGATACGAGCGGGTCGACTCTAACCCCCCATCAGATCAAGGTCCTCATCACGATCGAGCGGGCTGGTGCCGGCCTCTCCATGGGAGCCATTGCTCTGACTGTGCTCTCATTCATATTCTTCAGGAAGCTTCGCACGACACCAAACCTCTTTCTCGTTTTTGCATCCATCGCAAACGCGGGCGCAAGTATCGCATCCATGATGGGATACGATGGTCTTGTCAGGGGAGAGAACTCTGCTCTCTGCCAGGTACAAGGCTTCATCTTTGAATGGTATGTTGCCTCCCACCCCAAGCAGTTCATACAACTAATAACTGACATATTCGATCAGGTTTATGCAGTCTGATCCGTGGTGGTCATTCGCCATGGCTGTCAATGTCTTCCTCGTCTTCTTCTGCAACGCCGACCCGACCTCGTTTCGAAAGTACATCTGGGTCTACTGCCTCATCTGCTTCGGCGGCCCCATGATACCAGCCATTGTTCTAGTCTCCATCCGCGATGATCCTCGAGGACCCATCTTCGGAAACGCTGCAGTAAGCAACTCGGGTCCTGGAGCCCATACTTTTCCAAGGTACTAACGAACTGTTGTAGATGTGGTGCTGGATCGGCAATAACTGGAGCCTGGTTCGCCTCTATGCGTACTACATCCCCATATGGATTTGCATCTTGCTTTCCATTCTCATCTATGTTGCTGTTGGTTTCCACGTTTTCCGTCAGCGAAATCAGTTGCGAAATATTGTGCTCCACGGTACCAAGGAGAGTGGCAGGACTTGCTCGGCGGCTGGCAGCGTTGAAGGTGACTCTGTGGAAGAGGTAATATTGACTTGACCATCGCTTCGCTCCTCTTGACTGACCTTGTCCCAGAATAGCGTTGCCAAGCAGCCAGACGCCTATGCGACCGCCATTACCGAAGTTCAAGTTACTTCACATCTGCCCGAATCCGACTCCCGTGGGCTTCCATTAATGCTACCGCCCACCCATACAACGTCCATAGTCGGTCGCGGTCGATCATGGGTAGATATTCAGGAAGACGACCATACAGTCAACCTGAGCCGCATTCCCCAACCTATTGAAACGACGTGTTCTTCAGATCATCGATCTCTCCCAGCTGTTACGGTATTTAACAGGCTACGGGCAGTGACTTCGAGCGCTTCATTAAAGCTCAAACAGCTTGACCCAATCAAGATGGCCTACTTGCGCACAAGCTTCATCTTCGGGTTTGCCATTCTGATTACTTGGATCCCCAGTTCCATAAACAGGGTGTATAGCCTGACACACGATGGTCGCGTAAGCTATCATCTGAGTATTGCGAGTGGTTGTGTACTTCCGTTACAGGGAGTATGGAACATGAGCATCTACTTTATCACAAGCGCAAGACTCGTCCGCGAAGAATTTCACGCCATTAGAGCAATGATGCAGAATAAAGGGGGCAAAGGCAATAGCTTTGGAGACATTGAACGACTAGACAGCAGGCTGAACATTGTGGGCTACGAAAATCAGCACACGTTTGAAGGCTGCAGGACAAGCCGAAAGGCATCCAACGCGAGTCCTTTTGAGATGGACGAGGTGGAACTCGATAGTCGGGTCACTTTCGCGAAGAGCTCCATTTGAAGCTGGTACCTCGCGTTTGCTTGTTGATTTCATTTTGAGATTTCGTAGCTGTCATGCTTGGTCAAATTCCGACTATATGCATGGAATAATAGAGGAAAGCATGAGCTACGAGTTTCATTCAATGCAATGGGTATGTTTAGTGGAGAATAAAGAGACATTGGCTGACATGAACTGTCAATACCTTGAAGGAGGCCATGATTACAAGGCAACATTAATATGCAATGTATATAAGTCATAGGAGAAATGCAACTATGTATGCAACTGGTGGATTCAATACTCTGTTCTGTCCATCCAGAATCCTGAATCGAATACTCGATCAGATACCACCAGATATGTATAATGAATACACAATTAATAACTAGACATTCCGAACTGGAAGCGAATCGCTTCTCTTTAGAGACAGTTTCTTGGTCAGCGAGTTCTTGCATGTTCCCGAGGCCGCAAATTCGTTCAGATTCCGCAGTGTACAGTCGGCAATCTCAGTCAAGGCCTCTTCAGTGAAAAAGGCCTGATGGCCAGTGACGATGACATTGTGAAAGGTCATGAGTCTCATCAAGACGTCATCGTGAATGACTTTATCAGAGTGATCGTCATAGAATAGAGAGCCTTCTCCCTCGTACACATCGAGAGCCACACCACCAAGATGCTCAGTCTTTAGCGCCCGGATGACGGCTCTTGTATCGATGAGGCCGCCCCTGGATGTGTTTACCAGCATGACGCCGGGTTTCATCTTGGATATGGCGGTGTCGTTGATGATGTGTCGGGTGCTGTCCATGAGGGGACAGTGCAGGCTGATGATGTCGCACTCTGACAGCACATGGTCGAGTTCTTTGTACTCTCCGAATTCTTTGAAGGCGTCGTTGGGGAAAGGGTCGTGGGCGACGACTCGACAACCAAACCCTTTCATAATTCGAGCCGTCGCCACGCCAATCTTTCCCGTGCCAATGATGCCGACGGTTTTGCCGTGCAAGGTGCGGCCAAGCAGACCATGGAGGGCAAAGTTGCCCTCGCGAACACGATTGTAGGCGCGGTGCGTGTTGCGATTGAGGGTCTGGATGAGGGCGACGGCGAATTCCGCGACGGCCTCTGGGGAGTAGGAAGGGACGTTAGCGACCATGATGCCGGCCTTTTCGGCGGCGTCGAGGTCGACTTGGTTGAAGCCGGCGCAGCGGAGGAGGATGGCTTTGACGCCTAGCTTGGAGAGCGCATGGATGACGGAGGTCTTGAGGGAGTCGTTTACGAAGGCGCAGACGGCGTCGGCACCGCTGGCGAGGGGGGCTGTGTCGTCATCGAGGCGGAATTCATGGTAGGTGATGTCAATTGCGGTGCTGGTGCTGCCATTGGAGAGGGCTGCGAGTCCAACGTCGAGATACTTTTTGTCATAGGGCTTGGTGGAGAAGACGGCGAGTTTCATGTTGGGCAAAATGACTGGGAGGAGTATTGACGAAGAAGAGGTGTTGGAAGGGGACGAAGAGGAAGATGAAAAGGAAGAAGATAGAAGAGGAACATATAAATAAGGATGAAAGAGAAGATATAAGTGAGGATGAAAGAGAGAGAAAAGAATTGAGATGGAGTTTTGAGGGCTTGACTGTCGTGATGGTGGTATTCGAGTGAGTGAGGAGTTGAGTGATGCCTTTTGATCCACAAGACAAAGTTCATTACCATGTTGATGATGTTTGCGAGGTACGATGCATGCACACCCAGCTTATAAGGTGTGTTTGTAGCATCCTAGCTGGTTTGTTAATAAGACCACAAATGTTGCCTGTGCAAACAGCTGTTGAGGTCTGGTATGATTGGCCTGTTTTGAAGAGTTGACGTAGCCACCCCGTGGGTGCGGGTACCAGCTACGTGAAGTGGGGAGTTCATACACGGCTATCTTAATTAAGTGACATGTGAGGGGAAGGAACTTTGAAGGATGATAATGGTTCGACTACCTGATGATAAAATACGAAGCGTACTCCATAGAGGGTTAGCTGGAAGGGGAGGGGTATAAAGACTGCTGTCGTCATTGTAGATGTAGTGGCAGTGGTGTAAGTGAGTACTGAATGTGGCTGAAGCCTCAGTCTTGGTATATGAAAGCTGGAAAGGAACATGCAAAGTAATGTTTAAGGAAAGGAATAATTCAAAAAACGAGAGGAACAAGTCGTAGTACCAGGATAATTGAAGTTGGGGTTCGGACTAGGAACGGAAGACTTTATGGGTAGATCCATGGATGCTAGTAAGTGAGCGACTCTCATCGTCTCTGTATAGGGTAACATATTCCCAGGGGGTGTTGGGGTCATCTACCACAGCACTCAATCCTACAACATAAATTCCTAGAGCAACATCACTTGATGGAACGTAATGGGAAGAAAAGACAGAAAAAAGAAAAAGAACAGTTAGTAAAAATGAAGTAAAAGTGAATAAAGACAAATGGTCTGTGCGTGGATGCACATCAACGGTCCATCTGCCTTGCATTGCACTGCACTGCACTTACTTGCACCACCCAAAAGTCAAGGCGACAGTCATTCGACCTGCCAGCTTAAAGGTTCTCACTTTAACAAACATCAGTGAAGCTGCATTGCCGCTTCTATTCTTCTCCATTCACTCCTTCTTCCTTGAAGAATTCTTTCTCTTGCCGGATTATACCCTGTATCCTGTCATTGACAATTCTCTTGACCAGATGGAACCGTGGTTGACTTGGTCTCACACAATCATCTCCTCTTGCTTTGTTTGCATCCACAAGTGACCAAACAAATTGCAACTTTTTTTTTTGCAGCGCAACACAAGCTTTTTTTCTTCTTTCTTTCTTCTTGATCTGAGGATAATGATTGCTTTTCCTCAAGATACTGTTGCTCCCATCTTGTCTCGCATCATGAGTTCTTCTACACCCAAGACGTGGTCCAGTGTCCTCAGGGCCAGCTCTGGTTCCGAGGAGACGGCTGGCCAGAACAGCCCTACCCCATCGGTAACCAACACTCCCTCCCCGGAATACTTTACCGCCACGAGATGATTCATACATCTGACGTGATACAGGACGCCGGAACCTTGCCGGACCAAAAGGTGCTTCGAAACCACTCCTTCCAACTCGTCAAGCTCCAGAGCGAGCTCCACGAACTTCGCGCCCAGCGGGTAAAGGACGTCCAGCAGCATGCCAAGCTGGTGACCGAGCTGCAAGACCTCTACGGCAGCATGGCGCAGCTTAAGGGCAAGTTAGCTGACCTGACGATGGAATTGCACGCCTTGAAGGACACGTCGCCGCAGCCTCGGTATGCCACCCCCTGCCCGCCAGTGAGGCCGCCGCCGGGTCTCCAGGAGCGCTGGAACGGAAACGTGAATGCGGTCAATGGTGCGGCTAGCCCTCAGAAGAAACAGCTCGAGGAGGGACGGTTGTCGCCTGTTTCGCATGATGATGACGATATCGAAGCTTTGGCGGACAAGTTCCTCAAGGAGCAGCGACCACATCTTATCCAAGCTCTGGTAAGTCGTTTGCAAAATGAACCACACAAAAACCCTTATACTAATATTCTGTATTAGAAGGATGTCGCAAACAACAGCAATTACCAAGGCGGGGGGATTCAAGCCCATGGCCCAGGTGAGCTCCATGCTGGTGCGAACCACTTGTCTGTCGAGTCTCCTGTTAAGATGAATCCCATTAAGCAAGAGCCGCCTGAAACGCCCGTCAAGTTCAGTGCCAGCGCCGAGAAGCCCCCGCAGGCATTAAGCGACCTATTTAGAGAAAAGCTTGCGAACAGCCATGATCAGCAGGTCGGACATCCGACGCAATCTGGTAGCGATGAAGGTGGTGTTGGGGCTGAAGGGTATGTGGGTTGAGCTTGATGGATGCATGATGGAATGGTCACTTTGTTAGCATTCAGTTGCCTTGTTCTTATTTGATGAGATGAACGGAAATAACTGAGCTGTTAAATCTATAAACTTGAAGTTTGGTAACATTCCACTAAACTAAGAAATCGCCCCTGAACCCATCCCCCATCTTGTGCTCCATCCCGGACAGAGACCTATTTTATATCCGTTACTGTATTCAAGTTTTTCTACGACCATGTAAATATCTTCTAATGTCTCATAACCCCTTTACATCCTTTGATATGTCCCGTGTATGGTATAATCCTTCTTTGGCCCATTGACCGTATACTCTATATTCCACCGGCTCAAATTCACCGCGTTAAACGCAAAATCGTACTTGACGTCGTAGTAATCATCGATGCACAGATGCCCTGCCTTTGCGGGCCATCCCTTACCGCCGTTTCCGTCTCTACTACTACTGGCGCTCTTGTTCGGCTGCGTAAACTCAATCTCGTGGAAGAGGTAGTCTGCGCGGTTGGCGTCGTCTGTGCGGGCGAACCAGACGCTTATGCAGTCTGTTCTGGGGTGGTAGCGCCAGATGTAGCGTCTTGTGGCTTTGAAGCCGAAGCCGGATGTTGTTTTGAATTCGCCGTCTTCGATGTAGAGGTACTCTAGCGCCATGCCGTCGTCATCGTCATCCGGGGTAGCGGGCGTGCCGTCGATGGCGCACTGGATGCCGTCGGGGGTTTGCTGGCGGAGGAGGAATTGGGCGGTGCCGGTAAAGGTACCGCTGGGGTGGGAGGGTAGTTTGCTGGTGAGGTGGCGCTCCAGGCGCCAGGGGCCGAGGAGGCTTCTGAAGACGGCGCGGGCGACGAAGCGCGGGGTGGTGAGGGCTTCGAGGGTGAGGTCGCGGGTGGATAGGAGGGAGGTTTGGGATTCTTGCCTGGCTTGGGGGTCGTCGTTGGGGGAGGTGTAGCGGGAGGGGGTGAGCATGTCGAGGGGGAGGTTGTTTCGGGAGAGGGCGGGGGTGTTGGGGACCAAGGGGGGGTGGATCTCCATGGAGAGGGCTTGGGAGAATTCTTGTATGAGGTATAGGTAGTCGCCCATGGGGAATTGGGAGAGGCGGGGGTCACCGCGCAGAGAGAGGGTTCGACTGATGGACTCGTCGGATTGGAGTTTCTGCTGGATGGACTGGGAGATGGGGCTATTTTTGTCACCGGACCAGAGCTCTGTGAGGAAGCGGGCTTGCATTTGCATGACGCCCCAGTAAGGGGATCGATAGAAACCTACGAAGCCTAGGTTGGGGATATCTGGGTGGTGAGTACCGTGGAATGCAAGCGTCAATGCCTGATTTGGATATTCGGGCGCGTGCTGCAGTGTCTTGAGTACATCCTCGGGGAGGAAATCAACGCAAGGTGATGGATCGAAGCCTGTCGCGAGAACCACGGCGGCAATGTCATCAATCTTTGAGCCTCCGCGAAGTAGTGTGGCAACGTCGTCCTTGAAGGCGGCCACATTTCCCATGGATAGACTAATGGTGCCGGATCGAACAAAGTCGCAGTACCAGTCGCTCACAGCTAGATAAGGTGGTTGAGATATGTGTTTCTCACCGGGTTGTAGAAGAGGCGAAAAGTCGGATTGATCACCTAGAGTTGCTTCAAACATACCATGGACCGTTTCGGCGACTTCTTCTGTGATGTGACCTTGGGTGTTTGTTAATTGACCGAGTCGGTTATTGAGATTGTAGGATGAAAAGTCCAGGGGTAAAAATGAGGGTGTTGAGGAACTTGGCTGCCATGAATTAGTTGGTGAGGTGTGAGGGGGGATGAATGATAGATGTCAACTCACCTCTGGACTGGTGTACAAGGGAAATACCCAAACAGGACGTTGAATGACATGTTGAATAGAGTACTTGTCAATGTTGGGAACATCAAAGTCTTGCGGAGAGTTGACGGCGGAGGACAAGTGTAGCGCAATGGTGCCGGCCGTTTCGACGCCAGACATTTGGCCGCCTATGACAAGAATCTTTCCTCCATTGCGTGGCTCGATCCCCAAGAGGCTCTTCAGGTCTCTGTACTGAGCGCTGTGAATGACGGGAACCGAAGTGGATGGATTCTGGAAGCATTCCGGGATGATGTGCTTGCCAAAGTAGCCAGAGGCGATGAGGAGGTAGTCAAAGTCCCGCGTCTCTTCCTTGGCTTCGGATTTGATCTGGATCTTCCAGCCATCTTGACCCCGTCTCTCGGCCTTTGTGATTCGACTCCCCAGATGAAGCTCAAAATCCGGATGACTCTTCAAGTACCTGTCGAGATAGCGCTCAAGGTATTTGCCAACCATCCACGCACGAGGAAATTGCGGTGCACTATCCTCCCACGCGAGGTCGCTAAACTGCACCGTATGCTTGCTCTGGTTGGCGACCATGAGGGGATGCACCTGGCGTCCATTATCCGTCTTGGAGGTCGGCCACAGACCCCCAATCTCATCCTGGGTGTCAAAGAGGGAGACCTTGAAGGCTCCGTGGGGTGCGTTGTGGAGGAGGGTCTTTGCGGCGACGAGGCCGGACGGACCAGCGCCTGGGATTGGGGATGAATGACTGAGCCTATGATGCCATGGGGGGGGGGGGGGGGGTATATCCAATTTCGCAGAGGAGCTACTCACCGACGATGCAAACAGACTTTGACATGGCGCGACGCAAGGTGTGCCGGCTGAGGTACATGTAATTTGTAAGGGTGAAATGGAGATGGAGGATCTGTGATTCAAGTGGGGGTGGAGATGGCATGGATGAGTGAGCTGAATGCAACCGACTGTATCCAGTACCAAAACTGAATAAATCCGCAAAGTCCACTAGCTGAGTCTGAAATCACTGAATTGCTACTCAGTTTTCTCTCTCTTCTTTTTTTATTTTATTTTATTTTAGTTTATTCACACAATACGAGTATTTTTGCTCCCAACGCCGTTCTTAAACGGAACTGCCTCGGAATGCGGAAAGCTTCGGACTTTATGTAATGGTGTGATGACGTAATCATAAATAAGACTGTCGAGGAACGAAACCTGTCGTCTTCTCATTCCCAGATCAATCCTATATCTGATCTTTGATTCACTTTAGGTAATTGAGCATTATGATCTATGGGTATTATATCTCATGCCTCGGTTCGTAATAAAATAAGTCTATATCCTTGACCATATTCTCACATATTTCGGAGTTAATATGCAAGTGCACGGCTGCTGAGAAATACAACACTTTAATAATGGATGTCTTAGTTTCCGCTGGAGCTTTCCATGAAGTGCCCGCTCATCAACCCCGCCCCCGCTCTGGATCAGTACAGGGGCGCTCCAGTAGAGGCAATCCAGCGCAACGCTGTCGTCATGTCTTAGTTGCGTCATTCCAGTGCAGTCTTTCACACTCTGCCATCTTCAATCTGATGTCTTAGGCTCAATCTCATTCTTATAATAAGCCTGCATCTCCCGTGAAGCCTAAACGTCTTCATCCTCAGCTCAATCAATTCAACTCACCCATTGTAATTTGCATCAACCAACCTTCATCATGCCTTCTCATCACGTCCTTCTCCTCGGTGGCCACGGCCAGATTGCCCAATTCCTCACTCCCCTTCTCCTCAAGCGATCTTGGACCGTCACCAGCGTCATTCGCCAAAAGGAGCAAGTTCCTGCCATTGAGAAGCTCGGAAGCGGTTTGCCTGGCAAGCTCAATGTCTTGGTCCGCAGCATCGAAGTCACCAGCGACGAGGAGGCCAATGGCATCATCGATGAAGTCAAGCCCGACTATGTCGCCTGGAGTGCAGGTTTGTATACATCAAGTATCTCTATGCTCAATCACATATGCTAATAGTCTCTAGGTGCCGGAGGCAAGGGTGGTGCTGAGAGGGTATGATTATATCTCATCATAAACAACATGACCTCGTACTAACAAACAGCCTAGACTTACAAGGTTGACCGCGACGCCGCCAGTCACTTTGCTCGTGCCGCTGCCGCCAACTCCTCCATCGCTCGATTCCTCCTCATCTCTTACAACGGCTCTCGTCGCAAGGGTGCTTCTTGGTGGCCCGCAGGCGAATGGGACGATTATCACAAGAAGATCAACTTTGGCGTCCTTGCGGACTACTACCAGGCCAAGATTTCAGCCGACGAGGCCTTTTATGAGGCTACCAAGAAGAGCTCAAACTTTGTTGGCATCAATTTGAGACCCGGACATTTGATAGACGAACCTGCCGGCAAGGTTACCCTAGGAAAGACCAACCTCAAGGGCAGTGTTCCCCGAGAGACGGTGGCTCAGGTCGCGGATGCATTGCTAGCTGCAGACGATTTGAAGAGTGGCTGGATCGATCTTCTGCAGGGCGATGATGCGATTGATGCTGCTGTGGGCAAGGTTGTCCAAGATGGCATTGATACGGCCGAAGGAGAGCATATTTATGAGAGCAAATAGGGGTCCCTGAGTTTGGATATGTTCATCTCTCGATTATGATCTAAATACAAGGTGATTCATATTCACTAGTGCATTCCTATCTTACCATCTCTTTGCAATAATCGGTGGACTTTTCAGGTCTTCACTTGCAAACATTCGGGACGGTTTGTCTGTATGAGTGCTAAAGAAGAACCACTTGCCTCTACATCGCTCATACCAGAATGCTGATATCAGGACTAGGCCGAGCTCTCGTAGCACAATGACTTGATGATGATTTACAGTCCAAATCCTACATAGAGAAGAGAAGCCACCACATCTGCATACAACGGCCATTACACAGCCAAAGCGGGAGGCCCACTTCAGCAATTATGACTGTAGCACTGATTTCCACACCAGCAAGGATATCTAACCCCGCTTTCACTCTACACACACTCCAGTGCAGCTAGAGATGAGAGCTCTAGATCTTCATGCATCATTTATCCACCATCCATGTCTTGTCGTTACTAATTTTACACTCTAGACTGAAAATGATACCATGTTCCTGTGGCCGGCAATTCAAGTCCAAGAGCAGCCTAGCCCAGCATCAAGCCGATAAAGCTCGAAACATCAACAACAGCACTGATGCAGTGTGTCAACCATCACCAACGGTAGAGACACAGCCGGCTGGCAAAATGCCAGCTAGCCGTGCCCTACGTGAGGCTTGGATGTGGAAAAATGTAAATCGCAATCTGATTCAGAGCATCAACACTTCCACAATTCAACCGTCCGCCGTTCCGGTCAGCAGTGCTGCAGGATATAAATTGGTGTGCAGTTATAGCTGGCAAAATGGCAAAGCGCCCATACTGAATATACCCGGTACGGTGTTCCAACTTCCATGGCTGCTCTGATCAGTGCTGACTTCATTAGGCTCTACACCTCTATGGCGTGGACACCCCTTGCCCATCACTTTGCCATGCGACAAGGGCGTCTATTTTGTAGACCAGAATGCTTCCCGTGTTCCGCATTACCGATTTGAGCCACTCTTTCGATCTACAGCCATCATAGCACCGGAATTCCGGTTTGACAATGTGGACGTCGTGTCCAACCGCAACAGTCTCAGAAAATTGCTCGACTTTTGCGCCGGGCGTTCCAAGGATAGTTTCCGAATCGATCTCATGCTCGTCCACAACACGCTATTCATCGAGCGTCGCGAAAAAAACGTCCGCGATCTTATTAGGGGAACGCAAAACTCGGGATGGGGCCACAGCTTCGAGCAGACGTTTACCAAGTTTGCTCCCGGGACAGAGGGCAGCACGGGTTACCATCGCGCCCTGCACTACCCGCTCGGAGACCTTCGATGTGTCGTGCAATTTGAGATTGACGCCTTCTATGAGGATGGAAAGAAAAATGAGGACGATGAATCCATCACTTTGCCCATGGCGAGATTGTCGTTAAAGGAACAGCCGGAAGCAGATGCTTTGCAATCTCAAGCACGTAAATCGTCCAAAAAGACAATTCTAATGCCCCAAACCACAGCAGCAGAAATTAAGACATCACTGAAGCCTAAGAACATTGGCCAGTACATACCCCAGCTCTGGTTCGGCCGGACACCCTGGCTCATCGTGGGTCGCCATGACAATGGTACCTTTAAAGAGGTCAAGATTACAGATGCCGCCGCCCAGTTTGGGGACTGGGAAACTAGGCATCAGACTGAGTTGCAGAAGCTGGTGGTTGTCCTAGCGCAGCTGCGGGAGGCCGTTAGAAAGAATGGAGGGAAAAGATGCATCGCGATTTATGAGCGAAAGGAAAAACCGCAGGAGATTAAGGTTCTTGAGTCCAAGGAGGATAAAAAGGCGTTGCCGGAGAAATGGATTTCTAGATTTTGGACTTGCACAGACAAATGATGGGAAAGGATAGCTAATCATAGCCTTAGAGCTGTTATAAGGATCATTATTATCGTGCCTGCCGTGGAAAACTGGCCGAGGTTGATTTTAGGGAGCGTCAGGCCATCCCTGATCCTATACAATCGACGGTTTTGCAAAGAAATCGTCAATGTCAGTGATAGCAAAGAAACCGTATACTGTTCCGAATAGTTTGCTATAGTGCATAATACGCCTAGAGTGGATTGACGGGTGGGATCTGTGGGGCAAAGGTAAAACATCAAAGATCTGTGCCAGCATCAGATCCGGGGCTAGTATAAAGTCTTGGTCTTACAGAGCCCGATTCTGGTAACACTTGCTAGGCCTCGGCCTCCGCGTTCGCAGCGACCCCCGCTGTCCTGACTCCTGGGGCTGTGATGCTACGAACCCTTTGTCTTACCTCATCCCGCAGATGCATATACACACTCAAGATACATGAGATCAAGTCTATACACCCATCAATTGGTATATTCCAGTAAGCAGGGGGGGCTGTCTCTACTATGGATCTTTTCGTTCTACACCCGACGTCAGGATTCAGGAGTTATCAACGACTTACCCGAGAGTGAAGATACTCAGTACTACGCAAATTTCTACATCCAACAACGCATCCAGTAGTAGGTCTTTAAGACACTATGTGTAGAAAAATTGTCGCTATACCAGGGAAATAAATATTCGATTTCAGTTAAAGGTCAATGGTTTTGTTGGGGGTTGCCTTGTCGTTTCCCCGCGTGGAGCCCGATCTTGGGCTTCAATCTGCTGGGCAGTCATGCATGTCATCTTCACCGACCACTGTGCGTATGTGGTGCCAGTTGTATCATCGGAGGGGGGTCATGTGCATGCTTCATATTAAGAGCGGCTGAGTGCAGAGTTGAACACGGAATCTGCACTTGACATGGCGCAGCTGACTGGTGACTTGTCGTGTCCGTTATCTCGTTGGCGTTCAAGGCAACTGATGTTTTGCAGGAAGGCAACGATTATCAATCTACATGAATTGGTTTAATATGTCTCAAAACTGTCATTTCAAGGCCGCATGCTTTGTAATCCGTGCAATACTGACGTTTCTGCCCTTTGGCCATTGCCATGCATGTGGCTGAGATGATCCACAGCCCGACGCGTATCTCTGCCTGGTCAATGATTAGGGTCATCGGTATGTTGCTGAGCCTCAATCTTCTCACCACTGTAGATGGCTTGTTACCAAGGTAAGGAGTTTGTATAACGCTATAATATGCCACCCACACTGCCTTGGCTGCCGATTATACGATATGTGCAAAGTTGTATAAGAGCTCATTGCTGTAATTCCACTCTCTTGCCTTGGGTCAAGCATCCACTGCCTTCCATACGATTCATCATGACCCTCTTTCCTTCCTTTCTTGCATTGCTGCTTATGCCTGCCCCCGTAGCAGCGCTCTTCGGAAACACATCGCTGTCAGGCTTTTGGGACGACTTCAATAACAATTTCGCTTCCGACCTTACTCCACTGGTCTCGCTCTTCGGAGAGCAGGTTACCAAGCAATTCTTAACCGAATCGGTTCACATACTAGACAGTTTCCTTTTCTCCATTGCCCCGCTCGGTATCCTCACGGTTCTCGTCTCCGTCATCCGAGTCTGTGGCGGGTCTCTGTTGAAGTCTGTCATAGGGCGGGCTCGAGAGCCTCATGGGCTGGCCGAGGTGGAGCTTTGCTCATCTACAAGCCAAGACGTATGTGAGCTATGGTCGAATGGGGGGATATGTCGAGTGTTTGGCAGACCAAAAATCCTGGAGTTTCTTATCCATGGGGCCATTCAGTCCGAGGACCTCTATCCATCCTTCCAGGATGGGCACCCGAAGGGTCAGCCGCGATGTGGCATAGAATTCACCAAAAATATCCTTAATCCATTGAAGCCAGAACGCAAAGAATCACAAACTTCTGAGAATCTGTCTAGGAAGGGAACAGGATTTGGGAGTTGGGAAGATGTTACACCAGATTATTCGACATGGGGAGGATGGTTCCGAGACAAACTCGACTCTGTCTTCCTTAGGACAAGACCGAGAAAAGAAGGGAACGAAGAAGAAGAAGGAGAAGAAGAAGAATTTATTACTCATCAAGAATCACTATTTAGTCTCCGGAGGACAGCGGATGATACTTATTTAAACATGAACCCAAATTTACGTGTTCCTAGAGTGCCGAGGGAAACCGCATTCGCGACATACCCAAATCTCGCGTTGAACATATCCAGGCACTCATCTACCACAGTCGAACTTGGGCTTCGGATTGCTTGCACCTTCGGCACGTTTCTTCAAGCTAGCTTTCTGGTTTACACGACATGGGCGACTTGGTTCCACCCATCATTCTATGATCAAGGCGAGGGCAGACGACTACTGCCCTTTTTTATCCTGTGCGTCTCTGGCACCCTCATACTGCAATTTGGTATGGGGCTCTCATCCTTACTGATCGACTTCAACTCAAGAGAGCGACGATTCATTAACCGGGCCAAGGATGGTGGAACTGTCATATTTTGGCTTCAACCAGGTGGTCAGAGAGTCGGAGACCAAGAATTCTCCGCATTCGCCTATTCTGAGCCAGCAAGAGAGTACATAACATCTTGGAAGGTTGTCGATGCAAGTCATCAGGTGTCAGAGACATTTGTGTGGCTCGCCATAGCCTTTTCTCTGCTTGGATGGGTCGCCCAATTCATTGGCACACGGGGCTTACATTCTACTATAGCCCTTTATCAGCTCGCGTGCACGATAATCATGTCAATTATCCGTGCCTTAGTTCGCAGCAATAGGTTGAGTGAACAGACAAACCTCTTGCAGACGTTTAACAAGCATGTCGAGGGCCATGAGTTAGACTGGCTTGCTCATACCATCACCGGTCAACAGAAAAGAAACGACGACACCAATCATGGCGACGGTGAGTTATTGAATCCCAACCGCCACTGAGGTGACACTACGAACTAATGAGTATAGTAATTTACATGTCTATGCATGATGCTTTTGATGTATCCGCAACACAGACTCCCTTCCTAGAGCCGGAAATTGCTTCTCGTCGACTCACAAACGGTCTGAGTTATGACATATTCATTCGATCCGATGGAGGCTTTGTGGGTCTTCAGAACCTTGACGAGAATGCCAAGAATCCCTTGTTCGGGCGGGCATGCCAGACAGTAATGACCACTATCGAGGCAAACGATGATTCTCCCGAATCCAGCATAAAGCAGAATCTCGACGACATGATTCAAACTAGAGGTCGTCCTACTGGAAACAGAGTACCTAATCTATCATCATTTACCATGCGCATACGATCAAAATTGGCACATATGACGAGCGAATCAGCACTAGCCCCCGACCAAGTCTGGAACGCGGCTATCAGAAAGACGGCAACGCAACTAAAGTTTTGCATTCAACAATCGGCAGAATATATCTTTTCCCAATCGCAAATACTATCGTGCAAGAACAAGAATGATGCCATATTTTGGACAGCAGTTTGCAAACAGCGATATGCCGATTTGCCGGCTTCGAGAAATCATCTCATCTGCTTTGCCATGTTTCGAGAAAACGGCAAATTAAAAATAGATGTCAACTCCCTCGAAGCCGCAATATCCTTGCTCTATTATTCCATGAAGAAGGAAGCCTATGGAATAATCGAGATGCATGTTGAGCATAAATCTTTCAGAAAGAAGAGGTTTGTTATTGAGCGACACAACCAAGGCGATATCGACCGAATGCTTGAGTACTGGATGCCGGCATGCAACTATGTTAGAGACCCGATTGCTGTGACTGTCGACAAAAGCAATTTATCCATTCCAACTACACTGCAGTTTCTTCGAGAAAAGAAGCAACACGTTAGCAACTCAAATCATCCAAATTGCGAAATGATCACCATGAAGGCCAATAGTACAATCTTGCAGCTGATAGCGCAAGACATCTTCACAATATTCATCGATAGGGTTGCTCTACGTATTGACAAGATTTTGCATGAGTTAACCCTTCGGCCTGTTGAGTTGGTAGGGTCTACAACTCTCATTTCTTCTGGCTTTCGAGATCTCATGAATCGTCATATCGAGACCCTTCTTGGCATACTTGTATCGACCAAAGTCGCCACACGAGAAGAAGCTCTCATGACCATCATTCCGACTCTTTTTAAGAGGGGGAAGCTATCTGGTGTCTATTACCTAATCAGTAACCTCATCTTTCGGGCAGACTCATTCAAGAGGGAGCAGAAATTCAGAGAAAGCGAAAAGATAATTCGAGGATTGCTTGACCTACAATTACCCGCCCTTCATGTCAGGTTGGTCTACTCATTATGCGAACTTTACCGGGAAGAATCACGATGGATCATCAACCAAGGAGAACTTTCAGGGTCAGATCTTGATTGGAAGTATCAACAGATGATGTACGGCATCTCTACGGAAGAAGGAGCGGATACCACTAATATTGATAACACTGAGTGGATCAAAGATTGCTATCGCGATGCTATTTGCCACTTGTTCGTTACCACCGGACGCACAAGCCCCGTTGAAATTATCGGGGTAAATTCCCGAGAAACAAAGGAACATTTGGACGATGAAAAGTTCGAGAGCCTACGACTCGATGGCCTCGAAAGTGACGAAAAGAGACTCCAAATGGCATTGGGTTTATTTGACAGATTCAACCTTACCGGGTCTAGCAGAAGGATAAGATTGCGGCTCTTGCGATGGGCTATTGAATGTGGATGTCTAAGCCTTGTTGAAGATATCTGGAAAGAAGCAAACAATGATGGCGTCGGGTCTGTCTTTATTGGCGATTCCGATGAGGTATTCTGGGCTATTGCCGGTCCCCAAGTTCATCCTACTACGATTGATATCGTCCAATTCCTCATAGGCATAGCCAATCTTGATGTTAAGCTTCCACTTAATGGGGGGAGAGAACGGGCTCCAGCAATACTAACAGAGAAATCATGGATGGTCACGACCGCCTGGGCGACAAGCAAGAACAAACATTATATGAAGGACCAGTATCAAAAATTTGGAAGCGTATTAACAGCAGCAGCAGCGAGAGCTAGCAATACTGATATGGTCCGTCTGCTGGTCGAAGAGGGACGTGCTGATAGTATTCAGCCTCTAGATTCTGGAGAACACGGAAACGCCTTGGAGGCTGCTTTGTATGGAGGCAGTACAGACGCGTTCAAATATTTACTCGACTCCTACTGCAACAACGAAGCGCGCTTAAGCAGCGTTTTCTACGATCACAGTGGCGGTGGCCATCTGGGCACCGAGTTCACAGTTGGTCGCTTTGGAAACTTGCTAATCGCTGCTTCATACTGGGGCCGTGTGGACTGCGTGGAGCTCCTACGGGATGCCAAGCGAAAGCTCAGCAGTGCCAGGGGTAGAATGGAGAGGGGGAGTAGGGCTACCTCCCGGGATGGTGATCCGTCGCCCCATCGATCTATGGCGAGAAGCAGGAGGGGGAGCTCTCAACGCAGGAGGTCTGATGCTTCTCCCTCGAGCAACATCAGAGGCCGGAAGAAGAGCTTGACCCAAGACAGCCCCGAACCAAACCCCCAAATCCGAGAGAGAAAGCGCACATTGAGCGAGGGCGGAGGCAGTCGCCCCCTTGGTAAAGAATCGGAACCGGATACAGGTAACTTACTTCAGGTGGGAAAAAGCAGCAGCCTCCACCACTGCAGATCGGACGCAGACCTTGCGCACACTATGAGAAACAGAAGAAGAAGTTTGAGTCCGAATACATCGGAGCCGGTCTTTCACGTGGACTGGTCAGAACTTCAACTGAATGTCAGGGGTGTGGTTGGCTATGGAGAATTTCACACCGCAATGGAGGCGGCTGAGGCTCAGTTTTCCAAGGAGGATAAGGCATGGGCGGATGCAACATTTCAGCATGACAAATTTGGCGTCAAGAAGATACTGAGAATGTGGATTGAGGAGGATGAAAGTGAAGAGAAGCAGGGCTCTGATCCAGATACTCCGACTTCAGATGTTTCACCTTAGGACGTGAAAAATGAGAAGCCAACGATTATAAAAAGCGAAAAATCATTGATCTTTTGTTCCATCACGTTTCTGTGAACCCATGTACCCTCTCTGTCTAGTACTAACATGTGGCCTCTGATACTGGAATTCGGATCAATCTAGACGTAAGGAGGGCCTTATGACTATAAGAGCTGGTCTTTTAGTCCGCCCACCCTGGTAGTCCGTCATAGAGAGGAGATGTTTCCAGCCCATTCTCACGGATTGTAGTCAGCTCCATGGTATACATCCTAGAACTACTACGTGCTTGTTCCTGATGAGTCGACCTCTTTAAGAGTTGTCTCGTGCTGAGGAAGCGTCCATCCATGATCCACCATCTGCGAAGTCTACCTTGAAGACTCGACACTGACCGCCGTCGAAATGCGTGTCTATGACTGGGATCTGACCATCGGATCGAAGTCGAGAAATGACAAGAGGGATATGCTCCAGATAGAAGTCTTGATTGGACATATTGAAGTGTCAAAATTGGATGAATCGCCAGAGTGCCGCGTCACGAGCGTTGGAGAAGAAGGGTAATACTGTTGGTCGGCAATCAGGTTGCATATTTGTCAACCAACAGCAACGGCTGCCTGGACTAAGTGAATGTAACGCTAAGTGAGTATTAGGATAACAGAAAGTAATATTCATGAGTACGAAATCGCGAATTGGTAGATCAAGGACATGATCGTAAACTAGAAACATAAAAATTGTTGCTCAATTGGTATCATAAGCTTTCCTAAACCACCCGTATCTAACCCCATCCAATCCATCACACCAAAACTCCTCACTTAAACTTATCCAAATCAGAATCTGACATGTAATGCGACCCCCCAGCACAACGATATCCCTCCGCCTGCTTAATCCAGTTGAATCCCGCCGGACAAGCCCCCATCGCGGCCAGTCTCGCCTGCTTCTCCATCTCCAGCTTCCGCAGCCTCTCTTCCTCCACAATCTGTCTAACAATCTTCTCCCGGTCGGCGTCGCTGGCCGTCTTTTGGGCCTTCAGGAGCGCGCGATACTCGTTGTCTCGACGCTCCGCTTCGGCCCTGTCCTTTTGGAGCTGCTCCCAGATTTCGTCGCTGACGCCGGCATCACGGACCGCAGGGCCGAAACGGGAGTTGTCGACCTTTTCGATTTCGGGAGCGGGTTCTACTGATGGCTCTTCTTCGGCGGTCTCGTGATGCTCCTCGGTCTTGGTGTGAAATGGCATGGATGTCGAGAACGAGGGTGGGGCAGGTTGGTGGAAATTCATTTCAGGGGCTGCTCCACTGAGAACTGGTGCAGGGCCTGTATTTAATCTCCCCAGTCGCTCGCCAAGCATCTTGTCAAGTTCAAGAAGGACTTGGCTCTCTTCTAGCTTCAGAATCTGCGCGCTCAAATCGACAGTTCTGAAGACGTTCCTGGCGAGCGTCTTGACATCTCTTGCGCTAGCCCAACCATCTATTGCGGCTAGGTCTGTGAGTGTATTCACCGCGCATTTTTCGAATACCTTTGATGGGGATTCTAGACAAGACATATCGAGATCCCTTTCCTTAGCCGCCAGCTCACCCTTTCTTTTCTGCAGCAAGTTGATGAGAAGCTGAAAGCAAGCTTCGGCGCTGAGGGGCGCAAAGTCAACCGTCTCCGGGAACCGACTCGACAATCCCGGGTTCACCGATAACAAACGATTGATGTCATTGTCGTAGCCTGCCAAGATGACGATGAGCTTGCCCTGATACTTTGGCTTGGTGAGCGAGTCGACAATTTCGTCAAGGGCTTCCTTGGCAAAGTGACCTTCGGCAAGTCGGTAGGCTTCATCGATGAGCAACACTTTTCCAAGGGCACTTTCAAGAACAGCTTGAGTCTTCTGTGCAGTTTGACCAACGTATTGACCGACCAAGTCAGATGCTGAGCAGTCCTTGACAGTCGCATCGGCAAGAAAACCCATGTCGTAGTACACCTTGCCCATCTTCCTCGCAGTCGTACTCTTGCCTGTTCCCGGCGGTCCACGGAAGAGGAAATTAAAGGGGATTTCTTCCTTGACATCCATATCAAGGCTCTTCAGCTGGCGGACGCGACTCTGGATCTTCTCCAACATTGTGATGATGTCCTCTCGTCCAATGTCGTCCTTGAATAGCTGTCGCACATTGGTGTCATTTCTTGTGCTTCGGTCGAAATCCTCATCAAAGTCCACGGGCTCCAGCTGGTTCCTATTGGCCTTCCCATTAGACATGCGCTTTTGATGAGATAGCTTAGCCTTGCTTAACAGGTTCTCGATGGCACCACCGTTGCCAAAATTTGGCCTATAGCGCTCGCGAATGAGAACGTCAAGGGCAGCTCGCTTCCCTTCTCCCGTAGTCGTAAAACCGGACGTCCTCAGTTTCAGATCCAAGACCTGTCGCAGGCCATCATCGTCAAAGTCTTCGAAGACGAAAGGATTGTCTACAGAGAATCGTCGGCTTAGCCCGGGATTGACGTTCTGGAACATCTGTTCCATCTGCTCTTGGTACCCAATCATGATGACGCATCGGTCGTCTCCCGGCACGTTTTGCACCTCGGCGACAATGGTGTCTATGACTCCCGTCTTGTACGGATCCGCCACCGAGCTTGAGCCCCCATAAAGCCCATAGGCTTCGTCAATTACAAGGACCTTGCCAACCGACGCAGCCAGAATGCCTTTGGTATTGGCCTCGGACTGTCCCAAAACAGAGCCGATGAAATCCGCAGGGGTTTTCACTAAAACCTCGCCATTAGACAAGAGGCCAAGGTCTGCGAGGATCTGTCCGTATAGTTTGGCAACGGTCGTCTTTCCAGTTCCAGGGGACCCAAGGAACACTCGGTTGAGCGAAAACTCAACAAGAGGTTCTTCGGCTAGCTCTCGCTCATAGTTGGTCTTTAGGGAATCGAGCAAAATCTTGGCTTGTTCTTTAACGGCATTGAGCCCAATCATCTGGTTCAACTTTTGCCATGCCTTGCAATTTTCGAGGGCAGCAGATGGCTCCGGGCCTATGATATCTTCTTTGGTGTAAGAAAAGTCATCTGGAGTCTTACCGGCACGTCGCTCAGCTCGGACCCGATTCGCTTGCCTCTTCTCCATGTTTGCCAAAGCGTTTTCGACAGCTCGAGCATTGCCAAATCCTTCTTTGCCTCGGCTTCGACCGACTCTTCGAGAAGCAATACGGAAGAACAGACCGTCCACGCCATCCTCAATTTTCATCTTGCCGTCATATTTGCGAACCACCTGCATCTCGAGAATTTCACGCAGTTCCTCGTCCGTATAATCCTCAAACTTCATTTCAATCGGGAATCGACTGGGAAACCCAGGGTTATGAGCGAAGAATGATTCCATCTGTTTCGCGTAGCCGGCGAGAACAAAGACGACCTTGCCACGAAGATTTTCTACTTCAGCAAGTAGATAGTCCAAGACGGCTTTTCCGCCAGGGCTGTTTCCAGAGGAGAGCTGGTATGCTTCATCGATAAAGAAAACACCACCACCATTATCTTTAATCTCTTCGATCAACTTCTCGCAGCCAGGGACACCGATACTGGCCAGCTTAGATCCCGTTGTTTCCTTGAAATCGTCGCCAGCAATAGCCCCAATGCCAGTGAGGAAGCTTCCCCACAAGCGCGCGACTGTAGTCTTTCCTGTTCCCGGATTTCCAAGCAAAGAGCAGCTCAGTCTCTCCCTATCAAGCGAAGCGCCTTGCCGAATCTTCATATCGACCATCGACTTGACAGATAGAAACTCTTGTTTAACCGCCTCCAAACCGATGAGTTCCATGAGCTTGTCTACGGCATCGTTGCAAGCGCCTTCGTTCTTCTTCATCGACGCCCATTCTTTTCCAGCTTTGCCTGACGAGGTACGCTTCACCTTGGGCGTGGTAGCCTTGGATTTGCTTTGCCCGTTTACGGCTTCGGTGGCTTTCTTGGCGGCTTCCATTCTGGCTTGTGTTTCCTTGAGACTCTGGAGCTGCGCTTTCTTCTCCGCAATCGATTTCATTTGATCTTCCTCCTCTTTGTTATACTTCATAACCCGCCGGTGATGGTCAATCTCATCTTCCATTTCTTGCAGTTCTTTTCGGTATTTGTCTTCTCTCTCCAGTCGTGTCTTCTCCAAGTCCAGATCTCGTTGGATGCGTCGTCGGTTCTCTTCGTCTTCTCGTGCGCAGTCCCTGCAGCCCTGCTTGTCGTTTCCGCACATGAACTTCACCTTATGGCCCCTCTCGCATTTCTTTTGCATCATTTTTGTACACTGAACTTTGGAGTGGTCTGCCAAACGGTGGCATCGTCGCTCGCAGGCGTGCTTCTGACAGCCGAGCATAGCACCACTGGTCACGTTAGTCTTAGTCGTATTCTTTTCAACAGTTAACTTACCATAGCTCTGCGCATCCTCCGTCAGGACAATGCTGTTCAAAATCCCGAGGCGTCTTGAGTAATGCCAACCGGTCCGGGTGTTGCTCACAACGAGCCGGTACACCATCGAACAGGAAACCCTTTTGTTTCATGGCATCAAAATATGTTTTCCACATAGCGCCGCCTTTCTTATTGCCCAGAAATGTATTCATATTCCCAAAGAGAATGATTCCCTCCCTCGCGCGAGACATGAGCACAACCAAGCGCTCGCGAGCAATGAGGAATCCAATGTCACCTCGATTGTTGCTTCTTGTCATGGATACAATCACAATGTCGCTTTCCTCACCCTGGTAGTTGTCTGCATGGGTCAGTTTGATATAACAAAAAGCATGCGGACTCGAGCAATAAATGGACACATACCAACAGTAGACAACCGAAGACGAGCCTTATTGGCTTTCGCGGCGGCCTGAGACATCAATCCGGCACGCACCAGTTCATGGGAGTCGAGATCATTAAGATGCGGGTCATTGACTTCGCTGAGTGTCTGCCTCAGTAGTGATAGTTGGCCCAGGTATGGAGTCAAAACGACCATGTTTTCTGACTTGTAACCCTGCTGACCGAGGTATTTTACCATTTTGAGGACCATCTCCGCCTCATACATGTTCTGCTTGCTCGATTTGGTGGCTGGGTCTCGTCTGTCGACCACATCCGAAAGCTGCTCTTCCGGGTGCTCGTGGTGCACAAACACAACTCTTTCGCGAAGACCCCGCATCTTCTGGCGGCCTAAAGTCTTTGCATGGTCCTTGAGCCCGTCGTAAGCAAGAAGTCGCGCGAAATAGGAGATATCTGGATGACTGCGGTGTTGCTCTTGCAAGGTAGTGAAGTGGTGGCCTTGTCTGATGAGTCGCTCAAAAAGCGAGACATTTAAATCATAACCTTCGCCACCTTCCAGGGTGAGATTGTAATTGTTGACTTTGGGCCGCAGTTGCTTGTGATCACCGATGAGTATAAGTTGCTTCACAGATGGACTGAGAGCGGTGATGACATGGGCCTCGAGAATTTCTCCGGCCTCTTCAACCATGACGACATCTGGCTCAGACGCCTTGATGATGGATTGATACATCGCAGCCGCGGTTGTCGTGCAGCCAATGACTCTCTTGCTTCTCAATATGTGTCGCTTTCTTTCTTTGAACAGACTGTCGATCTGTCGATGCAGTTCATTGGATTTCTCTGTCAGGACAACAAATTCGTCAATTTGGTCACTGCGGACAAAGTTGCACCAGGTCGCATGGAGCTGACGCCGATTTGGGGGTGGAATCATCCAAACTGTGCGAGCTTCAGCGCCTAGCGAATTCACCAGCACTGCCAGATTTCTCAAGCTTCTTCCTTCAAGCCATGTATTATACAGATCTTCTGGCTTCATGGCCCGGTTCTTCTTACCGGCGACCTGAAAGTTGTCCGGTAACTCCATGACCTGGAACGCATCCCATATTTGAGATCCAAATTCGGAGAACTCTAGCATGTCTAGAATATCGCGAGCATTGACCTTGGATCGTAGTTGGTTCATGGCAATTTCTAGCTTCTTTTCAACTTCAACAAACTCGAGTTTATGTAGATCGATCATGGCCCAGACGTTGGCAGTCTGTCGAAATTTGCCTTCCTTCTGCCTGTTTTCGATACGTAATGACTCCGTCTTTTCTGTTGACTTAGAACCCAGTCGCACCATGTTGTCGCCTTCAATGCCAATGTCCATCAGATCCTCAAGGAACTGATCAAGTGCATGGTTGGTATAGCTCAGCACTAAAATGCGCTGCTTGGTGAGCTTTAAGATAATCAAGACCAGTAGAGCGCCTATAAAGGACTTTCCGGTTCCAGGAGGGCCCTGAATCTGCCCAAGCGGACTTTCTAACCCGTTGATCAACGACTGCAACTGCGCACCACGGACCCGGATGGGGGTCTTCATCGGAACGACAAGAGAAAGATCAACTTCCGTATCATCCACCAGAGCATCTCTCAGAATTTCCAGCAAGTTCTGGATTCTCATGGGAGCCTGGTAATCGGACACTTGTCTTCGCAAAGATAGCAGCTCATTGTCGAGAGGTACTTCGGTAATATCTTTTAACCTCTGCAATATGGGCTCGTAGGCAAATGTCGCCGTATCAACAAGAAAGAATTCGAGATGCGACCGCGTGTTCTGGTCAAGCAGATGTACCATAGCCCGTCTTAAGCCCGCCATGTCCGTGAATTGTATGCCAACGGCCGGGGGCTGCGCTGCGAGCATGTCGACATCTCTGATGATTGTGCCAAAGGCCACAACCTTTTGCTCCAAGCATAAAGCACCAAAGGAATTGTGTTTTACAAACGACTTGTACTCCTCTAGATATTTCTTCCTTAATTCGGGGGTGGATTTGGATTTTGGAAAGGCAATTCCCTGATAACAGTGAAGCCAAACAGTAAGCGGCTTCATGGATCTGGAATTTCCGACATCACACTTCAGCAGTACCAATTGGCTCAATGACAGGGGCCTTCTTTTCGCCTTCTTCTGGCCCCATGCAATCTGGAGATCCTCTCTCATCTCGCCGAGCATGTCTTCTCTGAGCAGACGAAATAGCCAGTCGAGATGGTTTCGCGCCCGAGTTTCACTTGGAACCTCAAATACATCATCTAGCCGCTGCAGAAATGGCGGTTGCGAGGAGACAATCTCATCAGTGGTCGGGTAAATGGATATCTCACGAAAATCGGCAAAGTCGTTATCGTGGCGGCCACCTGGGCTGTAATCGATGTTGACTGAGGCGGTAGCAGACGTTCCACGAAGCTGTATCACCTTCTTGATCTTGTATGCAAGCTCTCTGACAAGTTCGTGAGGTGAATTAAGTAGAGGCTTGCTTTCATTGAGGGACTTGACATCAGAAAACAGTCCTTGCAGATCCGATGATTGTGAGGAAACAATCTCCAAGCAGAGCCAGGCAAAGGTTACCAGATTCTCTCCCTGGAGTGCATCTCCGGCATAAGCCTCTTGGAGGGCATTCCAAAACATGGGAGGGGAGAGTACTGCAACCAGAATCTGTGTGAGAAATTGACCATTGTTGAGCGTCTTGACATGAGGATCAGCAAGATGCTGAATAAAGCCTATTGAGGTGGATGCGATGTATGCAGTTGACAGGTTGCTGCGAACAACGCTGCGAAGAGTTTCGATTCCCTTTGGCTTTGAGAGAATGGACTCGACGCATGTTGACGCCGACTTTTCTTGGCAAAAGTTGTCAACGGCCTGGAAGAAGAGGTCTGCATCATGTGCCGTCTTGATGAGCTTTTCACCCGAGATACACTGATAAAAAAGCTTCACGAGCTTTCCAGCACGGGCTGAGGGGATGTTTTGAGTAACCATTGCGAGGGGGTATAATGATGATGCGGGAAATGGAAATGCTGAGGACTGAGAACGCAAGACGCCTTGCTTGGTGTACTCCAATATGTGTCTTTGGCTCTGAACTCAAGGTGCACGGGTTGGGGAATCGTATGAGGTATAAGACAGTATGGTATACAACGAAATGTATGAGCAAAGGAATCTGGTATAATATTCAGATAGAAACGGAAGATGCTGCTCAGAAATGGTTAGAAGAAGTTGCAATTCTATAGAGCAGAATCCAATTCATATATACGTCTCCATCAAGATGGATAGGTGAATACAGCCACCAAACGTTTAAGGCGACCCTCCAGGAGCCCGTCCCTCCCACGTCACGCCATGTTCAATGGCGGGGGAGGGGAAGAGTATCAGGCTGTGGAGGTCACGGCCACGGGGGCCTCCCGCATATCCAGTGCAAGGGACGTGAATGGACAGCGGCATGTTGAGTTGCGGCGCATTGTTTAGGCTGCAACCGCTGAAATGACACGTAGGAAGCAATGATAGGCGGTAGATGCAAGTAACCGAGAGAGCCCTGGAGTGATTGGTGATTCACGTTGCTTTGTTATGCTGCGAATGGACGTGAAAGAGGCGAAGTGCTGAGGTTGTTGGCCAGAAATGTTGACCCGCTGAGCCTCAATTACCTGTGGGAGGGATACGACGAAGGATCTGTGGTGCTGGCGGGAAAAAACTACAGCGCTGCGGGACCATGATGGATCCGTGGATGTCCATCATGCAGCGAAGCGAGCCCTGGAGGTACGACACATACGGAGAGGTACTTGTAAATTAATTGTCAATATTATATAATAATAATAAGTATTTTTATTTTTATTAATTTTGCAATTATCCGATCTTTTATTCAAATCTATTATTTCCCGTGTCTAGGTAGTCAAAACTATTCTTCGTCTACTAAATAATTAGCATCGCTTCCACTAGACAAATGAGGTTCATGTAAGTCCCAGCTAGCCGCCAGCCTGATATGATGTGATGCGACCACCTCCCACCACCACCATCATGCATATATCATGGATGTATTCATTCAGCCCCTGCAAAACAGCCTTGACAAAGGTGAATGTATTCGGTTAAATGAATGGACATAATTACGCCTTGCCAACTGCACACAGTTATTTAAGCCCTTGAATCTCCAACTCCACTTTCACCACTGTTCCCCTCTCCTACCCTCGAGCTCGACGAGCACTTACAAGAGACAAGATACCGAAAAAACCACAGCATCATCGCTCAAGCCCATCATGTCGTCGCTCTTCCAACGGCCAGGTGGCGTACCTCGCACTTCGCTTCCCAAGAAAGGTACTCGCAGTTGCTTTGATGATAACAGACAACCACCCAAAAGGTCGGACGCAGATATAAACGACCCTCCCCAGGGAGACCTCATCGAGACTATAACGAAAGATGATCTCCCCAATGATGACCCTCAATCCTATTGTGGCATCACCGGCACAGAGCTCGTATCTTCCTATAACTGGATCAATAAATTGTACCCCAAGATTATGATCCCGGGTAGGTCTACATGCTTCCATCCTCCACATCACCTTTGTTCTAACACTGTCAGGTAAACCTCGGCTCTGGACACCCCCCGACAAACCTGAAAGGGTGGACCAAGATCGTGGAACATACTACCGCGATAGAAACGCAGCAGCCTACAACGAGCATCCCATGGAGGCTACCCTGGTGTCGGTCATGAAGATGCACCCCGAGCCCACCGATCTTGGTGTTGATATAGTTGCCTGCGGAAGTACCATTGGGAACCTTCTCCGCTTCATCAGAGGCGATGAAAGGCCTTTCCGCATGCTGGTCGAATTCATCGGGAATACCGTCCACCTGATCCGAAGAGAAAAGTCCCCACTAGTCACGATTCCCGGTGTAAGAGGCTATGGCCACACATTCCCAGACAAGTATACCTCGTGGGGACCGGACGTTGAAGATTCGAGATCACACCAGCGAATTCTCAACTATCAGTTTGGCGGACTGAACTTGCTGCTTCGGTTCGAGGGCGATGGATACATCAAGCCAGAGGGAAAGACTCCGGCTAAGTCACCCACCACTATCAAGAAGGAAGAGAGTGATATACTAGATGGGTTCAAGAACCTTAGTGTACAGGCCAAACCCGTCTACACTGTAGCTGAGCGTCTTGAGGTGCTCAACGGGGGAGATTTGGTCCCCCAGGACACAATTTTCGACTTGAAAACTCGCTCCGTCTTTGCCAAGAACAGGGATACCCTTGCGGAAGAGATGCCGCGTCTGTGGGTTTCCCAAATTCACAAGTTCATCCTCGCCTACCACAAGGGAGGGCTATTCGATGAAATTCACGTCAAGGACGTTTGGGACGACGTCCAGGCGTGGGAGAAGGACAACCAGCCGGCCTTGTGGAGCTTAGCCAAGCTCTTGCAACGCCTTGTCGACGAGAGACTCAAGGTGGATAAAGACGTCAAGATTGAGATTGTCCGACAAGAAGGAGGGCCGCTCGAGATTCGGAAGCGCCTCCCGGATGCGGGCAAACCCTTTTCTGATGAGGTTCACCAGCAATGGTCCAAGTGGTTAGAGGGGCGTGGTGTTGATAACGGACTTGAAGAGGGTCTTGTACAAGAGGAGACGAAAGTTGAGCAAAAGGTCAATGAACAGAGTGACAGTGAGAGTGAGGATGACTTTACTGCATGCAATGAGGAATGTGGATATTGCGGCAAGTGCCGTATCTAAGGTTATGGCTACTCTTGCCACGAATGGTAGCAGAATTCAGGTATCATGCTATCAAATAACGGCTACCGTATTAGCTTTAGAGTCATGAACGATAACAATGGAACCTTGCGTGGATAATTTCACCGCTCTTTAATGCCCCCTTTTTCACTATGCTTTAATTTCACTGCTTTCATCTCAATACGTGATTAAATGGCTTTGCTTTGGTTTAGCATGGCATTTGCAGGTGTCTAGTTCAGTAAATATCAGGTCTGTGCCTGTCTACGGGTCTGGCAAGGAAGCGCCTCATGCAAAACTACGGCTGAACCTGAATCAGGGACTCAACTCATACTCAAGACAAAGATGTTCGATGAAGAGGGCTTTATGCATTATGACAAATGGAAGAGAGGATACACAGTAGGAAATACAATCATGGCTGGCTGTCAATGAACATTTGGGGGGGGGGGGGGTTGTGGTAATACCAGCCTTAGCACGCAAAATAGCTTTGACAGAGGACATGAGGAAATGATAAACTCTACAGTTACAATAGAGCCTTCCTAGCTGATATATTACACCGCCATCGTTCTATAATCCATATACCCAGTGCACTCAAGGAAACCTTTCCCTTCAACATCCTCTTCTACACGACCACTCACGTACCAAAGGCATCGTTGATGCTCACGTGTAAGCTCTTTGATGTCCCAAGCGTCAAACACTGGGTTCCTTGAGGGTTTTGATCTCTTTCCGTATCAAGTCAGCCTCTTGTTCCCTCCCCTGGGAATGAAGGCATTTCTCAAGTCTCCTCATAATTTTCAGTGTATCAACATGCCTTCTCCCCCATGCCTGTATAGAAACATCCAATGCTTCACGATATACCTCCTCGGCCTCTTGACTTTTGCCTTGCTTCAGCAGCACTTTCCCAAAATTTCCTTCCATCATCAAAGTGTTGGGATGCTCTCTACCATATGATTTTATCGCAAGCTGTAGTAACGGGCGGAACACTTCCTCAGCCTCTTGACCTTTACCTTGACCAATTAGCGTTACTCCGAAACCGTTCATACAGTTCAGTGTACCAGGGTCGTCTTTCCCAAGCACTTGTTGTGTAAGTGGTAGTAACTGACGATACACCTGCTCAGCCTCTTTGAATTTGCCTTGGCGGTTTAGCGATGCCACGAAATTGTGTTTGGTTCTTAGTGCGTTGGGATGCTCTTGCCCTAGAATTCTTGTTTCAACCTCTAGCACATGAGAATAAAGTTGCTCTGCCTCTTGAAGTTGGTATTGCTCAAATAGCGTAGCCGCGAGGCCACTCATCGTCGCTAGGGTATCAACGTGCTCTCTGCCCAGCGTCGTTTGAATTTTTAATATCCGACGATGGATTTCTTCGGCCTCTTGATATTTGCCTTGACCTCTCAGCACCTGCGCATAGTCGCTTTCAATTTCCAGTGTGTCCGGGTGCTCTACTCCTCGTGCCTTCCCACTCAATGGTACAATCCTCTTATAGATCTCCGTTGTATCTCCATATTTACCTATAAGATAGTACAAGCACGCTTTACGATACAGAAGTACCAATTCTTCTTCTTGAATGCAATCGTCTGGTATGCCTTTCAGTGCGCTAATGACATGGGGCAGAGCGCTCATCCACACATCTTTGTTTTTGTAATCGGGCAAGGGCAAGACTTGCACCAGTCTCTGTATGACTGATTTAATCCCTGCCTCCCATTTCTTTTCGTTCTGCATCCAATTTCGCATCACCAAGCGAACAAGTCGGTGGATGTCAAAGGACGTGGCGTCTCGCTGCTTGATAATAAATGAATATGATTGTAAAGTGCCGATTGCTTCGTCCCTTTGAAGCTCGCTGTCGCCGGGTGGCAGTAGCGAAATAGGGATATTCTTCTCTGCAAAGAAGCATGTAAATCGCAAATACTCCGCAGCAAGCGGCACATGACACATAATGTGATGAAATGAAATGAGCCAGGTTGTAGCAATAGGATTCTGCAAGGCCTCATACCTGCTTTCATCCTCAAAATCCTTTGTGAGCAGCTCAATCATTGTATCATCACTTGACTGGCAATGCTGAAGATATCTGGTTATAGTCATTTGTGTCTGAACCATATATGCCGATGCTTGCTTGACTGCTAGCGGAAGGTCTTCCAAAAAGCTAGCCAGTGTGTTTAAGCTTTCTGAGTCGGTAGTTTGGTCGTCATCCAATCCATGCTTCAACAATTGAATGGATTCCTTTCTGCTCATGTGCGGGATATCGATCCTGCCCTCTTTCTGAAGGTTTGAAGCGAGCTTCTTGTTCCGCGTTGTAAGCAAAATAGAGCCTTTTCTGTTGACAGGAAGATACGCAGAAATCTGGCCAGCTATATCAGGATCGTCGACATTGTCAGCAATCAAGAGCCACTCGCCGGCACTTTCTTGACTGAGCGCTGCCTTAACGAGGGCTTTAACATTGGCGTCCTTCTCATCAAGTCCTTTCAGCTCAAGTGCCTGACCTATCTCGCGATATCCATTCTCAAAGCTTGCCATATCAATTGCGGGAACCCAGAAGATGGAGCAATGAGGATGCTGCTCGCGAACTTGATGGGCCGCCTCAAGTGCGATTTGTGTCTTTCCAACACCTCCGAGGCCTATTAGTGCGGTCCGCTGACAGCTATCTTTAAAGGCAAGAGGTGGGATTCTTTGTTTGAGCTTTTGAAGAATTTCTTCACGGCCAACAAAGCTTTCGTTGCGGCCGAATGACACGACAAAATGCCCTTGCTGAAGGAATTCGGTTTGGCTGTTTCCCTGCCTTTTCCGCGAAACTCCCCAGTTGGAGTACATACGATAGATTTCGTCAGATACCGCAAGAAACGATCGATCTTCGGGACATGAGTACTTGTTCATCCTGAGATGGTCTGTCTGCAGCGAAATCCGCAAACAGCCATCGATGCAGGCAGATGCTGGCGAAACGACCTGCATATCTGTGAGAAATTGCCAAATACTTTCCAAACGGACTCTGATACACATACCATTCCTCGAAAGAATCCAAACCATCCAGGAACCCAAAACCGGTTTCCAAAGTCTGTTTCGTGTAACTCAAAAAAAGCAACTGATGGAGAAGGACATCTGGTCTCGGAGCCGACAAAGGTCATGCACCTTGTCTGCCAAATTTGGATTGTCATAGTTCAGATCCTGTAGGATACCCGTATGAGAGCCCATTGGTGCAAGCAATGTAGCAGCAATATTAGCAAGGCCCTGCATTTCCGAGCCTCTAAAGGGTGTTCCCAATGCGATAAAGCCGGCAGTGTGGTCAAGCAAGAGTTTGTAATCCGATGATATCTGGGTAAACAGAAGAGCCTATGTGTATTAAAAAGTTAGTCTTATATCGAGATCAAGACCCATCATTGAACTAACATGCTGAATAACCAGACCCCCAAGACTATGTCCGATGAAGATGATCGGGCGGTCATGCGCACCATCGCGAGAGCTGTACAGGCTGCGCACTAACTCTTCACCGCAGATTCGGAGACGGGTCTTCGGGGCATTCACATGCCACTTCGATTCATAGTTGTATGCCATAATTCTAGAAAACGGCATCTTTTTAGGTAGCATGCCAGGATCCCTTAGCCAGTGGACTTTCAAATCTGGGTTGCTTTTACTCTTCCACGTCCACGACCAGTCCACATTAGAACCGAGGCCATGAACAGCGACGATGCTACAGCTTTTGTTAGGATGGTTTGTTTCCGGCAGCAGATTGGCTTGAAGGGAACACACTCAACTTTGATAGACGCTTCGTCCGTCGCTTGGTAAAGGATATCAATTGGTTTTCGATTCGTATTGTCCTAACAGCCATCAGTTTATGGTTGCATCGTGTAGATGTGCGTCTGTCTCTGACCTGGTCTCCCATCCTGGCGATTCACCAAGCAAAACAAATCGAGGCAAAAGGCACAGACCGAGTGCTTGATAGTTCAAGTGAAAGCGCACAGAAAAATAACAGCTTTTCTGAATGTAAAACAAGATGCTGTAGTTGTTCAACATCAATTGACAAAACTCCAAATCAGAGTTGGGAGAATGAAGCCTGGATGGGCATCTATGATACAGAGGAGAAGATGCGATAAGTGCCGACGTGCTACGGCCTGCAGATCAAGTCGCTAATCTAAAGCATCATTTCCGGAATATTATGCCTTGCGCCCTCTGTTTAGTGAAATGATTGGGTGACTTGAAGTGGCTGTGGTGGTATGATCGCCTTGGGCATAAACGCATTCATTGGGTAGATGCCACAGGCGTACCTCGTACCCCGTACCCCGTACCCCGTATAACCCATAGTTAATAATCATAAGCAAAAACATCTTGGGCATTTGGGCAACGACAATCTATTTGTAGTTCGCGAATTCGGTACCGAATGGATCTCATGATAGTCGCAATGACAGAATTCTCTACCCTTCGTCTACACATGGTTTTAAGTATTCTTACATTGAAGGCTCGATTCATGGACAATTATCAATATTTACATATTGAAACCTTCAATTTACAGCCTACTCCCAGCTAATATGCAATCCCAGACCTCCTACCCTGAACTAAAATCTTTATTATCCGAAACCATTCACCCTCTTAAAATCCCTCCGGAAATTCTCAATCTTTTTGTTCAAACCAGTCCTCTCATACGCCCAACCCGCCAATTTCCCCGGCGGCTTCAAGCTCGCCTTCAACACCTGCGTCGTGATCCCAGGGATTGCCCACGGATTCGTCGGCTTGGGCGCAAGAATCGCCCTCAGACCCGTAAACGACCTGAGCTTGAACGAGCCGAGACTGTCCTTGGGCAGCTTCCTCGCCCCGATGGCACCAAAGACGGCGCCCACGGCCGCGCCTTTACCAAAGTTGGAGGCCCATCCCGCAAACAGGTCGTTGTGCGCGCCGTAAAAGGCATTCTCGACACCACGCTCCGTCGCCTTGGTAAAGACCGACGCGCCCCCTCCGATGAGCGCCCTCCCTCCCACCGTCCCCAGCACACCAATCGTCTTGAGCGTCTTGTCGGCGACGTCCCATCCAATCTTTGCCGCTAGCCGGCCCGTCCCGCTCATGATCCGCGCCGGCGTCGCCGCCGCCCCGAGAGCCCCCGTAGCGGCCCCGATGGCGGCATTGATCGCCACCGTCGTCGCGAACCCGCCCCAGAACTTGCCCGCGTCCTCCTCGTCCCTGTGGTCGACCGAGTACGTTATACCGGCTATGCCGCCGCTGATGAGGGCGCCGACGGCGGCGGCGGCGAGGGGAGCTGCCGCGCCCCCCGTGACGACGGTGAGGGCGATGGCGCCTACGATGGCACATGCGCCGAGGACGACGCCGCATATGGAGGAGAAGCTCCAGTGGCCGGTGGGGTCGACGTGGTTGATGGGGTCGTTGTTCTCAAAGGCGTAGCGATTGAACCCGTCTGTTTCCATGAGGAGGCCGGCGTCGAGCAAATCGTCTGGTGTGGTGAAGCGACCAACGAGAGGATCGTACCACCGGCTGCTAAAGTCGAGCAAGCCAGTCATGTCGTCGAGATATTTGCCTTCATACGTCGAAGTTGTATCTACATGCGACGCATCATGCGATGGCTCGGGTTGAAGCAATCCATAGTCATCGTATTCGAGCTTCTCTAGCAGATTCGCATCCTCGCCGTTGAAGATGTGCGTCACCGTGCCCTTCGTATCAGCGAACTGTACGTTCATTTTCCGCCGTCCATTGCCCAGAGGCCGTTTAGAGTCAGCAGATTCGTACGTATTTGACACGGTTCCTAGGATATGGTCATTGTGGAACAGCTTGTGGCGCACAATTCGCGAACCATCTGCTTGGATATGGATGCTAAAGTCGTTACCAAGTAACAGCTCCGAGGATCCGTCTGAATGTTTCTTTTGCAAAGTATCACCCTCATAATCGGAGAATATCTCAATAGAGGCTCCTCTCTCGACATCAGAGATTGACTTCAGGGTCCCGAAGCTGTCATACGCAAACTTGGTTGTCGAATCACTAGTGATTCGTTGCTTCATACGTCCAGCACCATCATAAGTCACGTCAAATACCGCTTCGCCATGCCGAGTTCCCACTGCACGGCCTGGACTGTATGTGATGCATGTTTCTCGATTCTGGAGCAGGTTTCCTGTTGCGTCATAACTGTAGAAGTTTCGAGGTCCGTTTCCTGATTGCGACGAGTCAAGACGCTTTCCCTCATACGTGTAATCGATCGTCGTGCCTGATACAAATTCGTGTTTTCGAGAAATCTGACTGAGATCGTTAAAGGCATAGTGATCTCGGACTAGAGCGCGAGTGTCTGTTCCGAGAGAGTGGCTCATGGGAAATCCTTCAGAGTCGTATTTCCACTCGTGCACAAACTGCTCTTGCATTCCTGTGCCTTGTAGAACTAGGTGCTCAGGGTGCTCGGAGTTGTTGTATTGGGAGATGTCGGCTTTTAACGACCATGTCGATGATCCACCTGACAATGTGCTGGATCGCACGAGGGCCCCTCTATAGGTATTGGCGACGATTGCACCATCTGGAAGTACTTTCTTGACCACATTTCCAAGCCAGTCATACTCGATTGATGTGGTGTAGCTTGTCCCATCCGACAGCGTCAATGTGCGCTGCCAAATTCGCCCTCGGTGATCGTATGTAAACTCAAACTTGCTTTCAAAAGGAGCATCAGGGCCATTAGGATATATAGTGACGGACGACAAGTTCTCAGTGTCACCTCGATCATACTCATAGATCAACATCCGCCCGTCGGAGCCCATCTTTCGCAGCGGTCGTCCCTTGGCATCTCGTTGATACGTGATGATCTCACCTACAGCATTAACATGACGAACAAGATGGTTCGCTGCATCGTACTGAAACTCCACGGCCTTTGTGTCTTTTTCAAGCAACGCATTCTGGTAAGGATTGTTGAGGGATATAATATTTCCCTTGGCATTGTAGCTGCGCTGTTCCTTTTGCCCCGTCGGATCAGTGCATGTGATTAAGCTGCCAAAAACATCATACTCAAAGGTTGCGCAAAGACCATTTTCGTCAACCTTTTGCACGACGTGATCTTCCGTTCCAATACGTACGTAGGTTCGTTGAATGCTTGATAGAACGGTCGCATTCATGACTGAATTTGCATCGTTTGTTCTCAAGGTCTGCTCTTGTATCCTTGCCCCGCCATCGAGATATGTTGTTGAAGATACGACAAAGTGGCCTTGGCCTCCGTGCGATGGACGTGTCTGCGTGACAGGACGACCAAGGATATCGTACGTGGATCGCACGCCAAGTGATAGATCAGGAGTCCAGTCTGGTCCAGAAGTAGCTAGAGCCTTACATGGGAAGCCATCAAATATTTGCTGCCCACGAGAGTCGTATTCCCAACATTTCCAAATCTTCTCAGCCTCATCAGCATGCCGAGAGCTTCGTTTTCTGACGCGGTTTGCGCAATCAACGACTTCCATCATCTTATTTATGCCATCGACACCTTCTTTCGAAAAGGATTGAACTTTGGAGGAAATGTAGGAGCCAGAAGTTCCCGCCAGTCGTTCAAAGCTGAGACTTCGGTATGGGTCGAGGAAGCTCCCAGCAAGGGTCTTTGCGAACGTCGGGTCAACGACAAACGCGCGATCAGAGAGGAACTCATTTGCAGCAATTGCACTGCCATTTGCATTCTGATCCTTGGACTTTAATCGAGTCTCAAAAGCTCTTCCAAATCCGTCCAGACGATAACAAGCCAGTAAGCCATTCTCCTCTAGCTTGGCGACCTCCATACCGCTCGCTTCATCGAAAGCCGTGTACTCGGTTGACAAAACACCTGGCCCTTTCTGTGTCACCTTTACCGGGCAGTTCTTAAATAGATCATCATAAGTCGTCAAGGTTTCTAATCCAGCGGCATCGACTGATCGAATCTCATTGCCATAATCGTCAAACTCAAAGGCTTTCACGGAAAACGAAGCCATATCGGACGACCATTCTGAAATGGCCATCAACGTTGCGCTGGTTGGATTGTATTCGAACATCATTAACGATCCATCGCCCTCCTCGTACGTCAACATGTTGACGTTGTCCTGCTTTGACGACAGCTTCTTACTCGTCACCAAGCCAGTAATCCCATTGATGGTTGCGTATGTGCAGCGCTGCCACGATTGATACATAGGAAACCCACCTTGTACTTTTGAGCTCGATTGAAGAATGATATTGCCGTGCTCGTCGTACTCGTATGACGTGACGTTGGAACGAGCTACAACAACCTCGTCGAGCATATCAGTCTGCTCAAGTATCTTGTTGCTGCGATGAATCTTCCACGGTCCTCTCTGGGTAAATACGCTTTGATATGAGTTTTTCTCGGATTGCAAGACCTTGCCGTCTGGGGTTTTGGTGTCGACTTGGCTTTTTAGCCCGGATAATGGCCAGCTTTGCAAGTACTTCTCAGTCGTGAGGACGCCATCAGTGACATTTAAGGAGTGTATTTCGCCAAAGCCTTGCCAGCCTCTGCCTTTGGTGTTTACACGGGCTGAGCCATACGTCTTTTTAATAGACAACTGGTAGTCGAGACAATTGATGGAAGCGTCGTTACGATGATCGATACCCGTGACCACATAGTTTGGCGCAGCTATGACAGGATAGCTATCCGGAGAATCATCAGTAAAGCTCTTCCAATCCACAGCAGGTATATAAACCGCCGGATCAGAGACTGGCCCATATGTCAATGATGTGCGGAGGCCCATTGGATCCTGCGCCCAAGATAGCAAGTCGGTAGCGTCAGCGTGATTATAAATGGGGACAACCCTCGGCTCGTCATTCTCCAGGGTATAGAGCAGCCAGTCTCCCATGCCATTTCCATTGATATCCGTCGGGACAACCTCCATTTGGTTCGACGGCAAATCTCCAGCGATACGATACAGGAGAGCGTCACCAACTGTTCCATCACTCTTACCATCCACAGACAAGCACATATATGCTCTTGAGTTCTTGTCCTGGTAGACGTAGCTCAAACTGGGATAGTTGGACCCATTAAGATTAGTCATGTGGAATTGTCCAACATCAAGGCTCATCGGGGGTGGAGAGACTGGTTCTCGTAGAATGCTTTGGCCATGCTTTTGGAAGCCACCGTACCCATCGCCAAGGTAGACAGTATATGTCAGGGCCATCTTGCCATTGCTGTATTCAGCAGTCGCAAGCACGATATCTTGTGTTCCATCACCATTGATATCACACGGAAGAACGCTATGCTTGATCTGTGTAGCACGCACTGGACTCCCGAGCAACGATGTTTTGTCTTCCTTGAAGCCCGCGCTAGAATCCGCAGCGTTGGCAACAGTGAAGTTTGTTGTCATCAACTGGCTCCTCCCACCACCCAAGTTCTGTGACCACACTCTGACAAGACTCCTGGCCCCCGTCCCGGCATGGTTGAGCTGAAACCAATCAATCGTGCCCGTATTCTCATACTTTGTACGTGTCGTCGTCGCATCTCGCAGCTTGATTTCTCCCTTGTCAGTGATGCCAGGGAAGTTTCGGAATGCGAGGTTTTGCTTCTCCGTAAAGATCTGAACCACGTCCACTGTCCCGCGTCCGGTCAGGTCAATGGCCATAAATTTCGACTCATTGGTCCATTTAAAGGATGTTGCTTTTGCTCGCGAACTCTGAAAACCTGTTCCAACGCTTTGCGATATCGAAAAGCGAACCATGCCATCACTGTCTTTGTACGGAATGATGAGGTCGGCACGTCCGTCGCCATTCATATCAGGGCAAAGGATGCTGGGGAATCCGTTTGCCAAGTCAATGGTGGGCAATTTTGCCTCTGCTCCAGGACCGCTCGATGCATTCCATCCAATGCTTCCGTTTGAGTTTCGCTCGGCAAGATACGTTTTGATAGACATTGAGTTGCTCCTCCGATCGTAACGGACGCAAACAATATCAGCGAGCGATCGTCCACTCACGTTGAGAGTGAAGAGCGCGATATTGTCTGCAGTGTTTCGAAGCTTGGTGATCTGCTGCGGGATAGTCTTGAACAAATCCTGTTGCGGAACCCCCGGAGAGGTGTAACCAAACGTTGAAGGCAGCAAGGAGACCTTTTTGTTGCCACCATTTGCAGTCTCTGTCACAGACGTAATGAAAGAATCTCCCGAAAACTGACTCTTGGAGTAGCCAATCTCGTATGAGCGATCAATCCGCACATTCTCCCCTTTGATGACGCCAAAACGAATGGCAGTCAAGAGGTGAGCCCAGATAGCTTTATCACCTTGGACTGTCTGAACAACGAGGTCAGAACGTGTTGAGTACTCCAGCTTGACGATGTGACTTCCCGGGTGTCCCGTCTTTTCGTTTGAAGTGTAGCGTATGCTTGAGAGGTAACAGGTGTTTACATCCTGAGATGTTGGTTCTGTGCTGGGGGATTGGACGTAGTTGTATGTAACTGCATTTCCGTGACAGTCAATCTGCTTCTTCAAACGCCATTCCCTGACCAAATTCTGGCTGGGTACGACTACTCGACTGTCCTCGGTGGTTCCATATTCCATTCGTCGACCCATTGAGTCAAGCACATGGTAACCAAATCCTAGGGTAGTCACAATCCTCCCAAGATTGTCAATCTCAGTCGTATACTGGGCATCTTGATCGCCGTATTGACCCCTAATATTCAGTAGCTCAACTCCGTCAAGAGTCAGTTTTTGCTGAAAGCGATCAAAGTCTGCTGGTGGTGTATTGACGCCATCGTAGGCCAGGTTTGACGGCCCTCTTCGTAGGCAAGAAAGGCCGCCGAGAGCCCAACCAAGTCCGAGACTGCCATTTGGACATCCCTGACAGTATTCAAGCGATAATTCAGGTTCGTTGCCGTCCTTGATTCCGGGCGGCGCTTGAAGTTTTACTGAATAGCGTGCGAGACCGCCAGAGTCTGTGTCGACTTTTCCCACCTCGCGGCCAACAGCAGCAAGGTAGTCATTCATGGTAGCTCCAGTGCACCAACAGCTGTTAACTCGGTTGTAAAGAAATGTGTTTATTTCGTTGTATAATTGCACAACATTTTTGGAATCACCCTGAAAGATATCACTTATGATCCCCTCAATATCAGTACAGTCAGAAATGACGAATTGATCAATGATGATTCAAGCTATAAGTGCTGATCATGATTCTATTCTGTCTTATTGATCTCAGCCACTTCACTAGTAGTTGATAAATCTTCAGCTCCTGTCAACCCCTCACAACGCAGGGGGTTGTGAAGGGCGGCACTGCACATCTGGTTCTAGCCCCTGGATGCTTCCGTAGTCTCCCGCTGGCACTGCCGCTTCAAGTCTGGTTTGCCATGCGGGGCAAGGGGGGGGGAGAAAATATGCGCCTAGATCGACAGATATTCAGTGTATTTCCAGTGGCCGAAGGGGCGTGTTTTTTTTTCCACCGCGTGCGGGGGTGCCATTCGAGCTGGTCGATCCCCGACAGTCCAGCGAGTAGTCGCAGCAAGAAAGCAATATTGGCTGAACTAGTTCTATACTAAAGCGCCAATGTCTCTCTCCTTTGGGACAAGGTAACAATTGTTCATTCCATGAGGGACAACTACTTCATCATGGATGCAATGCAGATCAATTCTAGATCGCAATGCTGATGCTAAGAGCTTACCTATGATTGAATAGATAGCCGATGGGCGACCTGAACTGCGCAGACATGTTTGAGGCTGGGAAGATCATTGACTTATATATGGTAGGGCTCCATTTATGCTGTGAGGCCACCAATATTAGATCACCCTCCTCTACCTCACTGTCGCATATATGAGAACATAAGTGCTCCGAAATAATAACTTTCCTTCATCTCTTGGCAATTACAACTTTGAGCCTCTTCTCTTTTTAAATCATCTTCATCATCCCATCATCTAATCCAACCACACAGCCTTCGCCATTACCAATCATCAAGCTTGGCAAAATGGGCTCACAGAAACTCATCCTCATGTACTATGCCGACTCGGCACCCAAGGAGCACCGTTATGCGGATCAAGCTCATGCACTGATTGCCGACCTGGATGATACAACTGAGCTGAACAAGATTCTGTTCAGCCAAGACACTCAACTGACACCACCACAAGACAAGGCGAGCCATATGAGCTACGGGAGTCTGCTGTTTGACGACCAAAGGAATGAGTTGGTCTTTGTAACTCATGCCCGCATCAACAATGTCGAGGGAGACAACATTATCAGAGTCTGGAAGATTGGCCCATATCTTTCCCTCACAAGTGTTGAAGATACCCCTCTCCGTTATGGTGGTTATCCTCAACAGCTCGGATCCATCATAGAGGCCAACTCGACCAACTTTGGGACTTCAATCAAACGGAACAAAGACGGCCAGGACCCCTTTCAGCATGAGATTTACCGCAAAGGTCTCGACAACAAGTGGATCTCCGTGCCTCTCCGCGCCATGGATTACGTCGAGCAAGGAACCACGGCCACATTCGTCCGGTGCCCTCAAAGCTCCAAGTACATACACTACGTTACCTGCACAAGGGATTATCACGGCGAAGTCGACCCCCTTCACGTCTACAGCATTGGATCGCGCAATTTTTCAGAAATAGCCACAAACGACTCCATTGCCTGGCAGCATTACAGAGTATACCCTGGATTCAGCACCGGCTGCGGATTCACCACTCACGTCACTTTCAATGCCTCGCAAGACGCAGGCAGGTTGTACTTTATCGCGCCCCTCGGCATGCGAAACATTGCCTTTTCTTACATCAACGTTCGGAAAGACTGCTCCATCAAGTCCAATAGCAGCGAAATTCAGTGTCTGGGGAAGACGGTTGTCCCAATCCCCCAGGGAGCAACCGGTCTTTCGCCCCATGTCGTGGAGTGGGACGGCAAGGTCATAATTCTAGTACCAGGCTTGACAGATAGCTTCTCTGCCATTGTCGGGCAGATTGGAGCCGATGGAAGCTTACCGGAGGCAAAGGATTGGAAGCTTATCCCGGTGGAATTTACATCTCCGGTTAAGAAGGATGCTTTGAACTTTGGCGGCGCTGCGGTTGTGGACTCTGACTTTATAGATTAGGCACTCTTCAGAACATGACTTCAAGGTCTCCTATTCACTACCATATTCGTAAATAACACATTCCGTATTATTCATTCTCCCGCCTCCATTCACATATCTATCTCTTCCATCTTCATTTCTTGATTGCCTGAATAACGGCCTGGCTAGGTCGTTCCAAGAACGGCTTCCAAAATTCGGGATCCTTCTGCACAATGGCAGCTTTCTCATATGGCACAAGCTTTACATCGGAGAGCCCAGATTTCTCGTACAGCTCAGTCGAGCCCGACCATATGATTTCCAGGCTGGTGCTTTGCCACTCCATGGGAGGCGTAGAGTGAATGACACATGTGTACCTGAGACCTCCGGGGATAGGCTCCAGATCGCGACACGAAATGCCGTATCTCCCCTTCTCCAAGTTCAAGTTCCGAGGGCCCGCATCTCTCGCGCCGATGAATTTGCCTCCAGGCTTGAGGTATGCCACAATGTTGCGGAACATGCCTTCAAGAACCTCTACCTGGTCCGTAAAAGTAAAGATCCAATTCGCCATGACGACGTCGTAGCCCTCCGTGTGGAGCGGCAGATGGTCGAGGGGCTTTGAGACGTCCGCCTCAAAGTAGCGTATCGTATTCTCGTACTGTTGACCCTGCGAACGAGAAGTCTCCTCGGCAATTTTGATCATCTCGCCGGAGATGTCTACTACATCCACTGTGGAAGCACCGAGATCGATGGCCTCGCGTGCATGTATTCCTGTGCCGCCGCCCAGATCAAGCACAGAGAGCCCCTTGCAGTCACCGAGCGCGACCTCGATAAGCTGCGACTCCAGTTGGCCGTAGGGTGTGAGGCCATAGCTATTATAGACCGTGGCCGATTTGTCGTAGTCTATCCTCGCTTGCTCTTGTCTTGAGACCGACATTGTGATTTGTTATATTCCTGGCGAGAAGGCTTCCTTTGTGTGCAGAGTTGTATATTCTGATGAGAGTCAAATAACCGTAATCCCTCATGGAATATGTCTGTTGCTGGCCCTGCAACGGGATGAGGACACATTTATTAGGCGCAAACGCCCCCTCACCGACTCCTCATCGTGTCTCATGGCCTCTAAAGCCGGCCAATGGACGCCTCTCGATCTACATCTCATGCATCACCAGATATGACTAATTTGTTCCCAATCGTCATTGGATGATGCGGATACAGCTCTACGAATCAGCCCTGTAAGCTAGACTTTTAGGTGCTAATCATATTGTGCTAGCAAACTGGCGATGCATTCTCTCCACTTTGCTGACGCCTGTTTTGGTGCATCGTCATGGATTATACAGATCCACGGCCGATTTCCATGCACCGGACACCACCAATGCTCTCTTAAAGCAATACCAATACAATAATATCTTCGTATGGATGCCTTCTTTATTCTAACTAGGGGTCTGCCTCTTCTCGATATAAGGACCCAAAAGCTGCATCCTCCCGCCCAAGACACAATCGAGAATTATCACTTCTACGTGGGACGATGAAGCTGTCTGTTCTCTTTTCTCCACCCGACACATCCTTCTCCCCACTGCTCTTTTAGTGTTAGTCTCATAAGCTACAGCCAGTCGCTATGCATGCTGCAAAGTAATCAGCTTTGCTCCAGTAGAGTGCCTAGATCGCTGCAGAAGCCACATGAGGTGCATGGATACGGATAGATATGACCACGACAGCGCAGAGTGCTGCCGTTGTTCGAAACAAGGTCCTTCTTACAACTCAGGCCTCCCGCATCAGTTTACGTGTGCTTTGGAGAGATTTCCGACTTGGAAGATTAAGCAGCACTCAACCCGTGATCCACAGATTGCAGTGTAGACGGCTAATGACGCGAGTCTTTGCACAATCACCAAAACTCCTTGTCGGGTGTGTGAGCCATCAAGCTCTGGATTTTTCTATTTAGATATACTTTAATGGTTATTGATCCCAGTTTACTTGACAATTCTCGACGTAGAGAGGCCTAGATGTACAATTAGTCATTGTGTATTAAGTGACAGCTCCAGCGAGGTAATAGATGCCGAATGCATTCGAGATATCAGACTACCCTAGACTTGAACCAAATTTACGTATAAACATTGACAACAAATGTTTGTCAGTGTAAATTCAATCAAGTCCTACAAAGAAGTAACCGGCCCACCATCGCGGATTCTCTGTTCTATATCTTATACGTCTGTCCTTAATCACCCCATTCCGACTGACCCCTTCTCGTATTTTCTCCAATCCACGATCACGCCCCCTTTTTACAGCATTGTGCAGGGCCTCGGACAAACGCATCGTAGGCTGTTCGCATAGTTCCGTGTACACAGCTAGAGCAATCGATGCGCTGAACTCATCGCTCACTTCCCAAAACGTCCCAATGACGTTTTGGAATCCAGCAATTTGGCATGCCGAGACCAAGTGCATGTTCTCATCGAACAGCCGGCGGGAGGAGTTGGTCCCTGTGCTACAGGCGGAGAGGTAAGCAAGCAGTGGCGGGTTGTGATGGAGCTCAAGGGACTGCATGTCCGCCACGGTGAGGCATCCGTCCGACATGACGAGGCCGCTCCTAGTGATGTCCTCGTAGTCGAGCATGCCATGTCCGGCGAAATGGAAGATTTGCGATACGGCAAGTTGGTCCAGGACTTGCTGTCGGGTGGGCATCGGAAGCTGAGCTATCTTGGTGGACGGAGACTTGTCGCTGAGGCGAGCTTCTATGTTGTGAACCTCGGGAGCTGCAGTAGGGAGTCTTTTCAAGTTGGGAGTCTCGGTCATAGACACCAACAACGCAGACTGAAGGCTACGTAACATTGTCGTATCGTTTGCCTCGCTCAAAACCTTCTTCCGGTTGTGGAGAGTATACGCCATCGCCTTGACACTTGCGCTGTACGAGGAGACGGCAAAGTTCAGCACAGTATCGGTCATTTGTCCCACATGATGACCGGCAGCATGCAGTGGCAGACGACAAAGTATTCCAGTCGGTATCCAGCAGATTCGTGCCAAGGATCCTTCTGTAGCTTGGTTTCCTGGTGTTAACTCCAGGTGAGCGAGAATTGGACTCGCAATGTCATCCCACAACGACCCGAGAATTCTATGACAGCCGGTGGTGTCGGATGTTGTCCAATCGTCTGCCATCTTTGTAATGGCATCCTTGGTCACTGCGGATAAGCAGATCTTCTCGATGCCCCGAGGATGGATAATGAAAGCATCGCACCGAAAGGACACATTAACAATTACGACTGTTTTGTTGCTCCTCCTAGCCATATCGCATAGTTCATCGCGAGACGGCGAACTGAGGAATCGCTCAAATCCCGGTAGCTCACGGATTTCTCCAATGAGTTTATCGAGATCATCTGCTGCGTCAATCCTGCCGAGTCTATCATGGGCGCCTGCTGGTGTATCGATAGAGTGCATCAGCGCATTCAGCTGTGAAGCTATATGGGGGTATTCCTCTTTCAGTGCTACAAGGCTTCTGGAGCTTCGTGACTGATACTGATGGTCGGCAAGGATGCATCTGCCTTGTTCCAATAGGCAAGCTGCAGCCGCAGCTTCACCATCACATTGCAGTGTCAAGGCGGCGGCATCGGACGCCAGACCAGCGTATCGTGCGAGGATTCGCTGTTGATCCCCAGCCTGGAGGGAACGGGGACTGGCTTTCGCAAGAAGAGGTATGGTTGTCTTTGCAATCCTCAAGGCGTCTTCGTACTTTTCATACCTGAGGAGGATGCGTACCGCATCAACAGCCATGTTCACCACGTATACTGGCGGAAATGACCGGTCGTTCAGCACACTCTCCCATTGTTCCACGGCACGCTGAATGTCGTCGGGATTCCCAAACCGTTTATACTTCATCACCAAGACTTCGCTAAGGTTATTCATGATCCGCATGTAGCTGATTGAGCCCGGTATACTCGCTGACCGGCCTTGATCGCCAACTAAGATGGCTGTGTCGAGCAGATGCGGATAGCCGTCTCGCTCATATTGAAACCCTATCATCTTGCACAGATTCCCCAGGTAGACCACTCGAAATATATTACTTGGAGATGTTCTATTGACCGCCTCCCTTGCCCTGACGATGGCAGTATCCAAGTCCGCGCTATACTTTTCTCGGTCGCGCTGGAATCTCCACGACAGCCAGGAGGCAGAGTTGCTTAGATGTTGATGCATCAGCGGATGTGAAGGGTCGGTCTCTAGACACTGCTGGCTATACTCTATTGCCATGCGGAGATGCTCCGGATCTTCAGTGCATTCGTAGCGACGTGCCCATAGTGCGCTGAGGCCATTGAGTCGCTGTGCCCGGGTATCCTTATGTGTTGCCGCATTGGCTGCGCCTGTAGCGAGACCGATCCCTTGAATGAGGTCATCCACTCTCCCTCGGCGTTCATATCGATCTTGGAGACACGTGCTCAAGTTCATCATTGCAATGTTTTTGATGACTTCCCCACCTTGACATGATCGGGCGGCCATGAATGTGTCAATGGCAGTGTTCAAATCGTCTTCTTTTCCCAGCGCATCGTATCGGCGCTTCAGCAATCCACCCAAGCTCACCAACGGCAATGGATCATTCGGAATGCCAGAGCATGATAGCTCTGCCAGTTGAATGCCCCGATTCAAATCCTTCATGTCTCCACAACGCTCATAGCGATTTAGAAGCAATTGGCTGAGCGAATTCTGACAGAAAGGCATCTGCTTAGCATCCATCCATTTGTCAAGAGACGTTGCATGTGCCATTTCAAGTGCCCCGGCCACGGCACCTTCGTCGCCGATGAATTGGTAGTGTGCGTACTGATCGTTGATGACTTCCAACGCATCTGTAAATGTCCCCGTAATAGCATATAGCTCATAGTGTACATGTATGAGCATAGTGTTTAAAGCGACCTTGGCAGGAAGACATTGCGAAGACGTACCCAGCTGTCGCATAACCCGGACTGTTTCCTCGAGGTAAGACTGTTGATCAACTGAATATGCTGCGACTATTTCTGCAACAGAGGCCTTGACCCAAAGTTTAACATCCGGCCGAGACTCATAAGTGCATTCGGCGGCGATTTTTTTCCATGTGAGATACACGGTAAGATATGCGCATTGCTCAAGATACGACTGCAGGCTTGATTGCTCGAGTAATGCTTCTCGGGCAGACTGCACAGAAAGATTAAGATCCCGGCCGTTGAATGTATGACCGAACCTCTTCCATGGCTCACAGCTGTCTGCGATATGACATGAAGAGGCCACATCTTCTTGAGCCATGATCAATAAATTCCCAGAAGTAGCAAGGAGCAAGAGCTGGAGTGAAAGATTATTCTTTTCTAGAGTAGGTGTAATATATTGAATGAGCAAATAAAATAACATAAAAATGCATAAGACTGTAGAGGACTTTACTCGTTTCCTTTTTCTACCCGCCCATCAACCGCATTACCCCTTTAGATACAATTACTTGGTGATGCTGTTGCCCACTCACATCCACCGGCTTCCCGACACACCGAATACACGTTTGTTCACGAGCTACAAGTAACACTGCAGGTATCCCTTCTCATAACGGGCCATGCCCCCCTCCTCGGCAATTCTACCCCTCCTCCTTTTGGGCACCGTTGACGCCTTAAGATTATGCAACACGAGTGAGGGGATGAAATATGCCTTGCCATCTGGCTCAAGTGATATGTGTTCCACCTTTCGGCTATTTACTACTTCGAACAAGGCGCACTTCGAACATGCTCGTTGCCCAAAGTGGAGCACTTTTGCCTCCCCGGACCAGGCTCTCCAGCTCATTCGTTCCTCTAGAAATAGACCCCATCTCATCGTCGTACCAGGCCAAATCATCCGTAATATCGTCCTGCTGCATGAAGTCGTAATCAATAGACTCGGTGGAAAGAAGACACCGAAATCTGTCTATTACTGGCTCTTCTGCATCCGCAACATCATTCATTGTGATGGGAGAGAATGGAGGATTGGGCTGCTGGCTGTTTTGCCCAATCGCTCCGCAGAATGCACCAGGTGCTGGGTATAGACGTTCGATTCCGTACAATGGCTGGAGATTAATTACAACCAGTCGTAATGGTTTCTCCATCTTGTTCTCAAAATGAAGCGCAAAGTCTTCCCCGTGGGTCATGGTGACTGAACCAGCAGCCATAGCTAATACCGCGTCAATTTAGCAACAGTCTCAGATACTGACATGAATATTGGTGATCCAAGTCAGTGGTAATCGTTTCACATACCTTTGTCTTTAATACCGAATTCGAAACTAAGCGACGAATCGGCATTTTCTAGATGCACGATCCTATAATATCTCTCTAACTTCTTGATTGCCAAGAAGAGAGACTTGGGCGTCGAGAAATTTGGAATGTTGGAGATTCGCCCGTCCTTCTCGTCATGGAGAAGGTACTTTTTCTTGCCATCGATTTCATTGACGTGTATCCAATAGCGAGGGGAAGTGTGGTCGACAAAAACACAATTCATCTCCTCGGCCACTTCGAGCAACTCAGTCGTTTGGGGAGTGGTCGCACTCCACTTCAACTGCACAAGGTTCTGCTTTGCTAGTCGGTATTCGACAGCAAGATACCCTGCACCAGGCGTCGTCAATCGAGCTTTCAAGCCAACATCGTGTCTAGGGCACAACTCGACAAGTGATCTAGTTGGCTTGGCCTTGCTTACCACCACCGTCGCAATGGAGTTGGTGTGGTTGAAGTCGGTTGTTGACCACTCATAGACACGATAGGTGCTTCCATCCTCCACCCCATGCATAGTTCCGGCCTCTATGTATAGATAAGGCTTGCGACCAATCATCTCTGCTGTTATTTGGATGGAGCTCACATGTTCGGCCACGTGGTTGCTCAGGAGGCAGCGTCTCATGTCCCCAGCGAAGCCTGGGTTCTGATCAACTCTATGAGTCCGCTTCCACGCCAGCATGGAGCCTCTTAGCCGTTGGTATAACATTCCATGCGTGGGCAAATTAGCCCCTGCACTTTTGAGGACCTCCAATAGATGGTAAGAGAGAACTCCATGGCCATCCATTTCAGCTGCCTTTTCCTGGGCCTCGCACGCAGTTACCAGCTCATACTTGGCAGGTTCGTTCATCCAATTCATCGACATCTCTGGACTGGATGTGCCGTCCTCTATTTCCAGTTCAGAAAGAGCCCTTTTTGCAATGGCCTCGTATTCGGTAAATTGGGGGGGCAAATGGCGATGTATCCAATTCTGATCTAGACCACGGGTGATGATGTCTTGTTGGTCGTCATCACGAGTCGCACCGCCAGAATGGCAGCAATCAAGAACGACCGTGACTCGAAGACCCTTTTTGGACATGAGATATAATGTGACGCCGAGCTCCAAGTCAGGAATTGCGCTACCCCCGCATAGAACGTCACAGGGGACGAGGCATTCGTCCCACTCTCCTTCGCCTTTGATACCAGGGCAAGCAGTTGGTGCCCTGCTCCCGTGTCCGGAGTAATGGATATACACGGGGGTTTCCGGCTCAGAACACTCTAGTATATACTTAAGTGCTCTACGAATATTATCAGCCGTGGCCTTTTTGTCTTTCGCCTCTGCCGGCTCAGTCGACCTGGATGTAGCCGGACCATCTGAGCGATATTGTGGTAACGTGGATGTGAGTTTGGTGATGGATGAAGGATCAACACCATACACGTCCCGAAAATGGGTTTCAATGGCTGTGACATCTGCCACACTGCCAGTGAGATTCGGTATCTCAACGGGGTGACCTTGTAAATCAAGGATGGGGCTGTCGGATGCGGGCTGGTAGTAGTTGATGCCGATGAGAAGGACTCTTGGAGCAATGGGACTGCTTGGAATGGTCGCCGTTGACATCTCGCACGACTTTTATTGGCCTATCCTCCGAAGAAATATGTGGTTTAAAGAGCTAATGCACTGGCGAAACGGAGTATGTCTCGATAGAGAATGGACATTGATCGCTCAATGTTGTTATGTCTTAGACTGGAACACTATCATCCGGCTTTTATACAAACTTTAGATCGTTGGTAGCCACTCTGATAAGATCGCTTAGTCCGGGCGTAGATTCCGGAAGTAGTCCAAATTAAAGAGGATGTTCATGAGCCGTCTCTCCATATCGATCAGACGCAAGACCGCTGCAAATCAATGCGGACCGAGGCTCTAGCTAAGACGCCTTGCGGTAAATCGCCTCATATTCTGGCCTGTTAATGCATATTTTACTAGTGGCTAAATTGCAACTCGATGTAGTACCCACACAAACACTATGCTTGGATGACCTGTCCTGCAGATATGCCTGAGATGCAGCAGAACGAGCCTCAACTTCATGCATGAATACCTAATGCCCACACACCTTGATATATTTGCGAGCAGAGTGTTGTTTTTGTCCATCTTACTCGATTCTGGTAAATTTAGAGTGGGGACATCATGTTTTTGTCTTTGACCTGTGTCCAGAATTGAAGTTTCATGCGACTATGTACGTGGTGCCGCAACATTAGGTCCAATCTGGCGAAGGCGCTGCACAAAAATCTGATGCGTACGTGATATCTCTAGATAAACAATGGTACCATTCCTCAGCGCCTGATCTACGAAGGGAGACCGGCCTCTTCTTGTGCGTCAGATAAAGAATACTCAACACCCATCATGAGCCGTAAAGTTCGCATCGTCCACATGCCACTCAAGCCTTTTAGGCGGGCTAATACAAAAACTCTTATCCTCTCACATTGGGCTCTTCTGGTGCTACATCTCTTTCCCAGTCTAGTTTTATGCTCACCACACTTTGAGGCTAACCAAATATTACAAGATCGGAGAAAATGATCTTCTACTTGAGATCTTTCCCGCAGAGCATAAGTCGGCTACGAAGGGCTTGAACAACCTTCATGTCACAAGGTCCCCAAACCTTCAAAGACGAAAAGCAACATTCAAGTTTGGCATCTTTCGTCAGGCCGACACCGACAAGTCAGATAAATGGATCATCGAGGCAGGTAGGACTTTCATTTCCTGAAAAGGTCAGTCCAGATCCAGCTGCTCATTACTACCTTTTTCTAGCCACAACCATCATCAGAAGTAATCCTTTCTACTCCCTCGTTGGCTACAATTGTCAAAGCTTCGTGAACGATCTTGCCGAGGCTCTAGCGATCCCGAATTTCGCAAACGGATTCAAGAAGAATATCAGAAAATTCGCCTTGGCGAAAGCATTTATATATCGTGGTGACGAAAATGCTGCCCTCAAAGCTGTCGATATAAACGAGGAGGCCGAGGCTCAGCTCCAGCATTTGGTCCAGGAGAGCAAGGATGTTAGGTCTAAAGGAGCTAAACTTGAGCAGATTGACTCAAAGATTGAGCCAGAAGGCCAAGTTTTAGATGAGATAAGCGAGGTCAAGCTACTTTGGCCTACTTCCCAGAGATACCTTCTGATTGACAATGAAGATGATCTTGTCTCGACTGGGATCGGGCTGGTGTATAGCATTACTGACAGCCCAGAGTTCGAGGTGGCTGGTATTCCAGTGCCTGACGATCCGGATGATTTGACGGCCGAGGAGAATGAATTGCTTGAAGCAGCTGAGGCGCTTGTTGGAGAGGATGAGTGAGGATTTGGAGGCTCGAACGCGCACACATCAAGTTCAAAGTACAATTCACCTCAATTACCCCGATTGCTTAATACCATTTATAGAACTAACTAGCTAGATTACTAGTTGTAGCTCAGTAGATAACAGCTCCAGAAATGATCAACACACAATAAGCCCGTCTGAAACAGTCATAATCTCCATCCCCGGCCAAAGATCTGGTAGGCTCATTCATCCTCCCCATCAGTTGGCTAGCAAGTCTTATTATAAGGTGCAGCATTTGGCGGAATATAGATGGAACTTACCAGGCTTATTCTCAATGGTGAAAAGTCTTCCCTTGGTGTTAGAAGCATGAGTACCATAGGAGCGCTGAAGGTTCATCTGCTCCTCAGTGAGCTCGGTCTCAGCAGCAAGACCGTCCTTCAGAGGCCAGTTGACCTTCCATGGCTGAGCCTTTGGCTTAGTTTCCACGTCAAAGATACGGCCCTTGGTATTGGAGGCATGAGTTCCGTAGGACCTCTGGAGATTCATCTCCTCCTCACTGAGTTCAGTTTCGACAGCTGCATCATTCTTGGGGGGCCAATTTGCCTTCCATGGTTGAGCCTTGGGCTTGTTCTCAATGTCGAAGATGCGACCTTTGGTATTAGAAGCGTGGGTGCCGTATGAGCGCTGCAGGTTCATCTCCTCGGGTGTCTGTTCGACCTGAGCGGCAAGACCGTTCCGAGGAGGCCAGAACTGCTTCCAGGGTTGAGACTTGGTGACTGAAGCCATAGTAGTATAAATTCTTGTGTATGGAATATTTTTGCACGGTTGCGAGTTTTGAATGGATGTCAGAATCCCGGTGGATTAACAGCCGAGCTTTATACTACACGTCAACCTCAGCCCAGGTATCAACTTTCAATTCCGATGCATAATATTCATGGCAATTAATCAATACCGCCTACATGGCATCTCACTGGAGCACATGACAACACCGAGCGAGCATATTTCACAATCGTTATCTCACATCTCCATCAATCTCTCAATTGGCTCACGGAGCACTCGCGGCCATTGAGGGCTGGTGATCTATCACTTTGAGCATGTTTTCTGTATTTGATCTCTTTTTAATCAAATACTACTTTCAGTTTCAGAAACAGGATCTGATGTATGCACTTGTCTATTTATTGAGAAACTTGCTCAAGCAGGGATCTACCTACGGGTTGCACGATCAAGACATCTAGATTAATGCAATACGAATCCTACAACATCGTGGCGTATATCTCGCAAACATGCTCAGTTACATCGCCGGTTCAATACCCCAGGTCGATATCAGCCTGCCTATCTAGATTAAGTATGATACTGCGACATAAACTGATCTCTAGGGAGCTCTGCCGAGAAAATTGACGCTTCATAAGCAGATGTGAGTGATGGTAATCGTTAATTCAAACTCAAAGAGTCTTGCATGACATAATTGCCTCCATTCTACTCCGTACCGATGATATTAAATCTAGAGCCCGGTCGCGTCGATCCCCAATCTCGATTAAATAAGTCTACCTGAACCACGTATTCTTATGACCCATTCTGCACGCTCAATGCATTAGACCGATTCTAATACTCTTAGCCTATCAGATCATTCAGCACACTATTACTCGCCTTCAATATGGAGGACCCGATTGTCGCAACACTCAGATATGCCCAAGCAGATAATGAGGCTTTGATCAACGAAAAGGCATACATCCTGAACTACCCTACCCCTCCAGAGATCCCCAAGAGCAACTTCAACATTGACTTCTTTCCCGGCATCAAAGTTCACAATCTCAGAACAGCAAGTCTTAAATGGGATGACAATGGCCTGACGATAGCCAAGCTTCCGAGCTGCATGTCCAAAGAAGACTTTGGTGATGAGGATAAGATTGAGAAGCTTTACCTCCCCGTCGTGCACAGCTGTATTCTTGACACTCTGGGTGCGCAAGAAGTGTGCATCTTCGATTACATGATCAGGAAGCGCGAGCCTGCGTTCCCCTACCAAGCTAAAACGAAGGATAATGCACCTCAACCAGCGCTCTCCGCACACGTCGGTATGTTATTTGCGACCGGCTGATGTCTCTTTGCACTAACAGGCTGTGAAGATTATACCACAGATGAGATCAGGGGCCGCGTGGAAAAGTACTTTAAAGACAAAGCAGAAGAATATGGACAGCGTCATTTCCAGATTGTCAAGTAAGCTCATCTCCCATTCTTTCTCTTTTCCAGTGGTTGCTAACGAGATTTAAGTGTGTGGAAGCCACTTGTTGGTCCACTGAGGGATTACCCAATGGCTTATTGCGACGCAAAGACCATGAATCCACAGACAGATCTTCTCGCCGTGGATGAGGTATTCCCAACGGTCGCGAATGAAGTCTACCAAGTTCTTTACAACCCAAACCACAAGTGGTACTACATTCCGGATCAACTCGACACGGAGGTTGCCATCTTTGCTGGGTACGACTCCAAGACAGGCCAAAGCCTTTCGGTGCCACATTGTTCGTTTGACTTGGGTGAGAATAGCTCCGGGGGGCCACGGCAGAGCATTGAAGTTAGAGCGTTTGTCTTTTACGGAGACAAGTGACGGTATTGACGCATTGAGAATTATGGCTAGTAATTGAATGGATGATGTTGTAAGTTTCAGTTAGTCAAGGGATGTTCAGACAATGGATGAGTCTACAAGCGTCACAATCGACTTTTCAAGCAAATCCGTCTCACATCTCATAGTTTGTGACATCCAATAGTTGCCTGGAATGCCATGGATCTCATCGCGGGGATATCTACTACACCCTTGATACAGCCAAGATACCCCTCCACATGTGAGCAAGATTCATGCTCTCACCCCACACAGGCAACTAGAGGCTCAATCCGAAACCGCTCATTAATTCCAGCAGCGTCCCAGTCAATCATCTCACCTTGGACTTCTAGACCTCCACGACCTCAAGTTGATAGATGCAGGTCTATTATAGCCTCCTTGTGCATAGAGCGATAAGCTTCCGAGTTATTGATCTTGATTAAACAGGAATGTTCTGGGCCAAAGGTCTCGACGGGCTATGGCGGCTAAATATTATGCATAATAATAACAAAATGCAGCACTATCAGCTCCATGCATACTTGCTCAATACCGCTCACGTCTTTATCTTGCGTCTCCTCAACATTCATCAAACCCTCAAAAGGCTTGCATGAAGGAGGTGGGTTCTCAGAATAAATTATATAATATTCTCATCTCTATGTTAACCCAAGATCTACTGGCATCACCGGATCCATTGTGTCAGCCCAAGCATGTTGCGCACATATCCTGCGACCGATGCTCCCCACGCCAATTCCTTTCCAGGATCTTTCTCCACCGCATCGATGTTCTCAGCTGGTCTAAAAGAGTTCCGACCCTAACCAATTAATAAAATACGTCAGCAATGCATACCCAAAGGTAGCAATCATGTCAGATTGCCAGTGAACCTCTCTCGCATCCCTTCCCTCACTGTCGGACGGTTCAGGCCCAGTATCGCATACTATTTAGTGTGGGCTAGAGAGCAAGACGAATATAAACACGGTGCAGTGAAAGATATTTATAAAGATTCTAAGATCAACTCTACCATTTCCCTTTCTAAATATGCCAAAGGTTGATGTCCCTCAGATGGCATGCCTTTGTATGCAGGATGCCGCAGACCATGAGTAATTTTCTCTCGCATAAGCAGTGTGCGGGGGTTTGCATTTGCAGATATCAGCCAGCTCTGAAGGTCACAAAACTCCGCATCGTCATGATCTACTACATTGAGAATAGATTTCACAAATCTTCATAAGTCACACATATGCATAGTAGGATAATTATGTCCATATATATACCAGGATCGGATAAGGGAATGCAGATAATTATTGATAGGATCTTAACACCCCACACTAATATAGATCCATGTTGGACTTCAACTTAAATTTAACGTTTCTTAAATGTGAATTCCTATGGATCAAATGTGGCATTCACATTCCCCTTACAGTCTATCAATAAATCCCTTGATCGACGACAAATAGTCTAGAAATACATCAGGCACATGGTTCCGGAAAACAATCTCTCCCGCATGAATCATGCCAATATTCATCTTTGCAACAGTAGGCACCCCAGCCCTGAGCAGCCTCCGAGCAAAGGCATTGCCCTCATCTTTTAGGGAATCCAGCTCGCTCGTTGTGATCAGGTGTGGAGGCAGTCCCTTGAGGTCCTCTTCAGTGGCCCAATGCGGCCAAGCGAGAGGGTTCTTTACATTTTCGCCTGTAGGATCATATACTTTGGCGAATATCCGAAGAGACTTGTGGTTGAGGATATACCCATCGCACTCAACAAGACTAGGTAGCTCCTGGAGCTTCCACTCAACGGGCTCGTCATACGCACCGCTGATGAAGGGGACGTTGGCACACACGGCGTCGATGGCCTGAAGCCAGCCTTCCTGCTTCGCCTTGAGGGCAGTGGCGATGACGAGGTTACCACCGCCGCTTTCTCCTTGAAGAGCAATCTTGCTAATACCAAGCTTCTCTCTGTGGGCGTCGATCCAACGTGTGGCGTCAGCGCAGTCATTGAGGCCCGCCGGGAATGGAAAGACGCCGTCCGGGCCGACAGAATTGCGATAGTCGACAATAACTGCTACCATTCCTGTTCTCGCTAGAGCTTGCGCCCAGGTCGTACAAACGGGAATATCAGCGTGGAGAATAGCCATGCCGCCACCATGAATGTAAAGAACTGCAGGTAATGGTCCCTCGACATCGGTCGGGCGATAAATGGTCAGCTTGATCTGGTTGCCGGCTGAGCCTGTGATGACTTCTTCGGTCGTGGTAAGCTTCCTCGAAGCATTTGGGTCGCCCGGTAACGGAACCGAGTAGTCGATGGAACCATAGACTGCCTCAAGACCTGCTTCGACTGCACGTACAAAGGCGGCGAGGTGCTCCAAGGGCAAGTCAGGCGTGATTTCCGGGGGCACGGGAGACTCTGCATCCAGCCCAACTGCTGTCAAGGGTTCCAGAAGCTTGGGGTGAAGGCGCGGCTCTGTAGCAAGAGTCGCCTCGGGGTCGCCGAGACGGCCAACCTTGGCAGATGAAGCCATTGTATGTCGACTGGAATTTAGGCAAAAGCGAATGCGGGTGCTTGTTCACGGGGGAGAAGAAACCTCAGTGGTTGTTGTAGTAGGCCAAATATTGTCTGTAGCGACGACGCTACCGATATATATATGCACGTAATAAAGGACACTTAGTAATGCCATGCCGACAAGGCGCAATGAATCCTGCCGATGCCGAGGCACTCCAACGCTGATTGTAAATCCCAACCGCATAGGTTTGATAGGAATTGGCGGGAATGGATGGGCTTGCATTAGTTGTCTCATTGCCAAGGTGCCGACAAACCTCTTGTTCCGTTCCCCATCGGGAATATGGTCATTCAAGTCAAACGCCCTTCCACGGACATGAAAAAAAAATATGCGGTTGATAAAGTCGCTGTACGTCTCACAAGTAAAAACTACCTACACAAGCCCATACAACTTCTAGGTCTACCATCTCATGTCTAGTTCTATAGGAGTGGCTTCTCACGCCAATCCTCGCCAAACTTCTTTTGCCAAATTCAGAGTGTTCCAAGCATATCTGCCGTCTGACCTCATCATGACTACCTACCAGCCAATAGGATCCATAGATTCTCGTTGTATTGGTTGCGAGATCTTTGATCCTTCGAGGTTGCACTCCGCACACAAGTCCGCGGATGTTACCTACTTCGTACAACCAGGGTCATTGTCAGGCATATGTAATACACAACTCCGAGGACCCCGCAGGTCTCATGCGATGATCTATAAAGCCGTGAGCGGGGAATTCGGGGTTCTTATTTGGTAATTATATGTGGAATTTTGTGAGCGGACGGTGAGCGCAGTATTTGGAGCCCGCGTTTTTTGGGTACGTTTCTTCATTGGTATCTTGGTGGTAGTCATGGATGCATTCTGTGTCTAGATGACATCCGCCGCGGAAATTTTACATCGCCGCGCTTAAATGATGGGTCTGCAGCACCATCAGCTATACCATTTTAACACATATGGTTCTGTGGAAGACGCCGCTCAAATCAGTGTTTCGAGATGGAACCAAGGTTATCTGCTTAAATGAGGGTTGCATTCCGAGCTGTTGGAACTATCCTAGCCAATATCTGACTTTGTTATATTTATCAGATCATCCAATGATACTCTCTATTCTTTGATGTGGTTTAAATGTGACTCATTCCTACGAATGCCTTGAGACATGCGATCGAGCTAGTCTATCTTACAAATAAGACAATATCATGACATTATTTTACCACCATGTATGTAATCCATGATTACCCAGTCTTAGGTAAGTCAAGCGTCTTGCAGGATTGCGGCCGTTTCGGATAGCTGGCTTTGTGATCCATTACCAATGGTGGCCCCCAATTCTCGTGGTCTTATCAATACTCCAGGTGATTACTTAAGACTCACGATAACCTCATCGGAGCGTCCAAATGATCCTCATCAATACAGGATTCTTAAACCAGCAGACGGAGCATCAACTTTAGTCTTCCTTGCAGAAAGTTCATTACCATTTTCGTTATGGATCACGAACGAGTTCTAGTGTCCGCCCTGGAGGACTCCAACAACACCACATTCATTCTCCCCCCAGCCAATGTCAATAAAATCATTCACACACACTACAAAGCCGATCCCAATTTCGCCTACACAAAGACGCAATTATGGGACATGGAGGTCAACAAAGCTCGCAATCCAGAAAAGTATCTTGGGGACCTTGTCCGCCCAGGCAGCCTAGAGGTTCTTGACGTCAAGAAAGATGGTCGGTTCGAAAGCTTTATTCGAGTCACCGACCAGAGAGTTTGGAAAGACGGTTCAATTTTTACCAAAGTTATTGAAAAGGTTCTCGTTGACAACGAAACACAGCGAGCATTCTTCATTGGTGTGTCCGAGGTCGAGACACCGGATGGTCGAAAGATTGTTGCAGGAAAGGAGCAGGTGTTGTTCCATGTTGAGCACTCGACTACTGGAACAGAGACGGAGCCATTTAACGTGTGGAACATTGTGCATCTGGACAAGGACGAAGATGGTACCTTGCGTGAAGCTTTTCAGCCCTTAATTGATAGTCCTTATTTGAGGGGATTCAATGAGGTCTACATTCGGGAGGATCTTGGTCAAGAGTTGGTCCGCATCTGAGCAATAAGCTTTGGTAATATAGAATGGCACAGCATCTTCCCTCATAATAGAATTGATTTATCCAACCATGATTATTCGAAAGAGCCAATAGAATTAATGTAGTATACATAAATCCCGTACAAGAGATGGACATTCAATATTTATATCGTCACACGCTGAACTTTGACCATCAAAAACCTAGCAATTTGAAAACACAGCCAGCCCGGAGTTGATAGCTACTCATTTCCTACCTCACTAGATGAGTTATTTCAGCTCATCAGGCAACGAAGAATGGTTTGGTTTGATCATTGAGAAATAGTTAGATCATTGATATAGTTAATCTACCTAAAACTAATTGAAAACATTGTACTTGTTAAAGAATGCATCCATAGACTCAGCAAACTCCACCTCATTCGTCTCAATCGCAAAGTGAGGCGCATCCAACAGCTTAAGCTCCAGCTTCTTCACATCCTTCTTATAAGCCTCGGCACCAGGGTAAATGAAAATCTCGTCATTCTTGCCCCAGATCGCTAGGACGGGGACGCCAGACGTGCGGAAGTATTCCTGGAAGCTGGGGTACAGAGGCAAGTTGGTGCGGTAGTCGTAAAAGAGGTCGAGCTGGATCTCCTTGTTGCCTTCGCGGTCCATGAGCGCCTGGTCGAGATAGTACGCTTCAGGGGCGACCTTTTCAGGGTGGGGGGAACCATTTTCGTATTGCCATTTTGTGGCACTGAGCACCAAGAGACTCCTCAGTGCCTCACGATCTTCCTGTGCGCCAGAGGCCCAGTACTTGCGGAAGGGGTTCCAGAAGTCACCGAGGCCCTCGTCGTAGGCATTGCCGTTCTGGGTAACAATGGCAGCAACCTTTTCTGGGTGCTTTAGAGCAAGACGAAGACCGACTGGGGCACCATAGTCAAAGATGTAAAGGGCAAACTTGTTGAGCTTAAGCTCGGTGATGAATGCATCAATAGTTCCGGCCAAATTGTCGAATGTGTATTTATAACCTTCAGGAACAGTAGTGAAACCGTATCCGGGAAAGTCGGGGGCAATAACACGGTAGCCTTTCTCGGCAAGAAGAGGCATCAAGTTGCGGAATTGGTGAGAGGAAGATGGGAAGCCCATAAGAAGAAGGATAGTTGGGGCATTGGGATCAGTGGGGCCAGCTTGGCGGTAGAAGACCTTGGAGCCAGCGGTCTCGAGGTGGTTTGCAGAGGCAATGAAGGCCATTTTGATTATTTGAGAGTTTATTAAGATTGAATAGAGGTGATTGAACTGCTGTAAATGTGTTTGTTTGTAAACGGTTTTTGTGTAAGTGGTATAGGGTAGCTTGATTTGATGCTGAGTGATGAGAGGCAATCACAACACCAGCTGGGGACAGGAGTTTATATACATTTTCACCCAAGCCTTTGCCAATTGCATCATTACATCTTGTCTTATCAATCTACCGCCCAAAATGCCGATTTTCAACGCCTTTTCTTTCAGTTTGTGGTCATTGTTATGGAATATTTCAACAAATATGTGGAATCACCAACTTCAAAAAGGTACGTACCCCCCGAGCCCCACCTTCACGTTTCCCTTTTCGGCCTTCAACTGCCGAAGATTCCAAAGATATGACGTCGAATCAAAGCCTTTAGACGAAACACCATCCGGCGCATTCCCCGCTCCATCACGACTCTCCCAATGATTCCGCGACATTGATTTGCTGCTTCGGTCAGCTTGTTCTTGGAGGGCGCAATGCAAGCTACGCGATAAACCGCAGAACCTCGTCGAAAGCACGTGAAGGGCCGGCACGGAGTACCCGCGAATACGATGTCACGGTTGCCGACAACGACGCGTTCAAACTCGAGTCTCGACTACTTCCAATAGTCCGAATTGAACCAGTTCAGCGTCTGTTCGTGGACTAGGTCGAGGATATCGGTGTTCAAATACCAGGGCGCTTCCAGCGTCGACCTCTCCGCCGAGTTCCGTCGAGTCGACAAGTCAAGCAACTCGCTGCCGAACAGGAAGCACACATATAGACACAGGGTGTTGAAGGGCCCAGTGTATGACTATAGTTGGCCGAAAAGCAGAGAGAAAGACACTGGGTTGGCCTTTGATTTGTTATTGCTGATCTCTATAGGTTCCCGTCGAGTTCGACAACCAAGTACCCAGCACTTCAAAATCAGCCTTATTTTGTCACAATTATCAAGTCAGACATCGAGTCACGGGCATCGGGTCGCAGAAGCATAGTCAATGTTAAGAATATTCCAAGCTCAGCTTGTTTTCATCAATTCTCATAACCCGTCGCATATGTATATATACGTGCCAAATATGTTCATCTCGCAATATCGCCCACCAGACTGCCCAGAGCAGAAATGTCCCTAGCCACAGCCCAATGGCGCCGTTTCACGAGTGTGTTGGAGATCATAGTCATCCCATAATGGACCCAGACCCCTGCCGAAAAAATATATACCAAAATATCGCATAATGTTCATGATTTGCTTTGTTTTTTGTTTCCCGCAACATGGTCGATTTAACCAGAGGGGTTGCCGTTGAAGGCAAGGTTGTTGATGGTGCCGGTGGGGATTCCGGTGAGTTTGCCTCCGCTGGCAAGAGTCTGGATACGCTTGCAGAGAGCCTGGGGGTTGGTGAAGCCCTCGAGGCCAGCAAGGTAGGCACCGAGGCCAACAATGTGGGGGGTGGCCATGGAGGTACCAGAGATGGTGTTCTAAACTCAATGTTAGCTAACAGTCGCTCATCTAGATTCATATCAGGGCCAACTTACAATACCGTTGTTCAACCAGGTGGAGGTGATGTCCTGGCCAGGAGCCCAGATATCGACAACAGCACCAAAGTTGGAGAATGAAGCTCGAGCATCGGCGTTGGTGCTGGCACCGACGGTGCAAACGGTGGGCTCGGAAGCGGGAGAAGTGTCCTTGGCATCAACGTTGCTGTTGCCGGCGGCGACGGCCAGGAAGACACCAGCCTTGATCAAGTTGGCGGCAGCGGTGTTGACAGCAGCGGAGAAACCACCACCCAGAGACATGTTGGCAACGGCACCCTTGGGGCAGCTCTTGGTCTTGTAGTCGGTGGCAACAAAGTCGATACCGGCAATGACGGCAGAGTAAGAACCGCTTCCGCTGTTGTCAAGAACCTTGACACCGTAAATGGAAGTCTTCTTGGCGACACCGTAGGTCTTGGAACCGATAGTACCGGCAACGTGGGTGCCGTGTCCGTTTCCATCGGCAGTCTGGCCATCGATGAAGGACTTGATCTGCTTGGCACGGCCCTCGAATTCCTATTTTGGGGGTTAGAAGACTGAGAAGGACAAGTTTCTGGGGAGGGCATCGAGAGAACTTACGGGGTGGCCATCAGAAACACCAGTGTCGATAATGTAGGCGCAAGTGCCAGTACCGGCGGAGGAGTCATAGACGTAAGTGCTGCTGCCCTTGGCCTTGTGGGAGATGCGGGTCAAGCCCCAGGTGGCGCCAGACTGGGTAACGTAGGCGCTGGCCTTGGCAATACCATCCTGCTCAATGTAGTCGACCTGTGGCTGTTAGTGGATGGTTTCTGGAAGAGAGTGGTTCATCTTACATCGGGGTGGTTGCGGAGAGCCTCGAGGGTGGTGGCATCGAGGGTGGCAGCGAAGCCGCGGAAGACGTTCTGGTAAACGTGGTCGGCATTGGCAACGAGAGAGTTGACGGCCTCGTCAACAGCCTGGAGAGAGCTGCCATCCTTGAACTTGACAATGTACTTGTCGGCAATGAGACCGTGCTCGTTGCTGGGGGTGATGAGGGGAGCGGGAACAGCTCGCTTCTCAGTAGCTGGGGCGGCGGCCACCAGGGGAAGGAGGGAGAGAAGAACGGACAGACGCATTTTGATGGTTTGAAGAGAAGAGTGTTTAAAAAAAGAGGTTGAAGGTTTGAAAGATGAGGTTGAGACTTGGTTGAAGATCCAAGGATGAGGAGAAGAAAAGAACGGCTCTGGAGGTGAGGACGGGCTCTATTTATCCTTTCTTGTTCATCAAGTCGGACGATAAGTGAGACTGTTGAGACACCACGGATCAGATCCGTGAGAGGAGAACCTTGTTCCGAGACCTAAATCATCACCTTCCCAGTCCGGAGTGCATTACGAGAACGAATACAATGGATACTTGCTCGGGTGGCAAGCATGGTGATTAGGTTGGGGAAAGCTCACATGGAAACGACATGCTTGCTTGCTCGCATCAATGTTCCATTGGCGCCAAGACAGCTTCAAGGTTCAAGGGCGCTAGGGAAACACCAAAGAACTTTTGCATCTGTTGAACAAGAGGCCATACATAGATAGAGCTTGGCAAGCTACTGGGCCTCGATGCTAGGTATCTTTTGCACGAGGGCGACGTTGAGGTGGCAGAGACATTTGACCACAAGGGTATCAATAGCAGCGGAGACGACGATGGGGGGGCGTTTGTGCATCAAAACAGGCACACACCAAAGACCAGCAGAGAGCCCCTGGCTTGGCAGGTATGCCGCCTCGGCCGATGATACCTTGATACTACTACCAGACGGCCATCATATTTAGAAACGAGTGCGGGGGAGGAGGATGGAGGAGAGAGGAAGAAGAGGCCTGTCCCGATGTAGATTTGATCGGCTAAGGGAACCGTAGCATGAAAGGAAGAGGGAGCTGGTCACATATCATTTACCTAGTCTCCTCTGTGGTCGCCGTCGACCCCCCCAAGGCGCGAAATAAAGAAGCATGAATGGACAAGGAGGATAGACGCGAACTTGGATCAAAGTAAACATTGGGTAAAACAGTAGGTAGTTAGACGGTGAATCTAGCGGCCAGAAGAGGTGAACGGACAAAGGCGGCGGTGCCCGGGGTTGAACGACGGGGGGGAACTTACCGGATCTGCACTTGCAGACCGGGCAGCCTATCGCCTGTCGTGGACTGTCTGAGACAAAAAGAATGACCCCATCCAACCCTCCATGATTATCATCATCATCCTTCTCCAGACCCGCCTTCTCCTCGTCGTATGATCTATCCGAGGTCTAGAGGAGGTATATGCAGCCATTACAACCGTCGGCACTGGGAGGTGCAGCAGCCGAGTGCGATGCAACAACAGTCCATATGATGTGTGCTATGTAAGCAGCATAGTGAGAGGGCATCTAGAAGCTGTAAGCTGTGCATTTCCCAATTATTGGGTATTATCCCGCTTCGGCTGATTGTGCAGCACTCTTGAGAGCTGGCCACTGGGCTCTCGTTCCGGAGGGGCATTTTCCTATCCGCCTTGGATGGATGGTATTAGCTCGACACCCTCAGGATAGTAAGGACTCCAATGCATCCATCCGTATAAGTGGCATCCATATGCTATGGAGGTAGGTATCATCTCTCGGCTTGGCTGTGGCGTTTATCCTTTAGAATCTTCCATATCAAGTAAATCTATGTCCCTGCATCTCCAAGAGCTCTATCAAAAGTCCCCGTCCACTTGTCAGTCTAGCTCTTGAATGCATCCCCCCATCCATCCACTCATGCCTGCACACACTCCCCCCACGGGTGGCTGTCCAGTCCCGCCCAGCCAGCCCAGTCCAGTCCAGTGCAATCCTTATCTCCCTAGGACTAAATCATGTGCCGAGGGAACAGGGGGGGACGAATAGGCACTCATGGCGTTACGGCAGTGGACTGATTAGGCGCTGAAGCCCCCTCCATTCGGGCAATTATAGCAGCCATGTCCACTATACGAAGGGCCGTCCAGCGCCACCAGGTACAGGGAACCGGCTCTCAGCCAGCCCTGTAAACCCCCCTCATAGGTAGGGAGTACCGCAGCGTTATCAGCGACATTGACCTCATCAGAGATACTGAACCTCGAGCAGGTAAGATCCATGGATATCTCCATACGAAAAAGCTCCGGCTGTACTATAGAGCTTCAACTCTTAATACACTCACTACTCGCCGCTTTCCTGCGCCTCCGTCAACGGAGATGAGCTTCCCGATCTAGCGTTAAGGCGCCGATCATGTTAATCGCCTTCCCAATTGATGCTCTACTACACCAGACGCTGGAACACACACACACACACTGCACTGACATGCTACGAAGGGGGATTGGCGTGTGACGGTGGGTGGTCGTCTTGCCTATGACCCCAAAAGCAAGCCGAAAATGTAACCCTGTGAGCTGGTTTTACTTGTACTGCATGTTTTGAACTGGGGCAGAAACATCCAATACCAGCCATACATACATGCAACGATTCATACAAGCTCCAGTTGTTGTTATCTTTATCCAAGATGGCGGACATTTGTCATTCATGACCTACTTACCGAAAGACGAGGTACGTATCATCGATGCCAGACAGGCATGTGCTTCTCCCATGATACTGGGCATATGACATGATGCCAACAGAGGTCCCGGGTAATGGATTGGTTCCTTCGTATCAGTGACCTGCATAATGATGTGGTTTTGCTGCTGCATGCATGTACTCTTTACTCCGTCCAAGACGCGCTCCAACTCCGACATCACCAGGACGGCCTCAAGCCCACTCACACACACTCATCATATTCACCCTCAACTCACGCACTCGCTCACTGGCTCACACCGGCAGGCCGCCGCCATCCATCCGTATTCGCCTACCTAATCGGATATTAGGTACCAATCTATTTAGCCCGTCTTATGGAACAACCATAAAGCATAACCTTACGCAGTGGGCGAGCTTGATGTACGCCTTTGCATCGTGGAAGCAAAACGTTAATTCTAACCTAGAATGTTCTTGAGAATAACGAGTGTCAACCCATCACGACTCGCGCGCGCACGCTGTAGATCCGGATCGTCTGGCAGGCGAACAGACTCCTGGGTAAGACACTTGGCAATGTGCGGGAAATTTCGTGTGTGGTTCGCTGTGCTGCTGCTGCTGCTGCTACTGCTTTGCTGATCGGATAGATGCCGGATCGTCCCACCCACGTTTGTGGTTTGTATAACAAATACAATTGATAAATTACGCATGGGATCCATTGCTTTCTCGTATCAATACTAATTAGTTGGGATAATACACGACGACCAGGTCCAGGGACATCAGAAATGAAGCTTCTCTTGGCAAAAGACGACGATCCCCAACCCCCAACTTCCTAAGGGGGGGGAACATGAGTGGTGGTTCGCACATGGGACGGACCCCCCCCCTCTCTGCGCAAGTGAATCAAATCACGACATCTAGGCTTAATGCCCGCAACGCCCAAAACAGAAGCTGGCTAAGACTGAAAAACCACTACCAAGACGCGTCCTACTACAAGTACTTGTACACTTACCGTACATTAAGGGGCGAGCATACAGACAAAGGTGGTTGCATCATTTAGAGCAAGTTGCACAAAACGGCAGAATACCTAGTCTAGGTTCTTTGGGAAAAGGAGTCAGTCTTTGCATGATTTTTGCCCTTTTCAGAAGCTGGATTCACCCAAGCCCACGTATCACGGCATATAATAATTGATAGCTACTCTGTGTGCTTGTGTGTGTCTTTGCCACTCTCAGCTCTTGTGCTCACATACATGCATGTCTTGTAATGTAGCCGAATGGCACCAAGAAGGGGACAAAGACAAAGACAAGGACAAAGAGCGAGACAAGACTGTGTGACGCCATGACGGTCTAGGCAAAACGATCATTTTCAGGGTCCCTGCCACCCTTCACTACCTATCTAGTTATACAGCCACATTTTTACTTGCACTATAGATCTCACTCTGTCTCTATTGTCCATCCTTTACATCTTGAATAGGGTTTTGAACTTGGCAGCTTGGCAACAATAGCAAGGAATCATAAGAGTCAGTCGGCACATGGTAAAGCGAGGGCGGATGGGGGATCTGCATCGCGCCGTCAGCGGCTCCAACGGGCGACCTCCCCGCCCCGGACGCTCGGATGGCTTTTTTGGAATAGAGGAGATCCGGGCACTATTTGCGCATGTACGTAACGCACGTTGGTTGACAGCACGGAGGAGAGAAGGTTTAGAATGGGTCTTCCCGTCTGCAGCAGTCCAACTGTCTGAGGGGAGAGAAGGGGAAAGGGAAGAGGGGGGTCTGTTGGCTACCGCCCGCGTGATCCTTGTTCCCTCTCTCTGACTTCCCCGCAAAGCATCTGCCTAACCAGCCTATCCATTCATTCATTCTCCATCGTGAATGCGGGTCGAAGAAACTCTATTGCCTTCCTCCCCATGCTTTATGCTAGGCCCTTTTTTCATCGCAACCACTCTTCGGTGACGAAACAAAAGGTCTCGACTCAAACGGCAACCAAAACAAACCAAAAAAAGAACACGGGGGGCCGATAGAGTTAACCTCAGAGACAAATGCCCCGTGCGTTGAGCAAAGCAGGTACGTGGTCGTCATCCTTCCGTGGGCGGGTGTGAGTGGAAACGTGTGATTCTCATGTTGATGGAATAAACAGTCTGGTAAGGATTTTGTTGGTGGTTGATGTTGCGAAGGGATTACAGGGAGAGGGGGCTGATTACATCCGCAACGTTCCTTGGAGCTCGCAGCGATACGTGCAGGCAACGCAAAGTAAAGTGTAGGTCACACTCCGAAGAGACAACAACCCCCATGTTCCATTCGCTTCATCGTTATCTCAAGTATCATGAATATTAAGCATATCATCAATATATTGGGTGCCCCCCTTTTTTTTTTCCCTTTTTGGCTGTTTGACTCAGCCCAGCTGGGCCCTCCCCCTCAACAGATTTTTGACTAACATGTCCCATTGCGGAAGGCGATGAAGCTATACCCATCTGCGGCCAATGCGCAAAGTCAGGACGATACTGCGCCTGGGCGGCGGCCCAGAAGCCGTCCAACTTCTTCGCGTACTCTCGCCCAACAAGCTTTCGAGGCGGCGGCAATGCCCGGCACAGAAGCAGCACAGGTAATATACCAAGAACGTGGTGGGAGGGGGGTGGTGGGAGAGAGGAATCTTGACGCCTTTCATGACAGAGGGGGCAGCATCCTAAAGTTTATCCACCTCGGACCCGACAGTAACCCCGTGAGAAAGCAGATGTCCGATACCCTTCGCCAGAGCGGCCCCGCGCGGCTCTCGAGGACCCAAACGTGGCCTCGTTCTTCCACCACTACATCGCCGAGCCGGCCAAGTGGTACGACCTCGGAGATGCGACGCGCCAGTTCCAGACGGCGGTGCCGCAAATGGCCCTCGACGAGCCTCTGCTGTTCAGCGCCGTGGTCGCGCTGTCGGGCATGCACGTGAGCCAGACGATGACCACGGGCTCGTCCAAGGCCGCGAGAGAGGTGGCGGCGTATTACCACACGCACTGCGTAAAGTTGCTGATTCGATTGGATGGCGATAGCGAGTTATTGACCAGCGGTGTTGCCTTGGCGGCGGCCTGTCTGCTGAGGTCTTACGAGATTCTTGATGGTAAGGTTTGACATTGTCTCAACTCCATCTCACGGAATTGCGCGGCGATGCCGTGAGATGCGTAAAAAAAGTAAAAAAAGGTTGACTTATTTTCTTCTTCCTTCTTTCTCCAAACAGAGGAGGTTGATCCCAACAGGCATTTACAGGGTGCCTACTCGTTGGCCTCGTGTGAGGGACTCATCGCCGAGAGCACCCCGGGCAGTCTCCTCGCCGCAGGTTTCTGGAACTACCTCCGGGAAGACATTACCTTTAGTTTGTTCGAGGGATGTCCCCTGAAGATGGACTTGGCTGTGGCGACGGCCCCGAAGCTCACGTCTGGCCACGATGAGCTGCATGCCATGTCCCTGATTCTCGGTCAAATCATCAATGCGACGTTTGGACAGCAGATCGCCCAGAATGAATGGGAAAGACTGGCGGCAATGACGCAGACTCGGTATGACTGTCTTCCAAGTCATGTTAAGCCCTTCTCGAGCGGTCGAAGCGCGACGTCTTCAGCTGCACTACCACAGCGATGGTTCCTTCAAGATTACCATGGTAAGCTCAAGTGTCCTTACTCCATCATATCTCAGTGTGTTGACTTATATGTGAAGCATCGGCGATGCACTACTTGCTCGTCTCAGCATGCATTCTCATCGTCTCTGCTCCCCCAGGACAGCAGTGGAGACTCCAAGCCAGCGATGAGTCCAGACTTGGCAAGCAAGATTTGCTTCAGCAATATGCACTGGAGATTTGCGGCATCGCATTCACGACCAACATTCCATCCGTCTTGGTAAACGCCTTTGGCCCCATTGCATACTGTAAGTTACCACCACTTCTGGCTCATCCAGCTCTGATCACGACTAACCCATGGCGTCTCATAGGCGGCAAATTCATAAGGTCGAGGCCCGCCAGACAAGAAATCATACGCCGCCTATCGGCATGCAAGAAATCTACGGGCTGGCCAGTGGCACGACTCATTGCGAACCTCCAAGCTTCATGGGTGGGATGGGACGCCTCGATGGAGGGTTAGGGTTTGAATGACTCTGGCATTGTTTGCCCCCTCCCCCGCACCCCCACATTGATGACCCAGTCTGGAAGGATATCCCGAGCTCGGGTTTGGAGATGGCATCAAAATTTGGCGTCTGACTGGTGTTGTTGGCTTATAAAAGGGGGGTCCGATGGCCTAATTAATTTGTGACTCTCAATTGATTAATTTCTTCTTTTGAATCTCTTTTGAATCTTCTTTGATCTCAAAATTCCTCAGAAAGGGAGTCATGATGCTCGCAACCCGAGTTCGGACAGTTCATCGTCTCTTTGGCCGCTCACTGGCCACGCTCACAGCACCAAGAACCACTGGACTTGGCTGGCCAGCTGTAGTCCATCCAACTTCCAGCGAAGTCCAAAATGCAGCTCTAGATGCCCGCAATCTTGAAAAGGCTGTTCGGCATATCCACCAGGATGGCCTTGTTGTAATTGAAGACGTTGTCCCGCATGCCGACATTGACCATCTCAACGCTCGCATGGTCCATGATGCACTGGTCCTGCAAGCTCGAGGTGACAAGGGGCCGTTCAATTACAACCTGGGCAATTTGCAACAAGATGCACCACCTGTTGCAGAGTTCTTTTCCCCTTCCGTCTTCACCAGTAAGTAAACTCTAGCGTCTACTTTCTCATATTGTCGCTAATCATTCTGGTTCATGGTAGACCCCATCGCTACCCAGATTACCACCGCCATCATGGGCCCTCGCCCCAAGTGGACGTTCTGCTCAGCCAACTCAGCCATGCCTCCCTTGCCCGGAGCATCTCCCCAGCGTCAGCCCGTCCACTCCGACGCCGACTTTCCCTACCCATCGCACCCCTTTGCCCTCGTCGTCAACATCCCCTTGGTTACAATGACCCCCGAAAACGGGTCCACAGAATTGTGGCTCGGCACTCACACGGCAGACATTTCCACCCAGGAGGGCGCTCACGGCGACCGAGCCAGCGGCCGGATCAAGGAGAATCACCTGCGAGATCGCCAGGCTGTCTGCCCTCCTGTGCAGCCCACAGTCAAGAAGGGCTCCATCGTGATCCGTGATCTCAGACTGTGGCACGCCGGCATGCCCAACACCACAGATCAGGTCCGCGTCATGCTCGCCATGATCCATTTTGCGCCCTGGTACAGAAACCGCATGAGGCTGCAGTTTGGCGAGAATATCCGGCCGGTGCTTGAGGGGCTTGAACTGGAGGGGAAGCTGGGCCTGGAGGTTCCGGTGGACTGGGTTAATACGGATAAGGCGTTGAAGGGGTATTTGGATAGGGGCTTTGGAAATAGCTACGATTTTGATCAAGAGGCATAGATAGTAGATGGTCTGCTGTTTTTATAGTGCTGTAACCCGTTTATACTTGTTCAATGGAAATATCATCGCTACCGACCGGGATGGCTGTGATCCTGCCGCATTTCTCTACCTCCTGGGACCAATCGGAGATGATGGCTCATGGTGCTCGTGACAGTCATGCACAGCGCCTGAACCAACTGACAAATGTCACGCCCAACACACAAGACACGGCATCGGCTACTTTTTGTGGCTCATATTATCCCTACCATTGCTTGCACATACCTATAAATACCACTCCTCCACACTCGTATCTGTTCCACTATGCTTCTACGCTTCTACGCTTCTACGCTTCTACGCTTTTCGTCTGAAATGTCGGTGCATTTTGGAGTTTGTTCGACTCCCGTAATAGAATCTTGCGGTGCATATCAAATCGCAAATCCATTCAACACAGCGTCCACTAATTTCTTCTCAAATTGCTGTGGCCAGAGTCTAAAAGAAGACATGCAGGCGGAACAAAAACAACCCATCAGCGCTGCTGATGCAGCAAAGTATCAGTGCCACTCCTCGACCCCCGTGAATGTTGCCACGGTCGACGGGCAAGACTACGATATCACTGGGCCAGAGCGAGATGAGATCATGTCCGACCTCTTCGATCTTCTAGATGTAAAAATGAGCGATAAGGAGTTTGCTACCAAATGGATCAAGGTGTGCCTCGGTCCATCTGATCCTTGAGACGACACCAGACAGCCTCAAAGCACATGCTCGTGAATTATTACGGGTCAGTACAGCATTAACACCTTCATAAACAATCACTCATGGGACCCAGTGCAAAACCACACAAATTGGAGCCGGGCATTGAAGATAGCTCTGCGTCCCACCGATCACGAATCGTCTTTACGGTATGGCCTCAAGGAATGCTATTGCTATTACATTCTTCTAGAATCTCATTCACTTGTCTCTCTCGCAATACAATTTTCACAGGGAGTCATAGTCAAATTGGATCTATGTAATTGATGGGACAAATGAACCTCATATTTCTTGAGAGAGTGATTGGAATCTATGTACAGCCTGTTTCCATCCAACCATCAGCTTCCCTCTCCCCTTCTATGCTCCGACTTCATTTGTGAAGCATTTTTGATAGTGCAGCAAACTTCCGTGTCCCTTTTCCGCCAGCCAGAAAAGCTGAAGGTTCGTGTACCGCGTAATGATGTAGTAGAGCAAGATGAGGGGGATAATACCAGAAGAGCTAATGAAGCCTATGATGGCACCGTAGATCCATGACCGGAACTTTGGATAGTAGTGGAATCCTCCGCAGATGCGATCCTTTTCGTCGTAGTTGAAGCGGTACGTTCTGTTGTTATTCTTGCCCTCGACGTGGATGAGCGTTGGAACCGCCGTCTTGAGGCAAAGCGTGGAGCCGTGGCCATGGTGGTTCTTTGGGCGATACTGTCCCACCCTTTTCAGTCGATGGACCAATGAGTGGTGCAAGACTGCATTGCGTGGAATGCTACGGGTGCCGCCCTTGTTGAGTGGGAAGTGGCTGATTTTCCACATCTTGGTATCATCTTGCAATTCGAAACGGCGGATGAGTGGGAAGTATTCTGTTTGGACCTTTGAATTAGTCCCTCAAAACTCGCAAATACACCAAGAACAACTGTGGGATAAGGGGCTTTGGGGGAGAGACTTACCCATGAATTGCCATAGTAACCATGTCGTGAGCTGAACGCTTTCGCCGCAGCGTAGGCTCAGTGAGTCGTGTACAACGGTTGTCGCTGCACTGTGAAACTGGTCATCGACTTCTGCGAGGAATTTCTTCGCAGTTGGAGACCATGCCAACGTTGCGCCTTTGATACCTTGAACTTCGCGGATCATCCACGCCAGCGCGATATCACTCATCTGCAGGGCGGGCTTCTTCTTCTCGCCGGTGGAATTATTCCCGTCAGTCGTAGAATCTTTCTTCTCGGAAGTAGGCCAGCCGCCCCCGACGTCACCGTGGGCACCCGGGAACCAGACTTCTTTGATGTCTTCCTTTGGCTCCGCAGGGTCAGCTTTAGTCTCGTCATCTTGGGTGTAATCCTGGGAGAAAAGCGCTGCCTTGAACTTGACGCGGCGCTCGTCGACGGCCACAGCGTGTCGGACATGGTGAGCGGTACCCTTTGCTGGCATGGGAATGGGTGTTTTGTAGTCCAACAGCGAGACCGAGCCCACGCAGTCCCACAAGCCGAGGAAGAAGACCTTGATCTTCACATCCTTACCATCGCGCACTTCCCTCCGACAAAATGTTTCACTAAAGGACTCAATCTCGTCGAGAGCATCTTGACTCTCGTCGCTGAGATCGGGCCTACAGACGTTAGTCTCGTCACCCTGCAGGTGATCATTATCTTCGTCGTCTTCCTCGTCCTGCTCTGGCTCTTGTGAGTCATCTGTCTCATTGCTTTCAGTCGCCCTTGAGCCTGCGCCACCACCCATCTTGCTCGCTATGTGATCCTCGTAGATTGTGTACGCGCGGGGAAAGGTTTGCTTCAAGTAACCCCGCATATTGCTCTGTGCATCCTTGTGATCTTGAATCCTGCCTGCTAGATAGCGTCGGTAGAGTTGGTAGGCAAATGGAATCATTTCCTCGTTGCCTTTGCAGAGCAGTCCAACATTGCTGATCAGTCGTGCTAAAAATCTGGCAGTAAAGGCCCCACGACTGAATCCAAACATGTAGATCTTGGCGCCCTGTAGAGATTTGCGGTCAGTGACGGCCTGACCTCAATGACTGAATTGGAATTGGAAGCAATGCATTACTCACAGTTTTGTAGTACTTCATGAGAAACCGATAGCCGGCTAAAACATGTGAGTCAAATGTCGTACCAACGGCCTGATCGATTGTCTTGTCGAGGGTGCTGCGGATCTCTCCAGCCCATGATTTGTCGACAGATGACTCGTTGATACCATAAGTTCCAATGCCGGCTAGAGGTGGTGGAGGTTAGTGATGATGAATGAACGATAGGCAACAGGAAACTTGCTCTGATAGTAGTGGAACTGGTTTGCATGATTTCGATCTAGCCTCCTTAGAAGCTTCACGACGTTGGTATCGGCACTAGATCCACTGAAAGTGTTGCCAGTGCCGTCGAAAAAGAGGATGAGCTTCAAATCCTCCTCCACTGGTCCAGGGGTAGGAGGAGCTGAGCTCATGGAACTGATAGAACTTGAGGGGCTCGGAAGACTCTCAGAGTCCCTGCGCCTCTCAGAGCCCACAGAGCTTCCAGGAGTCACGGGCCTCTCAGTGCTCTCAGAGTTTCCATTTTCAAATGGAATGGACATTTTGGCGGGGGAAAAAACAACGTGCTTGTTGGTGAATCAAAAGTTATTTGGGGGGTTGTCTTGGCCACAAACTGGGAGTGATTCCAAGTCTGAAGCATTTAGATCAAAGGACTCAGGGCCCCTATTTATCGAACTCTCTCCACCGTCGCCAACAACAATTGTTTCTCTTTGCTATTCCATCCATTGTTAACAGAACCCAATTACAATTAAGAAACCCAATATCACATGTGACAGTGCATAGGCGTGGCTTCATGTTCTCGACTCGTCCCTGAATACAAGGAGCTCGCTATACGGAGCCGACTTAAGAGTCAGACCAATTGGACTCGCATACTACCTTGAAGGACGGGAATTTATCGAGCTCGTACCGTGTCATGCAGACCTTTTAGAGGCTCCGCTTCTCCGTCGAGGGCATGGGTCCATGATTCGATGGCTCTCCTGCTTATAAATCTGCATTGTTCATGCACTGATATGGTAAGTCTGCATTGGAAACAACAAAACCGTGTCGTGGACAAGCATGTATGGCCCTCCTATTCACATATCTGCACTATCTATGCACGTTTGTATAGAGGCACTTCAATACGCCTGGTAACTCTGTCGTGGATACTTTTCTATGGTAGAGTTGTTGCCTCTAGATGCAAGACTCATGTAGCAGTGGTTCGATGTGTGCATCTCCTATTATAAGACACCACTCGACAGCAGACGACAGCTGCGCCACAAATGCATATCCGTATTAAACCTAGCTTAAAGGACGGAACGTTCTCAGGGACTCTCTCACATGGCAGGCATAGAGTCATGGTATCCACACTTGACCATTCCGTGTTAGACCACTGAGAGTCTTACAGGCATAAACGCCATACATATCTTGCTGCACTTCGCTTTGGTTAACTGTTGAGTAGATATGGTGATTGGTCGGTTGAGCGGTTGGAGATGTACCCCAGGGTATGCACCCCGCCTCATGTTGGGCAGTGAAGCGCCCACATGAAAATACCAAACCAGACCACATATCCCACAAAAAGAGGGAGGTGGAGAGACATGCAGGTTTGCCATTACCGAATCTTCACCCAAACATGGCCAAGACGTTGCCAAGTGGAAGCCTTAGGCAAAATATTCATACGCGATGATTGAGACCTGAGACCGGTTCTGCCCAATGCTACCTCTCCCCTCCCTCAAACGATCCAGAACCATATCCTCTCCAAGAAATTTCGTGGCTTGGGCTTGACCCACGTCGATTCCAAGCGATCAATCTCTGCCTTTCCAGACCAAATATCCATTTCCGACAGTCGCACAAACTTGGTCCTCTTGACAAACTTGTATCCCAGGAACAAAACCAGAAAGATGGGGATGTTGATGTACGGCGGGATGAACGTCTTGGCACTGAATCTTCCAGGGAAAAATGCATCAAATCCGTTGAAGAAGGCGACGACGATGCAGAAGACCATGGCAAAGTAGCCCAGAAAGGGTTGGAACGGTGCCTTGAAGGGGAGGGTGTCCCGATCGATGCCATTGTGCCTGAGGGCGTAGTAGAAGCGCAGATAGGTAAACGACACGCTTGCCCAGATGAGGAGCGTGCTCACGGCGCTGAGATTGCTAATCCAGAAGAAAACCTGAGACGACTCGTTGTTCAAGTTCAAGTACCCCAGACAGCCCAGCGCCGACGTCAGCGCCACGCACGCATACGGCACGCCAAACCTCTCATACTTGAGAAACGCGGGGGCCTTGCCGTCCAGGGCTGCAGAGTAGAGCACGCGAGTGGATGCGTAAAAGAAGGAGTTCCCAGAGGACAGGGCCGAGGTGAGGACTACGGCGTTGATGATGCTGGGGAGGGTGTGAATCCCGGCGTTGCTGATGGCAATGACAAAGGGGCTGGAGGCTACACCAGAAAGAGATGCATTTATGGCGTTGAGAAGCTGAGGGTCCTTGGACGAGACACAGAGACCGACGAGGAAGATGGAAAGAACATAGAAAATGGTGATGCGCCAAAAGACACGCCGGACAGAACGTCTGATGTTGCGTCGCGGGTCCTGGGTCTCTCCTGAAGCAACGACCACAATCTCAGCTCCACCGTAGGCAAACGTCGCTTGAATAAACACTTTAAAGAAGGCCAAAAAGCGTCCCAGAGCACCTTCTTCGAGGTACGCGTTCATAGGGCCAGGGTGATGCCAGAATCGGAAGCCGATGGCCTCTCCGGTGGGTGAGCCGCCGACCGTGATGATGAACATGAGGAGGATGAGGCCAACAATGGTAGTTATTTTGATGGCGCCGAATACAAACTCTGCCTCGCCGTAGACCCGAACCGGCAAGCAGTTGATCAATATCTGCGCCACGAAGAATATGGTGATGAGCACGCCTTTTGGGATGTTATTCGACCAGTAATCAACAATGATGGCGCAGGCAGAGACCTCGATGGGAACACCAATGGCGAACTGGTACCAGTAGTTCCACCCCAGGGTAAATCCCAGAGCCGGGTCCACGAAACGAGATGCAAACACGGGGACGGCGCCGGGAATGGGTAGCCAGGCGGCCATTTCGCCCAGACTGTTGATGACGCAGTAGAGATTGAAGCCCGTGATGAGGTAGCATAAGAAAGCCGACAATGGGCCTGCCAGTGATAGGACTTGACCACTGCCGATAAATAATCCAGTGCCTATGGCGCCTGAGAGGGCGAGGAATTGGACATGACGGGCTTTGAGCCGTCTTTCAAGAGTACCGATGTGTTGATGCTCAGGATCTAGCTTTGCGTCTTCGTGTGTCTCCGCGGTATTCAATGGTGGTCCAGAGACGGAGATGGTATCTATTTGTCCTTCTTGGACCTCGACATCTCCAGGATATGACGACGACTCAGTCTTCATTTTGGATAAGGGAGTATTAGTGTTGTCGCGGTATATGAGGGTGACATGTGGAACCGACACCGCAGCGTGAGAGATCGATCCGATCAATATGTATCGCCATCTACAATGAGGCTAACAGCTTCTTACTCGACAAACTAAATATACATCATGCCTCACCGATCAACCGCGTAGACAAAGATGTCGCGTTGCATCCGTCGATCGCCTTCCCCGCAATCTCAGGGTTGGGGTTGGTATGATACCTTCCTCATCTGGATCGCTTGCGGAAACAGCCGTGACTCCCGTGAGCCAAGTCATGCTGTTGGTTGAAGCTATCGAGTCTTGTGTAGACAAACATGCATCTGGAGACAAGATTGGCTGACAAGTCTGTATACTGATGCACAATGGCGAGTGAGTAAATAAGGGCATTTTTCAGCGACGTAAGCATCCATTGCCGTAATGGACAAGCAGTCATCAAGAGATGAGTGGGATTCTGTGAGGGCGTGAGGTCCTGGAGGATCCAGGAACTTATCCATTCTTCCCTCAAGTCACTCTCCAAAACTGAATAAAACCGAATCAATAGAAAAAGAAATATGTCATGCGAATGTTAAAAGTAACATATAGCCATGCAAAAGCAGACTGGTGGTCATACCAAGACAAGAAACTCACGAGTTCGAATTGATGAGATAGCTCACAACGCAAACACCATGAAAAGCGCCAATGCTTCATGAGAGAAGAAACACAATGTTACTCTATTTCTTTATGATGCGATGCATGAATCAAATCTTAACAAGTCGCAGCTTAAAGACCAACTCACCCACAGTCTGTTCCTCTTCCAGGATCAGAGATTCACTTGCCACCTCTCCCTGTACCTCTTCAATCCTGCTCCTGAGCGCAGATGTGAACAGGTCCTGTCGGGAAGCCACAGCTTTGCTAGTCTCGACCTCATCGGGGTTAGAAACGACGCTATACTGTACGTTAATGTCGTCCGTGGGCACCAGACCAGCCTTCTTGCGAAGCTTTTGAACGCGGTTGATAATCTCACGAGCCAGGCCTTCATCATAGAGTTCAGGGTGTGGCGCGGTGTCTAGCAAGATGATCACATCTTCAGCGAAAGCCGGCTCCCACTGCGCGCCATTCTGATCTTCAGATGTGGTACTTTGCTTCCCAATAACTCGCACAAGAGCCAAGTCATTCTCCTCAAGCTCAATGCCGCTGATAGATATCTTCTTCTCCTTCTGATACTGCCGCATCTGTGCCTGCGTGAGATTCGGGAGAGCTTTCCTCACAAGCTGAACGTCCTTCTTCAACTTCTTGCCCAATGTGGGCCAGTCAACTTTTGCTTCGAGAACAATATTGTACTGGTCCTCGTCTGTCGTCAGAATGATATCTCGAACGTTTAGTTCCTCTTGGACATAGGACTTTAGAGATTCAACATCCGAGAGATAGCCCTCATCCCCAATAACGACGAGGGTTAGCAGGGGGGTCTTGAGCGTCAGGTTATGGCGCTCCCTAGCGACTCTTCCGAGCTGAATGACTTTCTGCATAGCAGACACTTGTCGTTCAATGACTTCATCGAAAAGGGCCTCCTGAACGGCTGGGAAGGGTAAGAAGTGAACACTTCTTGCGTCTTTGAACTGCGCGATGATATCAACCAGGTAGGGTTTCAACAGTTGGTAAATGTGATCGGTGATGAAGGGAATAAAGGGGGCCAGAGCGCGGATCATTGTAAAGAGAACTTGGACCAGAGTGTTCAGGGCCGCAGTAGTGTCTTCAACACCAAGACCTGCAACACCCTTCAAACGCTTGCGATTGAAGCGAATGTACCAGTTCGTCAAATCGTCAATCACTTGCAGTAGCCGCGGGACAACGGTATAGAGTCGGTAGCCTTTGCAGAATTAGTTAGCAAGTGATACAAATTTCCACCATTAGAGAGACACATACCCAACATTTCTTGGTCCATGAAACGCAGCAAGCTTTGGCAGTTGGCCAAAATCCAGCGGTCCATGACATTGCTTAGTCCTTGCTCTCCAAACGAAGCCTGTGCCACGAAGTCTTGTCCAGTAGACTTCTTGAACAGCACGGCCTGTTCGTAAAAGAAACGATAGCTGTTCCACAGGGGCAAAAGAACGCGGGAGACAATCTCCTTCACGCCGGCCTCCTTGAAACGTATCGACTCCGCCCTAACGACGGGAGAATTGATGAGATAGAGTCTCAGAGCATCAGACCCATGCGCATTGAGAATTGCACTAGGATCCGGGTAGTTCTTTAGACTCTTGGACATCTTTTTACCGTCTTCGGCCAGAACAATGCCATTTACGATGACATTTCGGAAAGGCGATGTGTTGAAAAGATGATTGCCGAGGACGGTGAGCGTGTAGAACCATCCACGAGTCTGATCAAGTCCCTCTGCGATGAAATCAGCAGGAAAGAGCCCCTCGTGGAATTTGTCGGCATTCTCAAACGGATAATGGTTAGAGGCATAAGGCATGCTTCCGGATTCGAACCTATTCTTGTGAGAAAAGATCAACAGCGCGCAAAAGAGGGAACATACCAGCAATCAAAGATTTCGTCGATGCGGTGCAGAGCACCTTTACCTTGCTTTGAAGGAATTGTGATGCCATCAACCTTGTCTCGGTGGATATCATCAAGCGAACCGGTGTAGCCGCTCAATTGCCTCAACTCCTCGATGCTCCCTACGCAGACAACTTCCTCATAATCATCGCTCACCCAAAGTGGAATAGGCGTGCCCCAGTAGCGGTTTCGAGAAACATTCCAATCATGGGCATTCGCAACCCAGTTATTAAAACGTTTCTCCTTGACGAACTGCGGTACCCAGTTGGTGTCCTCGAGATTCTTCAACATGTCTGGGACCGAATCCGTAACCTTGATAAACCACGAAGATACCGCTCGTCTGATAAGCTGTGTGTCCGATCTCCAGCAAAATTTATCAGAGTGGGTAACCTGGCTCTCGAGCAGTAGCCGGCCTGTTGACCTCAGGTCTTTGAGGATGGCCTTATCGGCAGCCTTGACGTGTTGGCCGGCATACTCGGGCACTTCAGATGTAAAGCAGCCTTTATCGTCGACCGGACACGGCGGTAGACGAAGAGGTGTAATGAAGCCAGCGGCCAGCGCGGCGTCATAATCCTCCTGACCAAACGCGGGGGCCTGATGAACAATCCCTGTGCCCTCACCAGCCTCAACATAATCCGCTGGAATAACTTGGAAGCAGTCGGAAAAGGTCTCGGCAAAGTATTTAAAGATGGGTTCGTACTTCCAACCAATCATGTCTTTTCCGGTAAGCTTCCCGAGGACCTTGTACTTGGCCTTCTTCGGGTCTTTGTATAGCATAGAGAGGCCACACTCTAGTAGGATGTACTGCTTGCCCGTCTTCTCGTCGAGTATTTCGATGTACTCAAAGTCAGGGTGGACGGCAATGAGGAGGTTGGATGGCAAAGTCCATGGGGTCGTGGTATAGATGATAAACGAAGTGTTTTCTTTGCCTTGGACACCGAGAATGGGAAACGAAACCAGAATCGCGGGATCTTGGGTCAGTTTCTCGTTTTGCTTCGCCTCCATCTGACTCAGGGGCGTACAGAGGGCAGTCGAGTAGGGCATGATCTGGTAAGCCCGATACACTTTGCCCTTATCAAAGAGCTGCTTGAAAACCCACCAGCAAGTCTCCATGAATTTGGTGTCCATTGACTAGAGAAGCTTAGTACATGATAGAGTAAGGCGTCGTAGCACACGACAGTAAACTGTGAGGGGAAAGACAGCCATACCTTGTAGTCATTATCAAAATCGATCCATCTACCCAAGCGCTCGATGGTATGTCTCCATTCAGTTGAATAACGCATCACAATAGCCCTACATTCAGCGTTGTATTTCTCAATGCCCATCTGCATCACGGCATCACGTCCCGAAACACCGAGTTTCTTATCAATCTCGTATTCGATAGGAAGTCCATGAGTATCCCATCCAAAGCGACGAGTGACGTGGTAACCTTTCATGGACCAATATCGTGGAATGATGTCCTTGATAGTCGAGGTGAGAAGGTGACCATAGTGTGGCAGGCCTACACACTGTTAGAGTGTGAAATGACCTGTATAAAATAATCACAAACCAGTGGCTAATTCCAACTGTCAGCAAGAATGTCTCTCAAACCCCTGGGCGCTGGAAATGAAAAAGGGGAGAGAAACATACCAAAAGGAGGGCCATCGTAAAAGGTGAAGCGCGGGCAGTCTTCAGTCAGCTTGAGTTGGGTCTGAAACGCATCGACTTCTCGCCAGAATTGAAGGACCTCTTCCTCTGCCTTGGGGAAGCTGATGCTCATTTTGAATTACGCTCCAACTTGAGATCCAACTTGAGATCAGAAAACAAGATGAATGAAGCTGAAGACCGTGCAAGTCTTGGATAAGATGACTGCAGAACAAAAGAATGGAGGGGTTGTGCGGGGCAGAATTACAGTTGAGAGGCTAAAGTACTACACCGGATTGGGATTCTTCAAGGTTACCCTATATATCACTATCAAATCAACGGTGATATATATGTATATATATATATACCAGTATATTGACTTATAATCTCATTCGGATCAGACCGCTAGAATTTGCAAGATTTTTCTTTTCTTCTACCCAAGCGCACTATTGACCAATGATACTGTTAATGCTGCTATTGTCTAATCCCAGCTAACAGAATTAGTTGAGCGAATCTTGTAAGATGCGTATATGAGCCTCATTGCCCCTGTAAATGGGCAGATACATGAATAGCCTGGGGAGATGATTATTGCATAATGATTGGGTTTCAATTAACAATTATAGATGAATGGAACAAGTGAAAGTATCTTAGCCATGTGCTGGGTATCAAAATCGAGAAGGTGTTTACGCAAGGCCAATCAGATATTTTGTGCTGTTGGCTCTAAACTGAGGTTGTTGGCTACCAAGTTGGGACTAATCACTGATGATATAGTAATCATTCATGTATAAAGGCCTCCAAGCCTTTTACACTCTTTATTAGACGTGTACATAAATATGAGAATCTCCGAGTTCACGTCGATGTTTTCTAGTCATCAAACAATTCATCCTCCTCACTCAAGCATACACCAACATCACTTTATATACACCCCTTTCCATCTCTCAACTCAACACTCAAGCCCACATTTTAAATATGCAAGGGTGGTTTTGTGTAAGAATGCAGTGGCCAGCAGATCACCGAGGCCACGTACAAGTGCGCCTCTGCCAGGAAGTCCTACCCGTATGATCCAACAATATCCACTACAAAAGGTGCGACAAATATTATGAGAACACTTACGGCAAATTTATTTAATCGTATGCAAGTTGTGGCAAGTCAACGAGATTTACTTGAAGTGATTCAGTTGTAGCCACACATGTCCTAGGGTGTGGTGGACTCTAACGTTTCGACATGTCCTTTTTCATGTTTTCTCTTCCTACACCAACTTCTATTAGACTCCAAGATTAGATACGAAATCTTGGTGCGAAATATCAGTTGAAGTGTCTCTATAAATTAGGTTGCGGTCGTTTGTTTCTTATTTCGCTTGTCATCAATACCGTTCAAGTCTCCCCACTCTTGGTGATGGAGTAACACCAGTATGCCTGAAAATGAAGCCCTTTCATCGCATTTTATCTTGTCCTGGACCGATTACCAAAGTCAAATAATGGTACAAAGATACAGTGTCAAGTGAAAATTGAATCACTCATACATATATATAAGCACTACAGTTCCTACTTGCTGTCCGATTTAGTCACTGCGGGTTACCGCTAAGTGTTGTGGAAGACCCTTGTGTGAGAAGAAAAATGACCAAGTTGACGAGCTATGTGCGTACATGGGTATGCATCTCTTAATGCTAGACACTGCCAACCTAAAAGATGATGTGCATAGATTAACCAGCAGCTTCTCCGCGGGCTCTTCCAAGTGCCTACTCATCCAGAGTTCCTGTCACTTCCCGTTGCGTCAAAGAAACCCAACTTACAAGTAGCAACATTCATTTATAAAAGCCAAAACCATAAACTTCTTTTCACCATTTATTTTTATTCAAAGGCGCAGTTTTACATTGACAAATCATCCCTGTTACACAAATACCTAGTAAACTAGTATCCACGATGCAGCGCATGACTCAATCCCATCGCCAGTCAAGTCAAGCCCTTTACTCAGCAAATCAAACATCTGCGCGGAGATATCTTTTTCCAAACCACCATCACCGGAACATCACGGCTTCTCCTCTCGGGTAGCCTACTAACCCACCTCGAACAACCCGGTCATCTCCATGAACAAAACAAAACAAGAAAAGTTCCTTCAATTTTAAAAACATAACTCCACCATCAGCCCACTGGGTTTCGTAATTTGTCACGCCCTTTTTGTGTGACGCATTTGGCGGCAAAGAAGATGGATATATAATCACGCAGTCGCCCTGTTGGATTTTGAATCTCCGCGGGTATCAACCAAGTAATGAGTTTTTTTTCTTCCCTTTTCTTTCTGTTCTAACCGAGTGTGCCCTGGTATATGTCATATTTACTGGTGTGACAAGAATAGAACGGAAAAAGGCGTGATGAAGAGAAAGCAGGTTTTTCAACATGACTTTGTATATAAAAGCCCCTTCAACTCCCTGGAAGATAGACAGATCCTTCTAATAGACAGACATTCACACATACTTCAAATCCCCTTACAACTCCTTACTTCTCAGTGTCTTCCACCCAACTCTTCATCATGGCCCTCACCCTAGACCAAATCGCCATCGTCAAATCCACCGCCCCCATCATCAAGCAACACGGCCAGGCCGTCACATCCCTCTTCTACAAAAACCTCCTCTCCTCCAACCCATCCTTGCAAAACTACTTTTCCCTGCGCAACCAGCAGACAGGCGCCCAGCAGGCCGCCCTCGCCCACGCGGTCCTCGCCTCGGCCACGTACATTGACGACCTGCCCAAGATCGCCGCCGCGGTAGAGCGCATCGCGCAGAAGCACGCCTCCCTGTTCGTCAGGCCGGAGCAGTACCCCGTGGTGGGGGAGTTCCTCATCGGGGCGTTTGCGCAGGTGCTGGGCGAGGCGTTCACCGAGGAGGTGAAGGGCGCTTGGGTTGCTGCCTATGGCGTGCTAGCTGGTGTATTCATCAACAGAGAGAAGCAGCTCTATGCCGAGGCGGGAAGTTGGCAGGACTGGCGCAACTTTACCATCACCAAGAAAGAAGTCGAATCAGAGGGCGTGATGAGCTTATACCTCAAGCCCTCGGACGGAAACCCCCTACCCAGTTTCCTACCCGGCCAGTACGTCAGCGTACAAATTCCCATCCCCGAACTCAACGGCATCTTTCAGAGCAGACAATTCTCCCTCAGTCTAGCCCCGCACGAGGGACTAGATCACTACCGCATTACCGTCAAGAAAGAAGACAGCGACCAAGTCTCCAGCGTGGAAGACCTCGCAGCCGGCAAGACCCCCGGCCTCGTTGCCCAGCGTCTCCACAACAGCTTCAGCGTCGGCTCCGAGCTCCAACTAAGCCCTCCACACGGCGAATTCACCTTTTCTTCTTCTTCTCCCTCCCAGGACTCCAATTCACCCATCGTGCTCCTCTCCATCGGCGTGGGCGTCACCCCCCTACGCTCCATCCTAGACACCATCCTCTCAACACCAGCCCAGTCCTCCCGCCCCGTAACCTGGGTCCACGGCGCAAGACACTCCGGCGCCGTATGCTACGGCAACCACGTCCGCGAGCTATCCTCCCAGCACGCCAACGTGACGGCCAAGATCTTTGTCAAGGACATCCGAGAGGGAGACGAGCAAGGCCGAGAGTACGATTACACGGGCAGGCTAAGCCTAGACAAGCTCACCGAGGACAGCACCCTATCCCTGGGAGATGCCTCGACAGAGTACTACATCTGCGGGCCAGAGGAGTGGATGGTCGAAACAAGAGCCTGGTTGGATAGCAAGGGCGTAAGCAGGGAGAGGCAATACCTTGAACTCTTCAGAACCGGAATGGTCTAAGTTTGTTTGCTGTGAGTCGCGGAGGATCTGTAAATAGCATATTTAGCCAAATCTCCCCTTTAGACATTTGGACAAGGCTGTAACAATAATAGACATGTAGGATTAAGAATTCACCGTTTGACATTTTTTGCCCCTCATTCGACTAGTGGCGATACGACCTCATCGGCATGGTCTCATGTCTGTAGCACGCTTGTGGCCAAATGTAACGCTGCCATCCGCTGTTTGAGATTTAGTGCGCGTCACAGGAGAACATCATGTCACAATTACGAAACAGGACCGGCAAAAATGGAAACCAATGTTATTGAAGTGAAGCTCTATTACCTCAATGTTGAGTCTATCCTGGCATATCCATACATGTTTGGAATACAAATGTCGACCACACTACGCGAATCCGAAACGATTATTGCGCACGAGAACCCATTACGATTCTACATTTACAGGAGGGCCAAGAATCCGGCGACAAGAGCCACGCCAGCATAGGCAGCGCCAGAGAGCTTGTTGACAGGAGCAGCATTGGTGCCAGCCCCAGTAGTAACAGTAGCGGGAGCTCCACCGGTGGGAGAAGCAGCACCAGAGTGAGAACCAGAGCCAGAGTGGGTTGGGACAAGAGTGGAGTGGGTAGCATTGGAAGCACCAGAAATAGTAGCGGTTTTAGAGCCAGAGGTGGTAGCGGTGTGGTCGGGGGTATCGAACTTGGTAGGACACTTGAGGTCAAACTCGGGGGTGGTGCTGAGATCCTTGCTGACGGCGAACTTGACCTCGTTGTCGGGGTTGGAGTCGCGGAGGTTGTACCAGAAAGTAGGAGTCTTGTTGAAGAGCCTGCGGCAACCGACCTCCTGCCAGTACTTTTGAGCATTATTGACGCTGGGGACAGCCTGATCCCAGCTGGGACCAATGTAGGGCCAACCGGTCTCGGTGACCCAGACAGGCTTGCCATTGGCGACACCAAGGGTGGCATCGTAGGCACGGTCAAAGAGAGTGCCGGCGTTCTTGATGTCATTGCCCTTGCCGGACTCGTAGAAGGGATACTCATCAACTCCGAGCCAGTCAACAGCATCAATGACGGCCTTGTTGGTACTGTTGGTCCAGGCATCCCAGGTGTCGACGTGACCAATGGGGACCTTGCTGAGGGCAGTGCTGGCAACAGCCTTCTTGTAGTCGCCGATGAATTTGAGGACCATCTCGGGGCCGGCTCCAACACCACCCTTGTTCTTGATACCAGTCACGGAGTCACGGTAGAGATCCTCGCTACCAATGGAGATGCCGATAACGAGGTCGGTGAACTTGGTACCAAGCTGCTTGACGGCCTTGGTCAAGGCGTTGAGCTCCTTGTCGATGTTATCGGTGCCGGAAGCCCAGATACCGAGCAGCATAAAGGTCTTGGTATCAACAGCAGCCTCGAAAGCCTGGATGGGGTCGTCCTGGGAGTAGGCCTGGATGTTGGTGTACAATCGAACGGCGTTGAAGGTACCGGGAGCGCCAACAAGACCCTGGGCAGTCTTGAACTCGGCCTCGAAGTCGACCTTGAACTTGGCAGAGCGATCGGGGAGAGTAGCGCCAGAGTTGAAGCCGAGGTAGTTCTGGCCAGCAGCAGCAGCGCTAGCCACGAGGGCAGCACCGGCGGCGAGAGTCGAGAAGTGCATGATGATGGTGTTTTTATACGGCTTGGTAATTAATTGGCGATGTAGAATATCGTCCACCGGTTTGTCTGTCTGTCGTGTCTCGAGAAAGAGCGTGGTTTGGAGCAAGAAGAAAAGAGAGCGATTGAACTGCCGTTTGATAGTAAGAAATGAGTGTCGTATTTAGAATGAATGTCTAAACAAAAAAAGAACAAACGGCAACTATAATAAAGAAGCAGATGATGCAGAAAGATGGGATTGGAGATCAAGAGAAAAAAAGAAGGGACAAGAGAAGAAAAGCGAGATGCAACGTTTTGAACCGAGCGATGAGCGTCAAAGGGGTGATGCCAAGAGAGACAGCGCGCTACGACAGCATCACGTGCAGCGAGAATATGTACCTTGGAATTAATGGTGCCTGGAGGGAGAGCGAAAGTACCGGTACCTGCACTAAGCAAGCACCAGTAGCTGCATCCCCTTGAGGCTCTACGGTAACGGTTTGAAACAAGGGGTGCATAGCCTCAATGGGCCTAACCGGATGGGGTACTAGTTGAGATGCCAGTATCCACTAGAAGCTCCCTGAAGCCTCACTAAAACTCCCTGTGCCTTGATTTCAGTGCGGGAGCTTAATTGCCATCGGCGCTCCGTAAACAGAAAAATAAGGAATATCGCATTTTTAATTGCAATGTAGAGTGACATTGAAGATCAACCATACGTGAAGTACCTAAGGTACCTACCCATACCAAGCGGTGCATATATAAAAACAAGCTTGATTGAATCTCGTGCGCGTTTGAATGATGTTTGTTGTTGTTTTTGTTGTGTTTTGTTTGTTAGCTACTCTCTTCTGTTTACCGTCATTCTGTCGACAAAAAGGGGGTCGGGTCGGGTCATGCCCTTGGCAAGAAGATGCATCCCTGACTTGAGCTTTGATGCTTATAGACAAGTTTATTTATTTATTATTACATCTCGTATAGGAGGAGCAAGCATAGTCGGTCGGTGTAGGACTGGAGGTACTATAGGTATTCGTGCAATTTGTACAGAGTACAAGTAAAAAGTCTTAGTCTGGTGCTTTGACGAACAAAATCTCTATTTTCTAAATTTGCGTGCATGATGTGCCCAGAGAATTGTCTTATTGTCTCTCATACCAACAAGGCTATTGAATCGCGTCCATGTCTTTTTTTTTATTCTTTTTTTTTGTTCTTTTTTAGCAACAACCTCCAGGGTATCTCAGCTACCTATGGTTGCCTTGTGCTCGTCCTCGTGATCGCAACTCTTCATCCTCCCATTCTGTACACAATCTGATTGAAAATGGAATTTTGATGGATGAATGATGCCATAGATGGGTGAGTCAAGCCAGGCGTTGACAATAATAGCAAATTTTCCAGATTCCAACTCGACTTTGCTGGGTGATTCGACACAGCCATTGGTCATTGGGAAGAGAGGGCTGTCGTATTCATGTCAGACGAAATTGCACTACAAACGAGATCTTCAACCCTAGCTGCCCTATACTCCAGGGATCTCTATACGGTGGATGGGAAAACGCCGTACCAGAGGATGGGTGATGGTTTGGTGGCCTTGTTTCGGCGCTCTCTGTTTTTCGTTTCGCCGGCTCATACAATCCGAGCGAGTCTATCAAGGCTGCTTCCTATGGAGCACGTTTTTATTTTGCCCCCGTATTCTAATCACGAGCAAAAAATGCGGCTCGTTTTCTTGACGTAAGATGAATCAGAAACATCTAGACTTGTTTTCCAAAACTGTCGCGTGTTCGATGGCGATTATAGGGGGTCGTTGGGTGCAACGCAAGTTGGCATGTTGGCCACCACGGTTACAGGTTAGCAAATGGAGCTTTGTTTCAAGCTTCAAACAACTCCTGTAACAACAACTCTCTCGGCTAGATGTAACAGTCGTATCCAACCCATGACTGGTTCCTTGCCGCCGTGCATCTCTCTCTTCCATCTCGTTAGCCCTAGCCGCGTCTGACTCCGAGATGATGATGCAAAAGCTTGGATTAAACTTGGCGAGGCAGACTCTCTCTCTCTCTCTTCCCTCGATTCTTGTATCAGCTAGAGGGTGGCAATGCTGACCTGCTTCAGGGGGCTGAACTCCGCAAAGCGCGGCTAAGACTGTGGCGGTGTCGCGTCTGATCGGCTCATTAAGCGCCAAGCATCAGTATCTCATGATGCCCCTCTGTCAATCTGACATGGTTCCCCTCACGCAAACCCAAGTTTACAGCATGCATGGCCCTCATCTCACATGTCGCAGCATTATAGATAGTTTTACTTTTTTGATCTCGGCTGAGATCACGCCTCTAGAGGCTATGCAAACAAGCTATCTAATCTAATCTATCATGTCATGGACATCGGTGTCACGCATATTGCTTTCCGAGGAATCACGGCTGCCACGGTCTTCTCCGGCGGGTGATGCTGGCTGCCCATGTTCCAGCACTAGAACATGAACGAACTGGGGACACACACACACCTGCACGCACTCTCTCACGAGCAAACGAAACGAAACTCGGCTCCGGCGTCTATTTAGCCAAACAAATCATCGTGGCTTTCCCTTAGACTCAAGTTTGCCTCTTCCCCCCCCTTCAGTTTCATTGACCCGCCCACTTGGGGCTGAAGGAAGCTGACCTCGACTCTTCCCTCCCCTTGGCCCTGTAAGTGGATTCTGGGGGCCAGCCAAACAAATGGGACTCTTCAACTTGTCATTGTTTGATCATCGCCATCTCGAGATGCCCTATTCCTCAAACGAACACGGCATCTCCATTCCGCCTGCCTCCCCTCCTTGCGCAAATAATAATAATAATAATAAAAATAATTATGTTTCTCGTCCTAATCGACTTTGGGCTATGGATCCTTCGCATCGACCGGACTTTTTGATCCCCATGCATGCACGCGGGCGATGGATTAGCCACTGCTAGATCTGCGGCCCTCCCCTCTTAGCTGCTTGGGTAGGCCCTCGACTAGAACGAATATTGTCGCCTTTTTGTCGCTTCGCTCACAAGCCACCACAACCATCTGATGTGCTTCTAAAACGGGCAACACATCATGGGCACCAGGGGTAAAGCAAAAATAAGGGCGACCCACGCAGCCGGTTCTCTCACTCACTCACCCCCACCGGAGCCCCGGTCGGGATATCCTTTGCCGGCAACACTACTAGCCTTATGACCCTCCCGCTGGTCAATCAAGTCAGTCGAGCCCTCAAAATGGCCACTTTAGGAAGGGTTTGGGATCTGGTTTTAGCCACTGAGATCTCCTCTCTGGGATGCCGATTCAAAAGAGCCCGGAGTCGTCGACGTTGCAGTCTACAAAAAAGGATCAATCATTTCTCCTTCTCCCATCACCACTATCTATCTATCACCCAATACATGATCCTTCTATATCGCAACAGCCGACTCATACCCACTGTGGATAACAAGGAGAAGAAGAAACACGGAAAACAGAAACGCCTGTTCGCCTTGTGGTTTCGTATTTTTTTTTGGGAGCCAAGTTGTTGCCGTATTCCATTACAAGGCTACGGGGCATCAGGAGTCATCTCGCTACTTCGGTTGATACCTCTTTGACTCTATCGGACTCACCCCGGCTCGTATCGTCTCACTGAAAACGGCCAAGTCCTTCATCTATTTCCGTGGCAAAGGCAGTTCTGTGTACCCGTTGGTGATGGGGGCCTCGAAAAGAGTATATATGTCTGAGGGTCTGGGTAGTTCGAGCTTCAGAAGACTCTACAAGCTCAAGCCAAGCAACAATCACAGACATCAACCCTTCAAAGTCACCAAAGCAAATCGAAGACTGCCTCCCTTTCAACCACCTCTGCCCATCATGCCTTCATCTCGCAGCAGCAGAAGCGTCAGCTCAAAGTCCTCTAGCAGCAGCAGCAGGACTGACACGCCTCGAGTTAGTGACCATCTTCCATCTTCACACTCAACAAAAGACCTGAACTTGAAAACTAACACATTTCATCACTTAGGGATCCATTCAGGACCTCATTGACACCCTTACAACCCACCGTGTTAACACCCTGACCGACCTCTGCCGCATCGAACGTATCGCCGCCTCATGTGATAACGAGGACGACGCCCGAGCCTTCCAGCAGCCCATGACCTCGGCCTGGGTTCACTACGTCAGCAGCCACTCCCTCCTCACCGAGCTGCGCGGCTTCACCCGCAACTACCCCTTCAGCAGCGACATTCTCGACGAGGCCCACCGCCGCGTGCGGTGCGACCCGGAGAGCAACCGCAGCTGGAACCTCGCCTGGCTCTGCCTCACCCGCATGCGCGACGACGGGCTTGTCGTCATGTACGCCGCCGCCGAAGCCAGCAAGGCGGAGATGTGGGGCGGCCAGACGCCCACCGGCGAGGACGTGGACAAGCTGGCCCAGTGCTTCGAAAAGGAGTGGACGAGGGCCATTGAGACCATGTTGAGACACTGGGCCAGCCCCCCGACTTGGTACTGAAAACCTGTATGCGCTTGATATGGTTGTATGCGCTTGATTGCATGTGCTGGTATGAGATGAGTACGTACTATGATGGGATGCTAGTATGATGGAATGATGGCATGTTTTTTTCTTTCTCTCTTTCACGGCCGGGAACATAAAAAATGGAGGGCATGGATGGGCATTTAGAGTACTGCACACTGCATTGGAGGCGTTGTGTAGGGGCTTTTTCTTTTGTTATTAGACCGCCTCTTCACTGTCGTTTATTAGATAGATTTGTTTTGTAGATTATATTTCTTTCTTTTCATTTTTCTTACCTAGATATAGAACATCGTTGACTTTCTTTATACATGACTCACTTTGATCCAACATTGTATGAATTGAATGATACTCTGATATCTAAAACTGTACATGTACGCTCATCGCTTTATACCGAAATCAAAAGGGATATACCACTTTTACTCCAAACCCCAGGACCCAAACGCCAATTGTCCTGTCCTATATGTCCGACCCGCTCGTGTATTCTACTGTATTCCCACCCTTGAACTTGCATCAAATTACTTCTCATGACCGTTGTTGCTCCTCATCCGCATTAACTTCATTAACATGATCATAATCATCGCTCTCCAAACCTGCGCCGTGAATAAACATGGTACCGACCCAACCCAGGATAGCTAAACCGCCGAATAGAGTCCAAGCAAAAGCCTCGCCTTTGTGAAAGCCCTTGGCCAGGGTGAAGAGGGCGCCAGACAAGAAGGGACCAACGGATCGACCCGCGGCGGAGAGTGTTTGAGCGAGGCCGTTGAGGGTACCTAGACTCGCGTTTGATGGGGCAGAGTTTGTAATCTACAATGCGTTAGTAAGGGTAATAAATGAGTTTATGATAAGGGTGAACGTACCAGCAGCATGACGCTTGATAGACCACCCACCGCGCAAATGTTCTTAATAACCAGCACAAAGCCCAACTCCATGTAAAGCCACCATTTGCCCGTGAACATGCCAAATAGAGGTTTATCAGTAACGTATCCAACCCACGGAATCAAAACCATTGCAACTGCGAGACCAAGCATGGAGTAGCGGTACATGCCCAAGTTGCCCGATCGCGCTTTCAGACGTTGGAAAATGATGCCTTGAAAGAAAATGGTAGCCGTGCCGGAGAGACTGAGCGTGACGCCGATTTGGTCAGGGGAAAGCTCGCGACCCTCCGGAGCTGGCGCGGCAGCAAAAATGGGATACAAGCTGTTGAAGCTGACGTTGGCGAGTTGGAAGATGAGGTACGTGATGAGCAAAGTGATGGTGGTGCGATTGAGAATTTCGCGCCAAATCTTGGTCTGTTTATCGAGTGCTTCTCCAAGATCTTCCAGGGGGCTCTCGTCGTCGCCGTTTTCGGAGGCGGTATCTGATCCAGGGGACGATAGAAGCGGCTGTGTCTGGCCAGCAGATTGAGGTCGTGGCCACCGAGAACTCCATGAACGGTTGAGTTGTGGGGCGCGGCGGCCAAAGATCCTGGTGACCCAGGTAAAGATGCGCAAAATCTTGCCAATGATGACGAAAAGCTTCTTTACCCAGTTTGGGATATCTGGGGCGGGTTCGTCCTGGTCCAGCGTCTCCTCAAACCAGATGGCAACGACAATGACACTGGCGCCCAGCAACACGACGGCTAGCAAGTTAGGCCCTAGATAGGAGAAGCGACTGCTCAGAGTGCCTGCCAGAATACCACCAGCAGCTGGACCCGTAATACCGCCCAAGGAATAGACAATAGGCAGGTAGGTGAAGACCTTACTCTGATTCGATCGGTCCGTCATCTCGCCCAAGACAGTCGGTACTGTAGCCGCATTACCGTTTAAGAGACCCATGAGTGCATGAACCAGAACAACCTGCCAGTACCGCTTGCAGAATCCAAATATGAGAAAGCAGCACATGAGACAAAAGGTTCCTGCTAAAAGAACTGGCTTTCTGCCAATAACATCTGAAGCGTAGCCCCAGAGAAAGTTACTGGAGAGCTGGGCCAGAGCAAATGCGCTCGCCAACATGCCAACGTAGAACCCAGCGTCTTCTTCAGGAATACCGGGTAGATTCCCCACCATTTCTGGCAAATATGGTCCAATCGAGTTGAGCGCAGTCTGTTCGGCCAGGGAGAGGAACGCAAGCAGTAGGAGCTGGCGCTTCGGCAAAGCAGTAGGGTCCTGCTCGTCCCCTGCTTCGGACGAGTCCTCATCGTCGGATTCAATCGTCTCGGGAAAGGCCACTGAGCCCGGGGAACGTTCGACGGGGGTTTTAGGCGGGACAGTAGGAAAGGTTTGGTATCGATGGGTTGAGCCGCGACGCGACGACGTAAGAATGGTCGGGATGGGTGCGGTGGCATGGAGCGAGCCTGAGGAGGATGTTCGTGACCGTCCTGCAGGCGGCGGCCTTGAGTTGCCGGATTGCGTCATGATGTTGAGACGCAGGGAAGAATACAATCGACGGTTTGTACGGAATCGATACTATCTATCTATCGGGTTCGAAGTTGACAAGACAATCTTGGAGGAGGGGTCGTCGTCGTCGTCGGTTGTCAGTGGGTAGGTGTGTGGACCAGAAACTGTGCGACAATCTGCCGCGATAAGATCATTTCCGACAGTGAGACAAATTGAATCAAATCCAGCGGTGAATTGTAGCGACTTGTGGGCAAAGCAATGCGCTGCGACAACGCGCTGCGACAACGGTGAGGTGTTGTTGGAGGAGGAGGATGTATGCGATGGGTAAGGGCAGAAGAGAAAGGGACGGGGAGTCGAGGCTTCATCAAAGAAAAGAGAATAGGCGGCGGGAAGTAGAAAGCTTTTTTTTTTTGTTGGTGGTGCTCATTGTGTGATGCCATCCCGTTAATCGTCTAGTGTTGGTGGGGAACTAAGACAAAGGGGGTTACAGTGAGTGCCAGGCACTAAAAACAGGCACTAAAACAGCTGCAGTTTTAGTGGACGTGACCCTCTGTGGCCCTCTGTGAGTGCGCGTGAGAGGGGCTGGAAAGGGCCTGGAGGGGTCCCTAAATCTAGGTGGGCTCTAGGCCAGGTGACGCATGATCCATGGACCAACAAGAATTGGAAGACAAAGAAAAACTCCCATTTGCCATGTCTTGACCTTTTCTTCTGTCAAGTGTGCCTTGAGCGCTATTGGATAATAATAGGCGGGTTGAACCAATAGAGATGTAATGCGATATCTATACGAGTACGAATGAAATATGATAATCGTGGACACTTCAACTGGTGGAGGAGATTACCAACTTACCAACCTCTTATCTATCAATCACACATCATCTATTGGCCTCGGTACGGTCCGACAGCAGATCTGGAGGCACAGGCATTGGACATTAACGTTATCAGTCTTGTGCCTGGGCTGGACACCCACTTGGTTGACTTATCAAACGCCATCGGCAGTCCTTCCAACAGCTCCAACGACACTGTGGACAGACGGTTCGATCCCATGCCTTGCGCCACTGCCGTGTGACTGCCGCCGCTTCATTGGCAAACCTGAGGATATGCATCCATGAGACCCTCTTTTTACTGATATTCATCATCTTGAGGAGTCTCTTGTTTCATCGATGCGGATTGTGACTGTAGTAGCGCATGGTGACTGCAACCCTGTCAGCTGCATGTCAAGACCTGCATCCTTATCTGATGGGAGATTGATGCCGAATTCATGATAATGATGATGAATCTACCAGGAATACGCATCTAAGGGTATTGACATGGATACCACTCATCTAATGCACATTTAGATGTATAGGTTAACCTTGGTAGAGTAGATGCCAAGTTGATATGCCAAGGCCTTCGTAGACCAAGCAAGCGCAGCTCCTACAGTCTTACGATCCTTCGACTCTTGCTTCCATCTACGCAACTACCATGTCTTTACACCTTCTTCTACCGTTGATAGGAACAATAACATCACCGCGCCTCTGAACAGTCCAAGACGCAGAGCAATACAAAGGCCAACACAAGTGAATGCCTAAGGCATCTTAGTTCGTGGCTAGTGATTCTAGTGGCTTGTTCTCAAAACGCACCAACAAAGAAGTGAATATGGAAACTACCTCCCTCTCTCCCTGCTTCCCTCCCGCCAGTCGGCTAGGTTACTTGATAATCCGATCCGAGTTGATAATCGACGACCTAGTCTACCTAGTAGTAGTACCCCATTCTTACAACACTATTTCATTCATCTTAAACAAAATCTTCTCTATGAATCGGACTCCCACCAATATGCCGTCTTCATCTCGCATCTCCTCTTCATCCCCAAAGTCTTCGTTCCCTTGGTCGAGGCACGTCAGGCAAGTGACTACGATGGAGGTGTATCTGTCGCCCATTCTCGATGGCAACCTCGACCTTGCCAACTCGACCAAGTGGTCCTTGATCTTGGAAGACGGCTCTGTCACCTCCTTTCCTTGAAACTCAAAGTCTTCCAGAGCAAGTCCAAGGCTACCCAAGGGCAACTTATTGTCGTCTTCTGCACCTGAGTCTCCATCTCCTTGATATTGTACGAAGCTTTCCCAGAGGCCTAGCTCCAGCAGGCACACCCCCAAGCTGTACACATCGTGCTGCATAATGTAGTCATTCTGCGCAAACAGACCTTGCCGCGACGGATGACGGTACAGGTTTCGATCCCATGCTTCGTCGCCGCTTCTTAGTGTTCGAAAGTTGACGCTACGGAAGGAATCAAACCCCAGGAGATAGGCTGACCCCAAAACAGACGAGGCCGTGTCATCCTCTTCTGGGAATATGAGCACTGTTTCCGGACGAATATTCTTGTGGACAAAGCCGCATGTGTGCACATAGCTGACAGCGCTGGCCAACTGCCGTGCTACATTCAGGACCGTGGTCAAACTAAAGCCAGAGCTATGCAGAAGATGGTGCCGCAGACCCACGGGTCCCGGCATCTCTTCCTTCATGCTGAAGATTAGATGAATCGAGGCGAGCTGTCCAGTCTCTGGGTCCTTCCTTTTGACGAGTCCAGAGCAAGAGAGAAGTCCAAACGTGCCTGGGTCTATCCGAGCGAGCTTCTTGGCAAGAGATTCTGCATCTGCTCTGGCTCTGGAGATGTCGAGGGTCTCGTCGCAGACAATCGTGTCTACTGCATACAGCCGCGGCTTCTTGGGGGCGGCGCGGGGGATTAAGCGAGTGCCCGAGTATTTGACTAGAGTTGCAACCGCCCAATCTAAGCCATCCTCTGGGAGCGTTATGTGTATTTTGATGCTGGCCTCGCTGCCCTTCTTGACACCCAGGGTGCCTCGGAATCTCTGTGCTGGAACAAGAGTGAAGTCGTCATCCGGCGTTTCCGTGCTTGGGGAGCCCAAGTTGACGTCCCTAGAGAGACGTGACGGTGTCGACAATTCCTTGTCGATAATCTCATTCCCGATACGAAGAATCAGGTACCATGTCGGATCGAAGACACGCTGCCACTGCTCAAGCTGCGAGACGGTCTCGTCTATTGCGTCTCGGACGAAGATAAATTTCCACCTGTTGATGCCGGAATTCGGGCTCCTCCTCACCACAGACCCAATCTTGGCGACCGCAATCATCAATTTACTCTGGAGCTTTTCGAAAATCTCGAGGTGGATCCTGCAATGTTCCTCTTCTAGGGAATTGGCTACCCGTTTTACGAACTCGATTTGGACTGCTGTACGGCTCCATATGGCCTCCACGAGGAGAACCTTATCTGCAACTTGTTCATTGGCGCTCCGAAAATCTTGGTATGCCTTTACAAGCGTCTTTCCGCTCCTTTTATTTTGTTAACATGGGGATGCGTTATTGCATATTTGTCCACATACTGGAGACATATATCGGCCGCAGCGATTGCTGACAAGGCAATCTCCGTGGACAGCATCGTGGCTTATGGTATTCAGACTGCTCCTTGCTCGACTAGTCGGAATGCTTCCATTCGTAATAGGGCGATGAGCACTCTTCGTGACCGGAACGCAAGCCCAAATGCTGAACAAGGCACCCCGCCCGCCTCGCAAAACGTTCAGGAACACGATGATGCAAATAATTGGAGGATACTCTGCCCATGCATGCTGCAGTGCCTGAGGCGGTGCTAGTGGCACAGCCGCATGCATTCTGGTGGGCTGGAGATGGATTGGCCCAGTCAAGACGAAGGATTTTATCCGAACACGCACACTCGGATTGCCTGGAGTTCACTTTCGGCTTTATTTCTTCTAGTCTACGGAGTACCCTATGTCAGTCATCCTTCACATCTCTGCCTACAAGTTGCAACCCACCTTTCAACCTTTTCAAACTCAGTTCAGACCTTATCGATGCGCCTGTCAATGCAACGATTCTTTTTGCACCAACGAAACCGAAACCGAAGCCAAAATCGTTTCCATTGATATCGACATTTCGACTCCCATGTCATGCGGCTAATTCACCGCTTACAAAAGCGGCGCATGTACATGTAGGATCCAATGCCCCCTCTCCACAAACATAGGTTCTCCGACCTCGTGCGCGACTCCAGGATCGAAACCAAAGTTCATGATGCTTGTGTCCGGCATTTCTTTTATGAAAGTGGATTATCAGCGCGAGAGCGGCTCATAAGAAGAGAAGAACGATGGGCACGCGTGAAATTTCTGGGGCAGGGGGCATATGGTATGGTTTACTTGGAGCGATGCGTTTACGGCTCCGAGGAAAAGTTGAGAGCCGTCAAGGAGATCAAGAAACATGTTGTGCCTGGCCAAGAACTTGACTATTTAAGGGAGCTTGAAGCAGTAGTCAAGTTTTCACATCCGAAAGTATGTGGGCAATCTTCTCCAAGACCGGGTCTTGTCTTCGGTATTAATGTCTCGTTAATAGTATGCGCATTGTTTTGTACGCTCTGATGGGTGGTTTGAAATCGACGATTCAATATTTATTTCCATGGAGTATCTCAAAATGGGCGATTTGCAGAAACATCTGACGGGACCGCTACCAGAGCCCGAAGCAAGGCAGATTACTTCCCAGGTCTTGGAGGGCCTGGGATTTATGCACGAGAACGGTTTTGTTCATAGAGATGTCAAACCTGGAGTAGGAAGCTCACTCTCTGGTAGCATTGAAGCCACAAGCTAACCGCCTTCCCCCTCTAGAATATTATGGTTGTAACGACCGGGCCGGATTGGTTCGTTAAAATTGCTGATTTTGGGATCAGCAAGCGTAGACAGCAAGATGTCACAAGTTTGCGAACCCTACAGCGAGGTACCTTTGGATTTGCTGCTCCTGAATCACTTGGTTTCGGCCAAGAGAACAGTGCTACTTATACATATTCTGTGGATATCTGGTCCCTTGGTGCCATGGCACACCGAATGCTTGCCAAGGACCTTCCATTTCGAAACATGGATGACATGTTTAAATATGTCAATGGGATGCTTTCATTTCCGTCAAGCCATTTGGAAGAACACAATGTCTCAGAGCAAGGGCGGGACTTTATTGTCAAGCTCATGTCCCCTAATCCTCAGCATCGGCCCACGGCTACTTTAGCGATGAAGCATTCTTGGGTCTCGCTTCAAGTTGACAATACGAGGGGAGATTCTGAGCCTAGAGAAAGTCCAGAACATCCACTATCTAATGATACGTCTCAGAGGGCTGACGACCCCCCAGTCGAACAGATGTTGGACTTGATGATGGAGTCAACTTTGGCATCAACAGCGTCCAAGGCCTGGAGCGAAATAACTACGGATAAAATGAGTGTCGTCATGGGTAGGACTTCCAGATCAAACCACATATCAAGTTTTTCTCAACAGGCCTCTGCCACAGATGTTGCGGAAGATGGCTCGGAACACCAAGAGAATTCAACGGCCATGGTCGCTCCTGTTGGGGAAACAGCCATCAAATTGAGCCCAGCTTTACAATATCAGTTTCCAACCGTTGAGGACGTTGAAGACGAATCGGACATTAAAAATGAGGGAGATTGCTTACCTGATGATTGGCCATTTGTTTTGGAGCTTGCGACAGACTGCAGTGGAAAGGAGTTTCACCTACCCCCTTCCGTACCAGAAATCCCAACCAAAAAAGAGCGCTTGTGGACACGAGCCCCAGAAGCTTGGCCAAATGGAGGCTATGCTCACGTTCCTAGCTCTAAACACGAATATGACGGGTTCGTAAGGGGGCCTCCCAGTTCTGGAAGCGACGTGGAGTCCCACACGCAAATGCTGTTCAATTTTGCGATAGCGTACATCGAAGCGTCCCGAAGAATCGCGTCTTTTACCAAGGGTTCTGGGAGCGAGTACATCCGACCTCTATCATGCCCACAACTGGTTGAATGCTATTCATGTGGAACTCCCGTGAAAGAAAGGCCCGAAAATGATGACAGCCCTGAGGACTGGTAAGTTGCCAACTGGCCCAATCGTTTTTAGCTCTGACCTCTTGCTGACTTCTAATCAAGCCGTGGGTGCAACGCAACGCTTTGTAGTGGCTGTGGTGCCAAATACATGAAATGCGAGTGCGGAGAATTAGATGATGAGTCTGATCACGCGACGATTACAATTCATGATCTAAGAAATGCGTATGTTGAGGCATATCTACCAGCTGAAAGATCGGGTGATGAAAATGCTGTATCACAGAATGACAGCTTCTTACAAGTACCTGAAACTCAAAGGGCAAGGAAAGGGTTGGGAGAAAAAATATATCCAAGGTTAAACGACCCCCCGCCACGAAACGAGGTTCCTCGCTACAGGCGGGTGGTCAATGATGGCTTAAGCCGGCCACGTCGTGACTCAAATGGGTATGATGACTATATGGATGCCCTCCCCCCCAAAACCGGCGCCGCCCAAGACGATCACAGGCACAGAATTCTTCTCGCCAAGAGCCCCCGAGACCTCAGACCGACTATGACAGTCCCGGCTTTGAGAGAAACCAGTATGAGCCTAAGATTTATGATTACCAAGACGTCCAGTACTCCTCCAGCTACCGCTCACCTGATGAATATATTGTGTATGCTTGAAAATAATGGATCTTGGCTCATTATGGGCGGTATTCAAGCGATGGGTGATGTGAAAATGATTGAGGGATGGTTGTGCATCATCTATGTATACACATGTATGTGTGTGTGTGTGTGTGTGTTAAATAGAAGCGCGAGCCAGGTGATGTTGCAGAGCATGTCCCAAGTCAGCCATTATCAAACATACATCATCCTTATCCTATCAGGGAGGTTCAGCCGCCGCTGCCATGTGCCGGGGCTGTCGATGATCATTTTGTTGAGATTGGGACCGCTTGCTTGGTATCCGTCTGTATGCACGTCTCGATAGATGCAGATGCCCCATTAAAAGGGGAGGGGGAGAGATCAATGGCGGGGTATGTCTTTACCATGACAAACAATGTTTGAGCTCGCAAAGAACTTCCCTTGTTTAATCATATCAATATCCGTTTAACATGCTGCCTCATGCGCCTACATCTCAATGATGATGATGCGCTCATGGTGTTGCCGTTACGCGCCCTCTGGCAACATGAAAAGTCTCGGCCAACCAAACTACAGATTTTCTACGCCTTCTCGGCATGTTTTTTTTTTTTGAGAGAGAGAGAGAGAACTCTGCATGGAAGAAATCTTATTCGTCTGTTTTGTGAGAATGAACCCCACGGTTTTTTTGCTCCGCATTTGTCCCACCCGCAGATGGAGGGATGGGGTTGCGGGTTGCAGGTTGCGGGGGGTAAGATGCGAGGATGACGGTGTGGTTGTATGATGGCCATGTATATAATGCATGGGTAGATGTTGTGGTGATGGATGATGGATGGCTATATTTGATAGTGAGAGATCTATTATATAGCTATTGATATAAACCACTTATACACTCACCATTCATCGCCCCCCCAATCATCAGCATCATTACCATCAGTATCATCATCAATATTCATCAGCAATATTCGTCAGCAATATTCATCGCATCAACATCATCAGCATCAGTCAATATTCATCACATCGCATCAACCCATCATGGCAAACCTCACCCTCCCCGAACCCTTCGCCAGCATCCCCCGCCAATCCTTCCTCTTCGGCCCCTCGCCCATCCAACCTCTCCCTCGCATATCCGCCGCTCTGGGCGGTAAAGTAAACGTCTACGCCAAACGCGAGGACTGCAACTCTGGGCTTGCTTATGGAGGCAATAAGATTAGAAAGCTAGAGTATATTGACCCCTTTTTCTTTCTTTCTTTCTTTCTTTCTTTCTTTCTTCTTCTTCTTCTTCTTCCTTCGCTCATCCCCTCACCTCTTCATCCATACCACATCTAACATCCCCCAGATACCTCGCAGCCGAGGCCCTATCCCAAGGCGCAGACACCCTCATCTCCATCGGCGGCGTCCAATCCAACCACACCCGCGCCGTCACCGCCGTAGCCTCCTCGCTAGGCCTCCGCGCCGCCACCGTCCAGGAGCACTGGGTGGACTGGTCCGACCCCGGATACGAGAAAGTAGGCAACATACAGCTCTCCCGCCTCATGGGCGGGGACGTGCGCCTCGATCCTTCGGCCTTTGGCATAGAGCACAAGTCCACCCTCGCAGAGTTGAAAGCAGAGGTCGAGGCCCAGGGCAGGAAACCGTACTACATCCCCGCGGGGGCGTCTGACCACCCCCTAGGCGGCTTGGGATTCGCCCGCTGGGCCCTCGAGGTCGAAGCCCAGGAGAAGGAACTGGGCCTCTTCTTCGACACAATCATCGTCTGCGCCGTCACGGGGTCCACCATGGCAGGCATAATCGCCGGCTTCAAGCTCGCCCAATCCAAAAACGCCTCCCCTCCCCGCAAAATCATCGGCATAGACGCCTCGGGCAAACCAAAAGAGACATTCTCCCAGGTCCTCCGCATCGCCAAATTCACCGCCGCCAAGATCGGCCTCTCGGAGGACGACGTTACGGAAGAGGATGTCATTTTGGATGAGCGGTACAATGCCAAGGTATACGGCATCCCGGACGAGGCGACGATTGAGGCGATGAAGTTTGGGGCCAGGACCGAGGCGTTTATTACGGATCCGGTGTATGAGGGGAAGAGTCTGGCGGGCATGATTGACTTGATTAAGAGGGGGGAGATTGCCGGCGGGAACGTCCTGTATGCTCATCTCGGAGGTCAGCTGGCGTTGAACGCATATTCGTCAATTTAATCATGTGGTCAAGTCGAGATAGTGTATTGCCCCTGAAATGACAAAGATCTCATCTAATTATGCCTTACTATCGTACATGCATGCAATGCGAGTTGATATATGCTCTAAATCTATTTGGATATGCAGCCAACCACCCTTTACCGGTATTATAACATTATCCATATATAAATCGTCATCATGTATGCATCAATATTAGCCCACATCATATGCCAAACATCATTACCAGGTCCCTCGAACCCTCAAATCCCTCGAGCTCTCTCCCACGGCAAAGGTAAACTCTCCATCAGGAATCACCCAATTTTGTCTCTTCACATCCCAATAGCTCAAGTCCCTTCTCGTCAGACTAAACTCCACCGTCTTGGTCTCTCCCCTTTCGAGATGAACCTTGTCAAACCCACGGAGCACCTTGACGGGGAAGTCTACCGTCTGTGATCCAGGATATGAGAGATATAGCTGTGGGACAACTTTGCCCGCAACATCTCCAGTATTTGAAACATCGATAGAGATTATGACATGAACCTCCCAAAGATCGGGATTGCCTCCCTCGCCCCCACCGGCACCAGACAAAGGCTGCTTGATATCATAGCCCACTGGGTAAGGATACTTGCCCTGCTTGATTTCGTTCACAGAATTGATATATGGATAAATGTACTTCTTCAGCTTTCGAATATTGGATGGAAACAGCGCGTCCTCTGCCTTGGGAATTGCAGCGTCGAGCTTCGGCGGCTCCACCTCGTGGGTCGGCCGCTCAGCTGGCAGGGGTGATCTGGGCTTCTTCTCCGTAATTTTCAAATTCTTGAGCTCAAATTTGGTATACGAAAGACCAAATCCAAACTCGAACCGTGGCTCAATGTTATACTTGTCAAAGTGTCTGTAGTCAATGTACAGACCCTCATCAAAGTTTTGCTGCGGAACGACGCCATTGGGGAAATACAGCACCTGTCCTCCTTTGCCGTAGTTTTCAAGTGATTTGCCGACTGTATATGGCAGTTTGCCACTTGGATTCTCATCACCGAAAAGGATATCCACCAAAGCGTTTCCGCTCTCCTGGCCGGGTAGGTTGGCTGCAATGACAGCTTTAACGCCCGGAAGGTCAATCCATGGCTCGACGACCACCGGGCCAACAGCGTGGATGACCACTATCGTAGTGCCAAAGCCACCGCCGCAGTTATTGGCAATGTTGACAATAAAATCATCCCCCTTCTTCTGAAGTCGAAGGTCATTCCGGTCGCCCCGAACGCCAACCCATGTCAGGTAACCCTCACCAGCATCAGCGTTGACAAAGACTATGCATATATCCTGGTTCACTAAGGCATATGCCTTGGGTTTATCATCAGTGATGAATTCATTTACCCTGACCTTTTCCTTGTCAAACTTTTCCCTGATAGCTTCAACGGGAGTTACCAGATATGGAAACTCGACTGCACCGCTACCCCAACCAGAAGCAAGTGTGCCTTGGTTGCACCCTCTATCGGCACAGTAATTGGGGCCCTTCCCGGGCCCAGCATCATCGCCAAAGATGCCGATTCGCACTTTGGGCTCACGAGTGGGAGGTTTTTCGTTATTGCCCATCAGACCACTAGGCTTCAGGGGCAGAACTCCATCGTTCTTGAGTAAAACCGTGCCTTCGGCTGCGACCTGGCGAGCGAGTGATGAATGATCAGCTTGAACATTGACAAATTTATTAACCTCGACCTCTTCCTGAGGAGAGGAACTGCCAGGAGCTGTGGTGCCCTTCTTATCAAATGTCCAAGATGAAAAGTTGGGCCCCTTATTCTCGAACCGGGAATTGTCATCTTGACCTAACTGGTACCAAGATGCAACAATGCGAAGGACCATGTCATCCAGTCTTTCAATTGGTAAAGAGCCATTCAAGACGGCCCGGGAGAGGTGTGGTCCCCAAAGGGGGTTACCATCCTGCCAGAGAAGGCCATCGCCTGGCATACTCATGTCGAGTCCGGCCAGAGCGCTTGCTACACCAGATCGCTGTGCCAGCCAATCCGACATGACGAAGCCTTGGAAACCCAGCTCATCCTTGAGGATGCCGTTGAGCAGCTTGGAGTTTCCACAGGCGTACGAGTTGTTAACCATGTTGTAAGAGCACATGACACTTGCCACACCCGCCTTGACAGCATCGCCAAAGGGCCATGTATAGATTTCGTGCATTGTGCGGTCATCGACATTGGATGAAAGTGCATGTGGCAGTCCCCAGGCCCACGCTTGGCGGAAGTGCTCCTGTTCGTTGGCAACAAAGTGTTTGATGGTCGCCATGACGCCTTGATCCTGGATGCCCTTGATGGTCTCGGCACCTGCAACCCCTTGTAAATATGGATCTGCTCCGAAACCTTCCCAATTGCGTCCGCCAGCGGGCATGCGACCAAGAGGACCGATGGCAGGTCCAAGCAGGACATTGATTCCCTTGCCGCGAGCTTCCAGGGCGTGGGCTTTACCGCGCTCATACATCAGCTTTTTGTTCCATGTAGCTCCAACAGTGACGCCAGCTGGAAACGCCGTCGCATTATCGGCAAACCGTATACCCAATGGTCCATCTTGTAGAGCTAGTGCAGGAAAGCCAGCATTGGTCGCCGGCCCAGTGTTTCCCACAGCCAAACCCATCATCCAACCCGTCCCAGTCGTAACATTGACCTTCTCCGGCAGTGTCATCTTGGACACCAGCTCAGCAGCCTTTTTGTAGCTATCGGCCCATTGTCGCACAGATCCTCCCTTTGGAGTCGGATACCATGGCGGTGATTTCCCATTGATCGGACCATCTGTCAGTTTCTTGTATCCGAATGCGCCTCCGCCAGTTAGAAGCAGCAGAATGCCACCGATGATACCCAGAGCTATCAGGCATCGACGGCGCCTGTGCATCGATCGCGGCAACAGCCAATCAAGTCGAGGAACTGGGAATCGCCATCGTGAAGTATTTCGATGTGATGATTGCTTATTTGAGGATGCATTGTCGTCGTTGAGTACGTGTGTCAATTCGTCGAGATCGAGGTCGTCGTCGGTGTCTATCGAGTCGCGCGTCTGGCGGAAAGGCTTCTGGGCGTGTTGGAGGAGTCCCTCTTTAGCGGGATCCATTGTGGGCGGCATTGAAAAGGTTGATGAATAGTCAATACGTGGCAGTCTTCTGCAATGATTGACATTTGATGATTAATGCTTATGATAGATTCACGAAATAAGGGAGAGGAGATGATGATGATGGAAGATGGAGATGTCAAGGCCCAATAAACAGAAAGCCAAAGTGGCATCCATAGCTTACAGGTTCCTTCCAAACTGGCGGTGCCTGTACTGCGTCATACCGCTGATAGGCGCTGATAAGGCACCTGCTGCCCCCTGGAGCTGCAGACCATTCCGGGGTACATGCTGGGGCAGATGTACTGATTCGCGCTGCAGGGTAAATAAACATGACAAGTGATGTATCAAGACCAAGAAGATACATACATGCACACCGTCTCTTATGCCAAGGATCGGAACTGAATAAGACGAAACAGCATTCATAGATGGACCTCATCTTACTTTGATATAATTACATGTGAAACATAATGCTAAAGAGGCATGTCGTATGCTCATGTTGTACAACCTCATAACAATGTATCCCTTTACTCGGTCCTCCCATTCCCATTTTGTACTACCATCATATACATGACCAACATCAGAGTTACAGCCCATGACCTATTCACACACGTTAGCACTTCAACTCGCATATCTATCAGACTTCACAAATTTACAAGGCAAGGCAAACGATGTACTCACGTCCAAGTCCCTTCCCTCTCTTCGACACCTCCCTCGCCTGCTCTTGCTTGAGCTTCGCCCTCCTCGCCTCCTCCTTGGCCTCTTCCTCGATCCTCCAGAGATGGTCCTTTGCCTCGCGCACGCGCATGCGGGCTTCACTCAGCGCGCGGTCAGCGTCAATCTCCGCCTGCTCGGCTGCGAAGACGTGCTCCCGGACCTGGAGGATGCTGGGGTCCAGGCTGCCCATGTTATTGCTGTTGTTATCGTCGCCGCGGCGGAAGAGGTTCTTCAGGCCGCCACCGCCAGAACCAGAGTTGGAGGCGTCTGTGCTTCGACGGAAGACGCCGCCCCCAGACCCGGCATTGGAACCCGGTCCGGACCCGTTGAAGCCGCCGCCTCCGTTTCCGTTGTACCCGCCGTTGTTGTAGCCATTGTTATTGTGGGTGCTGTAGTTGTTGCCGTTGGTGTTGGTGTTGTAACCTGGCTCAACACCGGCGAGGGGTGCGTTGGAACTTCTGGTGGAAGCTGTGCGGTGGGTGTTGGTCGGGGACGTATCCCGGTTACGACTGAAAATGCTGTGTTTCTTCTGAGGAACTTGATGTTCCTGGACGTTTTGCATAGGCTCCGGCTCGTAAACGGGCTCGGGCGATGGTTCACGACGAGATCCAAAGAAAGGCATGATGATGAATACTTGATAGTAGAAGATTCAAAATTGTATTAGTATTGATGATTGAAACAGTAAATCGATGTAATAGATGAGATCGAGGAATGCTCTTAATATATCTCGATCAAGCGATCGGCTGTAGTGTTTCGTTCTAATCTCCTACTCATGTCTTTCGTCACAACATTTGCTCCAATAAACCTGTTTGCTCCCGTACTACATATTTGAGGTCGTCTCAAGATCGTCAGATTTGCCTCTGTGACGTCAAAGGTTGGGCCAACGTAGCGGCATCTCTTCCCTCAACCATGATGAAGAGGGGTTGATCGGCCTGTTTCATGACGCTATATAGCACAGACCGACGGCCATCACAGCATGTAAAACCCAATGATCAAACCTGATCTGGACAAATGGCATCACAACATTTTAGAGCGAGGGCGGGCGGCCATTTTGAATCAAGTGTGGCTAAAGCTGGCTTGTATGATGCGAATAGTGTCGACTGTGGCTTGACAGCTCGTCATCGCAATATGCGTAGATTGCATGGACATGAGGTCTACACTTCTAATTCAGGATACGGATAAAACTATAATAACACGAAATCAAGCTTGTCAATATGCTGTCAACCCTGCCAACCCGGTCCCCGCGTCAGCAGCCTCGCATATCACAACGTCACACCATGTCAAAAACAAAAGAAACATTGGCATTCGAACTCCGATCTGTCTAAGACACTGATGGCTCAGAGGGCCTTGGAAAAAAGAAAGAGGGTTGGAAAAAGGAAACAAGAGACTTCTAAGCATGCGTAAAAGAAAACCCGCTTCATTGGTTGTGCCCGTCAGATACTCCATCCCCTTTGCCACGGCGGCTTCATTTTTTGCTTCTTCCCCCCATTAAAACAGGTTAAGAATTTCCGAGATCGCTATGAGCGTGCAATCTCGCGGTTTGAATATGTACAGTGAAATTTCCGCATCCAAAGATGGCGATAAAATGTCAAGGAGAAGGTAGGGCGTTGTCGTGTCGAGTTGGAAAAAAAAAACAACAACAAAATAAACAACAAAAACAAAAAAAAAAGCAAAAAACACCAGTGCTGTTGAAACCAAAGGTGGGCTGCATCGAGGCGCCCTGTTCCACACTTTGCGTAACAAACAAGAGGCCGAGACATGAAGCTCCGAGGTCTCACATGATGGTACACTTGCTATCGTCCCTCTCCTTCCTGACGCTGAGTGCTACTCGGGCAGCCTCTGTGAATGCCTCGTTGACGCCGCGGTTCTTCATGGCGGAGCACTCGAGGTAGCGCGTGGCTCCTATCCGCTTGGCAACTTCGAGCCCCTGGTCGTAGGAGATGGAGGGTGGCTTTTCGCGTTGGGCATTCGCTGCGGCAGCTGCTGCGCCATCCTCTGCGTTTTCGTCATCCTCTGCGTGTTCTCTCAGGTCGCATTTTAGGGCAACGAGGACCAGCTTAACGCCAGGGCAGTTGTCGGCAATCTCTCCAACCCATTTGGACTCGACGTTTTCTAGGGAATCCTTGCTGTCGACCGAGTAACATAGCATAATCAGGTCGGTATCATCTGTAGAGACGTGGTGTCAGTGTTGGAATGTGGGTGGGGTAGAGTAGGCATGTGAAAGTCGCCGAGATGGGAGGGCAATAGTACCATAAGAGAGTGATCGAAGTCGGTCGAATTCTTCCTGTCCAGCTGTGTCCCAAAGCGAGAGTTCGATGTGCACATTGTCTACAAAGATATCTGTCCCCGCATCGTTAGTCGCAGTCCTGACAAAAGGGTAATATCATAGTGTGGCCTGTAGCATACCGTGGACGTAGTTTTCAAAAACCGTCGGCTCGTAAACAGTCGGAAAGTATCTAATATGGAATGTTAGCGATGGCTAGGCGAGACCGCAAGCAGATGCCGCGATAGTTGGGCGCCGTGACGAACCCTCTTGTGAAGACGTTGAGCAGCGAAGTCTTTCCGCAGGCACCGTCGCCCCTATGAATCACGCGCCAGTCAGTACATGGTGAATCAGCAAAGGCGAGTCGTATGCAGTGTCCTGGACGTACAGAAGCACCAGCTTGCGCTGCACAGTCTTTGATCCGCCGCAGAGAGGCATCTTGTCAGGCCGAGGTCAAGAGTCGTCGTCGAGGGTGGTCGAAGGTGAGTGAGTGAGTGAGAGTGACAAGCAAAAAAGCACACGTCGCGCACGATCGGAAGCGAAATTGGCGAGGCTGAAATCGAGATGCCGACAGATTCGACCGTTGCGTTGACACGAGTTGGAAACGTCGAAGCGACCTCTGACGGGTGGGCGACTTGAATGAATCGAAATGAAAGTTGGAGAAAAGGTGGAGGAAGTGAAATTGAGGATGGAGGCAGAAGAATGGAATTGGGGATGGAAATCAGGAACGAGGTACTTTAGATAAGGTACCTGGACGGACGTCGACCTCCTAGCACCCGACGCAGCCCAGACGCAGAGGAGCGTGGGAGCGTGGGCGCTGGGAGCCCTGGGAGAGACACGCAGCAGCCAAGCAGCCCAGGGGGAACGACGTCGTATTGGCAATGTAAGGCACGGCAGGCCTTTAGTGGACAGTAGCGCCCTATAGTGGACTTTTTAGTGGGTAAGATGGGGGGGGAGGGGACCCGACGCCTTGATGGAACTCCCTTCTGCCCAGGTGCCCAAGTGCTTTTTTTAGCACCTGAAATTTTGGGGGCGTTCAGAGGCTGAAGCAGTATTGAAGGGTTCTTGTTTTGAGTATTTTGCAGCAATTGGGATACAACTCGATGAAATAGGCTTAGCGCACTCTCCAGCCACAGGAGTCTTTTACTTTAGCGTCGATGAGGCAATGCGAACTCGACTTCTAATTTTATTCTGCCACGAACGAATCATGGATCTCTTATATCGTGCAGCTGCTTCATGCAAGCTCTCATTCACTGGATAGCTTCTGGCAGTGATTCGAACTCTATCCCTTTCCATTCTGCATACATGCATGCATTGATGCTGCGACCGCCATCATCCACGTATTGAAGAATCATGATTGTCACACGTCACAACGTTGGAAGCGGGGAGATGCTTGGCCACACAATCATGTCCATCATGTTGACGACATGAACATGATGTGAAACTTTGACGATCAAGTATAAAATACGTGGTCTGTCTGCGGCGGCAGTTACGGTTACAACTTCAACAGTCGATATAAAATATTGAAAACCAGAGTTCGTCGACTTCACCATGGAGAAAGCAGCTGAAAAGATTAAAGAGGTCGTCGGCGACACCAGTCAAACGCAGTCCGCCGCACCAGCCATCAAGGAAGACTTGGAACCCGAGCCAATCCAGGATCATCTACCGTCCAACAACCGAGGCGCCCAGGACGTTCCCTATGTCCCATCAGGCAGGCTCAAGAACAGGCGTGCCCTCATCACAGGAGGCGACTCTGGCATCGGCCGTGCCGTAGCCATTCAATTCGCCATGGAGGGCGCCACCGTGGTCGTCATCTATCTCCCCTCCGAGGAGCAAGATGCAATGCACACAAAGGCCCAGGTCGAGAAGAATGGGGGTGAGATCTTGCTTATCCCCTGTGACCTGAGTCATGCCACGAACTGCAAGGACGCTGTGACGCGGGCCACTCAAGCCCTGGGCGGGATCGACGTTTTGGTCAACAACGCGGCTTGCCGACAGGAAACCGGTGGCATCGAGGACATTACCGAGTAAGCTGACTTGAACCCCGATTAACGAACAACAGGTGTAAATTAACCTGTGTGAGTAGGGACCAGTGGGCTGTCACCTTCAGAACCAACATTGACTCGTATTTCCACGTCACCAAGTACGCTTTACCACACATTCCAGAAGGCGGCGCCATCATCAACAGCGCCTCGGTCGACTCCTACATTGGCGTCCCGAGCCGTATCGACTACGCAACCACAAAGGGCGCCGTCATTGCCTTTACCCGTGCCTTGTCCAACCAGTTAGTCAAGAAGGGGATACGGGTCAATGCTGTCGCAGCGGGTCCCGTGTGGACGCCCCTCGTCACAACGGGCGTAGGCGAAGAGGGTCAAGGTCGTGGCTTGGGTAATTGGACGCCGATGGACCGGCTAGGCCAGCCGAGTGAGGTTGCGACAAGTTACGTCTTTCTTGCTGGGAGGGAAAGTGCTTTTATGAGTGGACAGACGTTGCATCCCAACGGTGGTATTGTTGTTCATGGTTGATATTGCTCTGTCCTGCGGTTCGTTGGACTCGGTCTTTTCAATCCCGAGATGGCTTGCCTTGTCTTTACCTCTGTGGCCCGTCCCATTGGCAAGGCTTTTTCGCTCGACTTGTATTTCATCTGATACATTACTTGTCTGAATACAATCTTGATAGCGTCGTGCGATCAATACCCTCGCTATGAATGCCTCATATATTTCTTATACGCTATTATACAATGATTAACGTTGCGCTTTTTTGCCCATTTTCCTTCTCGTTATATGTGTTCAGCTGCATGGCAGCTTATCCAACTGGGAGATACCGCACGCATGGTGAATCTACAGATGAAGGGTGCAAAGGAACATGGGAATGACGAGCAGGACCGAGAAGTAACGGCGACGCGAGGAATCGACGGCAACAACGGGAATCGACAGGAACAGGAGATATTTCCAGAAGTCGTGAAAACCAAGTCACTAGCCCCTGGTTCGCCAGTCCAAATCTCATAAAATTCTCGTCAATTTTCTCTTGACTACTATCGTCTTCATCTATCTCGAATTCTGACTTTGCACCACCTAGTTTAGAATCCTCCAAATCTAATGTCTTATCATACTCGTATGATAAATAGGTTACCCCTAAATTATCTATGCGGTAGAATGGATGAAGAGTCATAGGTGCTGCCCCTCACTGTTTTGAGGCATATGGCGCCTACAAGCCATCTTACTTGATATTCAGACAGACATTACTAAGATAGTTATGTTAGGCATCCATTGATATGTTGGAGATGGCACGGCGATTGGCCGCTGGTGTTGCATGTATGACTTTGATGCGGGGATAAAACGAGCTGTAACCTGTCACAGCTCTCCATTGCTAATCCTTCTCCTCATACATCGATACCCATTGCAAACGCATTTCTACTACCCATTCCCTGATTCTGCCATGGAAGAGCCACCCCCTCCTTATACGAAGCAGCCACCTGCTAAGACGATTTTCATCCCGACATTACAGGGACAAGACATTTTTGAGGGCTGCCACCATGCGCACGAGTTGCTCGTCACCATCAATCCAAACGTAGATTCGTCCCAGCCGGTGACCGGATTGCATTATTGGACATTTGCGAATTTGGAGGAGTCCATCTCTGGTCAAAATCTGCTCATTTCGGCTAACCTTGACTTCCATAATATACAGCTGATTGATGGTTTCCGGGACTTGGGCAGCATCAGCGTACCGGCTCAAAAAGCCCTTCACTTGGCAGACATACACGACTACCTCTCATCTGCCGTCGCCAACATCGACAACGAGGGCCTCGAGAACAAACAGGATAAAGATGTCATCTCGATAGTTATCACCAACCTGCGCAGCCAGACCGTCTCCCAACCCTCAGTCTCCATTCAAATCGCCTCCATCACCGTCTTCACCCGCAGCGCCCAAGTGCTGCTCGACCAAGGCCGCGCACCAGTCTGGAAATGGGTGAAGCCACGCAGTGCCTACCGACAGAAAGGATTTTGGGAGTCCGATATACAACGGGCCCTAGATTCTGCAGAGTGGGAAGCCGGGGGAGGAATTTCTTTGTTGGTAATAGGTGTCTCGGAGGCGAGAAAAGAAGAGATCACGCAAGGGAGATTTATATTAATCAACTAGAAGCTAAGCAGACGGGGTTTACGTATAACGGGCGGAATTGAGATGAAGCGGCGATGGATATCAGCTATAGTTGACATATCAACATCGACTAATAGTTTTTACGCGACTATTCATTTTTTAGAATGAACAGGAACAAGAGGAACGAATAGTCATGAACGGCAACAAGAGACACGAACAGCAGCAAGAGACACGAGGAGGAATAAGGGAAACAAACAGGAACATGAGTGATGCTCGGAAACTATAGAAACAAAGCCATCAACCTCCAATTATATAACAAGTCTCATGGTCCCCGGTTATTTGTCAGTTAGTCCGTATTTCCTTCTTCATCCATCTCAGACTCCAAGTATATCGCTCGATTCAGAACCTTGCGAGTCTGCCTCCTCATCCGGCTCATCCTCTTCCAAATCCGACTCGGCCACAAATTCATCCGAGCACTGTTTGCGACCCTTGCGCTCAGTCTTTGGTTTTGCTTGTTTTTCCTTCCCGGCCATCTGAACCTGCCTCTTGCAGCTCATTGATCAACTCATTGGCCTTGTCTGTGCTTACCAAGGTCTCCTACTCTGATAGATCCCATCCTCTGCTACCTGCTGTACTCCATTCGAAATTGTGCCCCAGACGGATACCGATTCATCGTTATCATTTGCTACCCCAAAGCGACTTCCAAGCAAGATTCTTGCTACCCATGTATATGCATGGCTGACCTGTTGGACGCCCTCATCGTGGTAATTAAGGTCCTTTCCTTGTCGACTTCTGCTGCTCTCCAAACAAAGCGATTGAAACCAATAAAAGGAGGTCCCCAAAACAGAAGTTAACGGCGTTCCCGTCACCTAGACGAGGTGTTACCAGTTAAGGAGTTTGAAGCAATTGTTGTATACACCTGACATTCTGCGGGCAATATGTGCGACTACAAGGAACTGAATCCTACAGTCTCCAAGTTCGGGTTTGAGGAGAAAGTGGGTAATAAGATTGCCGTCCTATCCCTTGAACGTCTTCTTTCAATCACCAAGACGGGTCTGCTCAAAAATATTCTGCGGAGTGTTTCTTCGAGTCAAAGTAAACTGAAACAGGACGACAACGCGGTGCAAATCTTCCAACAAATACTGTCCAGCTACAACAGACCCTCATCGGCCGTGGGAAACCGACAGTCGTAACTTGTCGGGCATAATTATGGTCCTTCGTGAGATTCTAGGGACGAAGAGAAGTAGTTGAACGGCGTTGCATAGAATGAATGTGATAACGTGGAGCTCATTCTCTCCCTTTGGTTAATCCATCAATATGGGCGAATTGCAACCGCGCACCACAATATCCACAGTTCGGCGGATATTGCTATCTTCAATGTACTCTTTGGCAATTTTATTTTGATTTATTGAGAAAGCTCCATGAAAGAATCGTCAATGGTTGAGATATGTGACACACTGAGGATGTTAGAAGAAGGGTAAGGATGAAGAGGGAAGAGGGTTGAGTGGATGGATGCAGTCGGGGAAGATTTTTACCTCATCAACACCCTACACGTGATTTGGCGTGTATCGAGCCCTAGATTCATCCGGGTCAATTCTATAAGATATTGTTCTATTTTCTCGCTTAATGCGAATATGAATCAAGTCGAGCAATGTGAGGTGATGGGGGGATGAACTGATATGCGTTCATAGCTGCCTGTAGTCTACCCTGTAGAAATCAAGGGGCTGCAGATGCTATTCCCAAAACCATACAAAAGTCTACCCAACACATGAAAAGGATTACATTATACACACACTGACTGACTTAGCAGGTACTATGTAGTCTTGCCTTATTAGAGCGACGGAGAGCATCAATAGTGATTGGGAGGAACACGAGTAACGAAGAGTAAGATGAGTATCAGACAGGAATATGGGTAACAGAGGGATCCGGGGGTAATAGAGGGAAATACGGATAACAAAAAGGAATGAGGGTAGCACAAGGAAACGACAGTAATTTCAAATTCAACGTTCGTTGCTGTAGGATGACTGATATTATTCATAGCGTAATCTAAATCAGTACATGGAGTGGATGGCTTCGGCTCGCCTACAACGCTCTGAAGGATTGATAGACTTTGTTCCTCGTGCATCCATTTCTCTATGCCTGCTCCGAACGCTATCCGGGCGTCGATCAATGTCTTGGATGCCAGGGCATCTCGAACAGGGCTCCGAAGACCGACGGGTCAAAACTGGTGATATATGGTATTAGTTTATCGATGGTCTGAGAGAAGGTGACCGTCGCTGTGACTCTAATGCCGAAGACGTTCTCTGCCATCCGAAGCTTAATGGCAGTGGTAAGAAAGGGCACGTTGTTCAGCAGCTTTCGCATAGGAACGCAGTAGTAGTCGACCTTGTTGCGCTAACACTGTTTCCAAAAGTCAATCGTGAGGGAAGACAAGCCCTGCTTCTCAACACCTAATTGATTAGCAATTGACGGGTATTTTGGAGAAACAAGCTTACTGTTAATAAGGCCCTGTACGTGCTTCAGTGTGTGAGTTTTGCTGTCGCTCATGTCTTCCACTGTTATTTGGCGGAGGGGACAGGAAGAAAGAATAAGACATGCAAACGCAATATGTAGCAGGTTTTGCAAATTAGACACATCGCTGAATTCCACATCTAGAATGGTGGGATCTGTCCAACTTCTCGTGCTGTTATATTTGATAGACAGTGATTCTCGGTGTCCGCTCGCGAGCTCCCGGGTTATAATGTTGGATTGCTTGAAAACGGCAGCTGTTTTCGTCTGGCCATGTTGCAGGCAGTCGGATGGCAAAGATGTTAAAAGATGTCAAAAGATGCTGGCCCAAATACACACTGTATCTCGTCAGGGCATTGGGAGATGTGTCTGACTTGATTCAAGGTGGAAATCTTGTTAATGGACAAAGCACAATGTTTTCCTGTCAGGGGAGCTGTACCGCGACCTCTTGATGTATGAACGACTAATGATCGTAGTGCTTCTTCCCCGCCAAAGTTATGGTCCTCACCGCAAGTCTTTCGTCATGGGATACCCAGTTAAGCAATGTTAGCGAGCCCAGCGTCCACTTTGGTTGGGGAGGCATGTCGCTATTTCCGACTATGGCAGGTTGAACTCATGAAAGGTATCGACTGTGCCTTTCTCACCTTCATCGTGATGCAAATAAGAACTTTCCTGGCAAGCAGAGCTCTCCAAAATTGAAGGATGGGGTTGTGATTAGCCATACGATGTCGTCACGAAAGAGAACATGACGCGAGTCTATCAACAAAATGAAAGAGGTGTGAAGAGCAGCGGAAGGAGAAGCATGGTTTGTTGCCTCAGTCATTGAGTCGTCGGGTTTATAGATTCCCTCATCCCCCTATTTCCTCCATTTCTTCTCCCTTGAGATCAGTCTTTCATCCAGGTTCAAACGATTTCTAGTCCTGGATATCATCTTGATTGGAAGAACTTTGTTGTCCAAATTGTAATCCGTTTCCAGGCTTCTTGATCCACCCCTTCATTTGGGTCCAGAAGATCTCACACCCGATCATTCTCACACTTAGAGATATATAGAATGTGTCTTGTTCCATTCTAGGTTACTAACCATGAATAAGTGGCCCCTTGCGCTGTGGATATCTCATAGGCCAAGGAGTAGATGATGAGATTCCGACATGTGAATAGTGTAGTCCAGAAATCGCTTCATATATAGCTTGGTGGTGGATCAATATGCGGCTCTTGGAGCATTGCCAGATTTGTCTGCCGAGGATATAGTCGTACGACCGAAATTGGGAGATGCCCCTACTAATGAGAATACTCTTGAGCTGTGCTACCTTGAGACGCAGAGTTCTCCAACCCCCGGTCCAGGCTTAACGCAACGAATGGGGTTCCATGTTCACGGGCTGGGAAACGAGTGGGTTTTCACCGAGTGCTCATCATCTTCTCGCCATTATCTGGCTGTGTAGAGATTGTAAATCAATCGGCCGAGATCTCTAGAAAAAAATAACGAACGCTAAACTCATTGTTGAGAAAGACATGCAGTATTTTTAATAGCAGTGAAGTTGCAATCATAGAATGGCTCCAGCCCTCTAGTCGTAAAATATCGATCTCTGGCGTATCTTGTACTGACTCGAATGAGCAGCAGGACGAGACCAAAAGATGAAGCAAGTGTTGTTATGAGTATGAAGCTGCAAATAAATATGTTGGTGCGCGAGAGCAGTCCAGGTGCATGGGGCATATTGAACAGCCTCATGCTGGCCCATGCCCTGTGGCCCTTCCTTTGTCACCGACGTTGCTCTCTATCGCTTCCGCCGCTCATCAGACGATGAGATCTTTGCTTAATTCGAGGAAGAATGCGGCAGCCACAAATTCTAGTTCTCTTAGCATGCGACGAAAGCCGGGGTTCGGAGAGTCAAACATGCCATTCATGCTTCACCAACAGGTCATGTCATCGGCCATGCCATGTAACGGTGATGGACAGCCAGCCAACAGTGCAGGCTAGCTCTGGACGGACGGGAAGTCTAAACAAGGAGGAGAAAGTTGCGGTGAATGTAGGGTTGCACTGGATGAATACGATGGGCATATATAAGAGGTCAATCCTGTTTGTTCTCGCTCTCGTTTTGCCCCCGTCAGTTGTGGGTTTCGCAACGAGGGGGGAGCCTGCGATACTAAGGGTTGGGGTTTGTATGGAGCATCAGCCGAAAACAGATGTTTCCGAGACCGCAAAGCTCTTCTCGAACGGAATGAGACAAGCCTAGATTGCTGGTATTTCCCGCAACCGTTTTATGATATCATTCGCCAAGAATCGTTTCTAGAAACTGTATATTAAAACCGCAACATGCCGCAGGATGAGTTACTTGACAATACGGCGTAGTCTTGTGTGGTATTTTCATGGGTCCTGAAAATTTTCTGCGGACAATCGATGGAGAATTCTATGATGGACCATCCATCATCCATGGGTTACGATCTATCCTGGCTAGTGAATGACGGATGCCGGCATGTCTCACCCTAACTTTGCCCTGCATAAACATGCTCCAACAAACGAAAGAGGAAAAACATTTATTACCACTCAAAGCCCTTGAGCGAACGCCTTTCCACTGAGACAGGATATCGGGTGGATTCTTTCGGCGAAGCCGTCTCCAAGGCCCAACATACCTATCTCTTGCATTGCACAGCCTTTCGATGGAATAAAAGAGAACTCAGTCCCGAATGTCTTCGCGTCATCCGTCATCATACAAGTATGATCCGGAACCCAGCCCATTAAACGGTCGAACTTGCTTGCCGGATAGTGCCCCTACATCGACCCACCACAACCTACAAGGATTCTTAATTTTACCATGCACGGAGCACTGGTAGATCAATTTATGTAAAAGACTCACGATTTCTAAACAGACAGCAACTTCTTCCGTCCTGCCTTAGTGGGACAACATCAAGACATCTATCAGTTTGAGAGTAGTTGATCAATCTTACATGTGAATTGTCTCGACGGAAGGGTGTCATCATGCGGGACATGGAAGAGAGCTTGAAATGGGAGCATAAACAGATCTGTATGACGCCCTATCGCGGTACGCGTCAAGCTGTCTCTACTAAGTTCTGTCTGTTTAGTGGAGTTTTACGACTCATACTCCTGCGCATCTAATTCCAGATCCTTTTCACGCTCTTAGTAAGAATCTACCGGTTGCTACCATCTTGAACGAATCATTTGACAGCGGCATCTATGAGTTGCCTCATCAAGTCGCCGGACACCCCTGAAACAATGTTCCTCAACTCGGCAAAGGCGTACTAACTTTAAACGACGATGCTACGCGACTAACACCAAGGCACGATAGCCCCGTTTGACTAGTCCGGTGCATTGATCTTGCCGGACAAAAACTAGAAACTTTGCCCGCATATGCAAGCAAATGCCAGTCGTAGCTCCGCTCACCACCCTGTCACCGCGAGTCTCCTCAGGCATGTTGAGAACGGTGTCAGTGGAATAGACTGGACCTGATCCCTGGTGGACGGAGTTTATCAGGACAAACTGATGCTTGGGCTATTAGTCAATGCTCGGAACATCAGCCTTTTTGGAATTGAACTGCCCTTTCCCACAAATACAAGTAGCTCCCTAGACTTGGTCCGTGATGTGATGTCTTGTTGGTCTCTTCATTCCGAGACCCTACCCAACGAGCAAACCCATCTATATCCTCCACCTGTTCCGCATACTATTCTTTTTCTCCATCATCCCGCAATACTACCGCGATACAGACATCATTCTGATACAATGGAGAAAGGCAACAATTTCAAGGTCATCGTCATCGGTGGCGGCCCTGCAGGGCTGACGGCTGCTCATGCTCTGGGCAAAGCTGGTATCGACTTTGTTGTTCTTGAGCGCAGGGACCAGATCGTCCTAGATCTCGGTGCCAACATTTCCCTGTGGCCAAGCACGTTGCGAATCATCTATCAATTCGGTCTATACGATAAACTCATCCGAGTGAGCACAACGCTCAAGACCAAGGAAACTTTTACAGCAGACGGGTATAAGCTTAAACAAACGCCATTCTTCTCCCACATGACACGAAAGTGAGTCAATGACATCGTGATCTGCCTTCTCTCTGCACATAAGTTAACAGTATATAGCTTCGGCACCGCACCCATCGCAGTCCATCGATCCGAACTTATGAGAGTCCTGTACGAGGGTCTACCCGAGACCTCAAAAGAGAAAATATTGACCAACAAGAATGTTCTCGATATCGTTCAGGGTGAAGATGGTGTGACAGTGACCTGCACAGATGGCACCACATATGAGGGTTCAATGGTTATCGGAGCCGATGGCGTGCACAGCAAGTCTCGTCGATTGATGCGTAAGATGGCCCTCCTGGAGAACTCTGAGAGGGAATGGGATCTCGAGGACCCCTTTACTACGACATACAAGTGCATATGGTTCAACGCCCCACGACCAGAGGGTGCGATACCTGGCTCATTCATCGAGACACATCACCAAGACAAGTCCATTATTCACATGACCGGCGAAGACTTTGCCTGGCTGTTCCTGTTCGAGAAGCTACCCGAACCTACCAATAAGCCTCCCCGTTGCAGCGAAGACGAGATTGAGCCCTTTGCCCAGAGGTTTGCCGAGTTCCAGACATCCGACAACCTCAAGGTTAAGGATCTTTGGGCCAAGAAGATTGGCACTGGAATAACCAACCTCGAAGAAGGAGTTGTCAACAACTGGAACTGGGGACGCATTGTCCTGGCCGGCGACTCGTGCCACAAATTCACCCCACACGCCGGTTTGGGATATGCGAATGGTGTTCAGGATATCGTCGTTCTGTGCAACCGGATACACGACGCCGTCGCCGCCGCACCCAACGGCCTACCAAGCACATCTGATCTCACAGCTCGATTCGAAGATTACCAGGCCGTCCGAGCACCCTCTCTGAAGAAGGACTGTAGCGTTTCGGGACTGGCGACGCGAATCCACACATGGGCCAGCACCCCCCACTGGATCCTATCACGATTCATCATGCCGTCGCCGATTACGGATTATATTTTGCAGAATTACTTGGCATCGAAGAACGAGAGGAATTCGCACGTATTGACTTTCCTGCCGACGGAGGAGAAATTCGAGGGCGATATTAAATGGACAAACAGGATGAAGGGTTCGTTGGAAACAATCAAGGCGTAAATATGATGTGGTTATGACATGGTTTTGAACTTCATTGGACGACGGCATTAGATTGCAGGCGTTGGCGTTATTTTCTCACATATTAATTGATTGTTTATGAGCAACTAGAGCAGCAGAGAAATATAGTTAATAGTCCCAGTTGGTACGAATCTCTCAACATTCGAGTGAGCTTTGTCGATATCCCGCAGAAGGCAATGTCAGTTGTCATATTTGGACGTTACATGGAATCTACATCTGTCTAACAAGCAGGCAAACAAGCTTTATCCAGGAGCCCCTACACCAAACACGTTTCTTCGTCTCGAATCACAACAACCCATCTACCAAGTCCAAGATCTCCCAATGGATCCCAACTACGCTGGCTAGGTTGGTCTTGGGATAGGGTTAGCGGTTAGGAGTTAGGGATAGGATCAGGGTATGTGGTATATAACCCTTTCACGACATCAAGATCTCCAAATGGATCTCAAACACGCGGGCTAGGTCGGTCTTGGGATAGGTGTTGGTCCTTGGCTAGAAGGTTGGTAGGGCTTATAGCTTTCCGACAGGTTGGGGGGCGGCGCGAGCCCCCCATTTGGGGATATGTCCTGAAAATCGTCGACTGGTTAGTTGACAAGGGCCAGTCAACTGTTTATGAGTATTCTGACCCACAGGTAGAGGGTATTATCTGAGAGACAGAGAGCAACGTGTGTTACGGCGGGGAAGCGATTAGAGATTGCATACACTGGACGGAAAGATATTACCCTACCGTTGCAGCCTTGTGCACTTTGTTCAAAAATAATACGAATGTATTCAACATTCCTATGAACGAGAGACTAAAGTGACTACCATGCGACAAATCGCACATCATAAAACAAAAGCCGGATTCTGTCCGAGAAGAACGAAGGTGAAACAGACCGACACTGAACTATATACATGAACCATATCGACTCATAATGATGCTGCTATACACAAAGGGCGCAGCTTCCAACACTTCAGTTCCCAAATCCTTCCCCCCTCTCCTACAAACTGCCACAACTTCATGCTTCAAGAATGGGTGACGTTGATGGCGTAGATGCGCACCTCGGTGCTGGCGCCAGACTTGGCCTGGTTATAGTTACCGGTCTTGAAGTAGCAGTCAGGTGAGTTCCAGTTGTAAGTCGACAGGTTCGTCGTCTGGCCGTTGATGGTCGCGCTCAGCTTATTGTTGGAGTAGGAGAGCTGGTAGGTGAACTGGGTGCCCACGGGGACGGTGCCGAGCTTGGTGACGATCTGGTTGCTGTCGGCGTCGGGCTTGATGCCGGCCACGATCTCGCCCTTTTGGCTGTAGTACATCTCCAAGAGAGGCTTGCTTTCTTCGGCGGCAAAGACCTGGCCGATGGCGGTGCCGTGGGTGCCGTCGTCGGACTTGACGACCTTCATGGTCACCTGGAGGGTGTTGGTCCCAGAGGGAGACCAGGCCGCGTTCTGGCCATTGCTCTTCTTGACCTCTCGCAGCTCGGTTCGGCAGTGGACACTGCCGGACGTGGTCGCGCAGCCGGTGATGTCAGGGTTTCCCGGGGCGAGCAGGACGATCTCTCCGGAGGTTTGGTCCGTGAAGAAGGTGGGGCCTGAGTAGCCACTGCAGCCCTGGAGGGCCTTGCTCTTGATGATGTCGACGCTTCCCCCGCTGCCGGTGGGGAGCTGGAGGTTCCAGTATCCCAGGTCAAAGTTGCCGCCGGGAGTGCAGCCGGGGTTCAATGCCATGACGGAGGCAATTGGCACGAGAGCGGCGAGCAAAGTGAGAGGAGCCATTTTGGTCTTGGGTGAGGTATTTGACGCGTTGCAGATGAGCTAGTGTCTTGTTGATGGAGAATGTCTTGCTTTTCTGTTACCGATCGACGGATATTCGACTTTGATCGCGACTTTTATATCTCTTGACGCCAAGATATCTCAACATTCATCAACATCATCAGCTATCTTGAAGATTGCGCCAACCAACAACCAACTGTCCCTCAAAGTCGTTGATAGCTCTCGCGATGCTTCCTCGGCTTTGCTTTTTCCACCAATTGTCATGTCTCACTTCTCAGCCATCAATTGGCCAACCACCCCCAAGCGAGGTTTTATTAGATTGGAAATTTACACTTGAATGAATCAGGCAGTCCAGTTGCCCAAGGGGGCGCGGCAAGACTAAATTGGACCCCTAGTAACGTTGACGTTGCTGGGGGGCTTGCTTTAAGCATGATTACTTCTCCAAACTTTGGACTCCCCCGCATTTCACAGGCGTCACCAAAACAGAGGATCAGCTTCAACTGCCGCGACGGTTAATTCAACAATTGGCGGGAAATCATGAGAGAGTCGTCTATTCGGCACATGATGAATATTGGTTGAAGCTGATGGTGTTGATCAGCCATCGAAAGAGCTTGGTTTCCTTCAAGTTTGTCAGGATGATGGGGGAGGGGGATGCGTCTGTCTAGGAAAGGAAGTTGATTAGAATCCTTGCTTGGCCATGCGGAGGGATGCGGAGGGATGAAGAGGATTCCCATTGACCAATACGAGGAAAGGCTAGAAAAGGTCCAACGGCTGCGGTCGGGATATTCTGTCTTTCCCTGAACATGATCCCCATCGTCGCCCGGCTTCTCGGCCGAACCCATGCATAGGATCCTGAATTTGGGTAATGGCGATCACACATCCTATTGCCCTGAAAAGAATAAGCTTCTTCTCATTCTTAAGTTGAATCGTTCTGCTGAGCAACTTTTGTCTTACTTTTAGGATACAAGAATATTACCAATAGAGTCACCTCTGCTAGTAACCACGCCCTAGCGAATCTGGACTGCTTCTACTTTACCACGTTTACCAAGTCGGATTCAGCGACTTCATAGGTACGCTTTTTAATTTGAATTGAAGTTATAAATCAAGTATGTAGGTATATCGCAGACGTGACAATGAGCCATAGCCCTTCATCTTGGAGAAGAGATAATGGAGTTAAACGTAACCCGGAATGCCTGCCATGATCCCTCGAACAAACGAGTTGACTTGGGCAGAAACAGCCGAGGCTGTGTTTATTGGCCTTGATATCCTGTGCCTCGGTCTTGCATACCCGAGGTATGAGAGGCAACCGGTGTGATGCGGAAGAGTTTTAGGTGCGAATGTATTATGGTTGTCTCGTAATATATTCGCCACGTATTACTGCATAGTAACAGGCTCATGTTACTATTTTTAGGCATCCGTCCAGCTAAATGAATAAGCAAAGGATCTGTTCCATCTCAGAAGTGTCTTCGAGACAGAGGATGTCTGTCCAAGGACTTGGCATCAGTCGTTGCTATGTAACGTGTATCTAGTCTGTTTTGCGTAATGATGATCTCGCTGATGGATCACAATGTCCAGGAGAATGGCTAATCAGTAGCCAAGATTCCTATTTTAAACGTAGGATGTTCTTATCAATGCTTCCCACCACGGAACCGATCCGAACAGGTACTACGGACGCCTCAGTGGTCAAGATGTTCGGATCATCGGCCTATGAGACCGCCCGCCGATTGGCTCGATAGACGGGAAGATCCATTTCTGATCGGCAAGACAAGCGGATGTTCTAGCTGGACGATGTCGACATAGAATGACCCGCCTGGTGCATGTCTGAGTCAAGATGACTGGTTGCCTCGAGATAACAGTTGGGATGTAACGAGCCTTTCTTGATGTAACAATGGAAAGTTTTCACATTTCTTCAACCTATTATTTCTCAGACTCTATAGTACCTGGTTTGATCATTGTGAATCTTCCAATGATCAACTCCCGTAAATACCGACAAGTTGAGGATCATAGCTTACCACATCATAAATTATGATCACGTCAGGAAATTGCTTTCAAGTGTAGGAAACATAATTATCCGCCTCTTAGATGCTGTTGTAGCCTGTCCATGAAGGGATCCGGAGATGCCATTATTGTCCACCGCTGTCTTTCACAGGGTAGGCAATTTCAGCCTGTAGCATATAGTATATTGCAGCTTGATCGGTAATCTAGCCTAGCCCAGTGTTGTAGAGTATTATTAACAGTAACAAGGCTGATGGTGATGTGGGATTCATTGGTGGAATGTTTCTCAACATCACGTTTCATCGTGATATCCAACAGTGCACGATCTCGGCATTGAGATACCCGGGTCTGGGGAAAAGGGGATGCTTGGCGACCCTCCGTTTGAGCTACTCCAGGTTCTTCATGTGATGTTTAGTTGCAATTTCGGCACCGCATCTTTATTTGAAGACCCCAGGATCAAATCCCCACGTCGGACTCCGTAATTGTGACAGAATGTCGTGTTCCACCAACCGGGTAATGTCTGATACCCACACGGGGGGGCTGGTTAATACAGCACTCCTTTTGGGAATTTTTGCAACACTGATTTGAGGAGGGTGGTTAATCTCCTTGATAAGATATAATTTCTTTTACTCGTTTCAGGGATTTTATTGATCATTCATGTTTATTAATCTGTGCCTTTGAGTGCTTGCGATCATCACGGATCACCATTCACGTCCCAGTTTGACCCCCACTAAGAGAACGTAGCATCAGGGTTCGGTAGAAATTCCACCAAACCCGAGCGTCGAAGGATCGCGTTCCTTGGCAATAGTACCGACCTTAGTTGTTACATGAAACTGCTTTGGCCTTCCCATCTTGACGTCGCGAGCATTCTGGAATCGGCAATAGTGAAACTAGACTGGAATTAGATGGTCGATGAAGTGTCTCGGGTCGACTTTACCAATTGCTTACAATGTAGGTCGGCGAATATTGCTGGGGAAGGACATTCGAGCGTGGATCATCGCTTGTATTTGCCGTTGGACTCCCGAGATGCCCTGCGTATAAGTAGTTGACCTTCTCGTCGTGAATGTTCAAGATTCTCATCAGCAACAACTCAGCAAACATCCATCCAAACAAACAAACAGCAGCCTACAATCGACTCAACATGCACGGAATCCTGAAGCCCCTTGCCCTCACGGCCCTTCTCGCAGCCCCGGCACTGGCTCGAGATGTTCCCGCCAACGTCCGATCTCTCTACAACTCCATCAAAGGCCAGGGCTCTTGCAAGAACGAACTTAAGGGCGGCTTCTACAGCCAGGAGGGTGACTCCAAGAGTATGCAGCCCCAAGACCTTTCTCAATCGTGATGCCTTTACTCATGTTCACTTCCAACAGACTTTGGTTACTGCGGTGACCACCTGGCCGACTACAACATTCTCTACCTCCAGGGCAAGAATGGCCAGCTCGTTAACATGGATATTGACTGTGATGGCGCACTCGGCAAGGGTAACGGCGACTGTGACAGCTCCGGCGACACCCAGGGTCAAACTACCTTTGGTGATACTGTCAAGAGCTACAAAGCTGGCATCAAGGATGTGAACGCCTACGTTCACTCTTACGTTGTCTTGGGTAACGAGGGAAGCAAGAAGGGCTATGTCACCTTTAACCCCCAGCAATATGGCATCGAGCCCCTTTCCGTTGTTGCCGTTGTCTGCGGCAACAAGATGGTGAGTTCCTCCAATTCTACATTCTACATAACAATCATCATCCACTGTCCTGTTTTCTCATCATGGTTACCATGTCCACCCCTTACACCTTCCATAGCGGTTTGATCACATATCAACACCACGCATTCATCATCATCATCATTGAACACGCAACACCACTGCATCACCAGATCAGCAAATAACTAATTTAATCACAGTTCTACGGTGTATGGGCAGACACAAACGGAGACGACGGGCCACCGGAAAGTATACTCTTCCCTGATGTTGTCGACTAAATTCTAATTGTTTACAGTTGGTCGGTGAAGTCTCCCTTTCCTTGGGCCAGGCCTGCTACGGCAGAGCCGTCAACGGAGACGCAGCACACGACACCAACGACGTCCTCTACATCGCCTTCAAGGGCGGCGATGCCGTGCCCGGAGCCAAGGGCGCGAAATGGAACGCCAGCACTTTCACCGACTTCGAGGCTTCTCTCGGCGCCATCGGCGACAAGCTTGTTTCTCGCATCGGAGGTAGTGACACCCCTAATCCTCCTCCTTCTCCCCCCCCTACTGGCGACTGTGACTGGGAGGGTCACTGTGAGGGAGCCAGCTGTGGTTCCGACGATGATTGCGCCGACGACCTTACTTGCCAGTCGGGCACATGTGCAGCTTAGATGCTAACCAGTTTTGATAGCTAAATAAGCATGTCGTATCAAAGGCCATTTTAGGCAGGTGGATGAGCTAGTTGAGCTCGCTTTTTCGTGGTACATATTTGGTAGCAGATGGACAAAACGCATTCATGTACATAGGAGCATAACCTGCATCCTCTTTGATTCACTTTCATTCCGGCGGACGGGTCCTCGGGACGTGTAGATGCTGTTATATAGCCTGATAAAACTGAGCGACCAGCAGCCAAAATCACGCTTCCTATATGCACTGCTCGTGAAGACATGGGTGACAACCCAACCACCAACATCTGTCAAGGGGGCACACAACATTGCGCGCCTCGAGAGCCTGCTGAATTTACATCCTAATAATTATTCTGTTTCGTCCTGTGTTGGAACAGGTCTTGCATTCAAAAGGCCTGCAATGCGCTTGGCATGCTTCGCAGCGCAGGGCGAGTCAATGTAATCGAGGCTACATGCCTTTTTTCTCGTAATGGGGTCCTTATGCTTACTCTGTAGCCACTTATATAGTTGCTCTCGCTCATATAGATGACCTGTGCGAATGGAACGAACCGGATCAACGCTAAAGGAAGGTGAATGAGCAAGAACTCGCCGTGAGAAGCAAACGGAGGTGAAACAACTTACACCATCTCATGCGAAATAGAGCACCACAAACTCTCCGGGATACGCTTTTCGAATTTATCGAAATCTCCGCCTGCCCACGTCTTGGGGGCTCGAGAGTCGATGAACCACGAGGCCAACCACTGGCTCCACCCCCCATACGGGGTTTTACGGTCGATGGCAAGCTCCAGGGTCCATTCGGAGAGAAAGTAGAGCGACACCGGAATGAGGAAGGATAAATAGCCCGTGCCAATAATGGGAGCCAGGCAAAAGGCAAGAGTTCCACTGGCGGCAGAGATGACGGTGCGGAGGCAGTTGTCCAGGCTCAACACTTTCCACATCTTTTCCCACTCCATCTCCGAACCGACAGCATCTCCGTTCCAGTTTGCCCAGGCACTCGTGGCCGCATAGTACAGCGCCTGCAGCGCAGTGAGTGACGTTGCTGCCAGAGCACCACAGGCAGCGGAGACCTTTAGGCCTCCTCCGAGCTATTTTAAAAAGGGTCTCGTTGTTAGCGCTGGATACGATGTTGGATTCATGTGTTCAGAATTTTAGTGACATACCACCTTGAACAGGAAGGCTTCTGCAGCTTCCTTGTTACAGACGACTGATAAGATGCGCGATGCATTCTTGATCAAGAAGGCCTCGAGTCTCTTTGCAGCATATGCCGTCAAACCGGCCGTTCCGGCTGCAAGCGCAACCTCGACCGCAAGTCTACACATCTTCCCCGTCTTCTCGGACCTGGGAGCGGCCAAGACGCCGGGAAGCCCAGTGGTGAGCTGGTAAGCCGCGCCGAGGATGGCACCCCACATGGGGGCCTTTGAATAGGGACTAGTAACAGTAGCAGCAAAGGTGCCGGCTGTGTTGCCCTTGTTTGCTGCGCCAGGCAGGTTGTGTATTAACCGCACCATGCCAGGGGTGAAGGCGTCGATATACTCGTCCCTGCCCTGTGCCCGTACAAACTCCATTGTGATGTTTTGCCTCTCGGCTTCTAATTCGGTCTCTGCGGCATTCTTATGGTCGTCAAACAGACGCTCTAGTTTCTCCGTTGCAGTTTCTTTCGCAGCTTGCTTCGCAGTTACTTTCTCGATAGGGGTAGACATGGTCGATTGGCAAATACCGTCTTTAAACAATGATATCTTGAAGTATATAGAGAGATGGCTATTATATCTTATGATCTTACTTAGTTACAACGCGTAGGCAGTTGTTGATGGAGGCCTGATAAGCACGAAGATGCGGGGCATAACAACATCCACCTGCGTCGATCTTTGGAACCACGTGACGGTGTTATGATGGGTGTAGCTAATTAAATCCATCATCCGAGGCGCTGTGTTAAAGAGGGTACTCCGTATCTCAGCAACAAACGCTGTGTTTGTGCTACTTTATAGGCCCGCCATGGACTCCGAAGTAGTTACACTGCAACGGCTGCAGAGTACAGAAGTTCACCCAGGTCTGCACGCATCCAAGCATGACAAGGTGTTGACGCATGTCTAATGCATAGATATTACGAGGTGCTTTCAAAAACAATGCAATATCACAAGGTAGTATGTTGGCCAGATTGGTGGACCACTACATCCACGGAGTTAACAGGATGTCGCGGTGAGTATTAGGTCTACATTCATCTTCCTTGAGCAAAAATAGAAATGGACCATAGAGTAAATGGAGTCCATCTCGGAGTGAGCTAAGGGATCATTCATATCACTTGCAGAGTTTTCACGGGCATCAGTGCATCCGAGAGGATGAACAGTTGTTTGTTCTTTTGCCGAATCGAGGCTAGAACCTTACCAGAGAACATAAAGCCAAGGCCGGTTCTTCATCCAAAACAAACTGTCAAGCCTTGCTGCAACCAGTGACGCGTAGATGTAGCGAAACAGAGGTTATGCGCAATAGCTGTCAAGTCGTTCAGTCCGCAGTAAAAACAGGCGAACAGAATGCACCAGCAAATGAGCAAGGGCAGCCTGGATGCGCAATGGATGCGAAAGATGTTTGGAGATATCAGAGGAAGAAGAAAAATAAAATATTTCTGCGCATCAGAGATTTAAAGAGATTGACAGGTCACGTGCTCGTGAGAATAAGTGGTGCGTCGGATAGTTATTTCTTCCTTTCCGGCGGGGTGGTCAAGCTGCTCGTCACACCGGCATTAGATTCTGGGCCACATGCATGATGGGGGGGCCCTTCATCTCCCGGACATTGTTTGTCTCAGTCGTCGATGCCCCTCGAATGTTGAGGAATCAATATCCATTTCGCTATTTAGATGCGCTTGATGGTTCGGCCATTATGTTTGAATATCGTCTGCATCCAAAGGTCGACACAGCTCCCGTCATGAAGGGATGAAGAGCAGAGATAATGCGGCTACAGAAACGAAACTGTCGATTTAAATACCCCACCAAGTGGAGGGGAAACAGACAGCTGAGATTATTGTCTGTTGTTTCTCTCTATTCCTTGCGTTTCTCTCCGTTCCTGATGTTTCTTTCTATTTTCTTCGTGCCTCAATATTTCTCTTGTCTCGTCATATTTATGCTTCATCTTCAAGATATAACTCTTTGAACCCAAGTTCCGTCTATTTCAACACAAGGATTAGAGCAATCAGCGACACCAGCATAGCAGAAGAATGTCACTTATACACATCGCACAAAATCACCCTCAAATTGGACCTGCGATGATCTTGTTTGAGCAAAAATGGAAATGGATTGTAGAGCAAATGGATCATGTCACGTATCACTATTGCTGCATTTTTCAGATATGGCTGCAACTGTCGGCAGAGAACAAGATCACGTCATCTTCATCACGCAGCGCAGTCTACACATATTTTACTGACACAGGCAATAAGAATCAGGTATGGCCATGAAAGACCAGTTATATGTACATTGAAGGAGTGTATATACATCCACACAAGCGCATCAGCACCACAAGTGTCGTTGGCGATCAGTGCCATATATACAGGTCGACTGGTGTGAGCATCAAAGACGTGCGGGCGTCCTACAAGGGCATCGTGTTAGCTTCAGACCTAAGATTCAGTGTGCGAGGAATACTAACCAAAGATATTTACAAGAAATCATAGCGGCCAAAAGGCAGCCGTTCAAGACACACTTAGTTGAGCGACTCGGGAACGTCGTTTGCGTAGTGCAAGTTGCGGTTGTCCTTGGTAGGCAGAGCAGTCTCACGCCTGACAATGTTGTGAGGAGCGTTGACCTCAGCAATAGCAAGAGGAACCGAGTTGGCGTAGTGCAGCTGGCGGTTGTCCTTGATGGGCACAGCAGACTCGCGCCTGACGATGTTGTGGGGAGCGTTCTCCGCGGCGATGGCCAGGGGAACTGAGTTGGCGTAGTGGAGGTTTCGGTTGTCCTTGGTGGGACGGGCAGACTCGCGACGCTCGGCGGGGAGGGCGAGGGCCAGGCCAGAGATGGCAACGGTAGCGAATGCGGCGAACTTCATGATGTTTTAAACGATCGTGTAGCTTTTTTTCAATCTTGGGTCAGGAAAAAGAGGAAAAGTAGACCAGAACACTACTGAGAGAGGGCTTGCTAGGGGAGGGTATTTAAAGTTGGAAGAAAACCCGCGCCCTCGGATAGTGTCAAGCCATCGGTTCGTTGCCCCATTGTACCCCAGGTTTTGTCTCCTGCTGGAAAAGGGTTCGCGTTGGGTGGGTGATGGATGGGTTGGGAGTGCACCGTGATATTGCGTTTGGCCGAGAGTAGTACCGACTAAGACGGGTTGGGAAGGTGACTTTGATCACTGAGTGGTGGCATGCCCCCCCCCTGGTTACACGTCCTCGCCTGTTCTGGGACAGGTGGGCTGTGTGGCTGGTAAGGAAAAAGAAAGCCTGGGGAAGCTTGGGACGAGTGACGGGATCTAGATAATAAACCATCATGAAGAATTATCGACGTGACAGGAATGATGCTGTAGCTTGTAGATCTTTTTCGGCATTTAGCTACACAAGCTTGCACGCAGTCATTAAATCTGTCCAAGTATGTTTTGGTGTCTCCCTGAGCTTCGTCTTGGAGAGGTGAATGTCCACCAGCCACCCGTCATATGACACTCATTTAGGGAGGTCAGGGGGAGATCAACGTTACTTGAACCCAAGCCCAAAAATGGCGCTACGGCCCTTATAGGTGAATCGTGACAGCTTAATCACTTCTGTTGCCCTGTAGGTTCCATCAGGAATGCAGCCACCAGTATCAATCACACCGATAGAGATCATTCTGTATGCAACTGTTATTATAATGAGACTATTATAGGGGCGGTTCTGATATTGGCTAAACCCTGCCAAGATCCAGGCACGTAATTTACTTGAGGGAGCCTTCATTATGAGTTCTATCGGCCCATAAGGTAATGGGCGCATGGTCTGGCAACCAGGCCGAACAAAGAATCTTCTCTCACATGGCATGCTTCGTCTAGAATGAGCACCAAACTGGATGGGCCACCACGTGTTTGCCTCGTTGACTTTTGCGCCTGCCTGAGAGGTTCAACTGCCTGATCTGGCCACACACTCTGGTTAGGGGCGATATTCAACAGACAACTTGTCACTCACCCGCTAGTCAAGCAAAAAGGTGAGTGGGCTCGAGTCCGTCAATCCGTGAATAACAATGGCTTCTCCCGCGTTGTTGGTCATGTTCGATCCGTCGAGGACAGATCCGGGCCGCAAGCCAGCGACGATTGTTCGTTCTTCTAGTGCAAACGCCTCCCAACGCTTTCCCAACGGTGCCGTAATCCGTTTCTCAGTCTAATTTGGCAGGACGATCGATGCACCGTCATTTAGGATCAACGACTCGCAACTGAAAGCGCAGGTCGTGCAGAAGATTTGGTAGGTTGTCACTCATGGATACGACGAGAGTCACTTGCCTGATGTGACAATCTCATCATCATGATTCATAATCATGGCTATGACTGTCAGCCGCGTGGGCGTCACCATTGTTCGTCATGGGGGAATAAAATAAAGACCAAACTGACAGCTTATTACTCATGATGGAGACGATAAATCTAGCAGCCTGTCTAAGTAAACAGGGGATACCGCAGTATAACAGCGACCATCTTTTTGCCTCCTCATCCGCCCGATTCTGCAGATTTACTTCATTTCATGACCATTTCATCGGCATACTAACCCCTAAAGGAAAGTATAAGACGGAGAAAGCCATGCGTCAGTCATTCTTCTCGAATAGAGGGTAAACTGCAAATTCTTGGTCCAATGCACTGCCAACAGCATATATTTATTCACTCTTGTCCTCTTAACAGAGACTGCTCTCCATTCACCAATTTTCAGAATTCCATATTCAGCCATCTCTACCAAACATCATGAAAAGAGTCCCTTGACAAGTGTTCAGTCAATATTTGGCAGCCGGACCAATTTATATCTATCATACAGCTGTTCGCAGAGATACCAGGTTCGCCGGCGGTTGGCAAGACGCATCCAAGGCCCCCTCATGAATCGACGTGGCTTGGTCACCCTATCCAGCAGCAAGAACAGCTTCTTATAATCTCGATTCTTTAGATCCAGTTCCTCTGCTCTTGCATCTCCATCGGGGCCTGTGGGATCTAGAAGCTGGAAAAGCTCAAAGAACCACGGCATGCAAATCTCCATCTGCCGTTTCCAAAAGGCATTGCTTCGGAGTCTGTCGTTGACAATCCACGAAGCAGTCGCAAAAGGGAAAATGGAATCGGCGGGAAGGAATGAGCAGATGTTCTCGACGAGTTCCGTGGGGAGGGGCTGAAAAGGGTCATTCTTTACACGGTGCGACAGATCGACGCGGCTGGGCGGACGGGGCATGGTCTGGATGGTTTGCCTGACCAGATCGACCAAACCGGTAGAATCCATTGGATTCGTAACGAGGAATTCGAGGCCAGGCACTGCGTCCCACCACTGCTCACTGGGGAAACAAATGCTAGTGTGATCCAACTCATCCAGACGATGGGCGAGAAATGAACACGAATAAGACATTGTCCAGAACAGCCTATGCTTTTCTGACATGTCGAAGTCACAGTCACGCCCAAAGGCCATGCGGAGCAGTCTATAGCAAGGCCAATGAAAGGGATATGCGTCCCCGTAGCACTGATATATCCACCCGCGATCAAGGTTGGGATCATCTCCTGGCTGGACGTCGATTGTACCAGAGTCCACGTATTTTCCTGGGCCAGACACGTAGCCAATGTTGGTATAAAAATCATCTCTAGGGCATGCCCACATGATTAGCACAAAACTTGCTTCAAGTTTAGGTGAAACAAGCTCGATACTCACAGACTGTCCGTGGCCGTCACGTTGCGCATAAGTGACAAGATGTGAAGCGTATTCATCCACTGATAATCGTCATCTGTCAATATTTCCGGGTCAAATGAGGACTCCTCGTCCTCACTGGCGATTGATTCATCATCGCTATCAGCCTCTTCTTCATTGGCGTCATTACCATCCTCCAAGCCTTCTCTTTCGTTTGGCGGTTGAGATTCAGGGTGGCGACGACGGAAGCGTGCAGTGCGTGGCCGATCGGACAGGGGGCGCCCCAAATGCAAAGGCCCTCCGCAAATGGCGCAGTCACAATCCCAAGATCCCATTGTGAGGTGTGTAGAGTTGTCAGATCTCAGGAAATTGTCAAAGGTGCGTTACTTATACTTCCCATTACCCTCCAAAACGAGAAGCATTCACTTTTACTTCTTCAATTGCTCGAGTCATTCACGCGACATGTTAGTGGTGCGGTGCTCCATCGACCCTAACCCAAACTTGACTTCTAAGACAGCTGCCTACGAAGCACTGGCGTCAATTTCGCCGAGTATTAATCTTTCACGTGCTATTGAGGATGAACATTTACTTCATGTAGCCAAGTGACGATGGCCCTTTAACCAAATGATCGAGCTACAAGAGACAAGAATTTCATCCAGGGACCTGTTAGAAATTCTAAAGTCAAACAGTGGCGGTACGCAGTTGACCTTTAAGCACATTGAGAGCAGAGGAGCCAACAGAGGCTCATAATTCTGCCTCATATTTAACAATAATGCCATGACAACCCACAATCTAATCTCTTTCGTTTTTACAAGTGATTAATAGAAAATCTCGAATATCAGTCTAATCGAGGTTTGCACAGCCTGAGTAATGAGCTCCTAAGGGGAAGTGGATGTGGATGTCATGCATAAATATCCATAAGAAATGATACCCTACAGCCATATGATATCGTATCAACAGAGCACCCCGTTACCGATCTTCGTACTCATGCCCGGACTTCTATTGTATGCGGATAAGTGAAAGGTCCCACCGTCGATAGCATAGAGCTGCTAGGAGTGCATTTCTGCCTACTCATCATCTTCCTCTCCCGCTGTTTTGCACGCCTTTGTGAATGCAAGTAGGAGCTCCTATGAATGGTGATCAAATGGTTAGCCCGGTAGCTAAAAGTACGGAAGAGAAATCCCCGCTCACATTGAAATCATAAGCTTTCAAAGATCCGAAAAGTCGATGTTTGTGCATCCATTTTCTATGAAGGCCCAACTTCAAAATCCTCGGGCTGTAGACACCAAATGCCAACATAGCCAAGAGCCTCGGGTCATCTCTGACATCACATTCGTCCAAAATGAAACGTATACGATGGGCGTCTAGTGGCTTACTTGGCGTCAGACAAAGGACAGCAGGTTTACCTGTCAGGCAAAAGCTGCAATGTCCGCAATTTTGTTTGCCATCGGGGAGACCCATGCCGACATACTCAGCCAACGATAAAGAGATGCACTTGTTTGCTGCAAAAAGGGCCAAAAGCTCTTTGGCGCGGCCCAAATTTTCCTCTTCGCGTTTTTCGAAGTCTTTATGCAGCTTGTCGACCAAGTCCTCAACCTGCTCGTCAGTTTGGGGTAGACGGTCAAGAACGCGATATTCGACTAGTTCTCCCAAGTCCTTGACCGAAATAGCACCTCGGCGCTCCAGCCGGAGAAGCATTTTTTTGATGTCTTGCATCGGAATGTTCATATCGGTGGCTGCCTCGCTGATGTCAAGGTGGTGGAATTTTGCCTTTTTCTTCGCAAATCGCTGAATTGCTCGTGCTACGGGTGACTTTTCGAACTCCATGATGCGGTTGTAGTTGCTGTAAGTTTTGAAGATGGATGGCCTATGCTCTGTATTGAACTCTCTGATGAGTCCAAACTCTAGTTCCAATATGGCATAGATAATCTTTAGGGGGCCTTGATTGACATCACAGTCTCGTCCTTGGGTGTAGTTGTTCCTTTTAAAGGCTTCGCCAATTTGAAGGTCAAGGACTCGCTTATCAAAGATGTCTTTAAGAAGACGGCGGATGGAGGTTTTGGACGGAAGATCACCACGCGCAAAGCACTCTTGGATGTAGAAATCATCCTGCTGATGATAGTAAACGCAGTGACTTGTCAATCTGTCACGACCAGCGCGTCCAATTTGTTGGCTGTACTGTTCAACTGAAGACGGCAATCCAACGTGAATGACGTGACGAATATCTAATTGGTTACTATGTTAGCTAATGTGCAGAGTTGCTAGCTATTGCACCAAATACCTGGCTTGTTTATACCCATCCCAAATGCAATCGTTGAAACGACCTTGTTGGTGCATTCATTAGCCTCAGCATAGTAAATGAGGGAATGACTTGATTTACGATTTGGTTCTTGGATAGCATGAATCGATCCTGGATTTCTTCCTTCTCAGTCGACTGGAGTTGAGCGTGGTAGGCGGTAGCCTCGAAGCCTTTTCCCTGGAGCTGTGCAGCAAGAGATTCGGCCTCCTATGAAATCGCAAAGTAGTTAGCCGTCAATCTGCTTTACGAAGAACGAGCAGAAGCCTACGGATGGAAGCTTGACATATACAAGGCTATGTCCCTGGTGGCTCTTCAAGAACCCTCGGAGTTTCTCAAACCTGTCATCCTTGTCCTTGACGGTCTCAATATGGAGGTCGAGGCTGATCGCGTTAGTATGAAACTGCTGATATTTTGCGATTTGCCCAGGTGAGTTACTTTTTTCGGTAAGGAGAAAGCCTAAAAACTCCGTCTTTGGGAATAGAAAACTTTTCGCACATGTCTTCCGCAACTTCTGGGGTGGCGGTGGCTGTCAAACAGACCACTCTTTCAGCCTCGACCTCCTGAGCGAAACGGGCCACTAGACAATGTCAAGATAAATAGATCGATTAATCAGATGGGCCCTCGTACCTTTGAGGTAATCTGGTCTAAATGAACGACCCCACTATGATAATTTGGTTAAGACAAAGCTGATAGGTGTTGTGTGCATCAAGATCCACTCACCTCCGATATACAGTGGGCTTCGTCAATGGCTAGGAGTCGGACACCACCAGGTACGTTTTTAATAGCCTGAATGAATGAATCAAGTATCAGTCGCTCGGGTGCGCAGTATAGAAGTTGGATTTGTCCCTTTTCCAGCGCCAGGTGAATGAATTGGCTCTCCTCTGGTGTCTTTGTAGAGTTTAGACTCTCAGCAGCGATGCCGATCTTCTTGACCTCATCGACTTGATCTTTCATCAATGCTATCAAGGGACAAATTACGATGATGATGCCCGGTGTCAACATCAAAGCTGGCACCTGAAGACAAGTCGTTAGGTATTGCCTCTGTAAGCGCGGGGACAGCTAAACACAACGAACCTGGAAGCAGAGTGACTTCCCCGACCCCGTAGGAAAGTTTACAAGAGCGTTTTTCCCCTTCAAAATATAATCTATGGCCTCTTCTTGTTCGGGTGTAAAGGACTGCAAACCAAATATCTGCTTAAGAATCTCGCGAGCCCGCTCCAGAAGTGGTGATGACTTCGTGGAATCTGTAACAGAGTCGTGGCTGTCGTTTATCTGGGCCGTTTTCTCTGGCGAATGGCGTCGATCGAAAGTTGAGAAATTGCGATACGATGCAAGGTATGGCCTTTTTCTCAAAAGTGATGAAGGCAGAACAGAGGAGGCATAAATGCGACATCGCAATAGCGACACTGTAGCAAGCCGCGTTGGCATCATTGTTGATGGTGGTTGTTTGTGAAAATTAAACTCTACCGCTACTTGCGATTGTTTTTTAATCACTGAGTAAACTGATCGATGGAAATGACCGCAAAGGGCCCATTCATTCACTCGCGTTCCGGCAGGACACATGCTGCGGTTGTGTATTCACCAAGGGTAGTTGGCTCCCGTAACATATTCTTAATAGCTATTGACTTGTCGGTACAGTGAAGCTCATGTTTCACGATTTGACAACTGTCGTTGCCTTACTGCAGAGTACCGACAGAGCATCATGGATCACCCAAAGCACACCCACTCATATGGGAGATACAGCCTGGCTGATCATGGTGTGAATTTTGTGTCTTCCAACGATTGGCTAGCCAAGATGCCAACCCAGAGTAATAACAGCGGTTACCCGTGGGACATTATGGGCCACCATTACCCATTAATATCTTTGGCCTTCAAGAGCTGATGTATGTCGAGTCGATACTTGTGCCACAAGCACACCAGGGCTATGGTAAGTTGGAGTTTGGAGTGAAAAGGATGTGCACTGGACTCTTTCCATCGCAGAACAAGTGCTTCCGAGCTTACTTATGATGGAAACCCATGGTTCTTTTGTCAATCAATGCATAGTAAATGCCTCGAATGAGACGATGGCGTGACTCACAACAATACCGAATATCTTCAACTATGAATGTAGTGACCTAATCCAGGTTCGGACGGTTAAAGACCATATGATCTTACTGTAAACATTGTCGCGAGGATGTCATTCAAAGGGCTCCGTGCTAATACCTCTAGTCTGTAGCGGAATTAAATGATTACATATCATTAAGTAAGAGAAATGAGACAACAGAGGGTATTTTTATGTCACTGCGCTGCGCCCTCTCCTACAAAGACTCGCTGATAAATGTATGACATGGGTCCTTCGATCCTCACTCGTCTCAGCGAAATTTTCTCATTTGCAATATACAGACAAAAGGAGTCAGCACCTTCTCCATCATTAACTATTGGCTTCATTCGTCACCTGCGGCATTCAATGTCGGGAATGCGCGTCCACCCCCAAATAGCATTCGGCGCGAATATAAAGATTCAGGGGTTGACGATGCCAGATTCAGAATACTACCAAAAAGATCAGATAACATTATATTTCATAGCAAATTAATCCCCGAATTCGCACTCGAAATGCAGTCGGACTTTTTCTCAGCTCAAACTCTCCGTCGGCATGGCCGTGGGATGGAGCCTCAACCATATCCACTGCCACGCACCATGACTGCCGAGAAGCGGAGGGTGCATGCCATGTAACAGTAATCTCCAAGGGATGTCACATCAAGCACGCGACAGCCGGATTGACGGCAATGGAGACGATTTAATTGACGTCGAGACAAGATGGTTGAATCTCCAAACGTCTGTTTCAGCCTCACATGATGATGCGTGTGTGATTTTCATCGTGTCTCAGAAATGCAAGTCATTGTAAGACATGATGAAATTGCCAATTGATTGGTCAAGATGAAGGGGATTTCCAACACGTCAGCCATGGATTGGCAAACGACTGCTCAGTGCACAGTTGACATGCTTTCATATCTGGCCCCTGTTGGATCTAGGACTGAAGAGTCCTGTCATTTGAAGTTCTGGACACGAACAGGCCTGGTGTTTGTTACAGGCAGTAAGCGAGATTGTCAAGAAGAACCCTGAGCATGGTATTCTAGAACGATATAGTGCCATGATAGCCGAAGCGAGGCTGTGTTTTATGGATCAATCATGCCATTCTATCAGTGGAATGCCGAAAATGGATATTTATTACTTGTGCCGAATTGCTTTCAACACCGGGTACCTGACATGAGTCGCGTCTCCCCCATGTCGGTAAGCATGTCATTGCCGCCCTGTCACTTGCCGCCTTGCTTGCTTCGTGTTTTCCGTGATCTACACGACTAACGGGAAAATCCGACCGCTAGCCACTTCCCTATTCCATCCCAACGAGCATAGCCTATCTTAAATCCGTGCTAGGGTGATGGGGATGGATTACGATCCTACAGACCGTCCTTGCTAGCATACGAGTCCGGTGTGCTGCCAAGTTGACAAGGAGGAATTAGACTGAAAAATGCCAGTGTGCAGATGGAAAGGCCTGGGAACTCTTACGGAGAATCCTCGTGTGCGAAAAATCCCGATCCCTGTGAAGTTAAGGCCGAATATTAAAGCTTTTACCTTGGCTTGAAGCTATTTTGATGGTGTAAGAGCAGATACGCAGTCCGCCCCCTGAATGCTTCAGGAATCGGTACTCGATGCATGCTAGTACGCTATGCCTCTGTTGCTAGAAATCTTGTAATTATCTCCTGGCCCCTTAACATTTGCAAGTATTGGTCTCTCGTAGGCTAACTGGATTAATTCTCGTTGATCTGAAACCCAGTCAGGCAGACATCGTGTGAAAACTTCAAGGGACAGAGACTGGAGATGTCCATAAATAAGATTGTTACCCAGGTTGATGATCGCATTACTTCAAGCCAGAAGCGGTTTCCTCCATTGTAGTCATAATAATTTCCTCCTCAGCACTCATAATCTGTCATCAATCTACCCCAGAAGTCTCACACCATGAAGAGCCGCATCAGTATTGCTTCGGCTATCGCCTTTGCGGCGAGTGCCAACGGAACACCAGCAGACGCAAATGCAAACTGCGTAAGTCTGCACCGTTTGGACCCGCTTCAGGCTTCAATCCGTTAACTCTTTGATCGTTTAGTGTAACGCTCTTGCCAAAGCCGTTCCTGGAATCTACTACGCTTCTTCATCGTCACAGTACAATACCCTCATCAACGTCCGATGGTCAGGCACTGCTGTTCTCCACCCGGGATGTGTCGTCACTCCCAAGTCAGCCGATGATGTCTCACAGGTCATCAAGATAATCGTTACGAACCAGTGCCAGTTTGCCGTCAAGTCAGGCGGTCACAATGCCAACCCTGGCTCCAACAGTATCGACGGAGGTGTCTCTATTGACCTCAGCGGACTCAACGCTCCCTACTTGGCTCAAGATCGGAGCTACGTGAGTCTCGGTACCGGAACGACTTGGGGCCAAGCATACGATGCCTTTAATAGCAGCAATATCGGCTTCACTGGTGGCATTTGCGAAGACGTCGGCGCGGGTGGTGTCGCCATCGGAGGCGGCCAGTCATTGTTCCAACCCAAGAGGGGCTGGGCCATCGACAACATCCTAAACTACCAGGTTGTTCTGGCATCTGGCCAGATTGTCAATGCCAATAAAACAAGCAATCCTGATCTCTACAAAGCCCTAAAGGGAGGAAACACCAACTTAGGAATTGTGACCCGCATCAACATCGCCGCCTTTGACTTTGACGGTCTTTGGGGCGGAGAGGTTTTCGTCAGTCTGCAGGGACCACAAGCTACTCGACAGGAATGCATCGATCAACTGAGTCAAGCTACTGTCAACTTTACGGCGAATAACCACCTCGACGTCGATACCGCCGTTCAGTTGATGACCGTCTACCTTTCGGGCAACAAGGGCCAGATTGTCAATGCCGCCTTTGGCAACACCAAGGCGATTGAGAACCCCCCCTCAGTCAAGGCATTCATGAACATGCCCAACCAGGTCAAGAACACAGTGGGCCACGTCAAGTTGGCTGACTTTGTTCACGACGTGAGCCAGTTCCAGGCCAAGGGTTACCGGTAAGTACCGATTGTCGCAATGAGCTGTCATTTATCCAGTCCCATCTAACAATCACAATAGACAGGTCACAGCCAGCATAACCATCTTCAACGACTACCCCACCCTGCGTGAAATCTGGAACCAGACCGACGCCATTTACGATGCTCTTCCTCAAAAAGACAAGGTTGATTGGATGGTCTCCTTCATTCCCCAGCCCAAGGTGCAGCAATCCTATGCCGCGGCAAACGGTGGAAACAGTCTCGGATTGGCCAACATTGACAAGGATCAAATTGGTGAGCATTCAAACGGTTAATGTACTGCTCAATTCAGCTAATTCGGTATAGTCATTTGGCTGACCTCTCGCTGGACCGATCCCAGCCTCGATGGCATGATGACCACGGCACGAGACAAGTTCGTTGATGTCACCACCTCTGTCTCCAAAAAGCACAACACCTACCACCCCTTCCTGTACATCAACTACGCCACACCCAAGCAGGATCCTCTCTGTGGATACGGAGCCGAGAGCGCGGCATTCATTAAGAAGACGGCAAAGAAGTACGATCCCTCTGGAGTTTTCCAGACATTAATGCCTGGTGGCTTCAAGATCAGCAAGGTTACCTGTGCTTAAAAACGAAATAATATTGGATACGATGGGGGGAAAGACATGATGAGATAGACATGATGGCGTTTGAGATTTGACAATGCTCACTTATATATCGTAAAATGATAAGTACTTAGTTCATTTTTCTTTAGCCGTTTCATTCACTGTGATATGTGAAACTGTAGAGCTCATCCGTCATACTTACCAGCAAGCTCCTTGCCGAACCAGCTCCTACGGGTCCTGTTCTGTTGCCCCTTTAGGAAGCTATCATACCGTCCCCCCAAGGAGGATAAGATCGACAGGGATATCATACAAATTCTTGGTCAAATTATCTTTACGCGTAAAGACTTCTCAACTACCATGATCAATAAATGAAGGGCGGTGACATCAAGAAAACCCACTTCCAATGGTAATGTCCGTGATACCCAGTCGGGAAGGGCAGGTGTGCCGTCTTTCTATCCACCACATCAACAAACAATTGAACTCGTATGCCTGTTTGCCTTTGGTGCCAGTTTTAAACATACCCCCATCTTATTTCTCCCAGCACAAGTGTTGTTTATCACTGGTGCTTTGTTTTGAGCACTTTTTCCTTGCAACCGGGGGTATCATTGATGATTCACAGTGATGCTTGAACCCCATTGACCAGACTGTCATAGCCGTTTTCTCCATATAGATAAAGAAAGAAGGTGATGCTGTTGACCACATATTAAAGACAGTTGTAAGACCTAGCATGAGGATCCTGACCGCTTGGTCCTTACGAATGTCTCCTATCGACAAATTTCACGGCTTATGAGAGAGTAAACAATACTGCATTATGAAGAGAAACATAAATGTGCGATTGCTACATATTATTTATACATTTACTTGTGAGGGCACAGCGAAAGCGGCATTTGGAGCCCGCGTTTTTTTCTCGTACGCTGTTATCAGATTATCCGATGAAATGCAGTGATTGTGATGAGAGTGCTGATACATCATATGATTTTACAATTGGTTCTTTTATTCTCTTCAAGTTAGAAATAAAGATGTGTTAATTATTTTGCTTGCTAGACAAGGCCGAATCTATATAGGGTAAGCAGAAGATTGCAAAGCAAACTGCAGTATGCCGGCTCGCCGGATGTGACACCGGTGAGAGTGCCGTTCTATCCACAATCTAAACATAATCTCGATGATAGTATGAATGATATGCCGTCATATAGTGTTGTAAGTGGAGTGCCCATCTTGATCTCACCGACTCGTATTCGTTGCTCGGCGTTATGCGATGCAGAGCATGGGGCAACTTGAGACCAAATATTAAGACATGCCGCCGGTGAATGATGATTTGATGTTATTCCATTTGTGTTGTTATTGCTAACGTTGAGTTGCAATGACTCACGGTGAGTCTGAGTCTCTGCTGCGACCATGCTCCGTATTTGCTGACAAGTTTCTCTCTCGGCATCCGCTGCGGCAGGACACCAGGAGATTTGATGAGCTTTGGTGCATGAGATTTGCATTCCAATTAGGCTACGAATGTGACTTTGCTTCAAGTGTTCCTCATATGCTGTCAATTTCTCTGTTCTTAATTTGAACATGACTTCAACCAAAGAGTCAAACATCGTCAGTGAGACGAAAGGAACACTCGGAAGGCTAGCCGAATTGAACCGCGTTTAGACGCTCCCCCCCTCATGTTAGTCACCGAATCCCAGGTAATGACGGTCACGTCAAAGCCCAGACCTGCTGCTCGAGACAGGGGAGGGGGGATTTTCGTGGGGAAAACGTGGTCAGCCGATACCAATGTTGCACTGCTGGCGGGGCGTTACGGGTTCTACGAAGTGATTGGGGACAAAATACGATAAAATGAGCACAAAAACAGGGAAACTGTGACGAAATTTGAGCATTGACTATCAGTAGAAAAACATTTCAGCACCGCTTACAAGGAGGCATTGAGGTCGAAAAGTAGTGGGATCAACAGATACGATCATGCTCTCAACTTCCAAGATGGGATGCACTATAGAGACATGTTTCTATAGTCCGGACTTTGAGAAGCTTCCATGGCCAAAGGAACAAGGGTCAAGGCGTGAAACGGACCATGCCTAAAGTGGAAGCTTTGTCTTGCAGATCATCAACCTGCGTCTAAGCTAAGCTTGCAAAGGGTAGACTCGACCAATTAAGCTGGAACAGTCTGAGACCATCCCCAGGCCTGGACTCGATTGCGTTCTTTGGACTATTGAAGCAGTTCATGTCAACCCCAAGGCGTGAGGAGCCCATTATCCCTGGGAGAGGAGCCCTGGAGTAACACGGAAAGCCGCTCAATTTGTAACTCGACGCATGACTTTGCTCTTGAAGCACATGCCATCGTTTGTCGGCAATCAACAGATAAGAAAATCTATCCGAGATGGATGAGCAGGTAGCGTGTCTCAAGTGTGCGCCACCCGATGCTGACGTTGGAACTTAACACACACCAGATGGCTTCAAACGAAAACAATGGTGTTTATGAGCGCATGCCTGATTGGCCCATCGTCATACGACACCACTTCGTATCACCTGCCGTCCCTTCCGTTTCGGCTTTCTCCTTGATCCTAACGAGGGCACGTTGGGCATAGGGGCATAACCTTTGCCAAACCCAAGTCGGGCCTACTCCCTCCAGCTGCTCTTCAAGCGGCCCAGAAGCCGTCGATTTCTCCAGCGCCTTCGGGCCGGATTGGGCTGGGGGAAAAGAGAGAGGGTGGTTGGCCACGGGGAGTAATTTTTCCCATCCACACAGGCGTCAGGGACAGCCACGCCCAGAGGCGCCAATTGTGGGGGAAACAGGGTCCAGGGTGATTGTGTGGGGAAGCGAGCGAGCCTGCATTGGGGATCTGGCTTGGCTTCCAAGGGGGCTTCGATGCGTCATGTTTCTGTGAATGGAAGCTGTCTAAGGCTATAGTATGCATAGTATTATGATTGTCCAGCTCAGGGCGATGCTAGATCGTTTGGCGGCACCAGTCAGGTACCCGGACGACGGCGTTTTGGAAAGTATTAAAGAAGCCGTCCCTGGCATCGTTTTTCTTGGTTTGTGGCTTGATCTTCACTCACATCAGAACAATCATCATCATCATCATGGCCTTGGCTAAGCTTCTCTCCCTTGCCGCCCTCGCGGCTGCTCCCGTCTTCGCAGCACCTGCTCAGATTTCGAGCGCTGACGCTACCAACTGCTTCCCCTATGCCAATGCCACTCTCCCTCGAGACAACACTGCCCCCAACGTTCCTCTCAGCCAGTGGTGGTGCCCTCAGTCCATGGCCTATGGTTTCCAGGGCTTCTCCTATCCCCTTGAGGACAGCAACTGCAATGACGGCTCCAATGGCTACGACCAGATGAACAGGGATTTTGCCCAGATGAAGAAGGACTTTGGTGCCACCATTGTCCGCATGTACTACCCCACATGCACCCAGGCTTCCGTCTTCAAGAATGCCATGAGGGCTGCTCGTGACAACAACATGGGCTTGATTGTTCAAGTCTGGACCAACTTTGGTGGTGGTGTAAGTGCAACCCTTTTTAAAAACCTTTTCAGCCGAACCCGGGACTAACGCGACTCTTCTGCAGACTGTTTGGAAGCAATCCCAGCAGGCCATCTATGATGCCTTGAACGACCCTGCCTACTCTGCCTGGGCTCCCTATGTCGTCCACCACGCTGAGTTTGGCTCCGAGCCCGTCGGTGACGGTATGGACGGCGGTGGTGACCAGTTCGTCAAGGATCTTGGCCTCTTCCGTGCCACCCTCAACAAGAAGGGAATCCTCGCCGGCATCAGCGATGACTGGGACCGTCCCGGCACCATGAAGTCTGGCAATGGCCTCGGTCCCGTCGGCAAGGGCGTCAAGGCCAACTCTGATATCGCACACATCCACCCCATGCCCTTCTACCACTCCAACGGCCAGGAGTCTCAGGCTTGGGGCTACATCCAGCAGCAGATCGACTGGGTCGTCGCCAACGTCGGCCTCCCCACCTTTGTCAGCGAGACTCAGTGGGCCTGGGGCAACACCGATCACTACAACGGCCACGTCGACACTGGCAGGACTCAGTACACCAACTACTGGAAGACCTTTGACAACAACTGCGAGTACTTCAAGTCTAAGAACGTTGGCTGGTTCCTGCATGCTTGGCGGGGCGAGGACAAGTTTGACATTATTGATCCTAATGGCGGCTACATCATCCCCAACTGGCGTCCTCGCAAGTGCTAAACGCCTCTGGCGCAGGCTTTGGCGATGATTACCACGTATATATTCAAGACCTATCGAGACATGAGTCTGCTCCTGTATATAACAGTATAAAACATTCTAGAATGTATATGATATGAGAAATTACCTTGATGGTATTTGAGAATAAAGAACACCTTTCATGATCTACACTCTTGCAGCGACCAAGCTCATGTAAATGCCCCAGCCGAGACCAATGTAGCTCAAGAAGACGATGCGTCGATGTGCGGGCACGAAGGTGAAACTGATGATGGAGGCAATGGGCCATACTTTGTAGCCGGCGACAACGATGGGGATGGTTTGCTGTAGAAAAGGGAATACTTAGAGACACAATCTACAATTTGGTCACTTGATCAAGTGGAGGGCGCATCTTGGAGTGGCACGTGGGAAGGGACGCACCGTTCTTATGTTGGACATGATTTGCGTCCCCGGCTGTCCCTTGAACACCCCCATAATCACGAGAAACGCAGCCGTGTTCAAGAAGGCACCCACGGAAATACAGTCAAGGAACCACTTGGCCAGTGTATTTCGGCGGCTAAATTTGGACTGCGAGGCTATGACCTGGCTCTGGGAAGCGTTGCCGTCACCCAACCGGGCCGCCTCCTCCATGAGCTTGAGCTCAATGTCCTTGCCGCCACGGTCATGATGCTGGACTTGGGGATAGGCCGGGAACGACCGCTCTAAAAATTGCAGCCACAGGTAGTTTGGTGGAGTCGTGATGAAGGGTAGGGCAACGAATCGGAAGAGCTGGAGAAGATCGAGATGGAAAATGCCGCCCTATATCGTCGTAATGGTTTCATAAATGGTTAGATCGATATGGTATGAGTAAGGAGATTACGATTGTCGATGTCTTGCGGTGGAGATTTTGCTCTTGGGGGGTTTGAGTGTTCCTAATGGAGGAGCCGTTTCGAGTTGCTGACCTTGATCCAATGTGCATTGATAAACTGGGCGCAAAAATTGGAGATTGTTGATAGAGCGGCCGCCTGTAGCGTCGCAGTCATAATCGGAGACGGCATCTTTGTACACACCTTGAAGAAAAAGCGCGTGTGTTGAAGGGTTGCTGATGATGATCATGTTGGACTGGGCGCAAGGGAGGAATAGCGTCACGTGAAGGGCGGTAAAGGATCATCTCCCTGGTAATCAGTGGGTTGTCAGGGGGAGGTCTAGGTCCTGACTCAATGCGAACATTGGGTATGGACATTCTGAGCATGCATGTTCGTTAAATCCTGCACGCCTCGATTGTGTAAGTCTGATATAAAAATGTTCATACTGCTGTTACTGTCGAGAAACTGCAAAATACTTCTACCTCTCGCGTCAATGATCTCCAGGATTGATCAATCCTCGGTTCATGTACTAGCAGAAGCGTTATCATGCATGCAGCAGGCATCCATCCCCCGTAGGTGATTATCAGGGCACTGCCGGATGTCTCACCGTGCCCCGACTCAACGGTCCAGTAATCCATTCCCTCCGGGCACCGATTCTGGCGGTCCCAGTGGTCTCTTGCAGCGCCTCCCAGGCAGCATGAGGCGCTAGAAGTCAGCCCGTCGATCCGGCACAGCATCTAATCGGGTTCTGCCTATCGATCGTGATTCACGATGCTCATAAGCTTCGTATGTGCTTAGCTGTGAATTTCTCGAATAATCCAAGGAATCCGAAAAATACGAGCAGCATAAACGTAATCGTGATGCTCATTCTAGATCTTTGTGCTAGTTCGGCGCCTCATTCACTGGGCGTGAGGGGCTTCAGCTGAGTCTGATTTTCGCAGGTTGATGGGAGGACTGGAAGACTATATATTGACCGCTGCCTTTACGGATGCCCTCTTCACCCTCGCCAAAAACAGTATCATCATATAATATCATCTCATCTACTTTCAAGAAGCTCTTCATCCGTATAAACATTAGATTCTCTCCATCTGTTATCACACAGCATCAACATGCCTCGCTACATCTTTCTCATGAAGGCTGATCCCATGGCCGAACAGCCCATCACCACATTTCCACCGGAAATCTTTGAAACCATGGAAAAGTTCAACCAAGAGATGAACGAAGCCGGCATTCTGCTTGGCGCTGATGGTCTTCGTCCCACTTGGGTCGACAGCTACCGCTTAAAATACTCCCAAAGTGGTTCTCCAGAGGTCATCAAGGGGCCGTTTGATGTCGCAAAAGAAGCGCATGTCTGCGGCTGGTGGATCGTCCAAACGAAGGATGCCGACGAGGCCCTAAGTTGGGCCAAGAAGATCCCCATGCAGTGTGGCGAAGTCGTTGTCCGGAGAATTGGCGAGACGGACGAGTTGGGAGATGGATTTACCAAGGAGCTCAGAGAAAAGGAGGCCAAGATGAGGGTAGAAGTGGCGGAGAGGAATAAGGAATTGGCACTTGAGGGGCTTTGACCTTGATTCTGGAATTTCAATGTATTTCGTTAGCATTTATGTACTCATATTTTACGTAGTTCGTTTAAGATGTTGCTCTTTTATCGACGAGTCATGAACTGGGATGTTTCCCATATCAACATCTTCATTTGTCAGCTTAAAGTGAACTATTATGAGGTATTCGTTACTCCCCTTATTTAGAGCCTCTGTTTAAGCTTAAATCCACCTAACAGCCAAGCTGGAGACACCAAGCCAACAGCGATCACGGGTCCCCCAGGGCTTTTCGGCGTTCAGCTTAGCTCAGATCGGCAGCCCTCCCAGCTCCATCTCCCCAACTAGCACTCATTATTGACCTTTCTAGAGTGTGGAATTGGCCATCCTGGTACAAATCAATCTCCTTATAGAATCCAAGGTAAGGTGGATGGGCCATGGGTATGGACAATGACAGACGACGGAGAGCTTCGCCATCCTTAATACTAACTATAAATCCTCGAGACATTCTCATTAATTACATGCCATTCACTAAACGGCTTGAGCAGAGGGAAAGAAAATTGACTATCGATCAATAACGACCACCCATACATATTCGCCAAGGAGCAGGCCGTTTTCTAGTGCGCAGCCCTCATAGCGGATCATGATCATATTGTTTTTGCCTTTGACCCTCGTAACCAAAAGCATTGGCTAGCTAGACTGTCTGTAGAATCACAAGACGCAGAACGAGCATATTGTCGCAGTGATAGGACGCTCTCTCCAGGAGATTGCTCCTTGCTAGGGTGGTGCAGATTTGCTAGATATCACTTTTGATATTGACAATACTGCGGCTGTGGTATTCGTATGTGAGTGCTTTCATCATCATGATATGAACATGCACATGATGTGCGCTGGATACCTAGACTATAAGCTTGATGCTGGTATTTTATCCATTAAGAAGATTACTACTAAGCATGGTGAAGTCATTTCCAGAGCACCTTTCGAGCGAGCCAAACGAGTCATTGAGCTTCGGGACAAGACTTCTCACACACACAATCGTTCTAATGCTGCGAAGCTCAACAAGCCTATGATCATCACTCATGAAGTCAATTGCCTGAATGCGCTGGCTGCAAAGTGATACTTTCAGAGAGAAAGAAACTCATTTTGGACAATGGGGTCTCGCACTTGCAGCATTATGAAGGGCTAAATGTAATGAATCATGACATGAGGGACATGGTATGTGTGTTGGATGAAAGACGACTCGGCTTCCGACTACCAACTAAAAATGTATTTATAAAATATTGATTCATCAGTTTAACCCATCCAAAGCTATGTTATCATAAAACCACATATTGTTCATTCTCCACGGTACTCAAAAGTACAACCTTGTGCTTACATTCTGTAAGCCAGTTTGCCTCATGCGCCGAATATGTTTAGGTAGATCTCGACACCAGCGTCAGTCGTGGAAGAATAGCACAAAAATGGCAAAGACATGCAACCAATCTGAATATGTTCACAGTTCATGAGAAGAAGTTCGGAGGCTCAGATGATTAGAGATATGAGGCAGCTCGAGGTCGTGTATTAGGACAACGGTTGGTGTTTTCCTCTGGCCGGTCATCCAAAGTAGAAGCAGCCGAGTGCATGTGAACACAGATTCCGGCCTCCCACGCTTTTGGAAATCCTCCGACGATTATAGATACAAACTCAAGGCACCTCGCAAATCTCAAAGCGACAGGTCGAATTGAACGCCCGCACTCTGGGAATCCATTGCAGTATCGCTGACCCAAGCCTCATGTACCAAGGACACATGTCATGTCCAGGATACTGAGTGAACTTGAGATTATCCTTGGGCACTAGTTTAGGAGACAAATCTGCCAACTCATTTCCATTGTCGGAAACGAACCCCATTAGAGCTCCAGCTTTCAGACCCGGGGCGCGTGTGCGACTGAGCCAGGTGAACGCCCGCCCACAGATGTCGAAAAGAATCTGGCCACGAGGGAAGCGGGCAGCCAGTCTCTCCATCAGTTGATAAACATCTTCCTTGCTCAAGTATGGCAAAAGTCCCTCCATGATGATGATGGTTGGCTGGTCATTTGGCACACTGTCTAGAAATGCCGGGTCCAAGACTGATGCAGCCATGAGGCGGTAATTGCCCGGGGGCTTCGGAAGGACTTGTTGCCTTAGAGAGACCACTGACGGTACATCCACATCAATCCAGCAGACTCGAGGCCCAAACCTCACCCTCAGCGAGCGGGCGTCCAAACCACAGGCGAGGTGAAGCACCGTTGCCTCGGGATTCGCATCCAGGAACTCGCTTGTCCAGCGGTCAATCAGCATGCATCGTAAGACGACCGTCCGGAAGAACAGATTATCAAGTATTGACCGGGGAAAAGTATCGCCAATCTGATCAAGGACATGGACAGACCATGTATCTCGGAGGATGGGCTTTGGCCTTCTGGCGTCGTCGGAGCGTGCTGAGAGGGTCATGAGCGATGTCCGCGAGACGGCACTCATGGCAGCCTTTCGGTCCAAGAGTGGAGTCGTAGATGAAGCATCATTGCCGTCTAGATTCGCATTTCCGTTGGAAGTCATCTTGACAACGTTGCTTGATCAAAGAATCAACGACGACGAGGAGCCTAGCGGCTTACATTTTGTCTTCTGGCGAGCTGAACACTAGTGTCTTGACACTATCAATATTAGCGTTCAGCGTGATGGAATGGTGACATATATTCCTCTTCGGCTTGTGCCTTTTTCATACATGGGAAGAGCTGGAGGATCGAAGGATTGGCGGGTATCGGACTGGAATAACTTGAGAGGCGGCATGAAGACGGCTCAGTGGGAACATTTTGTCTACTAATACCGGTGTTGTATTGAGCTTGTCATACCTAACACAACCCAAATTGTGTCGTCCAATCCTACCCGAGACACTGTTTTCATCTAGAGATTAATCGTGCTTGAATCTGCAACCTCATGATGCAACGTCTCTAACTCTCTCCAAAATTCTCCACGTGGCTTGAAGACCAGATTCGGACCATCGTGGTCTGCTACGAAGACATCCTGTATCTGATAGACATGCGGTGCGAACTAAGGCTTGTCACCACACTCTTTTCCCCCTCCAGCACCGAGCATCCCAGCCTTTTCAGGTGCTGCTTCAAATTCGAAATACCACAGGGTCCTCGCAATAGCGATGCTTGCTTCCAAGTATGCCATTGCTTTGCCCTTGCAATTACGATCGCCAATACCAAAGGATACTTGGGCACGCCGCATCAATTCCATCACAGCCTCTGATGCCCCTTCGTCCTCTGGCGTCCCCCCTTCTTGTGGAGATAGCTATCGCTCTGGTCGGAATGCAAACGGCTCAGGGAAATAATTGGAGTCGTGGAGCATGCTGTACAGATGAACAGCAACCTCAGTACCGCGGGGAATAACGTGCCCATCTACGATGAAAGGCCGAGTCGAAGACGCCTCCGCTTCCCGCCACAAAGAGAGGAGGGAAGGGGGAGATAAACGCAAGGATTCGTCAATGACTGCACGAAGATATTTGCAACCAGATAGCCGAGGCCCATTTTGTATCTCCTGGCCTGACGAGAAAGATGCACGAATCTCGGCGGCAAGTCGATCATAAACATCGCGGCGGCGAGACAGGTAGAAGAAAGTACTTGTCATGGCGGTTGCGACAGTTGTCCCGCCTGCTGCTACGAAGAAAATGGCATCATTCAGCACCTCATTTTGGTGGAAGCTCATCTCCTTTGACTTGGCCTCCATGTTGAATAAAAGTCGGGGATGTCCTTTTTGGACGCAGCTCTCGTGTTGACCATCTTCTGGATGGTCTGGTGGGAGTGCTTGCCCTTCCTCCCGCCGATCCAGCGGATAAGTGGCATAAAGATTCTAAACGCAGGCCAGGCATAACACATGGTTGTTACATAGCTTGATCCGCGCAAAGCCTCAAGGAAAAACCGGTTTGTGGTTTCTGTTTGGGTGTTGAGAGAGGAACCAAAGGCAAGATAGCCTACAATGTCAACAGCAAGACGCTTGCACACGTCCGTCATATTCACAACACTAGAGCCGTCGGTACCATCTTGCTGGCTGGAACGCAGAAGCTGTTGTAGGAAAATGTTCATTTGGGTGTTGATGTATGGCTGGAAGGTGCGCAGAGAATGGTCCGAGACGACGCGAGCGATAACTTTGCCCTTGATTCGATGCTCCTGTTTATCTGGAGTAGTAAAAATATTCGGCTTATTCAAGGAAGTACCTTGAACATAGGCACGCCCCTTGGTGACATCGGGGTTCAAGTAGATGTCTATACTGATCAGTATTTGTAGGCCCTTCCTAACTCGACACGGAGAAAAGAATTGGGTCCCCATACCTTCTACGGCCGTGATAGTGTTGAAGACAAGACGATTCGGAGCCTCTATATAAACGGAACCTGTTTGTACACGTTAGAAAAGGGACTGGTAGGCACATGCAGCATTGTCTTGCCATATTTTTGAAGATTTCGGTATGTCCAAATATGACTATATTTTCCCATGGCATGAATACCCGCAAATCCATCGGTAAACTTGGAAAGAAACGGTCCTGGGTACTTTCGCAAGGGGTGGAAAAGATAGTAACAGCACATTGTAATGAAGATCTATGCTATCGGTGAGTCTAGGATCAAACAGCACCTCGGCGGGAAAGATTATACACCCGGGACAAGCATGTAAACTGCGTAAGTTGATGACGCCAGTACCATGCTCAGTAGCGCCATGGTGAAAGGTTGGAAGGATACCGAGTAAAGGTGAATAAATCCAAGGTACAGAAAATTGTGAGTTCGAGTCACACAATTCACTCATCAAGATCTCTTATTTGGGCCCAGATAGCGACAGGAGAGCAGAACAGCGAGCCACTTATAACGACTCAATTTACCAACCATGTATTGATGACTGGCCAAGGATTGCAATACACGCAGGCGTGCTGGCCACGCGGGGTGAGGGACCTCATTCCAGCTAGAAATATGTGCATCATACTGCCAGTCATTAAAACCGTTGCACAGAAATACCTGTCTGCTGAATCCATCTTGCGCGAGGGACATTGCTCCACGCCGCCACCGTTGAGAAGGATTGCTCACAGATGTGTTGGTCCAGCGAGGGCTCCATCGATGACGGAGCTCAAGAGTCACACTCGTATGTCCAGGGCCAGTCAGAGAATGGTGAGAAGGCGAGTATCTACAGTATGAGAAAGAACTGTGTGTTGGTCGACACCTGCAGGATCCTTTCAACCCTTTGCTACATTGAGTAGGGAAAAGGTGGGGGGAGGGGAGGGGAGAGACAAGGACGGCCACTCGAGTAGCATCGCCTCATTTTGTTTAATAAGGCGGGAACACTGGCCGTGAACGGCACAAACGCTTCAGGTCGGCCGCCCAGTTGGTGTTGAACAGGCAGAACTCATGATAGCATTCATCCATTGTTACGACACCTCTGAAAACAAGGCATCCAATTACTAACCTATCCGCTGGCTTAAACATTTTTCCAGAGGGATTCAACAACTGTCTCAGTATGACATGCTGGCCTTGCAGCCCGCGCCACACAGTACATCCACTACATGAGCATTGGAGGCTGGTCCAACAGTTTCTATCAACTCTTAGAAAAAATTCACATTCAAGGGTACATTCAATGGAATGGGTATATGTAGGGTATCCAACCAGCCTTTCTCTGCACCATGTGTCCGTCCCCTCAGCTCAAAGGCTTGACTTCATCCCCCGCTACCCTGCCATGCCTGCTTGCTTGACTGTTCGTCACGGGCGGGATCTCCATGCAGAGATTTAGTTAGCTCGGCCTTCGGCTCTTCGGGTCGATCCATGTACTATCAGACGAAGGAAGCGAGGGCTAGCGACTCGGCCAACTGATTGCGTAGATTTATTTCATCAACATCCATTTGATGGGTCCGACGCCGTAAATAGTTTGCTGTAGAAGAGGGTCCAATTCGTAGTCAGCCTGGCGGTCAAATCTTTGTGTATGAGTGTGCAAGATAGCTCAAGGAACCACATGTACTTGATCGGGTTTGAAATGTGAATGAATGAATTGTACGGAGTACATCAAGGTCATTTCGTAAAGGCCTACAAGGGATTTGTCGATTCGGACAATGCTTTAGGGTAGGAGTCTTTGAAGTAGAAAGTGAATTAAGTGCATGAGCAATCACATCACGAGGCAATGGGATGAGCATGTCAATATATGGAGCAACTGAAAGTCAAATGGTATATTAACCTAGAATCTCAATGAGTTCCCTCTCATTAGAGCTCTCAGTCCCCTCTGGTTGTAAGGCCGAGTGTCACGGTAAGATCTGCCAAGAACAACCAAACTTGCCTCAGTAAAAGACCCAGTACATTCAAGAAACCATGATCTATCTTTGTGGCACAATCATTGCATTGATAACCAACGAACAATATCCCGCGTCTGCTCATGTTTCCAAAATAACGTACTGCTCCCCAAGAGTCTGTGTAGAGCTTCCACACCGGAACATTGACACTAGAACATTCTACTTCAGTACCGTTGCCCACAGCGCCGCGCATGCTACCGTCGTAACCCAGATCACAACAGGTAAGTAACTTGCTCTGATGAGAGAGGAACATTGTTTTGAACGAAATGTATAAGGCTACTTGAGTACAATCTTGATGGTGCCTAGATCTCATTTCGATCCTCCACCCCCCTCATTTTCTCTGAGGGGCTACGGGATGAAGTCGAATGAGTGCTACGTATCATTTACAGATTAATCGTAATAATACCCTTCGTCATCCACCATGTCCAACTCACGCCAGAACTCTTCACGAGGTTTGAACACCACGTTTGGGCCATCATGATCCGCCACCAAGATGTCGTCAAGCTGAAGTTGGTCAGATGTCGCCCAGGGTTTCTTACTCCCATCCTTTTCTGTGCCAGCTCCAAGCATCCCGGCCGCCCCAGGCGCTCTCTCAAAGTCGAAATACCACAGTGCCCTAGCGATAACTAAACTCGTCTCGAAAATTGCCATTGACTTTCCAGCACAGCTGCGGTCGCCAACGCCAAACGACACCTGAGCGCGCCGCATTTTGGATATTTGGCTATCAGGCTTTTCGTCGTCTTCAGACTCCAGCCAGCGCTCTGGTCGGAAGGCGAACGGCTCAGGGAAGTATTCAGGATTGTGTAAAACACTGTATAAATGGATAGCAACCTCTGTTCCGGGTGGTATGACATGTCCATCTACAATAAAGGGTTCGGTTGACGATGCTTCTTGCTGGCGCCATATTGGGCTCAATGAAGGAGGCGACAATCGTAGTGACTCATCAATTACGGCCCGGAGATATTTGCAGCCAGCGAGCTTAGGTCCAATCTGAATATCGCGGGCCGACGTGAATGTCTGGCGGATCTCGGTAGCCAATCGGTCATAGACCTCGCGGTGCTGGGTGAGATTGAAGAAAAGGCCGCACTGAGCCGATGCAACTGTCGTACCACCCGCCGTCAAGAAGAAAAGAGCCTCGGCCCAGAGCTCACTATTCAGGAGATCTTTCTCATCAGCGTCATACGTGACCATTGAATAGAAGTCGGGTGTATGGTCTTTTCCTTTCTTGATGCGCGCAAGGACCATTCGCTCTACAGCCCTGTGAAAGTTCCGGGCCATGTTCTTGCCGAACCAGCGAAGGACGGGGATGAAGATGCTGAGTGCTGGCCAAGTAAAGTATAGGTTGCTCATAAAGAGAGCCCGGCGCAGTATCTCAGGGTAAAAGCGATTTGTATCTTCTGTTTGCGTCTTGAATGCATGTCCAAACGAGACATAGCCAATCACATCGGTAGTGAGATACTGGCACAGAGTCGACATGTTTACAACATGTGATTCATCGCCTTGACAAGACTTCAGTAACAGTCGTGTAAAGATGTTGACCTGAGCACCGATGATTGGTTGAAATGTTCGCAGGGTTTGGTCCGAGAGAACGCGGCCGACAATTTGCCTCTTCTCTCGGTGCAGCTCTTTATCTGGCGTATCAAAAAGATTCTGCTTGTCCATCCATCGAGATTGACGGTAGGTTTGACCCTTTGTCACATTGGGATTTAGATAGATATCTTCGTCCATTAGCTTTCCATATTTCGGCTCGTTGATGTCACATTTAAGGTTCTCTTACCTTCGATTGCGTTGAGGGTGTCAAAGATCAGGCGGTTGGGACCCTCCCTATAGATAGGGCCTAGTTTTCACGGGTAAGTAAGTTGCGAGGAATATGTTGGAGCGCAAGCCTTACCATATCTCCGGATGTTTCGATATGTATCAAGATGCGGACGTCTTCCAAAGGCAGTGATGCCATGGTATGCATCAGTAAACCTGGCAAGGAAAGGCCCAGGATACTTTCGTAACGGATCAAACAGGAGAGCGTAGCATATTTTCATAAGTAGCTATACTAGACATGAGCGTTGAAGCAAATCTCAAGTGGGGGTAGTGAAAAGCTATACCCATGGGACAAAGAGAAAAACTGCGTATTTCACGGTGATCGGTATTGTGTTCAGAAGAAACATGATGGGAATATTGGATAAGGGTGACTCAGACCATAGAGACGGGGATTTGGTGAGTGCACAATTGCTTCTATGGTTGAGCGAGTTCAAGGTAATGGGAAGCACGAGACCAAATGCATTGTGCAAGGTGTCTAGGCAACTATGTACGAATAATGCTACAATGTCTGTCGCTCTGCGAAGTGTTGCATATTCCTTACAGTAGTAGCAGTAATCGGAGATTAGCAGTTTGATTCCCGTTCAAACCACATATTGCGAGCCTTACATGATAATTCAAGGATGCCTATTGGATTGATTGCCTCGTGTTGGTGTGGCATAGATGGAATCCAGAGTGCTGTTGGCGCTATCCTCGAACCTCACCCCTCCGCGGCACGTGTTGCATCAATGCTCAGGAATGTGATCTGCAAGCCCTAGTCCACCCCACCACTTGATGTTGTAAATATTGTGAAGTAGATAACTGGCAGAAGTTGGGTCCCATCACATATGCGCATACATACCCGTGAAATACGCATGGTTAATCAGGGATTAATATGGCGCTTCTAGATGCAGTACGAAAGAAGGAAGCACCTTTTCTCTGTTGAGTAGCACAGCAAAGGAAGGAATGATTGTTATGTTGAGTCCCAATCAAGATCGCACAAGGTGGCCCAATGTGGTCTCAGGGTCCTTTCTTTCCAACATGCAAAGGTAGAGGCGGGATGATTCACGCATCTCCGCTCTCGCGTCTTTTTCGGCACCATCTCAGAGCGAGCTTGGTTACGTAGGCAGACGCAGAATGTCGGAAGCGGGCAGTGGTTGATCTCTCAGGAATACCGGATGTGTCATATCGGTATGTTGTCTGTTGGTCAGCAATGTTTGAGATGTCAAGGCAAGGCAATGGTAAAAACACATGCAAAACCATCATCACCAACAACATGAATCACTGTCCTCCCATTGCTTCTGCCCTACAAGCCCTCCCTAGACGCAAATGTAACGCCAGGAGAGCAGAAACATTTCAGTCCGCCGCCCAATCGCAGCTTCATGCGGGGACCTTTTGCAACATTCGGCATCCAACCAACGGCAAGTTGCCCCTCTCAGCATGACTTCTCCGAGGTAAGTTCTAGTTCCCATCTCCGACCTGTCTACTTTGGCCAGTCAAAGTAGACGTCGATCCAACACACTTGATTACTTACCAATCTACATCTAGCACAGCAAGGCATAAACAGCCCACCACGGCATCTCAAAATACCGTGAAGCCGTTCGCCTCAGTACCACGTTTTCGATAACGACCTCTTGAATCTTGGAGATGAAACTGTTCAATTAATTCCAGTAAGGCTATGTTAATTCAACCCTTGTCCTTGATCTCTAGCTTCGTTGGAGACCACATCAAGTTGGTTGCGACAGGAGACAAGACTTATGTGGTAATTACACGGCAGCATTTTACAGGTGCTCAAAACTTGATAACGGTTGAATGATGCCCTTCATCATTAACCGTCTCTAGGTCTCTCCAATATTCTCCGCGAGGTCTAAACACCAAGTTCGGACCCTGGTGATCAGCGGCGAAGAGATCGTCTAGTTGATACTGAACAGATGAAGCCCAAGGCTTTTGGCTTCCTTCAGGTTCTTTGCCAGCACCAAGGTTCCCAGCCTCCCCTGGGGCTGTTTCAAAGTCAAAATACCAAAGGGCCCTTGCGATGGTAATGCTAGATTCCGAATATGCCATAGATTTACCTGCACAGCCGCGGTCGCCCATGCCAAAGATTACATTCGCGCGTCGCATTGTCTCCATTAAAGCAGCAGGTGGCCCACCTTCCTCTGGTGATAACCAGCGTTCGGGTTGAAAGGCAAATGGTTCAGGAAAGTACTCGGGGTGATGCAGCATACTGTACAGATGAACAGCAACCTCGGTCCCTGGGGGAACAATGCGCCCATCTACAACAAACGATCCTTTGGAAGAAGATGTTTCCGGTTCGCGCCATAGCGGGAGCAGAGAAGGGGGCGACAAACGTAAAGTTTCGTCAATCACAGCCCGAAGATAGGTACAGCTAGCTAGCTGAGGTCCATTCTGTATCTCAGATCCCGATGAAAAGGTGCCGCGGATCTCAGCAGCGAGCCGCTCATAAATGTCGCGGTGGCGGGAGAGGTAGAAAAAGACGCCACACATAGCTGTCGCAACTGTTGTTCCACCGGCTGACACAAAGAAGAGGCCCTCGTTCCAAAGTTCAATACCTTGGATGCCGGCCTCTTCGGCAGTGTCCACCATGATGGAATAAAAAACAGCCCCTCTCTTTTCCGAGTTTGCCTTGCGTGTGTCCCACAGCTTTTGTAAGAGCTGGTGAAAATGACTCCCTTGCTTCTTTTTTATCCATCGAAGGATTGGGGTGATGCGAAGGAAGGCAGGCCAAGTGTAACAAATGTTAGAGAGTCCAATAGACCTTCTCATAGCATCAAGAAAAAAGCGGTTTGCAGGATCAGTTTGAGTGTTCAAGGAAAATCCAAAAGATAGATGCCCTATGATGTCAACAGCAAGACGCTTGCACGCGGGTGTCATGTCCACGATCTGGGGCTGGTCGCCTTGGCAAGAATTCAACAATTGTCTCAAGAAGATGTTGATCTGAGTGCTGATGACAGGCTGAAATGACCGTATAGACTTCTCCGAAACGACCTTGCCAACGATCTTCCTCTTCTGTCGGTGCACATCTTTATTTGCCGTAACAAAGAGACCTTGGGTATTACTGAAGAAGGACTGGCGATAGGCACGGCCTTTGGTCATATGAGGTTTCAAGTAGATATCTACCATTATTAGTTCATGGTAGATACAAATGGTTCATAGAGATGGTATCATCAGGTTTCATACCTTCAATAGCATTGACCGTGTTGAAGATGAGACGTTTAGGCGCCTCTCTGTATACAGAGCCTGTTGGTATGTGAATATGGCGCTCGGGTAGGTTAAGAAGATCAGAATTGGTTTACCATATTTTTGAAGGTTTTGGTATGTTTGAAGATGTGGGCGTTTCCTCAGGGCATAGAACCCATGATAGGCATAAGTGAACCTAGCAAGAAACGGCCCCGGATACTTTCGCAGAGGATCGAATGTGAAAGAATAGCACAGAGTAATGAGACACTATGACGGCTGTGAGTATAGGAACTGAGCACCATGACAGTAAAGGAAATCTATACCCAAGAGACAAAAACATAAACAGCGTATTTCACAGTCACTGATATCACTTCAAGCAGACTCATGATGTGAATATTATGTACAGATGTTAACAAGAAAAAGGAAAAGAGTTTAGATATCACGATCTCGAACACTGGCCGTGATGCTTTGCGGGGGATGTTGAGAGACCTGCAAGTGAGGGTTCACCCAACGAGTCTGATGGGGAAAATAAACCGTTGTAAGTTACTTCAATCGACGTTGGTAGGTTGGTGACGCTGAACGTTGTAATGGCCGTGCTACAATCCACTAGGGTAATTCTGCAAATCGCCTATTGGAGAGCTACATATCTATTATTAACGCATAATCCTTCATGCGCCTGTTCATCGATATAGAGTATGTTACCGAGGCGAGCATGGTATGGACGGGAGAGTCTTGTCACCACTCTTGAAGTTAGATCTAACTGCCAGCCGGCCCTGCCTTTCTATTATTATTTTACACAAACATGGTATTTAATAAATTAGTGAAAATACACATAAAGTGACTATGAAGTGCATTAGCTTGATGTAATTAAAATAATAGCAAAATATAACAATTATTATAAATATAAGTAAAATGTCTATTAAAGAACATATTCTAAATAAAACTTTTCTATATTATAATTTTAACCATCTTTTCAGAACATTATAATCTTTACTTATAACATATATTCATAACCCTAATTCATATCATTATTAAAGCCTAATAAGGCAAATTAAAAGGAAATTGTAAAGTACTATATAATTTCAGTTCAAGAGATTATAATACCTAGTAATATTTATTTTATAAGTCATTTTCTCTTTAGGACTTATCAATTATTTTATCCTAGTTTTCTAAGTCTTATATACTTATTAGTTTATTTTTTATTTTTTATTTCTGATATTAATATACAATATCACAATTTGTTAATGGCCGCAGCCTTGTTAACTATCATAGCTTCTACTTGTCAATTTTCCGGGAAACAGTTAATTTATTAGCTTTGTGAATCATTATTACAGCAATAATATTATGTTTTATTATTATTATATAATATTATAGCGTTAATTTGCTAACATTATGTTAAAAGGAAGAAGAAAATAATGATTTTTATTCTAATTAACAATATTGTGCCTCTATGCTCATAGTGTATAGGGTTACTGGACTTGATGTGAAAATAAATACGAATGTAACTTTACCGTAGTTGGCGCACGCGATGGCAACATACCATGCAGCAGCATGCAGGCCACCCTTCCGCCATTGTACTTTCTCATTAATCAGGACGGCACGATTCAGGCATCTCCGCCCTCAAGTCTAGCTTTGTTTTCTCCAAAGTGCTTTCGAAGGAACATGCGGTCCGAGTTCAATCATGCCAATCAAACAAGGTGATGGTGGTAGAGGGGAATACGTAAAGACGCGCAAAAGTAGCCGAGATCATGTGCTAAAACAACACGGCAGCCTACGGGTATACGAATGCTCTGATTGAATGATTGATATTCATGCCATGTTACCTATGCAGTGTAATCTGCATATGAACGATGACCAACAGCATGAATCACTTCCACTCAGACCTAAATGTAACTCTGGCACGGCCACCAGGACCACAGTTGACCACTCAGCGGCTCAAATGAGCTGGGCCCTTTGTCTCAACCTGTGAGTAAAGCTTTCAACCAACAACTTTGTCTCTCAATTCGCTAGGCATCTCCGAGTTGTTGAGCATCAAAGATGTCTTAGCACCGCATCATCTCTAGTCCCTGTGTCGGCCATAATAAGTCAAATTCATTCGTTGCATAGAAACTTGTGACAAGAGATACACCTATTGCCGCCGCAGCCTTGACAAGGGTTTATGCATACCTGCCCCTTTTCCCCTCACTACTCCGTAGATACCTACCATGCAATGTCTCAATGTTGGGACATGGGCAGCCCGTTGTTGCCGCTTCCTCGGTTCCTTTGTTTACACCCTGGCTCGGCAGCACACTTGGGCAGATACTCTAGGGACAAGCGAATGTTAGACGAGAGATTAAAATAAAGAAAAATGAAACAACATTGACGACTTGTTTTGAGTCTAGGGCAAGTGAAAATAAATAAATGAAAAAGTTGTCGTCAGTGCTATGGAGTACTCCGTAAATATGTACGAATACTTATGCACTGATACATAATAACGTGTGAATTGATGGATGTTGAGATGGATACCATTTTTGCGAGAGAGCTTCCACAAACAAGCTATCCCTCCAAGTAAACGTTCTCGATTCCCCGAGGCCATATGCCATCCACCGGATTGTATTTGATCACTTGCATAGGTAGGTAGGGTAGATACAAGTATGGCAAAGTCACAGGGGAACGCAGTGTTCCCGTAAAGATCCACTACATGATCATATCAAACTTAATTTCCCTGATTGCTCCTTTGGATCAAAAGCCGCTTGTATTCCCAAACCGACGCCGACGCCCAACGCCCGACTGCAACCATCTGCCGGGTACCCTACTCTCCAAATCTCTTCCAAGGATTCGGACAAGACTGTCTTCGCAAAAATTAACTGATAGTGATAGGAGCTGGATGCTAAAAACTTAAGAGTCCCCATGCGTAGAGCACCAACGCTCAACCGCCGTATATTGTAACGTGAATTGGCCACAGATGTGACCAGATTCAAGGCTCACCCGATGAACGTTGGTGGTGGCTCAGGTCTGCCCCTGTCGACTCGTTCGATGCTACATCATCGTGTTGTTCAAGCTCTGTAGTCCTTATGATACAGTTGTCCAAAGGTTGACGACCATTTTGAATCAGCAACCCAGTAGGCCCTCTCTGAACACCGAACTGGTCATTCGTAGAAGGTACATGCTTCAAGTCGGTGAGATGTAGCGTCTTGGACTCTTCATCCATTCTACCGTATGCATGAGTAGTAGGCATGCCATCCGTCATGGGGGGCGTCGTAGGCTGCTCTGCACTGCCCTTCAGTGACCCGCCCGCTCGTAGCGACCGCATTGACGCCCATGAGCGAAGAGATGAAGTCATTTTGGAGAGTGGGCTGTCCTTTTTGAAGGCAATCGGTATTGCTGGAATGAAGAACACCAGCAGCACACAGGTCAGTTCTGCGATGCCAAATAACAAGGCGTCGGCTATTGTGTAAGTTGCGTCGCCGTGGTAGGCGATTCTCCGTACTACATACGTCCGGGCGATGGCACATGCGCATGCCCTATAAGGATATCTCATCAGCGGAGTGGAATAAGGGAGCGCAATGTATTGCGCAGACGCCAGTGAGCAGGGAAGACATACAGTAGACCAACTGAAAAGACGATGGAGACACCGATCTTACGGGAGGTTTTGATCTTCAAATTCCAGATAACCTTCTGCGGTAAAGCCAGGATGAGTAAGTCTATCCCAAGATTGAATGCCGCGATACAGGTGTCGAGGGCTTGGCGGTTTGTGCAGTGACCTTTGAGCCAGAGATGCCAAAGCTTGTCTACCGGAATACAATATGTGATGGTCAAAATCAAAATCAGCACGTAGAAAATTACATTGATGACAATCAAAAGGCGGCTCGTCCAGTAGAAGTAGTTGCGTACACCCGGCTGTACAAAGATGCGCGCCCATTCCAAGAGGATGGCCGGTTTAGCGAAGAGCAAGGCGACAGCGTATACACTAGAAAGCTCAAGCTCGACCTGCCAGACAGTGGATGTTAGTGGGATTATGATCATACAAGTCATCATCTTCTCAGACTAACCGGGCCGATTTTTAACATCGTCCTGGCTCGAACATTCCATTGATGCACATATACACCCGCAAGGCGGAAGAAGGTCGAAATAAATGCAGCGAAGGCTGCGTAGGCCACCTGCAAGTTGTGAGCACAAGACTTGAGATGGGAGACCCAATAACTAGGTAAACAGATGAGCAAATGTGCAACTTACGAATGCTACAATTGCAAGATCTATAGAAGAAGCCATTGGTAAGCAAAGAGACGAGTATTAGCAATGGAGTTGTTGAGCCTCTTACAATCTTCAATATGAACCTTCTTCAAGATGAAAACTCGTGCGTAAAAGCGTTGTAAACCTGCCACAGTCGCCAGAGTTAGGCATATGATGATCACAGCAAGTCCCATTGCGTTCGAATTCGGCGGGTCAACGAAGTTTGGCACTACTCCTGGGGGTGGCCTCATGGCCGGGCCGTTCAGGAGAGTCTCTTGCTCGGCCGCCGTCAGATTATTAAGCCCTGATAGGGTCAATATCTTTCCCGTCTCTCTTGGAGCTATGTTCATTGTTTCTGTAGAAGGACAGTAACGAGCAGAAGTGATTCAGCGAGAAGTGAAGGATATTGAAGGACGGTTTGGAGACACTCATTTTCCCCCATTTTCTTTCCTTTCCTCCCGCTGTTGACACTTTAAAGACTTTGCGAGAAGGATTGGCTGGCACGTAGGATCTGAGTCGTGATGAAGTACTCCATACACACAGTGACAGAGTCCTCAAGACCAGGTGTTTTCTTCAGTGCCATTCTGCCCACTACGTACGTAACAACGGGATCCCTCTGCCATGCGTCCGGGTCGTGACGAGCGTGGAAGTCAGCCATGACCTGTGAACCTGACATGGTGGGGAACTATTGCCTGTATCCATGAATATCTTCAATCAGGCATTAGCGTAGGAAGACAAATTGCGGTGGCGACGAGACCCCCAGTTTGGATACGGGGGAACATTGGAAGTTGTGAGACATTCAGAAAGACAACGAAAGGCGAGGCACTGCCTCATGCAGAGAGGTGATTCAATCGCAACCAACACCGTTGGGAGTGGGGGTGCTTTGCATGAAGGCTGGGGGACTGGCCCTGTAGGCGATTCATCCAAGGGGTCGCTCAGTTGAGACATCAGTCCATGCCACCCGTACAGTGTGAAAGAATCAAACTGCAGACAATCCACAAACAAACCGAACCAGTATCCCACTGATGAACTGGGTAAAGGAGGCATTGAAGGAACCCCAACCATTGGCTTCTCTTTTTGCCTACAGTCGACAAAACACTATGCAGATTAATCATTTCTTCCCTTAGGTTTATTTTATTTGCCCTGTTGGATTTAGACCGGAACAGAACCCCCCCCGTGAGCGCTGCAGCTATGGTAGACGTACACACCGAAAAGGCTGACAGCCACATCGCATACTCCAAACAAGTCGATCCAATCGACCCCGAAAAACGAGATGGACCTATTTGCACCGCTTCGATACTTGTTGAAGGGGGTCGGTGTAATGGCTCCCTTCAGCTCCAAGAAACCGATTCTCATGATGGAGACATCATCTACTTGGAAGGAGTTCACTTCTGGCTTGTGGCAATTATGTTCGCTCTGCCCCCATCGTCTCTGATATTCGCCCTTGTCTCTAACAACAACCAATCTCACAGTTTCTTCATCACGCTCTTCGTTGTTTCACTCGAGACCACAATTACGACGACCTCGCTAGTGGCTATTACCGACGACCTCGGCGGCTTCGAAACGGCGAGCTGGATTCTATCAGCCTTCCAGCTGGGCTGGGTGGGTAAGTTGGACCACTCCCAGACTGGATCTATCGTTGCATTGTTGTGCAGCATCTAAAGTTTGAAACGTCTTTTTTACAGCGATTATTGTCATCGCGGCCAAATTTAGCGACATCTTTGGGCGCAAGCCAATCTTCATCGGCTCCATTCTGGTCTTCACGGTCTTCTCGGGATGCTGTGCTGCCTCACAGACAATGACACAGCTGTAAGTGCAAACCCTTACCACTTGCGGATATCTGGTTTTTAACAAGGTGCATCTTTCAAGCATCATACTGCGTGCATTTCAAGGCCTCGGTGCAGGCAGTTGCTTTGCCATTACGACGATATTGATCACTGAGGCTGTACCACTGGAGGAGCTCGGTGCATTTGCAGCCAAATTGAATTCTGCCTTTGTCATGTCTTTGGTCTTGGGACCGATCCTCGGCGGCGTCATCAGCTCACACACCACCTGGAGATGGATATTTCTGATCAAGTATGAGACTATGCCACTCCTTAATTTACCCGTCTACTTCTAACATCTGAGGTGCTTACAGTGTCCCAATTGGTGTGGCCATGCTTATCCTCACCCTGGTGGCCATCCCAAATGGCTTCCCACATCACGGGAAGGATAACTCTGCACGAATGACAGAAGAGGTTGGGGCAACGAGACTGGCTAGGCTAGATCTTATCGGCTCTGGGCTTGTGATTCTCGCTTCATTATCCTTCACGTCGGGTTTTCAGGAGGCAGAATCAAGATTTCCGTGGAAATCGGCCTATGTCATTACGTTATTAACAGTCTCTGTCATTCTATGGGCTATAACAATGGTCTATGAGCGCTATGTGACCCTATTTAGTGATACCCGGGAGCCCGTGATACCGTGGCGATTCTTTACCAACCGCGTTAGAGCTGGTGTTATACTGTAAGAGTTTTCTTACGTGGTGCAAATGAAGGCTTCGCCCTGAACTAATCTACATGTTCTAGAGGATTCTTGTTCGTCGGTATGCCACTCAATGTTACAGCTTTCCAACTGCCTCAGCGGTTCCAGCTTGTCAACGGACTTTCTAGCATCGATGCTGGTGTGAGAATTTTACCGTTTGGGGCCGCCTTTTCTATTGGATCCATCATCAGCTCGGTAATATCTAGCAGGCTTCGGGTGCCCAGTGTGTATATTGTGCTGTTTGGGGCAGTATTGCAAATAATCGGTTTCGCACTTCTCAGCGTCATGAAGGCGTCGGTAAAGTTGGAGCCAGCTGTCTATGGATACCAGGTGCTAGGTGGATTTGGTACGGGCGCCACTTACATGGCGCTGTACCTCTTGATCCCATACACTGCAGATAAGCGAGACAAAGGTCAGTCGACGTCACTTTAGCACAGCAAGCACAAGATTACTCACTGACACCACTCAATCTAGCTATGGGGATGGGATTGGCCGCTCAATTTCGAATGATGGGAAGCGCCTTCGGACTGGCAATTGTCACATCCGTTTTTAATGGATACATCAGATCTCAATTTTCCACCCGAGGCCTGAATATCGATCTTGCCAGCATCCAAGATCTGGTACTCAAGCAACAGTCAAGTCTCCCTCCAGAAATCCTCGAAGATATACGAGGCATTCTATCAGAGGCATACAATCGACAAATGTTGGTTCTATGTGCTTTCGCAGCTGCACAGATGTTCATTGCCTTGTTGATATGGAAGCGAGAACAAATTATCACCGCATAATAGCCCCTAGGTAGTCCTGATATAGTAGTAGTCCAATCTCTATAGTAATAACAGTCAAGCTTTGGCTCTCTCAATTGTCCTTTGAATGATCCGAGCTGTTTGCCGCACATGTCCTTCAGATCGAGACCCCGGAACATCGTGGCCAAGGTCATGAACTAACTCCTCTCTTGTCTCGCGATTGCACAAATCCACTAGATCCTTTCCCATGCCTGGGTTCATGTCCCCAGACCTTGACCAAATATGTGCCGTTGGTACATGCAGGGAGATGCCGTCCACAGCTGGGTCAAAGAGTCTGATCTTCTCACTCGGTTGCTCCAACTGCAAATGTATTGGTGCCAGCCCGCAAAAGAAAATCCCGCACTTGAATCCAAATACGTCTCCTTGGTGGTGGTCTGGGTATTGTCGTGCTTGCTCAACCAACAGCGTTGCCCCAACGCTCGCACCTTCGGAGAATCCCATCACACCGTCAAATGGCCCCTGTTCTTGGATGAAATCATGCAGTTCATGATAAATAACACGAAATCGTTCCTCATTGGGTTCTTCCAAGGGCCAAAACCCACGGCCTTCCTCCCCATACGATGTACTCTGGCTCATACCTGCGAGTATCATGCATCAGCTATCACGCCTGTAGGCTATTCTGATGTATTTTACTGAGATACTGACCAGCCCGGGCCCTTGCCCGTATGTTTCCGTTGATAAAAATGTAATCATGATCTTGCCCGAGAGCCTCACGCAGACGGGCTGCCCAGTAGGTGGTCAACAAATGGGTTGCATGGTGAGTAACTGGACCAACATCATTCACATACCGGTTTGACTCTGAAAGACCTAAAGACAGAAGTTAGTCTCCCACTTTCATATCTAATGTAACGTTGTGCCAGTGGTGTTCACTCACCTCTGCATTTGTTCCCATACCATGAAGGCACAGGAACCGCATTTGGCATGTAGTGGAACCAAGGTTCCAGACCGATGCTGAGTTGAAATGCCCTCAATAACGCCTTTGTATTGAACAATACGTGTAAAAGTTTGAACAGCAATCATGACAAGTGAGTGCTCCGTACACGCATGGACTTTTAGCTATGATCTCTATAGAAGGTCTTGTTATCTCGCCCCCACCCTGTCATCCGCATTGTTGCGTTCACGATAACTAACCAACAAGCCAATGCTTCGACCCTGTTGATCCTACGCCGCACGGCACGCTTCTTCCCGTTAATATGATCGTTGAGACAGTATCAGGCAGTAGCATCAGGCGAACAATGCACACCGCCAGGTAGGCAGAACTGTCAATTAAATGAAAGGGTGGAGTTACTTGCGTGCCCTAACCTGCAGTTGGTGCCACAGCGCTTAAGCTAATAAATCAGACTCCCCCTAAGATCTCAACCAACCGTACAAACAAAGATGCCGACTGTGCTCCGTAAATGATGAAGGTTATGCTTACACAACGCTGACGTCCTCCACATGTAAGCGAGCGCTGAAGTAAAACCCAACCCTGGTCTCTTATAAAATGAAGTTTTAAAGTTTATAAATAGTTGCGGTGTAATATCTAAGAAAAAGGAAACAAATACTATTTAGTTACATATAGTGTGATAAAGTAAACAATAGAGCATAAAGACAGTATGTATAATAATAATATAATGAAATTATAATAAAAGTTCCTAGAACTAATATAGATTTTATGTAACGACCCGACCCCACGCTTGGGTCATATACCAGGTCGGACCCACTTTTAGTGACACTTGTGCTTGTTACGGCTTAGCACAATCACGGCAGGACCTCGGACAAACCAACCAATCAAACGAAAGTTAACCTAAGTCAAGTTAACTTAAGTTAACTTAATAAAAAAAAAATCAATCGTAATCAAGTCAACTCCAATCGACTTACTAGATCATCGGTTTATTCCTATCAGAATAAAACCTTACATTTATTCAAATCGTAATAAACCTAACTACTATATATACTAGCCTATATCTCTTTTATATATTTAATTAGTCGTTAATACAATTATTCATTATCAGCACCTAATACTTAAACTATAACACTTTATCTTATTGCTTAATATCGCCCTGATCCACTGCTAATATTAAACCACGATCTAGGTTATCTTTTATTAAGAAACACCCGGAACGTTATACATTAACGACTCTTATTTAACGGATTACTATGACTCTAAGCAATATTAAATATTATAACTAACAAAAAATAATAACCCCTACCCTAGGTATATACCCTAGAACAACTAACTATACTGTTTAAAGAAGTTAAAAAAAAGAATAAGATACTCCTAGACCTAAATAAATAACTTTAAGACAGGGTTAACAAAAGATAAAAAAAAGATATTAAAGAGATCCTTAGACCTAAAGACCTAGGATTATTTTTTAGAAAACCAGGAATAATAACTCTTTGAGCCTTTATTATAAACTTATAGACCCATTATAACTACTATCTATAATACCTTAAAAGAAACTATACGAAAGTAATTTATGCCTATACCTGTTTAAAAGGACCCGCTAAGGAATGGTTTAAATTAGTTATAAAAGACTACTATAACTATTTAAAGGATAAACAGGAAGACTAAACTAAGCGAGTTATAGAAGACTTTAGCGAATTTGTTAAAGACCTTAAAAAGGCTTTTAGAACTATTAATAAAGAAAGAGAAGTAAAATAATTATTTTAAAACCTTTGTTAAAAAAGATTAGTCTTGGACTATACCATTATATTTAGACAGGCCGTTTTAAAACTGGATTAGGACGATAAACTACTAATAGACTAGTTTTATTAAGGACTGAAGGAAGATATTAAAAATAAACTCTTTAAGAAAGACCTACTAGATACTCTTACGGAATACATTAGAATAGCTATTAAAATCAACGACCGATAATACGCCTACCATAAGCAGAAACAAGGAGGCAAGGTATACTAGAAACCAAAAAACAACCACATTACTAAATCCAATAATAAACCAGATCGAATAGATCTTAACGCAATCCAGAAGAAGAGAAAAGATAAATACTATAACTATAGCAAACCAGGACATCACTTATAAGATTATCGAAGCCCACGTAAGAACAAAAATAAAAAACCCTAGAAGCCAGCCCCTAAACCTGAAAAAAGATAAGTCAATACTATCACTAAATAAACTATAGACTACGCCTTAATAAACTAAACTATATATTTTAACAATAGATATTTAACTCATAAGAACTTAAAAGATAATATAAATTAATACCTAAAACCTCCCCGATAAGTCAATATGATTGGACAAAGGCAAATAAAAAAAAAAAATAAATAGTATATACTAAAGGGAACCTAATAATAGCTAGTAAACGAACTCCTAGTATAAATATAATACCCCGTAGAAGCCATGCTTAACTAAGAAACCCCTATTAATAATATTAATAGTTTATTTACCTAAAAAAGGGAACCTATAGTAAAAGATATCCTAGAATACTAAGGCAGCCTGTAACACAATGAATTTTTATAGGCTGATTATATAAATATACACTATTAAAATTATATTAAACTTATATATAAGAAACATTAAAAAGCTAAGCTTATAGACTGGCACTAATAAATGTTTAAACCAGTAATAATTATATAAGAACATTCTGTTATAAAGATCACCTAGGAACTATTTAAATAAGGCTTTAACTTCTAGACTTATAAAAAAAACCTAAAAGATTAACAAAAATAGTATAAGTTATAAAATACACTAGACGTTAAAAACAGTATAATAATTTATAAAATCTATAACTAAAAAACAAAAAATAAGACTAATTACTTATAAAAGGGCTATAAAATAATTACTAAGTAAAGTCTTTTAACTTTATAAATAGAAGCTATTATAAATAGCTCTATCTAATAGTAGAACTATAAATAAAAGAATATTATCTTATTATATTAATAAATAATAAAGTAATAAATAACTATATATCCCCTAAAGCTATAAATCATCTATAGTTACCCTAAAAGAAAAAACCAAGATATAAGTTATACCTACTCTATTATATTAAAAAAGGGACTTTTTTTTATAATAAAAGATAGATTAATATAAAGACTGATTATCTTTTTATTAAAATCTAAGGGTATAAAAAGCTTATCTCTTATAACCTAATAAACCTCGACGAGTATAACATGATCTTGGGATATCCTTGGCTATAAGATAATAATCCTTTTATTAACTAAAAGACTGGCCAACTTTACTAAAATAAAAGCAAAAGCCTTAGTTAAAAACGAACACAAAACGTGAGATTTCATAAGAACTTAATAATAAAGTAATAGACTTAGAAAAAAGAATCTTTAAGTAAGACACAAAAAAGGAAAATATAAGATACCTTGCCTAACTAATCACCAAAAAAAATAAAACCTATATAAAAAAAAAATCAAGAATAAAAAATTTATAAAATTATTATTTTTCTATAAAAAACATTTAAAAAGCTTAATAAGCTACTTAAAAAAAGACTACTCTTAAATAAGAAAAAAAAGACTTTTGTCAAATAACTTAAAAACATCCCTAACGAATACAAACGCTATAAGAAACTGTTTTAAGAGACCCTTAATACAGGGCTACCCAAATATAGCCAATAGGATTATAAGATTGTCCTAAAAGACAAAACTAACCCTATGTTCCATAAAATCTATAACCTTAACGAGAAAAAACTCATAGCGCTTCGAGAATAGATTAATAAGATACTAGCCAAGGGCTTTATTAGGTTATTTATATTAGAAGCAGGATATCCTATAATGTTCGTCCTAAAGAAAAACAAGAAATTACAGTTAGTTATAGACTATTAATAACTTAATAAAATTATACTTAAAGACCATATTTTACTACCTTTAATTATAGAATTATAAGACTGTCTTTAAGGCAAGAAATAGTTTATTATATTTGACTTAAAAAAAGCTTATAATTTTATTTATATAAAAAAAGGAAACGAATAAATAATAGCTTTTTATATTAAGTTTGGATTATTCGAATATCTTATTATGCCTTTTGGATTAATAAACGCCCTTATAACGTTTTAAAGGATAATTAATAATATACTTAAAGAATACCTTAATATTTTTATGGTAGTTTACCTTAATAACATTCTAATTTTCTTAGATATATTTAAGGAACATAAGCAATATATATATTAAGTACTTATTAAACTATAGGAAACAAAGCTTTTAGTTAAACCAGAAAAATATAAATTCTATACTTAATAAATTACTTTTTTTAAATATATTATCATATTAAATAAGATACATATAGATCTTGCTAAAGTTAAAATAGTATAAAGCTAGTCTAAGCTAAATACTGTTAAAGAAGTTTAAAGCTTCTTAGACTTTGCTAATTATTACCGATGCTTTATAAAAAACTATAGCAAAATCATACACTTATTCTATAAGTTAACCAAGAAAAACCAAGTATTTATATAAATAGAAAAAATATAACAAGCCTTTAAATGGATTAAGGCCCTGATCATAGATAATCCAGTACTTATAATGTTTAATCTAAAGAAAAAAATAAAACTTAAAATAAACTTTTTTAATTTTGGATTAGGAGCTTAAATCGGATAACAAGACAAAAACAGTAAGCTACGACTAATTGCATTTTATTTATAAGCCTTATACAGCGCTAAACTAAATTACCCTATCTACGATAAAGAATTCCTAGTAATTATTTTAGTCTTTAAAGAATAGAGATATTATCTCCTTAGAAATAAATATAGAGTTAAGGTCTATATAAATCATAATAATATCTCTTACTTTACTATAACTTAATAGCTTAGTAAATATTAAATCAAATACATCAAATACCTTTTAGAATTTGATTATATTCTTATCTACTAAAAAAGATTAGAGAATAGTAAAGCCAATACCTTAAGCAGATAAGCAGACTATAACTAAAGTAAAATAATTATAACAGGACAAATCCTAAATACTACTTTAGAAGGATATTATGTATAGTGTATATTAAACGCCACGTTTTGAATTAAAAATAACAATACTTAGATCTATTGTATTAAGGAATATTATAAAACCTGGGAAAAAAACAAATTTTTTAAAGAACTTATTATAAATAATAAAAAAGTATAATAATATAAAAACAAAGTCTAGATTTCTTTAAAACTTTAAGAAAATCTTATTAAAGAAATTTACTAATACCTTTTATATAAATATAGGGGAATATAAAAAACACTTAAGTAAATTAAATAAAACTTTAACTTTTATAAAATAAAATAATACGTTTAAAAGATTATTTTAATGTGTATTATATATGGTCGAGTAAAGGCCTTAAAGTATAAGCTATATAAGCAAATCTAACCGCTATTAGTACCCTAAAAACTATAGGAAATAATTACACTAGACTTTATTATAAAGTTATTTATATTAGTTAAACCTACTATAAAGATTAAATATAATAGTATTCTTGTGATTATTAATAAACTTATGAAATAGGCCTATTTTTTGCTATACTAAGAAACTATAAATATAAAAGAATTTATATATATGTTTTTACGTATAATTATAAGCGTTTATCTCCTGCCTAAAGAAATCATCTCGGACCAAGGATTAGTCTTTATATTTAAATTTTAATAAGGATTAACTAAATAACTAGGCACTAACCATAAGCTTAGTATAGCTTATTATCTATAAACCAACGGATAGACTAAATAAATTAACTAGATTATTAAAGGGTATTTATATTACTATATTAATTTTAAGTAAACTAACTGGGTAAAACTACTACCGCTAGTATAAATCGCCTATAATACTAATGTATTAGAATCCATAGGCCTAAGCCCTATATACGCTAACTTTAACTATAACCTAAAGGTGTATAAGATACCTAAAGACAAGACAATTATAGATAAAGCTATAATTAAGGCAGATAGAATAAAAGATCTATACTAGGCAATAAGAGCGTAACTTACATTAGTTTATGAAAGAATAAGGAAATACATAGATAAAAATAGATTAAAGGGACTAATCTTTAAGGAAAGAGATATAGTTTATTTATTTTACTATATACTAAGTAAAAAAAACATAAACATTAAAATAATATAATTAAATAATAAATTAGACTTTAAGAAATTAAAATCTTATTTAATTAAAAAAATCATTTTAAACATTAATTATAAACTTTTATTACTAAAGAAAATATAAATACATCTGGTTTTTTATATTTCTTTATTTAAAAAAGCATTAGTTAATAAAAACACTAAAGAAATTATCTATAACTTTATAAAAGTACTTTTAGTAAAAAAAAAATATAAAATTAAATTAATTTTAACTATATACTATAAAAATAATAAACGTTAATACCTAGTAAAATAAAAAAACTATATAGAAACCGAAAATATATAAGAACCTATTAAGCACCTGGCCTATTCCTAGACGATTCTATAAGAATTCTACTAGAACCTAGGCCTAAAGGATTAATAAGAAATAACTCCTAGTCAAATCCGACTATAGGGTTAACCACGGGGTCGCCCTAGGAAATAGCGTTAGCGGATTCCGCCTCACAATACTTTACCTTTTTTAACTTATTAAGATTACTTAAACCATAAAAAACTATTTTTATAGCCTTCTTATAAAAAAAACACTTTTATTATTTAATCTTTTATAAACAATTCATTATCTTATCTAAAGTATCTTTAGCCTTCTTACGCTCTTTCTTTAACCTTTCTTTCTCTACGATAACACAATTAACTATATAAGAATTAAAAAAAATATTAAAAAGATATAAAAAAAAACTTATAAAACACTCTACTAGAACCCCTATAATCGCAATCTATCTTCTTTAAACTAATATAAAAAGCATAACGATCACTATAGACCTCAGATATTATATACTTTTCCCCTGCCTTAAAACATCGGGTATAAAAAGGCATAGCTATACTAAAAGCTTTAATAAGCATAGAAAGCTTCTTATAACTTGCAAAAACAGGAACCTTAGGACTTAATAATAACTTAAGCTTAGACATTAGTTTTAGCCTTTTTTAAACGCCACACGGTATAATAAGATCAGCAAACAAAAACAACAGAAAAAAAGAAACATAAAAAAACCTACTAAACAAAAAAAAGAATAGCTCAAGGTATTTATATCAGGAACCAATAGGTCTTAAGGGCAAGACCAAAAGGAAAGAAATAACATATAATAACCCAACCCCACGCTTAGGTTATATACCAGGTCAGACCCACTTTTAGTAACACTTATATTTATTATAGCTTAACACAATTACAGTAGAACCTTAAACAAACTAACTAATCAAACAAAAGTTAACCTAAGTTAAATCAACTTAAGTTAATTTAATAAAAGAAAAGTTAATCATAATCAAATCGACTCTAATTAACTTATTAAATCATTAGTTTATTCCTATTAAAATAAAACCTTATATTTATTTAAATCATAATAAACCTAACTATTATATATACTAGCCTATATCTCTCTTATATATCTAGTTAATCATTAATATAATTATTTACCATTAGCACCTAATACCTAAACTATAACACTTTATCTCATTGCTTAATATCGCCCTAATCCACTGCTAACATCAAACCACGATCTAGGTTATCTCTTGTTAGGAAACGCCCGGAACGTCACATTTTATTAAAAAGTGATATAAATATATATATATATATAAAATATAAGATATTAAGATTTTTAATAGCATAATAGTTAAGGTAATAAGCTTTACTAATAGAAAATAATATACATGTATTAATCGCTTTTCGTAAGTTTAATATAAAAATTATATAATATATATACTATATAGTTATATTATGTGACGACCCGACCTTACACTTATGTCATCGACCAAGAAAAGACCCACTTTTAGTGACGCTCGTGCAAGCTACTGATTGGAACGCCGCGACGGCAAAACCTCGGATAGTCCAACCAATCACAATCAGCTCGAACGAGATCGAGTCGAGCAAGCTCGACAGCTCGAACAGGATCGACTCGAGCACACACAATAACTCGAACATAATCAGTTCGATCTATCACGACTACTAGATCATTGGTTCATTCCTATAAGAATAGAACCTCACATTCATTCAGATCGTAATAAACCTAACTACTATATATACTAGCCTATATCTCTCTTATATATCTAGTCAGTCGTTAATACAATTATTCACTATCACTACCTAATACCTAAACTATAACACTTTATCTTATTACTTAATATCGCCCTAATCCACTGCCAACATCAAACCACGATCTAGGTTATCTCTAGTTAGGAAACGCCCGGAACGTCACATATTACTATATATCTAAGGGTTAAGTTTTAAAATTATACTATCTAGTCTTAATTTTTAAAATTAAAAGAATTATTGTATAATATTTCTTTACTTTAAAACTTAATTATACTAAAGTTATTATAAATATTTATAATATTTTAAAACTGAAATAAGAACTCTAGATACGCTTAGTAAAATAACATTATAATATTAAGTGCAAAGCTATAATTACTAAATTAAATTAATAATTGTTATAATATATTATATTTATACAACATATATATATATATATATATATATATATAACAAGGGTTTTATGAATCAGGCAGATATAAAATAAAATTACTATATATTTAAGACTTAAGCTTACTAAAAGCAAGTAATTATATAGTAAATACTATATAATAAATATATCTAAAAATAATATTATATATATATATATACATAAACATATACAATTAGAAATACTTATTATATTATTTCCCTTTATATTATACATTACCTTAATACATTAATATAATATTACACCTAATTATTTTATTTATTTTTATTTTTTATATAAATCTTTGTTAAGGTTTTAATTACTAATTATTATTTTTAATACTCTTATTTTATTATTTAATACCATTAAGGATCTAACTTCTATTATTTTTTTTATTAATAGATTTTATAATTAAAAAATTAATTGAATAAACTTAAATTCTAATTATTTACTGTTTTTATTTTTATAGTATTTTTTTATAAACCTTTTATTAAATATTTATTTAACTTTTAACTAATTTAACTAATACTATTACTTTACTTATAGAATGTTAGATTCTAAGAAAATCACTATTAAAACTTACTAATTCTACTAATAGACTATTTATAATTATTAAATACTTTTAACTATTTAACTTTTATACTCTTTTTATATACTTTTATTATAGTTTATTAATATTTTTTTATATTTTTATTAATATATTATTTAAAATTTAATTATTATTTATATTATTATTATTAAACTTTTAACCTAAGATTTTATATTATAATATATAATATAAGTATTATATTGTTTTTATTAATATAGAATATATTATTTAATAATTAATTATTTATAAAATTACTTTTATAATTTTTAATATTTTTTTAAAAAATAAAACTATTAATAAAAAATCTAATAAAAGTATAAGCCTAAGCTTTGTTTATTTATTTTTATAATATTTTATTAATAACTTAATGGTTTTTAATTTATTTTTAGTAAATATATATTTAATTAGGTTTTTCTTTTTTATTAAAGTAGCCTAGGTATATCTAGGGATTTTTTTTCATTTTAAGGTAAGAAAATAATATGACGACCCGACCTTACACTTATGTCATCGACCAAGAAAAGACCCACTTTTAGTGACGCTTATGCAAGCTACTGATTGGAACACCGCCACGGCAAAACCTCGGATGGTCCAACCAATCACAATCAGCTCGAACAGGATTGACTCGAGCACACACAGTAACTCAAACATAATCGGTTTAATCTATCACAACTACTAGATCATTGGTTTATTCCTATAAGAATAAAACCTTATATTTATTTAGATTATAATAAACCTAACTATTATATATACTAGCCTATATTTCTTTTATATATCTAGTCAGTCGTTAATACAATTGTTTACCATTAGCACCTAATACCTAAACTATAACACTTTATCTCATTGCTTAATATCGCCCTGATCCACTGCCAACATTAAACCACGATCTAGGTTATCTCTTGTTGGGAAACGCCCGGAACGTCACAAATAATAGAATAATTTTCACGTTTTTTTTAGTCTCTCTTGTCTCTTTTATAACTAGGTGTTTTACTCGTTAATGATTTAGTTTTTAGTATTCTTTATCTTTTTTTAATTACTATCTTTTAATATAAGTTTATTACTTTTTTTATATTTATTATATCTTTTATTATAAGCTATTAATTATATTTTTAAAATTAATCTTTTTATTTAATTAAATAATATATATCTTTTTACTTTATATATAATCTTTAATTCTTATTATTTTTTATTATTTTTTATTATTTTTTATTATTTTTTATTATTTTTTATTATTTTTTATTATTTTTTATTATTTTTTATTATTTTTTATTATTTTTTATTATTTTTTATTATTTTTTATTATATTTAAAATAAGGTTTTTTATTTTATTTTTTATTTAAGATTTTAAAAAACTAATATAAAAAATATTATATAATTAATAGTATTTTTTAAATAATATGATTTAATATATTTATTTTTGAATTATATTAAAACTTTAAAAAGATTTAATTAAATATATGTGACGTTCCGGGCGTTTCCCAACAAGAGATAACCTAGATTGTGGTTTGATGTTGGCAGTGGATTAGGGCGATATTAAGCAATGAGATAAAGTGTTATAGTTTAGGTATTAGGTGCTGATAATAAATAATTATAATTAATAATTAATTAAATATATAAGAGAGTTATATAGACTAGTATATATAATAATTAAGTTTATTATAATCTAAATGAATATAATATTTATTTTAATAGGAATAAACTAATTATTTAATAGTTATTGTGATTATTTAGTGGTTCTATGTGTATTTAGTAATTTCTTGCTTATTTAATGATTCTATGCTTACTTAGTAAACTAATTTTTTAAAGGTAAGCCGAATTAGTAATATAATTGGTTAGCTTTTCCGAGGTTTTGTTATAGTTATGTTAGGCCGTAATAAGCATAAGTGTTCCTAAAAGTGGGTCTCCTTTTACTGTATGACCCAGACGTGGGGTCGGGTTATTATAATATAATATAAGTTTTTTTTTTAAATTAAAAGCTTTTTATTAAAAATCTAATTAATCTTTTTTATATTAAAATTTAATAATAATTATTATAATTAATTATTTTCTTAATAGTAATTTATTATTAAAGTTTTAAATATTTTTAAAATAATAATAGCTTTTTAAGTTTATTTTTAATATTTAATATTTTTTATAGTATTATTTTTAATATTAATATAAAACTTTAATTTATATTTTTAAAATATTATATTTAATTTAATATTTATTATATTATTTTTTATAATATTATAAATAATTTAAATAATTTAAAATAAATTTATAAATTTTATTTTATTAATAATAATATTTATAATAATAAATAAAAAATATTTAATAAATTTATTTATTATTATTAAAATAATATTAATATTATTTTAATAAATACTATAATTTTAAATAAAACTTTTTATATTTTAATTAATTTATAATTAATTAAATCTATATTATAATAAATTTAAAATATAAATTCTTTTAAAATATCTTATTCATAAATTATTATAATATAATTTTAATAGTTTTATAATAGTCCGGGTGTTTCCTAATAAAAGATAACCTAGATTGTGGTTTAATATTAGTAATAGATTAAGGCGATATTAAGCAATAAGATAAAGTATTATAGTTTAGGTATTAGGTATTAATAATAAATAATTATATTAATAACTAATTAAATATATAAAAAAGATATATAAACTAATATATATAATAATTAGGTTTATTATAATCTAAATAAATATAAGATTCTATTTTAATAGAAATAAATTAATAATTTAATAAATTAATTAAAGTTAATTTAATTATATTTATTTTTTTTTATTAAGTTATTTTAAATTAACTTAACTTAGATTAACTTTTATTTAATTAATTAATTTCTTTAAGGTCTTATTATAATTATATTAAACTATAATAAGTATAAGTATTATTAAAAATAAGTCTAATTTAGTATATAACTTAAGTATAAGATTAGGTTATTATATATTATTTTTTTTTTTTAATTTTATTCTTAAAACCTATTAATTCCTGATATAAATACCTTAAATTATTTATTTTTATTTAATAGGTTTTTTATATTTTTTATTTATTTATTTTATTTATTAATTTTATTATATTATATAACATTTAAAAAAGATTAAAACTAATGTTTAAACTTAAGCTATTATTAAGTTTTAAAATTCTTATTTTTATAAGTTATAAAAAACTTTTTATATTTATTAAAGCTTTTAATATAATTATATTTTTTTATATTAGATGTTTTAAAGTAAAGAAAATCTATATAATATTTAAGGTTTATAGTAATTATTATATTCTTTTTATTAATTTAAAAAAAATAAATTATAATTATAAGGGTTTTAATAAAATATTTTATAAAAAGTATTTTATTTTCTTTTATTATTTTTTTATTTTTTATATAATTAATTATATTATTATAAAAAAAAAATTAAAAAAAATATAAAAAAATAAAAAATTTTTTAAATAAAATAATAAATTATTTATAAAAAATTAAATAATAAAAATATTTTTTTTATAAAAAGATTATAAAAATAGTTTTTTATAATTTAAATAATTTTAATAAATTAAAAAAAGAATATTATAAAATAAAATCTATTAATATTATTTTTTAAAGTAATTTTATAATTAATTTTATAATTAATTTTAATTAAAAATTATTTTTTATTAATCTTTTAAGCTTAAGTTTTAATAGAATTTTTATAAAATTATTTAAAAATAAATTAAATATTTAATAGGTTTTTATATATTTTTAGTTTTTATATATTTTTTTTATTTTATTAAATATTAATATTTATTAATTTTATAATATATAATTAAAATTAATTCAATTTTTTATCTTTTTATAAACTAATATAAATTATATTTTTATTATTTAATATAAATTCTTTATTATATTTATTTTAATTATAGTTTTATTTATAATTATTTTATTTTTAAGTATTTTATATATTTTTAAATTATAATTAAAATTAATGTATATAAGATTTAGGTTTATAGATTTTAATATATTAATATTATAAGTAATTTATATTAATAATTATAATTTTATTTAATTAATTTATTTAAAATTAATATAATAATATAAATATTTTTTAATAATTTAATTAATTTATTTAATTTATTTACTAGTTTATAAATAATAAATTATATTAAGCTTATAATTAATATTTAATCATTTATTTAATTTTTATTAAAATTTAAATATAAAATCTAATTTAATTATTTTTTATAGTTTTTAAAGTATTAATAATAATTAGATTTATTTATATAATTTATATTTTAAGGTTTTTATTTAATTATATATAATATATATTAAAATAATTTTTTAAATATATTATTTTATTTTATATAAATTAAAGTTTTATTTAATTTATTTAAGTATTTTTTATATTTTTTTATATTTATATAAAAAATATTAATAGATTCTTTTAATAAAGTTTTTTTAAAATTTTAAAAGAATTTAAATTTTATTTTTATATTATTATAGTTTTTTATTATTTATAATAAATTTTTTAAAAAAATCTTTTTTTTTTTAAGTTTTATAATATTTTTTAATATAATAAATTTAAATATTATTATTTTTAATTTAAAATATAATATTTAATATATATTATATATAATATTTTTTTAAAATAATATTTAAAATTTATTTTATTATAATTATTTTATTTTAATTATAATTTATTTATTTATTTAAAATATTAATTTTATTATTTTTTAATTCTTTTTTATAAAAAAAAATATAATTAAATTTTAAAAAATATTTAATATATTTTATTTAATATTTATTAAATTATTAAATTATAATAAAATAAAAAATATTATTATAATTTATATAAACTTTAATTTTATATTTATTTTTAAAAAAATAATATTTTTATTTTTTAAAAATTAAAATAATTATTAATAAATTTTTATTATAAATAAAATAATTTAATTTAATATTATATAAGACTTATAAATAAAATATAATTAATTATAGTTTATTATTTTTATTTTATTATTTAAGCTAAGTTTTTAATTTAAAATTAAAAAAATTTATTTTAAGTTTAATTTTTTTTATTTATATAAATATTTAGTTTTTTTTAATTAATTTATAAAATAAATATATAATTTTATTATAATTTTTTATAAAATATTAATAATAATTAATAAAACTTAAAAAATTTTAAATTTTTTTAATAATATTTAATTTAAATTAGTTTTATATTATTTTAATTTTAATAAAATTTATATATATTTTATTTAATATAATAATATATTTAAAAAAAATAATTTATTAAATATAAAATTAATGTTTTTTTAATTTAATTAAAAGTTTTATTTTTTATAATTTAATAAATATTTAATATATATATTATTTATATTTTTTAAGTATATTATAACGTTCCGGGCGTTTTTTAACAAGAGATAACCTAGATTGTGGTTTGATGTTGGCAGTGGATCAGGGCGATATTAAGCAATAAGATAAAGTATTATAGTTTAGGTATTAGGTACTAATAGTAAATAATTATATTAATAACTAACTAGATATATAAAAGAAATATAAGCTAATATATATAATAGTTAGGTTTATTATAATCTAAATAAATATAAGGTTTTATTTTAATAAAAATAAACTAATAATTTAATAAATTAATTAAAATTAACTTAATTATAATTGACTTTTCTTTTATTAAATTAACTTAAATCGATTTAATTTAGGTTAACTTTTGTTTAATTAGTTAGTTTATTTAAGATCCTGTTATAATTATATTAAACTATAATAAGCATAAGTATCACTAAAAGTGGGTCCGACCTGGTATATAACCTAAGCGTGGGGTCGGGTCGTTATATATATTTAAAAAAATTAAAATATTATTAAAATAAATTATTATAAAAATATTAAGATATTTTTTAAATATATTATTAATTATTTTTTAAAATATTATAAAAGTATTTATTAATTTAAAAGATATAATAAAATATTTAAATAATTTAAATTTAATATAAAAAGTTATTATTTAATTTTTTTTTATATAAATAAAATTATATATTTTTTTTAAATTAAATATAATAAATTATTTTTTATTTTAAAAATAATTTTATAATTTTATAATTAAAAATAATAAACTATAGTTTTTAAGTATAATTTTATTAAATTATTAATAATTTATAATTAATTATAGTTTTTTATTTTTTTTAAAATAAATATTATAAAATATTTTATTTTTAATATAAATAATTTAATAAAGCCTTTAATTAATATTTTATTAATTTATTTTTAAAGTATTATAAGTTTTTTTTTATTTAAGTTATAGATTTTATAAAACATAAGGTTAGTTTTGTTTTTTAAAATAATCTTATAATTTTATTAATAATATTTAAATAGTTTTATATTAAAGGTTTTTTTAAATAATTTTTTATAGTATTTATATTTATTAAAGATATTTTTAAGTTATTTAATAAAAGTCTTTTTTATTTATTTAAAAATAGTTTTTTTTTAAATAATTTATTAAGTCTTTTAAAAGTTTTTTATAAAAAAATAATAGCTTTATAAGTTTTTTATTTTTAATTTTTTTTTTATATAAGTTTTATTTTTTTTAATAATTAATTAAATAAAATATTTTATATTTTTTTTTTATATTTTATTTAAACAAAATCTTTTTTTAAATATATTATTTTATTATTAAATTCTTATAAAATCTTATATTTTATATTTATTTTTAATTAAAACTTTTATTTTTATTTTAATAAAATTAATTAGTTTTTTAATTAATAAAAAAATTATTATTTTATAACTAAAAACATTCTAAAATTATATTATATTTATTAAAATCTATTAAATTATAAAAAATAAGTTTTTTATATTTTTAGATTTTAATAAAAAAATAATTAATTTTTATATTAATTTATTTTTTATTATAAAAATAAGTTTTTTTTTTAATATAATGAAATAAATATAATTTATATTTTAGTTTTTTTTTTTAAAGTAATTATAAATAATTTATAGCTTTAAAAAATATATATTTATTTATTATTGTATTATTTATTAATATAATAAAATAATATTTTTTTATTTATAATTTTATTATTAAATAAAATTATTTATAATAATTTTTATTTATAAAATTAAAAAATCTTATTTAATAATTATTTCATAGCCTTTTTATAAATAATTAATTTTATTTTTTATTTTTTAATTATAAATTTTATAAATTATTATATTATTTTTAATATTTAATATATTTTATAATTTATATTATTTTTATTAATCTTTTAGGTTTTTTTTATAAATTTAAAAGTTAAAACCTTATTTAAATAGTTTTTAAATAATCTTTATAATAAAATATTTTTATATAATTACTATTAATTTAAATATTTATTAATTATTATTAGGTTTTTTTTAATATATATTATTTATTTTATTTTTAATTTTATTTTTATTTAATAATATTAATTTCTTAAAAAAGTTTTAACTATTAATTTATATTATTTTTTTATTTTTTATTAACTTTATTTTAAGGTTATTTATTTAAGTCTAAGAGTATTTTTTTTTTTTTTAACTTTTTTAAATAATATAATTAATTATTTTAAAGTATATATTTAAGGTAAGGGTTATTATTTTTTATTAATTATAATATTTAATATTATTTAAAATTATAATAATTTATTAAATAAAAGTTATTAATATATAATAGTCTAGGTGTTTTTTAATAAAAAATAACTTAAATTATAATTTAATATTAATAATAAATTAAAATAATATTAAATAATAAAATAAAATATTATAGTTTAAGTATTAGATATTAATAATAAATAATTATATTAATAATTAATTAAATATATAAAAAGGTTATATAAGTTAGTATATATAATAATTAAATTTATTATAACTTAAATAAATATAAAATTTTATTTTAAGAGAAATAAATTAATAATTTAGGAAATTAATTAAAGTTAATTTAATTATATTTAATTTTTTATTTATTAAGTTATTTTAAGTTAATTTAATTTAAATTAACTTTTATTTAATTAATTAGTTTTTATAAGATTTTATTATAATTATATTAAGCTATAATAAGTATAAGTATTATTAAAAGTGGGTCCGACCTGGTATATGACCTAAGTGTGGGGTCGGGTTATTATAAGTTTTTTTTATAAAAATTTTTAATTTAAAGTTATTAAATATTTTTTATATTTTAATAAACTTTTATTATTTATAAATTAATAATTTAATTTTTTAAAGTTTTTTAATATTTCTATAATATTATTTTTTATATTATTTTAATAAAATTAATTAAAACTTAAAGAATTTTATTATTATATTATATTTTTTAATAAATTATAATTTTAATAATATATTTTAAAAAAAAATTTATAATTAATATATTTTTTAATTTAATAAATTTATTATTTTTAATTTATTTTATTTTTATTTTAAAATCTATTAATTTAAACTTTTATTTATAAAAATATTTTATTATATTTTTTTTATATATAAATATTATAATAATTTAATTTATAAGTTTTTTTTATAAATTAAATAATAATTTAATTTTTATTTATTTTTTAAATTGTTATTTTAATTATTTTAATAATATATTTATAAAAAGTTTTTTTTAAATAATATTTAATAAGAAAATTAAAAAATCATAAATATATATATTAATATATTTAATTTTTAAATTTATAATTTTTTTAATATAATATTATTAATAATTAAATATATTTATTATAATAAATATTTTTAATTTAATATTTTATAATTTAATTTTAAATTATTAAATTTTTTTAATTAATAAATTATAAAATAAAACTTATTTTAATTATTTAATAAAAATAAAATTTTTATAATTATAAATTTTAATATATTTATTTTAATTTAAATTAATTATAAAAATTTTAAATAATATAAAAAAATTTATTAAAAATAATTTTTTAATTATAAAAGATTTTTTTTATTAAAATCTTATTATTTTTTTATTTATATTTTTTATTATTTTTTTAAATAAAATATTAAATAAAATTATTTTTTTATATATATATTTAATAAATTATTAATAAAAACTTTAAAACTTTAAAAACTTTAAAAATATTTAAATATTTTAAAATAAATTTTATTTTATTTAAATTATAATAATTAATATAAAAATATAATATATTATTTTTTTTAATATAAATAAACTTAATATATTTATAAAACTTTTTAAAATTTTAATTTATTTTTTATTAAAATGATAATTTTTATTTTAATTAATATTCTTTTTAATAATTTTTATTATTTTTATTAAATAATAATTAATAAAACAATTTCTTTTTATATTATAAAAATCTTTTTATAATATAATTATATATATTACTATAAGTTTATATTAAACTTAATATAATAATTTATTATATATATATATATATATATTTTATATATAAAAGCTATTTATTTAATATGTTTAAATAAATATAAAAGTCTTCAAGCATTTATTTATTTTTTAATGTATTTAATTTAATTATATAATTATTATAAGATTTTAATATATTATATTTTTCTAAAATAACATTATTTTATTTTTTTAATATATATATATATATATTTATAATTATATTATTTATTTTTTAATTTTTTATTAAAAACTTATTTTTATTATAATAAATATTTATTATATATATTATTTAATATAAATAAAATATATCTTATAAATAACTATTATATATTAATATAAAAGATAATATTAGTATAAAATATTAATATTTATAAATCTTTTATTATTTTTATAAAATAGTTTATTAATTTAAATAACATTTCTTTTATTTTTTTTATAATTATACTAATATTTTATAAGTCTTTTATTATATATACATAAAGTCAAGGGTTTAAACCATTAACAATATAATAATAAATTCCTATTATATACCTACATTTATATTAGACTTATAAGACCTAGCCTTAAGGGTTTATATTGATTAGTCTATCTTTATAAGAGTTAAGTACTAGTCTTATTTACCTATAGAATAATACTAAGGCCAGTAAAAACAAGTTAATAAGCTTAAATAAGATATCCTCTATTATATAATTAATAAATAATAACCTAAGGCTATATTCTTATAAAAAAAGGAATAGTTATAATAACTAATTATTATATATTAATATAAAAAGTAATACTAACATAAAATACTAGTATTAGCGAATCTTTTATTATTTTAGGAGAATAGTCTATTAGCTTAAATAGTACCCCTTCTATTCTTGTTATAATATATTTTAAGTTTTTATAATATTTTATTTCTATATTTTTAAAACCTTTTTATAAATTATTAAATTATTTATTTTAAATATATAAATTAATAAAAATCTTTAATTTTTAAATATTTTTAATTTTAATTTTTTTATTATTATTATTTATAAAATTATTAAAATTATAATAAACTTTTAATTAAACATTATTAAAATTAATTTTATTTATTTATAATTATTATATAAAAACTATTTTTTTAATATATAAAAATTAAAATAACTTTAAATATTTGATTTTTATTTTAATTATAGTTACTTTTTTTTATATAATTATTAATTTATTAATTATTTTAATAAATTATTTTATAAACTAATAACTTATAATAATAAATAATAATATAGTTTTAATAAAAAATTATAAAATGCTTTTTTAAGAATTAGTATATAATTAAATAATAACTATTATAATATTTAAGTAATTATAATAAAAGCTTAAAAATTATAATAAAAGTTTTATTAGTTAGGCAAATATATAGTAAAATTATTATATATTTAAACTACTTATAAAAGTAAATAACCTTAGTATTACTTCAAGTATAATCTTGAACGGTGTGTTGTATTATTATGCCTGTGGAATTATCGCCTCTTCGGCCTGGTCTGTCTTTGTTGTCTTGCGGAACAGGCTAGAACCGTTCACTTTACTTAGTAACCTTGAGAACATCTGTATGGTTACCAACCATGCATCCATACACTGACCTAATGCATGTTCTTGAGTTGTTCTGTACTTCATGCATCGCGGATCATCCTCACTCATTGTGCCTTTCGTTCATTCAAAATATTCTCCAAGACTGAACTACAAGAACTGTCCACCCCCCTGATATATTTAGTTATGTACTGAGTGCTTCGTATACTTGGCTACTTATCTTGACTGGAAACTCTCTTTCAGATTCATTATATCATTCTCTGCTATCTTTGGCTTACACTCTCCGTACAAAGACACTTTATGCTTAGCAGGTTCTGTACGAAGCTCGCTGACTTCGCGACATCGCTGGGATTTTTCTTAATCTTTCAGGTCTCACAAAATAAATTGTTTAGAGACTGTTCATCTGACAATTGGCTCTTCTAGTCACTGGGAAATACCGTGTTTGTATTGCTCCTGAATCATCTCGTTCGCAGTAATTACTTTCAACAGCTTCCTGCTCATCATGGAACCCCTCGCTATTGTCGGACTGTCTTTCAAGATGCCTCAAAACATCCTCAATGAGTCGAGCCTCTGGGATGTCCTTGAACATCGAAAAAATGTGATGACAGAATGGCCAGAAGGCCGTGCTGATGTCAATTCATTTCACGATGGGAACTCCAAGAAGCCAAATACGGTTCGCTTTCCTGTTCTCATATGTTGAATGTCCGGCCTATTGACCTTTGTGTTCTCTAGCTTCCCGCCCGTGGAGCCCACTTCTTGAGTGAGGATCCAGGTGTATTTGACGCACCATTCTTCTCCATCACGGCCAAAGAGGCGGCGGCCATTGATCCACAGCAGCGCTTGGCTTTGGAAGTTGCCTACCATGCGTTTGAGAATGGTTAGTACAATGGGTCTCAATATCTTCAACTGGCTAATAAGGGATTTCCCGGTGATGCACAGCTGGTATGCCAGTGGAGAGTCTCCGTGGTACTAGGACTGCAGTTTTCGCCTCCTCAATGATGGATGATTATTCTCGTATGCTATTCAAAGATGCAGACACAATGCCGCGACAATCCACCTCAGGCATTCCAATGCCTATGCTTCCAAACAGAATCAGCTGGTATTTCAATCTACGTGGACCAAGTGTTCATGTAGACACAGCGTGCTCAAGCAGCATGATTGCTCTGGATCTGGCATGTCAGGCAATTAAAAGCGGCGATGCAACAGCGGTAATTTCTATTTCTTTCCCTTACCAAATGTTTTATCTTTGTAAAACTTCGACAATACCCTTATATACACTCTATCACTAATAGGTCATCTTCTACAGGCGCTCGTTCTTGGCACCAACCTAATGCTTACCCCAGAAACATCGGTTTTTCTCTCCAACATGAACTTCCTTTCCCCCGACAGTCAGTGCTTTAGCTTTGATGCGCGTGCCAATGGCTACAGTCGCGGCGAAGGCATTGTAGCTCTTGTGCTAAAACCTCTGAATGATGCGTTGCAAGAAGGTAGTATCATTCGCGCAGTGGTGCGCGCCACCGCCTCAAACCAGGACGGCCGGACGTTAGGTCTCACGCAGCCCAGTGCCGAAGCCCAAGAAGAGCTTATTCGTCGTGTTTACGACAAAGCAGGACTCAATTTTGAACAGACGAGATATTTTGAAGCTCATGGTAGGTCTCACCGATCACAATAACAAAGCTAGACACTTACACATGACGCCAATACACTTGACTAACATTCGATTCTAACAGGAACTGGCACACCAGTTGGAGATCCGATCGAGATGACGGCGGTAGGCAGAGTGTTTCGAACACATCGCTCACCCAAAGAACCACTTTTTGTGTAAGTGCGACTCTCACCCTAACCTGCAACTCCCTGTCCCTAACCATGCCGTCAGGGGGTCTATCAAATCCAGCATTGGCCATTTAGAAGGTGCTAGTGGACTTTCAGGCGTTGTGAAGTCAATCTTGGTGCTCGAAAAGGGTGTTATCCCACCTAACGCACTCTTCGAGAAGCTGAACCCAGATATTGATGCCGAATTCTTTAATATCCAGGTAATTGATACGATACGATCACAATACATTGATTATACACTCTAACTATAGAGAAAGGTCCCTACTCAAAGCATTGCATGGCCAACGCTCGGCATCCGGCGCGTCTCTGTCAATTCCTTCGGCTTCGGTGGTTCCAACTCCCATATTATCCTCGACGATGCCTTCCATTACCTACGAAGCCGTGGACTAGATGGATACCATCAAACCAGTCCCATCCCCGCACTTCCCATAGACGGAACCGCAAATGGCACTGTTGCACACTCTGGTGATTATGAGAGTGAACTACATACGAGTTTGAGCTTTGATCCCACCACAAAGATGGAAAGTCTACAGAATTACGCCCATGGCACGCCGAAACTACTTGTTTGGACTGCTGCGGATTCAAGTGCTTTGCAACGCCTTTTGCATTCTTATACGGACTACTATCATGAGCACATTTCTGGCAGTGGTCGCAAGCTTTCTCAGCTCGCCTATACACTAGCAGACCGGAGGAGCGTGATGGCATGGCGAGCATTCGCCGTGTTGGATAGTACGCATAACGTTCCCACTAGCAATGACTTTCAGGAAGAAAACGCATCGGTACTCACTCTTCCTACAAGCCTGCCGGTTCGAACATCAATTGACAGAACTGGGGTTGCCTTTGTCTTCACTGGCCAGGGAGCACAATACGCTGGGATGGGACTAGCATTGGCACAATGCTACCCAGTCTTTGCAGAAAGTCTGAAGAGCTCAGATAAGGCCCTGGCCAATCTAGGATGTAAATGGAGATTGTTTGGTGAGTTCACTGACACTGTACCAAAGCCTCAAAATATCATTATCAAGATACTAACAGACACTCTCCCATATGTATAGATGAGCTCTGTAATGAGAGCAGGATTCATCGACCAGAACTGAGTCAACCTCTGTGTACGGCACTTCAGATCGCTCTCGTCGATCTGCTCCGCAGTTTTGGCATCTCTCCTGTTGCAGTAGTTGGACACTCAAGTGGAGAAATCGCTGCTGCATACACCGTCGGTGCTCTCTCTCAAGAGTCCGCATGCAAAATTGCATATTTCCGCGGGAATTTGGCTGGAAAGCTCGTTGATGCTAAAGAAGCATCCGGAACAAGAAGTGCCATGATGTCGGTCAATCTCACGGAATCTGAAGTCCCCAGGTGGTTGGGAGAGCTGGGAACGAAGTTTACGGAAGATGCCATTCATATTGCATGCTTCAATAGCCCAACCAACCTCACTCTCTCTGGCTCTGTCCAAGCTATTGACGCACTTAAGCTGCTTCTTGACGAGGAGGGTATCTTTGCTCACAAAGTTAATACTGGCATTGCGTACCACTCACCAGCTATGGCTGCTATTGCTGCAGAGTACATCACACTCATGGGTTCGCTAGAGACAGAATCTTTGAATCGCAGCTCAACAAAAGCTCCCATGGTCAGCACAGTGACCGGTAAGACAGTCTCACAAAAGCTGTTAGCCACCAGTCAATACTGGGTGGACAACCTGGTGTCGCCTGTGCGGTTTTCTGATGCTTTGGAGCACCTGGTAGGCCATATGCCGGATGTAGGCCTCCCAATTGGAACAGATTCCATGTCCGACCTGGTTGAGATTGGTCCTCATGGGGCGTTGCGGAGGCCGGTAAGAGACAGCATTGCTGGAGTCTCCCCGGCCCCTCGTTACCACTCAATTCTCGATCGCTCTAAAAGCCCGATGCAGACTACACTATCACTGATAGGAGAGCTATTCTGCCATGGATATCCCGTGTCGGTATTGGCGGCAAACGGGCAGAAGAGCGGCAATCTGCCGTTTCTCGTTGACTGCCCTCCATACCCCTTTGATCACAGCAAAAGATATTGGTCTGAGTCTCGCATAAGCAGAGATTACAGACTTAGGGGAGGTTCGCCTAACCATCTGCTAGGCAGACGATCTAATGACTGGAATGTACTTCAACCGCGGTGGAGAAACTGGCTATGCACCGAGACAATTCCTTGGCTCAGCGACCATGTTGTCAGTGATACTCTGGTGTGCCCTGGTGCAGGCCTGATAGTTATGGCTATCGAGGCCCTGAATCAAGTAGCAATTACAAATGGCCGCCCGATTTCTGGGTTCCTTTTCAAGGAAGCACACTTTCTCGCCCCAGTCACAGTAGGTGAGACGATAGACAATGCAACAGAAACGGAACTACATTTACGCCCCATCCGAACAGCATATGAGAAGGAGTCGACATGGTATGAGATATGCATATTCTGTCATCATGACGACCGCTGGACTGAATGCTTCCAAGCTCGCGTTCAAGTCCAACATGAAGAAACAGGCATAAACCCAACCCCGATCGATGGTGGCCAGGAGGTACGCTGGGAGCATGCCCGTATACGCAGCCATCTTGAACAAGCCTCTGCCGTCTGCAAGAAGCTCATTGATAGCCGCGATTTTTACAAATATTGCACGGATCATGCTATCCGCTACGGCGAGTCCTTTCAGCTGCTTGACGATATCGCATGGGATGGCCAAAATATGTCAGTGGCACACATTGACATGACATCAAGCAGACTCCATAACCCGGCAGTCGACAGTCCCGTGCACCCGGCCATTCTAGATGCATCTCTGCAGCTCATATTCGCCCAGATATCCAAGGGCCTTGTTGATCCAATGGCATCCATGGTTCCTTACAAGCTTGCAAACGCCTGGATCTCTTCCAAAGTGTGGGATAAAACAACATCCAAGGTACACTTAAGTTCTGTGTTGCGCAGCAATAACAATAACGGCTCATCCAGACTAGACGGCATTGGCTATGTTTTGGCCGATGATGGAACACCCTTGTGCACAATTGAGAATTTTGTCTTGTCAGAGGTCTCACGTAATAGCCGAATTGAAGATATGAATGACACAGATGGTGATCTGCTTCACAGTATCGCTTGGAAGCCTCAGCTAAGTTCTTTAGCTTACGGCCAACTACAGTTATTATGTGATACAGATATGTCTACCGATGATGAAGCCGCCGCAATCGACCTTCATCGCGGACTCAAATCCATAATGCGTACAGCGGTACGCAAAGTTCTGCACGAGGTGACAGAGGCAGATATTCACAAGGGTCCCGGGCATTTACAAAAGTTCCGAGCCTTCTTAAGCGATCAATATACCACCGAAAACCCTTTGAACAAGGAAGGCGAAGGAGCCAAAAACTTTGAGATTGAAGCCATGCTTACAGAATATGAGAGCAAGGATCCTGAATGGGGACTTCTGCCCGCAGTCGCTCATGCCTTGCCTTCCCTACTACGCAATGAGATTGACCCCCTGGAGTTTCTTTTCTCGGGCGATCTCGCAAAACGATTCTATGCCCAGCTTGGCAATCGGCACATGCGTGATAGCCGCGTCCAAAAATTCTTTGATCTAGTCACACATGAGAATCCTAGCATAAGAATCCTCGAGATCGGAGCAGGAACAGGTGGTATGACGCGCCATATTCTTGCAGCGTTGCAACAATTAGAACAGGAAACAGGACAGGTGCGCTTCACAGAGTATGTCTACACAGATATATCACCCGCCTTTTTCGAAACGGCGCGGGAGACTTTCTCTGCCTATCAAGATAGGATGAACTTCAAAGCTTTAGACATTGAAAGGGATCCGTCGGACCAAGGATTCGACACCGGTGGCTATGATGTCGTAATCGCTAGCTGTGTTCTACATGCCACTCCAGATCTAGAGACAACTCTCAAAAACGTGCGCGCACTTCTTAAACCAGGGGGGCTCTTCGTTCTTCAAGAGATTACGCGTCCAGAAAGCATTATTGCAAATGTTGGGTTCGGCTATCTTGAAGGATGGTGGCTGAGCACAGATAAATGGCGTCAATCCGGTCCCCTCCTTTCGGATCAACAGTGGAACGATCTGTTGGAAGCGACAGGCCTTTTCACCGGTAATGAACTGACGCTGAGGGATTACCAAGATGAGGAATGTCATTTAAGTAGCATCATCGTTTCCAGAGCGGTTGGTGGAGAACACGGCGACACACTTCCGATACGTGAAAGCAACATTCATCAAGAGAGGGGTTTCATGGTCCTCATTGATCCGGCAGTGGAAGTCCAAAGTACCCTGGCCTCAGAAATTAGCAAACAGTATTCTAACGTCAAAGTCATACATTTAGGCGACTTTCTGGAAGGGAAATGGGCAGGGTCCGTTGACGACGTATTTGACACGATACATGTCTCGCTCATTGAAGTTGGTAGGCCGTATCTTTCAACTCTGTCTGAAAAGGAGTTCCAAATCTTGCAAAAACTGATTCAGGGTGCGGAAAGCATTATCTGGATCACCTCATTACCTCAGACGAATGGGCTTGCGGTTGACCCGCATCATGCTATTGCATTGGGATTCCTACGAAGCATCAGGTCTGAGGAAAGCGCCAAGCATATTGTCTCTCTTCTCATCGAGTCAGGATGCTCCGCTGGAGATGAAGCCTGTTATGTGGCAAAGGTACTCCAGCTTTGTTTCGACAACAAGGCAACTAAGTCGACTGAAGTCGAATTTGTGGTACGCGACGGTTATCTCAACATTGGGCGGCTAGTGCACGAATCTGAACTGGAGAACGAGCGGTTATCCCGCGTGTACCCCCAGCTTCGGGATGAGCCGTGGCAGCCTGAGACTGGCGAGATCCAGCCCCTCGTCCTCGAAGTTGGCACGCCAGGGTTGTTGGACACGATTCGATTCATTGAAGATGTTTCATATTAAGACGACCTCAGTGCCGATGACGTGGAGATTGAGGCTGTAGCATGGCCAGTCAGCTTCCGCGACATCTTCATCGTGCTTGGACGGCTCGTTAACGAGGGGTTTGGGTTTGAGTGCGCCGGTGTCGTAACAAGAGTTGGGTCAACCAGTTCGCAGGAATTCCAGCCTGGCGATCGTGTTCTGATGGCTTCTCCAGGGTGCATGCGCAGTCATCCTCGAGCACCAGCCAGTCATGTCCATAAGATTCCGGATAGTTTGTCTATGTATGACGCGATATCTATGGTCAATCCTCTTGTCACGGCATACCAATCGCTAGTAACCATCGCACGTTTACAGCACGGCGAGAAGGTCCTCATTCACGCTGCCGCTGGTAGCACCGGTCAAATGGCGATCACGATCTCACAGAATCTAGGGGCAGAGGTTTTTGCCACCGTCGGCTCCGAGGAGAAGAAGCAACTCATTATGGAACTTTTTGGCATACCTGAAGACCACATCTTCTATAGCCGAGATACTTCATTTGCGCGAGGCATTAAACGTGTGGCGGGAAGCGTTGATGTTGTGCTAAACTCGTTATCGGGTAATATGCTACGGGCAAGTTTCGAATGCATTGCCCCGTACGGGCGATTCATCGAAATCGGCAAGGCGGACATCGTCGGAAACTCATCACTACCAATGGCCCTTTTTGCGAACAATGTCACCTTCGCAGCTATAGACATGCACCACATCCTGCAAACGGATAGAAGACTCACACGCCAGTTGATTGGGAAAGCCCTCGAATTGGTCACTAATGGAGACGTCAAGCCTCCAGCACCTTTACATCTTTACCCTGTATCGGAAGTTGAGAAGGCTTTCAGGTATATGCAAAGTGGGAAGAGTACGGGGCGCATCATCATCACCTTAAATAACAAGGATATCGTTCCGGTAAGACCTGCTAATGTTTTACCTCAGCTTTCCATAGCCTATATCCAATAGCCACTAACATTTAAGCAGAAATATTTGGTAGATAGAAGCAGCTGGCAATTCGACTCAAATGCGTCGTATCTTATTGCTGGAGGACTCGGTGGCATAGGCCGCGCCACCATCCGATGGATGGCCAGTAGAGGCGCGAAACATTTTATTGTTCCCTCACGCTCGGGTGTTTCCTCACAAGCTGCAGCTAATCTCCTATCAGAGCTTACACAACAAGGCGTCGATATGGTCGTACCTCGCTGCGATGTCTCGTCTGCTGCCGAGGTATCAGCTTTGCTAGAGACGTGTGCCAGCATGCCTCCTATCAAAGGATGCATCAACGCTGCTATGGTCCTCCAGGTATGTTTTGCATGGGAAATCCAGATATTTGTTAGTCACTAGATAATAGCCGACACTCACTAACCATGAAAATCAGGATGCCATCTTCGAAAACATGACACATGCCCAATGGACATTGACCATTCGCTCCAAAATCAACGCAAGCTGGAATCTACACAGCCTACTCCCCCAGAACATGGATTTCTTCATTATGCTTGCGTCTGTCGCGGGCATATATGGCCCCCCTGGACAAAGTAACTACGCTGCAGGGTGCACATTCCAAGACGCCCTCGCACGGGCGCGGTCTGCCGCTGGCTTCCCTGGATCAGTCTCTCTCGACCTCAGCGTGATGCGCACTATCGGTATCGTGGCAGAAAAGGACGAGTACAGCCGGAACAAACAGCATCTCCGCCTCTTACAGCCCGTCGAGGAGGCCGATTACCTCGCTGTGCTTGAGCACTATTGTGATCCAAAATTGCCGCCGCTCAGTGAGACTCACAGCCAGCTCCTTGTTGGTGCTGTCCCGAAACATCCCCATACCCGCGGCGGACCTCTCATGTCAGTGACGGCGCGTCCACTTTTCGCCGGGTTCGCAGTGGCTCGCTCTGGACAAAAGAAGCCTTCCTCCGGGCTGACAGACCAAGAGGATGCGGCGGTGTTGTTTATGCAGGCGACTGGATCAAAGACAGATCGCTCCAACATCGTTCTGACAGCACTTAAAGTGAAGCTGGCGCACGCTCTAGGCGTGCAGACAGAGGATATCGATGCCCGCAAGAGCCTGTCCGACTATGGGGTCGATTCGCTGATGGCAGTAGAGCTACGGAATTGGCTCCGCAGAGATTTCCGTGCATCAGTCACTGTGTTTGAGATAATGGGTGGGGCGAGTATGATGCAGGTAGCAGAGTTGGTAGTAGAGAGGACAGAATAGATAGAACTGGTGTGAATAATAGAGTCGGTCAATCAGTGCTTTACGAAACCCATGTACTATCCTTGCGTATAGAATATATCCATAAAGCACAGAGCATCTACCGAGATTATTTTAACACGTTGCTCAAGGTAGGCTATGGTACTCCGTACTGTAGTCCGGATTCATGGGTTGATAAATATCCTAGTAAGGGTCTCAGTTTACCTTGATGGCTTGACAGGAGAGAGCTTACTGTCTGTGAGAGACACGCCACCGGCCAGCTTGCCAACACGGCGACGCTACCGATGAGGTGATGATCAAACAATTAAAAGACAGAGAGGAGATGAGACCAAGAGGTATTGTGCGAACTTGAATCAAGATTGGCGGTTGAATTGAGACATTTCCCCCGCTACTTTGACTCCTTGACATTCCACCTCCCGCCGAGGAAGCCACAAGGGCGTACCATAAGCCGGCGCATTTCCAGCAGAAGAAGTGGATCGCAGTGCAGATATTCGCCGACAAATAAGGTGAAGTGGTGAACATGTTGGAAGAAGTGCCATGATCACGTCTTGGGAGTATGATGGAATTTTGAATCTCCACAACTTCATGGGGCGAGATATGCACTGAGTTTAATCCACCTAATCGATACCACCTGTTTGACAATGTCACCCACCCTGCGGCCTCAAAGGAGAAAGGAGCAGGATCGGCGCAAGGATCCAGCCAAGTGGATATAAGCTTGGGCGATGAGGTGAGCCTTGAGAACCTAGTGATAAGAGCAGGAGGTCAATGCTCTATTTCGAGCACGTCTTGCTGCAGAACTCAGTAGATTTACCCACTTAGGTAGGCATGAAACGTTGCAAGCCAGGGGGGCCCCATCAGAGAGTCTCATCTCGTCTATGATAGCAAGAGGGTCAGAGCAAAGCTGTTGAGGGATGAAGCGTCCTCAGGCCAAATGATCGCTTAGAGGTATTCAGATGCAAGCGTCCAGCTCTCACGATGGTTGCTTGTTTAATTCTTGCCTTGGGCAAAAAAAGAAAAAGAAGAAAAGCAGAAAAGGACTAATTCAGAGACAGCGCTAGACTTCCTACAGACCACCTTGAGATGAGGCGTTGCGTTGGCCAGGTGAGAATATGCATATAGCCTACCCTATAGACACGATGGAATTAGCAAGTGTCATGAAAGACAAGAATGCGGAACCAATGCAGATATAATGTTCAAGTAGAGTTGTTTTTTCGGTAATTCCATCTGTATTTAATTATATTGCTACAAAAAGTAACAAATACATGACTTCTCGCTCATATATAAATAGAAGTTGTGGTGTTCAGTCCATTTCGCTTGCAGGCATTTGGAGATATGATTGATCACCAAGGTAAACACTCTTAATTACAAGTAAAATGTTAACCAATATTGAGAACCAAAGAAATGAAATATATCATTATCAAAAACATATTTATCATGTTAAGCCAATTTTTTATTCCTAATCCCAATATCACAAAATAATTGAATTGATTGCTTGGATGGGAAGGTGACGCTTGCACGTGACTACGGTAGCTGAGGTTAGTCAAGCAACGCAAGCCCCACGCATGATCAAGAGGACAACACCACATCACGGTATCAACGTCAATATCAACATCCACCATCCATGACCCGAACTGTGACTCTTTGGGCTTTGTCAAATCATGCATCGATCAATGAAAGGCCTCTGGCTCTGCAGGAACCTCAACCGAAGGGGTCGCATCGCGATCAATGCCAACCTGCGCAAATCCATGTCCTTGCGATGACGCTTAGAGATAGCCTCCTGATGCTTAGGCGCGGGGCAACCTCATCCCATCGACATGGACATGACACAGAAGTACAAACAACCTGAGGAATCCCACAATTCCTTACAGAAACCCTTTGCACTGTACAAGCGCCTAGGTTTGCAGCGGCAGTGGCGGGTCGGGCATATCTGGAGTTCGGGTCGAAGTACAGCAATCCGACACCTTACTTGGCGATCCTCCGAAAGTATCGGCCGAACATGAGAGCTATGCATCCCAAACCGTTGGAAAGAAACGAGACATGGTCTTTGTCTGACCCGACTTCTGTAGTTCTATATGGGGCGCGCTATATGTTGCTGCTCAACTACCGAACTCCATATGGTGCTATCCATAGGGTACCGTCTATATACCGAGTTTCATATTCAGCCTTATATGTGCAACAGCCTTCCTTTGATGCTCGAAATTCCAATGGCAACTGCATCGGCTCGTCTTTGATGACGATACCTTTTGGGAGAGCGAGCCGTGGGGTGGATCCCAGGATGATGTTTTCACGGAGAACCCGTTGACCTCGACTACGTACGACACTATATATGGACTTGAAACCTTTCTGCAAGCACTCTCAAGTCTTACGAAAGAAGAGAAAACTATTTATCAGGCTCTCTCTCACTTGAAGACAACTGGAAAGACAATTTGCTAGATACACCAGAGGGTGGCTGTCTTGCCCTATGTGTCTTGGCCTGCACTGACGCTCAAGACTCGGACTGGAGGGAACTATGAGGAACGATACAAGAGTCATATGTCGCCATCAACGGGTTCAGCCGCCTTGAGTGACTGCACTCAAAAAAAGTTTTCGGATAGTCCCGTTTATCTTCACGACTGGCCGTGCCCACCGTTGTTGTTCTGTGCAAGTCGTCAACGGATCACGTTCTCAACAATTGCCCACTTTACGCCCAAGAAAGATCTAGACAGACCGTCGAGGTTACCATGCGCAGGGACTTTGATGCACCGTTAGGTGAGCATTGTGGTGGATAACATGTCGCAACACGCAGCCAGTTGCGTCCCGAAACTCTTGGGACAGTGACTCCCATAGATGCAATCCTGTCTTTTGCTATGCGAACCACAACCGTCGACCGCCATCACCGAAACATGAATGTTTTACCATTACTTTCCTGCATTAGGGTTTAAACTCTCTTTGCCCACGTGCATAACTTAGGCGTTGGAAAGTCCGTCCCACAAGTTTATCGCCTGATCCTGTACGTCAATTCTGACTTAGATGCTGTGTTTGCTCGGCGGGGGCAAAGAAACATTTGTCCATGGGAGCCTAACCGGGAGCACGTACCGGTGATCCGTCATATTTAGAGACAAACACAGCTTCTTCCAATCATCGCAAAGTGCACCCTTTTGGGATCAAACCTCCCATGCGGTAGTTAGGGGAGCCTTCTTATTCCATGCCATGTTTTGTTGCATGGCCGCGCCTCCGAGGCAAACCTCAACTGCATTACCCGATTCTTTCCGAGCATCTGCTATCCCAACATGCCTACATGAAGGTGGTTGCAACTGGGTGTCAACGGCTGCACCGACATAACAACGTTTTTCTGTCTGTGAAGAGAATCAGGGTCGGCTTGTGCGAACTGACCCACATTTTGTCCATACGATGTTACCGACTGCAGGGACCTCGTATTTAAGCTATACAGGATTTGGTTGTGATGCATTAGCGTCACAAGTCTTGGGGTTTCTGAGAGCCCTTCAAGGTGAATGGCTTTACATGCAAGTGTCGTATTTGTCGACATCGCAAATATCCGTTGGGGTGGCAAAAATATTGAAAAGACATACAACAGCCGGTGTTCGCTGGTGGTCACCCACCCAACTACTAATCTGCCGGTCAGGAGGTTATCTATGGGGGAGCGGACGGGACCCCGAGTTCTCTCCTGCCTATGGTCGTATGTGCCTGATGGTGTTGAACGCATGGGTTATGTGAGAGGCATCCAGTCTGCCAGTTTAACCCCAGACATTGGCATACTGCCATCTTGTCCATCTCATACCTTGATTGATCGACAACCTCTTACCCCATCACTCGCATCAAAAGGAAATGAAACTGCGCACGAATGCTGTAATCGTGACGTTGACATGCATCCGAGCAGTTGTGAGCCTTCATTTCCCCTGCATAGCTGGCTCAAGGCCATCGTGATGGGGGGCCCTGCGGTGCTGTCACATTGAGGCATCTTCAGCTGATAGAACAGCGTTAGAATTTCAAAGTGGGTCGTTCCCAGAGACAAAAATCCATAAACGTCAATGCGAAAGAGAGACAATTCTCAGCAGAATACGCATCCTTGTGATCATGTGTTGCGCGCCGGTCCTATTGATCTGTTTCTTGAACCCCCCCCCCCCCCTCCCTTCTCCTCTTACCCCGCTACAGCAAGCTTCAACTGGTGTTATGTGCTGTACCGGCAGCATTCACTTACTCATGACATGCTTCTTCAAATATCGCGAAATCCCGACTATGGTTCTGGCTTGTTAGTTTAGGACATAACTGAACCAGGCTTGAGGACCGTGCCTTGACGGCTTCCCTAGGCTGGAACATCTCATCGGTCGGCTTCTTCAGTTGGGCAGCAATGTCCGGGTATTATCATAATGCCTACCAAAAAAAAACTGTGTTTGAGAATGAGGGCAAACTTGCCACCTTGGTACTACCAATTGCTTGCCTCGTCACCATCACAATGTGACACTCGCACGGATTGGTGGGAAATGCTAGTGAGACCAACTATCATCTTTCGGGAGTTACTGAATTGAAGGCAGCGTCAGCAGCCCAACATCGCCGTCAAGGTGTGAGTATGAGTTTTGCAATCGTTCTGGAATCCTTGAATTGAAAAGGATGGCACGTATTAACGCCATTGCCGACGGAAACTGCGCAGCGATGGCTCTTCACGAGGGTAGATGGCGCATCGGGATGGCAAACTTCTCCCAGGGGTTAGAACGCTGTGGCCGGACACGAAGCCAAATCAGGCAAGATGAAACGCTGCATCAAAGCTGTCGCATTCCACCTGGGACATGCAGTGAAAAGGAGAATGAGAGGAACTACTATGTAGGTACGCGTGAAGCTTGGTAGGCTGTCACCGCGGACAGATGCATAAGGTTGGGCAGAATTGCCAGTTTGTGGGAAGCAGGCCTTGCAGCTTGCTGTGAGGTTGGCAGACCGAAACACGCACTGACTGGCGTGAGGACAGACCAAGACGGCCCATAATACCTTACTCGAGTCTTCGAAATTATGCTCAATTTACATGACGGAGTGATTGCTCAGACCACTACTCCGTATATATCGATATTCTCTCTGCTCTGATCCTCATTCCCGGACTGCTCATTCCCTGGTATGAGAAAAAAGGTAAAACCTTTCATAGCCTCTGGTCTGGACCTGTCCCTTGGTCCATTAAACAATACAACATCGGTGTCATCTAGCCGCCGTGACCAAGTCCATGTTAGTGACTCTTGAACCTAACCCGGGACGGCACGGCAGCCACTTTCCTTGGAGGCTGAGTGCAACGTCGGGTATGCAAAAGACTTGAACTTGCTTGTTCCCCCCCGTATGTACTATCTTGTGTTGATGGGCTGAGACTTTGACTTTGGGGAACCTTGTTGTACAAGCAACCACTTGCGAAGTGGGGGCCATCTCTCGTCGGCATCCGCTCAGGCCTTTGACCCAAATGAGACTCCCCTTTCTTCTTTCGGCCGTGCTAAGGCAAAAACCGCAATCACTAAAGATGCCCATCTCCTGTATATTCCCATAATGAGAGACCCTTAACCTCTAGGTGCCAATCCCCCTGTTTTGACAGCAGGGGAGGAAAATGGCGCTATTGATAATACGATTTCTTTCTGTTGGTTTGGTTGACGCCACTTGTTCCAGTTTGGACATTACCTTTCCTTCTTCTTTTTTTGTTTTATTTTTTTTTATCTTTATGATTCTCCTTTTGATGACGTGGAAGGGTCAGTGGGTCTCATGTCGATCATCATGCTGATTAAACATGTTCTCCTCCCCCAGCCTTTTGCTTAACACCCTGGACAGGAACCACATGTGGGTATGGCGCCAACATCCCCGTATGGTTCGTTTCGGACAGTTCGGTCGGAAAATTATACACTCTGTAGGATGGAGCCCGGAGCCTGGAGTGCATGTGCCAAGGCAGTACACATCCACAAATGGTATTCTCCCCACTCACACTGACTTACAATCGACGTCCATGCCATGGTTGACCAACAACTCAGTCAAAGAGGATGTTGATGAGTTACCTCGGATTCTGACTAGTGTCGGTATAGCCCTTCAACATGTGCCTCTTGGTCTCATGTTAGTCCTCATCTAGTGTCCATTAGGCTACTCATCACCTTACTGCACCGAGTTAGGCAGACTCCATTGTCAACTAAAAATGTTCCAAAACCAATGGCATGGTTAGATTAGAAACGCATCACGGGGCGCTTCTCTGCATTGTTGGATCAACTGCCGAGGGAAACCCTAACCCTACCAAGTAGCTTGAGAGAAGGGGACGGCTGCTCCGGCCGGCATTCCTTTGCACTACAGAGTACCCCGTACATGCCATTGAAAGGCTTTGGCCTCTTGGCAATAAAAGGTATGGAATGGGAGAGACACCTTTAGCAGCGTGGGGACAGCACTGTCAACATGCCAATCTCACCTATACATCGGGGGTCTCAGATTTGACATTCTTCGCCATCTTCTGCATTGATTCGAAATCACTCACTCACTCACCCCCCGATTGCTGGTTGGGAAAGCCCGCACGGAGACCCGGCGGTGAGAATTTGGATAGATGTCCGGAGCGCACGAGCTCTCACACGGAGTTTGCTTGCCATTTAACTCTTATATCGTATGGGTGTGACGGGCTAGGTCTTGCTTGATGCGGGCTAGTTGTGTATGCGTGTGTTACACATCTCTCCGTTCACAAAGTCTTAGACAAGACGAGTTGCATTCTCATGCAAGTTGCGGTCAGGTAAAACAACGTGGTGGTGTATGCCTGGCGACAATGGAAATTTATTGTCCGTGCAAAGCATTCGTATATGTATGCAGTTTGGGTACTTCTTCTCGGTTTTTATGTACTGCAAAAGGTGACTCTCATCCTCACGACATATATCCAGTAGAGAGAGAGAACGACTTAATACACACTCCTTGATATTGATAACCAGAACAGGCTCTTTTGAATCTTTTGAAAAGCCTTCACACCTATTAATTACTCAAACCTTTTAATACATTTCAAACAAACGGAACGAAAACATGATGCCTCAGGAGAATCAGCTGTCCCAAACCGGACAGGCTGACGCCAGCAACCAGGACCTCGACCAGATTTGGTCCTGGAATAAGACAGTTCCACGAACGGTGGAAGCTTGTGTGCACGAAATAATCTCCAAGAAAGCTCAGGAGAACCCAGAAGCACCCGCGGTTTGTGCATGGGATGGCGACCTCACATATGGACAACTTGACGACTTATCGACGGCACTGGCATGCCATCTGGCAGAAAAGGGCGTGGCGCCCGGCAGCATCATACCGTTATGTTTCGAAAAATCCAGATGGATGCCAGTGGCCGCCCTAGCCGTCATGAAGACGGGCGCAGCTTCAGTCGCCTTAGAAATCACACAACCAGAGGAGCGACTGCAATCGATCATCTCACAAGTAAACCCGCCGCTGATCCTCTCATCAGCGGCGCAGGAGGGACTTGCTCGACGACTATCAGACCGCGATGTCGATGTCGTTGTCGTCAGTGAAACAAGCCCTTCGTCAGATCTCACCCAAACAAGAGAACTTCCGACAGTTAAGCCCTCGGATTTGCTCTACGTCGTCTTTACGTCGGGCAGTACCGGAACCCCAAAGGGAGTCCTCATCGCGCACACCCATTTTAGCAGCGCAATTGTTCACCAAAAAGAATTCCTTGAACTTACTCCCAGCTCTAGGGTCTTTGATTTCTCATCATATGCCTTTGACGTGTCATGGCTCAACTTACTACAGACGCTTGCGGCCGGAGGTTGCATGTGCACGCCGTCTGCAGAGGAACGCCAAAATGACATTGTCGGCTGCCTCGAGAGATACCAAATTACATTTGCATTCATCACACCCTCACTAGCCCGCATGATTGGGCCCGAAGCACTCTCACGATTAACTACCCTGCAGCTGGGTGGTGAGGCCGTATTGCCGGACGATGCGTCTCAAATCAGCGAGAATGTTCACGTTCAGGTCATTTATGGACCTTCAGAGTGTACGCCATACAGCACCATCGGAGACTTCCATGCCGCCAACGTTTCCATCGGCAAGGGAATTGGAGTTTGTACGTGGATAGTTGATGCTGACAACCCGAACGTTCTAGCACCGCTGGGGGGTGCCGGCGAGCTGTGGATTGAGGGGCCTCTCGTCGGTTATGGTTACTACAATAACCCCGAGAAAACTGCTGCCTCATTCGTAAACGATCCCGCATGGCTACTAAAAGGTTCTCCGGAGTATCCCGGACGACAGGGGCGAATGTACCGCACCGGAGACTTGGTTCGATACCACGACGACGGATCCATCATCTTTGTCGGGCGCATAGACAACCAAGTCAAGATTCGCGGCCAGCGTGTAGAGCTGGGCGATGTAGAACACCATGTACGTCGCGCTCTCGGACCCGCTTCGAATATCCAGCACATCACCGCCGAGGTGATCCGGCCACCAGAGCTAAACAGTGGCATCCTGGTCGTCTTCTTCACATTTGAAGGGGCCAAGAATATGTCGGAGGAAGAGCACAACAGTGCGGTGAAGGAGGCGGCGGTCGGCTTGAACGAGATTCTGGAACAATCTCTGCCGGTCTACATGGTACCTTCGACCTATCTCCCCATTCAGAGGCTCCCGATGACCGCCACCGGCAAGACTGATCGACAGAGCCTTCGCAAGACCGGACCGGCCCTGTGGTTGGAGCACCGCGGAACCAGTGATGCGATAGACGACGAGGAGTTTAAGGAGCCTACGACCGAGACTGAGAAGCTTCTTCAGGAGGTTTGGATGTCGGTGTTGAGACTCTCAGTCGGAGAAGTCTCGGTCGAGAAGGACTTCATGCGGCTGGGAGGCGAGTCTATCACAGCTATGCAAGTGGTTGGCCAATGTAGACAGCGCGGCATCACCATCACTGTGACTGACATTCTTCGGGCCAAGACTATCCGCAAGCTTGCTAGCTGCTGCCAGACAGTGTCGGAGACAAATCCTGCAGAGCAGAAGGGCGAAGACGAAGGCGAGCGACAGCGACAGCGAGGACTACTGAGTGAGCGACTGGGACTTGAGCCAGAGGGTGTTGCTGATGTATTATCCTGCACACCGGTGCAGGAGGGTATGCTGCTCAGTATCCAGAACGAAGTAGCTTCTTACGACATGTACTGGGTTTGGCAGCTTGTGACCGCTGGTGACAGCCCGCTTTCTGCTGAACGCCTTGAAGCAGCTTGGAAGGCTGTTGCTAGCCGCCACACGATCCTCTCCACTGTGTTCAGCACACATCCCGAACACAGCGAATTCGTACAGGTCGTCCTCACGAAGCCGGAGATTCGAGTCTCTTCCCTAACCTCGCAGAACCCCATCGAGGCCCTTTCTGCTCTGAAGTGTCCCGAATTTGCAGCCCAAGAGCCTCGCCATTACTTGACGATTTGCCAATCGGAATCTGGTGAGATTGGCTGCAGACTCGATATTAACCACACTCTCCTCGATGGCATGTCTCTTGATGTGTTGTTGCATGATCTCACCAGAGAGTACAGCGGACAGGATGCATTGGAGGCACCGGCCTTTGGTGAAATGGTTCGTTTTATTAATGGTCGACCCGAGGAGCAGAACTTGGCCGCCTGGACCTCGCTCCTCTCTGGCGTTGAGCCTTGCCAATTTCCGCTCTCCGGAGCAGCTTCGACAGTGCAGGATATTCGTGGCCGCATCACGCTTCCCGAAGCGGCGACGGCAACCATTGCCGGATTTTGCAAGGACATGAGAATCACACGTTCGGTATTCCTCCAAATCGCTTGGAGCATGGTCCTCGCGCACTTCACCGGACAGAACGACATCGTCTTTGGCTATGCTTCTTCCGGCAGAGATGCTCCGATTGATGGAATCGAGCGAATGATGGGACCTTTGGCCAACTTGCTTATTGCCCGAATCGACCTGCGTGCTTCGCTGCGAGAAGTCCTCGAGAAGACAGCCGACAACGCCATCGAGCACCTCGGGCTCCAGCACGTTTCCCTGGGCAAGATCCAGCGCGCCATTGGCCTGTCTGGCAAGCAACTGTTCAACACTGCGCTCACATTTAGGGAACTAGGAGAAATGGACAAGGCCACCGAGTCGAGCATCTCATTCGTCGAGAAGGATGTAGAGGATGCCAACGAATTTGATCTGAGCTTGGATACCTTCCTGAACGGCGATGTGACTGAGGTCTCTGTCTTTTTCCGAGTCAACAGGCTGAGCCAGCAGGTTGTTCAGGAAATCAGCTCTTCTCTTGTTTCTGCGATTGAATATCTTACTTCCGAGACTTCCATGGAGAAGTCCCTTTCCGGAGCATTGTTCCAGCATCTTGTTGGAGCCGACCAGGCTGCTGCCTCCGCCTTTTGGGAGGCGCAATTTGCCGGCCAACAGGGTATTCACTTTACGCTTCCCAAAACTGAGGCTTATCGTCCCGAAGTCAACAAATCAGTCGACTTGGAAGTTTCCGGAATTGACTGGAGCGCCCAGGGCTTCGATGCGACCACCATTATTCGGGCTGCATGGGCGGCAGTCCTTGCACGAAGAACCGGAGCTGAAGAGGCGCTCTTTGGAGAAGCCGTCAGTGGCCATGTTGTACCAATCAGGGTGCAGCTGGACTGGAATTCCAGCATCAATCAACTCCTGAGGGCTGTGCAGGGTCAAGCTTTGGATATGACACCCTTCAAAGCTACCGGCCTGCAATGGATTCGTCGTCTCAGCGAAGAGGCCGCCCTGGCTTGTGACTTCCAGGTGCTTTTGGCTATTGACAATACTTTTGATAACCGGTCTTATGGCTCGTACGCCGTTGTAGTTGAAGCGAGCGTCAAGGAGAACGGTGTTGCCTTGACTGTTGGTTTCGACTCCAGCCTCATTGAAGAATCTCAAGTTGCTCGTCTCGCTAATCAACTTGACTCCGTCCTTCATCAATTCTCTCAGGTAAAGATTAGCCAGGCATCCGCCGTTGGACAGCGTGATCTCGACGACATTTGGAGCTGGAACGCAGAGGTGCCCGAGTCAGTTCAGAGCTGTATCCATGATCTCATTGTACAGCGAGTTCAGGAGCAACCTGATGCACCGGCCGTCTCCGCCTGGGATGGCGATTTGACCTATGCTGAACTGGATAATCTCTCCAGCAAGTTGGCACACCAGCTTGTCGCAAGGGGCATCGCACCCGGAGGCATTGCGCTTTTGTGCTTCGAAAAGTCGATGTGGATGCCTGTGGCAGCTGTGGCGGCCATGAAGGCTGGTCTAGGTTCCTCTGCGGTCGATACCACACAACCTGAGGAGCGACTTCGTGGCATCGCATCGCAGCTCCAACCCGTCGTCGTCCTCACGTCTGCTGCTAGCCAGGCTCTTGCTAACGGGCTCGCCACATCTTGTGATGTTGTCCTCGTTGGCCATGACCAGCTCTCCAGCTCATCCGACATTGAGACTGCTCTACCTACAGTCAGCCCCTCTGACCTACTCTACATTGTCTTCACATCTGGTAGTACAGGTCAACCCAAGGGAGTGTTGATTACACATGCGAACTTTAGTAGCGCGGTTGAATACCAGCAAGAAGCTCTTGGCCTGCAGCGAGACTCCCGAGTTTTCGACTTTGCTTCCTATGCCTTTGATGCTGCTTGGCTGAACTTGCTCAACGCCTTTACTGTTGGAGGCTGCTTGTGTATCCCCTCTGCCGATGAGAGACAAAATGACCTATCTGGCAGTATTGTCAAGTATAACGCAACATGGGTCCAACTCACACCATCAATCGCCCGATCTGTGGAGCCTGAGGCACTAGCCCATCTGTCTACCCTTCTCCTTGGAGGTGAAGCATCTCTCCCCTCTGATGCTCTCCTTCTCGGCGACAAGGGACAGGTCAAGAATCCTTACGGTCCTGCCGAGTGTACACCCATTAGCACAGTATCCAACCTCACTGCCAACGTTACGATCGGCAGAGGTACTGGTACTTGCACTTGGGTCGTCGATGCTGATAACCAAGATCTGCTTGTACCAATTGGGTCAGTTGGTGAGCTCTGGGTTGAAGGACCCGTTGTTGGAAAGGGCTATTTGAACAGCCCCGAAAAGACTGCTGAGGCTTTCGTGACCGATCCTGCTTGGTTGCTTCGCGGCACATCCAAGAGACCTGGTCGTCACGGCACTCTCTATCGAACAGGTGACTTGGTCCGTTACAACGAAGATGGAACCCTCGTCTTCTTTGGTCGTAAGGATAATCAAGTCAAGATCCGAGGTCAGCGTGTGGAGCTTGGAGAAGTTGAGCACCACGTCCTCCAAGCCTTGGACACTTCCATTGCTGGAACTGCCAAGGTTGTCGCTGAGGTTATCCGACCACAAGATTCTGGCCGTGCTGTCCTCGTCGCCTTTGTGTGCCTGGATGGTGCGAGCAGCATGTCGGAAAAAGAACACGATGCTGCAGTTCGACAAGCTACTTCTGGATTGATTGATAGCCTGTCACAAGTCTTGCCTGTGTACATGGTTCCGACCGCATACATTCCTCTCCAGGCATTGCCAATGACCCCGACCGGTAAGACTGATCGTCGCCGCTTGCGAACCATCGGTGTCTCTCTGTGGAACAAGCATGGCGCAACCTCTGAGGAAGAGGAAGAGTTGCTTGCTCCCTCCACTGAGATGGAGACCCTCTTACAGGAGGTCTGGATGGCGGTGCTCAAACTCGACGCTGCCGAAGTCCCTGTCAACAAGTCCTTCACCAGACTCGGCGGTGACTCCATCACTGCCATGCAAGTCGTTTCCCGATGCCGTGCCCGAAACGTCATCACCAAGGTTGCGCACGTTCTGAAGGCAAACTCAATCATTAGCCTCGCATCTCAATGCCAAGTTAAGGAGAGCCAAACGGACAGTGCACCCGCGGAGAATGCCACCCCCAAGAAGCAGTTCTGCTTGTCGCTGGAGCAGCTACCCGGTTTGGGTTTCAAGCCAGAAGAGGTCTCAGAGGTATACCCTTGCTCATCGTTGCAAGAGGGTATCTTGATTAGCACCACAAAGGGAGTGGCTACCTACTCTAGTGCACTCGTCTGGCAGATTACCTCTACCGCTAGCATTTCTCCTTCAAGACTTGAGGCTGCTTGGAAGACTGTGGCTAAGCGTCACACTATCCTGTCTACCGCCTTTACTCTCCACCCCAACGGCGAAGGCTTTGTTCAAATTGTGCTCTCAAACGCTGAACCGCGCGTGATTCACATCACAGCAGACTCCGAAAGCGCCACTGAAGCCCTCTCTCTCCTTACTGCGCCAGAGTTTGCTGTTAATGAGCCTCAGCATGCCCTTACCATCTGTGTCTCTGCTACTGGCGAAGTTGCCTGCCGCTTGGATGCTCACCATTCCCTTATCGATGCCGTCTCTTTGTCAGTCCTTCAGCAAGAGATTGCTGCTGCCTATGATGACGTTACTCTTCCAGTGGCTTCCAGCTTCAGCGACTTTATCCAGCACATCACCACTGATACCTCCAAGACCGAGACTTTGAAGTCTTGGACGAACTTTCTCGACGGTGTTGAGCCCACAGTCTTTTCCTCCAAGCAAGCATCTGCCGCTTCCGAATCTGAGGACCTCCGGGGGCGTATCACTCTCCCTCCGAGGCCGGCCTCAGAGATTACGGACTTCTGCAAACGCTTGGGCGTTACGCGTTCGGTCTTCCTTCAAGTCTCTTGGGCGATCACTCTATCCCAATTCATGGGCACCCAAGAAGTTTCCTTTGGATACATCGCTTCTGGACGAGACACCCCGATTGATGGTATTGAATCTATGGTCGGGCCATTGGCCAACCTACTCCTTAACCGCATTAGCCTCCAATCTTCATTGAGCGATGTGCTGCAAACTACTTCTGACAATTTAATCCAGCACCTTTCCATGCAGCACGTATCTCTTGCTGAGATTCAGCATGAACTGGGACATGCTAGTCAGCAGCTGTTCAACACTGCCATCTCCGTTGTTGAGTCCGATCGTACTGAGACTACCAATGAGCGATCCATTACTTTGAAGATTCATGACTTCAAGGACTCGAACGAGTTTGACATGATGCTCAAGACCAACATTGAAGGTGCTGACTTGGAAGTGAACCTCGAGTTCAGGGAGCTACAGGTCTCCAAGCAAGCTGCAAAGGAGGTTTCTGAAATTTTCACCAAGGCGATTGACTTCCTCTTGGTATCCGAGTCCCAGAACGATGGCCTCTACAACTCCTTCTTCCAGCACTTGGTCGGCGCTGACGAGGCTTCGGCAAAGAGCTTCTGGGCTTCTCAATTGACAGGCTTGGAAGGAACTGTCTTCCCATCTTTGAAGAAGTCTACTGCTTCTCCCGTTGTTGACAGCGAAATCAGTCACAAGGCCACTGGAATCACATGGAGCAGCACCTTTACACCTACCACCATTATTCACGCCACTTCCTCTATTATCGCGGCCAAGTACACAAACTCAACCGAAGCCATCTTCGGTGCCGCAACTAAATCTACCGATAAGGTGCCAGTTAGAGTCTTGGTCAACTGGGAGCAGAGTGTTGAGCACCTCCTGCAGTCCGTTAATGACCAGGCTCTAGCCATGGCTCCCTTTGAGCGAACCACTCTACAGCGAATCCAGCGCATGATCCCTGAAGCAGCTCTTGCCTGCGGGTTCCAAACACTCCTCGTCACTTATGAATCTGCCGGGTCATTTAGAGACGAGGAAATTTTGGGAGCACATGCTCTTGTAATTCACTCCCGCATCACAGACAACGAGGCTGAGCTTCTTTTCAAGTTCGACTCTCGCATCGTACAGGAAGCACAAGTCAAGCGTATTGCTTCATTGTTTGAGCACGTCCTTCTTGCTTTGGCTGATGTTTCCAATGCTGATCAGAAGCTTGAAGTCATTGCAAGCATTAGTCCCAAGGATTTGACTGATGTCTGGAGCTGGAATTCTGGCCTTCCCGAACCCGTTGAGCAGTTAGTTCACGATATCTTCGCACAACAGGTCCAAGAGCACCCCGAGTCACTGGCTATTGATGCCTGGGATGGTCAGCTTACCTACGCCCAGCTTGATGAATTGTCCACAAAGTTGGCTCATCAGCTTGTGGCCTCTGGCGTTGCCGGTAGTATTGTGCCCTTAATCTTTGAGAAATCAAAGTGGATGTCAGTCGCTGCTATGGCTGTCATGAAGGCTGGCGGAGCTTCCGTCAGTATTGATGTCAAGCTACCCGAAGAACGTATGCGATCGGTTATTGGCCAGGTTACTCCCAAGGTCATTCTGTCTTCAACAACAAAGGAGGGGCTTGCTAATCGCCTTGGTGAATCGAATGTTCGAGTCATCAATGAGGCTCACATGAACTCTCTGCCTGAGATTGACAGTGCCAGCCAACTTCCTGTTGTTGATCCATCTGCTTTGCTGTACCTCGTCTTCACGAGTGGAAGCACCGGTACCCCCAAGGGTGTGATGATCACCCATGCCAACTTCAGCGCTGCTGTCAAGTACCAGCAAGAGGGTATGAGATTCAACAACAAGGAGAGAGTCTTTGACTTTGTTTCATACGCTTTTGACGTCAGTTGGTCCAACCTGCTGCAGACCCTTACTGCTGGTGCCTGTCTATGCGTGCCTTCAGAAGAGGAACGATCGGATAACCTGTCTGGCAGCCTCGAAACTTATGGCGTTACACTGCTCCACATTACCCCCTCAATGGCCCGTATCATCAAGCCCGAAGCCCTAGCCAGATTGTCTACTTTGATGCTTATTGGCGAGGCCAGTCTTCCCAGTGATGCATTCTTGGCCGGCGACAAGGCAGTTGTGTTGGACACCTACGGTCCTGCAGAATGCACACCGGTCGCCACTATTGCGGACATGAGTGAAGAGGGCACAGGTATTGGCCTTGGCTTTGGTCTCTGCACCTGGGTTGTTGATCCTAATACTTTGATGCTTGCGCCGATCGGCACAATCGGTGAGCTCTGGCTCGAAGGCCCTCCCGTTGGTGCAGGTTATCTGAACAACAAGGAGAAGACCGATGCAGCTTTTGTTGAGAGCCCTGAATGGCTGGTGAACGGTACTCCAGACCACGCAGGCAGACAAGGCCGTATGTATCGCACTGGTGATTTGGTGCGCTATAACGAAGACGGCACTCTTATCTTCGTTGGCCGCAAGGATACTCAGGTCAAGATCCGAGGACAACGTCTTGAGCTCGGCGAGGTTGAACACCATGTCGGAAAGGCACTTGATGTGATTGTTTCTAATGCTCAGATCGTTGGTGAAGCTGTCAAGCCTCAAGATGCTGCCAATGCAACCCTCGTTGTCTTTGTCTCTCTTGAGGGTTCTGCTAATATGACTGAGGACGAGCACAAGGAAGCTGTCCAAGCCGCTACCAAGGATCTGAATGGTGAATTGGCACAGATCCTGCCGTCTTATATGCTGCCTTATGCGTATATCCCGGTGCAGAATATGCCATTGACTGCCTCCGGAAAGACTGATCGTCTCACGCTTCGCAGTATCGGAGCTTCATTCACCATGGCAGAGCTAGCAGAGTCCAGCGGAGAGATTGAGGATGCCGCGCGACGAGCCCCAGAAACCGAATCGGAACGTCTCATCCAGGGTCTTTGGGCAGAGGTTTTGCGTATTCCTGCAGATACCATCAGTGCCGAGGACAACTTCTTCCGCATTGGTGGTGACTCTATTGGCGCAATGCGACTTGCCAGCAAGGCTCGTGACAATAACCTCAACATTAGCGTGCGGAACATTTTCCAGAATCCTATTTTGCAGAACCTTGCTGCTTTGGAAGCCTCTTCCGCTCCCGTTGCCGAGCAGACCGAAATTGCTCCATTCTCCATGCTAAACTCCGAGGTTGACCTTGATGCGGCTCGAAGCAAGATTGCGCTTGTCTGCGAGGTGGAAGAATCGCAGATTGTTGATGTCCTGCCATGCACTCCTCTGCAGGAAGGTTTACTCGCCCTCTCTGCTAAGCAGTCCGGCGAATATACCGGACGATTCATATTCAAGGCGCAAAAGGATGCCGACTTCAACAAGCTACGATCTTCTTGGGATCTCGTTGTGTCTGCTAACCCTATTTTGAGAACTCGCATTGTCAACATTCCCGCCCAGGGGCTTGCTCAAGTCATTCTTGATGAGCCTGCCCAATGGACCGAGGACATTGATATGTCTACCCTCTTGGAGCGTGATCCCAACCCTGCTGGTCTCGGCACTCGACTTGCAACCTACTTCTTGACCAATGCAGATGAACAGGGTGATCGATTCTTCGTGTGGGAAATGCATCACGCTGCTTACGACGCCTGGTCCATTCCTCTTCTCCTCGAACAAGTAGAAGAGCATTATTTCGAGCAGACTGTCGAGCCTGTCGAGTCTATGAAGCCATTCATCAAGTACATCACCGACCGCGACGACACCGAAACATCTTCCTTCTGGAATGCTCAGTTCCCCAGCATGGAGGGAGCCCATTTCCCAACTCCCAAGACTGGAACCACATACCCTACCGTAGACGATGAAGTTAATTTCACCGTTCAAAGCCTTGATTGGCGTCAGGGAGAATACACCGCAGCGACTCTTGTTCGGGCTGCCTGGTCCCTCGTGGCAGCGCGACATGCAGGCTCAAGTGAGGCGCTATTTGGTGTGACAGTTTCAGGCCGTCAAATTCCAGTCAATGGAATTGAGAGAATGGCCGGCCCTGCCATCGCCACCTTACCCATCAGAATCCCCCTGAATTGGGACAGCAGCATCAACCAGCTCTTGGAGTCTGTTCAGCGCCAGACTGTTGATATGATGCCATTTGAACAAACTGGTCTCCAGCAGATTCGCCGCATCAGCCAAGAAGCTGCCTGGGCGTGTGACTTCCAAACTCTCCTATCCATTGAACTTGCGGACAAGGACACCGACGCAAGACCTAGACTTCTTTCAGATGCCACATCCTCGGGTACACAGGACTGGAAGGGTTTCGGCTCCTACCCGCTGTTTGTCCTCTGCACTGTTGAAGCTGACAGCATCCACCTGCGAATTGGTTTCGACTCTAGCTTCGTTGGAAAGTCGCAGGTTACTCGACTTGCCAACCATCTGGACCGTGTTCTTCATCAGCTCTGTGATACCAAGCAAGCCTCAGAGAAGCTTTTGACTCTTGCAAGCATGGCACCAACTGATCTCGACCAAGTCTGGGCATGGAACGAAACCGTCCCAACAGCCGTTGAAGCTTGCATCCATAACATTATTGCCCAGCGAGCCCAGGAACACCCAGAGGCAGAGGCTATCTCTGCTTGGGATGGTAGCTTGACATACCAACAGCTCGATGAGCTCTCTACCGTCCTGGCACACCAGCTTGTTGAAAGTGGTGTTTCCCCAGGTGTCATTGTTCCCTTGCTTTTCGAGAAATCAATGTGGATGGCAGTCTCCGCCTTAGCCGTTATGAAGGCTGGCGCTGCTTCCGTTGCCATGGATGACGCACAGCCGGAGCAGCGACTCCAGTCGATTGTGCAACAAGTCTCACCAATTGTAATCTTGGCCTCCGTTAAGAACGAAGGTCTGGCACAACAGCTTGGCGATTACGCCATCAAGATCGTTGGTCAGTCACAACTTGATGAGGCCAAGGCCCAACAACCCGCCAGCGAGTTGCCAGTCGTCAGTCCTACCAACATCCTTTACATCAATTTCACCTCTGGTAGTACCGGTACCCCCAAGGGCGTTTTGATCTCGCATCAAAATTTCAGCAGCTCTGTTGTCTATCAACAAGAGACCTACGGGGTTACCCGCGACTCTCGTGTCTTTGACTTCTCATCCTATGCCTTTGATGCCTCTTGGCTCAATCTGCTGCACGCCCTCACCGCTGGTGGTTGCTTGTGCATTCCATCTGCATTGGAACGTCAAAACGATCTCGCAGGCTGTTTCACCAAGTACAATGTCACATTCGTTCTGCTTACGCCCTCAGTTGCTCGTCTGCTCAAGCCCAGCGACCTTGCAGGTGTTTCCACCCTGGTTCTTGGTGGCGAGGCTTCTTTGCCTGGCGACGCCTCTTTAGCTGAGACCGCACAAGTCAAGAATGCTTACGGTCCAGCCGAATGTACTCCTATGACCGCTATTGGCACTCTCCACGCCGGCTCTGAGGAAGTCGACATTGGTCGCGGTCTGGGTTCTTGCACTTGGGTGGTTGACCCTCACAACAACACTCTAGTTCCCATTGGCACTATCGGTGAACTGTGGGTTGAAGGTCCCATCGTTGGACAGGGTTACCTCAACGAGCCAGAAAAGACGGCCGCCGCTTTCATCAATGACCCTGAGTGGCTACTGCGAGGTTCTTCCACTCAGCCCGGACGTAGTGGCCGTCTTTACCGCACTGGTGATCTGGTTCGCTACAACAAGGAAGGAAAGCTTGTGTATGCCGGTCGTAAGGATACCCAAGTCAAGATCCGAGGACAACGTGTGGAGCTTGACGAGGTCGAGGTTCATGTCAAGAAGCTTCTCCAAGAATCCGTCGCCAAGGGAACCGTCCGCGTCGTCGTAGACGCTATCCGCCCCAAGGATACCGCTAATGCTATTCTCGTTGCCTTTGTCTCCATGGAAGCTGCGGAAAGCTCATACACCGAAGAGGAGCATAGCCAAGCTATTAGCAAGGCAACCAAGGGATTGGCTGAGCGCTTGGAGCAACTGTTGCCCGTCTACATGGTTCCTTTCGCATTCATCCCCATCGCCGCCATCCCTATGACTGCCACTGGCAAGACCGATCGTCGCCGCCTCCAAGCCATCGGCGCGTCTTTCACTGCTACTGATCTCGCAGAGTTCAGTCAGTTGAACAGCGGCGATAGACGTTGCCCAGAGACGGAGGCTGAGAAGTTCATGCAGTTACTCTGGGCCGATATCCTGCACATAGCTGTCGATAGCATCAGCGCTGACGATCACTTCTTCCGCCTGGGTGGTGATTCCATTACCGCGATGAGACTTGTCAGCAAGGCACGCGACACTGGCGTCAACGTTACCGTCCAGGAGATCTTCAAGACCCCTATCTTGAGCCGCCTCGCTGCTTCATTGAACATCGTTTCCGATGGCGTTTCTATCGAATCGATTGAGATTCTTCCCTTCTCGCTATTGAAGTCTGAAATCAATGTTGAAGAGGCTCGTGCTCAAGCCGCTGAAGTGTGCGGCGTTGATGCGTCACAGATCGTAGACTTGCTACCCTGCACGCCTCTTCAAGAGGGTTTGCTCGCCATTTCTATCCAGAAATCTGGTGAATACATGGGCAGATTTATCCTTCAAATTAGCAAGGATATTGACATCAACAAGCTGCGCGATGCTTGGGGCCAGGTCACAGCCTCCAATGCCATTCTGCGTACAAGAATTGTTAATGTCCCTCAACAGGGATTGGTCCAAGTTGTGCTTGACGAGAAAGCGCAGTGGTGTGAAAGCGTCGATTTTGAGGCGCTTCAGGATCGTAAACCATACCCTGCTAACCTCGGAACGCCTCTGGCCAATTTCCTCATTACCAACTCTAATGAAAGTGGCGACCGCTACTTCATGATGGAAATCCACCATGCTCTTTATGATGCATGGACCCTTCCCCTGCTGCTTGAGCAGATGGAAAAGGCCTACTATGGAGAGGTCGCCGAGTCCCTGAACACTATGTCAGCCTTCATCAAGAACATTACTGAGCGCAAGGAAGTCGAGACAACTGCATTCTGGAAGAGCCAATTCCCTAGCATTGAGGGGTCTCACTTCCCTGCTTCCAAGACCACTGCCACATCTTATTATCCCCAAGTGGACAACGAAGTCAAGGTGAATGTGGACAGTTTGAACTGGGGCCAGGGTGAATTCACGGCTTCAACCATCGTCCGGGCTGCCTGGTCAGTTGTCGTTGCTCAGAGCACTGGTTCCAACGAGGCCTTGTTCGGCGCAACCGTCTCGGGCCGCCAAGCTGCTGTTAGTGGAATCGAACGCATGGCTGGACCTTCCATTGCTACTCTACCTATGAGGGTTCCATTGACCTGGGAAACCAGTGCAAATGAGCTGCTACAAGCCGTACAGCAACAGGCCATGGAAATGATCCCCTTCGAACAGACTGGTCTTCAGCAGATCCGTCGCATTAGCGATGAGGCTGCATGGGGATGTGACTTCCAGACACTGGTTGTTATCCAGCCTGCCGAGAAGGTTAGTGGTCTTTCTAATAGATTGTTTGTTGAGACTGAAGCCACGGGCGATGAGGACGCCACAGAGAAGTGGAAGGGTTTCGGAACCTATCCCCTCATTCTTCTTTGCCAAATCCACGCTGATGGAGCTCGCATCAATCTCGGTTTTGACTCCAAGATTGTCGATGCAGCTCAAGTTCAGCGTCTTGCTTACCAACTGGAGCATATGCTTCGTCAACTGTCCGACGTTGAACAGGTGGAAGCCACCCTCCGCACAGTCGCCAGTGTCGGTAAGCATGACCTCAACACCATCTGGTCTTGGAATACCAGCGTCCCCGAGCCGCTCGAGAAGACCGTTCTTGATCTCATCAACGTCAACATCCAGGCTCAGCCTGATGCAGAGGCCATCTGCGCTTGGGATGGCCAATTAACCTACAGACAGCTTGATGAGCTCTCAACATCTCTTGCCTACCAGCTTGCCGACAAGGTCCAGTCCGGATCCATTGTACCTCTCTACTTTGAAAAGTCAATGTGGATGACCGTTGCCGCACTTGCTGTCATGAAGGCTGGTGGAGCTTCATTGGCTCTTGATATGAAGCAACCAGAAGAGCGATTGCAGACAATCACTACCCAAGTCAAGCCTCAAATTGTTCTTTCCTCTGTTCTTAATGAGGCTGCAGCCCAGCGACTTGCTGATTGCGCCGTTATCGTGGTCAGCGAGTCTCACATTCAATCGTCCAAGGTCCAGTCTCAAGAATTGCCACTTGTGAAGCCATCTGATCTCATCTATTCAGTCTTTACCTCGGGTAGTACCGGAACTCCCAAGGGTGTGTTGATCAACCACCAGAACTTCAGCAGCGCTGTTCTGCACCAACAGAAGATCTTTGGCTTCGCTGCTGATTCTCGAGTGTTCGATTTCTCATCGTATGCTTTCGACGCAGCTTGGTTCAACCTTTTCAATGCCCTTACCGTTGGTGGCTGTCTTTGCATCCCCTCCGACCTGGAGCGTGAGAACAACCCTGCAGAGTCTCTGGCCAAGTATAACGTGACTTATGCAGTATTTACGCCTTCTCTTGCTCGAGCTATTGGACCCGATACCCTTTCCAAGTTGACCACTCTGTGTCTTGTTGGTGAGGCATCCTTGATGAGCGACAGGGCTCTTGGTGGAGGAAAGGCTATTGTCAAGAACGCCTACGGCCCAGCTGAATGTACTCCTGGTGCCGCCATTGGTGGCTTCGAAGGCGATAATGTTTCGATCGGCAGCGGTGCTGGTGCTTGTACATGGGTTGTGGATGCCGAAGACCCTAACAAGCTCGTCCCTGTTGGTTCAGTCGGCGAGCTCTGGCTTGAAGGTCCTATTGTCGGACAGGGCTATCTCAATGATCCCGAGAAGACTGCCGCCTCCTTTGTCCAAGATCCCGAATGGCTCCTTCGTGGGGGCGCAGGTCAGCCTGGACGCAACGGCCGTCTTTACAGAACCGGTGATTTGGTCAAGTATAACGAAGACGGATCACTCGTTTATGTCGGCCGTACGGGCACCCAGGTCAAGATTCGTGGACAGCGTGTTGAACTTGGCGAAGTTGAACACCACGTTCTCGAGGCGCTCAATATTGCAAAGGACAACAGGGGTAACTTGCAAGTTATTGCTGAGACCCTGCGCGCCAAAGACTCGGGAAGCCTAATTCTTGCTGCTTTCATCTCTCTGCATGCCGCTGCGGACATGAGCGAAGATGACCATAAGAACGCTGTCCGTGCTGCTACTACTGGGGTCACAGACCGCTTAGCAAAGGCTCTCCCCTCATATATGGTTCCAAGCGCATTCATCCCCATGCAAAATATTCCCTTGACTGCGACTGGTAAAACAGACCGACGAAGACTCCAGACCATTGGCCTTGATCTGTGGCTGCAATTCCGCAACACATCCGATGAAAACGAGACTGATGATGTTGCAGCTCCTGCTAATGAGGTTGAGAGAGTTCTTCAAGAGGTCTGGATGTCAGTTCTCAACTTGACCGCGGCTGAGACTTCCGTTTTGAAACCCTTTACCAGACTTGGTGGTGATTCTATCACTGCTATGCAAGTTGTTTCCCAGTGTCGTACTCACCACATCAGCCTCACAGTCGGTGACGTCCTCCAATCCAAGACAATCCGAAAGCTTGCTGCTATTTGTGAAATCAGCGCAGCAGATGACGAACTGGCTGCTCAGAATTGGGTTGATGAAGATGCTGATGTTTCACCATCATTCGGTCTTTCTCCCATCCAGCAGATGTTCTTTGATATGCAGGATGGTCTGCAACATTACAATCAAGCCTTTACTCTCGAAATCACCAAGCAAATTCCTGTTGCTACCCTGAAGGCTGCCATGGGAGCCATTGTCAGCCGCCACCCCATGCTTCGCGCGCGTTACCAGATGGATGACGACTGTATCTGGCAACAGACCTTCGCTAATGATGACGAGTCTGCTTTTGCTTTTGTTGAGCACACCGTCAACGAGAAGTCTGATGTTCTCAGCATTGCCCAAGAAAGACAGTCCAGCCTAGACATCACAAATGGACCAGTCTTTGCTTGCGATCTCTTCACTTTGCCCGAGGACAAGCAGATTGTCGTCTTCACTGCTCACCACTTGGTCATTGATCTTGTTTCCTGGCGTATCATCTGGAACGATGTTGAAGTTTTCCTCAAGCGTGGGAGCCTGTCTCAACAGAAGCCCGTGTCTTTCCGCAAATGGGCTGAGCACCAGAGCGAAGTGGGTAAAGAACTTACCGCAGCTCAAGTGCTTCCGTTCCCTGTCCCTGAGCCTGACCTGGCATTCTGGGATATGCAGGCTTCGCGAAACCCATTCAGCGACTCTGTTGAGTGGCTTTCTAGTTTGAATCAGAGCGCTACCGCATTGCTTCTTGGTGATAGCAACGAGGCTCTGCGAACCGATACTCTTGATGTTCTCCTTGGAGCTATCGTGTACTCCTTTGCTCAAAACTTCCCCGAGAGGTCTGTTCCCGCTGTTCACCTTGAAGGTCACGGCAGAGAGAAGCTCGATAAGCGCCCGTCTCCTGATCTCTCCGGAACGGTTGGATGGTTCACCACTGTCTATCCTGTTCCCGTCACTATCACTTCCAACAGCAACATCGTTGATGCCATCAAACTAGCCAAGGACACAAGACGAAGCATCCCAGCAAATGGTCTGCCATACTTTACTCGCCGCTATCATAATGAAGAAGGCCGTGCAGATCTTGGCCAGGGCATCACTGAGATCCTGTTCAACTTCACTGGCGCGTATCAGCAACTCGAGAGGGATGATGCCCTCTTCAGAGAGGTTACCTTTGAGAATGGCCAGCAACTGTCTCAAGTAGCAGGATCAGCTCAACGAACGTCTTTGATCGACATCACTGCCGGCGTTGAAGACGGAAAGCTTCTCTTCTCATTCCGCGTTCACAAGGACATGAAGCACCAAGAACGCCTTCACCAATGGTTCCAGAGCTTCGCCAATACCCTGGAATTCACTGCCAAGACCCTCATGCATACATCTCCCATGCTGACTCTTAATGATATTCCTCTGCTCTCCATCTCTTACGCTGCATTGGACAGTCTCCATGAGCAGCTCTCTCAACAAAAAATCAAGCCTGCCCAGGTCACTGATGTTTACCCTTGTACTCCATTGCAAGAAGGTATGCTTCTTAGCTCTACTAAGGGAGAATCTTCTTACTCTAGTTACTGTATTTGGGATTGTGTTACCGATGGTCAGGGGCGCAAGATCCTGCCATCTCGACTTGAAGCCGCCTGGAAGAAGGTGGTTAGCCGTCACACTATCCTATCTACAGTGTTCACAACACACCCTGAAGGTGATGGCTACATCCAGATTGTCTTGTCAGACTTTGAAGGCCGTGTATCGCGCATAACATCGTTTGAAAAGCCTGCCGCTGCCCTAAGCGCCCTCAACCGACCCGAATTCGCTGCCAACGAACCCCAAAACTCCTTCATCATCTGCCAAGCTGACAGCGGAGAGGTTGCTTGCCGACTTGATATCAACCACGCTCTCTCTGATGCATTCTCTCTTTCCCTCATTGCTCAAGAGCTCATCGCTGCTTATGACGAGCAGGATCTTCCCGCAGCCCCCGGATTCGGTGAGGTTATCCGATACATCAACAAGACCTCCAAGTTTGAAAGAGCCGCTTCTTGGGCTGCTCTGCTCGAAGGAGTGGATGTCTGCCAGTTCCCTACCAAAGCCAACTCCGCCGAGGATTCGCACGGCTTTTTCCCTGTCCCACCAAAGTACACTGCGGAGATTGCCGGCTTCTGCAAGAAGCATGATATTACCCGTGCAGTCTTCCTTCAAGTTGCCTGGGCCATGGTTCTGTCCCAGTTCACGGGCATGAAGGATGTTTGCTACGGTTATCTTGCATCTGGACGTGATGCGCCCGTTGACAAGGTCGATACCATCATTGGTCCTTTGGCCAACTTGATTATTGGCCGTGTTAAGCTGCACGGCTCTGCCAAGGAGGCCCTGGAAGCCACCTCGGAGGCATCAATCCAACACTTCTCCATTCAGCATGCCTCACTCGCTGAGATTCAGCACCAGCTTGGCCACGCCGGAAAGACACTCTTCAACACCGCAATTTCAGTGCGGGAGACTGATCGATTCGGAGGTAAAGACGAATCAAGCATGTCGCTTGTGCCATATGATGCTGAAGATCCTAATGAATTCGACCTGATTCTCAATGCAGTCATCATTGGAGATGAAATGGAAGTCGGCGTTCGATTCCGCCAGAGCCAGGTTACCCGACAGGCTGTTGGCGAGGTCTGCAACACCTTTGTCCAAGCCATTGACTGCCTGCTAGACTCGGTCGAAGATGGCAAATCTGAGCCTTTGTACGACGGCTTCTTCGACAGAATTGTTGGTATGGATGAGGCCTCTACAGAGGCGTACTGGAAGTCTCAATTTGAGGATTTGGAAAACACTCATTTCCCTTCGTCCAGGGTACCATCTCATATTCCTCAAGTCAACAGCGAGCTCACTGTTTCCATCAACGATCTTGCGTGGAATGAATGCGACTTTGCATCCACCATGCTTGTCAGGGCCGCATGGTCAAGTGTTGTGGCCTTGGCGATTGGATCTCACGAAGCACTCTTCGGAGTGCCAGCTAACCAGCGTGCTCTGGCATCCTTGAGCGACAATAGCTCTATGGTACCAGTGAGAATTCGCCTCGACTGGGACAGCAGCGCACAGCAGCTCCTTGAGCAAGTTCAAGCTCAAGCAATGGCAATGGCGCCCTTTGAGAACTACAGCATCCAGCGCATCCGCCAGTTGAGTGAAGAGGCTACCTGGGCAAGCGACTTCCAAACCTTGCTCATTGTCAAGCCAACTGAGACTGAGACAAATGCGACGGACAGCAATGCCCACTGGCAAGCTTTTGGAAATTATCCTGTCGTTGTTGACTGCAGCGTTAGCACCAATGGCCTCTCCCTGCGCATTGGTTTTGACTCCAAGGTCATCCAGGAATCCAAGATCAACCGAATTGCCGGGCAGTTTGAACACGTACTGTATCAGCTCTGTGATACAGGTCGCCGACAGCAGAAGTTGAAAGAAGTTGTCGGCATCAGCAAGAAGGACCTTGAGGATGTCTGGTCCTGGAACTCTGTTGTGTCAGAGTCCAACGAAGTATGTGTTCATGACTTGATTACCAAGATTGTGGAGGAGCATCCTGAAGATCCCGCAATTTGCGCTTGGGACGGCAACTTGACTTACAGAGAGCTGGATAACCTATCCACCAACCTGGCCCATCGCCTTGTCAAGAACGGTGTTAAGCCCGGTGTGATTGTACCTCTCTGCTTCGAAAAGTCTATGTGGACTCCTGTGGCTGCGCTCTCCGTCATGAAGGCGGGAGGATGTTGTGTTGCCCTAGACACAGCACAACCTGAGGAGCGTCTGCGTGAGATCGTCTCGCAGGTGCAGTCACCCTTGATCCTCTCATCAGCCGCCAGTGTTGGCCTAGCATGCCGCCTAAATGCCAATGTCATGATTGTCGCACCTGGACAACCAAAATATTCTCCCGAAGAGCATGATGCTCTGCCAGAAACAAACCCATCTGACTTGCTTTATGCAGTCTTCACCTCTGGTACTACCGGCAAGCCTAAGGCCTGTCTTGTTGCTCATCGCAACTTCACCACTGGAGTGAGATGCCAGCGTGAGGCCCTTGGTCTTACGAACAAATCTCGAGTCTTTGACTACACATCTTACTCCTTTGATATTTCTTGGCTTAACTGCCTTGCCACTCTGACAGCTGGTGCCTGTCTCTGCATTCCTTCCGCGAGCGAGAGACAAAACGATCCATCTGGCTGTCTTGAGAAGTACAATGTCACCTTCTGGAATTTGACTCCCTCTCTTGCGCGTGTCATTGACCCCGTGGCACTCTCCAAGCTCACCACTATTGTTTACGCCGGTGAAGCCGTGCTTCCAAGCGATGTTGCCCTTGCTGGTGACAAGACAGTAGTCAAGAACGGCTACGGACCAGCAGAGTGCACACCACTTAGCACTATTGGAGACATGACTGTGTCCAATGTCTCTATTGGTAGAGGACGTGGTACCTGCACATGGGTAGTTGACGCCGAGAACCCTGAGCTTCTTGTGCCCATCGGCACAGCTGGTGAGCTGTGGATTGAGGGACCGCTTGTCGGACAGGGATATCTCAATAACCCCGAAAAGACTGCTGAAGTCTTTGTGGAGGACCCTGCCTGGCTTTTGCGCGGCACTGAACAGCAGCCAGGCCGCAGTGGACGCATGTATCGCACCGGTGACTTGGTTCGCTACAACGAGGATGGATCTCTCGCCTACATTGGCCGCAAGGATACTCAAGTCAAGATCCGTGGCCAACGTGTTGAACTTGGCGAGGTTGAAGTCCACGTTCATGAGGTGCTCGGTGAACTCGATGAGACCCTCAAGGGTGACGTGCGTGTTACTGGTGATACCATCCGACTTTCAGAGACCTCTAGCCCTGCTCTTATTGTCTACCTGACATTCAAGGGCCCCAGAGCCGAAGACCACGATGCTGCAGTGCAAAATATCACAGATGCTTTGAACGATCGTCTTGAGCAGCTGCTGCCAGCGTACATGGTGCCAACACTCTATGTACCGGTTCACACTGTCCCCATGACCATTAACGGCAAGGTTGATCGACGTAAACTTCGTGAAATGGCTCTCTCTTGGCTGCAGCGCGCCAATTCTTCTGAGAATCATCAACATGCAGGCCCTACCAACGAGATTGAGCGCACCCTCCACAAGATCTGGATGTCCGTTCTCAACCTCTCAGACAATGAAGTTCCCATCAACAAGGCTTTCACCAAGATTGGCGGTGATTCAATTACAGCCATGCAAGTGGTTTCTCAATGCCGCAAGCAGAAGATCACTGTTACAGTTCGTGACCTGCTCCAATCTGGAACCATTCAGAAGCTTGCCAGCACTTGCAAGATCATTTCTGATGACCAGCAGGTGGACCGCAATTGGGGCAAGGATGTTGAAGTCATGAAACCCTTCGGCCTCTCTCCTGTTCAACAGATGTTCTTCGATATGCACCCACAGGGCTTGAACCACTTCAACCAGAGCTTCGTTCTCGAGATTACGCGTCTCGTCCAGACCGCTGCCTTGAGAAGCGCCTTGCAGGCAACTGTCAGTCGCCACGCCATGCTTCGTGCACGATTCTTGCAAACCAACGGCGTCTGGGAACAACAGATTGCCGAGGATAACACAGACGCTTTTGCAATGGTTGAGCACTCTGTCATGAGTCTATCTGAAGCTGGAGCCATTGCCCAACAGAGACAGGAGCAATTAGACATTGTCAACGGTCCCGTCTTTGCCGCCGATTTGATTAGCATTGCGGGCCGACAAGTCCTTGTCTTGACCGGACATCACTTGATCATCGATTTGGTGTCTTGGAGAATCATTTGGGCTCACATTGAGGAGCATCTGGAATCAGGCAGCTTCGATGCTGAGCACGTCATTTCTTTCCCTGCATGGATCCAGATGCAGACTGAATTTGGCCGCACTTTGGATCCTGAAACAGTCCTTCCAGCCTTCATCCCACCAGCCGAAATTGACTTCTGGGGTGTCTCCTTGTCCGACAATACCATGAGCAAGGCCGATAGTCATGTCGTGACCTTGAACCAGGATGCTACCAATCTCCTTCTTGGCAAAGCCAACAATGCGTTCCGCAGCGAGCCAACGGACATTCTCCTTGGAGCACTGTTCCACTCATTCTCTCAGAGCTTCCCCGATCGATCGATCCCAACCGTCTTCATCGAGAGCCACGGCAGAGAGCCTGCTGACAGCTTAGATGTTGATCTATCTGGCACTGTTGGTTGGTTTACTACCCTTCACCCCGTCTCCGTTCAGTTGATGTCTGATGACACACCTGTCAACTCCCTCCGACTTGCCAAGGACACCCGACGCCAGATTCCCGGCAAGGGCCAGCCTTACTTCGCCAGCCGATACTACAGTGAAGTGGGCGCCGAGATCTTCCAGGAACATGACGCGAGAGAAATTCTCTTCAATTTCACTGGAAGATTCCAGCAGCTTGAAAGCGATGATGCCTTGTTCAAGCAGATTGACCTATTCGGAGAAGACGGCTATCTCAACGAGGCTTCGCCATTGACACAACGAATGGCCCTCATTGAAATTAACACCGGTGTAGAGGATGGTAAACTGTTTGTCTCATTCCGAATTAACCGTGAGATGAATCACCTCGACCGACTGCAGCAATGGATTCAAGATTTTGCCAAGGCCCTCGAGTCTCAGGTCCACAGCTTGGCACAAATGCCATCTGCTTTCACTCTGGGTGACTTCCCATTGCTTGGTGCTCTTTCATACACCGGTCTCGATCACCTTTTGCAGAAGCAACTGCCCGATCTCAGCATCCACCCCGACGACATTACAGATATTTACCCCACTTCACCTTTACAAGAGGGTATGCTGTTGAGTTCTAGCTTGGGCGTTGCCTCTTACGATAATTACTGGATCTGGCGACTACTTCCTGGAGCACTTGGAGGCAACTCTCGTATCTCTCCTTCAAAGCTCGAGGATGCATGGACCAAGGTCGCCAGCCGTCACTCCATCCTATCTACAATCTTCACTACTCACCCCGAAGGAAATAGCTTCCTTCAAATTGTCCCATCTGGTCTAAAGATCCGCGTGATCCAGAAGACCATTACTTCAGGCAGCTCGATAAAGATGTTGAGCGAGCTTGAAAAGCCTGAATTTGCTGTCAATGAGCCCCAGCATGCTTTCACTATCTGCCAGTCAGCATCTGGCGAGGTGGGATGCAGATTGGACATCAACCACGCGCTCATTGACGCAACATCTCTCTCTGTTTTGATGCAAGAAGTCAATGCAGCTTATGAAGGTCACGATCTCCCAGCGGCTCCTGCCTTTGGCGACATGATCCGCTTTATCTACAATAACTCAAGAGCCGAGACTCTGTCTTCGTGGCTCAAGTATCTCGCGGGCGTGGGCTCATGCAAATTCCCCTCATCCTATCCCGAATCAAGCCCTCCCAGAGAGGATAGACATGGTACCATCAGCATTCCCACCTCATCAGCCGGTATGACAAGCTTCTGTAAGGAAATCGGAGTTACTCGCTCCGTCTTCCTCCAGGTTGCCTGGGGTATGGTTTTGGCGCAGTTCACGGGCAAGAAGGAGGCCTGCTTTGGATACTTGGCCTCTGGACGAGATGCCCCTGTGGATGGTATTGATGGCATGGTTGGTCCTTTGGCTAACCTGCTCATCAGTCGCATCAACATGCACATGACCAAGAGGGATGCCTTGGAGGCGACATCAGACTCCTCCATCGAGCACTTGTCGATGCAGCATGTCTCCTTGGCTGAAATTCAGCATCACCTTGGAAAGTCCGGACGATTCTTCAACACTGCCATGACAGTTCGTGAAGATCTTGAGAATAAGATGGCAGAAAGCACAGGCATCACTTTTGAACTCCACAACACTGAAGATGCGCACGAGGTATGTACAGATTCATGTAAAACACGTCCTTTGAGTTAATCGCTAACATTATCTAGTTCGACATCATGCTGTCTGCTAATTTGAGCAAGGACAATATTGACATTGCCCTACAATTCCAAGAGGCACACCTCAGCTATGATACCGCCCATGAGGTGGGCGCTCTTCTTGTCAAGGCCATCGAGTATTTGGTTTCATCTACTGCCATGAACAAGTCGCGACGCGACAGGACTTCTCTTTATGATGGTTTCTTCAATTACCTGGTTGGAGCCGAAGAAGCTTCTGTTACTTCCTTCTGGAAGGATCAATTCTCCAACATTGAAGGCACTCACTTCCCTCAATCCAAGTCATCCGATGATGCTCAGCCCGATTCCGAACTCAACCTGAACATTACCGGAATCGAGTGGCCTCATGATGTTTCCTCTTCCGCCATACTGAGAGCGGCCGCTTCTATTGTTCTCGCAAGACGCGAGGACTCCGATGAAGCTCTCTTTGGTGCCACTACCATGGATGGCACGCACGAAGTACCTCTTCGTGTGGTCTTGAACTGGGGCTCCAAGGTATCCGAGTTCCTCGAACTCTTGCAAAAACAGATGGATTCCATGAGCACCTTTGAGCGAACTGACCTTTGGCGCATTCGCGGAATCAGCGAGGAGGCTGCATTTGCGACCGACTTCAAGACTTTGCTGACAATCCAGTCCGATGAGAAGAGCGCAGATAAGTCTTCCTCAGTGAACAAAAAGTATCCTCTCATGATCAACTGTAAGGTTCAGCCCAACGGTGCGAGCGTGAACGTCAAATTTGACCCCAGCGTTTTGGGAGAATCACAGCTCGGACGCATCAGCTCTCAGTTCGAGCATGTTCTCCACCAACTGGCTGATGTCAACAGACATCAGGCCCAGCTTCGAACACTCGCTGACCCGAGTCGACCTGACCTCCAGGACATCTGGACCTGGAATGCTGTCCTACCTGAAGCCCAGGATGATCTTGTCCACAACCTCATCGCCAAGCATGTTCAGGAACAGCCAGATGCCCCTGCTATTTGCGCATGGGATGGCAATCTGACCTATGCCCAGCTTGACGACTTGTCTACAAAGCTCGCAGCCAAGTTGGTTCGTGCCAACGTCAAGCCAGGAACCATTGTGCCTCTTTGCTTCGAGAAGTCCATGTGGATGTCAGTTTCTGCTCTCGCTGTGATGAAGGCTGGCGGAGCATCCATCTCTATCGACCTTACTCAACCCATTGAGCGTTTGCACGCAATTATTTCTCAGGTTGACCCTCAAGTCATCCTCTGCTCAGCACTCAATGAGGATCTCGCAAACGAGCTTGCGGGAAGCATTCCAACCATCGTCGTCAGCCACGCAGAGTTTGAATCAGCCGAAGCCGAAGCCGTTGAGCTTCCTGTCCCTAGCACTACTGATTTGCTATACCTTGTGTTCACCAGTGGCAGCACGGGAACACCAAAGGGAGTCATGGTTACTCACGGCAATTTCACCAGCGCCGTGGCATACCAGCAAGAGGGCATGAAGTTCTCGAACAAGGATCGTGTGTTCGATTTCGTGTCCTATGCTTTTGATGTCAGTTGGTCCAACTTGCTCCAAACGCTCTGCGCTGGTGCTTGCTTGTGCGTGCCATCGGCAGATGAACGCAAGAATGAGCTCTCCAACTGTCTTGAGAAGTACAACATTACGCTTTTGCACATTACTCCCTCGCTTGCCCGTATCATCAAGAAGGAAGCCCTTGCTAGGCTCGACACATTGATGCTGATCGGTGAAGCTAGCATGCCTAGCGATGCCTTTTTGGCGGGCGATAACACATTGGTTATGGATACGTATGGTCCTGCAGAGTGTACGCCAGTGGCTACCATTGCGGACATGAAGGATAATGCAGGAATTGGTCGTGGATTTGGTCTCAACACTTGGGTTGTAGACCGTGAGAACCCGGATATGCTTACACCAATCGGTACTATTGGTGAGCTTTGGCTTGAAGGGCCTTTGGTGGGTGGAGGTTATCTGAAGGATTCTGTGAAGACTGATGCAGCCTTTGTTCGAGACCCTGCTTGGTTGCTTCGCGGGTCTCCTGAATCTGGACGCGCTGGACGTCAAGGACGACTTTACCGCACTGGTGACTTGGTCCGATACAATGAAGATGGAACGTTGACTTTCGTTGGTCGCAAGGATACCCAGGTAAAGATTCGTGGTCAGCGTGTCGAGCTTGGCGAGGTTGAGCATCACGTACAAAAGGCTCTAGCCGAAGCGATCGGAGGCAGCGTCTTGGTTACTGCCGAGACCATCAAGCCACAAGGTACGATGATTCTCGCTGCATTCATTACTTTAGGTGAGGCGCACAGTATGACGGAGGAGGAACACAGCAACACCGTTCAAGAGGCGACTGCTAAGCTGGCAGAGCGACTGTCAAAGACATTGCCTGTCTATATGGTGCCCGCCGCATTCATCCCGATGCGAGATATTCCCATGGGCGCCACTGGAAAGAAGGACAGACGTCGCATCCGTGCCATCGGCGACTCTATCACGGCAGAACAGCTTGCAGCCCTCTGTGGTCAAAACACGGAGAGCCGTCTGCCAGAGACGGAAAGCGAGAAGCTTGTCCAGGGCCTCTGGGCAGAGGTTCTCCGAACCAACCCAAGCAACATCAATGCGGAAGACAACTTCTTCCTCATCGGCGGTGATTCCATCATCTCCATGCAACTCGTTGCCGTAGCTTCAAAGGCCAACGTGCAACTCACAGTCACTCAAATCTTCCAAAACCCTACTCTTGAGGCCATGGCTCGAATCATCGATTCGGCTTCTCAGCCTGAGCCTTCTCCCGCCGCCAAGACACAAGGCATCGAGGCATACGACTTGCCTGACCTCGGACCCTTGAAGGAGAAGATCACTGCCGTTTTCCCCCTCACCCACCAACAACAATACTATCTCGAGGGAGATTTCCGCAAGCCCAAGTTCTCATGGAACTACCTCTACCTTGATTTCCCTGCCTGCGACGTCGAGCACCTGCGCAGCTGCTGTTCCAAGCTTGTTGCTCACCTCGACGTTTTGCGCATTCTTTTCACTCAGACCTCAACTGGCCTGGTCCAGCTCATTCTCGATTCCATGGATGCGCCCATCGACGAGTACAGTGACTCGTCCGTCGATATGGAGGCGCTCTTCCAGCAAGCTATTGATCGTGATCTTGCTAGTCCTTGGAAGTTGGAGGAGTCTACACTTCGCTTTGTCATCTTGCGCGCTGCCGGCGACGCAACCCGTATTATTATCCGCCTCTCACACGCCCAGTACGATGGTGTCTCAATTCCCTACCTTATCAACATTTTTATGGCGTTCTACAATGGCCAATCCCTCCCCGAAGCACCTCGCTACTCCGATGTTCTCCAGCACATGGTCAACGCTAAGGAGGAAACCCACTCCTACTGGCAGAAGCTCACCGAAGGTGCCACAATCTCGAGACTTCCTGGCCCCAAGCCTGAGTCCACAGAGGACAACAATGTTCCCTTCGTTGTCCGAAACACCGCGCGTGCCATCTCTGCCAACAGCAACATTACTCCAGCAACCGTCTTTACAGCAGCTGCTGCTCTCGCAATTAGTCGCATCACTACTGATAACGATGTCATGTTTGGCCGCGTCGTCTCAGGACGATCTGGCCTCGCCGGAGAACTCCAATCCGTCGTCGGACCCTGCATCAGCATCGTCCCTGTTCGAGCCCAGCTGCAAACAACCACCAACCTCAAAGACATCATCCCCATGATGCACGAGCAAAACATCAACTCACTCTCGCGCGACCTACTGGATGGAGAGCACATCGGCCTTGACTATGTCTTCGCTACTCAGTACGAAAACATCGAGGCGCTCCGCGAAGCAGCCGATGGAGAGATTCAGCTCCAGGGCTACGAGAGGACAGACAAGCACGCACACCTGGACCTGGTTGGCATCCTTGCAAGCCCGGTACAGGATGGATTGGAGATTAAGATCACCGCTAGCCGGGCTCATCATCAACAGGAGATGATCGAGAAGCTCTCCAAGGAGATTTGCAGCATTTTGGATGGTTATAGCAACTAAATGATGGAAGTATACTTAGATTGGATATTTAGGACCACCTTCTTTTTCTTTTCATTATTGTGTCTAGTCAGTTTATAGTAGATAGATCAGTATAGTTATTGTTTATTTAATGTTTTCAACATCTTCCTGTCCATTGTGCCTTGGTGATGTGCAATTACAAATAGTGACGAACACCTACGCCCGGGGAAGAATTTGGTGTAGACGCCATATTTCCATATCAAGCCTGACGATTTGGTAGTGCGCCCACCGAACAGTTAACTTGGGTCCATGTTGCCCTTATGTGTCATAATCACGAAACACATGAGGACCTATAACAAGTTTACAGAACACACAATTTACTTTGGGTCGACTGAGAAAGCTCTTACGGTAAATTGGTACAGCTCATATTACGGCGGCAGCTTAGCAGTACAACCACGAAAAGTTAGAGTCTCTCTCATAGACACACATCACGGTTCCAATCACTGGCAAAGAATCACTAGGATGAACTCAACGCGTAGCATGATTCAATCAATATTTATTTGCAAATAAAGACCCCGCCGCTATATCACCCCCCCTACTGAAGCGAGTTCACACCAGCCTTCAAGGCGTTGAAATGGCTCCAGTCATGGCTATCCTGAGCAAAGCTCCAGGCCATTACACCACCAAGTTTCTTGGCACCAACAATCTCCTTGAACTTCCGCTGAATCAAGGCGGGCGTATCCCAGGTCCAGTACTGCTTCTTCGCCGAGTCCCAGTACCACTGGCCGCCCAGCACGCTGTCCTCCTTGCCCTTTGCAAAGATGGGCTGCAGGGTTCCCCAGCTGTCCACGTCGAATGTGTAGGCTCCGGAAAGGCCGGTGTCGGTGCCGTCGGCGGTCTCGAGGACGGCGGTTTGGCAGCCGGTGGGGGTATTGCAGTTGACACCGTCCTTGGTGGTGAACCACTTGGCGTAGAAGGCGAAGCCGAGGTTCATCTTGCTGGCGGTCATTCCGCGCTGGAGGTAGATGTTGACGGTGTTGAGGGAGGCGGCGACGGAAGTGTGGTGAGCAGTCTTGTTCATTCGGCGGTTCATCAAATCATAAGTCATGACCTGAAGAATTTTGTCAGTGAGATTCTATGCTTGAACGGTGAAATGGGACCAAACTCACGTTGACGTGATCAACGGCCTTGTCGATCTTGGGAACCTGCGCAGGTGTAAAGGCAATCATGTCCTCCTCACGTCCAGGAACAGCGATGGAAAGCTCCTTGTTGCCAATGGCCTTCTTGATTTCGGCGAGAAACAGCGGGTATGTCTCAATCTCTCCGACCTTCTTGTCATTGGGGATGTTCCTATAGTCCTCACCATTGCCACCAGGGTACTCCCAGTCAACGTCTGCATATAATATTAGCTCAGACTGGTCTTGCAATTTTTCTACTAGGCTTGATTTCATGACTTACCAACACAGTCGTATCCAAGTCGATCGAGCGTAGCCGCAACATTCTTGGCGTAGGTCTTGCGAGTCTCGTCGGTCGCAGCGCCGGCGCTGAAACCAGAAGTGTCTCCCCAACCGCCAATGGCCATGCACACCTTGGTGCCTTGGTCAAACAGGGCCCGGACCTGATCCAAGGGCATGAAAGGAGTGTACTGTCCGCCATAGTTGAAAAGAGTTGTCCCAGCAAACGCGGTGATTACGTGGGTGACGCCAGCGGTGACGGACCTGTCCGGCAGGTGTGTCGTGTGCCATCTGCAAGCATGTTAGCGCTCCATGATCGTACGGGACAAAGGCCTTCCTTGCCCATGATGAAGGCATGCGTCTGGCAATGGAACTTGGACTTACTGGTCAAAGTACATGACAAGACGAGGCTTGGCCAGCGCGCCAGTGGCAGCCGCAGCCAGTACGGCAAGAGTAGATGAACGCATTTTGAGGGTATTAAAAGAGCAATTAAAACGTCAACGCTTGAGGGAATGGTAGGAAAGGGACGATTATGTTTGGAGATGCCACGCAACCCATATCGCAGGGACGAGAGCATCTTTATAGCCTCCATGTCTTCGGCGGTGTACGCACGGAAGTAATCATTGTTCATTCCCAGCAGGGATTCAATGCATCTAAGCGCGTGTGAAAGGAATGTTACTGAATGTTTGTCAATGCAAACATGTTCGGGCTGATCTTTGCTTGTCTTTGATTAGCCAATCATTGTAACGTCGCAATTTCATCTGGAGCGTGATGGCAATGAAACAAGGCCCCCGCCGGCGTGTTGCCTTGTCAGCACTGATCACACCTGTCTAGTATGGCATGGAGAGATGGAGACCACGGGTTGACAAAGATCGTTGACCGATCATGGGAGCTTGTTCAAGTGGTGTTACAGAAACGGGCCCGAAAGGGATGATCTATTCCCTAGTTTGTAAGGTCCCTTAACTGCCAAGAAAGCCCCGACTTTTACCACGTGTGAAACACCATCCCCTCTGGAGGCTCGCCTGAAGAGCTCCAGTTTGTAGAACAAAGGTCAGTGGTCTTGGGGCGCTAGGGCAAGACAAACAGCTTCCTCTAAAAGGACGATCGCCGGGATCTACAGAGTCATTTTTACCTTTGTCTCTTTCTAAATCCATGTGACTGATAAACATCTTTTTTGAAGACTTTTGAGCACAGTCATAAAGGTTCATTGCACTGACGAGAATTGTTGTTCAGTCAAGAATGAAATCCAGTGGCTTTGACAGAAAAAGGCACGGGCACTTCCTAATCCGCCGACTCATGCATCTAGGCGCCCATTCGGCTGTTGAGCAAGCATAATAAGCCCCGGAACTCGCCAGTCAGGGGCAGTTTTGGCGCATCACAACCGGAAGTTGGAGAATCCTTGCACGGTGGTATAATGGGCATCCAAAACGTAGGCGTAAGCGCCGGAGTCGGGACAAGGATGCTCATGCATATGTAGGTCTGATCACAGTTTGTAAATACCACGACATGTACTGCGTATGAAGCAGAAGTAGCGAGTTAAAAACAGACTTGATATAGCCGAATGTTTGAGCCCGGTTGTGTCGCGTTCATGTATCGAATCCAACTACGGAGCACAGTTTGCCATTACACACCAAGCGAACAACAGCGTTGAATACTATCTATTTATCTTTCAAGCGTACCTTTCAGCATTCAAAGTACGTGAATAAGGTATGTCATAAAAATCACCCTCTGCTTTGTATTGAAGCATATAGTACAGAAACTCAATGCACCATGGAGTGAAGTAAACAGCATACGTCTAACAATTCCCGACCCATCAAAATCCCATCGCCGCCTTCTTCACCTCCTGCCAGTAACTCTCCCTCTTCAAGTTCCTCAATCTCTTTCCAAAAAGCACCATGGGAATATACACACAACAAATGACCAGTCCAACAAAGGCCACGCTGATGAAGCAGTTCTGAAGACCCAAATTATCCAACCAAGGCGTGATGCCGTAACCAATGGCAAAACTCATTGTATTGCGGATGATGATGCATGTCGCTATCCCGTCGCCGGACACGTCTCGGTATGAGTCGATGAGGTATGCGACAGACAGCGTGACACCAGCAGCATTACAGGCTGCAAGAAAACACATGGCGACAAGAAGACCGAACCAATGAACATGGTGGGCAGCCTATCATCGCATCGAACACAAATGATCAGTATCCTTTCATCGCGTCAAGTGGAATGAAAAGTACTTACCCCGACGCCCCAAAGAATGAGACTACCAGGCACCAATATCGAGGTCAAAGAAAACAGCCAGAGGCGCTGCTCAGGTTCATAGATGCCCCGATTGCGACGGGCCAGCTTGATGACGAACCAGTCAGAAAAGGCACCACTATACCAAGACCTATGCAAAACAAACATCAGCATCACTCATATCTCTCGCCGATTCTTTGAGGATAATGCATACCCGATACCAACGCCAATGACACAAGCCAGGTAGCTCAAACCCACGATACTTGGCTTGAAGTTGTATGGAGCACCACCTAGTACAATGGATGCTGTAGCATTCAAGATGTTAAACCAGATCAAGTATGTTCCATACGAGAAACCTGAGTAGAAGATAACAGGCCATCCAATGAATCGGATAATCTGCCACGCGCGCCGGTGCATCATGAAAGGTCGTGGTTTATCCAACAAGGCGAGTTTCTGCCAAAAGGTCTTTTCATTGCCTTGCAAAGGTTCGCTATCAATCGGATTCCCAGACATTTGCGCTTCATGATCTGCGGGAGCTGCTGTCTCCTCCTCTTCTTTGCTCGTCGGCGTGGCGGGCTTGTTGTCAGACTGGCCATCCTCGGCGTAGATCACCCCAAACGTCTTGCGGTCATAGTTTGTCTCTTCCATGAAGAAGAACAGGAAGAGAAAGCAGCCGGCACCAAAGATGGCCATGAAGTAAAACGGCCACTTGTATCCCATGCTGTCGTTGATGAATCCACAGATGACGGGCGCAAAGTAGTTTGACGTTACCAGAATCCAAGCATACCAGCTCAGGTATGTGCCTCGCTCGTGGGTAAAGTAAATGTCTGTAATGGACGTTTCAGGCAGCGCTTCAATGGGCGACGCGACAAAGCCAGTGACGATGTTTCGGGCGATCCATTGGCCTCGGCCTTGTGCGTGAGGACTCCAAGCCGAGACTGCCTATGATGAAGAATTAGAATGGCAGCTCGTGAAGAAACAGCAAGGAGATTGTTCTGCATACGACAATGCCCAACATTGAGAGCAGGTAGGTCAATCGTTTGCCGTACTGGAGGGCAAATGGCTGCCAGAACAGCAGACCCCAGCCCAGCAGGAGGAACATGTAACCCGTTCCGGAATTTAGGTCGCCAACTGCAAGTAATTGAGTACAAGTCCGAGGCTCATGAGGTTATCGTCACTCACCGCTAACATCCAAGGGTTCGGAGAGGGGCACCAGAAGAGAGTACACGACAGAGAGTGCCATGCCATTAAAGAGCGTGAAGCTACGCATGATTGATCAGCTTTCTTCATTTATTCACCCTCACGCGTTGGGGTGCTCACACGATGAGACAGATGAGATGCTGCCTTTTTCTCCATGGCGACCAATTGAGGGGATCATTCACATCATTCGACGGCGTTGGAATCAGGATGATGTCTTTTTGACGGCCGGCGTGTAAAGTCGCGGCATTTTGGTCCAAATCGACGAGGTGGACGGTACCGGGCACCTGGGACACGTCGATCTCCACCCCGTCAGTCATCCCCACCGGCTGCATTGCGGATGTGTAAGATAAAGTATGTGCGTAAATACTGTTGCGGCGTGTCGCATCGGCCACGGGGGTGTATTCGTCTCACGTCGTCACTGTGGTATGGTGAACAGAAACAATCATCTATGTCTTTACAGTCCAATGACTGCGAGGTCCAGCGGCAAGCACTCAGAGAGGAGGAGAGGCAAAGGGGCTCGCTCTGATAAGATAAATGACAAATGTCTGAGATTGTTGGTACATGCGCATCGGACACTGCCGGTACTGGCCAAGATTGTCTGAGATGGGATTTGATCAGCATCGTTTCCGAACAAACCGACCCGCAGATTACGTCTGATGTTACGGTAACGGGCGCTGACGCATCGGGCAGCTCGATTTCGAAGCAATTAATATGAAGACTGATAGATGCGTGTTCCTTGAGGGGTAATGCAAATGCAATCCTCGGGGATGATTTCAATGCTGCCAATTCATCATTCAAGTGCTTGGAATACAAAGGGAGAAGCCGACAGCCCGAAGCTGAACAGGCGGTCGGCAGTCATGGAGAACTACAACCAAAACACCATCTGGACAATACCGTTCCGCCCACAAGGATCTGTCAGGAAAATTCGAGATCTCGCTCCATAAACCCGACAGATGAAGCCGTGCCGCCAGACTGATATGGCGGTCCACGGTTGGTCCATGAAGGTGAACTCCCGCAACTGAGGGGATTACCCCAATTCTTAGAGCCCCTCTATGTCGCATCCTTCAATAATAGCCGCCAGACGCAGGTTGCAACACTCTCAAGCCTACCTTAATCACGGCCGTCAGTCTAAACGTCGTGTTTTCTCGTCATTAATTCAAGATGAAAACGGCCTACCCAAGACCATCCCCAGCCAAATGTCTTGTAGGTTGTGCTCTAATCTACCGAGTTCCGTGTTCTACCTGATATTTGAATGCCAAAGCGTATCCCAATTCTACACCTACCCTAAATATACGCAGCAGAACTATCATTTAAATATTGCAATACGTAAAAATTCTTTAGCCCAGTTTTCAAGTAACGTAACCAATAACATTACTATTCTCAAGTATTAAATAATTCAATGCTCATGATTTAAGCCGTAAGACGCCAGATACCCTGCCCCTGAAGAGCACCGAATTGCCCCATGCGAAAAGAAACGACCTCGATGATGTATGATCCAAGTACACAACTTCATCATCCCCATGCTTAATCCAATCGTAACTAACATAAATTTTCGAGCAGCAGTTTGATAGGCCAGAGTAGAGCTGCAAAATCCCACGCTCCGTTAAAATATAGTTGTTACAGGGGAAGGACATGTGTAGTATAGGCATATGTGTAGGCACGTGTGTCCTAATTTCTCGCATCATCGAACCGTCTACTGCATTCCATATTCGAATCTTATAACACTGATATGACTGTGAGGCGATGGTATTACTGTTCGGGGAGAAGCTAATCTTGTAAGTGTTTGCATATCCCTCAAGAGTATGCTGCAGGACACCGGTTGTTATATCCCAGAGACGAATGCTTGTGTCGTTCGAGGCTGTTGCAAGAAGCCTGTTATTAGGCGCAAAGATGGTATGTGATACACTACTCGAATGCCTGAGACTGAATTTCGTGCTGCCCGTTTCTATGTCCCATAAGCATGCCGTTGCGTCATCCGAGCCTGATGCAACAAGTCTGCCATCCGGGGAAAATTCAATTGCATTGACTGAACTTGGATAACCGTTTAGAATGCGCCGAGTTCCGCCAGTTGTCAGATCTAATACGCTCACTGGGGCATCGGGATACCCTAGTACGGCAAACCTGTTATTGGGTGAAAGCGCTACGGTATGAAGATAACCCAACCAGCCTTTGAATAAATGTAGTCTTTTGCATGTCGATGTATCCCATATATGCAACAGACTATTCGACCATGAGGCGACCATGCTGCTATCAGAGGAGAAGATAATTTGATGCATCGAACTTGAATGATTCTCGAGGGTGTGTCTAATGGAGCAAGTTGCTGTATCCCAAAGTTCAACTATTCCGTCAAAAGATATTAAGCCAATTACACTAAGATCCGGGGAGATTCTTGCATTGCTAAGTCTCTGCGATGTATGAGGGCTCCGCCAATTGATTAATGTACCCTTAAAGGTTAGGTCTGTGAATGTCATCCATGTAGGCATCTGATCCTGGTTTAGCCTTCTGATAATGCTCGATGGTGGGCGAAAGATTAAGGAAGCAATGTAGATTTGCAACGGGGCGGAAGCAGCCAGCTCATCATTGGAACGAAGGAAATGCTGGGCATCATAGACCAGCTTGGCTAAAGTAGGGGAATTTGGGTTCCAAGACATTGTTGCTTTGACCCTGAAGAGGATTCCGTCAATAGACTTTTTTCCCTTTGATGTGTTAGTAGCCGCATTTCATTCCTCCCATCTTGTTCTTTCCAAGTGTATTTACTTACAAAGACTCTGAGTTTCATATATTTCATCGTGTCCCGAGCCTCATTCAGGCGACCCATTAAAGCGAGGGCCTCGATCCAAAAGAGATACCGAGCGCGGAAGAAGTCTACTACACCAAAATGGGTTCTTGGATCGATACTACCTCTTTGGAGATGATCAATCCAATGAAGGCAGGCGTATTGAAGCACGGCAGGAAGACGCTTATTGATACTGAGTTGATGAGTGTCCCTAATCTGAAAACCGGGGTGCCGGAGGTTGCACATATTTCGGCGAAGATGGCTTGACATGATTTTGAGACAGCATTCAAATAGGAATGCGTGTGCCTTGGTGGCATCAATGCTAAACATGGGGTTTGTACACCTCATGGGATCTATAAGAAAGTCGCGGAATGATGGGTGTAGAAGCCTGATTGGAGCATCATCTTGCTCCGGAATGTCCAGGACGGAATGAAGCTGGTCTAGGTTCGATTTGAGCATCTCTGTTGGCTCTGCAAGAATCATCGCAAGTCCATTCATCGATAATGTATCGCGAAGAATCACGATAGACCCAACCACATTATGGAAGACCTGCTGCACGTGTCTCATTTCATGCTGATCCAGGGACGCGTTCAAAGACAGCATCAAGACTGTTGTGTATATGAAATCCAGCTCGCTTTCCACCGAGCGCAATGGCGAGTGTATCGATCCTATAATAGCATTGAGCCGTTCGCCGGCTAGCACCCCTCCTGTTCGAATGAAGCGGATGACCGTGGCGGCGTGGATAAACAGCCCATGAGATCTTTCAACTAGACTCCGAATGGTGGCATCTAAGCTCTGATGACCCATACCATTTTGCCTGGCTATATGAGCGAGTTCATGGTTATAAAATGTCGTTAAATCTTGATCCACGATGGACTGCTCAATATTATGAGGGATAAAGTCATGATGAGTATCCGTCGAAAGATTTCTAAATTTTGCATTAATTGGTTGATCTGGTCTGCTCGTGACAAACACTCGCAGCTCTATGTTTCGTTTTCTTTGAGCAGCGACATTGGCGAGACATTGGATGACTATAGGGATGTCATATTCGTCATCACATTCGTCCAAAGCGTCAATGACAATCATAACGGGGTGTGGAATGGCTGTTCTGTCTATCATCCCGAGTGGGTTCATGACAAGCTTTTCCCACTTGGAATATATGTCGAGTCCGGGAAGTTGATGATTGGAGGCCGGAACACGGTCGATATGTTTGCGCAGCTCATCCGAATAGTCTGCAAGCTGGGCGGCAATGGTCTCTGGGAATTTCCTGGCAGAAGCAAGATCGCCGCCGCCTCGAGAGAAGAAGAAGCTTGCGCCAAGTTGCTTCTTACTGTGGTATTCGCGAGCGACTGTGAGGGCGATTGTGGACTTTCCGGTGCCGGCCATGCCTTTGAGCCAGTATATTCGCATCTCTCTATCTCTTTCAGCCCAATCTCTGATCCCGTCGAGCACTGCCTCCCGTGTCTTTGGGAGGCAGGAAGGCGTATGTTGTTTATTATCCCCATTAAATCCTGCATTGTGTATGCTGTTGAGCTCTAAAAGCCTACTTGACGATGACTCTGCTTGAAATCAGCCCAAGTCGCGAAGTTGAAGCTAAAGCTCTCACGATGGATGTAATTGACATCGCCTTGATGAAACCGGGCATGATCTCCAAAGCTGTTGTTTGAAGCATTGCGATTTCCCGCTGCCATCTTAATGCATTTGTCAGGCCGTTACACAAATGTGAGAACGACTGAAGAGGAAAGTGATTAGATGCAACATGAAGTGTCTTTCAAGCGGGGAATGTTAATCGAATCAGGAAGAGAGCGGCGGGTCTTCGTCAGTCTCACGAGTGTGTTGCACCGAAGTCACGGGTCATTGGCCACCCAATGGGAGCGCAAAGGATCAATGCTGAGAATGGAAGCCTGTTCCTATTGGTAAATTGAGGCCACCAATAGACATGCAGGGAGTGACTGCTTCTAGATGTATGAAGGGGTGGGTGCGAGAACAGCCGTTACGCGTGTATATGGCAACCATTGCTTGCATAGAAATCATCAGAGTCTCATCTATTCAAGACAAACATTGACTAAATTGACGTGCGCGACGTTATCTTCATTAATACCCTAAAAAATAGAAATACCTAAATTGAAACCATTCCGATCGTTAATCAAACTTCCCAACATAGTGTCCACCGGGGACTCCATTTGGATCAAATCATCCACACCCCCCGTCGCCGACCCATCAGTCACCCAAGCTTCCATCTCCATGCGATGAGTATCGACATCGTGCGCATTGAAATCATGCATGGCCGCATCTAACAGGAACGAAGACATGAAAACCTGGCTTGGCGAGCCGAGTGCCTGCGCATTATCGCTCATGGATAGATCCGCCGAGTTCGATGACGAATCCCCATCCGTAAAACTCCTCTCGTCAGCGTTGGAAGGCTCATAGTTTTGCGGGAGCACTGCATTGTTGAGACCAGAGTCTAATTCAAGCAACAGGCGAAGATACTCGGTCGGTTTGTGATCGATCAGGTCAATGCAGTCGGCGACCTGCGTGCTTCGTTCGGATATGAGTCCACTTTCGGCCATGTCGACGAGTCGCCGGATGAGAAGGCAGACGATATCTACGCCACAGAATCGGGGATGGCACAGCTTGATCAGACTTATCAATCGGCATAGCTGGTCGTGGTTTGCAGCTGCACGATGGCTCTTGAAGCCGCGGAAGCTGAACTTGGCGTTGACTACGTGTATCATCAGAGGCACAGCGGCGAAAGCAACACTATTTCAGTTAGAATCGTTGCATTGCTTGCTTTTCAGGGAAACAACTTACACAGTGCTGGGGAGATATTGGCTCAAGCCCAACCGTACAGGCTCGGCGAGATGCTTTATAAGACGGTCAACTGTATCTCGAACCTCTGCGCTCTTTCCGGCCAATGCCATGCGCTCAGTGAACCCCGGCTTCAGTTGATACACACTGCTAATAATCTCCTGGTGGTGAAGCGCAAGTTTTGTAGCACTGTTGGAGTCAGTAAGTAAACGAGCGGAAGACATATCCAAGGGAGGGAGGGATCCCTACTAGTAATACATGTACATCAAGCTCGCCTGTACAATGACCGAGTTGGGTTGTAGCTCTCGTCTCTGATCGAGTTTCGGTAGTCGAAGCCTTGCCTCACCGTGCCAGTTACGAAGGCTAGCAGCACAGTCGGCAAGCTGCGTTTGACACTGACCTCTAGCCAGAGGACACTCCATTCCATCTTGGGATCCTACGGACCAGCGTAAAAGATCCGTCAAGATCATGCAAAGCTGCGAGATTTGCAAGAAGATGTCGCACAGGTTCTTCTTCGATTCGTGGCTATATACCCTCGAGCGATGCATGTCATCGTCAAAGTCGTCTGGCCGGAGAATGGGGTATTTCTCTGTTAATTGGAGAGGGCGACGGAGACCAAGAGAAATGGTCCGATCCCGAATGAGACAACACCACCAAAGACGCCTCAACATCTTGGAGTCGAGTGACGATACGTCGGCCGTGTCAGAAAACAGCGTGTGGGCTCGAAGCGATTTCGCATGTGCAATGCCTCTGCTCAACCATCTTGTATTAGTCTTGGTAGGCCCAGGCCGCAGTGATCCGGGCCATAGTGTCAGCAGGATGCAAGCTTGTGCCATGGCCACGGGTTCCGGCTCAAGCTCGAAATCGTAGAGTATCTGCCACATGTTAGAACAGTCTGATCAGAAGTTGGGGGGGGGGTTGCTAAGGCAATAGGCATCACCTTTGTTCTCTTGTAGAATGCTGCCGCTGCTGAACGTGGAGCATCAAAGCCTATGGCCTCCGACATGTGCTTGGGCATGAACTAGGATAACGGTAAGTTGAAGAAGCGACAGAGGACGTTTACTTCTCTCTACGTACGGTACAGGCGGCAAAGATCATGGACTGAAGCACAAGAAGAGGGATCTGATCCGCGGTGATGCCATGATACGAGTCCCAAAAGTCGCCTTCATTAAGAAGGGGCACAATGGGATGGACATGAAGGAAGTATATCTTGATGAGTTCATTGAGGATGGACATGGGAGGTAAGTCGAAACAACCATTCAGCTGCATGAAGCGAAGGTCCAGTGGCTCGACATGGCCCAGGGCAGGGTCCTTGATGAACGGCAAGGTTTCATAGCTGATATGACCGAGGTCCATCTCTGGCGGCACTGCTTGCTCGAACGGTAGGTTGTTCCCGCCAGGATTTGCTCGAGCTACAATGCTGGCAGATGGTGGGTCTAGAAGCGCAGAGTCTGGGGGTGTGACTGAGAGTGGACCATCAGTTCTGCTCCCACTTCCAACATCATCTGTGCCTTCAATATCGAAACTGTCGACTGCTAATGACTCTGGCGCGATAAAGTGGTCAGCTGGTATTGCTTCACCATCAAAGACCTGAGCCAAGGGTTCAAGGCCGTCTGTGCCGGACGGTTCTTCCCCTGGCGGATGCGCCGCATGATCATGCGACACATGGTGCGAGGAGCAATCAGGCTGCTTAGTCTTTTGTGACTTGCTAAAAAATAGTTTATTCGTATCAGCAAAAAAAAAAAGAAGAAGTTTTTCCAACAACCCCCTTGGCCGCGGGCCATAGTAGGGAGGTAAAAGGCATACCTCTTGGGTTTACGTGCCTGAACGGCGCATACCTCACTGTCCAAATGGCAGTTCAGACAGGGCACACCGCGCAGCGTTACATCGCACCGGACCTTTCTCTGGCGGCAGCGCAGACATGCCTTGCGAGCGCGTCGTCTACGCGCTGCGGGAGCAGAGGAGTTATCGCCATCCATGATATCCATCTGGGGAAGAGAGGTTTTTTTTTCAACAAGGAAATATCTACGTGGAAGGGGAGAGAGCTGACAAATGGATTGATTGTTTCAATGACGGGATACAGGATGCGCGAACGGGGAAGAGATCTTCACTCTCCCACAGGTGGGTGCGTGCGTGCGAGAACGGCGGGCATAAGCAAGCATGGCTGCGGAATGCGGAGAATGAATCGTGTTATGTAATTTATTAGGGGCCAACAGCACACCCAACACCACCAACATCCCCACGGAATCTCAAAGAATGCGGGCACAACACCCTGTGAGATGTGACCGTGTCAGGGGGTGATGAGCAGAGGGGGCGCCTCTGAGACCTGTAGGACGAATCCCATCCCGTGCTGCTTCATTCCTTTGTTTAACCGACCCCATCAAACATTATAATAGATGCATTGTTCCCCCCTCGAGATGAGGGAACCACCTCCTCCGCAAAGTCCTGCATGCCAAGCATGGACTGCTGACGCCAGAGTTGGTGAGAAGTAATCCCCATTAATAACCGAACTCCAGATTTCGGAACCCCAATCAGCCTATTTCCGAGTATCCCCACATGTGCCACATGGGGCAAATTAGCAATCATTTATCCCCCAAATTAACCCTGAAAAGGGGAGGGGAGGCCAGGCAAACAAGACTCCATCCAACTTTCTTACTCAGTCAAGTCGAGTCAGAATATCTTCAGCTCCTCCATCGCCATTACCACATCTTTACTAGTAGACCGACCAGCCCTCCCCCCCCTTACATCGACCCTCAGACTTCGCGGGGATGGCGTATGTTCTGACTCGACAGAATAATATACACGCCCCTCCCTATAACGGATCATGTTGTCGTCACGAATTGCCTCTCTTGAACTCTAGGCGAGCTTTGGTTGGGCGACTATCCCTTGCCCGGATTCCGATCGCGCCAAATCTCGAAGAATCCTTCGGAGAATTTTACCAGACTATGGGGTAGGTCGAGTCAGCCAGGATCTAGTCCCCTCCCTCTTGTTCGCTGGGTTAGGGGAAAGATTGTGGAGGGGGGGGGGTTTTCACTTACCTGCACTCTGGGAATCGCGTCGAGGAAGACGACACCGCCCCGGAGGCGTTTGTAGGGCGCTACTTTGTCCTCCATCCACTTACAGATGTCATTTGCTGTATCTTTGGAGCTTGACGTCTTGACAATGTATGCTCGCGGCATTTCTTGGCCATTGATGGTGACACCAATGACGCCAACGTCGACAACAGCAGGATGGGTGAGTAAGACTGCCTCCAGTTCGGCCGGGGCAACCTGAAAGCCCTTGACCTTGATGAGCTCCTTTGCTCGATCAATAATGTGAATATTGGCACCAGGCCCGTACGAGTCCACGTAAACAATGTCGCCCGTCTTGAGCCAGCGTCTCCCCTCTTCATCCACGGCAAAGGCCTCCTCTGTTGCTTCGGGCTTCTGCCAGTATCCTTTCATCAGCGCCGGGCCCGTAAACCACAGCTCGCCGCTCTTGTTCGCCTCTGTAATCTCCGTATCGCCATCCATCAGCTTGATGGCCGTATTTGGTAAAGGCTCCCCGACCGAGCTCATCGAGTGCTTGAGGTTTGGATCACATACTGTGCCCCCGCACGTAAGTTCAGTCATACCCCATCCTTGGCGGACCTGAACCCTCTCATCCTTCCAAATCTTTCCTGCCTTCTGTCCTAAAGCAGGAGCCAAGGGCGCTGTCCCGCAAAGAATTGTCTTGATGCTGCTCAAGTCATACTTTTGCGTCAAGGGGCTTCCCACCAAGGCTAGGAAGATCGGCGGGGCGCCAGCTAGCTCTGTGACTCGGAACTCCTGTATATGTTGCAGCATCTTTTCGAAGTTAAAGGCAGGCATGACGTATGTCTTGATGCCGCCTTTCGGGGCATTGATGATGAACATTGTCTGCGCAGCAGCATGGTATAACGGCATGAAACAGAGGGAAGTCTCCTCGTAAGCTCCACCCCAAGCCTTAATTTCCAACTGCCGACGAAACATTGAGGATTCGCCATTTGCAACGTAAGAAAAGTGCGTCACCTCAACGCCCTTTGGGTTGCCCGTGGTTCCAGAGCTATAGTTGAGGCAGCACGTCGTTGTGTGCATATTCTCGGGCTCAAACCACTGGAATGTCTCAGTTTCGGCGTCTGATGCCAGGAGCTGCGTCCAGTGAGCAGCGCTATGCGGTAAGACAGCGGATCCGGCTGTTAATAATCCGTCAAAGCTGAAGACTCGCGAATGCGAGAGACCGACAATCTTGGCAGCCTCCACAGCAACGCCGAGAGCTGCAGCAGCAGAGATGATAATCGTAGCACCACTGTCTTGGAGCTGGTACGCAAGCTCTCGGGCGTTGAAGGCCGGGCTAGCACCCGTAAAAATAGCCCCGGCCATCACCACTCCAAAAAAGAGGCATGGTACAAAGAGCTCGTTTCCGCTGTAGAGAAGCACCCTTTCGCCCGGGCGAACACCTAGCTTCAATAGACCAGCGGCAATTCGCTTCGAATAGTGGCGAAATTCGGAAAAAGATAGTGCCCTGCTGGGATTCTCTGCGTCGATGAAGACCTGCTTGTCAGGTAAGGGGCCATTTGATGATCCAAAAACCCACGCTGGAAGTGAGACCTCAGGAAGAGGTGTCTTCCATCTTGACGTAATTGGCATTGTCAAACTGGTCAAGACCTCACAAAAACAATAATGGGTAAAAATAAGTGCTTTTGATAGCAATAATGAATGTTTTGTAGATACAAAGGAAGACTAAATTAAGGATGGTCGTATATTCGTATATATATATAGGCATAAATTCAATGTAAGCCGCCCCCGCTGACGCGAACCAAAACACCTCGGTAAAATAAAAGACGGAGACGGCAGCAGCACTCCCGTCCACCACACATTTTTTGACGGGCAACTATTTGATACATATTCATGGTCGTTGTAGGAGATACAAGTCGTTGAGAGTTTATACATGTTCGCGTGTGCGAGTGTTGGGACCCCAAATGGTGGAGGGTCATAGCTTATAGGGTAGGCCAAGGCGGGTTGGATTGTAAAACAGCCTCTTCCCAGCCTACCGGCATATCAAAGGAGAGGTTGGTGTGTGCTAGGTGGTTTGTGCCGCAGTAATCTGGAGGTGGTGGCATCTCGTCGATGGGTACACTATTGGTGGGCTCGTTTCCCTCACCCACTTCCGTGGCTTGATCGTCGTAAATCTCTTCAACCTTTGCGTAACGAGGACTTTGAAACATGAAACCTCTGTTGGCAGAACTCATCGCCAAAGGAAGGCCATTGCTCACGGGCATGTCGTCAGTCAACTCCGGAAACTGGTTGAAAAAGTCTGGTTTCATTCTCCAGGCTTGCAGTTCCCGTATGCGATTCTCGAAATGGTCAGTCATAACGAACCTGCCGGTTTCATAGTCGGTCGTGTAGCAGTCTTCAAAGTTGTGTGGCCACATGACGTGGATTGTTTGTCGGAACAGAGTCCAGAATAGGTTGGTACAGTACCTGTGCTGGCCGAAAATGAAGCGTTCACGCAACCCGGGCCTGATGGGGATTGGTTAGGGATGAGCATAGATGAGGAATCGGGCAACTTACCAGACAAAAAAGTCAATGGCATACGAATGAGCTACAGCTTGTTGAGATGGCCTAGGAATCATTAAGTAAAGAGATCAAGTAATGGTGAGCGGAGAACCAACCTCGACCAGAACCAACGAGGCAGCAAAGACTTTCTCTCCGGCGTTGGATCGCCGTGATATGTAATAAGCAGATGCATCATCCTGAGAATGGCTAAACGCTCTGTCTTGCCACATGTGGAGAAGCATGTCTCATCGATAAGCCGAAGCTTCCTCCAGGACAGACTCATCTTGCCCGATTTCTCAACACTGTCCCAACCCTCCAAGACCACTCTGATGGGAGTATCCTGACTTGTAAAGTCTTCAATCAACAGCTGTCTCATGTTCAGCTTGGTTGACTTGCCCAGAGCGCTATTTGCGCTTCTCCAAGTGTTGGAATTGGGATCTGTGCCTGAAACCATGCAATCACAAGATGCCAGAGGACTCGGAACAATGACATCGTCAACGGCATCACTTTGCAACGGCCGCGGCCACTCTGGCGGGAGTGGAGGACCAAACGAGGATGGCACTGTGAACTGGTTGATGGACCGTGGAGTTGGGCCGACATCCAGGACTGTAAGGCTTTCCCACTGCTCGGATTGAGACGAGTGGTGGTGCATACACGGAGTGTGCTCATATGATGACTCCAGTTGAGATTGGCTGGAGGTTGAGAATGATGGGCCACTTTTTGAATCTGTTGATGTGCTCATAAATGTGTCTGTCATACCTGAGGACATGAGCTCTGACGACTCTGGCGACGACGACGAATACGTGGGCTGACGTATCAGAGGCGTTCCTTGGACTGGGACATGACGTCGAATTTGACACTCAATGGACCTCAGTACACCCAATAGTGAATCTCGGTGTTCAGTGACCTGCGACAAGGCCGTGGTCAACTGAGACACCTCCGAGTTGGGATCATTGGCCTGGAAATGCTCAACCAGAGCCTCAAGATGGGCGATGCGAGACTTGGTACGTTCACGAGCCACGCGCTGTGCCTTGCGGTCGAGCTCCCTCTTCTTTAGCTTCCTGGCGGCCAACTTATCTTGGCGCTCCTGATTACTGCCTGAAGCACCACCACCACCACCACCTCCACCACCACCGTCGGCTGGGGCGCCACTCTGTGTTGGACGCGTGGGGAACCTGTTGGTCTCCATCAGGGGCTACAAACGTGATTGTTATTTCTGAAAATGGAAGATCCCAGTACGGCAAGGAGTCAAGAGGAGGGGAGAAAATGGGCGTGTGCACGAATATGAATCACAAAATGGAGCAATCCGGAACGAAAGAGACTTTCTGCTTCAAAGAAGGGGTGACCAGTGGCGAGGATGGCATGGCTTTGTTGGCGGGAGTGGGTGTGTGTGTGTCTGTAAGGCTTGTTCGTAGACCTTTGGCCTTGAACGTGCATCAAGCAAAGCTGAAAAGTCACTACCGGAAGCTCTTCCGAATCGCCTAATTGAGACTAGTCTGCGGAGTAACCTTCACCCGTCCCAAGTGCCATGCGGGGGTGGATCAATTGATTTAGGTGGATATCGCCACTAAGGGCTTAGCGTCAGATTGATTAAAGAGTTTTCACCCAGCGGGCGATTACTAAGCAATTCTTGGCTTCCTCCTCCATGCCTCAGGTCCTCAAGCGCTGCAGATTCTTGTCTTTGTTTTCTAATTACGTGTACCAGGGCTATTTATGAGACAATCACTCGCTTAGGAACAACAAAAACAAAACAAAAACCTCCCATCATGTCTCCCGTGGCTGAAACACCAGATTCAGATCTGGCAACGACAAAGTGAATGTATCCTTGAGTCCGTCAAGGAACTTCTCTGAAGTCTGGCCCGCTGCCGGTGCTACGTCGAATCGATGAAGGACCTCGCTAGCGACATATCGAAGTTCCATCAAGCCCAGCTGCTTTCCGACGCAAGAGTATCGACCTGGTAACCTGGTTAGAGTGACGTGAAACATGTGGGTTTGAGTGGGGAGGGAGGGAGGGGAGAGAGTCTCAACATACCGGTTAAAAAGGGAGAAAACACAGCTGCATTCTTGACCAACTCAGGCTTTGACGTCCATCTCTCGGGGATAAACTCATTTGGTTGAACAAAAGAACGCTCATCTACAAAAAGAAAACTGCGTTAGTTTAATCTCATCATCATGTGCAGCAAGGGGGCAAAATCGTACCGCGATGAAGAGTCCACGTTGGAGTCTGGATGATGGTGTTGCCGGGAATAAACACATCTCCCAATTGCATCCCCTCCGGAGGTGTCATTCGCTGCACTCCAGAGGGCACGGCCGGGTGCAGTCGAAGCGATTCATTAATGCATGCCTGAAGATACTCGAGTTTTCCGAAAGACTGAGCAGACGGTGCCTCGTTCTCAGCGTAATATTGGTCGATTTCCTCCCTCAGTGCCTTTACAATCTCCGGGTGATACGCAAGTTCGAAGAAGAGACAGGTTAATGCGGCAGCTGTTGTATCACTTGACATTACCCAACGTTAGCTCGCAGTTCATATCACGTTCTGTGGCCCTTTTTTGCTGGTAGTCGACTTACCTTCCTGCTATCACGATGAGTTGAGCATCGCTATAGATATCTAGGGTTTCCTGCTTGGTCGGCTTCTCAACGGCGTCATACTCATCCAAAATCCAGGAGTAAATGTCGGGTGTCTCCGGTTTTTGCTGATTCACGATTAATAAAGCTGCACTTTTGACGCCATTAAGTGTGGGAGCTCACCTTTCTTCTTTCATCAACCTGATGGGCCACCCATTTTTCGAAGCGGTTATGTTCATTGTTCAACCCGGGCGTGCCCAACAGTATCGGAAACATCCAAACCAGATGGCTGAGTGCGCCGATGGCAAGCATATTATTGTGCACCGACTCCATATAATAATGCACGATGCCGTCTTTCAGCATATTGAACTTTTTCCCGAAGGCCAGGTCACCCATAACGTCGAAGCTGTAGAAATTGAACCAGGTTGACACGTTCATCGCTTTGCCTTCCGACTCATTGATCTGGTGCAAAAGCTGCCGGGTGTACTCCGCAACGCCGGGCTCATAGTTCCGAAGAGCTTGATGTTGTTAGCTTTTGTGATTCAACAGGTCACGGACATGTTCATAACCGACCTTTTGCTCCAAACGCCTTGTCCCATGCTTTTCGTCGCCGAGCATGATCCTTGTGGTCGCGGGTTGTGTGCAGGGAGACGCTGGGATGGAACAAGCTGTACCACGGGCCTTTGACGGACGAGGACTGGTTTGAGTGGATGAGATTGAAAGCATTCGGATCGGCAATGGAGAGCTCAGAGGGGCCTGGAGCAAAATTTTGTTAGATCCAAGGGTCTCAATCACGAAGCATTCCTTTTTGCTGGTGGGGGTAGGGGTTATGAGACAACTGACCAACTCTGACAATGTCTCCATACTGTCTGTGGAGGTCTTGAATCTCCTCATAAAGATGGAACTTCTTGACGGCTCGTGAGGTGATGTAAAAATTGGACAATCGAGCCGCAAATGGGCCGGGAAATCGGTTCAGACGGTGGAAAGCGGCCCGGTAGACGAGAAGGCTGGTGTAGATGCCGGCAATGCACGCCGACAGCAGCAATGAGACAATCTTGAAGGCGTCCCACAGAGATTCCACTTCTTGAGGGGCAAAGTTCTTCAATGCAAGTGCGGCAACGCCATCCAGAAGTACGGTTCCTTGAATCAGGGAAGTTGAGTAGATGTCCCACTCGCCCACTCGAAAGGTCACAAGATGGAGAGCAATTCCGGAGGCGAAGGCTACCCCATAAGCCGGGGCAGCAGAAAGGTCTGCTATCGAAAATTCAGCCATTATAGTGGTGGCTCAATACTCTTGATCGAGCAGCGCATCAATGACAAGGTGATCTTCAACGCATGTTTGGGGTTATACGACGCGGTTTAAGTACAAGTAAGGCGTTTAACCACCGCCCGAAATAAGTGACACCGGCAGCCGTCATGCAGATCGCGAGTTGCTAAGCCCCCCTACCCGGCTATCTGACTCAACTACTTGATTAGAAGATGGAACATTTGTCTCGAACGTCTTGGCGAACCATTATTAGATCTATGGCTCTAACCTTCCAAGGGCCGAGTCAGAATCTCATGACATTGACGCTAAATACATGATCTGATTCCAAACGGCTCCCTGCCGATCGTGCTGACAAACTAAATCCCTACCAAAACAAAGCCTGTGACTGAAGAGCTCGAGATACATCTACACGGGTGGACGGCTAGGCTATTATCAATGTGATAAATAAGTGTGGTAGGAAAGGCCCGCATGAGACAGTCCTAAAGCGCTTTACCAGGGTCGCATAAGGGCGTTTTGATGCGCCCTCCCGTCGAGTCAATTGGCAATGACCGAGACGACCTTGTCAGATTCTGTAAACTAACTCTCCCCGCTTTGCAACAGCGGCACGAGGTTTGTACTAGTACTTTTAAGAGCTTGGGATATTCAAGCACCGCTGCACTGATTTTTGGTAGAGAAACTCGGTGCAGTGGAAAAAAAGGGGGGGGGGTTTCTGGAGAATCTCACGACCCGTAATCCTAGGGCTCGGATATTCCGTCTTGCAGTAGGCTATGCAGCTTATTAGAAGTGGGATAAATACACCTAGCTTATTTGAAGTAAAGTCAGTGATTCATAATTAGTAGAAATTCGATATGCGTTGTTGGTTGCTGACGTTTTGTACACAATTATGCACAAAAACGCGTGGCTACCGGGTAGGACTATTTTGAGTTGTGGATGTTACACAACATGGGTACCAAAATGGGTCCGGATGTCTGCCATATATCCATGGATATATGGCAAGAGTAGACGGCATTTTATATACACACATGATATTCCTATTTGGAGGCCTTTCTCAACAATCTAGAACCTGCTAGCCAGTACAGACAAAGCTCGCCAAAGAACCGCAGGAAAAGAGTACACACTGAAAATACAAATCATTACTCGTATGCTGAAAGAAAATACAGATGGAGACGCAAAATGAAACACTCGTAGCATACTTCCATGCTTTGAGTATGCAAATGGTGACTTAGTTAAGGTCAAGGACAATTCTTCCCTTAATCTCCCCCTTTGTAATCTCCTCAAAGACCTAGGGAAGAGTGAGCAAGGCATTCTGTGTAAAAACGCAGACTGATTTTGTAGTCTTACTTGGGTTAATTCATCCATCTTGCGAAGCTCGTAAGAGGCCTTTACACGCCCCTGTGCAGCAATCTCAAGGCATTCCTTGATGTCAACACGATTCCCTGTCTTGGTCGCTGCATCTAGTTAGCTTGCCGAGATCCCATGGCTATGCAACATATATGAAGTCAACTTACCAATAATCCTGAGTTCTTTACTAATCATGTTGCCGATGCTTGGGATCAATGACCCTTCGTAATCAGGAACCCCGAGACAAAGCAAGGTTCCCCTGAAGCCGAGCCAAGACATGGCTTGAGAGTAGGCTTTGCTGCTGGATGCGCACATCAGGACATATCTGGCCCCACCCTCAGTCACCTGCCGGATCTTGGCGGCCAAATCTGATGTCGATTGGAACTCAGTAAAATCGAGGAATTCGTCTGCACCCAGGCTGTTGCAAAGCTCTCTCTTGGAGCCGATGTCGAGTGCAAGGACTCTTCCACCCATAGCCTTGGCATACTGGATGCCAAGGTGCCCCAAGCCGCCGCCTGCACCACAGACTGTAACCCACTGGCCTGGGCGGAGACCACCCCTCTTCAGTGCCGTGTAGACGGAGACGCCTCCACACATGAGTGGTGCCGCATCAGAGAGCTCTAGCTTATCGGGGATGGGGATCACATAGCGGGCTGAAGCGATGCAATACTGTTGGAATGTCCCGGGAGTGATGTACCCTGAGACCTTGGCGCTTTTGCAGGACGACTCGCCCCCGTCGAGGCACTGGTCTGCATAATCTGGGTTAATTGGGATACCATTGCGGGATGCATGGCTTTGGAAGGAAGGGAAAGCTACGTACCGCATGTGAGGCACGCATCCGCAGAATACATGATGCCAACTCGACTTCCAATAGTCGGAAACGTCACCCTGGGTCCGAGAGCGACAACAACGCCGGCTCCTGCATAAATCAGCCACTGGAAAAGTCATCGGCTATCGGGGTAGGGTGAGACTGGCATACCTTCATGGCCCCCAATCTGGCCTGGATACAGTAATATCCAACTGTTAACCACTCGAATTTACCTTGCATCAAAGCTTTTGGTGGTGCAGGCAGCAACAGGGAGAGGGACATACCATTTGGCACAGGCACGGGCAGGTTCGAAAAGAGGCCTAGGCAAAAGCTAAGATCTGTATGGCAGACGCCAGAGTATGATCTTGGGGGAAGGGAAAAGAACGGTTAGCTACCTTAGTTCAAATGCATCCTGCATCCTGCAACCTAAAAGCTTGCTCCATGGCCGGCTTGGAAAAAAAGAGAGCCTCTCACAATCGAACCAGAATCTCCCCTTCCTTGGGTTGCACCAGCGGGATCTCCTTCACCTCCGTCTGTGCAGACCTCCCGGGCTCCGAGTATAGAATCGCTCGATGGACTTGAGGAAGTGGTTCGTTGCCCATGTTGGTGGGGTGTTGGTTGGTCGTTTGCTGTTTCAAAACCATCGAGTTCGTGTAAGCGCGAGAGGAGGGAAGGGGGATCGTTCTTGAGCGGAACAAAGAGCAAGTAAGATATTTGTGCAAAAAAAATAATAATACGACCTGGAAAGGCAATGGAACCCTAGTAGGATTAGTCACATATATTTTCCTTTCTTCTTTCCAACCGTTACTTTGATATTATGAATCGTCCGCGGGCGTGTAGCTTCTTGGCCCTTGATCTGCCGGACCCTCAGAAGCTTTTTCGGGTGAACCGTTGGGAGAGCTTGCCAGGAACAGCCCCTCCTTTGAATGGAGCCTGACTCGAGGGCATCGAGTCAGCTGCTCTTTCGAGGGCGGCGGCAGCCCGCCACGCAGCCACCGTTTCCCCGCGATGAAGCCGAAACAAGCACACCTCAACGGCCGAGGTTAGACACCCCCCCCCTCTCTCTCTGTCGGACATCAGCCAAGACTTAGTCCGCAATGTAGGCGGGCTGACAAAGTCTTACGGCGTTTGCTATCGATCAGGGATACATACCGGTATTTAAAGACATTCCCGGGCATAAAATCCGACGAAATGGTCATAAAGAGTCGAGACAACTAGCCTTCCCAAGCCTTCCCTTTCTGCGATTGGTCACGATAGGACATATCAAAATGACTTCAATTACCTTTGAGACCTTCTCTAACGTGATTGACGGCAAGTTGGCTGATACAACCGACACCCGCCATGGTCTCAATCCTGCCAACCAACAGCCCCTACCGCCCGTGCCGCTGAGCACACAGCATGATATCGACCGAGCCGTTGATGCAGCCAAACGTGCCGCGCCAGGATGGGCACAAACCCCGATCAGCGAACGTCGGGAAAAAATGGTGCAATTCAGTCGAGCGATATTGACTCATAGTGATGGCTTTGCCAACATGTTGGTACTGGAGCAGGGCAAACCTGTAAGTGATTAATTCTATGAAGAAGAAAAAAATAAAAAAAGTAATCGGATGGCATGACTAACAAGCCAAAAGCTAGCTTTTGCGAAGCGAGAGGCGAGCATTGCTGCCTCTCTCTTGGATGGCTGCTCAAAGCTCGAATTTGAAGAGGAATTTGTTGTTCAAGACACAGACAGCCGACGTATCATAACAAGATATGTACCTGTTGGTGAGCTGATTCTGGCATCCAAGTAAATTGTTAGGATCTGACCATCTTCGCAGGAGTATCCGTTGGAATAGTACCATGGAACTGTAAGTTGATCGGATAATCCAAGCCTTATTATCCAGGACGTTGACTGACCTGATCTGATATAGTTCCTGTTTCCATTAGTGAGTGACTTGGGTGTATCAGAAACGTCTGAGCTACTTACATGGATTGATTAGCCATCATGAAGTTGGGTCCTGCTCTCTTGGCGGGAACCACAATGATCTTGAAACCATCGTGAGTAGAAAAAAACCAAGGTTTGTAAAGCTTTAATAGCTTACCTCTGCTGCAGACCATTCACGCCTTATGCTGGACTCAAAATAGTTGAGCTGGCTCAACAATTCTTCCCTCCAGGCGTTGTCCAGGCCTTGAGCGGCGACGACAGTCTGGGGCCCTTGCTTACCGCTCATCCCGGGATTGACCATATCTCATTCACTGGATCTACGCAAACTGGAATCAAGGTGATGCAGAGCTGCGCATCGACACTTAAAAGAGTGACCCTGGAGCTGTAAGTGCACCCGTTGTCCACTCCGATAAAAGCAGACTGACAATTCTTTAGGGGCGGAAACGATCCAGCGATTATCTGTGCCGATGTAGATATAGCGACGGTTGCGCCAAAGGTTTGTACCATCTTCGCGTTGGATGGGTTTTATACTGACGAATCTATCCATCTTAGGTTGCTGCCCTCGCTTTTGCAAACACTGGACAGGTTAGTTGCGACGTTTGCTCGTCAGATTGTACTTTTGTCTAACACATTACAGGTCTGTATTGCCATCAAGCGTGTATACGTTCACTCCTCCATCTACAAGGAATTCTTGACAACAATGACAAACTACGTAAAGACATTCGTCGTTGGGGATGGGCTGAATGAAAGCACCACTATGGGACCTGTGCAGAATTCCATGCAATACGACAAACTCAGAAACTTGGTAGCATCCATCGAAGAGGGAAATCTAAAGGTAGCAACTGGTGACATCAAGACTATCTTCCCAGAAGGAAAAGGCTACTTTATGAACCCAGTCATCATCGACAACCCACCAGATAGCTCCAGGATCGTTGTCGAGGAGCCCTTTGGTATGACTCATACAGAAGTCATATTACACATCATGAATCATTGCTAACTGAAATACAGGCCCGGCCCTCCCCGTAATGCGGTGGGACACCGAGGAGGAGGTCATACGCCGAGCCAACGACAGCGAGTGTGGTCTTGGTGCTTCGGTCTGGTCAAGAGATACCACCCAAGCGGATCGCATTGGAATGCAGATCCAGGCTGGAAATATCTGGATCAACACGCATCTGGAGCTCCAAGCTAACGCTACGTTTGCCGGCCACAAGCGAAGTGGTATTGGCGCTGAATTAGGAGTGGATGGTGTCAAGGCGTATTGCAATGTACAAACGATCTACCACGCGAAATTGTAATTTTATGTAGGATAAGAGATTGATGAAATGAAAGAGTAACTACCGCTCAATGTATAATATTTCCAACACATGGATACACTCATTGACAATGTCATGATGGGAGACAGGGGAGACTTGCCTGCTCATTTATCGGGCTGACAGCCGTACAGGCAGTGCCTGGTTAGAACTTTGCCTTGGTGTAGCATACTAGGATAGATAGAGACCGACAATCTGGCGACCAGGTGAAGTATTCTTACATGTGCATATTGTCCAAAGGAGCATGCTCACGACCAATGTGGATATAATCCGAACCCTAACCCAGATTACCTAGGCAACTTACCTAAAATAAACCATGTATTCGTCACTTTTCGCCTCAACTCGCTCACTTTCACAATTTCTTTTCTTTCTTTTGTAGTTAAAGTGTGTGGTTCATCAGATGTGCTTGAACGGCGCAAACAACATGTCCAATTCTCTCCAACAACCCTCATCGTCTTTCGCGGATAATCCGTGCAGCGAGAAATCCAAGAGGAGGCGTGCTTCCAAGGCATGCTCCTGCTGTCGGACTCGCAAGGTCCGATGCGACGTTCTCCAGACGGGATTGCCGTGCACCAAGTGTCGGATAGATGGCTTCGAGTGCGCTGTCGAGGACCGCAAGAAGCGGCGGAAAAAGAGTGAGGCATCTGATCAAGAGTCACCCGTGGAAAGGAGACTGGGAATTGATGCCTTGACCTCAGCACAATCAGCCCGGCATTCCAGACTTCATCGAGTTCCGCATTATACCTTCTTTCGCAGCTTTGCGCCTCGAGGCCAGGAACCTCTTCTTCCTGTGCATGATCATGACGAGTCGGCATCAAGTAATGCGGGGTCACTGGAGCTGGCGGATGATGATGCCCAGTTCTTGAGACAGAAGGGCGTCTTTGATCTCCCGCCGAAGCAGGCGATGGATGAGCTCGTGTCCAACTACTTCCAGCTGTTTCATCCATTCTTCCCAATTGTTGATAAGATCAAGTTTCTGGACTCCTATCACAGGAGTGACTGCAACGTCATTCTCACTCGCCGTGGCCCAAGCCTGTTGTTACTGCAAGCTATTCTCTTCACTGCCAGCGCTGTAGGGTGTATCTGAAGTCACATCATCACATGAAGGTGGTTTACTGATGACCTTCCACTTAGACAATACCTATAAACACCGTGCGCGACATAGGCTTCTCATCGCGGAAGCAAGCAAGAGGCGTTTTTCACAGGAGAACACGAGTATGTCTTCTCATCTGGTCAAGTTGAAGGCCGTTCGCTGACGTTCGCAGTATCTTTACGACTTTGACTATGAGACCGACGACATAATCATCATTCAAGCCCTTCTCTTAATGAGCCACTACTACTCCTCCATGGTAGAACAAAAGCACACCTGGTTTTGGGTTCATCAAGCTATTAGTCTTGCGCAAGGAATTGGTCTTCACAGGGATGCGAAACAGTCGCCACAACGAAGGCTGTGGGCAAGAGTATGGTGGGCTTGCTTTGTGCGAGACAGACTGGTTACGCTTGGGACTGGCCGTCCGATGCACATCAATAGCTTGGATTGCAGCGTCCCGATGCTCACTCTCTCTGACGTTGAAGAAGATGGTGATAGCGACGAAGATCGTGGTGTGAAGGCCATGTTTGTCGAGTTTGTGCGCCTTTGTCAGTGCATGGAAGATGTGCTATCGTTACCGCGCACCATCGCAATAGCATCAACTTCTGTGTCCAACCAGGTCGAACTTTGTGAAGCGGCCCTTCGAAGCTGGCGCGACAACCTTATTGAAGAGGCGAAAGAAAATAATATCCCTGCGAATCGCTCCGAGAAGCGCAGCATCCGCATCATATACAGAGCCGTTCTGCACATGATGTACAAGTGAGTTGGCCTAAACTCACGTCTCGTTTTTCTCTGTTTCTCACTGATACGTCAAAAGTATTGTTATCATTTCTCTGCATCAATCTCAGCATGCACACGATGACAGTCGTTCTAGTTCTACACAATCACCACCACCAAAGGTACGAGCCGCCGCTCAAGACTCTACCCGTCTCATCACCGAGCTCGTTGATCTCGACCTTGTCAAGTTCTGCCCGATCATATGGTAAATTACTCCCTCCCACTCTCATATACTCGTATATTAACTGCAGGCATTGTGACTACCATTTTACCACCACTCACCGTTCATCTTCTAATGTTGCGATCCTTCCACGGCCAACCCGAAGGCTCATCTCACGCCGAAGAATTTAAGAAATGCATGATCTTCCTGAAGAAGCTGAGCGAGGTGTATTGGCATGCTAGCTTCTATCATGAGTTCTTTGAGCTTGCGGCCACAACAGCTCAGAGTGCTACAGTGAAGCGCACTGGCGACCGGGATCCCCTCGCTGCATTCCTCAACGATCGAATGCATGGGATACCACACTTTATCAAGGCCTTGGAACCTTTAAATCAGGCATCGAGTCGAAGACGGACGCCAATTGGCGATAGGCTTATGGGCGATCATGCAGCTGTTGAAAACGGAGCTCTATCTGGGGGAGATGATGACGGCGTGGTCCGTACCGGGGCAGAAATGCCCACTCTCTCAGCTCCCGTAAATGGCACTCTAGACCTCGGGACTATGCTGGACAATGGGAATCCTGCAAACCTCACTTTAGTCGATGTGAGCACACAATTATTTGATGACTGGTTGGTTGACTTTGGATACTTTCGCAGCATATTTCCATCAGCTTGATGCCTGTAATGATCTGGACAATTTTTGTACAAATTTTGTGTCTAGTCTCGAAATATTGTACATATTCTTTCTAAATCTCAAGTATTCCTGCTCAGATCTTGGGACCGTTGATGATTGCCAGCCCCTGCTCGCCTGTCCAAAAACTACCAGAAGGATACTTGTACTTCTCAATCGACTCCTGCTTGTACTCGACGCTATAGCCTGCTTCGTGTGGGGTCACAAAGTGTCCGTTTTCCGTCTGTGCAGGCTGCGTCAAGACCTCACGGAACGCATCGACATGCTCGAGGAGAGACTTTTCTCCAGACACGCAGAGGTAGTTGATGAGTGCGAGGTGCTGAGTGTACTCATTCAGGCCGATGCCACCACTGTGAGGCACAATCGGAATGTTGAACCTTGGAAGAAGTTAGCCAGACAGTCACTGAGCAGGACCATGATGTTTTGGGGGGAGGGGGCATACTTCTTTGACATGAGGAGGACGGCCATGACTTCATTTACACCACCTAGTCGGCAGGCGTCGATTTGGCAGTAGTCAATGGACCCAGCCTGGAGGAGCTGCTTGAACATGACGCGGTTCTGGCAGTGCTCCCCGGTAGCGACACCAACTCCATGTGGCTTCAGTGCCTTTCTGACCTCGGCATGTCCAAGGATGTCGTCTGGAGATGTGGGTTCCTCGATGAAACTACAGTTTGTTAGAGAGATATCTACTGTAGCCAATGCGTAAACTTACAGTGGCTTATACTCGACAAGTTGGAGCATGTACTCAATGGCCTCCGGCACACTCCACACTTGATTCGCATCAACCATGAGGATGCGATCATAGCCCATTGTGTCGCGGGCAAGCTTCAAGCGTCGCTTATCATCCTCAAGATTACCGCCAACCTTGAACTTGAACTTGTCCATTCCTACAGCCAGATTAGATTGGATGAGGTTCACCATCTTCTCGTCTGAGAAACCCAGCCACCCAGCTTGTGTTGTGTACGCCGGTACTGCCCTGTTGAGACGGGCCTGCTCAAGACGTTCCGCTTTGGTCTTTTCCTGTTCTTGTAGCAGCACGATAGCCTCCTCTGGTGTGATGGCGTCAAGAATGTATCGAAAGTCGATGCAGTCAACGAATTGCTGCGGTGTCATATCGGCAACAATCTGCCATACTGGCTTGTTCAGATGCTTGCCCCAAAGATCCCAGAGCGCATTCACGCATGTGCTAAGACCCAGATGGATAACACCCTTCTCTGGACCGAGCCACCGCAGCTGAGAGTCCGAAACGAGGTGTCTCCAGGTCTTGCCCATATTGTCCGTCAGCTCCGCCAGGGTCTGCCCGACTAAGCGTTCAGCAATCATCTCGGCAGCCGTGGTGCACAAGTTGTTACCACGACCAATGGTGAATGCAAAGCCATGCCCCTTGAGATCCGTGTTGGTCTTGAGAACTAGATAGGCAGCACTGTAGTTTGGTCCAGGGTTCATGGCATCTGAGCCAGACAGGTCCAGACTTGTGGGAAATCTCAGGTCTAGGAGTAAAGATCATCAGCGAGGCTCTTGGAGTCATTTCAGGCCATATGAGAATAATATCTTCTTACCATGAGCTTCAAATCCTGTGATCTTGATCTCCGAGGCGGGGATTGAGGAGGCACCATGGCCACTTGCGTTGGTTTGTGAGGATGCCATTATGATTGCTTGTTCGAGTTGAGTTTCTAAAAGAATTACCAAAAAAATAACAAATCAAGATAGACAAAGACTAGATTTTTATAACTTCCAATATTCAACAAAATCGATTACCCCATTTTAAAAGCTTTCGACTACCAATACAGGCAATATCCCCTCATCCAGTGAAGTTTCTCCGATTCTCCAATCGAGTCATGCATGATGCGACGCCGACCAATCTAAGCAGCAGCTTCGGCTGTTCGGTTGTTTCTGGCAAAAGACCGACGGATTAATGGCTGCTCATAATTAGCCGGAGTATTGAATGGGGGTCACAGTTCGATGGGCAACACGCTAAATGATTACCACAGACCTCTCCGTACAGGTGATATTTATTATGTGTGAGTCGATTTCGAAGTGAGTGATTGCAAACGCAATTGGACACTGACCCGTCTTCCTACATGAAGAGACTGTCGGCAGTGCATGCGACGAAAGCATCGCTCATGTACGACATCCGACATCTAACGGTGTGGTGTGTCTTACTCGTCTTATCACATCATCTTCGTTCCGGCAGTTCGAACCGTGAAAGTTGAGCCAACAACGCAGCCGAAACATGCAGCTGCAGGGACCGGATGGGAAAAAAAGATCCGACGGGGAGATATTCCGAATATCTGGGGTTTAGATTAGATCCTGGAGTCTGGGGTAACGGCCTGGGCGATGGCGACACTGCTGAGCCAATGATGGAGGTCTCACCGGTTCTTCGGCTATTTCCTATTATTGCTAGACTGCTATAAGATGGATACTGATTCAACGACAATATTCTGGATGAGTACCAGAGATACGGCATTCTTTAACAGAGACCATTGACGATGGTGAGAAAGGTATGGAGTATGGTGGCTAGTATTATGACACAAATCTACCCAGTGCTTATATTGGCTGCAGGAAGTTTACATCTACGGCATCGCGCCATGTACCGGCGGTTTGGCATTTGGATATGTAAGTGCCATTGCACCAGCTGTGCCTTGAAATGCACCTCTAACAGTTGTCATCTTCAGGATACAGGTTCTATGAGTAAGTCATTCTCGAGTCTAGACACCCCAGTTCTCGGCTTTGAGAATAGACATTAACTTTAGCTTCCTAGGCGGGATTCTTGCTATGCCTCAGTTTCTCAACTACTTTAAGAACCCAAGCAACTTTCGCCAAGGTGGAATAACGGCGTCCATCTTGGCCGGTGCATTCGCTGGATCCCTTTTGACCGGTGCTTTTCTCGCCGACAGCCTTGGTCGTCGCAAAACCATCCTTCTTGGCTCGGCCATCTTTACCATTGGCTGTGCAATCTCAGCAGCTGCCAATAGCATTGAAGCTCTTGTTGCTGGGCGTGTCATCAACGGACTGGGAAATGGCTGCTTGACGATGATGGTACGTATGACTGAAGGCCCTTGGCATCAGAATGGCTACTGACTGGTCGTAGGTAACCATGTATCAGAGTGAGATTGCACCACGCGAGTAGGTGACCTTTAGCCTTCAATGCATGTGCATTGGTAACCAAGTATTCTTAGAATTCGCGGACGCATCATCAGTATTTTCCAATGCTTTGTCAATTTTGGTATTCTTGTCGCGTTTTGGATCCAATTTGGCACCAGCCACATCAACAGCGATGCATCATGGAGACTACCAATGGGTTTGCAAATGATTGCAAGTTGTCCCTCATGATGATCAGGGACGAATTCACACTGACCGGCCAAGGCTACCATTGCACTGCACATTACCATGTGGTTCATGCCGGAATCTCCGCGTTGGCTTGTCCAAAAAGACAGACAGGAAGAAGCCCTCCATGTGCTTGCAAAGGTCCACTCCGGCGGAGACGTCAACAATCCATATGTCCAGGCCGAGCTGGCGGAAATTGTGGCCAAAATTACGTTTGAGAAAAATCACCCGCCACCAAGCTATTTCGACCTCCTGCTTGGGCCACATAAGCGACGCATGTGGATTGGCATCGGGGTAGTGAGTCTAAGCACACGGTGACATTCTTTATGAACTCACTGCTAATGTTGCAATAGCAATTTTGGCAATCAATGACGGGGATCAATGTGTAAGACACAGTGCTGCTACTCGGTATAGTCTCATTGATGGACGCTTCTGACAAGACACAGCATCATGTATTATGCCGTCTTCCTTTTCCAGCAGGCGGGGCTTGGTGCGACATCCTCATCTCTCCTTGCAAATGGCCTCCAGGGCGTCGTCCTCAATATCTTCACCTATCCGAACATGTACTACATGGACAAATGGGGCAGAAGATGGCCCATGGTTATTGGTGGTATTGGCATGGGCATTTCAATGCTCGTCATTGGCGTTCTCATGAGGACGATGGGTGTGTCTCAAGCCGCCCTCTCTCAGCCGCTCCTGGAACCAGCGCTGTGCGGCGTAAGCACCTGAATTAACCATTTCTCCAGGTGACCCCGTTTACGACCCCTTGACCAAGAAGACGAATTTCGACTTTGTCAACTCGGCGGCCTCGCATACCATCATCGCATTTGTGTACATCTATGTCGCCGTCTTTGCTATTACATGGGCGTGCGTTGCTTGGGTGTACCCGCCCGAGATTTTCAGCATGAGCATGCGCGGCCGGGCGACATCGATGACTACGGCAACCAACTGGTTCATCGTAAGCCCTTGCAACCCTGTCATCGTATACTGAGACCCTAGCTGACGGATGCAGAATTTTTGGTTCGCCCTGTACATTCCTACAGCCATGGCGAAAATCAGGTAATTAAGTCATACACGGCCTTCAGCCCCCCTAAGCTCAATGTGGTAGTTGTACGCTGATTATGTCTCAAAAAAATAAAGCTGGAAGTTGTACATGATTTTCATGGCCCTTTGCTTCTCAATGTCTATAGTAGTCTTCCTCTTCTACCCCGAGTCAGCTGGTAAGACACTTGAGGAGATGGACTTCCTGTTCGCCAAAGGTCGGTCACCTTGGGCGTTCCTCGATCGCGAGGCCACCAAGATCGGTGCCCTGTTTGAGCGAGACCTAGCTCATGGCGAAGCTCTGACGGCTTTTGAGGATGACGATATTATACTCAAGGCAAAATCAAATGTTGATGGCACTCTTGAGGCAGGACATGTTGAGAATGCCACGTTGCATGCAAGGGGCAGTAAGAGAGACATGACGCCTAGAAGTCATTGATGATGATTAGTGGAGAGGGAGCAAAATACCGATGCCTCACAATTTTATTCAACCCAGGAACCATGCACTCGGTAATCTATAATAAGCGAATGGGTTATGATGACTCCGAACTCCGTACTCCGTACAGGAATATCAGAAGGCTAGTCAAGAAGCGGAGAGCACATGCAACGCTGACAGTTTTCCTCCAATCTTACGATGCCTATTTCGAAGAATGTTTTACTTGTCAGCCCGCTCTGCCGTTTTTTGCAGAGACTAACACTGTCACCACGCAACAACAATTTCACGGTCACACAGGCAAGCATGAAATAGATTCAAGATTGAACAAAATAAATATGTTTGCTGAATTGCTAGGCGTAGTGGCTAATCTAACACTAAACGGAAAAGGAAAGGAAATCACGCTGGTATAGCACACGGAGGTTCGCCGCCCTTTAAATCAAACCAAGAGGGTTCTTGCTGAGGAGAAACCCATTCTCATCCTGCAAACCGTGAGCACTGAGATCTCTGCGTCTGCTGCTGGGAGGAGCGGGGACGGCGCATGAGGTGTTCCAAGCCGTGCAGGCGGGCTGGCAGATGGTCTCCTTCTGGGTAGGGACCTTGCCGGTCTCGAGGTAGTCCTGGATGATCTTCTGCACGCAGGTGCCCTGGGCGTTGAGTAGAGTGGTGTGGCCCATCTGCTCCTGGATGACGAGCGCGGAGTCGGGGTGGAGGGCGGACATGGCGCGGGCGCCGACCAGAGGAGTGGCGGGGTCGAGGCGGTTGTTCAGGAACAAGATGGGAGCGGCGGGGATGCCGGGAACGAGAGCAGGGTTGGCCTTGGGAGCAGTGAAGGGGCCCTTGTAGACCCAGTTGGGGGTGAATGGCCAGAATGCGCAGGCGAAGCGGATCGTGGACCAGAAGGCACCGTAGATCTTGGACTCGCCAACAAGAGTGTTGACATATGTCTGCCAGTAGGCAGCGTTCTTGCCATTGACAGAGTCACCATCGTTGCACAAGATGGCGGTAGCCTGCTCGTTAACAAAGAGAGGCTGGGGGTTGGGGTTGCTAGCGGTAGGGCAGGCATCCTGGATAGGAGGAGGGTTGCCAGTCGTGTTGATGAGGAGGTTGACAAGGGCAGTGGGGTTGCCGTTCATGGCCTGGTTAAGAGCCGCAGCAAGGGTCATGAAGGTGTTGACAGGGGTGTAGAGAGCCTTTCCAGTGACAGTGCGGACATCGTTGCCAGTCAGGACCATGATGCTGCCAGTGGGAGAAGTAACTGGGAGTGGGTTCTGGTCGAGGCTTGCCGTCCAAGCAGCGAAGCGGGCAATGCCGACAGCAGGAAGCTCATTTGCCCTAGCGAGAGCGCAGACAGAGGGGCCGGCAGCATAGCAGCCCTTGTAGAACTCGGTGAAGATGTTGTCAACATCAAGAAGGTTCTTGAGCCAACCCTATATGAGAGAGAAAGAGGTTAGTTCGAGTTCAATATCATATCAATGTCTCAGAAGTTGGTTGCACTCACAGGTCCGTTTGCGTAATCGATGGCGTCGAGAACGCCGTCAAGAATCAGACGACCAACGCGGCCGGGATACAGGGCAGCAAAAGTGTTGCCGAGGAATGTTCCGTAAGAGTAACCCATGTACTGCAGGCGGGGTGTGGTATCAGGGCCAGCGGTGCCGTTTCGCTTCTCAAGCTGCTCAACGGTGATGCCTCTCTTGTGGGCAATCTGCGACTTTCTCAGCGCATCGATCTTGTCGACCATCTCGACCATGTCACGGGCAACGTTGGGGGCGCTGGTAAAGGCCATGATCTGGCCGAACTGCTCATCAGTCTGCAGGCAGCGCTTGTTGAAAGCATTTGTGAGGGAGAGACCGTAGTTGATGGTGCTGAGACCACTGGTCAACGGGCCGTTTCCGCGGACCTCAAAGGCCAGGGCATCTCGGGCAACAAGATTACCATGGAAGCAGTCCACGGTAGGGGTGGAGTGGGTGACACCTCTGGGGTCAAAAGAAACAATCTCATAGTGTCGGTTTGGCTTGTCGACAACGACTCCCTGGATCAGCGGGGCGATCTGCACAGAGAAGTCGACACCTGAGCCACCAGGTCCACCCGGGTTGATGAACAAGCTGCCGCCAAAGGTCGGGTCATCGTCTGGGACGGTGGCAGGGAGCTTGATCATGGCAATGGCCACAGTGCGGGAGTCCGACACGTTGAGCCAGTTGAGGGGGACTTGGAGTCTGGCACACTTGAAGGTGCTGTAGCAGTCATGATAGACGAGGTCAGTGGCTGGAGTGATGGTGGACCAGTCAAAGGTGGGAGGTGGTCCCGGTGGTCCTTGAGCCGCGACTGTGGCGGCCATGGCGAGGCCGACTTTGATAGAGGAGTGCATTATGTTGTGGTATCAAATCGATCAGGTAGTTGAATTGTGTAGAAAGTTGAGGAAGGTGATTTTGCTCTTCAGGTGCGTGATCTGTTGATCTGCCTGATTGAGTTTGCTTGTCTGGATCACAAGAACCATTTAGAGGCGGATTGCCGTGACCTTAAATATCTCAACCATCAGGCTGTAAGGGAAAACAGTCAATTTCAGTATCGTTGCCTCTACCGGTTCAGGGATTCGTTGGTCAGCAGGCGGAGACTATCGTCAGGGATACGCCCGCAGCAAACAATGAAAATTACTGAATCGGTGCGTGCCGCCCACCCTGTATGCAAAGTGCCAAAATTCTAGCCTCTTTCGGGGAGTAATACACAGTCCCTAGACATAATAGGGAAGATGCGGTGTTCAGGACGGGATTCAATGACTGGATGCAGAATCATGAGCGTGTGTTGGAGTGTGTGCGTGTGAAAAGATTCCCGGAGCTGATCTGGTCATGGATGGTGTGCCGTGTCCCCATTTCTGCCGCTTTTGTGGTTCCCATGATAGTTTATGCCACTATTAAGTTTGCCAATCAGTTCGTCCTTTGAGACTGTGCGAGATTCCAGCTAGCTTAAAAGGGGAACAGGTAGGGCACCAATAGGAACATCATGTGTACGACGTAGACTCGGAACATGCCTGCTAGGTGTGTGAAGTGGTGATATGCCTAGACTACATGCCGTACTCAATGACCAGAAAAGTCCAACCCCGTACGAGTATGTGAAGATGAGCCACTTTCTCCCCTGTCAGACGGTATTTTCTCTCATTTGCATCCACAAGTTTATATGCACTGTCATGCTTGTACAATCTTACATTCCAGCGACCAACGGAGACGGGGCTGTCTAACATTAGCGAAAACCCAGTTGTGCGGGCTGCGAGGGAGTGATGGCGTAGCGGGATAAGGTGAGACATCCCTAGAACCTTGGATGGATGGTCCGCACCAGATGATTTGTGGCGCATTGGGCGGCCACGCTGTCTTGCTTGCCCATACTAGCGCAGCTGACATGGCCAGCTGAGCTTTGTGTGTGAAGTTGATCATTCCCCTTCCCATTCGGACTTGGGAGGAGACAAGGCTCAAGCGAAGATGCGGAACTTCATCGCCACAGGGGAGGAAGGGCGCCACACACACTCTCTCTGTCCACCAAAAAAAAGTACCCGACGTGCCCGGCAATCCGACGGGCGTTAAACGAGAGACGGGATGCTCGTTTGGGACTCTTGGCGATCGCGAGCACCTGATGAACTGTAAAGTATCGGAGATCCCCCATATGCCAGTGTATGATGCTCCATGAGGATTGGAGCTGGGATTACCATATTTCTTGCATAAAACCTTTTTCCATTGTTCACCCCTTGACCGGGGGAAGGGGGGGGAGAAACCTTAAGTTGACTGAGACCATCCTATCTTCCCTCAATTACTTTCCCCCCGGTTTCCAACTCTTCCCATTCTTTTTCTTTTTCCTCTTGCCAAAAACCCTGGCAGGGCTTAGAAGATGTTTCAGACCAGAACGTGCGCGGCAGAACCGGCCAAAGGCTGCTAAAAATGAAGCTCTAATGCTCAGCTGCCGAGACATACATCGCCTAGTCCGCGGGATTCTGTCAAGCACGGCCGAGTAGGCTACCAAGAAGTTATGTTGCGTAATTATATCCTATTTTGCACACAATTTATGTCGACAAAAGATTTAATAGCCCATTGGTTGCCATGCTGGCTCTACCCTGTATTGGGTTCAATGGTGGCTGCAGTGACATTTAGTTCTATTCCGTCTCATGTCTTGGGTTGTCAATCATCACATCACATCACTTCCCCAGCCGCTTCGGAGGAGAGAGGAAAGATTTGGGAGCATGATGTTGCAGACAATGTAAAAGATGACATCTCGATACTCAAAGGGGGTTAGTTCTCCTGTCTCAAGACACACTCCGCAATGTCTTCAATCCAGATTTCGCTCGTAAATCTATTCCCCTTATTACCTATTGAATCATGACTTCCGTTCCAAGTTTCTCATGTCTCGCTCTCTAATCTCCAAGTCCCACCCTTGCCCACCTGACAATGTTGATCTCCCCCGACCATTTCCGGAAACGAAAGCGAGGAAAGACAAATGTCGTTACTACTTGTAAAAGCCGATGCAGGCTTTTCTTGTCCCTCTCCTTCGGGCACGACCCACCTGTCGGCAGAGAGTTGATTCTGTACTCGGTGCTCGGGCCGATGAAATACGGAACAGTTCCTCCGTATCTTGTCTCGCCCCGTGATGGGTTTATCCCATGGCTGATGCAGAAACAGCTCCGTACAGGCAATTTACGACAGAGACAGTCCCGCAATTCTTCCGCTTATTTGTATTACTATTTCACATCCAAGCTTCAGGTATAGTTAGCATCCCGAGAGAGCAACATGGCCATGTGCTCAGCTCCTCGGCCGTTGCTATCCACACCTTGTCCATAAAAAGCCTTAAGTGAGGGGTGATATACGACCCGGCAGTGCGGTTGATGCATTTACCCGTTCCCACTTGATCCCTGCATCAATCTTCCTTGTTCATTGTCGTCTATGTACTATATCACGCCACCGCTATGATCGGTCTCTATCACTGCTTCAGTTATATCATCTCACCCACCCTCGTCACATACCATGTGTCGGGCTTCAATAGTTGATCACTAATGAGCGGCTGGGTGGCGCATTTCTGTCTGAGAGAGCGGAGACGCCGCAGGACAAATGCTATAAGCGGCTATTGAGTTTGTCTGAGCATGCAGCTATCGGCAAGCGGAGATTTAATATTTAATACCTAACGGCCGCATCGAGGAATCTACTATACGCTAGTCTAGTCATGCAGGGGCTTTTACTGAAGAAATTACGTATTATGAATCACAGTGAATTTATGGTAGCGTAGGTACTGTATGTATGCAGCGTCAACTCAAGGTAGTCAATTTCCATTTGGTATTCCAGACTATCCAATATGCTGTTTCCCCTTTGCTCCTTTTCTTTTTTCTGCCAACTTCGCAAACAAGATCCATCAGCAGTCAGTCCATTTGGTGACTCTCAAATTTACAGCGCTCCACTGTCGACAATGGTGGCAGGAACCTTGCCCTTGACGGCACCAGAGGCGCTGCCAGTGGCTTCGATGGCCTTGACAACGTCCAGAGACTGCTGGTCGGCGACCTCACCAAAGACGACGTGCTTTCCATCGAGCCAAGAAGTAATGACGGTTGTGATGAAGAATTGGGAGCCGTTGCTAAGATGAAGCATTAGCATCAATAAATGGAAACCAAGCTAAACCAAACGGAAAAAGAAAAAAGAAAGAAGAAAGAAAGAAAGGAAAAAGAGGTAGTCAGATCACTGCTATACTTACGTGTTCTTTCCGGCATTAGCCATGGACAGCAGACCAGGCTTGGTGTGCTTGAGCTTGAAGTTCTCGTCCGGGAACTTCTCGCCGTAAATGGACTTGCCACCGGTGCCCTGGAGATAGTCAGAAGCCGCAAAAAACAGCTAGAGGAAATAATGAGTTATGACATACGTTGCCAGCGGTGAAATCACCACCCTGGAGCATGAACTCGGGGATGACTCGGTGGAACTTGGAGCCCTTGTAGCCGAAACCAGGCGCGCCAGTGCAAAGTTCGCGGAAGTTCTTGGTGGTTACGGGGACGACGTCGTCGAAGAGGTTGAAGACAATTCGGCCGGTTTGCTCGACTGTAGCGGTTCTTGTCAGCTTTGATGCACATCAACCAGGGCATTCCATTGAGCAGCCAGCAACAGGAACGACGAAACAGCGCAGGGCTGGCCTCGTAAACTTGACCAGCTCCTGATACCGAGCCTCGTAGCGATGGGCATTGCCTGATTTCCCAAAACAGAGGAAAATTTTCGACTTACCGGCATCCTTGGGGCCCTGCCACTTAAGATCGAAGAATCTGTAATGAAGGTGGTTAGTATGGATGCTGCCAGCGCAATATTGACCTTGGATTCAATCCATCTTACACTTGGCCTCCCATTTTGGCGATGATTGAAACTGTTTAAGACTGTGAGGAGCTTGAAAATAGTTGATATCGAGTGATGTTCAAGGAAGAAAAGATCTCGAGCGGGGGGCACTTGGACGTTGGAAGTTTTTGATGAGTGATTGCGGAGCCGAAAGAGGGGTAACATGTCAAATGGGGCTCGTCCCTGGGATTATTGATGTCATGGTCGTATTTGAGTGGCGCCGCCTCAGCCTGACGGTGGTGATGACTGGTCAGCGTGGACATTGGCTTGTATTACTAACACTGTCGATCTTGATTTTCCCCTCATTAAGACGTGATGAGTGCTTTTATTAGGGTGTGGAAGAGCTTGAGCTTGAGCTCCCTCCATGTCTACGCATGCCCTGACCCTGTGAAGCTGGACAGAGGGCAATTTGTCTCGAAAGTTCAGCATCTGCTGCGAATGCCTTTGACCTTTAGGAACTACACGACTTGATCACCTGCTGCCCACGCATTGCATCTATTTCAGGGTATCTATGCTATGTGTGTTTTTGCTGCAACCAGAGCTCCCCTCACTTCCCTGGCAAGCTGACCCTACTGTAGAGGAGGGGTTGGGATGATCGACCCTTGTCTTACCCAATATGGACGAGGCAAACGAGAGGGGCTCATAAAACGTTTGCGGTTGAAATGCGGGGGGGGGGAGAAATTGCACGTGGATGATCAGGCTTCTGACGTTGGACAGGATCTGATGTAGGGCTATGTTTAAAGTTGATTCGAGCTATAGATGCATATCACATCTGTTCGTTAGTGAGTGATTTCAACACGATGATTTAGGTACTCTTACTGGCGTGTGCGATCCATAATCTTATCGATACTCTAAACTCTCTTTCTACTAGAGAACATGAGGAGGACTACCACTACTACTGGTGGATATCATGAACTGGTCGACAATTTGTAGCTCATATTAGAATGAAGACAACTAGATCCATCGTTTCTTTTACTTGGTCATCCCAACTCTAGCTGTGAACACATTGTACTTTGTTGATACTCGCTTCTCTACGCTCAAAGAACCGGAATTTCTCAGCACGGCCGTAGTGCTCTCCAGGGTAGTCGAAGCAGCAAAGGAGGGGGGTTGGTTTGTCAGGGGTTGGCCCCTCTACGTGGGGGACGGTTAGTAGCTAAGGGGGGGGGGGGCAATGGCGCGTTTGCTTTTACAATAGCAAAGTTACACGTACGAAGTACATGGCATAATTAGGGAAGCTAGATCATGGATCACGATCATGACATATGCCGTTTCTACAAGTACGAAATCAATGTCAGCTTCTCCTTTTTGGCAGTATCAATGGCTTCATCATCTCAGGCGATAACCAAATGATCCTTCTATATATGGTCATTTAAAAGATTATGGGCAGGCTCTGTATAAAATTAGTTAGGAAATTAATGGTCATAAAATAATAAGCATCCACTGCATTGTCGCTTACTGAACCTGGCTCCGTATAGCGAGCAAGATCAGCATCGAAGGTAATGCCTCATTCATACGCCTTAACAATGTGTTATTAGCTTATTTGTAAGCTCTGGGGTGAGAAATGGTGCTCTCATCACATCTTCATGCCAATATTGCATAGTAGAAACAATCTCTCCTCGTTTTCCATATAGACTGCAACTGTTTGAGATATTATCATACAGCTATGGATTCCATTTCTCAATTATTTGTCTCCTTCAATCTTATAGCGAGTATGACTTCACATACTTTGTTCCATCAAGCATGTTTCCCAACTTAGCCGGCCATCTGACCCCGTCGCACCTCGCCGCCTTTGACCATGGCGTTATACCGTCATGCTCCAATATGAACCTTAGTCCCCCGTCTCTATCTGCATCTTATCTCTAGACGGCTGCACTAAAGGGTAAACTGGATTTCAAGTCTCAGCGCTTTATTTCGGGTTTCGGTCATCATTTAGAACAGTCTTACATGCATAAACCAACGACATTGAGGCGAGTTGAGAGAGAGAGCTCAATATGACATTTACTCGTTAATTGTGATGCACAAGCCACTGCATCGCTTGGTGTCGACGCAAGATTCGCTGTTTGGAATGCAGATTGTGCCGGTTGGGCAGGGAGCCATCTTGAAGCCACAAGGGGTTAGGGTCTCCGCGACGCAAAGGTTGGCAATACCAATGGCCATGCCTCCGAAGAAATATTGGAAGAGCATGACGAGTATTGGTCTTGGGTTTTGGAGAGATCGAAGATTCGGTGAGAGTTTTCTTTGCGGAGAGTCTTGGTTGAAAACTTGAATATGAGATGGAAGTGGGATGGATAGTGTGATCTATGGATATTTATATTTTCTCACGACTCCCTTTCTCACGGTACATCATGACCGACACATTGTCCCCTTTGGTCAATCTGTCCTGATCTGTTGGAGAAATTATTGAGAACGATCATGTCCAACGAGCAACCAAACCCAAACTTGATAGAAGGACGTTGGTTCAAGTTTTCATATAGAGCCATCTTGGATTAGCGCATTAGCGAGTCCACTTTTACTACTCTTACAATATATATTCATAGCAATTACAATAGCAGATGCTAGCTTAGAAAAAATCTCGTGTTGGTCGATTGCTTAGGGGATTAAAATCAAGTTCGAGTCCGTGACGCTCAAGCTCAGTGCAAGTGCCGGCCCGATCTTTTGTTACCCATACCTCTTAGTAACCGGGGTAGATCTTGTGGCAGAGACAAGTTTTGGTGATGAGAGTAGATATATGAGTTCCCAGAAACATCCTGTGGATACCAAAGCTGTGGATCTGCAGCAAAGAAATTCAAGCTTAGACGTGGATCACCACAACCTTCCGGCAGCCTTACTATCTTGCTTCTACTGCGCATCGAGCTTTCTCGACTTGAATATTGAAGAATACATTATCTCGGATGGTCAAATTCATTCATGAAGCTATTCACAATTTATTTACCAGTCTCATGCATGCAGTTGGTAGCTAGAACACCCGAGCATGTGTCTTCATCATCGCCACATGCATGAGTAGTTCTTCTGGGACTTGAGAAATGAATCGCTTCTGACCCCTTTTCGGCGCTTCAATGACCCTTACGCGGCCAAAGCACCTTGATTAGATGGCCAACTATAAACTAACATGGGTTGTTGGACAAGGAGCCATGGGTAGACAATTGTTGCAATTTGGAGCCCTCGCCCAACACAACAAGCTTCAATAGTGTTTTCGCATCCCAGTGAACCCCATTCATCCTCGGCGTTGAGATTCTGGCTGACGTTCTGAAGCTCCCATCTTCATATCTTGTTGGAAAAGTCTCACGGATTTTTACTTGGCAGAGGTGATTTTCATTCACGCTGTAGACTAGATAATTATTAAGATGCTTGTAGATGCTAGGCCCAATTGACTAGGATGAATTGGCTATGGTGGCGCTGAGCATGGATGCCGATCTTGAGAAGTGCGGAACGGAGCGTCGCGTCTACAGCAGCAGTTCAAGCACCGCACTAATACAGAGTCTTGATGGATAGTCGATCGACGTCCAAGACATTGACAGGCCATGTATCAAGCTATCCAGTGGTGCCCTGCTGCCATCTTCTTGTTGCAGTGCTTGGGTGTTGAATGAGCTCTGATCTCTGCAGTTGCTTGCTTACCTTCGGGAGAATATGGAAGAGGTGTGCCGTCTTTAGTGGAGTATCATGGTTAATGTCGCCTTCAGGGATGACATGATGGAACAACGAAGTCTCATCGTAGAAAAGCAACATGGGAGTGAGCGCCGAAGTAGTCGTGTGCAAAACACGGTGTGCAATAAGCTAGGACTAACCTATCTCCTTTGCATCGTAAGAGCTCTAGAAAGGTCTTCATTATTGGAATGGCTAGGGAGGACTAACGCACGAGAAATGCGCACTGTTCCACTAACTTCGTTTTGTTGTCGAAGCGCTACACGATCATACCGTGCTAGAGGTTGCGATATCATTAGATCAGCATGGCTGAGACATCTAAGCTTGGAGGCGTGGTTAACCTATCATTTCTGGCTGAAATTGACCGAGTTTTCTGCCTTGTGTGTAATGGAATAAAAACTATTTATTAACTACTGGAAACCCTAGAAGGTGTTGTAGAATTACGGTAGGCCTTGAATTTGCCGTCTGTTCTACATACGTCGGGGAAGATGGTAGGTCGAAAGTTTCCAACTAAATTCCCACAGCATAAGACTATCGATTCATAAAATATATAACTTGTAGAATCATGACATCGAAACCTGGTCTGGTTGAGTCCGTCAGGACATCCCTTGGCTGGCAGCCCCCAAGGGTTCCGACAGACACAGTCGTCCCTCTTCAACCCTACGACTCCAATCTCTTCCTCCAAGGTCTCATCATTCGCCCCCTACTCGCTTTCGATGCTGTCCTCAGCCCTGCAAAATTACGTCGCACATTGTGGGCCGTCGTAGAACGAGAGGGCTGGCAGAGGTTTGGTGCCAGGTTGCGACGGAGGGTAAGAATCCGTGAAACGAGAATCGTCTTCCCTAGTCACTGAAGGCACCTGTTGCTAAAGAAGAAAACCAACTAGGGCGTCGTCGATCTCGAATACCACATACCTACCAAGTTCAGTAGCAGTCGACCAGCGGTGCATTTTTCGCAGCTTACATTCGATATGAGCATCAATGATCATCCAGAAGCACGTCATTTGATGGCACCCGTGGTTGATATGAAAATAAACAGATTCGACGCGCCATATGATGGGCTTCTCCTTGCAGAAGACACCCCAAAACAACCCGGAGACTACATTAATAGCGATTTACCGCTTCTCGGTCTCCATATTGTCTTATTTTCGGACGCAACGCTGCTTATGCCATATGTTCCTCACTGTCTTACAGACGGGTCAGGGCTAGCAGCTTTGTTTAATGCTTGGACCCTCATGCTTCAAGGTAGAGAATGCGATATTCCAACTCCTTTTGCCGTCGAGGTTGACCCTCTTGCCGACGTTGACGAAAGCGCATCCGAGTCGGTGGGTGGCTTTCTCTCAGCTGAGCAAAGCTCCGCTCTGAGCTGGACAAGATACTTCATGGCAAACATGAACCGTGTGCTATTCACGACCAAAGAATTTCGAACCATTGTCATTCCGCCGTCGCAGATGAAGCTGCTCCGTGAGAGAGCCACGCAGGATTTGTTGGCTGAGCGTGGTGCTGATGGTCCCCCACCCAGGCTTACTGACGGCGACATTTTGTTTGCCTGGTGGGCACGCCTCGCTCTGTCGCATCTTCCCGGAAACTCAAAGAAGCCAGCGGCAATTCTGACAGCAATAGCCCTTAGACATCACCTATCTGGAAGCCTCGTTCTTAACAATCTATTGGACACTGTTGCTGTCGTTATAGAAACCAGTTTCATTAGGAAAAAGTCGCTCGGTCAGGTTGCAGGTCAGATTCGTGCCCTCGTCAAGAATTCGCAAACACAAGAGCACCTGAAGGCATATGCATCGTGGTGGAGGGCATCGAGGATGGGTTTCCCTCAGCCTTTTGGTACCCCCGACTCAAATGTCATTGGCGTGTCGAACATGGCTATGGCGGACCCTTTCAATGTTGACTTTTCGAGCGCAGCTGTTGGGCGTGGATCGAGTCAGGACGATGACTCTAAACGTGCCGTAAAACCAGTAAATGTACAGATCCGTGTGTTTGGCTGTGAGCCCATTGACATATCATGGATTGTTGGGAAAGATACAAAGGGTAACCACTGGCTAAGCTGCGCTGCTCGAAAGGGGCAATGGCCGCAAATTGAGGCTCGTTTAGCAAGAGAAAATGTTCAAGCTGATATAGAAGCGGGACACGACGATTCTAGAACCCGGTCTCGGCTATAGAAGCAATAGAAACCTAGTACATGTATATGGGTTTGGGGGGTTGGTGGATGCATTTATCCCATGGTTGTTGTGTTTTAATGCAGCTACTTTCTCTTCCGTCTCTGAATATATACAGGCCATTGATGTGGTACAATAGTGAGCTTGGCTTTCCACTGCCACGGCTTCCTTTCATCAACAAGACGGATGTCGTAATCACGTATGACGGTTGCAGTCAGCTTTGATAGCTGGATTCTAGCCATGTTCTGTCCTGGACATGAGCTATATCCTGCACTGAACTACGCATTGGGTTAGATTTGCTTCTCACGCATCTAGAGTAGACTTTGAAGCTCACCGATATCAAATGTCGTTCTCTGGTAGCAATATCCTCCGTAAACCACCTTTCTGGATTGTACTTGGCTGCATCTGGCCCCCAGAGCTCCTTGGAGTGATGGATAACCCACGGATGCACCGACAGAACGGTCCCAGGCGGGAATGTACGGCCACCAATGGTCACGCCATTCTTCCCTGCCACACGGGGTAGGCCACTTGCAAATGGCGTGAATACTCGAAGCGACTCCTTGATGCATGCCTGCAAATACGGAAGCTTCGACGCGTCAGAAAAAGAGACAACAGAAGTCCGACAGTGCCCCTCTGCTTGCGCATTATCAAGCTCCTCTCGTACTCGTTGGTAGGAAGATGGATGCGTGACGAGGTGGTAAATGATGGCCTGCATGGCACTAGCTACCGTATCTGAGCCAGCACCCAAAGCAAACACAGTGTTTCCCTGAATGCTTCGTGTACTAAGAATGTCATTGTCATTTTCATGTGCCTTGAGCCAGTAGGATACGATGTCAGCACGGGCATCTACATTCGCCCGACGGTGGGCGAGTGCATTTACTGCCGTGTCGTAAAGATGGCCCATTGGCAAAATGTTCAGAGATGTGACAAGAGGGTTGGCTAGCATAGCATGAAACCAGTAAATGTATCCAGCTATAGCCATGTACTGATTGATCACGTCGATATTCGCGATGGAGCCACCAACATCTTTGCCCTGTTCTAGAAAGCCGAAATCCTTGGAGAAGAGCAATTCACCAGCCATGTCATAGCTCGTATAGCTGAAAAAGTCGTCCAGGTGTATCGGTTTCTGCTTCTCAGCAGACTGATCTATCAGTGCTTTCAGCATCTGCGTTAGGCGGTCTAGTTCACCTTCCAGGCGAAGCAGGCTTGTCATGGAGTAACCTGCAGATAGATGCCTGCACAGCAGCCTATGAGCTGTAGGATCCAGTGTTGTGGATCGGTTCTGGAATCGAAAGTCCGGCATGGCTAATGCTTTGTACCATGGCCCCTTGGCCTCTTGTCAGCCGACCTGTGTTGGCTGTAAAAGGCGAGACTGCAGCTTACCTTGCTCAGTGGAGCCAGCAAAATCTGTTTGATGGCATCTGGATGACTTACACTGACCTCGGTGGGAGATATTCGAACAAAATGCCCTGGGATGCTTATTTGAGTGTGGGGTCATCTCACAAAAAATGGCGGGGAATGCTTCATTACCGTGCTTCTCGTGCAGTTGGATAAGTCGTAAGTTGTAGTCACCATTGAGGATGCGATGAATCTGCCATAATTGAGAGAACGACGCCAGAAATGGCCCCGGGGTATCACTCAAGGCGCTCAGGTAGCGTTGATAGAAGAATAGAGCAACGACGCAGATACTCAGAAGGCTCACCACTCCTGGCAGAGTGCCAACAATGTCGAGAAGCGAACGCATCCTCGGAAATTCCCTCTGAGGATGGCAGACGGGCAATGTTCTTGCACAGAGGGCAGCGGCAATTTAGTGTGAGACGACCCCTCCCTAGCGTTTGATATATTCTATCCGTATCGACGGAGCTGGCTGGCCCTTGGCTTCATAGAGGTAATTAGCAGTACCTTGAGGGCGGTGAAGAAATGGGTAATGCCAGTACACGCAGCCGAGGTTTAGGAGGTAAATAACTGAAATGGAGCCCTAAAGAATTCACTATCTTGCGATATGGTGCATCTGAGTCAATAATGGATACAGTAGTAAGCCCTATCACAATCTAGGCTGACTGGTATGCAGATCCTGACGCATATACTATTGGAAACCCCATCGTAATATATCTTAATCTTCTCACCACGCATCGGATATCTCACACTAACAATGACTTAGATAGGTAACGCCGTAGTCCAGGCCGTGAAGGCTTCTTCCGTCTCAGAATATCTCCCTCTATCAGAATGGCCGAGTGTTTATTCGCCTAGCCCAATCTTGCATCGTCCTCAATTCATTTGGGTCAATCTGTAACCTCGTTGTTGCAGAGGTCACGTGTGAGGCAGTTGAACCCTAAGCATTTCTCCTTTTCTTCTCCTCATGAATCATAGTTGGACGCTGGTAATTTTCTCTCCCTCAACATTATTCTCTCATATCATACCTCAGTCAAACGACTTTAATTTTTCCAACATCTTCAAACACTTTAAATCCCCAGCACAGATCTACCGATCTCCATTCTCCCTTTCAATGAATCATTCGTCTGCTTCGTTGGCTGAAGCTGCTCGGAGTGAAGCTACCGACATTACCAACGGGGACGATCATAAACCCCGAGACGCTTGGTTCTATCCAGATGATATCTCCAATGATTTGAAGGATGTTGGCATTCCGGCAGCTTTCGTCAAAGAAACGCTTGCTTGCGCGTGGGAGTATACTCGAATTGTCATCCCCGAGTTCACAAACTGGGACCGTTACATTGCGTTTATTCGATTGATCGAGATTGCAACTGTGGTCGAGTTCAAGGGAGAGCTTGTCGATGTCATGGCTGGCGATCCAATTCTTAGATTCGATGTCAATCAACTACTCGAAGTGGTCTACGGCGCAACGCCAGTATACCAAGAAATGGCCCGTGAATTTCGCACCTTTTTGCTCTTCACTGCCAACAAATGCAGTAACCGGCGCAACTCAACTCTATACCACCGATATGCATATGCTCTCGCAAAATCTCCTGCGGATTGGTTTCGTATGCGCGACTGTGATGCATTGTTGCGATTTACAATCGCCGCCACCCTAGCATGCAATGACATTGACGGTGTGTGGTTCAATGAAGACGAGATCCAAATTCTAGCCGAGATTGGCGAAACAATGTATGACGCTGTTGCTTTTCATAAGCATCGTTCCGAGGGAGAAGTCAACGCTACATTTGCGTATGTCGGAGAGGAGTTGCGTGAGGAGTCTTACAGATCCTGCCGCGAGATTCTCTGGGCGCTGGACGCTACTTGGAGCAGGTCATCTGCGCACCGCTGTGTGACCAACTTATTGAGGACATTCGGCGGTCCTCTACATATGATGGCTCGAAGATACCGGTTCGTTGAGGATGGTCTAAGAATTGGCAAACCCGAGACGGAAGACGTCGTTGCCAAGGCTCGGAACAACGTCAAACTGTGGTACCGCGTTGATTCATCACAGGACCAAGCTCAAGGGCCCGAGTTTTTGGATGCTCTGGATCGCAGAGAGGAGCTCTTGTTCCCTGGGCTAGATCACATATTGCAAAACAGTGACAAGGGGCACTGTCTTGACTGCATTTATCCTGTCTCTTACGGTGCTGAGGTTATTGGTCGCTTTGGGGGTGTTCAACTCTGTAAGCGATGTAAAACGGGTTGGAACAAATACGTGGAGTCGCTTCGAGTGCGCGCTGTGAAAGCCTTTCCAATCTTACAAGGCAAGATATAATTTCAAATTGATTTCTCTTCTTTTTTCTTCTTTTTTATTTTATTTTATATTTTATTTTTATTTTTTTATACCGCAGACATTGTTCCACTTCGTTGAGAATCATGCGATTAGTTTCCAAGTGCGCGCTCTGTTTGCGATAATGCTATAGGGTAGGACACCAGAAAGGGGGCGTTTTGAAGGGGTGGGGATGACATCCCATGTTCGGAGTGCTCCGTACATCGCGTAACCAACGTGACGTCAGGCCGTTTTCATTGGTGAGGGTGGAGATGAGCCTGATTCTGATTGGATCGTGTTTTTACGGAGATGTAGTCCGGTCTTTGTGGATTGGGCCTCTTCTCCTCCTCCCTCTCCCTCCCAAAACGCGTCTCCCCCCCGGTCTCAGGTTGTCATCTAGTTCGCATCCCATCACGCAGACGTGATTTAGGTGATTATGCTGGAGCAGATATGGCACTGAGAGCACTCCTCCCCAATGAGTCTCTAATCCCGGGGGATTCTATGCCGCCCGCGCCCCCAGATCCACCCAATCCTTCGACAGGGAAACGAAAGCGCAAACAGGTCCTTGCAGCATGTTCGAGTTAGCATCCTTGATGATAAAGAAGCATTCAACCGCATTGTAGAGTATCGCGAGTCTGACGTGTTTTATAGATTGTCGAAAGCAAAAGTCCAAGGTCTCACTTCTTTGACAGCGTTTCTTCAGCCGCAAGAGCTGACGTGGTGATGCCCAATTTCTAGTGCGATGGCGAGCGTCCAACGTGCGGCACATGTGCGTCTCGCAATAAAGAGTGTCACTATGAGGTTCCGGAAGGACTGAGCGTTCGCTCAGAGCAGAGGCGCAAACTGAACAGTGTATCCGAGGGCTATGAAAACCTGCGAACTGTGTTTAACATCCTCCGCCGAAGCGACGAGGAAGAAATCGCTCAAGTCATTAAGCACATACGTGACGCAGCAAGTACTGATGCAGCCATTGATATGATATCGGATACAGGACTGCTACTGTCTAGATTATATGATGCCGGCAGTGCTAGCTCCTCTGGTAATTTCATCGACATGATGCGAAAGAGGTCTTACTTATTGATGCGTAAACAGGATCAAGAACCACATCTCCCGGGATAGACGATTCGTCCCGGCAGAGTTTCTTTGGCAACCGTATTGGTCGCCCCAGACTCGGTTTTAGGTATCTTCTCTACATCAACTCCAAATAAGTTGACCCTGATACTTACTTCTCTTACAAGAGACTCTTATGCAGCGGGAATATTCGGAGGGCCCCTTCAAGCTAGTAGCTTGAATAATATCATTATCAACGTGCCAATGCCATGCCTCCCCATCTCCAAGTGGACCACAGTATCCAACGACGATCGCCATCTCACCCACTTGATGAATCTACTGTGGACCTGGGACAATACCGCGGCTCGGGTGATTGATCGAGAGATATTTATAGAGGATCTGATGAGAGTGGCCGGCTTGGGATATCCTGCAACCACAGAGTTTTGCTCTTCCTTTATGGTGAATGCTCTTCTTGCGCTTGCTTGTGTAAGTCTTCTGCTTCGTACTCCGACCCGTTCTGGAATTTGGAGACTAAACAAATATTTACTCTCTAGACGTACTCCACCCAGGACAAAGTATTTGCGGTGCCGGGAGATTTATTGTCTAGAGGACGGCTATTCGCACTTGAGGCCGCTCGGATCTATGCGCTTGAAAAGCACACATCATCATTGCCTCTTTTCCAGGGAACGGTTTTACTCTGGATCTATGAAGCTATTACCGGTGACGGCAATTTTGGTCTTTCTTTGCTTGAGAATACTTACACGCTGTACTCGAAATTTCAATTCGCCACTGAACACGCAGTGCGCTCCGCTCCAGCTAGCGTAGAGGAGAGAAGGCGTTTGCAGGCAATCTCCCACATGGCCTGGGGCTATTACTGCGTCGTCTCGTGAGTGCAGCACGAGCATCGAATAAGAACTTATCTAACATGCCCAATAGCAAGGTTGAGCTCACATTCTCCAGGCCAATGCGGGTTAGTAAACCAGGAGTCGCTAAACCATCGATCGGCGGCGTGGCCAGTTCTCTCGGCAACCACGTGTCTTCTGGATCGTGGTTTGCCTACCCAATATCCCTAGAGGCGCGAGAGTGTTCATTCAGAGATGTCTTCCTGGCTGAGTGTGACTTGGCTGAGTTAACCGAAGAAATCATGCTGTTTCGCGAGGAGAATAAAATGATTACCCCATCTCCTGCGACCCTCGAAGGAGTTCAGAAAATATGGCACAAGCTTGCTCACTGGAAGATGTTGCTTCACGACTCTTTGCAACATTTCGACACAAACGTCCCATCTGTTTTGATTCTCCAGTCAGTAAATCGGTCGTATCCCAAGACTTTTGAGGATAGATGGACTGACACTCGCCATTTTAGCATTACTTATAGTTGCATGGTATTGAAATTGGTCGAAGGACTGCCGTCCACCCCCGGCCAAACCATCGGCGGCCAAGGACTCGAAACACTGCGCATATCTCAGGCGACCTCCGTCATGTCCATAATCTGGGCTTTCCGATCTTCGTACACGTTTCGTCATGAATATTGGGCCATGCAATCGTGTTTTGCTGCTGCCATAGCAGTACTAGAGTATCTCGAGCCTGGTACTGTGCAAGTTGACACCTTTGTGAGAGCTTGCCAGGCCTTGTCTGAAATGGGAGAGTACCTGTCTTTCGCAAACTCACTCCTTGCTGCGATCCACAGTATTATATCGCGTTTTAAAATATCCCTGCCGCTATATGGAGCGAAATACCTAGCGGACAGCAAAGGAAAAAGACAGGACGCTTTTACTTCAGGTATCAAAGTGTCTGCTCGGTTACCAGGACGGAGAGGCCAAGACGACCCTACTGATGTGACAAAGGAGGAGCTAGATCATCTAGAAGTCAAATTCGGTGATTTGATCCTGTGTACGAACATTCCAAAGGTCGAGGTTGACTAGGTTTAACCCCGGAGCATTCATAAAAAGAGTATATCTCCTGTCAATTTGTTGAGGTAATGAAGAGCAGATATTTGTATATTTTGACCTTCGGTGGTACGTCCAAGCAACTTGTAAAGGCATGTAGGATTTTCAACCGACGAAACGATGCTATATATGGACCCACAAATGGCATGATTGACTTTGTCTCCTGTTGGAGACCTCGATGGAAAAATGTCATTGTGAATGTCTTCATGATGTGTTTCTGATATCTAGCGTTGGGAAAAAAAAAAGAGGTGTAGAAGGTGGAGATGGAATGTTGTATAGCCCCAAAAAGAAAAACGAAATCAACGAGCCCTGCTTGTGAAGGCCCAAGTTAAATCTGCTATGTCCAAATCAAAACCGGAAAGAATCCGCCACAAAAGTTATTCAGGGGCTTTAACTGAGCAGGGATACCATGTTCAGAGGCGTTCAGGGGTTGCCATCCCGTGCTAATTGGAGGCTGCTTAATCTAAAAAGAATGACGTATGGGCGTTCGCACCAGCTTCCAGAAACCTGTATTATTGATATGAAGCAGAGAGGCCAAGGTGATATAATGATGACCCAGTGCACCGCCTGTTCAATAATAATCTTGTCTTCATCTAACCAACTAAGCAGTCTGTGTTTGACGATATTGTATCACACGCTCATAAGTCTCATCCTCTAGTCAACCGAAACTGCAGTTGGGTTGACGCAACATACGCTTATACATCGTAAAGCTCTCTGCCACTATTCCACGGGCTCAAACGAACGCCAAAAAGCTAACCCTATATCTTCAAGACCACAAGGCGGCCTTATGTCTGAGGACAACCAAAACCAAGCCGAGTCCTCGGGGTCCAATCCTCGAGCGCAGGTCGACCAAATGACAGACGACGAGAAGAAGCAGACGTGGACAGAGTGGGCGAAGGGGTTCAAGCCGCCTGTGAACTTTAGCCAAATGTCCGATGAAGAGAAGAAGCAGACATACATGGAATGGGCCAAGGAGAAATATAACGAACAATACGAGTCCTGGATGCCATGGATCGAGGACTACTTCTTGAAGTGGTTTACTAAAGACAACAAAGCGAGCTACACTACTAGAGGTGTGTATTATCTTTTGCTTCTTCATTGATCAAGAGTAGCTTTTCCCCGTTACCAGTCCACAAAAGCTTCCACATTCCTCTTACGCTCGTTACGCTTCAATGTTGATTTGCTCCCGGCTTTGAGAAGGCCACAATACTGATTCAGCTATGATAGATACACTTGACAACGCGAAAGTTACTGGGATTGAGCAGGTTGACACGGTGCAAGATGCTGTCAGTGGAAAGCTTGCAGCGCAGGTTGGCCAAGGCGGGATTCTGCAGCCAGTGGGCGACATGGCATCGAAGGAAGGGATTAACAGAGCTGAGCGCCAAGGCAAGGATGAGGAAGGCGGTTACCTCCCCACCGGCTTGATTTGAACTCCAAATCCTTTGGATACCTTTATTGTGAAAGCTATGTGGGACCGGGCCAAGGCCCTTTGTTAGAACTTGCTTGAAATTTCCACCTGCGCCTAAGACACGAAGATGAGAATGGACTTGGAGTGACACATATTGATGGTCACAGCTATTATCATATATATAGGACTACACGCCATCATTTTAATTTGAGAAAGCAATGTACTAGTGTCCAATTATGTCAGTCCCAAGAACAAAAAGGTAAGCGTTCACTATTAGAGACAGGCCAAATCAGAACAGCTTCAATACAGTCACTAGACTATCATTTTCTCCTCAATATTCATGTCCTCGACCCGGTTCGGGAACAGAGCAATTGAGTCACGCTGGTCCTGCCAGAAGCGCCCAAGACGTACTGTTTCTTCTCCACTTTGGCTAACAACAAGCCCAACATCGAAACTGCGATTGTCCATGTAATCCGGAATCCGCATGATGAGCAAGCAAAATATCCTTTCACCGAGTACTGGAGAAGCTGTATCTGCAGTCCACGAAAAGGTCCGATGGCCGGATTTGTCCTTGTCTTCCAGCATCAGCTCCGTACCAGGGCGGTTTGAAGCGACAACCTCTTTTGTTGCGGCACGGAGGCGAAGGAAGCCTCTGCCGCAGGAGTCCAGGCCTGTTTCAATCACCTCTGCGGCCCAGCTGGGCGTCATGTCTTCGGCAAATGTCTCCCTGTCCACAAACACGCGCCCTCGGATACCCGCCCACGACCAAGAGGGGCAGAGGTATTCCTTTGTCGGGGGACGTTCGCTGGGAGTATCAACAAACCACAGCAGCTCTTGAAGCAACCTTTCTTTCCAAAGCCCCCATACGTTTGTCCAGGAAGTCAGGCTTTCTATTTTCTTGATGATGCTCGACACGGCAATAATACGATCATCAAAAAAGGTGAGTTGACACTGAGTGTATGAAGCTTGAACGTCGAGCCACATCTTGTACATGGAAGCGACCTTGTCTTCACTGGCTGTGGTTGCTTGCGATGCCTTGACGCAGGCCTCTAGAAACGAAGCCTTGGGAGAAAACTGGCTCACTTCTCCAAACGGCTTGCCTTCGGTTGCCGAACACTCGACGCATTCCCACGCGAGTCCCCAGGCACCGTAGTACAGTGTTCTCGGAGCAAGCAGGCGTTCTTGCACTACCCACGCGCGAGTTTGTAGCGGCAACGACTTTCGATCAATCTGAAGAGTGGGCTGTAAGCGCTGTGAGCACTCGGCATGTAGTCCATGAGGCAGATTGCAAAGACGGAATGCCAGTGGATTGCGTGCAACGCTGCGCTCTTGTTTTTCTTGGGTGGCGCGACCTGAGAAACACCCTTCAGATGATGAGCGGGCGGTGAGTGCGGAAACAGTGCAGGTTGAATGCGCATAGATTTCTCCCATGATCTCCGACTCGGAGCGCCAGTCTGATGGTGAGTCTTGCATGATGCACAGAGAGTCGATCCATAGGTATTGGAAGCTTCACCATTCATTAGCAAGGGGCAAACATGGGGGGGCTATTACCACTGTCGGTCTCACCCTAATTGACGAGTAATTATGATCGCATCCTGAAATGTTTTCGGGAGAAAAGAGAAGGGTATCGCCCTCTTGAGATTGTTGAGATTCTTGGTAAGTAACTTGAGGATACTTGCTCCACCCCAGCAGTGAGACAGAGTAAGATATTCTGGTTTGTCCTTGTCCAGTTCAGCTGTAATCACAAGCCTCACCGAGTTGGTCTCGCCAGGGCGACCAACGTCAAGTAGCCGAGTAGGATATCCATGGTTTGGGGGGAAGATTTGTGAAGCCAGAGTGCATTTAGTATGATGCTGGATGCAATGCCTGAGCCACTCTCTTGCCAGCACGGCTGAAGCATCAAAAGAGAGGGACTTTGACAATTGCGCACTTTCATAGATGCTAGATGTTGAAAAGATAAAGGGCGAGTCCGGCTTTGGCTCCTCCACGTACCCCTCCAGACTTCGGAACACGGAAAGTTCCCCCATAACCTGCTGCTTCTCGCCATCCTTCCTTGGCGATGATGTCGGATCAGGAGAGCAAGTGCCTGGTACCGAGAAAACCTTCAACCAGGCGCCGCCTGATCGCGACACGTAGAGACTAACTTCAACTCGATTCTCCCGCTGTTGCTGCGTAATCTCATAGCCGAATGCCCCGAGGAAAAGGGAGCAGAGGTGGCAGCCCTTGGAGGAAGACTCCTGGAGCTCGTTGAGATCAGAGTAGAATCGGAAGGCTTCTGTTCCCTTTGACAAGGTTGGCAACAGGCGGGAGGTTCTAGCGGACCTGCTACATTGTGAGCATAGGATGTGTTCCTCCGCGAGGGTTGATAATGATGTATCAGATTGATTGCCGCTTGAGTGGATTGAAGGTGTTGGGTGAGGGTATTGTTCGAGGCATATGGATTGGGGAGAAGATGGCGGAGGACGGAGGCAAGAAATGCAGTCGCTACGATTCATCACACCACGTTAGCCACCAGTGATCACCAGAAGAGCCACCAATTCGACCAAAAGGTAGGACCCCACGACATACCGAAGACCTCTGAATACAGATCGCATTATTCCCAAGTCAATGCATAGAGCCACATGTGCGCATTGAGTGACATAGCTCAGGGTATTCGTGAGTTGCGTCAAAGATCCATGGCGGCGAAAGTTTGGCTGGTCTCATAAACAGTCACCGAGGGAAGGCTTCAATGTACAAGTATGTCTGGATGAAAGCCTAAATTTGACCATCAATCAGCTGCCATCATTTGCCGGGCTTGGCGGTTGTCATCGACCAATGGAGCACCCATGGATGTTTTGGCTGCGCTGCTGTTCACCAGCCGACCAGCAAGCATTGGTGCCCGAACACAGGGGACTGGGTGCCGCCCGTCTCAGAGAGGCATGAATCACAGTCCAATACGATTCCAATCACAGTCTATGCAATCAATAATACTATTAATTTTTACTATAGAGGCCATTAAAAATGTCCTGGACTAGGAGGAACATCCCCAGTATCCCACGACTTGGGCTCGGGTCCCAAGACAAACTCCAAGGTTCCACCCTTGGCAATATCACTATGCTCCAACCAGCTCTTGTTCCACTGCTTGCCATTCACCTTCAAACTCTGGACAAAGAAGCTCTTCTCGTCAAGTCCCTCGGCTGTAATCCTCAAGGTGTAGTGATCTCCGACAGAGACGGACACATCCTTGAACCACGGTGCAAGAATAAGGTAAACAGGCTGTGTGACGACTGGATACAATCCGAGCATTTGCCAGAGCATCCAGCTATCCATTGCGCCAGCATCACTGTTTCCCGGGAGACCATTCGCACCGGGGAAGTAGTCGATATCGATATTCACGCGGGACTGGTTGACGGCCTTCCACTGGCGGCCTGGCAGGTAGTTGTACAAGAATGGAGTACCAAAGCTAGGCTCGTTTCCTGTCAAACCTAAAATTAGTATCTTATACTCATCTGAAGAAAGCATTGAGTTACAAGCCAGAAAAGAAACGTACCTGGATTGAAGAGAGTTGTCCCTGATCCGACACCTACTCCCAAATCCACTTTGCGGAGATCCGGCACAAACATCACGTCAAGTCTTGCCTCGGCTTTCTGTGGACCACCCATCTTCTCAATGAGTGACTGCATGTCAAATGGGACAGTCCACGTGTATTCTAAGGCCATTAGCTATGATTTTCTGAGTGGGTTCAAAAGCAGGAGTGCATATACCCCATGGAAGGCCTTCGGTGGTATATCCCGGGTTCTGGGGGTCAATCGTGATCAGGCTACCATTGGAATAACGCGGGCCAAGGAAGCCGGATGTATTGTACTGATTAATCTCTGGGTTCCAGAGATTCTTCCAGTTGCTACATCAATTGTTAGATATCAGAACATACATATTGCGCATGCCACTCACGCTGATCGGTTCAGATATTTCTGGTAATCCTGGGGCGCCAGGCCCTTTGCGACCTGACTAACCGCAAAGTCGTTTAGAGAGTATTCGACTGTACGACTGACGCTCGCAGAAATGTCTGTCGACACGTAACCGTACTTGAGCCAGTCCAGAAGACCACACCGTCCGGCCTGGTCGGCACAGGAGGAGTCCTCGGGATCATTGTTAGGTGGGGGCGCCTTCTCTGCATCCGTCAACATAGCCTTGTATCCATCTTGCCAGTTTATGCCTCCTTGGAGACCCTTTACATACGCATCAGCTAGCACATTATCGGCATTGCTTCCGCCCTGGACTTTGCCATTGAAGTTGCCGCTCCGACCATCCGGCATAAACCCGTCATGTCGCCAAATGTCAATGAGCGACCGGATCATGCTGATTGCACGCTGAGGTTGAACGAGAAGATAGAAGCTGTTGAGGCATCGGAATGTGTCCCACAGAGTGTAGTAGTCATCGTAGTAGGGCTCTGCCGATGTCCACTTGGGGTTCTCGCCGGTGCGATCAGAGGGCATCTGATGCATACGGTAGAGGGCAGAGTAAAACATGGTGAGCCTTGTTTCATTCTTGACAGAGTCGGCAATCGAGATTTTGCTGAAAACGTCCTTGTTCCATTCCTTTTTAGTTGCTTCGACGGTATCGTTGAGAGTCCATGACGAAATTTCCTTTTGGAACGCGCAGGCTTTTTCAACGGAGATGAAGGAAACGCCAATCTTAGATTTGACCACAGACACCTTGGAGGGAAATTGAAAGACAACACCGACTCTGTCACCTGACTCATCGCCATCTGGGCCGCCTTGGATTCCGTTCGGACTTGCGGATGCATTGCTAAAGGTCACTGGAGTGGAAGGGGTTGGTGGTTTGTCTGGGGGGTTCCACGGCCCTGAGAAATACTGGAAGCTCTCTGGAGTGGAATCGAAATCATTACAAAAGAAGACTTTGTAATCCGAGCCTGTGAGTCAATAATTGGTTAGCTTCATGAAGTATGCATGCAGCTCAGATCACTTGCCCACTCCCCAGTTGACTCCGCCGCCTCCCCATCCACCTCTCCAGACACCCCAGCCTTGGACTCTGGCGCCTTTATTCTTTACGGCGATCTGGCCATTACTATACGTTTGCGATTTAATGAACTCAGCCAGCGATCCCAGATTGTGCGACACATCGAAGAGGACATGGCGATTGCCCTCCTTTGGGTATGTGTACTGCAGGAATCCAGCATGTCGAGATGCAGCAAGCTCAACGTTAACCCCATTCTTCAATTGAGAACGGTAATATCCCACGGATGCTGTATCTTTGCCTATACGAGCTTGCAAGTATGTCGAGTTGTCAAGAACATTGACGCCCTCCAGCGTTGTCAGTGGCATATGTCCCACGACACCGTACTTGGATGCACCACCAATGCCACACTCGTGGAAACAGGTGAATGCAGTGACTAATCCGAACGAGATATTAGCTTCCTTTAACCCTCAAAAGCATCTAGGGCCTTTATATACCATTTCCATTTGGAGTATATCCTACAAACGCATTGGTGGATGGATTCATCTCAGTCGTGTCCGGACCAAGTTTAACAACCCCAAAGGGAACGGAAACACCTGGAAATGTGTCTCCAGAATTGGCTCCCGTGCCGTCTGGCCCTTCTGTCCCAATGAAGGGATTCACATAATGCGTAAGGTCAGCCTGCGCTGCTGGTGCCGCAGCAGCAATGCCATTGAGAGCCAGGAGGCCGATTGGCGTGGTGGGACGCATCGTGGCAGTTGACAATGTAGGTGAACCAGCTCCCAAGATGTTTCAGGAGCCAGGGAAGAGATACTTAAATAGTAATGAAAGATGTTTACCAAGTGAAACCAAGAGTAGCGCATCATGTCTTGTGATTCTGCCGGCGCAGAACATGAAATGATGTTACATCGTGCACGAGGGAGGAAGCACCCGAACAAAACAACAAAGGCATTTTACCGTCGGGTCGGTAAATAATATGGCAGGAGTATCAGAGCAATGGCATGCACAAGAATATTCCGACGATCCAACTATCGATATAGGCTAAAAGCGAGCTCATGATTTTATACAATTCGTCATAATAGACCTACTGTCGACGTTGGTACCTGATTGAGACGATTGGTTGTTCCTGGTGATGGACAAGGATCTAGTATGTTGGTGATGGATGAAAATGCGGGGGATTTTCGGTGCAATGACAGAACGTTGCATCTCCTATGCTACGTTGAGGTGGTAGTTCATGTGGGGAATGTGCATTGAACGGATCCAAGAGCCGGATTGACTGTCAAGTCGGAACATGAAGCATCAAATACAGCATTGGGCATTACAATTCGATAGGAGGAAGAGATGGATTTCGACGCCATTGAGATGCCATCTGACTCAACCTTATTCGAGTCGCTGCGAACGTTGCCTGCTGAGGCAATTGCTGACAAAGTTGGATAATCCAGCCATTTATTCGAAGATTCAAGCCCATCATATCTTCTCGGCGGTTCAGAAAGGAATCTATTCTGTCTCACATACCAATGACGGCTCATGCTGCTTCCCCACAGACTCGAGTCCTGCAATACATCTCCAACCCCCACCTCCACCACGGTTCACCCTTTCCATCACGGCAGAGAGTGAGGCCTTCACGGCTAGCTTCGCAGATGAGCCATATCCCCGAAAAAGCCGATCCCAGCAAAACGGTTCACCACTAGTATTGTGTTTATTCAGGGCATGCTTGCTTCAGCATACATACTTATGCGTGCCATTGCACTGAAAATGGGGGCGCCTATTTTATGCTTGTCCGTTTACCATTCCCTGCCCCTTACCCCTCAAGACTCACTCACGCTCCGACAATAATAATAGAATATTATGCTTCACTTATAGCCCAGGGATAAGCCATGGATTTAACCAACATCTCCCTTCAACAACGAGTAACGGGTTAAGTTGATCTCACACACGGGATTCTAGAACATCCCCACATGGATGTCACACAACACAGAAACAATATATTCATTGCAAGCTCCATATCATCACCGGTCTATTCCAGATCCGAGAAGTTCTTTTTTCTCTTTAACTTGGCAAGTACCCGACGGGAACCGGCTTTTTCGATATGCCAAGAATCGAGAGAGGCATAAATTAACGGCTTCGCACCACCACGGATTAATCCCCTCCATTCTAACGTCGCCTCAATACGAATAGCACAACGCATCTTGATGAAGATTTTACTTTCTAGAATCGTATTCTTCTCCATGTGCTCAAAGTCAAGTCAGTCCTTTTACCCAGCGGAACATTTGCGATTCAGGTTTGCACCATCTTCCCCTCCTCAAGTAGGGGGGAAGGGGGGGTAAGAGCAACGAGGAGCAGAATCTTAAAATCGCGAGAGACCGCAAGGGATGCCTAGCCGTGTTGCCTCGCGATGTACAAACTGAACCGGAAAACAGAGGTGTTTGAGGTTTTCGTCAAAGAGCACACGGTCGGCCCGAACGGCAGGGCACGTAATGCTGCTTAAGACAGGCACCTGGCTACAGACGAGGTGAATGCAACAAATGAAACTCTCCATCAAAGCTTTTGTGGAGTGAGAGAGGAGAGGGATGAGACTCATATAAATCACAGAAGCGAGAGAAAGATGATAAAGGTAGAAACATATTTTTGTAGGGACTGATGCGATGATTAGGAGCAACGGCCGGAAGTACGCCAATAGTGCTAGAAGGGGCTCAGGGTGAAGATATCAGGAACCAGCGGAATTTTGTTTCAAGACCATTTGCTAGACAAAGCATGAAGGCCTGACTGAGTCGATGAAGGCCTTGAAAACTATACTTCGTGATGTTGGCAGGGAGCATGCAGAACCCGCTAAGTTTATTCCCCAAGCTCCCATCCAGTGCAAACGTGAACCTCATGCACGTCAAATCGGTTCCGACGTATCTGAGAACAACAAACCCCCACCCCACAACGAAGCGTACGCAATCTTGCAACACTTATCAGTGGCAGTGCATCTTCGCCTCAAGACATGTGAAATATCTTTTGCCTACGATTTTAAGCTGAACCTGTGGCTGCGGGTGACTCGAGTCCTGTGCCCTCTCTTATCTGGTCATGCGTCACCGCCCCTCCGATGAAGAACTCGGCCCGGCACGTCACTGTCCTGGTGGTGGGGACGGGGCGGACGGGCCGCTGTAAGCCTCAGAGGGCGCACTTCTCATGCTCCCTCTCGTGCCCTTTTGTATGGTAGTGCAGATCTAGAGATCTATACGAGGAGGCACCCCTACTGACACGGCATTTATTGGCCTGCTGATTTGAGGTGATGGGGGCGTTTCAGGTGATGTCTCAAGGCCGTCCAATAGCGGGAGATTATAGAGACATGAAAGCCCTGATTCATACCGGTGAAGAGATTCGTCTTGAGATGGTGAGAGTTGCTACCCTATAGCGTCGTAAAATGAGTCAACTGATAACGGAGGGCTCTGCCCCTCATAGAGTATCAAGATTGGATATTCTATACCTCTTTTAGGTCATACAAGTGATTTCTATCAGAGCTAAAATGAAAGTAATGAATATCAAAACTATTCCTTTTCTGTTCAAGCATGCGATATTCTGAATCTTCGATGTAACAGGTCACAGGTTCACATACTGTCAGGTACGTACCAACATGCTCAGCTAGACCAGCCAATCAAAAACCAAGACCAGTAAGCAGGAAGGCTCTTAGTCCATGTATCCTTCCCCTCCTCCAACGAGCAGGAGCAGCCGCCCTTGAGCTCAATCGGTTCAGCCCGGTTAGCTCAATCGGTAGAGCGTGAGACTCTTAAGTTTCAAGTTCTGAAGCGGCGATATCTCAAGGTTGCGGGTTCGACCCCCGCATTGGGCTTTTCCTATCCAAATTACCAGATTGAGATATCAAGGCGGCTGTTATTTTTTGTTCTCTCTGATGATTTGTTGTTATCTTGGAGGTTTTAAAAGGTCTTTTTTTATCTATTTATTTTTAGATGTCTGCTCGTTTATAAGATGTTTGTTACTACGACATTAATTAATTAGTAGCAATGTCACCACTGTTGCTTGGATGTTTGGCTGTTTTTGCATCATATGGTATATTCATGGACTGTCTCGTGTCCCATTATTTGATATCGCTAAAGAGTCCCAACTATATGCATGCTCCTTGTGCGCCATTGCCCTGAAAATCATGCAACAAGTCCATAATCATATCCTCATCCTATAACCAAATTTAATCACGATCTCTCTGAAGACCGTGTCTGCTGCGTCCCATTCGACTCCCCAGGTCTAGGTGACCAGCCTGTTTATGTAGGTCATTGGTAAAGGTACGATCTCCTCCACGTTGTCGGGCTTTGTCATCAGCCTCTCGTGCCTGGCGTTCTCGTTCCTCTATCGCGGCAAGACGTTTCTGTCGACTGTCGTCAAGTTCAGATGCAGCAGACTGCATGGATTCTAGTTTGCGAGCCTGCTCCTCTGCATCAGGCTGCCGGCGTTTGTCGCGTATGTATTCCTTATCTTGTCTCCGAGATCGTGCATCAGACTGTCGGTGTCGATCACGCGTATGATCTCTGTCACCATCCCGAGATCGAGGCTCAGGTCGCCTGTCTCTAGCCCGATGATCCCGATGTTCTCGATGATCCCGGTGTTCTCGATGTCCCCGATGCTCCCGATGTTCTCTGTGCCTACTGTGGCCCTCGTTCCTCACGTCCTTGCTATCTTCGCGACCCATAGAAGAGAGTAATTGGCGCCGTTTGATTGGATCATTCATCATGGCCTCATAGGCGGCCTGCTCCTGTCTTTTGATGGCAAGTAGAGGGTCGTCGCGAATCTTGGCAGCTGTGTCGCGAGCGCTGTTCGCATTTTGCAGGGCCATGAAACTCTCCTCTCCGGCATCCTTTTCGAGCTTCTTGTTCTCGTTGCCCTTGATGAGATTGTCGATCCTTCTTTTCCCCAGGAGATAAGCTTCGGTTTCTTCGCTCGTACCAGCCTGGCCATCGGTAGGGCCCTGATACATCCAATCTACGCGGTCGATTCTCTTCTTGCCGCCCGCCGCCTCAAGCTGACGCTGTAGCTCTTCCTTGGCGCGCTCCTCTTTGATTTCGTTGATGCGCTGCTGGGTGCGCTTGCGCTCCGAGAGGGCCTTTTGCTCCTCATCGTAGACAGCTTGTTGATTTCGCCGGAGACCGGGATGGAAGGACTTTTTGAGGTTGAGATCTCCGCCACCCATAATGACGATGCTAACTGGTTGGTTGATGAAGGAATTGAATGTAGATGGAATGAGATTGTATAATTAAATGAATGCGAAGGATATCGAGAAATGGAAAATATTCGAGAGTCTTGATACGTTGTTTGGAATGAACTTTTGGAGTTTGCGAATGCTGGTTTAATGTCAACAAAATGGTTGGTTGCTTGATATGATGGTTGAGATGAGTCGCACCGCCACGATGGTTGAAAGAAGAAGGATTGCCACGTCTGAGTGAGGATCAGCGGGGGTTTTAATAGGTGGAATTTGGGTGACACGTGCTCTCACCCATTGACTTTGTGGCTGGTGCCTTTAAAGCTTCTGCTGCTACGGAGTAATCTAAAATTGTCTTTTTACAGGCACCCTGTAGGTTTTATGAATCTTGATCTTGATGCATCAAATTTACTGTTATTAAGAAACTAGAGTTTTTTTTTGCTATTCAGGTAAAATGAATTAACTTTTTCTCTCTTTAGGCTTCAGGCACTGAGTTTGGCCGCCTGAGAGGCATACTTGTATGTACCTCCCACGTGGTACCAGGTGGTGCAGTTATCGTCAAAAAGTTTTAACCTATCGTCAAGGTGGCCTTATCGTCCAGATTTTATCGCCGCCCAAGTTTCACTGCCTCCGTTTGCCCCTCCTTTAGCGGTTGAACCACTAAATCAATCCACTGTATTTTTTGCATGAACCCACTAAATATCCCTGGATCCAGACCGATGCCCCCCCCTCCACGATGCATCCGTCCAATCGATCAACCTCAAGCGGGGAAGCAAAACAACCCGACTTCTTCAAAACATGGTCGATTCATTTACACACATGAGCCAAGGTCGTATCAACCCGCCTTCAGACCCCAAAAGCCAACGGGTTTTTATCTTCATGCATGCATCTCATCCCCCGCCCGCCCAAACCGTTCCTAGCGCTGCGCTGAGCTGCCCTCGAGGTCCCACGGGGTCGCCTTCTCTACCCAATCAACAGTGCAACCCACCACCTCGCCCCCATTCACCTCGTGCCCTTAATCAAGCCGTCACACGTCGATTATAAGCCCGCACGTCAACGGGCTGCAAGGGAGGGACTATGGGGCATTCATTTCAGGCACAGCACCTCTCATGTGAAAGATGGCACCTAAGAAAAAAGCCCTCGTGGGCTCATCGTCACGCCTAAATTCACCGCATATTGGGGTACGAATGAGGGGGCCATGACAACGATTCGATGCGTTTTGCCCTGCGGTGAATCCGCTTCCCATTTGGGAGCTCTAGGTCCATGGTTAGGTTATATACCAGTGCCGTTCCTAATGTTTCTCGGCATTGTCTGGATCTTGATGTCCAGTTACCTGTCACTGTCACACTTGCTTGTAATTTATGGCACAAGAAAGTCCATCAAGTCTCCCCATACCATCTCCTTCTCCCAAGGCTTGTAGGAACCATGCCGGAATATGGCACAAGTCAGTCGGATAGCAAGTCTTCCACCCAAATCGATGTCGAGAGTGTTGCCAGCAGCGATGCCACCATCACCATCACCCCAACCTTGACTTCGGACGAAGAAACACCTCTTATTCAAGGCGATGATGGCCCCATCGTGCCCAAGTCGCTTCGGCGCTTCATCATATCCATGGCTGTCTTCATGTTTCTTCTCAAAAACATCAACGGGACCATGAGGAATGCTCCCATGCTAAAGATCATGGAGGACATCATCTGCCGTGACTATTATTCGGATCACCTTTTATGGATACCTGGTGGGAAGGATCATCGTTGCAAAGACACTGATGTCCAGAAAACACTGGCCATGGTCAAATCCTGGACTGTCTCCTCGCACCTCCTAGTTGGTAAGTCGTGACTCCATACTTTCATGTCCCACCTACTTACCTTCACTACCTAAATAGCTGTGATTGTGCAGATTCCTTATGGAATACTAGCCGACAAGTATGGCCGCCGTCCAATTCTGTGTCTCGCTTTACTGGGCTGTGTCATTAATCAGATTTGGCTTTTCGTCGTCCGTAAGTTCCAATCCTCCCCCAAAACACTGGCCATCTTCATGTTTACTAATTGTAATAGTACTCTTCCCTGATAACCTTTCCATCTGGAGTATCATCTTCAGCGGTTTCTCTTATTTCATCGGAGGAGGCGTCCCAATCGCCAACGCCATCATTTACACCCTTGTAACCGACGTTACTCCCGCTTCAGAGAGGAGCACCGTCTTCGCTCAGATCCTCGCCCTAGTTATCCTACCTGGCATCGTCATGAATCCTATCTGTGCTTTCCTCATGGACTTCAGCCCCTGGATCCCGATGTGGATTGCGTTTGCCGCAGACATTATTGCTTTCGTTGCTGCGCTTTTCATGCCGGAGACTATTCAGCTGAGGAAACGAATAGCCAAGAAGGATGTCGAGGCGTCGTTTGGCGAGAGCTACGAACCCGATACCAAGCCAGGCAGCAATCAGAGTCTACTCCACCAGGCGTGGACCTCAGTTCAGAATGACGTCTCTCGTCTCTGGCAGTTTGTCTTTGGATCAAAGACAATCATGCTATTCGTCACGGTGTTTTCCGTCTGTGCATCCTACAAACTGGCACTTTTGGGATACATGTTGCAGTATATGACGAAGAGGTTCAACATGGAATGGTCCACGGTAAGCATGTCCTTTCCCTTCATAGAGCGCAGAAGCTGACAATCTTGTCAATAGGCCACGTATTTGTCTACAGTTTACGAGCTGAGCTCCGCAGTCGTCTTCATGTTTATCCTCCCGCTAGCTTCCCGCATTCTAACCAACCGCTTTGGCTACGATTCCTTCAACCGAGATCTTCTTCTGGCAAAGATTTCCGTCGCGGTCGCGGCCCTGAGCAGCCTGATCGGGGGTCTGGCATCTACACCTTGGCTATTCGTCCTCTCCATCCCGCTTGGGAATCTTGGTGACGGATACATTGCCTTGTTCCGGGCCATTCTCAACGCTCTTGTTGAACCACACGCGGCCGCTACCTTGAACACTACAATCTCCACGGTAGAGACTCTGTTTCAAATGCTGGCCACGCCACTGTTTGGCTGGATTTTAGGCAAAGGTATGGAGTTTGGAGGCGGCTGGACAGGACTACCTTATTTTGTTGGCTGTTTATTTGGTACGGTGGCCTTGATAGCGATGCTTGTCTATCAAGTCCCCAAGGGAATCGTACCGTCGCAGAGATAGTGTGCATTGTGATGAGGCCATTATTGTTTGAAAGACAAGCTGCAATCAGTCTTGCTTTGTTCTTTCTTTTTTTCTCTTTTCTGTTGGACCTATTTATGGATAATGGCGCATGGTGTTTATGTTGGTGGCATATTTACACGCCACATCGGTTCATGGCTGATACCCGGTAGATGCTGGCAGAAGATGGATTGCATATTAGAAATACATGATATAGATTTGAATAATGGCCATTTTTATTCAATGATTGAAATCTCCAGCACATTGTGGTATCTATAAAGATGGCCAGACTAGCATGGAAGCAATAACGATGATTCCACTGTAACCCTGGCTGCGATGTTTGATGCCTAACAAGAAGGCCCACGTTGTGAATGGGTTAGGGTTCCAACACTGTACCTGCACACTATCTAATCCATGCACCGCATTCTCTAGGGGGTGTTTGCGGAACGTCGTGTCAGGCGACATCCGACAAAGGAGAGTGGGGGGGTTGTTTCAATTGGGAATGCGTCCGCGGCCTCCCCTCTAATGGACATTATATCTCAGTATATTATATGACTATGCTGATTAATAGAGATTTGGATACTGATGCTATTCTGAATTCAATTGATTAGTAAAGGCCATGAGAGAGCGAACCGCAGTTTGACTCCGAGGACGGAGCGGGGCTGGTTCACTGCTACCGTCCAGACAAACTACAAGTACAGGCCCCTGACCGCTGTGTTAGTCTTTACTACACTCTCATCCTGCTCCTTCAACTAGATCTAGCATTCGCATTGAGCACGCACACCAACAGCAAAGGAAAGACAAAACAGAAGGCGACAGTCATGGCGGCTCTTCCTACTCCATCATCCCCAATGAAGACACTCGGGCTAATCGGGGGCATGAGCTGGGAATCTACCACCACCTACTATCAAGAGATCAACCGCAGGGTTCGACAGGTCAAGGGTGGCCTCCATTCTGCCCGGTGCATCGTCTGGTCCTTTGACTTTGCTGAAATCGAGAAACTTCAACATGCGGACAGATGGGAGGAAGCCGGTGCCTTGCTGGACGAAGCATCCGCCAAGCTGAAACTCGCCGGCGCGGACGCCATCGTCCTCTGCACCAACACGATGCATTTTGTGTCTCATGGTATCGAAGCGGCCTCTCAACTTCCCCTCATCCACATCGTCGACCCGACCGCCGAGAGCATCCGGAAATCTGGCTTCAAATCTGTCGGGCTCCTGGGCACCCGTTTCACCATGGAAAAGAGCTTCTACAAGGACCGCCTGGCCGACAAACATGGGCTACAAGTTGTGGTCCCAAACGACCAGGACCGGGATATTGTGCACTCAATCATCTACAACGAGCTGTGCAATGGCATTATCACAGAGACTTCGCGGCAAGAGTATTACAGAGTCATCAGGGAGCTGAAGAAAGCAGGGGCAGAATGTCTGATCCTTGGGTGCACAGAGATTGGCTTGTTGGTCAACGCCACCGGGAGCGAGCTGCCCGTGTTTGACACTGCCGAGATTCACGCCATAGCTGCTGCTGACTGGGCGATGGGGGTGTCGAACTGATTACAGTGATCAGGGATACGACGCTCATATACCATGTATTAGTGTATCTAGTAATAACGCCACTTCACCCCGTGATGGGGGGGACGTCAAGCAAAAGCTTCTTTTTCGCACCTGACTCGTTGAAGTGATTAAAGTGACTGACCTGTGCTATCGAACTGGTAAGGGTTTAAACCCCTTGGAACGCCCATGTAGCTGCATTTTCGCCGGTAGACCTACGAGCATATCGTCGCTGGCCAGGATGCTTTGGTGAACGGGCTGCAGAATATTCTCTTCCTCATCTACAATGCGCTTTGTAATAAAGGAAGATTCTTCAGTGATGAGCGCTGGGATCTGGCTGATGGATCTAAATGTGGAAAGTTTCTGGGAATTTTGTAATTGGCTGAGGATATCCGTATGGCTCTCCCATAGCAATTGGAGTGCGGCGCAAAGATCCACGAAGCAAACAGATCCCAGGCCGTGATCGCGGCAATACTCCCTCAGCGCGTCCAGATCCCCAGCGTTTGGAACACCATGCACAGAAATGAACCTCAGGAATAAGATGGAGGTGGTACGATTGTTGCCATCAATGATGATTAGTTGACTTTCGCGGCTGGAGCAGATTGGATAGCCACGTGCAACCATAACCGGCGCGATGGCACATTCGCTGGGCGAGTTTATCATATCTTGAATCATGTCCATGACTATGGCCGGCGAAGCGAATTCAGAGCGGGCCAGTCTATCAATATCTATGTACGAGTACACCAGCTGCTCATCTCCAGAGAAGTGAACATAAGCCGCATTCTGAACCTCGGCATGCGATAGGAATGACGACTCTATTGCCAGCTGAGCGACGATCTCCTCCCAGGTTTCTAGGCTGAGCTCCATTTTGTTGAACTCGTGTTTCAAGTCGCTGATCATGGAGCTGAATAACTGCCTTTGCAACTTTACATCTTCACGTAGCCCGCCGACGGGGTCCCTCAGGAAGGCGTGTACTTGTAGGAACGACTCTATTCGAGTGGGAGACCACCGGCTTTGATCTCTGGATGTGAAATCGGCTAGGGCGCGAAGCCATAGGGCCATACTGAGATTTTCCTCTTGGCATTCCGTTGCATAGGGAACAATCTTGCTCACAAAGGCGTTGCCATCGGCTGGGAATTCGGCAGGCGTTCTTGAAGCATTCATGTCGAACATCATGGCCCGGGGTAACGTCTGGGTCTGGTTTCTGAGTTTCGTGACAATGTCGGGCCAACTCTCGATGATGTCTTTGGTAGCTAACAATTTGGAGATAAGAGGAACGGTAATTTGCGGGATTTTACGTCGATCAACGCAAGACAGCATGTCGGTCATTCTTGAAATCTCCAAGTTGGCGTGGCGAGATCTGGGTTGACCCTGGGGCGCAAACTGTGTGTCAACCGCTGTTGCTGTGGGATAGAGAGCTAGAGGATAAGAGGCAAATTTTTGCTCTGCAATTCTTTGTATCCTCAGCTTGGACAGTTGGAAGACCAGCCAGGGGGTTGGGTGCTCAATGTCCTGATGGGGCATTGTGAGACGGTCATCGGCATCGTAGCTGGTACAGCTGCTTAACCCGTCGTGGCCACATGCTGAAGCAGGTTCAGCCAGCACATAAGTATCGATGTTTTCCAATGTAACAGGCTTCTGCACAGCTTGGGCTAAGCTATGATTGAGTTTGCTCGGCATAGGATTCGTCTCATGGTACAGAACCGATCGTAAACAATGGACAAGCCGGAGGTACTGTTCCAAGGAGTTGTATGCCTGAACTGACAGTCGAATCACTCGTTTGGGATACGAGGGCCAGGAATACACCGGAATGACTATTTTGTGCTGTCGCCAGAGGATTTGCTGAATGGGCAACATCCCTTCCGCTTCGGGCCCGATGGAATCAGGCAGTGGTATGGTAGCCATGGCCCCTATCATGTCGTCCGGGCAAGGGACCGAGGTTCCCAGGGCTTTGCAAACAATCCTGCGCGCCTGGACTGTGAGATTATGGTTTCTGTTTGTCAATTGTCTGTAGCCTCCAGGGAACAGGGTGCTCAGAAAGTCAATGGAAGATGGCAATGACAGCATGGCAGAAGGATCATTCGTTCCCAGCCACGTGAAACCGTGCTCTAGGCTGGTGTGCTTGGCTTTGCCCACTACATAAGGTGAGCGGGCAATGACAAGTGGTTTAATCTTCTGTATGCGATCATGCCGCACATGAAGGAAGCCCACGCCTCGCGGTGAACACATCCACTTGTGGCAGTTTGCTACATAATATGCAGCGTTGATGTCTTCGATATCCAGCGGGATCATGCCGGGTGCGTGAGCTCCGTCCACCAAAGTGTCAACGCCATGGGAGTCAAGCGCGCTGACAATTCTCTTGATCGGAAAGATCATCCCAGACCTGCTCGGTACGTGATCTATGACGGCGAATCGTGTTTGGGGGGTAACGCAAGTAAGAATCTTGTGCAGAACGATGTCGGGGCTGGCCACCACCAGTGGGATGTCAGCGACAACAACGCGGGCACCGTCCCGCTTTGCAACATGCTCAAGTGCCATGCGGACAGAGCTGTAGGCATGATTCGTAGTCAATATTTCATCACCTTTGCTGAATCTGAGGCTCTGAATGACAGTGTTCAATCCATATGTGGCCCCGGGAACGAGAGCCAAGTCGTACGGATTAACATGGAGAAAGTCAGCCAAGGTGGCTCTACTAGCCTCCAATGCCGGTATATAAGCTCTCTCAAAGAACTCATGAGGGTTTTCGTCAATCCATTGGCGGATTTCCTTTTGCTTTTCCCACACTGGGACGGGACAGGCACCGAACGCGCCGTTGTCGAGGTACAGGATGTCCTGTCGGATCTGCCAATCCCCAAACCTGGCTACTAATTGGCCGTCGATATCTGCAATTGGCACATGCTGTGAATGCACTTGCTCAGACGGTGTTTGTGAGGACTCGGAGACGAGAGCACCCATATCGACTTAGATGCGTTTGCTTGGGAAGCGTAAGGTATGGATGGACATTGTCCGTAATATTACAGAACGACAAGACCTCTTCTATTTAATACAATCAATCCACCAACCTAGTCATATTAGCAGCAAAATTGACAGACCAAATGGGGCACCTTAATCCAGCTCTTTTCAGCCAGCCACTTGAACGGCCGGGCCAAATCTTGACGTAGGATGGTGCAAAGATGCAAAAGTCAATGGACCATTCAAAGCCAGCCATGTGTCTGGTAACTAGCATGCATTTCGTGTAATGAGAGCAGACGGGATCTGTCCGGTCTTTTACTTCACACTGTATTGTCTTAGTCGATCAAAACTTAGTCAGTTTACAGAGAAAGCGGCGGCGCAGATGTATGCCTCTAATACTACTCTGCTCGGCTGCTATCGGACCATCGGCATCCCAAAGTCTGGCGTCAAAGCATGATGCATGTCTCGGTTTGGCTTATTGCACAGTTTGCTTATCTTTGACCTGTGGCAATTGATGAGTTGCTTGATCCAAAGAAATGAGTAAACGGATCTATCCATTTCTAGCCGCCCCCTACGGAATATATTACGATTATAGTGCCGGTGGCGGTCGACTTGCTGCGATGCTGTACGTCCTTGGCCTACCCTCTCGTCGGATGCTCGGTCAAAGCTCAGTAGACTAAGGCTCGGGTGGTCGCCTGTCCATCACGTCAGCCAACCATTCCTCTTCACATAACAAATCTATGATTCAGCTCTCTGCACCTATGCTCTCGGCCTGTTTATGCGACATCATACAATATCTAAACATGCCCGACATTCTGTTTCAGGGGGCTGGAACCAGGAGTTTGATGAGAACCCCGCCCCGGTCATGCGAGCTTCCCAAGGCTAGTCGGAATACAGGTGCCGAACGTAACATTCATAAGAGCGGTTGCAATATGTGCATCGTAGAGGATAATGGCTTGACTGTATACGGTATGATCAGCGTTTAGAATCCTTTACTCTGTCATGGGAATGTCGGAGGATGGTGCACGACAATATATTGTGAACTGAAACAGCAAATCCCCTGTATGCAGTACAGTGGATGGTCCTTGTAGCGTGTGTCCAAGTTTCACTCTCGCAAACGTCAACGAAGAATATACGATTCGTAAATATTGGCTTCTGGAATGCAACCTCCCTCGTGTCGTCGGCTGCTACTCCCGACCACTTCCCCGGCCGCAGGAGCCCCAACCTGGTGTTTTGATGACACCTCCTTGAATCTTCCTGCTGATTGTAGCACGGCTCAGCAAGCCTTCAATCCTGTTGCTTGCATTGACTTGTCGCACATTTTATAATCGCCACCTCCCTCTGAGAAAGAAGCATTGCTGTTTCTCCTAGAGAACGACATAGTAGATGTCTACTTTGCCGCTATTGTGCCAAAATCCCATCTTGGTTCCGTCAGTTGAGTGTGACTTTGTCGAGGATTTCTGTCATGAAACTCCCTGTACACATAGGCTTCAGCTTGCTGATGCCTCATGTTAGCTTGCCTTATCTTGAGTGGCTATGAATCGAAGCTTTTATGGTTCTATTCATGGTGTAACTGTTCGCAAACTGGCTAAAAGCGGTCACCTAACATTTAGCAGTGCAAAGATCAATAGAATGTTGCATGCCGAGTTTGTTGAGGATCAACCTATGCTGTCGTTGATCTTCATGTTTGAGTTCAAGCAGGGAGATGTAATAATACTGGAGCGTTTTGTCGACCAACATGGAACGCTGATATGCTCGTTTAGAAAATGCCAAGGACAATATAATACGTTAATTCTTAAGCTATCGAAACATACTCTCCTCTAGGTTACTTCGACACATGTTGCCGGTTTGTCGGGTCACATCTCATGCACGACGAGTTATCTATTACATCGATATTACTTTATAGTCAGAGGCTTGGTTCATCGAAATGCTTACATATCAACAGCTTGGAAAAATTGCACCGCCGGCGACTGAGACTACCGATTCCGAATATCTAAAGACACTCGAACCCTGACGGGGGTTGTCGGTGCTAGTGCCGGGTCTGCGCAAAGAGGACGGACACTCGTAATATAATATCTGTATATTGGTCATATAATTAATAGATGAAAAAGATCCTATTCATAGGTGCGGCTATGCTAATACAATTATGTTCCCTCTGCGTCAATGTCCATATAAATTGACATTCAAAGTAGGCATCTCTATCCCGACAATCTACAACTGAGCCGCAACCGCCATGATGGTAAGAAACGATCCAAAGATGTAGCTAACTTTCTTCTTGACACTATTGTTGGGAGTTCCGCTCGTCGAAGATGAATCCTTGCTGGAAGAGGGTGGGTGTACTCTTATCACCACTCGCGGACTTGCTTGGAGATGATTTACTGCCGCCAGAGGAATCAGCGTTCCTCCAGTCGTAGCACTTAAGCTTATCGACGTCCTCAGTTTCGGCATTCTTGAAGAATTTAATGGCGGAGCTGGTGGTGGTGCAACAAGTGTCTTTGCTGACGAATAGACGACCACCACCGCAGGGGCTCGACGTAGGGTCGATTCCGAGCCTATCGATGCTCTTGGCCGCAGCAAGTCCCGGGATCTCGTCGCAGGTGGGGAAGATCTGCTACGTAGATTCTTGGACGTAGCAGCACTGGCTTTCCTTTCCAAGCCAGGTGCCGCAGATTCCCTTGGCCTCAGTGCTTGGCGCGCTTCTGAAGGGGCAGTGCCCGTCGCCGCACTTGATGTACTTTTCGTTTTTGCAAGTCACCTGGTGAGGAAAGCTGAGCTTGCAGACATCGTAGCCAGGTCGGACGATAACGGAGTTGGACATTTTCGTTTCTTTGTAAGAGGTGAAACGGGCTTCGAGAGGAAGGCCTGCGAGTAATGTTGAGAGGACCTGGAGAGAACTTGTGGTGAAAGTCGATTGACTGAATAACAAGTCTCGATTGAGGGTGCTGAAGACTGAGTTGGGAAAGCAGAGATGGTGCTCAGTCCGCTACCCTTATATACTCCAGACTTCCAGGTCTAGATCGATTCATCTTGTATGATACTGCTGATTCGAGTTCGCTACATTGTACTCTCACAACCCAATGGCACAAGCACTCAAGTGTTCCAAATTTCTTTTTGCTCACAGTGGTGGATGAGGCTGCAGTGCCAAGTACGATTATTTATGTGGCTACAGCATTTTGAAGCCATCGATAATGCGCTTGTACTAATAGGTTAAGAATTAATCGTGTGTCCCCATCGGTTGTGGCCATATTCCCTCTGGCATTGGCTCAGGCCGTTCTGAGCTGGGTTGGTTCTAGCAGTCTCACTTCCGCCCAAGGCTGAATCTCTCGAAGTCAGAGAGATCTTCTAACTTGCAGATAAAAAACAATAACGCCAAATAGTGTCACGCTATTGACAATTTGACAAGCACCAAAGATCAAATCTTGCCAGCACTTAAAGCTCATACCGGATAAACTCATAAGGTTTTAACAAGAGGCTCTGCTATTGGGGTTTCAGGGGTCCTGCTTGGGCCACGCGCAATGGTTTAGCCCCTGCAACCGCCGCAAATGGCAAATCTGGAACTAAAGCGTTGGGTTCACCCTGGGTAAAGATGGATTGATGATATCCTGTCATTGGTTCGATTAAGCGAGCATAGATAGCTCTATGTGTTTACACATGTGTTGGAAGAAATTCTTGCCCGGGCTTGCTTCTTCCATTGCCAATGGCAACGCCTCCATGCTCTTGGGGTTCTCAGGCCGACAACTGTCCAGTACTCAGTACCCTAAAGGCTCTCTCGGTGGCAGGTTTGTACAGAGTGGCGTCTCGTTCAACTGAATGAAGGGGAGGAACTCAAATGTCAAATGTCCTCGCCTTTAGAGTATCGCTAGTTGAGATGCATTGTGCTACAAGCCGGCTGCATGGAGTTGAACCAGCAATCCTTTGTTGGAGCTTCGTGATAGAACCTAGAGCTGGTTTAACAGTGGAGAGTAGTGTACGGAGTACGCAGACGCTATATTGTAGCGACGCCTCACCTCCAAGCACTGAACTACGCTGGCAAGACAGCTAAACATGCATTGTTAGTGGATGGTCTCATTCCTGTGTTGTGCAAGCAGTCCTAGTCCGTTCATCACCAGATGTGATCAGTTTCGATAACTTGTCTAATGATGGCGCCCGAGAAAGAACATCATTATCTTCCATCACAAAGCTATATACAGTCCTCGAACAGTATGGAATGGCTAGCATGGGATGTAGCATAGAATCCCATCAAGAAACCGTAATCTTCCCACCTCAGGTGAGCATTTCGCGTAGCTCTTGTGAGCCGATGCTTTCAGTCCCAACTGTGCTACGAGTGAAAGCTGATTATTTACAGCCATTGGAACCGTCCGACACCCGCCTTCATATTAGGCAGTAGTCAAGTCAAAGACATGCATACTGATGTAGAATTATTCTGCTGATTGCCTTCACTTTCGCATCTCTTTAATAAGTCTCTCAATGGGACCAACTTCAAGCTGCCTCCACTCAACCCCATCACCAATTTCTATGAATTGCTGGTCCGAGACAGTGCAGTGCGGCCATTCCTTGTCCCCATTACGAGGCACACCACTCCTCGCAAACTGCACCCAAGCTTCTTGCATCTGCGCTGAGATATGCACATCATCGCCATCGAAATCGCGATCCTCTGGCGCCTCAGTTTCCGACACGACAGAAGGCATCGCACCCCAAGGTCGCCATACCGTACGGCGTGTCATCGGCCCAAAGATGTATGGCAACTCGGCCGTGTGCAATGCGAGCAGTTTGCTTCGGCGCGCGGCGGGGGACGCGCGTGAGAAGCGGTAAAAGTACGCTGGGTGGTTGGGCAGATGAGCGAAGCGATCGTACATGGCCAGCGCAGGTTCTGTCCAAAAAGCTGCGGTTCCAAAGTCAACAAGTGCTTCGTAGGGGGTCATGTTTTGGCTCGCATAGTGATCGGCGACTGCAGCAGCGCGGTCTACCCCCAGGGTCTCTGTCATCTTTTCAATAGCCTCCGTCGTGTAGGCCTGGGCTGGGGTAATATGCGGTTGACCAAGGACAGAGTCAGGGCGATAGAAACAGCGCATTTCGTCAGCTGTAACGCCAAATAATACAGGGACTTTACCAGCACAGCCAACGAATTCATCGGTTACTACTGCGTCATCGCTGACTGGATACCACCGTAGCATCGCGGGTGCGTGAAGCTCATTCGAGTTTGTGGGTTTCATGCCACTGACAGCGAATGATGCCGCTCGAATCTCTTCCGCTGGGATGGAGCGCAGTGCATCAAGGTCTCGCGTGCCAAGGATGGCAAATAGGTCGTTGCTTGCGCTGGCCACGCGCTCCAGTGAAGGGTTTGGTGTGGCAGCATATGGCCCAAATCCTGCACTCTGGATGATGGCATGGTGAAAGAGACCATGCGCTGAGGGCGTCGAGAGCAGAGTGCGCACAGCTACCGCGCCGGCGGACTCGCCAAACACGGTAACATTATTTGGATTGCCTCCAAAGTTGCTGATGTTCTTGCTGACCCAAGTCAATGCAGCTACCCAGTCCAGTACAGCAAAGTTGCCGCCAGCATCTGGATGTCGCAGGAAGCCAAATGCCCCCAGGCGGTAGTTTATGGAAACCAATGTGACTCCATGCTGCGCCAGAGGACCGCCGTGGTACAGGGCCATTGAGGAGGAGCCGTTGAGAAACCCTCCGCCATGGATCCAGAACATGACCGGCTGCTTTGCTGAAGCATCTAGTGACTTGCTCCATACATTCAAGTATAGGCAATCCTCGCTTGTGACAATATCGGGGGGCAATCCTCTGTCAATCGTCTGAATAGCCGACGCCGCAAAATTTGTAGCATCGCGCTGTCCTTCCCAGGCTGCGGGGGGCGAGGGTGCATGCCAACGTAGCGAACCAATTGGTGGTGTAGCATATGGGATCCCCAAGAAGCGATGGCAGTTGTCTTCAGTGACTCCGAGTAGAGCGCCTTGTTCGACCTGAACCAACGGATGGGGTATCTGCTTTGTGGAGGTCATTATGCATACATGTAAATAGGGTTGGGAAAACTATGCTGGGCAAGGAAAGAGAGGAACTCATCGTCGTGGTGATTAGAGGTAATGAGTCGAATCTATATGTTTGCTCTATTTACTCTGCCCAAATACTTGGCATGCATAATATCCGCATCCCAACAAGCTGCCCAGCTGTCTCACTTACCGGATACTGAGAAGACCTAAATCCGAAGTCCGAAGCCATGTGCTGGCAATCATCTGCCGTGTGAGTAAGCTGTAATACGTCAGTTAATTTCCAAGATGGAGCTAAATAAGATGCGTATCACCTTGAAGCTGATCTCGGGGTATTTGAAGCGGCTGCTCATGGGGAGTGGGGCCGTTGCTTTCCATGCTCTGCACGACTGCTGTTGGCAGCAGCCAAATTTGATCTCCTGAAGTAGGGCTGCCTCAAAGCCGTATGCAATAGTCTGAATCGAATAAGATGATGTGACAATCGTTAATGGTTTATTTAGCAATTCTACTAGACTCATTGCCTGGCATCAGGCATCCCAAAAGAATCTCATATCACTCGGGTCCATGTCAAACAAAAATTCCATGAAGCTGCTATACTGCTGCTGTCCTCCATGTGACGACTCCATAGGAATAGCGACCCAATCGTTCCCAGACATTGGAGTTCCTCCATCTTCGCATGCCAAACTTGATGGAATCAGTGATGATGCCTTTGCACCACTTGTCGTGATAGGCAGTGGAACATCAGCTCCCCCACTCCCAGTCTCATATTGTGGTAAGGGAAAGGACGATGCAGTGTCCCGAACACGAACGAATCGTTGTCGAAGTCCCTTGAGATGTTTTTGAAGCAGTGAAGCGTATCGAACTCCGAGATGAACATCATCCACCGCGTGTACACGCAATGCATTGACAGCAGAGTCTACCAGAGCAATTGAACGGGTGAGCTCACTTTGCCGCACACCCAATGCCAGGGCCTGAAAAAGCAATCTAATTAACCCCTACTACAACAGGAAGAGCTATTCGGGACAAAGCTTACGTGAATGAGATAGATTGATGCCGATGCAATCCGGATATGCAATCTTGCTGGCATGTACTTCAAATGGTTGTCATGAGACAGCTTGATAACGGTTTCTAGTACGTGGGTGCATCCATCAATAACTTCACGAATGAATGCATAGTCGCTTGTCTTCTCAAGTTGCGAGCCTATTGGCAGGTTCTGTCCCGTGCTGACCCTGTGCGAGACTGCCTGCAAAGCCATCGAGTTGATGTAAAGCCGAACAAACTGGTAGTCGATTGAAAGAAGTCTATGGGACACCGATTCATCTATAAATAATTAGACTGCTTCTCTTGTGCGAAAACACAAAGAAAGAAAGAAAGAAAGAAAGAAAAGAAAAACTGGGACATACTGGTGATGGATGAATATTGCTCCCACCACTGGGCAAGCAATGGCCTGAAGTGATCAAGAAACTCCGCGTACCGGCCACTGCGCAGCAGATCCTGTGTTACCGATTTGGATGGGAATAGAAACTCTGAAGAGGATCTAATGAGGCGACTAAGCTCGATCCACAGGCTGACATGATTATGCCAGTTCTCATCGAGGCATGTGTTGGGTTGGTGCATGGAAGCCACGATGACTTGATGGAACGGGGTCTTGGGATATGAACAGCCAAGACGCGAGGCCAGCTGGCTGATGTAAATGAAAAAGATTCTTCTCAATCGGTTCCGCCTGATGACAAGATAGTCGGAGAACAAGATACTGTCACTGATATCCATAGTCACCACAGTCGTATCCTCTTTTGCATCGAAGACATCAAGTTCATGACCCAGCGTAAGCGCATTACCCAGTAGCATCCTACATCATCAGCTTCAGGGGCTTCATTTACTGGGTATCAAGTACATACCATGATGTGCGATCTGATCTTTCGGCTATTTCTTCAACCTCCCGAAGCCACTTGTTCGGAACTGATGTCGGTTAGCGAGTCATAGTGCCGCAAGAACCGGCATAAACCTGCCTTTGTTTCGCGATAAATCCTGTTCTTCTCCAAACAAGTCCTCTCTGCTGTCAAAATAGTCGCTTTCAATTGGGAGATGAGACGCCCGAGGATGCCACTCGGTGACGAGCAGCAGGCTTTCCATCAAGCCCAAATATCTCATTTGATCTCTGACAGCTCGTCGCTCATTCCATATGGTCTGATCAAACAGTGACTGGCAATGCTTCCATAGACGATCGTGGATGTAATATCCACGTGTAAGACCGCCTTCCGTATTGAGAATATGATGGCGGGATGAGATTGCCATGATAGTGCAGCACAGAACTGCATCTCGCGTGATCAGTGCATGGTGGTTCTCATGGTCGCTGTAGTAGTCATGGACGATGGGAGACAATGCAGCCATATTCCGAAAGAAGAGGTCCACATAGGTTACTGCTTCTTCGGCACTTAGTAGGCCCATTTGAACAAACCTCCAATTGCTCCATGTCTCTAGTGTGTTGGCGCTCGGGGTTGACAGACGGTGCCGGACCGTCGGCCAAACTTCATCACGGACGTCGGCTACAGCCCCGTAGCCTGCATCCTGCGCTCCGGTACTGTAATCATTATTGGCCGATTGACTCGGGGGAGCATTAGTGCTTTCTTCGGTGCCATACGAAACTGGTGACTCGTCATTTTGCATAACAGAGGCCTGTATAGAGTCATCGTGTGAAGGATTCCGGCCTGGATGAGAGGTTTATAAGTCATACTGCCTGAGCCTTTTGAGATTTGACTCATGGAAAAGAATTGAAATACTCTGGTTGTGGCCGTCACTGACGAATGTTGATGAAGATGCCTCCGGCATGGCATGATCCGCTTCAATAACGACGGTTCGGTGGGGGGTGCTTGAGATGACGCCGCTTGGTCCTCCTCGGTCTGCAGTGAAGATGCATTGTCGTAATTCCCGTCGGCACCGTGTGCAGGATGATTGAAGCTGGCCTTCTTCATCATTGTCGATGATGCATTTGACCTTTTTTCTACGGCAATTGATGCAGGCCTGATACGCTCGATTGTAGGACCTATCTGATCTGCGGCTCTCGGTGGGCATTCTGCCGTGGTTAGTCGTGAAGCTGGTAGCACCATGGACGTCCGACATCAACAGTTGGGTAAATGCCGCTACAAACAAAAGGAGCACGGCAACAACAGATTGGATGGAGAAGTAGTCACAAGGGGAAACACCAGCGGTCAGGTAGTCTTTCCGAAGACATTGAGATTGCTCTCCTATCAAACGGCTCGCCGCGGACAAAAGCTGGCTCGGTGCGTCCGTGAATATCCGTTACAGGTTATGCTCACGAGTCACGACTGTCTGGGGATGCCGTCAACCCTAACCCTTCTCATGCCAGTCGCCTGGATGAGAATATTTTGGGACGGGTGTGTCGTCTTCTATCCATGGTTCCTGGGAAAATATATAAAGCTTGAGCAATGGCAACTTCGCTTGGGCTTGTAACTCATGGAATATTCATCGAACATACCCCCGTTGTAAGACATGAGCTGAAGCCAGGGCCAAGATGGTGGTCAGGTGAACCAGCCCGCCCGCCCAATGTTAATGGCCCGGAAAAAGGTCGCAACTGTTCCGTGCCAAAGCCATCCTCGTCATAGATGCCACATCTTCAGCTCTCAAGGCCCATCACTAAACAGCATACACATATGCGAGAAGAACACCGGCCGCGCGACATGTCAGAAGGACAAAGTATTGGCGCCGAAATAAGTCAGGATCGCAAAAAGAATTGTGAATTCACGACTGTACAAAAGGCTGCCATGTGCGCGGAAATAGCCATGGGCAAATCCTTTCGAGCTGTGGCAAAAGACTTTGGCACCACTCACTCAACCGTCTACAACATCTATCAAGCGGTGGAAGAAAGAGAAAAGTCTAGAAAGAAAGCCAAGATCAGGGCGTCCCAGGACATCGACGAGACGCAGACCTAGCAAGGCCAAGGTAAGCTGTCCCACTCACCTGCTGGGCCAAACTTGTTCCGTAACATGAAATGCACTGGGAGGCGAAATAGGCATGGTCATTTCTGACCAACAATGCCATGGATATGTGCATAATTACAGTTTTATCGAGAATAATTAGATATGCGCCGGGGGGGCGACGAGGTCAGAATCAAAACCTTCATTCATGTGTGTATACTCAAGCTGCCCTCCCGAACGGATGTATGCCTCTAAGGCGGCAAGAGGAGTAGTCCTTTCACGTTGTGACAGCACAGGCTGTCGTAAGATACCCCCCCTCCCTCCCCTCCCCTCTCGATGTGGACCTAGAACTGTAATAGTATGCACTCGGATGGATCCGGATCCAATATATTACACTCCACTTAACCCCTCTCCTACTATACTCTCTACAAATTAGACATGAGCGCATATGCAAGCAATCACAAACTCCTAACAACCCTTCCCGCTGCGGGCCGTCATTCACGTCAATAGCGGTACAGTCTAGACTCCACGTAGTGTTATCTTTCGCCGGCTGAACCTCCTTCAACAAATGACGCTTCACTACCCCTCACTTCTTTACATCTTTTACAAACAAGGGAAAGTGTTATATCTGTAAATGGAACCGTATGACGGAGGGATTTATATAGTACTCCTCTTTGATGACCAATACACATCGGACACGAACGGATTATCGCCACCATGCGGGAACATCTAGCTCGCCGCGAACATGTACCGGTTTCCACACCATGTTGCACAACATAATATATAGATGTTGGGAATCAGCTCGGATCGTCGCTACAGTACTTGCCTCATCTATCAATGGTCGGGGTGGTTGGTGGACCACGTCGTATCTATGGATCCATATCTACAGACTGATGCATCGCTTATTCCGTGTTTGAGCGGAGAATGTGATTCCGTAGCACATTGACTATGCTAGACTGTACGACAAAGCTCTCAACAGCTGATCACCAAACGAATTGATTGTTCATATGACATACAATACATCTATGCCTTGCATAACATGCATGCTGTTGCTGGAGGCGTCCCATGGGCTGATTGGCCGGTTTGACTAATTTTACAACATTGGTCTTAGCTAAAGGGCATGTAACTATGATGCATGTGAGTGACGGGCTTTCTACCCAAACAATGAGCTATATAGCGGGGAACGGCTTGTTCATGCAAGACAACTTCACGTAATATTGCATTTGCATCATGCAGAGAACCATTTTATATTAAAGCTGAGCTCGCCGCCTCAAGTCCGACGAACATGGGCCCATGTGATTTCTACACAATCATAGGCCTTGCCCACCCCTCCTGAGCCTGTTCTCTCTTGCTCTTTGACCACAAGAAGAGAACCTCAACATTGATATGACGGAACTAGTTGCGACCGGGAGGTGGGGAGTTGATATTGCTACGTAATGGAACCACTCAGCCGTAACGGTATGATCTCTATTTTGTAGTATATGGATATGAAAGAGGTGGAGAATACTCGTTCCGGCCAATCTCGAATGGCCACATTGGCAGTATACATCTCTGCCATTGTAATTGAAGCATTCTAGGCCACTATGCAGGTCTTCCTATGATGAGAAATTATGAGCTGTTCGAAATGGGCGACGATGTGTGGCGAATGACGTCGCGATAATGGGGTGCCTCTTCATTGCTGGCTAAAACCCACCATAGCATTATATAAAGGTGACCATGCTCCCCTAAAAGAATGAACAAATCTTCACACTCTTCAAATCTCAGCACTCAAATCTTCAAATACATACTTGACCAACTTCACGCTTCCACGTCTTTCTTCTCCAACACTCAAATCCAACATGTCTCACAGCACCCTTGGCAACGGCGAGTGGCTGAAGACTGGCAGCAGTCTCTTCAGCCCAGACGGTTCCGTCGAGTTCAAGATGCAAGGCGACGGAAAGATCGCCATCTACTGGGGTGGCCAATGCCGATTCCAGAACACGGTAGACCAGCGCAGCGGTGTCAAGGGCATCAAGATGCAGGAGGACGGCAACCTCGTCATGTAGTAAGTCTTTCTTCCCTTGCCCTCCAAAGCCCCTTGGATGTTGTCATCTTTTGTCTCTAGGATATTTCCTGGGGGCTAATGAGACGTCTTTTGTAGTGACAACAATGGAACCGCTATCTGGCAAACCAACACCGCTGCCCCTACTGGCGACGGCACTGTTATCTGCGCTGTGCAGAATAATGGTAATGTCGTGCTTTACAAGGGCACTCCCATTTGGGCCAGCAGCACCAACAAATAGTGGGAGGCAACGCAGAGGGCTTCCTTGGATAACTTTGTCAAACTAGGTGGAGGAGCTCTTTGGGCAAAGGTGATCCAGTAGGTCCAAGGTTGATATGTAGTGTGGGATGTAGTGTCTCAAGTGCATAATACTACTCTTTGACCATGTAAACGCCTTTTATTTCCTACCTGCGACCGTATTAGGTGCGTGTAGAACGACTAAGGAGGAAAGTATCACTAGTAGGAAATGATGATGTCTAATCAGTTAAAGTTATACTTGTGACTTTTTATTCTTTGCTTCCACTTTTTATGCATGCTGTTTGGCCGCACATAGTTCAGCTCTGTTGGTGACGATGGCAACATCATCTCATACGGTCTTAGTTACGGTCCAGCCAGCCAGCAATGGCCTCCAGATCACTCAAAAACGTACTCCAGGCGGTGCGTTGGAGATCAATCAGCACGTTCCAATCCTCCGCAATCAGTGCACATAGGCCAGCGCTGTGGGCATCAAGGCGGTCCGAGACGCTGGCGAAACAGGCCACCGTCCCGCTCAGAGCTTCGGCAGCTGCCTCTCCAAGAGCGCGCGACTCTTTGGTCCCGGCGCACTTACACACAGCATCAGGGGACATCTTATTCCCATCCCGCTCCAAGAATAGAGGCAATGTGCCGCCGTATCTTGCGGGAAGCAGAGGTGGTTTGGGCCACTCAGCTAACTTGTCAAGGGCGAGACCATTTACCGACCAGCGAGGACCGGTAACTTGAGGAAAGGCCATGCATAAGAGTAGCCTAGCTGCGCACGAGTTTCGCCTAGAGGCAGCAGCAACAGAGTCGCGCAACCAGACAAGTATCTCACGTCCAGTGAAGCCGGCAAATAACGCCCAGAGGACCCCGTTGACGTGGTTGCCGTGGGACAAGTCTCGAGGGAGATCGAAGAGGTCATGGATAAGTGCCCAGGTCACGAGAAGACGAGTGTCTTCGGCACTACGCCGGTCGCTGAAAGGCGACGCACAGCCCGTCATCAAAATGGCAGACTCCCGAGAGCCCGCATCTGCCATTCGGCTAAGCCAAATATCCCGTACGGATGGCAGGGGCCCGTTGAAGATCGGGATCGTAGGAGTGCGCAGGCATTCGATGGCTAGAACCTTCATAGGCGACAGGTTATCGTGATATCCCGTAGTGCATGCCCTAACCAGTGAAGGCAAGACATCAAAGATCTTTGCGACCTCCTCTTTAGGCATGTCCCCTCCATCGGCCATGTCAGCCCAGGAGGTAATGGATGTTACCAGCGCCGCTGAGAACTGGGTGTCCCAGTCGAGGTGTAGAGCCCAGAAGTAGAGCAGATTGGATCCCAATCCAATGTCGATGAAGGGCGCACGGTGTCCAGCGTGATGAAGGGAAGGGTAATGCGAGGCAGGGATATATCGCGCCAGTTCCGAGCTGACTTGTGTCCATGATGCAGCGTATGCCAAGAAACCTGCACGACGGGTCGAGCCCCATATTAGCTGACCCTCCCACTGTTCGCACTCATCCTGCGCACTCATAAGCCCAGCGGTGAAGGCTGATAGCCAAGTGGTGCCCTGTAGGTGGGCAACCTCGGTGGCTATGGCGTTGAAGTGGTCACTAAGCTGCCGGATCCGAGGAGGGAGACCGACGACAGGTGTGAAGCGGCATAGAGGAGCGGCGCTTGACCTGGCGGGTATCTGAGGGAGGCCGGAACACTTTCGGTGTTGCATCCAAGCTTCATGGCGCTCCTGTATCTTGACGATCAAAGGACGGTTGTCACGCTCAAACTCCATCAGACACTGCTCGCACTGGCAGCCACTATTGTAGCCGTCACAAATGCCACCAGATATGCTATCGAAATCGAACTGCCCCCAACCTCGCGGGTTGATATCACCAAGCTGACTCTCCCCTTCACCTGAAATCCAGGAATAAACCATAGCGCTTATCGGTTGATGCAAACTACTAATCGTGACGAGAAAAGAAGATGAGAACAAGCTTGTTAGAATGCCGCTGATATTGAACGAGTAGGATGTATGATATCTCTTGGAGGAAACTTGCATTTTATGGCTAATTCTCTGAGAAGTAGAAAGTATTCATTCAGTAACTTGTCTCAGACATTCTGCTTGAATAGAAATAATGTCAAATATAGTTTCAACTAGCGATGCTACGACGGGCGGGAATAAGTCTGGATGCCTCTACTAATCAAGAACCAATCATGTCTAAGACAACGAGAAAGCAAGTCGAGATTCTTGGTTAACAGAGGAAAACATTCAGCGATACATCTCCTACTGTGGTAAAGTCACAAGACCCAACGGCATATGACTGATGTTTGCAGCGTTACCCCATGTCTTGTACATTTCAATGCTTTGATGCTACCTGGGTGGGTTATAAATGAGACATGGCTGCTGTACCGTTGTCCGTTTATACAATGTTCAGATCCAGTCAGCTACACCTAGATGTGACAACGTCTTAACCGCCTTTGTGATGTGTCAGCCACAGAGCCACCACTCCAATAATTGGGGAATTACAAATAGATTCAAACGACGTTACTTCATAAATGGACCCTCCCAGCGAGATGGCGGTGAGGACGTAATTCCTATACTCAGCCAGCCTAGAGGAAGGGGCAGTATACAACAGCGCTCGGACAACGATGGTTATAGAAAGGTGAATATAGTCGTGCAGTATTCTTTGGGCCATGAAACGATTATCATACCAGTATGCCTAGGTATAACTGTCATCTTGTTACCTCTGGATATGGTACGTGCCACCAGCCAGCTACTCCAAGGAATGCCATAATGGCAACTCATTGGCAGTGCCACTGGTGAGTTTCGAAGTATCGACAAGGTTAACTGGGACGACATTGAGTTTCAATGTCAGTTAGTGTAGTCCAATCAAGGTTTACATCCGAGGTTTGCTCCCGGCCCGACGACGATTAGGTTCTCATTGTGGTATTCACGCTAACATTGCGCATGTGGTAAGGATATACAAATACCCTCCCTCTCGAGACATATCTTGCCTTTACCGTCTTTGTCTTTACTTTTGAGACCATTTATTTCCATCCTCAACGCTATACCTGATATGGAGATACATGTTTTATCAGTAGTTGCTCCGTTGCCGGTATAAGTGCCGTTAGGCTTGGAGATGAGTTTGGATATGTCTTTTCACGCCCCCTAGATAAGGATATGCACATAGGCCTTTTCGAGAATGAATAGTGCTTCTAGCGTAAAGATATTACTTATACATGAACCTTATCCGTTGTTGTCTGCCCACTTGCAGAAGGTTGTCATTTCAAATGCTTCTCAAACCAAGTGATTGCCTGTCTTTCGGCATCTCTGCTCTGTTGATCCTGTTTCTCATTCTTGGCGTCCGCTCGGACACAGAATCCATGACCGGCACCTTCATAGACTACTACCTCTGTAAGTACGTCATTGCCCATCTGGCCCCAAATATTTCGAACTGATTCTATTTGTGCCATTGACATGACCATGTCCTTGTCTCCAATAGCTATCGAAACAGGCTTCGTGATCTTCTCCACGTCATCCGGGAGTGAAAGGCCGCTTGGGTGGCCCGTAAAGATGGCATCGACGAGTGGTCTCCCGTTGGATGTGCAGACCATGTCAGGATGTGCGAGTGTCAACGCTGGTTTGCCACCCCAGCAAAAGCCAGTCGTACCGACGGGCAATGCGGCACCTTCTTCAGCTCGCAGGTCTTGGAAGAAGGAAAGGATTTTTGGCCACGCAAGACCGAATCTATTGCTTACAAAGAATGGAACTGCACCATATGCAATCTTTGAGATGTACCATCTAATAAGTGTTAATTATAGTGTACTTCGAATCGTCAGAGATCTAACTCACGGTTTCCGCAACGTGTCCCAGATGGAGCTATTGTCAGTCAACTTTGGCATGAGATCCTGTGTCGGAATGTCAGTTATAATCTTCAACTATCATAGTCCAGTAAAGACCTACCAGCAGCCATAATGGGGCTAGTTTGCCATCCATAAAATCGGGGAGATAGACCGTGTAGCTCCCAAGGATAGCGTAATGATCAGCTAGAAGTCTATTGTTCACAAACTCCCAGCCAAAAGCATCTGGAATGATGACAATGATACCCTTTGGATCTGCGCCTTCTGGTGGTGAGGCCACATATGTGTCTCTTCCATGAATCTTGGTGATGTTCCCCGTTGGCTTTCCTTCATGGACATGTCCTTTGAAGCAATCCGGGCATGACATGGTGTAATTTTGATCAATTTGCTGGAAAGGGCTGAATAATTATATATTAGTCGCGAAAGGTTTTGGCAGGGAGTTGGATTTAGTTCTCTGTCCCTTGTTGCATGATCTTCCTTTATACAGACCAATCACCACTTCGGCATTAATGTCGACAAACTCCGGAGGATTATAGTCCGTGATGTGGCTGCCGATAGTGACGCGTTTGCAACGAAGATGGATAGAAGTTTAGACACCAGGGCGCCCGGTCTCGTTAATCTTATTTATCCGCCTCGGTATGAGCCCAAGTCCGCGCTCTGGGGAAAGAAGTGAGCGCTTCGGTAACCATCCCGCGGTTGGCGGTTGGTCCCGGATACTCATGGATCGGGACGGAGGCTAAACCTGAAATGCTCACGCTTGAGGCAATCATACATAGAATTTCGTTTTTGGACAGGTTGAATCAGTAATGTCGGTGGAATGGGATAATCGGTTGGAAATCATGTTCAAGATGGATCTAGGATCTGATAATAAATATTGCGATTTATGCCCATGAAGTAATGTAAGTAAAAGGCTGTCATTTTATACTGGCAGACTCAACTCTATTCACTGGATTATCCGTGTCACACATTATTCACAATGCCTGCCACAAGCCCTCCAAGTATAGCAATCATTGGCGGTGGAATATCTGTAAGCCGCCATTTATCCTTTAAAACATGGGTATTTTACATCAACTGAGCATCAATTCAGGGGCCGGCTCTTGCATTAAGTCTGAAGAAGCACCATGGCATCATCTCGACAATCTACGAACTTCAACCTGATGGTGATGAGCGAGGCGTAAATATTGCTCTCGCTGCGAATGCCGTGCGCGTCCTGCAGCATCTTGGCGTTTATCACGAATTGTACGCAGATGGTTTCAGCTACGAAGAGCTATGGCTGTCCAACGCCAAGTCGCAGACTATTGCCCTGATAGTTCAGGGTAGCCGAAGCCAATACAACTTCCCCTGCCTCCGTACGCATCGCGCCAAAGTGCAGAAAGCATTACTCAAAGAGCTCAAGGCACAGGGAATTGTCACCTATTTTGGGAAGAAGCTGGTCTCATTGAAAGAGAGTGAAGATATTGTGGAGATGCAGTTTGAGGATGGCACAACGGCCAGCGCTGACTTTGTCATTGGTGCTGACGGCGTCCATTCTCGCGTTCGAGATTTGATCATGGACGTCAAGATGGACTATTCCGGTTTCATGGGAATTATTGGGATGAGTGTCCAGAAATCCATGATTCATGAGTCCATCAACAAGACAACTCTGCCCAACTTCATATTTGGCAAGACTGGCTTCGTGGCTCTCATGCCCTCCAACTATGAGGGCACAGAGGTCGACTTTTTTTCAACCATGCCTTATCCAAATCAAACTCGGGATACGTGGGAGGAGTTGCACAAGGACAAGAGTGCGTTACAAAAGGTTGTTCAGGAGCGATTTGGTAAAGAGTGGCCGGAATATGTGATGCGATTGGTTCACGAGTATGACAAGACACAACTTCAATTGTTCCCGTGAGTACATATTCCGATGATATATTTCGCTGCGAACGATCTAATACAACCCCAAGCTTCTATGAGGTCCCTCCCCTTGACAAATGGATGAGCAAGGCCGGTCGAATCATCCTAATTGGAGACTCTGCTCATGCGTTTACGCCACAGGCTGGACAGGGTGCCGCCGTAGGATTGGAAGATGCCGAGACGCTCGCCTACACACTCTCACTGGATGGATTTGTCAACAGCCATTTGCATTTCTTGAAAATATGGGAATCTCACCGCAAGGAGAGACTTGTTCTCATCAAGCGCCTTACTGATCTAAATGGCCGGCTGCGATCCCCAGACACATCAGTAGTCCAGTACATGAAGGAGTGGGTAATGTGGGTAAACTTCAAATGGACAGGTCCTCGTGGCGGATTGGAATGGTTATTTAGTTACAACGCTGAGGATATTTTACGCCTCTTCTAACGAGCGGTCTTATCACTGTATATAAAATTGGTTGAGCGGTAGTTTATTGAAGCTGTATCTTTATATGGAAAGAGCTGTATAAAGCTCCAAGTAACTAATGTTCCAGCATGAAAGCAAGGCTATCATCAGAAATACCCTCAAGAATATCATGAAGCCTTGAAAGTGTTAGCCATGAGCTTGAGGATGGTTCAGAGAAACATACCTCAAATGTGCCGGGTGAGTTGCAAAGACTTGCAAATGCTGCAGAGATTGAAGTTCTAGAATGATGCCCATGTCGTAGCCCTTGGTCCGGGACATTTCAATTGCAGGTCCAATTTTGAGAGATATTAATCCTGTGTTATTTAGTAAAAGTCGCACGTCCGGTAGAAGGGAGGCTCACCCGGGATTACACCCAGCAAAGAGTGGGCTTCCTTGATGAAAGCCTGCTTCTGCTGCTCTGTGGTCCCCTCTTTGGTCTTGAACAGAACTGTCCGCTAGGTTAGCAGAGAAAAAGGAGCTTGTAAGGATAAGGAGAAGGTTGCATACGAACTCGATGAACAATCATGATGGTTTACTTTTAATGTTATCTAGGGAGTAAACAAAATCATACTAGTACTGTGAAGAATGAAATAAAATCGTCTTAAACGAGTGACTATTATATAGTTATGAATGTTTATGAAAGAATCTGGTGTTGCTGAAACATCCCGAATCCCGTAACATGATTTATGGGCTTTCCGCGGCTTTCCGATAAAATCTCCCCGCCCACATTTGTCAAGCGCTGTTCGACCGACTCCGATTTCAAATCAGGCAGGATATCTGACAGCTTCAATGTATCACTATAGTCTAGCCCGGTAGAATTACAGTCCTTGATTAGAGGGTAAAATGCAATTATTGCCTAATTGGGTTATGTCGTCTTCTGGTCTCCAGCCTCGGCGCTAGATTGGTTCTCAGTATCGCCATTCTGCTCCTCCTCGTCACTCACAGTATCATCATCTTCCTCTTCTGTTTCTTCATCATCCCATTCTGGAATCAGCGCATTATCTGCCTCACCTTCCTCTTCAGGATCCCAACCCTTGAGAACTCTCGAGGCAGCCTCCTTGCCCACTATTGGCAACGTCTCCACCCCCATCTTCCGAGCTGCATCCGATACCAAAGTGGGCTCTATCAGGCCAACCTGGAGCAGCACACTCGCTTGATCCCAATACACATGCTCATGGTAGAGCTTTCCTCCTCTCAGGGCAACGATACTGACGACTAGCACCTGAACCCGCTTGCTGGTAGCCGGAACGCCAGGGAGAATCCATGGCATTTCCTGGGTGTGCTTGAATCGAACATGTACTTCGTCGACTACGCGATCAGTGCCAATGGTGCGAGAGAGTAGCGTCAGCTTCAGAGACGGTGGATTGCCAAAGAACTGTGAGTAGAATCTCTCTAGTTCAGTAGCACCAATGCCACCAGTAAGCGTAGGGATGTAGGTGACATGAGGGCTTTTGTGTGCTGTGTAGGCTGATAGGGTCGGTTCAAGATCCCGAGAGAAGAATTTGGCTATGAATGCACATCGGTTATGAAGTGGGCGGGTTAGGGAAGTGAGAAATACTGACCCTGGACATTTTTCTCCAACTCGAGTTCCAAATCTGCATTGTGATTAAATGCCTTCCTAGCCGTAGCCAAACTTCGACTCCATGCCAGATCCGCCGAAACACGATCATACTCATCAAGATCGTGCTCCGCAAACCCCGATTGTGCATGATAAGTATAACTAGGATACGCAAGCTGAAGAATACCTCCTGTGCCGATGCCGCTCTCCATTTTCCTCCGTGTTGTGCGTCGCTTGCCTTGAATGCCGATCATCTGGCTCTGTTTCGTGACGCCAATTTCTTCCCCGGCAATGAGGTGAACGAGAGCCGTTATGCTATTTGGAAAGCGACCTTTTGGATCTGGTATTGCTGTGGGATAGTAGGCAATCAGTAAACTGAGCCGAAACTCTGGGTTGTTGTCCAAGATGTGGTAGTGTTCTAGACAAAGCGCCGCTGCGTCACCGTAGGCTGCCGAGCATCAATATTAAATCGCTATTCCTCCATACATGAGATTTTCACGATGATATGGCTTACCAACAATGCCAAAAGTCTCACAGGGGGCCCTTTTTATTTTACTCAACTCTCGAAGCTTCTGCACATACGCCTGACCATCGCCCCCCATCGGAAGATACTCGACATCAAAACCCTCATCCCGCCATTCTGCAACCGTTACCAGATCAAATTCATCGTCTTCAGCCGACAGGTAAAGCTTCGGGGGCGACCGCGGAAAGTCGCTTGACAGGAAATTGGGATCCCTGTGATTGGGGCCATGTTCCGAGATGATGCGCACCGATCGTCCCTCGGCTTCTGGAACGGCAGACTTGATTAAATCTGGCATATTGAGACTCATGATTAATTTGATGTGAAGGAGAGTTCCAAAATGGAAAGAATTGTAGTAAAAAAATGCGGACATTCTCAAATTGTGAAGAGTTGGATAAAAGTCGATGCATCGTGATGACAATGTGGCGATGATTTAGAGATGACGATAGTTGTCGGCTAAATCAAGAATTCAGGTCAATCATGACATCATTCTATCAGGGAGTACGCTGGCAAGACTAGGCTCTAACAAATGATGATCCAACCATCAAAGTGCCTCTATCATTGTATAAGAAATAGGTGGCATCTATGCATTACACGAAATAGATTTCATCACAGAGTAAAGGAGCTGATGTGTGATCAACAGCCATGGAAAGCAAGGTCTATAAGTCGCGACTCTTCATCGCTCTCTTCAACAACCCCTGGAATCCAAGCACATTGGGCGGCGTCATCAACGATATATGTGAGCCCTTGACCTTGTGAAACTGGACATTCTCCGCAAACTCTGTCCACCTGGACACATCCCCATAAGCCCAGTCCCACGTCTTGTCCGCCACCAGAGGATCCGTATGGAACACATCCATATTCGCCACGAGCCCTGCTGGGTCGTAATCCCGGCCTATCACTTTGAGCTGATAGACCGGTTCAGCCCAGTTATCCAGTCTCAATCATCAAACGGGTCCACGCTCTCAATCCGCTCCACCTCTTTCTCGCTTGTAATCTCCCAGAACGCATGGACAGCGCGTATGAACCGTCGCGATGACTTCTCTACCTCTTCTTCATTCACAGGCGCAAAGCACAACCGGAAATACTGCCAGCCATGCTCCTCCCTCACCGTATCGGTAGGACTAAACATCTCGCCCGGCGTGACCAGCACGCGATGCGGTTTCTGCAGCATGAACATCCATAGGGCGTGCGCGATAGCTGAGCCTGGCAGGCGATCGGCGAGTGGGTGCGTGTCAAATTGCATGCGTATCCAGACAGACATGCCACCTCGCGGCCAGGAGAATGTGTAGACCAGTTCTGGTGATGCATTGGGGGTGACCCGGAAGCGTCCCTCCTCGAGAATGGTGCACATCCGGTTCATTCGGCTCTCGTAGCGTCCCCGCACGGCTTCTAGCCAGCCTACCCAGTCGTCGAATTTCCAACCGGCAAACGACGCTTGATCCTCACTGTTTACTCGCGCAAATTCCTCCTTAGCTACGTGCTGCGAGCCCATAAGGAGCTGAGCGACTATGGCCTGCACAAAACCAGACGGGTGCCCCGTGGAGGTTTCGGTAATGCACGAGAGAGATTCGATGATGGCTGGCTGGGCGGTGATCCAGCCCAATCGACAGCCCGGTGCGATGGACTTAGAGAATGTGTCGAGCCGTACGACGCGACCTTCAGTATCAAAGTTGAGGTAGGATAGCGAGAGGCTATCGATATAGGGAGACCCGGGTGATTCCAGGAGCGTGTCCTCTTTTTCCTCGGTGGGAGACGGAGGCAGACCTCGAGCAGCAGCTTCGAGACGAGCAGCGGAAGGGAATTGCAGGTGCCAGCAGGGATCGTCTTCGATGATCAAGACATCGTACTTGCTGCACACAGTATACACTTCTTTGCGGCGTTCAATGGACGGAATTGCGCTGGTCGGATTCTGGCCAGTTCTTCATTTTGTCAGTGGTGATTGAAGTCAAAGGCAATAAAGCACGGAAACAACTTACGGAATGGTATATAGCAAATGGGGCCGCTTCCCATTGGCTTCATTCCAATTTGCCAACACATCCTTCAACCCTCCAGGTCCAAAGGCAAGTATCCCCTCCGCATCGACTGTCACGGGCACAATTTGGATTCCCCGTGGTTGCACCGCCTGGATTGCATGCATATATGTGAATTGCTCACACAAGAGTCCCTCTCTTTCTCTCACATCATGGCCCTCGCTCCAAGTGTTAGTGAATGTTTGCAGTACCTGTGAGAATCCATCTGTATTTCCACATGTTGGAATGATATCCGGCCCATTGACGTAGGGGATGTTACGCAGGACCTTCTCCCGCGTGAACTGCTTGAGAAAGGTATAGAGAGGCGTGTAGCCCTGGGCGGTCCCGTACTGTAGAACAGTGGCTAGATCCCCAATAGTTTGGTTTGAGTCCTCTGCCTCAGAAACATGAGCAGGGTTGAGCAGGGATGGGATGGCCGAACTGGGCTGGCCGGAAGGGGCTGTGGGATCAAGCTTGAACCGCTCTGGCTGTGCGATTTTGGTCTCGATGGTGTTGTAGGGGAAGAATGTTGGATCTGGAAAGCCTACAAACCGCCGATCAGTCAGTCAGCCAGTCGATCAATCAGTTGGCCAGTGCGAAAATGGAGTAGAACGTATTTACCCGCAGACAGATTCCCAACGCCAGGGACCTCAAAATACCGGTAGAACTGCTTGGTATCGCTCGGCTTCCGGGCTAAAGTCACTCGCGAGAAGTGGTGGCTGAGGTCCAACGGCGGCTTTGGAGCGGCGAGATCAGACTGGAACCGGCAGTTGGACAGGGCGGAGGGGTTTGAGCCCCTTCGAAGCAAGGGAGAGTTGGAGTAGAGCATCTTGTGAAGAGCTGGTTCTACGGAAACGGACAATGAGGAGAGCATGCGAGTGGTAGCACGTTGAGCCCGTTGGACTGTATTTCAAGACAAGTAAGAGTCATCTGCATGCTTGTTTACTTATGTATCTTCTCCGCTATACGGAGTAGAGGCCGGGGGTTAATTGTTAGTGGTTAGCAATTGTTCGTTGCAAATACTGCACGATGTATGAAAATCTAGGATTCTCCCTGCTCGTCTTTTTACCTACAAGTCCTTCCATTTTAATATTTATACATATTTCAACATGACACGGGCTTACATCCACGGCTGTTATTCCAATTGATAGCACTGTTAATTGCAACACGTGTTGGTCTTGGGCTCAAATTGTGTTACATATCTACCCAATAGCCAATTGGACCAACAAAAAGCAAATAAATCGGAACAAGACCCAAGCTCAGAGTGGTTTAGTAATGTGATGTGATATGAATCCAGGGTAACTCAACTGAAGCCATGGTCTTGAGGGTTTGGGGATTGTGATTATCATTGTGATCAGAATCGGATGTATGAACTTAGTTGGCTTTCAAGGCAAAAAGACGACAAGAACACACTTTCCAAACGATAAACTAGGATCGTAACAGTGTCAAATCGTTCTAGTAGAACAGACGACAATCAGTTCAAGCATCCTCCTATACTCTGGAACGGGCCGATGCCGGCTTCAATTTCCCGATGGGGTAATTCAAGTTCTAGCCAGGCCTACACGTCATCACAGTGTGCATGTACTATACAAGATACTCATAAACTTAGACGCTCTTATTGCTGCCCTGACTCGTTTACGACGGCGAGAGAAACTAAACGATGGCATATAGCTTTCTTCAAGACTCGAAACAAAACCCCAAGTAATTATTAGCTGATGATGACATCTTCCAAGGTTTGTTGTGTATGGTGATGATCCATGTCTCAGTTATTACCCCACCCCCTCTTCCATCCTTGTTGTAAGCCGATCGGATCCCTGATAGAGACGAAGCGTCAATCTCCCTACGACAAAGATAAACCCGATCTTTCATTATGAATCATCTCTTGTTTTTGTGGATGCAAATCTGACCTATCTAGCCCCCAACATTCGAGTCACAATCTCATCCCCTTCGACATCAATAACGAAATCACACAATTCATCGCCCTCTCGAATCTCCTCATCATCATCCAGGTACGCATCCAGCACTATGCGCTTCACCTTTTGCACACCCGATTTCAGGCTGCGCGCTCCTAGCTTCTGGTGGTAGTGTCCCTGCGCGAGCATGGAGCAGATGGCGGCGTCCTTTTTGATCAGGAGCCGGATGTTGCCGACGAGCTGCTCCTCCGGTCCGGCGCATAGATTGACGGGGCGGCGCAGATCCCGGGCTAGTTCTAGTAGGTATTTATGTGTAATAACTGCCTGTTCGCCAACCGAGAATGGTAAGAATGGGATCAAGTCGGATATTCTTCCGGTGACGGGTGCCTAGATATCCGTGAGTCATACGCTTATTGGTGGAAGGGGGGAGCGGAAGCGGAAGCAGTAAATACACAGGCAGGATGAGACGTACATCAAAGGTTTGCAGAAACTCCTCCTGAAGTCGTTGCGAGAGCTTCTTAAGCAGCCGGGACTTTTCAGTGTCGTCGTCGCCAGCAATGGCACTATTCTTGTCGCAGAACTCCAAGATGGTGCTGTCCAATGCATTTGTCGCCAGGATCCATATCGTATTCGAGCAATTAATCTTTTCGCCATTACGTCTGTCTCGATATTCGCCTGCCGAGCCGTTAGCATATTGCTACTCGCGATCGAGTGCCATCTTACCATTGTCGAATGGGAGCAGCAAGGACTGATGTATCTCTTTCGTGGTCTTCTCAAACTCGTCTAGAAAGACAATGCACCTCTTGCCGGAATGCGTGGCAAGGAAATTGTTTACAGTCGAGCCTTCTTTATATCCACTGTAGGGTGGTCTCGGTCCAAACAGTTCAATTTCTCTGTTGACGACGGTGCAATCAATCACCTCCAAGTCCAGCGACAGCAGATGGCCCAGTTGGCGTGCGAGCTCAGTTTTTCCATGCCCACTGGGCCCAGCAAAGCATAGAACAAGCGGTTGGTTGGTGGGCATCATTAAGTGTGTGAGAAGCCTCTGGATCAACATCTCCGTCGCAATGGATTGGCCGACAAGGAAATACGGAACGCCAAGAAGACCTTGAGCTTTTTTATACCGAGCAATCTGACGTCTCTTCACAGAAGGCGGCTTTAGCTTCATAGCTTTCTCCAAAAAGTATCGCTGGGAAAGGTTAATCGTCTTTGCCAGCCTGACCTTTGTAGTGTGAGAACACCATGCAGTGAGCTCATCCGCATCACCATCCTTCTCGTCGTGCTGTTGGGGGCCGACGAGTGGAATGCGCATGTACAGTTTGAACAGATCTGCAGGAATGCAACGAGACGAAGCACCAGAACTAAGTAAGGTACAGACCATGGTCGTCGTGTTGGCCTGCAATGTCTCCCCGCAGATGATGGCAAACGCCAGTAGGGGGGTCTGTGATGGTGCATGTACAGCATTGACATCCGCTCCAAACTCGATCAAGAGGCGCAACATGTACTCTTCGTTTGCCGCAATAGCGTAGAATATGGGGGAGACACCCACGACATTGTTGTTGATGAGATGCCTGACTGGCCTTGCATCATAGAGAGCCAAGTAGCTTCGGATCTGGTGGATTGTGGTGCCGTGCTGAATCATGCCTGCGAGAACATCGGCGCTGAACTCATCATCCTCTGAAATAACTATCGGCAATGGCAACAGTGGCAGGGTGAAGTCCCATTCTACTGCGACGCTCGTATCGTCGGCTGGATCAGTGATGTTCATAGGCGGCACATCATTGCTGGACCGCTTGTCAGGCTTGGGGCTCCCCGAGCTCCCAGAGTCATCGCTTAGTAAAGGAGTAATTAATGGTGTGCTCTGCATTGAACTTGCTGGTGAAGACGATCGACTATTGAGATTCTGGTCATTCTGACCTGACGTGGCCTCCACTGGTGTTGACGGTGTTGAAGATGTTGACTGTGAATCTTGCGCGTACAACTGGAGAAGCTGGTGATGTCTTTTGGCTCGATCAACATCATTGTTATAATTCTATGACATCTTTAGTATCTGTAAAAGAAACATAGATCAGAAATTCTGCTCTTACCTTGAGCAACGTAACAGCTCTCTCCTTGGTGCAATTACACTCCTTCATCAATGTTCTGACGAGATCATCTTGTGACTCATTTGAGCTCGTCGAACTCGTCATTTCGCTGACACAGATTTTGTAAAATGCACACAGTTTTGGCACCAAAAGCGTGAAGCTATAGAGTATGGTAGAGCTTATCTATCGTAATGGTTGCTTACGAATGCTGTATATTCATGGACTGGGAACTGGGGACTGTATTTGGTTGTATCACGTTTCTCCCCGTGGGCCTCCCACACGAGGCTTCAAATCCTTGGGCATCAACACAGGCAACAAGGCCTGTGGGCCTCCCAGGCTACTCACACGAAACAGCAGGCTGTAAGTACACACGCATTTCCATAATATTTAACCGCCCAGGGGTAGAGATGGCTAACCAATGGCCAACTGATGCGGCCCATGAGGATGGTCTTACACTTGGTCTTTACCAATCAATAGATCACCGACGCCGCACACAGGTTGCATCACAGAAGGTGTTGCAGATAACAATATCCATTGGTAGAGTAAACTATTCCAATCAAACACCAAGCATCAACAGGAAGATCCATTCTCATGCATTCCATTACTACCTACACTGTGGATGAGGCGCCTCTGGTGGGCCGCCGCCATTAGGCTGCAGTGAGCACCCCCAGTCCGTCGAGTAGTGACGCCTGCTCCTGAAGCGCCGCCTCCTTTTGCTGCAGCGAAGCCTCGAGATGCTTGTTGGCGGCTTGCATGTCCTTGAATTGCCTCGACAGTTGCTCTCCGTTCTTGACGTGGAATGCCAGTAATCGTCTCAGCTCATCCACTTCCTTGCCCTGCCCCGCCTGCACCGAGGCCACCTGCTCAAGCTCCCTCACTCTGGCCTCTGCTGCCCCGCGCTGGTATTGACTCTCAACGAGGTCGCTCGAGCGCTGTGCCAGGTCTTGCTCCAATTCGGCCATCTCGGCATCCTTTTGTGCTTGCTTCCTCCTTTCGCTTTCCAATTCGTTCTCAGAATTGATCAAGTCCTCCACCAGCTTATCAATGTGGTGAAGACTCGAGTCTTGGCACCTTGCGCACCGCCCTGCGCCAGATTGGATGAGAGAGTTGTTGTGAGTATCCCTGCGAACCTCTGGCGTTGGGTCTAGAGCCATGGTCATGTGCATCTTTTGATATGAGGAAGAGGTCGTGTTCGACTCATCGCTTCGTGGTGTGGTTGCCGTCATCAGAACACGCCCATTGTCAAGCTCATCTATTGGGTTTACCGCAGTGGTTCTCGCTCCGAGGGAGAAGTTGGAAGACATTGCTGATAAGAATGGATGCACTATAAATGCTTGGGACTGTGACTCGTGGTGGTAGAAGAGGCGATAATGAGAGTATTCCAAATGAGTATTGAGATCACTCCAGTCAGAGTCTCGAGTCGTCAGGAAACTTCTCTAATGTGTTCAAAGGCAAATAAAACGGTGCAGCAAATCTGAGAGGTTGATAAAAATGACTGCCCATCATTTAATACCCGGTGATTATGGCTGTCGCACATCTTCATTGGGGCCAACTGTCTCCTGTTCCACCCTTTTGCATGGTGATGAGGGGCAGCCACATCCATGTCTGTCAGAGGTCAAGTTTTTTTTTTTAAATGTATGTGAATGAGGGAAATATGTATCTACACACCATTCCATACTATGTTACTCGTAGATAAGCAAAGCTCAGAATGTAGAGTGACTTGTTTGAAGAAGATGGATGGTATACATGGGCTGATGAAACTACGTTTAGGCGCTGTTCAACAAGGCTTCCAATGGGAATATGTTGGCAGCTCATAGAGTGGGTCATGGGCCGCCCACCCAACGGATGATTCTCACTCTAACACAGGGAGTCGAAATGCACATGCAGGTTGCAAGGGCGAGGGACCTGGTCCAACATGGCCTGAGTTGTGGTCCATTGACAGCAGGGATAGTGATTGGAGCGACTGCGGTCGACCATTTCGACAGGCCCCTCGATGACAACAAATACGGCGGTATGTGCAACTTGAGTCCATCCAACATGCCTCCCTGCAGGCCGAGTAAACTGGCAATTCCGATGATAGGGCTTGAAATAGTAAGGCTTGAAGGATTCTGGCCGTTTTGGTCGGACCGGCTTTGGCCTGGACCTGGATTCCCCTCAGGGACTTGTGCGGGAGGCCCACGATGAGTGGGTATGGGTTGTTTCATGGCATCTGCCAGCACATTCCGGCTGCCCTTTGACAACGCTGATTTGGTCAGATTATACTTAGCATTGTGATTAGATACACCAAAAGCACCCACAAAAAGGCCTCCGACATACATTCCAGCTGGTATCCTGAAGTAACTGTCAACCATGGAGTAGTCCATTCGGATGAGCTGCCTTGACCTGGCCGCTACTATGAATACGCAGATGCAACCGACATCGTAGGGTTACCACTGACCCACATTCAAAGCCATATTGCCTGCAAACCTGCGGTGTCACAGACTCACAGCCCTGTATTGCAATCAGGCCACCAATAGAATAGACTGTTTTGACGCTTTTAAATTGATCCCCGCATGCATTTTGAGGATTGGCGCCTTACTGGAATTGGGCGTCATGTCAATCAGAATAGAATTGACTGGGCGGCCAACGGATGCTGAGACTAATAATGCGCCCTGGATACATATGAACTCATCACAATCCTGGAAATACATCCTACCATATATTCATCCTTTTGTTACCTAGCTGCTACTATCATTACCTACACTGTTCTTCCAGCTTCATTCTCTCCATGAAACAGGGTGCCCGCCATCATGGATGAACTAATTCGTCCCTCCCTGAGACAAATTGCTTCAATCGGCACGCTCTATGATGCAAAGTCTGATCAGTTCCTGCAAACTTCAATACTACGAAAGGGTTTGCCGGAAGGGTATATATCGATACAGGAAGATGGTCGTACGGAAATCTCCCCGTTGAGCGATGGCTCGTTTGACAGCATCTTCGGAACCCTCCACATTAGGGACGATACTATTCTGAACATTATTTCCAGACTTGTTCAGCCCCAGGGCGCAACCGTCTATCTTCGAGATTTTGAGGCCACTGCCGGGGCTCTTCGTGGTGCTATTCACCATGAAGTCTCAACAGTGAGGGAGACCTTGATGAATGACTCTCGGAGAGAAGCGTTCGAATGGGGCAGCGATTTGGACCCCGTTCAAACTCATGACTGTACTCACGTGGTGACCGACATCAGATGGGGTCTGCAAACCATTGTATCGCTCAACTATTCCAGTTCCGGCGGTCCGGATCAATCCAAGGACCAGGCTGCATTTGAGAGGGATCTGAAAGTCTTGGAATCCATCATCAAGTCGGCACATCTTGAAGATCAAAATCATCCTTCAATGGAACTCTCCAACGACATCACTATCTACAGTGATGTGCTGGAATCCGAAGGTCTAGTCCTACAGACTACATCAGATGTATACGATTTCATCCGAATCGTACCCGATCACATCAGCCAACAGAGCGACGGGAGGGGATGGCCAATCTCATACACTTTGATGCCCATCACAGTGCTACGTTACTTCATTTCCATCCCAAAGAGCGTGAGATGCGATCTAAAGGCCATTATATCCGATTATCTAATGGGATTCATTCGCCTATTTGAGGACTTTGATGCTTGCCTGGGGAAACTTCGAAACTACCACACCTATCTGGAAGGGCAACGGCTTCATTCAACTGCGGATCACATTGATGATGTATCTACGTCACTAAAGCGTCTGGAGAGACTCAAAGAAGACACAATCAACGACCTCCGCCATCTCTTGGTGAATGTGAGGAGCGGAAATGAAGACCTATCATCACTATCACATTTGTACCATCGTGTCGCCTCTAGAGAGTCCTCGCCGAGTAAGCTGTCTGCAATTGCCGGGCGAGACACAGAGAAGCTCGAGTTTGTTCGCAGTATGGTCGCCTTGGGGGCTAAATACATAGGCAGCAATGGCCCTGCCTTGGAGGTGATCAAAAGCTTGCACCAAGACCTAAGCTTCCATGTTTTTCACTTCGACTCATATGCCATGCATCAACAGAAGGAATGGGGCGACAACTGCGTGTTACTTGAGGAATTAATCCGCCAGAAAGGTCACGCCATGCCTGTATACATTCTCGACTATGATACAGCTGACACTGAGACCTATTCCGCATTGCCCAGAATTTCCATGCTCAATGGCGACAAAGAGATACTCACCGATGTACTTGAGAACCGTCGATTCATGGCCGAGCAATGCTTTGCTCGATTTCCTGACGGAAGTCTAGACACAAGCTTAAGCCCACGGCCAGTCAAGAGACGCGTTGTCAAAGTGCCTTGCCCTGAACAATCTTGTGATTCCAAGAACTTTGAATGGAAATGTCCTCGTTGTCTACAGGTAATTGAGTATGGCTTCGTCGATCCTTTCTTCTACTGCGAATGTGGACGCTGCGTTTATAACGCCTACGAGTTCAGGTGTAATGATCCCAAGCATAGAGTCGGCTTCGTGAAATATGACACAGATGCCCTTCACAAACTGCTGGGCGGGCTTGATCAGGCCGACTACATCAACATTCTCATTCTTGGCGAGACTGGAGTAGGCAAATCAACCTTCATCAACTCCTTCATCAATTATCTGTCCCACCCCACATTGGATGAAGCCAAGAGCGCAGACGGTTTGGCTTCGGTCATTCCATGTTCCTTTTCCCTTCAGACCATGGACCGAGAAAATCCTGACAAGGGCATTCAGGAGTTCAATATCAAGGTCGGCACGCGTGACGATGAGGCAGACGGCTCAAAGGGTGATTCAGCTACGCAGAGATCGGCTGTGTATCCAGTCACAATCGGCTCCAAAACGTACCGTTTGATCGACACTCCAGGCATTGGAGATACGAGAGGCATTTCGTTCGACAAGAAGAACATGGCCGATATTCTCGAAACGATTAGCAGTTACGATGAATTGCATGGCATACTGATACTTCTCAAATCCAACAATGCCCGTCTTACCATCACCTTCCGATTCTGCGTCAAGGAGCTACTCACACACCTTCATCGCAGTGCGGCCAGTAATATGGCATTTGGCTTCACAAACACTCGCATCTCAAACTACACCCCCGGCGACACTTTCAGACCTCTCAAGGCTCTCCTTGAACAGCATTCTGATGTTGGCATCACTCTGTCTACGTCGACTACGTACTGCTTTGACTCTGAGAGCTTCCGTTACCTGGCGGCGTGCAAGCAAAAGGTACCAGTCTCAAACGAGGAGGACTTTCGCCGGAGTTGGGATCACTCGAGCAAGGAGGCTCACAGGCTTCTAAAATATTTCGCATCCACCTCGCCTCATCCCGTCACCAGCACATTGAGCTTGAACGGCACACGGAAGCTGATTTCCGAGTTGACGACGCCCATGGCCAAAATCTCATCTCTTATCAGGAAGAATATGAGACTAAGTGAAGACAAGCTGAAAGAACTAGACGATACAAGGCTTACTGGAGCCAATTTGCGCAAAAGGCTACATCTGGAGAGAATTCAGTTTGATGCCCAAACGCTGGACAGGCCACGAACTGTGTGCACAAAGTCCATGTGCTGTGATTATAAAGACAGCGGGAAGGGAGACGGAGAGGTTGTGACTATCTATAAGACGCACTGTCACGCTGTGTGTCATCTAAATAATGTCAAGCATGATGTCATCGCCGACCCTGGCCTCATCAAGTGCACAGCCTTTGGCGGACAGGATACATGCTTACGCTGCGGACACAAGTGGCAAGAACATCTTCATGTCCTCTATGAACTGAACGAGAGAAAAGTAAACGTCACAGATACAGAGATAGCGCGGCAGCTAAGGGCCAACATGAGCGACGTGATAATCCGCGAAATAGCCATTGATAGAATCAAAAAGATCAACGAGGAATACAGGGAAGAGCTTGAGGAGATTCAACATGCTGCGGCACGGTTCTGCGTATTTCTAAGCGAGAACGCAATCACTGCTATCAACGACGCCACGTTGGAGTATCTCGACATGCTCATCAAGGATGAAAAGGACAAGGTTGAAGCTGGCAGACTGGGCGGTATTCCCGTGCATGCCAACGAAAAGCATCTCTCTGATCTAGAAGCCGACAAACAGTCCCATATTCAGCTCGTCGATACACTCAAGAAAAACATGCTTGACCCCAGATCCCCCAATGATAAGGTTCTTGACGAGCAGGGCGTCAACGACCTCGTACAGAAGCTTTACAGGCTAAAGCACTATGGGGCGGAACTGAGGGACATCAAATATGTCATTGATGAATTCGTCGAAGGCACATATCGAGAACGACCATACCGCGTACCAACATCCAACTCGGGCAGGAGATCAGGCTATTTGAAGTCAAAAGGACCACTGAATAACTCTTCATCGTCCTACTCCTACCCGAGCTCTTCAAGCCAAAAGGGGAGACGAGGAGACCGAGGCTGGGGTCCGGCAGAACCACCACGATATGCGGAGCCGGTAGAAACCAACGCTCAAGCAAGCAGGTCACCATATGGATACCGCGGATACGCTTCAATGTTGGCTAAATTGATACCATTTCGCTGATGATGTGACTCAATGGCGGCCCGGCCAAAAGGTAGCCTAAGATTAGATTAAGAGAGCAAGATGAATGAGAATAAATGTCCATTTAACACCTTGACCCATATCCTTCCTAATTGAACGAGCATGAGAGTCGATATGTATCAATTCCTGCTCTTGGCACCTTCTGTATATACATTTATAAGAACCCAACGTCACTGCATGTGCCAAGTAAACGTGTCAGAACTCCAGATGAGATGATAGCCCACTTACTTTCAAGGCATGGCCAACCGTTCGCGACAGCTACTTACAGGGCGCAGATACATCATTACGGCTCAATATACAGTAAATGAAATAGTAGTAAGGCTGCGATATAAGCTAGGCGTGGATTCCGAGCTCATTGACATACTCTATCATGCACTCACTTATATGAGAGCAGAACTTGCGATATTACACACCCATATACGCATAATAGCTTGGAGAAAAGGTGGAAAGTAGCAAAAAGAAACATACAACAGCCGGTGTTCGCTGGCCGTCACCGATCCAGCTACTAATCTGCCTCTCATTGGTTTGACTCTGGGAGAGCGGACGGGATCCCGTACTTTCCAATGGATGTGGTCGTATGTGACAGATCTCGAGGTAGAACCGTCTCATAAGGAGCTGGCCATCATGATATGAGAAAAGAGTAAAAGGACAAAAAGAACAAGACATACAACAGCCGGTATTCGCTGATGGTCACCCACTCAACTACTAATCTGCCGGTCAGTAGTTTATCTATGGGGGAGCGGACGGGACCCCGAGTTCTCTACTGCCTATGGTCGTATGTGTCTGTTCGTGACTCTATTCAGGTTATGGCATGGACAACGGTCACGGCGCCTAAAATAGCAAAAAAACATACAACAGCCGGTGTTCGCTGGTGGTCACCCACCCAACTACTAATCTGCCTCTCACTGGCTTGACTATGGGAGAGCGGACGGGATCCCGTATTGTCCAGTGGATATGGTCGTATGTGACAGTGATTGACTTTGATCAGTTTATATTCGAAGGTGGTGTTGAAATGCGAACGTTTGAGCGTGCTTGAAGCTGATGTGTCTGGGAACCTCATAGCTCATAACTTGTCGAGGCTAGAGATCCGCGTGCATGCATAGGCGGTTTCATCACATGCCGAGATTGTGCCGATAGAGTCCAATTGTACACTCTCAGTATCTAATATCAATGCTCCTACTCTCGAATAATGCTATGTACAAAGACCGCCAAGGATTAAGATCTGTAAATGATTCACAGGTCTAGTAACAAGTGCCCCAAGGACCATCTGGATCAGTCTGGACACATCCAAGAGTGCAGCAGTCGCGGTCATCTATACAGACATCTGGTATGCGTAAGTGACTATATCACAACGACACAAACTGTCCGCTCATTCAGAGCTTCACTTACCGCCACTCTTGGTGCATTTGCGTTCATCATCAAGTGTCGTCGCATGGATGGAGACGAAGATGCTGGAAAGACACAGGATAAGCGTCGTAAACTTCATGATGTCGTAAAAGGGAGTGGTAAGGCCAATTATATGAAGTATCTATGTTCAGTGTAGAAACATGAAATAAATCTCGCAAAGATCTCATAAAGATAAATGTCCTTCCTTTTATAGACAGAAGGCATCTCTCTCCTCTCTAGCCTGTGATGTAACCTCAAGGCGTTAGACGGTCAGACCGAGTATCTCGAATCCACGCTTTGACAATGGAATATCGCCTACCCGGGAGCTGAATGAGGGAAATGGTGAGGAAGATGATCATTGACTATCAATATGACTTTGCTTCTGGATATTCCATTAGTCTATCTATATCTCTTATATTTACAATACTACCCTATGTCGCTATGTGTCAGTTCTCCCTAGTATGAGAATATTGTTCTCGTGGTAACCAGATGCTACAGCTACATAGGTGCCTCAAGATCCCGACAAACATTAGATTCACGTAAGTCTATTTATATGCCATAAAACACTAGTCATCTGTGTAATATCTATCCTTTTTCAGATATCAGCACTTGATCTAGTTTGATTGATCTAAAATAGTGCTTGCCTGACTTTCGCCCATGGATTTCCAACCTCTCTATATTACGAAATCCACATTGCGAACAAACACTATTTCGGATGGTATTCTACTGTATTTGCTTGTCATACTTTTTATTTGAGTTGTGTCTTATTCATTTAATGGTGATGTGAGTCAATATCAATTTGTCAAGTTCCGTACTTAGCCTCGACCGATCTGACTGTAATCTCTCCAGCGCATCCCTTCACATTGATCTGGAATTGTCCCTTAGTGACTCCACTTGCCGTCCTCACTCATTGACGATCATCGGCCGGGCTAGCATCTTATCGGCTTTCCGTTTTGGGATTGAGACAGTTAATTGAGACTAGCCGTGTAAAACGAGTTGTTGAATCTGCAGGGTATGCATATGACCTCTTGCTCAGATACTTTGTAGTTTGTTTTCTTTTTTTCGTTTCCGGGCATTTGAAACCTGAGGTGGACTGGAGTGAGTATTGATACTTAATTTGTTCCATAAATGTGATCACCTGAACGCACAGAGCGATATGTCTCTGCCGAGAAGAATGCTAGGCTCCTATGCTGTTGATCCTGCGCCAATAGAAAATTGGATATTAGTATGCGTTCCATTTTACTACTAGCATGATATATGAGAAAAACAGACCTACAGTAATTACGGGTTAAGGCCTTCAGAAGAATCTGGCTTATTCAAGGAAGTAGTATTAGGTATGGGTAGGTAGCGTATCATGCGGGGCGACATCTGAAGATGCATGTCTTCCAAGGGTGCTCTTTTTACTCCGTATAATGTATCACATAGCCCTTGACATTCTCAATGGAAGCATATGTGATGAGTAAAGACGACGTCATAAGTCTTCAAACAAGACAGTTTCATACTGGGTTATGGAATTATGGGTGGGGCGTATAACTGGCCAGCTTGTAGGTCAATACTGGCAATCGTGCGGAACTGAGTGGAGTTCTCTTTAGCTTTCCGCACCTGGGTGAATCACCATCTGTCCGGCAGGCTCAAGGACACGGGTTGTCCGATGTGGCCTGATGCCAAGTGCTAGACAAAACCCGGTCATGCAAGGGAGTGAAGTAGATTCCTTCCCTCCTCTGGAACTCATCTGCTGGTATAAATATGGAGCTGCAGCGTTCGGCATCTCAGTTTGGCCAACAATGGCTTCCCAAATGTTGATAACCACTACATCTGGTGGAGAAATGGATATTCATCATTCAGCTGTTCCCATCTTGGTGCCATGGGCTACTTTCCCCAGTATCTTGGTTTGGATGATGCTTCCTTTTGCATCTGTGAGTAACACTCTCGTCCCATGCCTCGCTCGATAGCTGACGGACACTTTCTACTAGCTTTTTATCTACTGCGTTTACGAATTGTATTTCCATCCTCTGGCGAAATACCCAGGTCCCCTGCTGGCCAAGTTTACTATATTGCGCGCTGCCTACCACGCCCGGAAGGAAGACATCCACTTGGATATGTTTCATTGTCACCAGAAATACGGTATGTACAATATTTCGCCTGCGATTTGCGTCCATTCACTGACAGATATCAAGGCCCAATTGTTCGATACGCGCCTAACTTTGTCCTCTTTAATTCACCATCCGCCATCAAAGGTCAGATCCCTGCAAACCCAACACTTCCTTTTTTTCTGAACGTGTGCTAATAGTGGCGAGTAGAGATCTATGGTACCAAGAGCAATACCTCAAAGCATCATAATTTTGCCGCATTAAGTTCCAAAGCCATTAACCTCCTCACTGTTTACGACAAAAAAGAGCATGGCAAACGCCGCCGAATTATTGGTCCTGCGTTCAGCGATACCAACATACAACGCTTCGAGAACAACTTAATTCGCCACTCCCAGATGTTCTGCGAGCAGCTATATCCTTCTCATGAGCGGCAGGAGCAAGATGACAGTTGGGGACCAGCAATGAAGATGTCAGATTGGTGCACATACCTCGCCTTCGACGTCATATCGGATTTCCTCTTTGGCATAACCGGCAATTTATTGGAGTCCAACGAGTGGCGCCACATGAAGCGCAGTATCGCAGATCATAATCACAGAAACGCAGTTCTTCTCTGGTTGCCGATTCTAATGGTTGGAAGATTGGACAAGATTCTTTACAAAGACGCGGTCGAAGGCACGAGGAAGCTATGGCAGTGGGTTCAATATGCGGTTGACCAGCGTGCAAAATGCGATATCACAGAAGGTCTCTTTTCGCATCTCAGTGGAGCCAAAGATAAAGAGACGGGCGCTTCACTCACTGATGCACAGATCCGATCAGAACTAGGAGTCGCGGTGGTTGCAGGTGAGCGCTACACATACATTTAACCCTTTCCTCATGCCCATAACTAATCTTTCTCCAAGGCATGGATACAACAGCCTCGGCAATGTCAGCATTGCTCTTCTACCTGAGTCGAAATAAACAGATTTACGACAGGCTGGCAGCAGAGATCCGAGGTGGCTTTGGTAGTATTGATGAGATTCGATATGGACAGAAACTCAGGAACTGCATATACCTGCACGCGTGCATTGAAGAAACCTTGCGGATTACACCGCCCGTTGGATCATGCCCGTGGCGAGAGGTCGGCTCTGGGGGTGAAAGCATTGATGGCCATTTTATCCCTGGAGGCTGTAGCGTCGGCACTGGCATATACAGCGTACACCACAATGAGACATGCTTCTCCAATCCCCACGAGTTCATTCCAGAACGATGGCTCCCAGACTCCGACATGCTGGCAACGAAATCTGCCTGCCTTGCCTTTTCTAGTGGTGCGAGGACTTGTATTGGCCGACCGCTGGCATACTCGGAGCTGCACTTCACGATGGCTGTACTAATCTGGACACATGATTTCCGAGCGGTGCCAGGAACAAGAGGCAAGCTAGGAGGTGGTCGTATGCCGCATGAAGGCGAAGCCCCAATTGGTAGAGCGAACCCCAACGAGTTCCAGCTGCAAGAGAGGATTACTAGTATCTCAGAGGGGCCACTACTTCAATTTCGGCCTAGAAAGCCGCAATGAGAATGATTTGCGAGTCTCTTATAGTTTGCGCTCATGGGATGGGCTGTATTACATATTCTTAACAGTCTGCGAGGAAGATGGGTGCCAGAGAATGGATAGCATCATGTTCTTTTACAGTGGCATTGTTTATTAAAGTGTAGCAGAAGTAGCAGAAGCAGAAAAAGAAACAAATCACTAAATTTGGCATAATCTTTCTATGAGTAGGGTCAAGTTGCTAGGTCTATTCATTATGATGTTCAATGCCGTACATAGCAAATGTGCTGGTTTACGTCGAACACAGCGACGGAGGCGTTGGAAGGGTCATGAAGCAAAGAGGGGGGGGAGAATGGTTAGCCAACCCGGTAGTTGGAATCGAGTGCCGGCCCGAGTCAAAGGATGAAAGGACCCCTCATTTGCAGGATATGTATGCTGCCCATAAACCATATCGACCAGCAGGTTTATGTTTCCATGCGCTTAATCATTCGATCAATATTACTTCTGCAATCCGTTGCCATCTACCCTTTCATTCTTGTTGCTTTGCCACATTATATGCATCTCGGTGTTTCTAAATCTAGACGCCAAGCAACCCCTCTTCAGCTGTCATTGACCCATGTTGAAGGCCGCGATCTCGAGCTCCAATGCCCCTCTATCGATAACGTTGCTAGGAGCCTGAATTGGTTTTGGGGTTGTGGGCGCTGCCATCACAATACGTGGCAGTGTTATATTGGAGCCCGCTTGTTCTATTGTTAGCCAAGACCGCTATGATTCTGCTTGATTGGTCTGGGAGCGGCGGAGATGGATGGCGCAGAGCCATCAGCCACTCTTGGACAGCGGAGGGGGAGTGGAGGTGTAACAGATTCGCGTTGGCTTGTGTTGGGCTACCTCCCTAAGCTCCCGTTTATATAACGTTCTACGCCAGCTTCCCCTCAATTCCTTTTGGACAGTCATCATCACCATCGTATAACAAACGCTTCAAAGTTTTATCTTCACCCAGTCACCATGAGCGGCTACAACAACTACCAGAACAACGACTACCAGCAGGGTGGTGACTACCGACAGGGTGAAAACCGACAGGACGGTTACCAGCAGGGTGGCTACCAGCAGCAGCAAGGCGGCTACCAACAAGGCGGCGGTAACGGTGGCTCTGCAAATGACTACTACAACGATGCCTCGGCCGACCAGCAGCGACAGCAGCAGCAATACGGCAATGACTCCCAGGGCAACGAAAACTTTGGTGAGGGGGGTGACGGCGAGCGGGGTGTGATGGGTGCCCTGGCCGGTGGTGCTGCGGGGGCCTTTGGCGGTTCCAAGATTGGCGGCAAGGCAACGGGCCACAGCAAGACGAGCGCCTTTGTCGGCGCCATTGCCGGTGCCTTTGCCGGCTCCAAGATGCAGGACAAGGCAGAGGACTGGAAGCACGAGCGAGATGATAGAAAGGACGAGGAGAAGAAAGAGCACGAGGAAGAAAAGAGGCGACGCGAGGAGGAGAAGAACAAGGAGCACGAGCGTCGCGACGACTCGGGCGGCTCGAAGCCTCGAAGCGGTCACTTTGCTGGCAGCTTCACCTCTTCTTCCCGTGACATTCGTCTCGATGATGGCGGTGACTTCAACCTCCGTGCATCATGCAAGCGAGGTGACGGAGACTACCAGTCCACCACCATCAGCCTGAACAAGATTCTCGAAAACGACGGCGGTAGCTTCCGCTGGTCCAGTGGTCGCAGCAGCGGTGGTGGCGGCGGCGGCGGCTCCCAAAGCGTCACCGTCCAACAGGGCGATACGCTCCGCAGCATCGCCGCCAGCCACGGAACCACATTCGACGAAATCGCCAGACACAACGGCATCAGCAACCCTGATCTGATCTACCCCGGCCAGACCCTCCAGATACCCGGCGGCGGTGGCGGCGGTGGCAACCGCAATGATAGCGGAGGCAACTTTGGCTCCTCGGCGCGAAACGTGCGACTTATTGATGGCGGGCAGACGCTGGAGGCTGAGCTGTGCCGTGAGAATGGGGACTGGATTACGAGCACCATCAACCTGGATGAGAGGATCGCCAATGAGAACGGAACATTGAAACTTATTTAAAGAAGATGGTAGTTTAGTAACCTGGCCTAGGTTGGGGAATAAGGAATGATGTTTTCTCGTTACCTACGATGGTGATGTAGTGGTTGAAGCACGACGCCGTGAAGATCATTGACCTACTGGGATGCTTACAGTGGGTGTCCAATAGTGAGAGGAAGCTCTAAGCACAGCTCGGCCCACAGAGCTGGGCAGCATCCATGCCACCAAGACGATCACATCACTGCCCACTTGCTATACGACTTTCTTCACAGGGCCTCCATGGCTTTGTTGTGTAATGCGTCCGTTCCACCACCTGCCACATTAAAATGCTTCACCGATTTATCCGAGCCCAACAGAGAGGAAGTATGTGAGCTACACGTCTTTTCTATAGGCTATATACGCACCGAGGCAGTCTAATTAGATGATCTTTACTCTGGGATTCTTACAACAAGTCTCCCCACTACCTCGTCCTGTTTGAGTGCATCAAACAACCGAGGAATCTCGTCAAACTCTTTGACGTGAATAAGCGGGCTGATGGTTCCCGCGACAGCTTGATCCAGAAGCTCCTCCATCTGTTTCTCTGTTCCAACAGCCACCCCTGTGATGGTAAGTGCTAATCAAAATTGTCAGTAAATTGAATAAGTAGGATAGGTCTTGGATAGAACAATGCATACCTCGTGCTGAGCAGAGGCTCACGGAAATCGGTACGTTAAAAGTAGCACGAGGTAAGCCGATGAACACCAACAGTCCAGTGTTTCGCACCAGTTTTGGTGCAAGCTCAAATGCGTCCTCGGAGTCAGAGACCACCAAGCAAGCATGTGCACCCTCACCACCTGTGATGGTCTTGACCCTTTGTTCGACATCCTCTGTGGCAAAGTCGATAAATTCTTTCGCACCACATTGGAGGCTCAATTCGCGCTTCTTTGACCCCGAGTCAATGGCAATCACTTTGAGCCCTTTTAGTCTGCTGGCAATCTGCACCCCAAGATGCCCCAAACCGCCCCCAGAGCCTGAGAGCACGATCCAGCCATCACTGGGCACTTGGCCCTCGAGTTTTGCAACAGCGCCGGCCATGGTTAAACCCGCACATAGCAGAGGACAGGCGACTTCGCTCGGTAGGCCATCGGGGATCCTGGTCAGATACCTGGCATCCGCCACCACATATTGCTGCAATGTTCCCCGAACATGAAGACCCGTGTTGACCTGCTTTGCGCAGTGGTTCGGTGTCTGGGTTTGACAAGCCGAGCATTCACCGCAGGCGCTGAACACCCATTTCACGCCCACCCTCTGGCCGAGCAGAGAGGCTGCCACATTTTCGCCAGTCTTGACGACGATGCCGACTCCCTCATGGCCAACAACCGGTTGATAAGTGCCCCATCCAAGGAAAGCCCGGATTTCCGATTTGCTAGAAGACAGGGTCAGCACTGAATTATTCCTTGATATCATAGAATCAAATGCTACCAGAGTCCACTGTAGGCCAATTTAACAAGAACCTGATGCGTTTCCAGATTACCAACTGCTGTATTGTCTTCGATTCGAATTGTTGCATTTGGACCCGGAGCGTGGATGATTGCAGCCTTTTGAACTGCAGGTATTGAGAGAGCCTCCATTATACACAACCGTAGTCGAGAAGACTTAAATGATTGATCTTGTCGAACAGAAGAGTAATATTTTGTGGTCCGCTAGCCTTATATATCCTTCATGGCTATCAATTCCATCATCGTCCCCGCATCGGCTCTCAAAGACGGTAATGAAGCTTATGCGGGATGAGCATTTGAACTTGAGCTGTTGGCTCTCGACGTAGTGGGGTAAATAAAGAGTCATCTTACGCTCTATGCACGGCTTCTATCTCGGCAGTAATCGAAGCGATGTGTACACAGAATGATGGTAGTAAACGCGAACATTACCGAGACTTTGACGGACGTCTTACAGATTTGTAAGAGGGAAATAAAGTAAGATATACTGTAGACGTTAGACTGCGTGTTGGCAAGATTTTTCATCTTTTACCATGCCCTTTTCACTGTCACTTTGTCATCTCATTTTACCTTGCGGCCCTCCATCGTCCCATCTCCGGTACTATCACTGTCTTCTTATTTTACCAGATATTTTGCGAAACTTGGATTTTGCAAAAAAAAAAAATTGTTATCACCATCAAATGTGTTCATTAAAAAAAAGTACAATTCAGAGGGCGTGGGTAGAGGTCGATGACTGACTGCCCAATCCACAGGGGTGCTTTGTTGACTGTGTCTGCATTTACTAAGGTGAGCTCTGAAAACGAAATAGAAATGGATTTTTTGTGAGTATAATCTTAGATCAAAGGTATTGGGAGAGTGGTGCTGTATGGAGGTCTGCAAGCATCGGACCATAAGGAAGAATGGCTGCAAATCTGTCAAAGCAGAAGGAATATGCCCCAAGAGCAGTGCTCTATACTGCAAGAGATAGCCTCACTTCCTAGAATATTGTAAAAGAGTTGTTGTAAATTTTTACCTGAATCAACAAGAATATGCCTATAAATAAGCTATAAGCTTTGGAGTTTTTAATCATGAGCTTCTACTTAAATAGCTCTACCGTAGCAGAACGACAACGAGGGGGGCTATGTATGTGTGTGGATCTAGCGTATTTGTCCGAATCGCCTGAAAGGTTCTTTCCGTGATTCACGTTTCACTCATATTCGTAGTAATTAGTCAATAAGTTGGAGATCGATGAAAGGGCATCATGGGTATCATTTCCTCCTTTGTGCTTTGCCCGCTCATTTGTCCGAAGATTGGTGACGATGGAATTGCAAACCGCAATTTGATCTCAAAATATAGCCGAGCAGTGAATAATCCTTCTATATATTCTCGTTTAGACCAACAGTTGTGAATGCGACTTCATGATACTCAGTACAATAGCACAACAATTGGAGGGTCATTGATACCATGTCTAGGAGAATTTCAGGCCATGTATATCTGGAGAATTGATATATAAATCTCAGTCTTCCCGGACATCTTCCCTATTAGAACTACAACAACTCCAATCATTATAACAGCTTCTATCATACATCATTAACTATCACTTCAAACTCAACCTTCCCTGCAGCACCCGTTCCACAGCATCAACTGTCACAAACATTCTCATCAAACCATCAAACTTCACTTCAACACTGTCACCATGGAGGACGTTTCACTCATCGACCCCAGCTTTGTGTCAACCGACATCCATGTTGGACCTCTTGATGAGCTGGTCCCTCAGGCTACTGAAGGTCTCTTTTTCCTCAGGGAGTTCCTGAAGCGCTACGATTCCCTCGGCCCCTTTCACGATAAAGAAAGTCTACTACTGGAAGAACTCGTTGACAACGGTGCCTTTTTCAACATTGATAATGCGGTGATCAGAAAGGATCAAAAGGTCGGTATGGTGAGGGTTCGTGCCAAGCCAGGCGGTGCCTCTAAAATTACACGGACAGTCACTGAAGCACGAGACCACTTACTTACCAATGACAATCGACGTATCGACTTTGAGTCTATAACTACGACCGTGTTCCAGAACGATCCTCCAGGAACTGTCGAAGTTGTCAGGGAGGTCAACCATCTGACTATCGAACCAGCCTCTTGGAATGAAGGCTATGATGGTTGGAAGGTTCTGGGACTGACAGTCTACACAATTCAAGGCGAAAGCTAAGATGGTGATTTCTGGATAGAGTTACAGAGTCAGTGCCAATCTGGCAGTGGATGGCTTATAATCAGGTTTAGAAGGAGGTAGTTTAAGGCTTTTAATACAAAACGTTTCATACAACCTGTTCATACAAGTGATGCTTGTCCTTTTGCTGCAGTTATCCTCCTCCTGGACCACTGACATATTAGAATGCCCAGGTAATCCACTAAATCTGTGTAACCTCCAAGATAACTCATTAATAGGTAGCACTACGTATAATAATTGCAAACATCCAAGAGTAGCGTTCATGTATGTGACACGTATTAACCAAGTAAGAACCAGTTGATACCGAAGAAAAAGGTTTGTTGACTCTTAGCAGCTATGAATGAGCTATAAAAGGGAATTCTTATTTCACTCATATCGCATATGAATGCGACAGCTACATCACATCATGTACAATAATACGGAAGATTGACTGTTTATTTATTTTTTAATTCATCAATGATACATGTCCATCATTATGTCCCCTTCATTTAATCTTCAACACGGCCTTGCCAAAGTTCTTGCCCTGAAGAAGGCCGATGAATCCCTCCGCAGCCTGGTCAATGCCCTCCGTGACGGACAGCTTCGCCTTGACGCTTCCGTCAGCCAGCCACGCCTGCAGCTTCTCTTGGTGCTCCTGGTAATAGACGGGTCCGAAGCCGGGCATGCCAACGATGAAGCCTTGGAAGAGGAGCTGCTTGCTGACAACGTGCGTCAGGTTCTTGATGCCTATGCGCTGGTCTTGAGGGGTGTTGTAGTCGCTGATCTGGAGGTTGTGTGTTAGCTTCTAGTGTAGCAAGGCGGTTGCGAAATGAACTTACCATTCCGCAGGCAATGATGCGTCCTCGCTGCTTAATAACCTCAAGCGCAGCCTCGAGGTGCTCACCACCAACATTCTCAAAGTAAATGTCAATTCCCTCAGGGGCCAATCTGCGCAGCGCATCAAGGGGCTTCTCCTTCTTGTAGTTGAAGCCAGAATCGAAGCCGAGCTCCTTGGTGATAAAGTCAAGCTTGTCATCAGAGCCAACTGATCCGATGACAGTGAGACCCTCGCGTTTGGCAATCTGTCCGACAACTTGGCCAACAGCACCGGCGGCGGAGCTGATGAAGATGGTCTCGCCCGCCTTGGGCTGACCAATCTTGTGCAGACTCGACCAGGCCGTCAAGCCGGGCATGCCCAGGGGGCCGAGGAAGTATCCAATCTCAAGACCATGGGGGTTATTGATCTTGATCACAGCTGGGACCTTGGGATCCTCGATGCGCGCATACTCAGTAATGGCAGTACCGGCCACGACCAGGTCGCCCTCCTTGTAGTCAGCATTGTCACTCTTCAGGACCTTGGAGATGGTGCTGTTGGTAATGGGGCCTTCGAGTTGAAAGGCTGGTGAGTAGGACTTGACGCTGGGATCGCGCATCTTGCCGCGCAGATAAGGGTCATATGAGGCATAAAGGACCTCGAGGATGATGCCACCCTTGGGGGGCGTTTCGATGTCGACGTCACGGCTCTCGACGACGAGATGCTCGCCAGCGACGGGGAGTCCGGTAGGGACCTTTTTGTAGATGAGAGTCTTGCTAGGAGCCATGATGACGATGTTGTGGATTGTCGATTATACTGCAAGAGTTGAATATGAAGCTGTTATAAAGGAAAAGGTGATATTTGAACGAGGGTTCTCAACCTATTTATCTAGTTGTTCAAGTGTCCAAGTCCGATCAGACAGTCCAACTCCGATCAAGCTATTGAAGTCCGCTCAACTCCTCACTTGCTTCTCTATGGACACTGGCCTGGCCTCTGCGTCTAGCGTCTTGGGACCGGGGTGATTCCTTGTCCATGGGTTACTAATGCTTTGGTTACTGAGCAGCAGGGTTCGGCCGGTTCCGGAAGTGGAGACGCCTGACTGAACCTCGGCATTGCGTCTTAATCAATGATGCAACTCGCGAGTAATGCTAGGGAAGAAGTTTAACGCCGAAGGGTTCGAAGCCCACGGAAGAGTATTATCAATCAGGGGTCCAAGATCTTGGTTTCGGTCAATATGAAGACGATATTTCAGCGTCAGGAGAATCCTAGACATCCAACCTGTTGTGTTGTGTGTTCGTCCTCTTCTAAAAATAGCAATGCATGATCCCGCGGTTCCTCTGCCCCTCGACCCTTCAACCCCTCCATACCCTAGAACATGGACGCATTCAAAGCATTGGAACAACAACTTGACACCAACTTTTGCTCCCTCTTTTGCTCATGCATGTTCAAAGTTGTTGTTTGAAGGTGCCGTTAATACGAGTAGATGCACTGTGACTGACAGGAAATCTCACCATGACCAATCACCCAAGGTTGATAATATCGCATGCCGAGGGCAGATAAACGGCTAGATTAGTATACAAAATGTCTCATCTAGATGATTGCTGTAATTTCTCAACATTGAACTGGAACCCGCAACAGTCTTACTTCACCATGATTATGAAATAACTATTAAGAAGAAGAATCAATCTATGAGGCAGTTATTGATCACACCGGAATATACGGTTTCCAGTTGCATGTAAGTTGCCCAGATTATCCCACCTGTTTCGAATGTATCATACAGTCTGGGTACGCCGTCCAACCAAGTGTGTAGGAGACAACACCCTACTCTCCCTCTTAAACAGCGAACGTGTAATAAAAGTTCAAGAAGAGACATAAGGGTGCAGGGGGAAGTCTTTTATCTGTACTTTGCAACTTGAGGAACCATGGCCCGGTGCTGCGGTGCGCAATGTCCAGGCCACTATTCGACGTTGCGCCAGCCAAAGTTTGGAACAGCTGAGCATTCCCGAGACGTCCTGCGTATTCAAGGACGGGGTCTGTGAGTACAGGTAAGAAATCCCTGCTTGGTGATAGGTAGAACTTGCAGTTACTCATATCAGGGCCCCTGATGTAGATGGTGGCTGCTGTGATCTTGATTGTTGACCTTCTGGCGAAATAGGGGAGCCGCCCTTTAATGTTTTGCACCTCCATGATTCGCCTGCCATAATTCGCTCTGTTTGAGCTATCGGAGAATTGATTCCAGTTAAAGCTGTTCTCACCATGCAAGGCCAAGCAGACCTGTAGGCTATATTTCTGCGAGACTCTTGCGGTCTCCAGCAGCGTGTCTTTTATTCCCCTGACAGCCGCTGCATAGAGCGTGTCACCACCGTTCTTGGCCGTATAGCTAACCTTGATAAGGATGTCCCTAATGGTCTGGAAGTTGAACTGCGGAAAGTCATTGGGCAGCTGAAGCTTCCACTTGCTAATGGCCCCCGCACCTTCAAAGGGCAGATATGTGTCTCCATTGAAGTTGACTTCAAATCTACCGGTGTCCTCCCGTCCCGAGGTCATGGCAACTGATGTGATGGGTGACTGGAAGTCTTGATAAACGAATCTCGGGTCCTTTCCGCCCGCCTGCTCTGGATATGATCCCCCGGGTGAGCCGTTTGCCCGGTACCGATGATCTACAAGTGTGGCTGTACAATTGACGGGAATATGGGTCTCATTCTCGCCTATGAATGAGAACCCGACAGACTTCAGGCGCCTGAAATAGTGCCCGGGGAACTCCAAGTCGAAAAGAATCTCGGGCAAATCAATGGTGGCCTCTCCAATCTCGCGAATCTCAATCAACGCATGCGGGTCAATCGTCGTCAGAGAAAAGGCCTTTGTCATCTCGAAATCATGCCGGGGCTCGTTCATGTAAGAAAGCTCCAACTGCTTAAGAGCGAACCACAACTGCTCGCCACACTGAAGTCCCCGTTTGCCTTGATCCCAGTATCCGTTGGACGCCAGATTGGAGCGTGCGGTGGGACCCGTGTCAAACAGGTAAGCTACCTCCACTCTGCGGACGAGCTCCATGGCCACGAGGTAGGTCTGATAGAGATATGTACGTGTCGAGCTCTCGTACCACGCGTACAGCTCCTTGCTGGTAAACTTGGTGGTCAAAAAGTCCTGGATTTTGAGCAGGTTCTCCGCAGTCTTATTTTGAGACTCAATTTCCTTGTCAATCGCCGTGATATGAACTGCTTGAGCCTCAATTTGTTTGTCGATGCTCTTGATCTCGCGGCCTGCCAGATTCAGCTGCAAGCGGCGTTCCTGAAGCCGTGTTGTCCATCGACCAATCGTCGCTGCCGTCTCGGCCTCGTATGATGCATTATCTGCCCTAACACGGTGATTATATGCTACTGCCTCGAAAGCCTGACCGATATGCGGAACATCGATTGAGATGCCGATACCAAAGGGCTGGGTATTGATCTCCGGCATGGGAATGGCGAAGAAACTGGCGGCCAGGCGATCCATTAGTCTAGCGAGATTGGTGTAGTAGGATGATTCGTCCACATGCTTCAGTTCTAGCACCTCCTGGGGCATAAGTCGTAGGTCATCGTTGGTAGGTTTCTGTATATTCAGCTCTACTTCCTCAAAGTCTGTTGTTAGAGTCGGAATCGTCACATCGTCGCCCGTCAAAGCCGAATGATACTGGAGTCGCATCATGGCAGATTTACGAGTCTCCTCTAGCTGCTCCAATCCCTTCTCGGCCTCTCGTTTCTGCTGTAGTTTTATTTCCAGCAGAATCCGCTGCATACCTGTCTCATGACTGGAGTGAAGAAGTTGCAATGCTTCGCGGTCCTCTTTTTCAATAATAGATAGTAATTTTGCGCTCGTCTTCTTCAGCTCCTCACAAAGTTCGTACGACTTCTTCAATAGATACGTGAACTTTTGCTTTGGCATCACCTTTGGGAAGCCAGAGATGATCAACGCAATATCGCTCCGCGTTCCGGAAGCGGCGGCAGCTACCAGATTACCCACATTAAGCGGAGGGTCCCAGAGGCTAAGAATTCGAGGATTTCCATTAATATCAAGTGAATTTCGAATCTTGAATAGACGATCATCAATCTTGTGGCGGAGGCTCAAAAACTCTGGGTTTGCTTGGGTGCAGAAGTAATTCGTCAAGACAAAGCTTTGCAGCGCTCCCGATCCATCATCCCGTGACAGTCCTCGTTGGCTGAGAGGGACAAAGTAAGGGAACAAGAGTTCCAAATCGACAGAAGCATTAGAAAAGTCATTGAACTTCTCTTCGAGATCGTTGTAGCTCTTGAAGTTTTGCTTCCCAAGCTCTGGGACAGTCTCGGGAGCAGGTCCGAATACGTGAGATGCTTCGATGTAGCGCTGGATCGCCAAGTGGATTGTCTCTAAAGAGTTTTGTCGAAAGTAGACATCACCGCTAGCAATCAGCACCTCCATGTATTTGATGATGAACCTCTTCATGTACGCAAGAGGCCGCCCTCGAGCTACCGTGTGCGGCTTGAAAGGGTTCCGTCTCCAAGCCAAGATTTCATAAGCCATACCATCCTCACCGCCCGTGCTTGGCTCTAGCCTATCCATGATGGCATCGAGTGTGCCACGTCTGAGAGTCTCGCTGTCTCTGAATGGCGGGAATCTCCACATCGGGCGCCAGGGAGCTCCAGAGTTGCTGGGCTTTGGGGCGTCTGTTCCGGTTGGGTTAAATACCAGGTGTGCGTATTTCACCGCCAGTTCAAAGGCCTGTAGGCTCATCAAACGCTCGACAAGCATCGAAATGAGATGGAATCCAATTTCCCAGTTGTAGATTGAAGCTGGCGTCGCGTCCTCTCTGCATTGCGGAAGTTGGCCATAGCGGCCAAAGACATGGTCATGTTGCGATTTAAGACTCTGGGCTGAGTCAAACTCAACGATGCTGGCATTTTCGATAACCTTGTAGAGACCTTCAACACTTTCATCTGTTGAGATAACTGTTCGAAGCGCACCGTTGAGCGAGTTGAACAATTGGGTAGCCTCTTTAGCGAAGGCGGTATCGAGATCATGCTCATCAAATGCCAAGATCTCTTTGGGCAGAATGAACCATGGCTCATAAGCAATTCCATGGGGAGTCTTCCACTCAGAAACACAGCCAAAGTGATCCATGTCAGTGGCATGGCTGTCTAGAGTGGTAGTATTAACCATCCAAAGCTGCAATCTGTCTATGGGTGCGAGAACAATTGCCGGGTTTAAGTTCAGCGCAGAGTAAACGTCTACGTTGTTCTTAACGTCCTCAGTAACTCTTGCGTAATATCTTCCGATAACCGATTTGATTTGCCCGAATATGCTATAAAGCACCGGATCCCCAGTTGTTGGTGGTTGGGATACACTCGACAGGCTAGGTCCCTGGAATTCATACCGGCCCAGGTAATTATACCGTGCCCGTGACTGCTCCCGTGACCGTTCTTGATGCATGTGAACCAATAGCTTCTCTTCGGTAGGCTCAGCATTAAACCTGAATGAAGAAAAAGGGGGTGGCGTTTGGTTATTTCCAGCTATAACGTGCACGTCTGAGCTTTGTTGCAGCGCTGACCACTGTCCATCAATCAACTCCGACCAAGCCATTGTTATTTCCCTGTTGAATCGTTAGTTAACGAACACCAATTGAGCTCTCAACTTTGGGGGGGACTTGGTACTCACGTGTTCATCCGGAGAGTAGATGTCGTGCCTCCTGTCATCTCCAGCTCATGAATGTTACTAGGTGAATCCGTTTGGATCGAAACCTTGGAAGAACCACCTTCTTCGGATACTGGAACTATCGAGATTTGAGGAAGGAAAATAATCAGGCGGTTTCCCCACACGGCTGGGACGACATAAGAACCCTTGTCCTCGAGGGCTTGTCCGTTGTGATCGACCTCGTATGATTGCACTTCAAAAGGCAAATTCTGCCAATCACCCCAAAAGGTAGTCGGCACGCCACTCTCCAAGATGTAGTCGAGTCGTCGATAATAGTATTCATACGGCGCGTTTCGGGTTCGTGCGACAAAGTGATAAATCCCGGTTCCTTCTTTGATGATCTCTTCGTCCTTCTCCCAGTAAAATGCCTGCATGTCCAAATTTGCGATGTGGTCTGCGCCATAGGCGTAGGATCGAATGATTCTGGTGACGGCTTGATCGTCTACGTTGTGATGCATAATAGACTCTTCGATGGAACGGAATAGCTCTGTCTTGTTGTCTCTCAATGTGGGCTCGGCCCAGTTTTCAGGGTAGAGGAACATCTTTCGATTCGCCTCCCAAAGGTTATACTTGGACACCCATTCCCATCGGTCTTGGGGGATGAGAGATGCCTCAACTCCCTTCTCCATACCCAGTAGACTGCGATGTACGAAAAGCTGCACGGTAGAGATGGCCTGCTTGATACGGGTTGTCTCCAAACCAGCACCCATCTGAACATCAATCAGGAAGATGTCAAAGAGGCTATCCTCATTTATCACATCTTGTGCCTTCAATGCCGGGTGCTGCAACAGGTAATGAATCAATGCTCGGCGTCGGTTGTCACGAAGGGAGTCCTGGGTAGTTTTGAGGGCATGCTTCAAGTCCTTACTAACCAGAGCGGCTCGCAGAAGTCGAACTAGTCTTGTTTCTGGGCGCTGTCTCCTTTCAAGCAAAGGCTTGCCGCTGCTCCCGAATCGGGGTGGCTGGGCTAAAATGAAGAGAAGCTCAAGAGAATCTTCCTTCAAGCCCATGTCGGCCATTAGCTGAATCTGTTGGCCAATCTTGCGAACAGCCTCCAATCGTGGCTTCAGATCCCGTCCCACGAGTTTCGGGTCTAGTAGGTTATTTCTCAGGAGCTTTTCAGCCATTGTCTTGCTCAAAATGGTCACCTGGCTGAACTGGGACGCAAGGTCGGCCGGAAACTCTTCATAGCGTATCAGTCGCTGTACAAATCTTGCAAAGTCCGTTTGCTTCTTCGGTCTGGCGAGGGTCTGTCGAAAAGAAGTATAGCTTTGCAAGCCGTGTAAAATGTCGAATCCCTGAACCGTAAAGGCGAGCTCCGAGAGAATATCTAATTCCGGACCATTTAATGGGTATCTCTCTAACAGTATAGTGTACTGAAGGATCTGGTCAATGGCGTGTTGCACGTCAAGTACACTCTCTGTTGTCATTGGGTGAGGTTCAGTTGTGTATGGCTGCCCATCTGGCAGACGAAGTGACACAAGCGTATTGAAGAAGTTGGAGGGCCATGATAGGTAAACCACGGAACCGGCGGCTGCAGGGATGGTGCACTCGTAGGTGCTATTGTCATCCCTTTTGACCAAGTCATATCTTACATTCCCGATGACAAATGTGGTGTCGGTCTCTGTCTTCAACGACGTTTGCAAATGAATTATGTTGTCTTCGGCGAAAAATAGAGCACCCGTAAAGTCAAAATGTTGATGATTGATGGATGACGCCCTTGTTACAGGGTCAATCAGGCTTATGAGCGTCAGTTTGCCTCCAAACGGCTTTTTCAACAGGGTCTCAATCGTATTTGGTGATACAGCTGGGAAAAGGTCTCGCACAGCGGCCAAGATTGACTGCCCAGCAATGTTACCCGACGGAGCTGGTAAAGTAGGTGGCTTTCCTCTAGTTCTCGAAGCCTGCTGTGGAGTCGAATTTGAAGTCGAAGACAATGCGATTTTGACACTCCTAATGGAGTTTAAGAGATCGGTGATGAATTCTAAGGTAGGAGCCTCCAGATCTTCAATCACCTGAACGTGGAGTCTAGTGGAAACGGAAATCAGGTTCGACACACTCCATCCCTCAGTCTGCAGGCGCTTCCAGGTCTTGAGGGCGTACACGAATGCCTGTGGTGAGGCAAATGCTGGTATGTCCCCGGAGACAATGGCAAGCAACTGCTGAACTTCGACTACAGTGACTGAAAACATTCTCGCTGCTTCCGCCAGTCGATTGTATTTAAATATGCTAGCAATGGACAGCTCTTCGCCGAGCTGCTCGGTCTCTTGGATGAGCAAGTAGTCATCATATGACAGGTTTAATGAGATGAGCAAGAGGGATAGATAATACTCTGTCTCGTAGACTGAGAGAGAGACATTATGGTTCTTCTCATTGGTAGCTGAATCTTTGGCACTTTGGGCGAGCATTGCCTGAACAATTGGTAGATTCAGAAGATGTCGCGACGTCAGGGAGAAGAGAGAGACGACTCTTTCAGGTTGGCTCTCGGCCAACTCCACTAGTTCAGTGATGGCAGCCAACTCTTCTATTGTGTTTGGTGTGATGGTGAATGTTGGCTGCCCGCTCTGCTTCTCGATTTGAGAATCCGCGAGCGCGCAGATAGCGTCATCAACGGCTTCAATCTCCCAACCAAGCCGCCTCCACACTCGAGAAAACTGATCTAGCTTCTGGCAACTATTCATGTCCAATGTTTGGCCACCCTTTCCTCGTAGCCTGAAGCCTTCCGATTGCGTCGGTACATTTTTGTCCGGATCCAGGGCTTCCCCTTCTGGTATGAGTGAAACTGTGAGGCTTCCGCCCAAGAATCGCGTCTTCAAAATCCGGACAAGTGTTGAAAAGTCCACGCTCAGTCGTGGAAGAAGCTGCTTCTTGATGAAAGGGAGTCCATTTCCATCAGTAGCATCCAGGAGCGTGTCCTGACCACTGTCTTCATACCCCCAGTAATACCAAGGCGGTAGAAGGCCAGCAAGCCTCTCATATTCCTCTCGAGACAGACCCTCGCTGTGTACCAAGCGAGCGCTATGGAGGTCATAGAATGACTCAAGAGTGACAGCAACATAATCGGATTGCGACATTCCAAGGACCTCGGCCGCATAAGTTCTGCCGTACACCGAATCAACTGCGCCCTGGTCTTTAACCAGCTGGCTAAAGGCATCATCAAGAGCTAGTCGAGAGTTGGAGCGGAAGGTTGCGAGCAGCTTCGCTGGAGTAGTGCCACTTGCCCTTAGATATTTCTGAAGGCTATTTTTCGAATGATCATAGGGAAACACAATTGATGGATACACCTTTTTGGAGATGATTTCATCATATATCTCATGACGAATATTCACGGCATCTTGTGGAAGCTGAGTGGCTTCGTGGGTATGAAGATGGGAGTCGGCATCGAAGGCCGTAAGCTTGAAGCTCTCAACAGCATCGCGACCTTGCAGGTAGACGACTGCAGACTCGAGCGTCTCATTCACCAAGTCGATGTATGGCACGAGCTCAGATGTGTTTCTGCAAGACAACAGAAGATCTCCAAGATCAGGTCTTCGATCAAATAACTTATCCAGAAGCGTGGGTGCATTGGCACTGTTATCCGAAGAGAGGAATGCGGGGATATTCTTCAGCAGGCGAAAAAGATCTACAAGATAAGCCGCCGGGCTCGTAACCGAACAGCAGTCGTCGCATCTCACTTGGTCTAAATCCCCAAACCAACTGGATAGATTGCCACGGCGAGATTCTGGAGTATTCACGAATCGAGCTGAGATGCCGGTGTTTTTGTTCGACGAGGACGATGGAGAACCTCTGAGAACCTTGGGCGTAAGTGACTCATGAGAGTTTTGGAGCAAGGCCATCATGGACTGTTCGACGCGCATTTGAACAGATGTTGCCTCGGCATGGATACGTTTAGCATGCTCCGGGGAGATACCGTGTGGTGCTAGGAGGGTCTTGAAGGTTTCAAGCGGGGTGTAGGCAATCTGCTCAGAAGAGGAGAAGCCCAGGGACATGAGAACGGGCAGATCAAGCGGTTCAACTATAACCCTGCATAATTTCTGAACAGAGGCGAGGAAGCTGAGGGCGGCTTGCTTTCGCGCTGGGTCATTCAGCTCGTTGAGCCAGATAATCGCCTCATGGTCTGGTGGCAGAGCCTCCTTCAAGAGATTAACCGTGAGCGCAAGGCATTCTAAAATTTTGACGGCATCCTCCCGCAGAGTTGGAGATAATTTGAAGCGACCCTGTGTCACCAAAGTCTTTATAACGAGCGCAGACTCGGCCTCAAACACTCTTGTGGCATCATCTCGTCGCTTTGTGTCTGCGTGCCAACCTTCCCAGAATTGAGCAACCACAGCGTGTATATCCAAGCAATCGGAATGAAGAATGACTTCTTTGCAGAGCGACAGTGGCAACTGAAACTTGTTGACTAGGTCTGCCAAGAGGAGCAGTTTGGACTTGGCATTGTCCTGCAATGATGATGAATATTTCTCGATGGCTTGTTGTATCAACGTCTGGGGTTTGGCGGCCTCTGGCAATGCGTCGCCAAGAAGCTCCCGAGAGGCATTTGGAGGCAGCAGTGTCCTAAAGATGTCCTCCACATCAATTCTTTCTGCCAACTTTGACATGACGATTATTCTTTATGGCAAGAAGGGGCGTTCCTTCTGATGTTTGACCAATCGTGAAGATGGAAAGACTCTGGTAATAATTCTAAAGCATCAGAAATTGGAGACAGATTGACTGGGGTTGCGGAAGACGGCGAGGAGGGCTGCTCACGGTCCAGAGCTCCTCCGGTGCAGTGGGCCCTCTATATTATACACCCATGCTTGCTTCACTCAGTTAACTGCGCAGACGTAGGAATACCTCCACCTTCCCCTCATGACGAGTGTTTCCCATCATCCTGCAGCATGCATCAATATGTGCATCCGTCATCATCCAATCGAGTACGACAGCCATATTGACACGTAACGATGGTATGGAGAAAGCAGTAAGGATCAACAAGCCCTTGATATCGGTAAGTGGGCCGAGCCGTCCCGCTTCTCGACGTATCCTAATCATCTGAGGTCAGCGGTTGTAGCAACTGGTTACATGGACTCCATTTCCCACACGGCACATATATGAACGCGCCACCCCCGACTACCCCGCACGATTTCTTGTCATAAATGGACTTGCATTGATCCGTCTCCATTTCACAGGCCGTGAAGGATCCATGGCCAACAGAACAGAAATTTACCTGCTGCCAGAGTAAGCCGTCCTTGGACATTAAGACGGTATATAAACAGTCGTTAAGTGGAAGCACGAGGGGTTCTATGGTCTATTCCTCGTGACAGCTAGTCCATCTACTAGTTAAAACTTCTTATCCAATGGCCACATCACCATGGTAACTTGCCAATCTGCCTTGACGTCCCGCTCCCATGCAGATGGAAGAATGATTTCGCCATCGGGCCCGATCAAATCGTAGTGACCCTCTTGGATACGGGGACCAAGAATATCCACCTGCAAAAAGGCCTGCCTAATGAGCTTCTCCATACCCTGTGAGAACAAGTCAATTCACGTGCCGCTCTCCAAAATCGGATAGAATAACTTACTTCCCATGTAGAGCAGAGGTGGAGTGGAAAGCTAAATTTCCTCCCAACAGCATCTTTGAACTTTATGATGCCCTTGTCCGATTCGACTTTGGTAGTTTCACCAACTTCAGCCTTTTTTTCGGCTTCTTTCCTCCAACGTTCCTTAGCAGCTTCCAGCCCAGACCTGGAGCTACTGCGAGTGACTTCCTCAAATGCAGCGACGAGTTTGGCATACTTACCGGAACTAGTCACTTTTGTGCCAACTTTTGTTCTTCTAGCTTCCATGCTCATTGACTCAGCTTCAGCATAAGTTATACGTCCTTCAAGAACCGCCCGATACAAGTCATCATAGTATATATCACCAAATTCCTCATGATCTGCATGTTCGTCCCTAAGCTCTCTTTGCCCGGTTTCGCTCATCGCCTCTTGCTGTTGGGAGCAGATCATACTAGTCGCCGTGAGAGCTTGGAAGACCCGGGTCTGATACCACCTTACAAGCGGATCCCGACCTGTCGCCTGAAATTCAGCAATTTGCTCTACTGTTAATTGCTGTTGAATTTCCATGCGTATGGTTGCCTTTTGCTGCTCTGTGGCCTGAGCCATCATTTTCGTCGCAAGTTCGATCACCGTACCTTTACCGGCATTGCTCAGTCTCAACATTTCATCTGCAAACGTCTGAGATTGCGCCTCGGGTATTCCCCCGTTTATTTGCTGCAGCAGTTGCAAAGCCCGCTGGTACCTTTCATCTTCTTTCTGCACTTCTTGATCTTTGTCATCCACTGTATCGTCCTGTTCATCATTTCTATCATCGTCGTCGTCGTCTTCATCCTGCTCCTCTTCCTCCACATCATTGTCTAGAGTAGGTAAAGTAAATAGCACAAGGTTTTCAAGATGACTACCTACATGAATCTCATACTGCCCAGCAGATTTGATGTCAACCACAAAGCAAAGGGGGCATTTCTGCTCAAGCTTTGTTAATTCCTGATGATTGCTCAGACTCTCAACAGCATTCAACCTTCCAAGCAAAAAATCCTGTTCATGGCTCGTTTCAACATGCCTTCGGAATCCTTCGGTGGTGGAAAACATTTCAGAACATCCAAAGAAACAGCTCCAAGTCTTCCAGTGTTCCTTTCTCATGTGCTTGGCCCATTCGCTGCGGCGTGAATATAATCGGTGCGGTATTGAACAGGTTGAAGAAAGGCAGACGTAAGGTTGAAGATCCCTAAAGACATGCTTCCTAAATCCAACCGGTTAAATCTAAAGGATTTTTGTGAGGTACGTGATAAGCTTACTTCCAAGCATATCTAGTATCTATAGAGATAACCACATAACAAAATGGGCACTTGAATGGTCCCTCCAGATGCTCCTTTGGTATGGGAGGCACATGTAATTGATTCGCCTCGGCGTTTGACGGTGCATACGATGTTTTAGACACCTCGGACATCTGATCATCTAGACCAGCAAGTTCATTTCCGGCCGAGGGTTGCTTTTCATGGCGGTCTTTGAGATGTTCAGGGAGCGATGATGCGACTGTCGTTGCCAGCTCACCTCGATCAGCGTAACCTGTCCATTCATCGAGATCCATTCCTTCAGCGAGCCGGTTAGCATGGGCTTCTCGATATTTAAAGTACTGACGTCGACGAGACATGGCTTTACCAAGCCTCTCTATCAGTTCATTGTCCACATGAGGGTACTTCTCACGAACGTGTTGGATGTCGTATAGTTCATAATACTCGACCACGCCTGCGCCAGCCCTAGATTTGAACTGATCGTGTGGTGCCGGGTTACGGATCGTGACAGATAGTCTCAAGAGGCAGTCAACTACATGGCCAATTTCATGGAGTATTAGAGCAATGTCCGACTCTGGGGATGCATCCTCATTTTGGAAATAATCGGCCAACGCATCATCATCGGAGTCTCGATCATCCTCTTGTTCGACTGAAACATGCTCGCCCCTTGTCTCTGACGTTGCTAACCAATATCAGCTTTGTTTGTTAAACGCTCACTATGGTGCATCATGTTACCTTCATCTAGCGATCTGCAGAGGTCATTAAGCAAAGATACAACGTGATTTCGAATGAATGATGCATCGCGAAGGCGATATTCCAGCGAACGACCTCCAGATTGACGATGGGCGCCCAGGCTTCCAGACCATAACTTGAACCTTGCCAAGTGGGAAGCAACCGACGACCTTTGCGTGTCATTATCTTCCAAGCCCGAAATCAAAGCCTTGAATAATGTAATGCTGCGGATAACGAGAGGGGCGATCCGAGACTCTGCTAGTTGTTGGTCAATCTCTGACATCTTGGCAGTAAATTATGAGGAAGAGGGATTGAGAAACCAAATCAGAACCGAGTGTAACCTCGCATCATCATTTCGCTTCAATCTGAGCGAAATCGAACCCCGCTCAGTGCAGATGATGCTCTTGGATTACTGGGCTCACTGCCCAATCACATTGCGCAGCTATCTGCATGAAGAATTGTGGATGGTCAGCCGTGGTCCATGGAGGATGAATGCGGGGCTAGCATCAGAGCCTCATCTCTCCAAATGTGCCCCAAAGACATATGCATACAGCCAGCTTTCACCTACCAAACCCATCATGTCTGGTTTTGAGATAGTCGGAGTCGTCCTGGGTGTTCTTGGTGTTCTGCCGGTAGCCTTAGAAGCACTCCAAAGCTATAAATCCCTACTCTCATCTTTTAGAAACGTCGAACGCGACCTTAGAACTCTCATCCAGGATTTAGAGACTGAGCAAGTCCGGCTTCGAACCACTTGTGAGGTTCTTCTTGATGGAGTCGCACCATTTTCCGTTATAGACAAACTCATCGAGAATCCGTTTGGGCCGGGATGGGCGCCTTATAAAGATTCATTACGGCTCAGGCTCTGGACATCCTCCAAGAGATTTGAAGAGCAGGTTTCAGACATGCAAAAGGCAACACAGGAACTGATGACTAAATTATGCATTGAAGCAGACGGAAAGGTGCACTCTTATCCACACATTTTAGGAATAAATTATACTTACTGACATTTATACTTCTCCATATAGGCAAAGATTACGGAGAAGCGCGCCATCATTGCAGAACTAAAGCGTGCCACCTCCTTCACATTGAAGAAAAAGGACTATGAAGATATTGTTACCAGGATAAAAAACGGGAATGCCATCCTCCACAGACTCGCTGGTCAGAATTCGGGCCTCGAGCCTAATAGACGCCGCCGGTCTCAGGCCAGGCTCATTAAACTTATCCGCGGACTGTCGCAGAGCATTTTTAATGCTCTTCGCAATGCAACCACATGTCTCTGTATAAATTCCCACAAGGTTTGTCTGGAACTGGTCCATAGAAACATGGTTCTAGTGCCCAGCGACTTGGAAGATCAAGTTGCCAAGAACGTCACCTTTCATGTGGTGCTTGGGCCAAATGATGAATCGACCTACAAGACATACGAAACAGCACATGAAGCGACACAAGGTCGACTACGGAGTTGGAATGGCGTTCATATTCGACTCGAAGGTCTCACCATTGGACCCGAATTAACCTGTTCCCCAGCTACGCTTGCTACCATCACCAATCCAAAGCGAGTACGAAAAGTAAACTGGTTCTCATCCTCGGTCAACTCATCAAAGGAAGACCCCGCATCCGCAACACAAACAATGGTTGAAGCATCCAAAAAACTGGCCGCCGTTCCGATTTTCACACCAGGGCTCGTATCAAACTTATGCCAGGTTCTCTTCAGACAACAGAAAGCACCAGCCAGGGAACTATACGGATACATCTCCGATACTGATCGCAAGTTTGGACTCTACCCACCGCAGCATAACCTAGAGGTTGGATCTACCGTGACACTTCGTCAAGTACTCGACGGACAGGTGTCCAACTATCCTCAATTCGATTACCCAGAGAAGCTTAGGGTAGCTCTAGCAGTCGCTGCCAATGTCCTACATCTTTACAAAACACCATGGCTGGCGAGAATAATCACAATAGATGATGTCATTTTCCTTCATGATGAGGGGCACGATACTCATCCAGCTCCAACCGTTTCACGATACCGACCATTCATAACACAAAGCCTCCCTGAGAAACTAGACGCACCACCTGCGGACGCTAAACAAAATAGAAAATTTGGCACTCCAAGGCCAATTAATTTGGCTGTCTTGTCACTTGGTGCTTTGCTCATACAAATCATCGTCGGCAAAACCATTGATACCCTCGAGATGACGGGAAATACGGACATGAACTCTATCCTCTCTATGCACGAAACCGGGAGCCAGTTCAGCGACAAGATCCTAGAGAATGGCGGAATGAATTACATGGCGACTGTGAAATGGTGTCTTGAAAGTGTGCTCGGGATCGCTGGCCTAGAGGATGAATCTTTTTGCCAGAAATTTTATGTCGAAGTCGTGGCGAGGCTGGAGGAGGACGTCAAGCTTCTAGAGTCCTGAGATCGCAGCGTCAAGTATATAACAGTGGCAAGAGAACAAGACATTCCCATTAATACTGGATATAAAATTTAATGCTTTTATTAATTCTTTATGCTCATGTCCGATACGGTGTCTCTGTGTTGGATGGGTTTGCACAAAGTAGGCAAGTAGGAAATCACCCAGCCTTTGTGCTAGATTTAGACTCAAGCTGATGAAGCTCCTCTAGATATCATCTCGAATCTCCAATTCCTAAAGATTGCTGCGCATTTCTTTTCCTTTATCCTACCGAGCAGCCGCAGAATACTCATTCCAAGCGCAGCGAGTAGCCACATCATTTGGAGGAATACCGCCTCCAATGCCTACAATCAACCCAATCTGGATATCCTGAAAAGACATTACCATTCGCTTTGCTACTACAGCTGCGCGAGTAATAGCAATGTTGCTCTCCGGCATGCCAACGATGATAATTATATTGGCCAATGCTGCCAATCGGTATGCATTATCATCACCGACCTGTGTTAAAACGTCCTCATACCTCCTATAGAGTATGTATCATACCACCTCCACCACGTCTGCAAATGCGCCCACCCATCCTACAGCGTATCCTTCACTAGTGAGGCGAAGAACAAAAGAAGACTCTTCACTCATGGCGACTTTCCTTGACCGACGCTTGGTAGAAATGGGGGAGAGCAATATGTTCAAGGGAGGGGAGATAGAATGAATGTGCACTGTCTTGCCTAGGTACTTGATCAACCACGCGGACGGAAAATATTGCAAAATGGGTAGAGGACATTATAAAATGCCCTGGAAATATGCAGTTGCTTGTATGTCACGAAGAAATAGTGAGTCAATTGTGTCGTCCAGCTGTCGTAAGACTACATTAAATCCAGGTCCATCTTGGCGAATGAATTGGTAACAACACTATTCTGCTATGAAAGACGTGTTAGCTACCGGCGACTTGAGGGCGTTGCGCTCTCTTGCATACGTGCGGCGTTTGCAAGTCCAATTATACCCCAGATTTTAGTCGTTTAGGTCAATGCAAGAGTATTGACAAGAAATAGATAAAGAAAACTACCACCGTGAGTCACAATTCCAAATTAATCAGGGTTGACTAATTGCCTATACATGCGTGATGCATGGGGTCAGGCTCTGAGGGCTACCAGATCCCAACCCCAAATCACAGAGCAGAGCAGAGCAGCTGGTAGTCATGTCAAGTTGTAACATAATCTCATCATTGGATATCCAATTGTAAATTCTCTCTGTGATCAATATTATCTCCACTCAGGCACCATGGCATTATCTCAACTGCGGAGCTTCCCATGCCGTGGAGACCGAAATATCTATCCCAACTCCCCGCAGGTTGAACAGAAGCCCGACGAAGGGTCAGGCACAAATGGGCAACCCATATCTGCCCAATTTGCCGTCGCCTTCAGACGCCTTGTTCTCACCACGACTTATTCAAATCTTCTCTTTGTCTTAGAATCACCTCATGTCAGTCACGGTTGCACAATGAAGCCATTCTTCCACCTCTATTAAGCAAAATGAGCTTTGTAGAGGTCTTTACGGACCTCCCGGGTCCAAGTCTGGACATGTTGCAAATATCTTACTGCCTCATTATTATTTCCATCTGCCTTGTTGCCGGATGTAGATGCAGATTTCGACCTAGAGCATCGAATTCTCGTCATGGGAACCTCTCTCATCACGACAGTCCCCCACCACCTGCTGAAAAGCCGATACAAGTTCTACACGACGATAAAAATTCAGTCCTCGAGTATGGCACTTCTTATCTCACCCAACACTGCGAGCGCTGACCGTCATCATAGCATCGTGGCCGTGCATGGACTGGCCGCCAACCCAGATTATGCATGGATCTGGCTACCGAAGAACAATCCTCCTGGCATGCCTGGTTATCCCGAGAAGCATTTCAACTGGTTAAAGGAATTGCTTCCGATAAAGCTGGCTTCTTCCGGGATACCAAGTCGCATCATGACGTTTAATCACGATTCAAGCTGGATCTTGGACCCCCCCAAGCAAAGGCTGTCCAACATTTCCGACAGCTTGATGGATAGTCTGAGGAACAAACGAGAGGTTGTATTTACCATCTTACCTGTCGAATCATCTTTATTTACTAACTATGTCTTGTAGGAAGCAAGTGGCAGGCCGTTGATCTTCATCGGTCACAGCTTCGGCGGCAATCTCATTGAGCAGGTTGGCAGTCATATGTCCATCAGACTCATGCACAGTTCGCTAACTCTCCTTAGGCTATACTGTCGGCCTCGCGATATGAGTCTGAATACATTGATATTGCCGCATCTACAGTCGGAGTCATCTTTTTGGGCACACCCCACCGTGGTTCTGCCGCCGCAGCTCGGGGTTCGTTCCTCGCATCACTTGCTCCATCTCAACTCGGTTCCGAAAATAGGATCCTAAAGGACCTAGAAAAGCAGTCGGGTACCCTGATCGATCGTCTGCACGATTTCTCACGCTGGCTCTTTTCTGAGTCAGTGCCGGTCGTATGCTACTTTGAGAAGCGTGCGACGGACTATTCGTCAAGAATAGGGCCTATGGGAAAGGTATTTGCACCGAAAGACCTAGTGCGTATTTCTAGACCAACAGTGTCAAAACCTGCTAAGATATGTCAGATTGTACCAGAGACGAGTGCCTGCATTGACGGACATCATAAGATGGCCCTCGATACAGACCATTTCAAGATCAATAAATTCTACGGGGAGACTGATCCGTCCTTCAAAATGATCTACCCGGAAATTGAACGCATGGCACGAAGTGCTAGAGAATTTCTCAATCACCGCTGTCATCCAAAAGCTATCCCGACCAACGAGAGCAGCACGTCTGGTGATCTGCGGCGATGCCTCCAGAAGATGAGAGTCTCAAATCCACGCGACATTCTTATGCACATTGAGACTCAAAAAGGCGAACGTCTGGAAAACAGTTGTGAATGGATTTTAAAGCGAGAAGAATTCACTGAGTGGGGAGCGAGCGATGGCTCCCGACTTCTGCGTCTCGTCGGCTCTCCCGGCATTGGGAAGACGATGATATCTACCTTTCTTGTAGAGGCCATTCGCGACAAGATTGAAAGATCCTCTCGGAAGCTTTTTGGATACTTTTTCTTTGACGATAAGATTCAAGATCGGAAGCCTGCGAATGCAATGCTACGAAGCCTCATTTGGCAGTTGCTACTGCAGAACAGCAGTCTTTTCCGACACATGCGATCCGACTTTGAACAACATAGCGATAGTCTTTTTGAAGGCGTCTTTGACAAATCTTCCGCCCTGTTACGGATATTCCAAGACATGATCCAGGATGACGATGCTGGAGAAGTGTTCATCTTGCTTGATGCTCTGGACGAGTGTGACAAGTCAACGCGCAGTGATTTGCTGGGTGGCATAGCGCGTCTTTTCAACCCAAAGCAAAGGTCGAAGAGCAAACTCAAGCTTGTCATAACTTGTCGTCCGGAAATCAGGGACATAGAGGATGCTTTTGATGGTGTGGGAGTATCCCTCAGGATAGATGCTGCCAACATCAACGACGACTTGTCCCGCTTCATTCACAACAAAGTTGACATACTTGCAAAACGGAGGAGGTACAGTCAGACTCTAAAAGAAAAAGTCCAAGGTGCTCTAAAAGATGGATCTGGCGGCACATTCCTATGGGTATCTCTTATGGTCGCAGACCTTGGACGGCCCGAGATGCTCATGCATCAGGTGGAAGAGAAACTAAGAAATCTTCCTCGTGGACTTGACCAAATATACGCTTCGATCCTGGATCGAATTGAGCCAAGCCATGAACGCATTGCTAAATTCATCTTGCATTGCATGGTCGCTGCCGGGAGACCATTGAGCAAGGAAGAGATTCAGTCTGCATTTACAACTTCGTTCCTGGCGGGAGGAAGTACGGCAATCTCTGATTTCGAAGATTTGCATGTGTACGATGATATACTGTCTGCATGCAGTTCGATTATCAACATCGTCCACTCATCAAATGATGAAGGGCCAAGACTCCACTTTTGCCATCAATCAGTCAAAGACTTTTTATTGATTGACGACTCCAAAAGAGAAAAGTGGTATCATACGACGTTGGATGGCGCACATCTTCACATGTTCCATGCGTGTTGGAACTATTTCAACGCAGATGACGGCAAACTATACAACAAACTCTTTTATGAGAAGGAATATGAAGAAGGAACAAAAATACTACATGAAATTGACTCTTGGAAGCCTGATGATGATTTCTCAGTTGTTCATCCTTTCATAAGATACGTATCTCGGTGGTGGAAAGAGCATGCGACATCAAGTTACCCCGCGGTGCTGCATGAATTGGCCGTCGACCTCACGAAAACACCAATAATGCGAGATTTGTGGCTAATCGACGCAGCACACAAAAACACAAAAGAGATGGTGCAGTTTTTAATTGGCTACGGAGGAAATATCAATGCAAGAAATAGAGAGGGAATAACGCCTCTCGCGCAGGCCATCATAAGGAGCAATCGGGACGTGGTGCAAGTACTCCTCGCAACGGAAAAAGCCGATGTCAATTTGAAATATTATGATGAGACACCATTAATGTGGGCTGTCAGGCGCAACAAGAAAGAAATTGTGCAGATGCTGGCTACAGCGGACGGTGTTGATCTCAACGGGAAAGACCGCTGGCGTATGACAGCATTGCACACGGCCATAGACGAAGGTCACAAGGAAAGTGCAAAAGTACTAATCACGACAGGAAATATGGACGTAAATATGAAAGGTGGCGCGTTGAGTAAAACGCCTCTTTCAATGGCCATCTGCAGCCGTGACAAAGATATGGTGCAATTCTTGCTCGAAATAGGAAAAGCGGACCCTAACTTGAAAGGTTTCCTTGGCCAAACGCCCTTAAGAGAGGCTATCACACTAAGGGACAAGGACATTGTGCAATTGCTACTCGCGACAGGCAAAGTTGGTTTAACAATAAAGGATGAGTTGGGTCGGACGGCAGTTGAATTAGCCAGATATCTGGGATATAAGGATATTGTGCAGATGTTAGTCGCAGAGGAAAAGGCCAATGTCGTTGGAGATGTAGATAATTGACATCTAGCCTCATGAGCCATTCAGAATGGACAGACTGTCTAAAGGAGAACATGCGATGAAAAACTCTGATATATAATCTTGCCACTGGTCGTGTATAATAGATGTATGAGTACGCTGAGGCTTTTGCAGCCGTAAAACTTTTATCAGGCATAGTTTTCATATGTATGTGGATCGCTATCAATCCGAAATATGCTACTTCCATGGCTCTATTCTAGAGACACTAGACTCAAAAGTATCAGATCACGCATCCGAAGGCGTCTGGTACTTGTCAACAGTCTCCGCATAAGCACTATACAGCTTCTCCTTTGAGTTCTGGAGCGCTTCCTGATGCAAAGGCGCAACAACCAAGAGCCCAGCCGCAGCGGAATCACTGAACCCCTGAAGACTTCCGGTAAAGAAACGAATGGGAAGCAAAAATCCTGCAAAGAATTCCCTCTTGACATTCAGTGATGTCAGAAGCGCTTCTTCTGCTGAGACGTACTAGGATATCATAATTAGTCTCGATCAAGCCCTTCATTATCCATGTACCTACAGCAGTCCAGGCATTGGTAATCAGAACCTGGTCATTCTCAGAGTACGCAGGGGCGTCGCCATCACTGAGGCTCTCCGCGAAAGTCTGAGTCCTACTGTATGCGGTGCCAAGATACTCGGAGATGCTCTAATCATTCAAGTCAGCAAGAATGTCCCAAACAATAGAAGTTCGAGTCATACTGCTCCAGTTTGGTTGTAGTTGGTGGTAGTTGTCTCATCAGCAAAGGCCTGCGTTTGCGCGGCGATTTGAGAAAGATTGGCCAGGCTCTGAGCGGCGTCAGAAGCTCCGATGGCAGCCTGAGCGGTCGAGACAGCGAGGGCTGATAAAGAGAGATATTTAAACAGCATGGTTGTGGCGTTGACTTTGCCTTGCAGTAGCGATGATTTGCTTGTGCGTTAATCAAGTTCAAACTATGGCTCAAGTGCCCATCCTTCTTTATATACCTGCATACACCAATGGCTTATAAAATATCAACGTCAAATTGCGCCATTATTCCCGGCGATGCTTCCAGTCACTTGTGAATGCACGTATAGACCAGGATATTCGGACTACATGATGAAGCAATTTTGCCGATGCACTTCGTCATGTCAACGGGTATTTTCCAACGAATAGAAAACGATGGCAAAGTGCAATGCTACCCTTCGTTCTCGCAAAGATCAAGCTTGAGATAACGTTAATAAGGCGACTTAATTGATCCCGTGTGATTCCATCCGGCTAAATGAAGCGGCTGCCGGAATAGGCATGACATTCGTCACATTGCTGCAAGTCATATATTCACCCCTCCCTTATACGAGAAAGGTTATTCCCTTCTGCAAGGTCCTCCATTTAGGGGTCATAAATACTTCCGATGCTTCTACACCTTTGTTTCAAACTCTAGCTTCGTGCACTTGTCCCACTTCCATTTACCTATTCTTGGACAGGGGTGTGTTGCTCAGCAAAAGTTCTTTATATATTCTATATACAGTCGTAATCATATACGTCCCTACACTCTTTATCGGGAGCCGTATTTTAATATCATGCAGCAGATGAACTATAAAACAAGAGTCTTTGTGTTTCCATCCACATCTTGCTGCTCCTGTCCAAGCCGCTCTTCAATCAATTTCCAATTCGTCCTGCTTGTGTTGCAACTCAGCCAGTAATTGCCATCTGCATCTTTACCCGTGATCCAATTCATGTCGACGGCTGTCGGGCCATAAGACCGGACCTGAACGTTTACCGGTCTGCCAGCGTGTGGAGAACCACCCGGAGCCCCTCCCACAATAGCCGCAGAAAAGTCCAAGTCGAATAATTTCGCCTTTGCCAGGTTAGAGTAGCAAATGACGTGCATATTTGTGCTGCCAAAGAAGGGAGGAATGCCCAAGTTGGATGCTCTGCTCCACGACGCAAAGGCTTGCAATTTCTCTGGCTTGGATGAGGTTTTAATGATGTGTCGGATTTGGCTCGCAACGTAGCCAAGGGGTTCGTTATTTATAACCTTGGTTTTTAATAAGACGGTAGCAAAGTCGAAAAGATTGGAGAGGTGAATGCGTCCAGAGTGTTGTTTGTCCAAGAGGTGTCTAAGTGAGAATGCGTTGACCAACGCCACTGGCTTTGATGAGTGCCTGGAAATGTGAGAGAGAGCAAGACGTGCCCACCAAGCACAAATGATGTCGCCATCGCTAATAAACACTTTTTTGTCATTGTCGTTTTCAGCGGCCAGATCCCTCTCGGCCCTCTCGCGCAGTCTCGTCATTTGTGCGGCCGGGATGAAGACAGTCCTAGGTTGCATATCTGGGAATAAGACACGACATAAATTTCTAGCCCCATACAAGAGCCACTTCAGTATGGAAACCCTCTATTCATAATTCTCCTTCTGTCGTGCTTCCGGTAATCGCAGCCGATTATCGAGTTCGGCAAGGGGATCGGTATCGCATGGTGTAGGAAGCTCTGCCTTGGGATTTTGTACGGCCAAGCTCCATGAGTGAAGCAGCGCACTCAGACCTACTCCATCAAATAGTGTATGAGGGTAATAAATTGTCACAAGAGTCGCATCTGTGAATGAGATGATGTAGAGGCCAAGCTGTGACACATCTGCCGATAAATAATCGCCACCTTTTCTTGGGCAACCGAGTGGTCGCATCAGTTCGTCAAATTCGCCCAGAGATGTTGTGATTGCTGAACCTTTTCTTGACGCCAGCAGACGAGAGGCTTTAGGGTGTTGACCAACTTTCATGGCATACTCGGCATGTGAGTACGCAATGGCAGGGCGATCACTGCAGAACTTGGAGGGAAGGTGATACTCGAGGCATCCGCTCTTCTATATCGTCTCCAATTAGATCATGATTCTCACATGTCATTATCTCAAGGCTAAAAAAGAAATACGTACATTGCGTCGTAATCTAGCACCGACTTTCCTCCATCCTTCTCGTCTTACAATGCTCTCGAGCTTCCCGTGCAACATCGACGGATCCAACACCGAATCAAACGTAAACGTAAAATTAACAACCGCTCTTCGAAGCCTCAAGATATCATCGTGAGGCATGAGAGGCTGTATCCTATCGGTGGGCACCCCAGGAGGTGCATATCGGCGGATTCGCAGGTAGGGCTGAATAGAACGGACCAGATTCGTCGCCAGCGTTATAATTAGAATGACAGCAGAAACGATTTGATCGACATTGAAGCCATGGCTTCCTTCCCTTTGCTTCAACCGATCTCTCGGGTCTGTGCTTCGAAACATATTGCAGAAAGGGACGTCCTCTTGGTTCGAAAACAGTATGGGAGATGGCAAAGTGGAAAGACGACAAGCCATCGACCAACATCTTCCACTAAGCATCCAAAGGGGCCCAGTGATGTTTATGAATGCAATTGAACATTAAGAACGGCTACCTTCCTTTCGTTCCCCTTTCATCTTGCCGGGATTTCCTCATCTTAGGCATCCCGAGCCCGTGGGGAACCGCCCAGTCATGTCTCAGGGCCTCCACATGTGAGTGGTTTTATGAGCAGGGAAATGCATAAATTTTCCGGGTCAAACGGGCGTGAAAATCCTTGATTTTCCCTTGTCTCACCGCTCCGGTTTATTTTGAGCAAAAAAAGTAGTTGTTAGTTGTGAAAGGATTTCACATCGCTGGGTCGGGCTATGCTATATTCGATGAGGTTGCATTAGTCGTTGGATTGAGAGCGTCGATCCTCTCCAATGAGAATGGTTCCTCAGACGGCATTTGTATTTTATTTGATGTTATTCATCTCCACTCATGCAGAACGAGCCGTGAACCGGAAGATGCATTACATGGATGTGCATGGCAGATTCTGTACAGAGAACGGAGGAGACTCTGACGTTTTGACCCTTAAAGATAGTTCGCTTACCTAGCGTGTCCTATGTTATTACCAGATTAGCAGCCAATAAGAAACTAAGTGGCAGACCCACAGATCACAAAGATCGTTAACATCGTCAAAACTCAGCGCGTTGGAACAGCTAGGGCTGAAGCTGGCTTACCCATACAAGACTAGAATGAATATCTGAAAAAACCTCTTTGAAAGTAGGGCTGTACCACACTGTCTGGAAGAACCGGGTTTTGACACTACTCTGCGTTGGTCGTTTCGCACAAGAATGGATCCCCCTACAAGACGCATGGTCTACTTCCGGTGAAGGCCGAGCATGAACCAACACCAGAGGCATTACCACCTGCTTGCGAGGTGAAGCGTCATTTGTGCATGAAATGAGGAATAGGCCCAAATTTATGATGTCACCGAATGTTTCACGGCCTGTATGCGAGAATCTTTCTGACCAACATGTCTTTCTTGAACCCTTGCAGGCGGTTAGACAGCTCAAGAATGGCATCTCCTCGGCCGTCCCCGGTGCTCTCTAGCCCAAACCATATTGTGCACACTGTTATCCCTCCCCTGACCAGTCCCTTTCATCAACAAAAACTCCGGAGCGGCCCCACGCGCCGAGCCGTCCGCCTCGGGGAGAGGAGACGGCACGGGTCCATCCGTACTGTGGTCCGTCGTTGGTGGCTCGTAACAGTCACTGAAGATGGCTTGCAACAGGCATTGAAGAAGCCAGATCTCGTACACACACACCAGATTGTCAATCGATTGAAGCCAGTGTCTGATGTGGAATGCTTACTGAGGTTCTCAAGCTCTAGATGAAACTGGGCGAATAAGCAACGAGCATGCTTGGTGTTAATGAGCTGGAATGATCATATGTAAGGAGGCAATCGAGACCGCCATTGACTCAGTTTTGTAAATTGAATGGCAACGGGAATGCAAATTGAACATACCACAATGACATATCAACGAGCTGGAAGCATTGCTGGTTCGATCAAAGAACATTGCGCAGATGGCCACATTTCGCTTCACCAAAAGGTTCTCGCGACAATGAGTAAAGATAATGAGCAATAATTTCACTTGGATATATAACATTAATCATCACCCAACCCATAAAAACAAGAACCATGACTGCCGTGGCATTGAACATCGTTACAAACGCCCTCACTGCTCACTCGCCAACGCCTTTTCAATCTTTGGCCAGTTGCTCTTCCGCGTAATGCAGTTCAACAAGTAATTTCCGTTTGCATCCTTCCCAGTAATCCAATTCATGTCAATGTACTCGGGACCAAAGATGCGCACCTGGATATCAACCGGCTTCCCGGCGGCACCCTCGCCATCCCCCCCGCTCACAATCGCCGGCGAAAAGTCTAGATCGTAGAGTTTGCCCTTGGACAGGTTCGAGTTGAGCACGACTTGCGAGTAGGATCCCGCAGGAAATGCCGGGAGCCCGTGCCGCCAGGACTTTCTCCATGTCGCCAGCGACTTTAGGTGCTCTAGGCTCTGCGATTCGACGAGGCTTTGGCGGATCTGGCTGGAAACCTCACCGAGCGGTGCGTTTTTAAGAAAGTTTGTCGTCATGGGCAGCGGAACAAAGTCAAAGATATTGCTCAGGTGCGCATATCCGGCGCGCGATGGTTCTGCCTGCTCAATAAAGTGCCGAAGCGAGGCTATGTTGAGCATCAATGCCTTCTTGTCGGAATCCTCGGGGATGTGAGAGACGGCCATGCGCATCCACCAAGCAGACAGGACATCATTGTCGCTCAGGAACGGCGGCGCCTCCTTGCTCTCTTTGTCCGTGACCAGGTCCTGACGAGCCTTTTCACGGAGCGACTTGACTACCGACGCCGGAACGCAAATCGTCCTTCGCTCTGTGGGCATATACATGGACCTAGGGATGAACCTCGCAAGATGCGAGTTCCAGGCCCGAGACGTGGTTTTCTTATCTGTCTTGCCGTAATGGCCGTGTTGCTCGGATGAATCGTCAAGTCCACTCAGAGGATCCTGGTCGACGGGATACGGTGTCACCAATTCCCCTTCTTTATCCTGCAGTGTCAAACTCCAGCCGCGAAGCATCTCCAACAATCCCAAGCCGTCGAGAGAGCAGTGCGGGAAGTATACGGTCACCAAGGTTGTGTCCGAGAACGAGACGATGTGGACGCTGACTTGGGCCAGATCCTTTTTGAGGAAGGGGTAGAGGGTCTTGGGACAGCCAGCCGGTTTCATAAACTCGTCGTATTCGGCCGGGTAGAGTGTGATTTCGGATGGTGTTTTGCTCGAGGACAACAAGTGACGTCCTTTGGGGTGCTCGCTCAGCTTCATGTCGTGTTTGGCGTGCGAGAAATTAAAGGCTGGTCTGTCGCTGGAGTACTTGGTCGGAATGTGAAACTCAATCTCTCCCTTGTCCTAGATATCCAAATCAGAAAAGTACATTGATGTAAAGGTTGCCTTGCGACCTACGTTGCGTCGCATCCTGCCACTGAGCTTGTTCCATCCATCTCGCTGCAGTAACCGCTCAAGGCTGTCTTTTAGTTTTGTCACATCCATGGCGGAAGGAAAGGTAAACATGAAGTGAACCATGGCCAGCATGAGCATACGGTCGCTGTCAATGTTCAGCATCGGAACGACCTTGTCTGTCGCAACCTTGGGGCCCGTCAAGAATGCATAATGCCTCCGAGAGCCTACCGGGGTGGAATTCGTCTCTTGTTCAACTGGGGCAAGCTTTGTTATTGATACCCAAGTGCTGGGCTGGCAGATGCGCCGTAACGCCGGGAGCTGTTGTCTATACATGGTCGCGATTTGACTATACCAGTCAGTTATTGAAGAAGCTGGAAAATGAACAAGATCATCTGCGTTGCAGGTGAGGGCATCCTTATACCCGCTCTCTGTTGGCTCTCTATTGACCCTCTATTGGCCCTCTGTTGGTCCAGGTCAAGACTCTATGGTCATTGGTCACTTTACATACATAATACGACAGCAGTAAAGTTAGTAGCTGCTTGTCTGAGATATTAACGCTCCCCACATGTACCAACGCTGTTGCATCTTGAGCCTTGAGACATCCCCAACTAGGAAAGTGACGAGAGTAGCTGCACGTGTGCGTATTTGGGCCAAAGAAATTGCCTTGATATCTACATACACAGCATGATTGGTACCTAACCAATTGAGACCTCGCATAAAGTTCTTTTTGGGCAATACATACATATGCATCCCAACGCTACCAGTAACCCACCCATCCATCAGATGCAAGTTGATGTTATATCTGCTAAGCTTTAGTCACATTGCTGGCGTCTTCAGCCAACCTAGGTCCTGGCTAAATGCTCAGGACAGCAAGGGTTGCGGTTACGGCAGATGAAGGGAATTTGACGATGCATCAGTAGCCTTGACTAATAAGTTAGCCTCATTGTCTTAGTTTATCAAGAGCAGCAATGCAACGCTGAAAGTGCCAATCGTTCGCGGCTGAGGACAGGACAATGCCACGTCCATGCAGGGAATGAACGCATATTACTCAGAGGATTTGACAGGTCGGGAGGCTTTGACGGCAGAGGTTACCGCGTTTGGGCCGACAAGGACCAGCCCCCGAGTAATAATTCCCCTTTGGGGTAACGCGCTGGGCAGAGAGGGGGGAGTGGGGGATCGTCCGCACACTTTGGGCACAATGGAGGGGCTCCTCTGAATATGCATGCAGACTGAGTAATACAGCCTGTCTGATGCCTGTCTTAGTGCGTATCGGTACTGTTTCGGTACTGTTTCGGTGTGTATTGATGCAATATTTATCGTGCGACCTGCCCAGATTGGCGCCAGGAAAGGCTGAACACAGCTCGACTTTGTGAGGCACACCAGCGTTGCGTGTTGGCCAACACTAAATGCTACCCTATAGAGAAAAGCATGGAAAGGAGCATACTCACATCAGTACCACATGGTAAATGAACAAGAAAGTCAGTAAATAATTAAGAAGGGATATTTTTTTATTGAAGTAAAAATCCTGTAGAATCACGATCAAAAATGACTCATCGAGCGGAATTGATCTTTTATACAAAGTTTCAATAAATAAATACTTCTTTTCTTCTGACGTAGATGAGGCATCTCACGATGATACAAGATTCGGCTGCTAAGATGTTCATTCCAAGTGCAACCACATTAAATAATACTCAAAAAAACGAGGAATTATGTGAATTTCTCAACACTCAAGTGATCCAAATTATGCCTCACCACTTTCAGCAACCGTCCAAGTGTTGATAATAGCAAAAGACACACAACAGATCTGACCTTTGCCCGCCGTTTGTGTCCACATTCTGATCAAGTAGCCGAAACAGCGACTACACATCTAATCTAACAATACCCCAGTACCTCCAACCCACCATTATTCACACAGACCCTCTCTATATGACAACGCGATGGGCGCTGAAACGGCGTCTGTCTAGTTCCAGCCTTGCCTCACAACTGCTGTTTGCGTTGCGTCTTCCATCAACGGATCACAGAAGTGATTTCGTCATCGGTCTTGCATAATTTAAAAAAAAATCAGCAGCAAGAAAAAGCAGAACTTTGATTGGGCACACACATGACAATAGCAATGGCAATAGGTAATAGCACGGTCGTAGCCAGCACTCGGAAGCTCAACCGTTCCTTCCTCTCCAGCTCTGATGCTGTTCAATCGGCAGGTGCACCACCTCTAGTTCCCGCACAACAAAGAACTCCCGAATCTACCAAAAAGAACACACAAAACACCACAACCAATATAATCAACAACATCAACGATCCTTGCATCAAATACAATTCATCATCGGTCTGGTGGTCTAGCGGTATGATTCTCGCTTAGGGTACACCCTACAGCTTATGTTTGCGAGAGGTCCCGGGTTCAATCCCCGGCCAGACCCTTTTCAGTTCTTTTTTTTGCTGTTTTCGAGGTGATGCTGGGATTTCTTTTTGCAGGAATGGTGTCTAGAATGCTTGGAAGTGGTTGTAGAGGAACGGTTTGGCTGGAAAGCGGGTAAAAGTGTGATGGGGACGTTGTGGGAGACGATATGTGAAGCAATACGGTGTAAACCGTGACAACCACTTGCGCTCAACTGCTATCTTACCATCTTACCTATCTAGTAGTACTACCGAGATCCCTACTCTCCTTGTTACAGGTGCAAATAAACTTCGCACCCAACGCAGCAAGCAAACAATGTCATCCTCGCAGTGCATCTCCCTTCCTCCCTCTCTCTGCCGTCAGCACCATCAAGGGGGGCATGACCAAAATGGCGGACCGCGATAGCGCGGTAAACTCTCTGATTGGCCAGGACCTCGGACCGCCGTGCATCAAAGGAGCTAAGCCTCTTGTGGGGTTTTGACGTGGGAAGGGAAGGGAGAAACAAGAATGGAATGGAGATGGGAAGGATGATCAAGTATATATATAAGCATCATCGATGGAGCCCTGAGTACGACGTCGAGTTCCTTACTTTTCTATACTGAGTCTACTCGAGCTGGACATTCAGGTTCTACTCATACAACTTATAAAGCCGCCATCAGCCGAATCAACACACCAACACAATCAACCCCTCCGTCCGGTGATCCATCATCGATCCAGTCCTCCCTCTCCCGTCATCCGTACCATCCCACCAACACGATCAGCCACTTGACATTCCTTCAAGGTTCCCTGTTCCTCGTCATCAGTTTCTCTTATCGCATCCTCGGCTGGCCCCCATCACTACTAGTCTTATCGAGCCTTATCACCATCATCGTCGTCACCGGCTTTAGCTTCAACACACGATCTTCTTCTTTCTTATCTACCTCGAATATTAACATTACTTCCTCCTCCTTGTACATCTTCGTCTAAAAACTACAAAAAGTCCCTCCCAAAACCAAGCAATCAAAAAGAAATCAAGCCCCAAAAATGTCCATCACAGCAGACTCCCTCGAGGTCCTCCTCGCAGACGACATCAAAGTCAAGCTCGCCGGCCTCGACGTCGACGGCGTCCTCCGAGGTAAAATCGTCTCTAAGAAAAAGTTCCTCTCCATCGCCACCGCGGGCTTCGGGTTTTGCTCCGTCATCTTCGGCTGGGACATGCACGACACGACCTACACCCGCGAGCTCAAAATCTCCAACGCCGCGAATGGCTATCGCGACCTGCTCGCGGTGCCGGACCTGGAGACGTTTCGGCGCATACCGTGGGAGAATAACATTCCCTTTTTTCTCATCCGGTTCTTTGACCCGGAGACAAAGGAGCCGGTCTCTGCTTGTCCCCGCGGCTTGTTGAGAACCCAAATCGATCGTCTGCGCAGTCAAGGCTACAATGCCATGGCCGGTGGTATGTCTCCCTCAACCCTCAACTCTCATCCTCCCCAAGTCCTCCACTAACTTTCCGTCCAGCCGAGTACGAATTCTTCACCTTCAAAACCCCCGACAACTCCTCCTCCCCCGCCCGCTTCCTCCAAGAGAACCCGACCCACGCACTCCCCCACTTGACACAAGGCATGTTCGGCTACTCCCTCACCGACCCGATCCACAACAAAGACTGGTACCACGACATCTACGACACCTGCGCGAAATTCTCCTGCGACATCGAGGGCTGGCACACCGAGTCCGGCCCGGGCGTCTTCGAGGCGGCGCTGGAGTTTGGCGAGGTCGCCGAGATGGCAGATAGGGCGAGCTTGTTCAAGTTTGCGGCCAAGAGCGTGGGGGTTAAATATGGCATCACCTCGTGCTTCATGGCGAAGCCGAAGCATGGGTTGCCGGGAAACAGTGGCCATATGCACATCTCTGTCGTTGACAAGGACGGCAAGAATCTGATAGCCAGAGAAACAGTCGACGAGAATGCGCCGTGGGATGATGTGAAGAATCTCTCCGATCTGGGCCGACATTTCCTGGCTGGCATCCTACTCGGCCTCCCCGACATCATGCCCCTGCTCGCCCCAACCATCAACTCGTACAAGCGCCTGGTCGAAAACTTCTGGGCCCCCGTCACCGTCTCATGGGGCCTCGAGCACCGCGCCGCCTCGGTCCGGCTCATCGCCCCGCCCCTCGCAAAACCATCCGCCACGCGCTTCGAGGTCCGCGTCCCGGGCGCCGACTCCAACCCGCATTACGTCCTCGCCGCCATCCTCGGCTGCGGCTGGCGCGGCGTCGAGAAGAAGCTCGAGATTCCCATCCCGCCGCTGCCCCGGGGCGAGGACGTCGGCGGCTCGAGCGACAAGGGCGCAAGATTAGCCAAGAACCTGCGCGAGGCGACGACACGGTTCATGGCCAAGGAGAGTATTGCGCGAGAGGTGTTTGGAGATGAATTCGTGGAGCACTTTGGTGGCACGCGGGAGCATGAGCTCAGGTTGTTTGAAGAGGCAGTGACAGACTGGTAAGAGCAAATATTCCCCCATTATCGCTTGCTTGAAATAATAGATGCTAACCGATACCTTTAGGGAAATGAAACGATATATCGAGACGGTATAGAATAAACGAAACTGTGTTGTGTTGTGTTGTACTGTGCTGTGTTATGTCGAATAGAGATGCATTGTGTCGGAAGGTTGTTAGAGTTAGATACCAAAATATATCGTTTTGAGCTGTAGTATCATTTACCCCAGTGCTGGATCCTCATGATGGGAGGAATTGATGTCATGCTATATAAAATACTCATTTTTTTTCATACTTCGTGTCTCGTTTGCTGAGAGTTGTCATTTGGAGCGACCCGGCCCTTTTTGGTTGTTGTTTTGTTACTGTTCGGTTTGGAGCAATATGTCTTGCCTGCCGAGAGGCTTTCTGGCCGTCATGAATGTCCTACAGTGTGTCAGTCTCGATAAAAAACAACCGTGATAACTGAGATTCATACACTTTGATGCAACTCCGTAGCACTGGGTTCTCCATCTCCTGCTGAACACGAGCCAGCAACGCCTTTGTCTCGTGCTCCTCCCACCCAGCCAGACCAAACATCCTTAACGGCCAGCTATCAATCCCTGTCATCATGTCAGCTCAAATCATCAAACAAGTTCAACGAGAGGGGGGGCACCCACCACACTCAACCATCTTATTCAAGAGCTCGCCCTTTTTGCGAATCAGCGGATCGTTGCCCCAGCTCCTAACCGGCAGCCAATCCGACCTCTGCCTCAGACCCTCGGCTCCTAACTCGAGCAGCCAGGGACCGACCTTGGGCACAGGGTCGAAATCCAGACCCTGCTCCTTGGAGATGTCGTGGAACAGGATGCCATACTCGATGCACGCCAGACCGGCCACAGCCCTCACCCTCCGGCCTCCTTCCTCGAGGTTCTCCACCGTCTCGGCACCCGCCGGGTCTGGATCCGCGCCAAACACGAGGGGTGTAATCTCCGTAAACTCGAGATGCCCGCCCGGCTTGAGGTGTGCATAGGCCTCGTGCAGCAGGGCCTTCCAGTCCCTGATGCCGCCGCCCACGAGGTTGCGCATGTGGATAAAGTCGTACAGCCTAGGCGGCCACTCCTCGGCCGCGTCGGCAATCTCAAACGTCAGGTTGGGGGGCACTTCCTTGGGCAGATGAAGCCCGCTCAGTTCGATGCCCAGCACGTCGACGCAGGAATTTGTCTGCGCCATCTCCACGGCCCAGTGGCCTCCGCCGGAGCCCACGTCCAGGATGTGAAAGGGCGGCGACTCGGCGGTGAGGCCCTCGAGGGGAAGCTTGGTGAAAGTCAGGACGCCGCCTAGCACGAGGGTGAAGAGCTCGTGCTGGTACTTTTGGCGGTCGTTTTCCAGCTTGTCGTTGGGCATGACGATGCGGCCTGAACCGTGGTAGCTGTGCCCATAGGCGTAAATAGGCGGGAGGGGGTCCTCGGAGACGGAAGAGTAATTGGATGAAGAGTCGCTGGCGGAAGCGTCTTCATCGTCATCCTCTTCAACCCCTTCTTCTTCCTCATCCTCATCCTCATCCAGAGCGTGTTGCTTCTGCTGCTCACCATTCGCGTCATTCGAGTCATGCCCATTAGAGTCGTGTCCGCCTAATGATTCATCCGCCGCATCCGGGTCGGCGTTGTCACTCTCACTGTGGCGCGATCCGTCTCTAGAGCCCATCGCCATGTCGCGGCCGGCGCTCAAGGCTGGAGACATTGTTTCACTCACCCAGTACGTCTGTCGTTTCACCAGGAACACGATATGCTTCTCTCTCTCTCTCTTTCGCCCCCCTCTTTTTCTTCTCAATGAACCTTTTTTCACTTCCGTGCCCTTTCTTGCTCCTCAGTCTCTTCCTTTCTCTCTCTCTCTCTCTCTCTCTCTCTCTCTCTCTCTCTCTCTTAACGTTGTCTCAACAGATTAAAAAGAAAAAAGGGAGAAAAAAATAGAGGCGTAAAAGATTGCGTGTTATCTATTTTCAAAGTGTGTCAATCTGATAGGCTGCTCCACACCAGGTTGACTGAGGTGAGACTCTTGCGACGAAATGGACTGGACGTGTTAGGAAAGGCTTGGTTTGGCGTTGATTAGAAAGGCAAATTGAGAAAAACGAAAGGAAAAGGTCCGGCTTTTTTTGTCCCCTCCCACGTGGCAAAACATGGGATGGGCCTTTGACAAGCTGTGACCAGGGTTTGAAGGGGGGTGAGGGGTGGTGGTGGTGGAGGAGGGGAGCCCTGGTGAGGGGAGGTGATACAATATGGGGGGAATGAAGAAGAGACCAGCAAAGAAAAAGAAAGGAAAAGAAGAAAAGGAAGAAGAACAGAAGAATAGAAAAAGGAAAATGGATGGCTTAATACCTCGTTCAATAGAAAACACTTCTTTTTCCCCGCAAATAGTCCGTTGGCAGGGGATGGGGGAGAGGAGGAGGAGGGGGGGGGGATGAACAGATTAAAGTGAGTACCCAAAAGAAGCGAAGAAGAATAAAAGAAGAACAAGAAGAAGCAAAAGAAGAAGAAGAAGATGATGATGATGAAAAAAGGGCCCAGATCTGATTTGATTCAGGTACAGCGATGGAATCAGTGTCTTGCCCGTATTTATTATCCCGCCTTGCCTCCGCTCTGAGATTGAAGGAGAAATAAAACCGGGGTTATAAGACAAAAGAAGACAACAGGCACACGCACACGCACACAAGACAGGACAAGAGATGAGATGAGAGACGAGAGACAACAAAAAAAAGAACCCTTGATGCACCCGTCCTCTCCCTCCTTCATATGTATGCACCTGAGATTCTGCACTCTGTGGGTATCCGGCAAATGTGTGTCACCCACCAAGCCTCGTTCCGTGTGATGTGATGGATAATATGTCCGCTGGCCCTTTTGTTTATTTTCGTAGGCTCACTATTCGGAAAATAAGAAGCCACACGGGAAAGGCTTTAAATAGCCCTCACTCATCAATTAATCTCTCCCTCTCTCTCACACACACATCTCCCATCATCCAATGCCTCTCGTAGGGTAAACAGACTACCTATGGGACGCCTCCATCCGCCTCACGGACATTCGGACCAACAACTCTCAGACTCCGTATCACCTCCATTTCCATGTATCCTCTCCATCCTACTTGCTAGAGTCTTCCCCAGCCAAGAATATCATTCTTACTTGTACAACGACAACAAACAAAAAAACGACCTACCAAGCTAGGTAACATAACATACCTAGGTAAGACAACATTAAGAAAAAAAGGAAGAAAAAAATACACATGCCCTCTGTTCAAATCTCCATCGGAGCAATCCATCACCTCGTACCGGACAAACACAAACACACACAAAAAAACAGCCAACCCACTCAGAAGAGACGAATGCATCCTGTACATATGTCTTGTTCCCCTAGGTATCCAACCAGGACTGCAGAATAAAAAGCCTACCTACCTTAGGCCTACATGAGAAAGAGAAAGAGAGAGAGAAAAAAGAGCACCTATGCAGCACCTGCATTGCATAACACGGCGCTCAATCCCACTGGCCTCCCCCCCTTAGGTTCTTAGCTCATTGGTTCGGTCGCACCACGACATGCCCACTTGCATTGCCCCTGGACAGGGTCTCGATCTCTCGTGCTTGGAAGTCCCTTTTTCTTCCTCTTCTTCTTCCTCTTGCTGTTCCTGTTCGTCTTAGTTAGTCCACTCTTTTGCCTTTCAAAGTTCAAAAGTGGGCGCGCGTCCATGCCTTATGGATGGATCAGAGGTGCATGCATGCACGCATGCAGCAGCCAATCCACAACCCATCCCATTCCATCCCCCCCCAATACGCAACCAGGAAAGCCAAGGTGTGGTGGTCCCTCCCTACAGCCTACATCGTACAAACAACGCCAGCTATTCGTCCAACGAAAAAGAAAAGAAAAAGTCATGCCATTCATACACAATCTAACCTGCGCATAAGATTCAACCGCATTTAGGTTGTCTCTCTTCTCTTCCCTCTTTCTTTCTTTCTTCCTGCATCTCCTGCATCTCTTGCAAGTATATACTTGGTTAATACTGCGACATTGGTATAACGTGCCCTTTCATCAACCTATAGCGGCCACGCCCTTTCATCGTGACATATCAAACCGCCAAGAAGCCCCGTCCCCTTCTCTCCATTGCTACTGGATATTCCGCAACACACACACATATACGTACATACGCACATACTCCATTGAATCAAGTCCAAGTCCTCATCCTCATGCCTCCTTTCGTGCCGCTCATTTCTTACAAATCATGGAGAACCAAGAGTTATCCCGCCTCACATCATCTATCCCGTCGTAATCACAATCATCATCAAAGCCCCCCCCCCCAAACCTCACCATTCACCATGACACACACACACACTCCGAGGCTGATCATCAGTCACCGCCACCGCCAACCTCGGATATCATAAAATAGAAAGAGAAGAGAGAAAAAAAAGGACAACAAAACAAGTAACATCGTACGATCATCGCTGACCTGGCAAAAAGCAACATCCGTAATCTCATCCCATCCCATCCCATCCCACCATCCACAGTTCATCCATCCATCCGTAGTGGATCTCAATATGTGCTCATCACACTTCCAAGTCAAAGACACGCATACCAAGAAAAAAGACCCATTCGCATTACTACGCGCTTGGTCACTCCCGTTACATACACCATCCGCTCATACATAAAGAGCCCTTGAATCACCTCCGTACCTACTACTCACTCGCTCACTCATATGAAAGCACACATCCATCCATTCATCCATCCAACATCCCCATTCATTCTCTTCTCAAAGTCCTTAATGCTTGCATCATCCATCATCATCCATCATCCGTCAATCCTCATCACCCGCCCATCATTCATTATCAAACACACACGCACAAGCAAAATTTTGCCACAAACACGGCCCGTCCCGAAAGACGCCCTTCAATTTATGATTCATTGCCACTCATGGCTATTCTAAGCGCTCACCCTCCAAGACGCGCGATACCACCCTCTTGCATCAAGCCATGATAAACAAAACACATAAAGGGGCCAAAGGGAAGCAAAGCATAAAAACAAACACGCACATCATTCTCGTACAGTATCATGACAAAAAGGGAAAAAAATTGTAATAATTATATCCCCTAAACGCCGATGCTATGACGTATCAGCCTTTTCCTGGAACCATCCTCATTTGCCCTCCAAGACTCCTTCAAGCGCAGACGAAAATCCCCGTTTCATATTCATATTCCACAAAGACAAAAGGAAAGAAAGAGAAAGATCAGAAAAGAAAAGAGGTTCTTCCGCTGCATTCATCGCAGATCAAAACCCTCATTCGACATAGTGTAGCGTAACTTCCAAACCCGGCCAAAGAGCAGGCATGACTCCTCTCCGCTCCTAATGCAGGCCCCAACATGCAAAAAAAAATCCCAAATAATAAAATGCGAAAAGCGCAAAAAACCGTCTGTTGCTGATATATGTTGCCTCATCCCCTGCAAGTCTATTGTATAAAAATAATGCTTTGCCCTGGCTAGCCGTCGCCGGCTTAATGGGGGTGTCTCCGTATAAATCATTCAATTTAAATCATCAAAATCCTCCCATGCATGGGGGGAGGCAAGGTCCGGCGGGGCCCTGAAAGATCCGCAAGCGATGTTGCGGGTTATTGAAATGCCACAGCTTGGTGGCTCAAAATACTGCCATCTCTTCACCGGGCGAGCTAGTAATCCTTTTTCGACTTTTTCTTTCGGATCTCGAAATCATCGTCTGGGGACCATTCCTCCGGGTGAAAATCAGGATTGCCAAAGTGAGCTCTGTTCCATATGCTGTTCTTAAACGTGCTCGTCTGAACGTTGAATGTCGGTTCTAGAAAGCCGTGCTTGACATCATCCTGAGGCTTATCGTTAATCATGTATTGCACATGAGTAAATCGGATGGGATAACCTGCCGATACGGTCAGAGGCTGGTTCGGGACGACAGCAGCGGGAGCATGAGCGCCGCCTATGCTTGAAGTGGACGCGGCCATTGGTGGGCTGGATGCCAGTGGCGTGCTGGGTGTCGCAGGTTGTGCCGCAACTACCGGAGGCTGTGGTTGAGGGGGCACCGGAGCTTGGACCGGCAGAGGATCGGAGAACTGTGACATCCATGGACTGTTTTGTTGTACAGGCGAAAAGGCATCCCCAATTGTACTCCCCGGTGATGCCGGTGAGCCAAGTCCGCCCAAGCCAGGTAGTCCTCCTCCACCAAAACCCCCTGGGATCATGGAAAGAATACTCAAGTCTGCTGTAGAAAATGTCCCCAGGCCCATGGTGCTTGTAATGTTAAGGTTTTGTGTGAAGCTATTGACGCGGTTAACCTGCAGCGACACTGGAGCCACAGGGGCAGCGATGGGGAGCGGAGGTGGTGGTGGAGCAAGGTAGAGGATGTCGTAGTGGTCGGGACGATACAAGAGGTATATGGTAGGGCCGAGCTCTGCCGGACTCTGCTGATTTGTCTCCTCCGGGAAACGATAGCGATTCACCTGAGCGCCAATGCTTCGGTCGAGATAGGCAATTTCCAACACAAAGTCGATGGGCTTGAGAAGACTGTTGGCCAAGGCGACGATGCCGAGTTCCTCAATCTCGCGATTCACAATCTCAATGGATTGGCTGCAGTAAAGGGGGATGTTGCCCTGTCCATCCTGAAGGAATGACTCGAATCTGGCAGCATTGGCTTTCAGATAGGTGGCGGCCAGAAGACGGAAATAATAGATGAGACTGCCCTCGACCGTCTTGTCGTTCCACCGCTGGTAAAGGATAGCCTGGGCTACTCCGGGGTTTGTGGCGTGAGGGGCCAGATCTCTCAGTAGACCAATGGCCTCATCTGCAAAGTCCTCGTAGTAGGCGTAGCCACCGATTCTCCCCAGCATATGGTTAAGACTCATGAGACGAGCCACTTCGCCCTCAATTCGATCCCGGTCGCCAAGTTCAATTAACTTTTCATAGTAGGAAAACCCAATGGCTATAGGAGAGAGAGAGAGACGGTTGTTAGTCTGGGATACGAGGTGGGGAGGAGGAGGGGGATGCATATTGTATTGGGGGCCAAAGTCTCACCTCTCCAGCCACAGTTGCCATCTCCTTGGATCGGGCGGTAATGGGAGTATGTTTGAGGGAGCGCCTAGAATGAGAGCAAAAAGGGTCAGCATCGAGGGAATTGGGGGTGTCGTTGTTCCGTGGCGATTTGGGTATTGTGTTTCCTCGCGGGTGGACGAACCAGTGTCTTTTGGACATAAGTGTCTTCGGCCTTTGCGTATTCTTGCGTAATGACATTGCTCGAGGTCTTTTCTCCGACCAAGGGGCCCTGCAAAGTTGATTGTCAGTAAGAAGAGTCATTTCCGCACAAGCATGCAACGCATTGGCTCGCAAGAAGAGAGAGCGCGGGAGCAACGCCAGGGTTCGAGCGAGCGACAAGTGGTTTGTGGTGTTTCTGTAGGAGAGACAACAGCGTGTTGCGACGCACCTCGAGAACAGGCTGGTAGTCTCTAGCAGCAGCCTGCTGAGCGGCCACGCTATGCGGGTTCGCCTCTTGTTCCTCCATCTTGATGTTTGGACTGCTTCCTTGGTCGAGATCGAGTCGTCGTGGCTGCTGGTCCATGTCGTGTGCGCCGTGGAGCTGCGCTGGAGGAGAGGATGCCTGCTGCGAGTGGGAGTGGGAGCCGGAGTTGTATGGCGGACAGAGGGCGCCAGAAGGGCCCGTAATCGCTCCTCCGCCGCCGCCTCCTCCAGTGGGAAAGAGGAAGCCAAGGTCGTGAGTCGGGGCTATGCCATAGGATAGAGTCGGAAAATAGGAAGCGGCGAAAGGAGTGGGTTGAGGCTGGAACATGCCTCTTCGCGTTGTTGCGAGCGAAAGGGGAGGGAGAGGTTTTTAAGAGAGGTAGAAGAAGCAGCGCTGGAGGTACGGAGACTGGACGGGACTGAAGCAGGTGGTGAATCAAGTTGCGGTGCGCTGTTGCTGCTGTGCTTGCGATGGACAGGCGCTGGTTGGAGTGCAGTGCAGTGCAGCGCAGTGCAGGCTCCGGCGGGCTGTAATGAGTAGTGGTCACAGTGGTGTCGGTTAGTGGATGTTGTGGTTGGCGCAGTGGTTGGCGTAGTGGATGGTGGTGGTGGTGGTGATGAGTGTTCCAGCAGTGTTTTTAGTGGTTGGCTGTTGTTGGCGGACGAGAAGCTTGGAGAGGAGAAACAAAGAGAGCAACAGAAAGAAAGAAAAAAGAATACAAAGAAAAAGGTCCCGAAAATTGGGGGTCACTACAAGGTATGGATCTTTTTTTTTTCTCTAGGTACAGGAGACGGGAACCGAGAAAGCAGGAGGAGAAAGACCTGGAGAAGAATGGATGGATAATGGATGATGGATGGGACGTGGACGACACGGGCGGGCGAGCGCTGCAGTTTAGCGGCGGTAGTAGCGGTAGCAGCGGTAGAGCCACTGGCCGTGCTGCTGGAATGAGCTAGGAAGTTCAAAGTTAGGAGAACAAGAAGAACGTATGTAGACCCCCCTCTCTAAACCGATCCTAGGCTGGGCTGGTCCGGTGCTCTGCTCTGCTCGTGCTTGTTCTGCTGTGCGGTGCTGTGCGGTGCTGTGCTCTGCTGTCTGGTCTGGTCTGGTCTGGTCTGCTCCTAGGCCAGGTAAGGAGGTATTAAGCGTAAGTAGGTAAGATACCTAGGCAAGCAAGGTAGGTACTCCGTAAGTAAGTAGGTGTAGATGTATTATACAGCCCGTCTTGGTGTGGTCCAGTTGTCTCTGGGCGGAGCGGAGGTTGCAGTGGGAACATGCAGTAAGAGGTGAGGTGAAGTAAGTACAAGTACCTGACCTGTACTACCAAGTCCTGCACTGTGAGGTAGCGGCAAGCAGCGGGAAGGGTTTTGGTGGTAGTGGTCCACGGTAGTAGGGATGGGTGTAAATTGTAATAGGTAGCCTGGGCGCAGGTAAAAACGGAGCAGTCTCCGTACGAGGCAGCACAAGGCGGTGGGTGGGTGGCCTGATGGGTTCCGGCAGATTAGCGAGTTTGCGCCTTGATACTGCATACAGTGTTAGCCAATCTAACACGGTATACCTACACCACCAAGTACCTGGTAGGTAAAGAGGTAGCAGTAGGTAGGTACAGGCAGGAAGGTAGCCGGAGGTTACTTATGCCATGTCCTGTCCAGTCCAGTCCAGTCCATGTCCAGGTCAGGCCATGATGAAAGCACAGGCACAAGGCGATACAACGTACCTCGTCCAGCTGCCGTTCAGCTGATGGCTTTAGAGTGCTTTTTGACGGATGTTTTTGTATGGAACCACCCTCTTTGGTGTAGGTGGTACAGCGTCTGGACCCAAGAGTTCGGTCTGGGTTCTTGTCCTTGTCTCTCCTGAGTTGCAGTGAGAATGAAGAAGAGAAAAAGAAAAGAAGAGGGAAGAAAAAGAGGGAAGATGCAGTAGTAGATGTAGTAGCAGCAGCAGCAGACGTAAGAAGAAGAAGAAGAAGAAGAAGAAGAGGAGGAGACACAGTACAACAAGAAGTACTCGGTAGAGGAAGAGGAAGAGGAAGAAGAACAGGTAGAACAAGTGCAAAAGGGTCCGTGTCCTTGTGCGTCTGTCTAGTAATTGAGCCTTGAAGGAGGATACATACCTTTTGATCTTGGTATTCCCGCAACAGTGTTTCTGCAACGACTGAGGAGTGAGGGACTGACTGCTGAGGGACTGAGGGACCGAGAGTGGTAGACTGACACACACGCATACATACCCATCTGCTGACCCAGATCAACCAGTTCAAGACCTCTGATCCAATGTACATCCATACATCCATATTACGGAGTACTACTTGTACATATCCCGGATGACCAACTGCAGACTAGAGAGATCCCAGGCAGAACAGAGGAGAAGCCAGACTACACCAGACCAGACTACACCAGGCCAGGCCAGACCAGGCCAGGGTAGGGTCAAGGTCAGGTCAGGGCACTGCAGTTGGTGGAGGTTTTATCAAGGTACCTACTTTGACCTGACCTGACCTGACCTGGGCCGGGCTGGCTGGCTGGCTGGCTCTTCTGCTGGGCGGGCTGCTTGCCGCTTCTGCTCTGTTGGTGTGTCGGGTGTGTGTGTGTGTGTGTCTATCTGTCTGTCCGTCTGTCTGCCTCTTTGTTCTTCTCCTGCTGGACGGAACCATGTAGGTACCTGTACATGTCCGTGTACTTGCCCCAAAAACGCACTGCAGCCACAAGACTCAGATGTACAGACGGAGTCCTGGTTCCGGCCCACTAAACGCGTTTCCCGTTCCCCCGGAACGACTTTTAGTTGGGGCCCTCTTTTTACGGGCTCTTTTCTTGTTTGACCATGATGGATCATGATGATGATGAATATGATGATCGTTTTAAGCGATGATAGCGCTCCGTAGTATCCATATCCATATCCATATCCAGATGGAACGGATGGAGACATGGAGAGGGAATAAAGAACAAAATTAAACAAAGGAATTGGTAATGATGGGGAAATGGTAATGCCGATGATGAATAATTAGGTTGTCTTGTGGATATTCTGATTTGTACATTTGGTTATTTATTTATTTATTTATTTCTATTCCACCGGTCATATGGGAATAACACTCCCCTGGCAGTGGAGGTCATACGGAGCAGTCGTAGAATGAGAATACGCCAAGTCTCCAGTGTAGGTAACCGAATAAGTAGGTATACGGAGCAGAGCAGTACAGGTAAGTAGGTATGAATAGTCAATACCTTGCCCTTGCCGAGATAATGTGCCGCTTTCTTCGTATTGATGAGGAATTATACCTGCTGGCGGTACGTACTCCGTGTGCATGTATGTACGTGTTATGTATGGCTTCAATAATCAGAGTGCGAACTCTTTTTCCTCACACTCATCCGGGAATACCTTCTTACTACACTTTCACCCCGCAGGCTTGCACACACTCTCACTCTCAACACTATGCCAAGTTCAGTCCCCTCCCAGTCCCGGGCGCGGCGCGAACGAGGCGGGCCGTGTGCAAGACGATTGGACAAGGATCCAGATGATCTGACCTGGCCAGGCCTGGGCTTGTTAGGGTACGGCTGAAGAGGATAGTAAAGCACAAGTTCAGGAAGAAGGAAAAAACAAACCAAATGCAATCATCAGACACAAAAAAAAAACCGTGTCTGTCGGCTATCGCCTCTCTCTCACGAGACATGAGGGATGCCAGTCTTCCGAGTGGAAGGACAAGGGTGTGTTTTGGTTCGAGAAGGACTGGAGACGTATACCCAGGGAAAAACGGTCAGAGTCAATCAAAATTGCGCGCGTTACATGGCGAACAACAAACGAAACAACAACAAATTAGCATAGGCAAAACACACGGAGCAAGATGGAGAGACAAGAGGCAGAGGCAGAGACAGAGGACAAGACAGCGCCCCCGGTGCGAGTAAGGGACCTGCCTGGCCCTGGGGCTGGCTGGACTCGACCGGACTAGATACTATGTGGACGACGGGACTGTGGACGACGGGGATGAAGCGTTGGATCGATGGTCTAGCATCGTTCGTTCGTTCGTTCGTCTCGCCTACGCCTGATACTGCTGCTGGCCTGGTCCCTCCCCCCCCTCGCTGGCTCGTCCGTTGGCAAAAAGGCAAAGAACGGTGAGCAAAAAAACAGCCCGCCCCAGCCCGTGATCGTCGCTGAGGTGAGCCCGGGTGGGTTCAAAATGGCCCCATGGGATACCATGGATCCTCCTCAAGCCTTAATGGACGAACTTCCTTCGGCCGGACCTTGAACCCCCCCTTCTCTCTCCCAACTAAAGGGCCAGTCCAAACCAAGTCCAGGTCGGGTCCTGTGCTAAAACATGGGCCCTGCCGTTCCGCTGCATACATACAAACACAGACCGTGGATGCAATGGCTGGGCGCTACGTCCATATACCTACCAGGTACAATAGGCTACATACAAGTAGTAGATTATTTCTACTGTGTATGGGGGAATCCGAGAGTCAAAGACGGACGTAGGGCGAAAAAATGCAAAGGAGAGCGCCCGCGCATGTCTGGCTGGCTGTCCGGCATATCATACCCATCACCACCATCATCACCATCAACTACATAACACCACCGACCGGCAGCGGCAAGCAGGCGCATTGATTCTCCTGCGGGCGGGACCCTCACCCTTTCGGCTTCCTCTCCCGTAGTCCCCGGCTGCATGCACCAAGAAAGTAAAGGCGCTTGTGCTTTGTGCTTGTGTGTGTGTGTGCTTTGTGTGCAGTCTCTCGTCGGGTCCCGGTCGCACACTTGCGTTTTCAAGTTTTTTTATTGCTGGCCTTGGTCTTGGCCAAGAGAAATAGGGCCAGTAGCGGGCTGAGTGGAAGGGGGGAGGAGGACGGAGGACGGGAGCAAACCAAACAAACAAAAGGCTTGAACATTGTGCATACACTGACGATACCCGGAGATGAAGAAAGCAAACTGCCCGACTGCCCAGTGTGTAAACGCACCGTCCCGTGGTACCCCCATCCCCCCGGGCTGGGCTTGTCGCACCCGTTCTTGTTCGGTACCCGTCGGAGAAGCACCACGGCCACGACACACGACACCGCACAAGGCCGGCGGCGAGCCGTTTAGAAAAGAGACAACAAGGCTATCGAAGGGGAAAATGTACAAGTAAAGATAGAGCATGATGGAGAAGCAGAGAGAGTGAGTGAGGGAAACGTTACAGGGTCCTTTTGTCCACCAAGCGGGCGTATCTGAATCGTGAAAAGTGGGCGTTTTAGTATAGGATGATGGCCCATCATGGTGTTGTTGTTTTTTCTTTACGGCAAGCAGGCCGAGGCTCCATCCTGAAAGAACGGACATCATTAAGAGAACTTAATGCAAACAAAAGAAGAAGAAAAATTAATGCAGGCAGATGACTTTGTTTAGTGGAGGGAATGGCAGCATCCGGTAGTTGATACAGCAATGTTTGCATATGCATCCAATACACATTTCATCCATTCCCATCTTCCCAGCTATCATTCCCTCTTCTCTCCTCTGCTTCTCAGCTTTCTTCCCTGAGACTGCACAAAAAAAAACAGTGGGTGGATATGCAGTGGTGGGGAACTAGAGACACCAACAAATTCATTTACAAATGCCGAACGGCGCATAATACTCTTGGAGACTTTAGAGGGGAGAGCAAAGTGAAAAAGACAAGAGAAAGGATATCCACATCATGTCCACCTGCAATTCTGCGAATACCCACAGTCTTCTTGCTACTGTGGTACATACGGCGACAGAATGTGGTCCCGGATGGCCGCCGAGATGTGTCTCTCCGCCATTGACCACTCATATCATCGGGGCTCAGTTTTATCCCCCCATTCCCAGGAGCATCTCGTGCCTAACCAGACGCCGAATCACGTCAGTTGGAATCGTTTGATTCCTTCTCAACCCGTCCACTAAAGGGATTACATGTCCCCTTTTTTGAGGGTTCGCTATCCTATCCTTTTTGTTGTCATTCTGTCCAGTCGTATCCATTTCAGTAGCTCTCTCTCCCTTCCCTCCTCCCACCGCTCCCCCGTTCCAACACACGCACACACACGGACCCTCCACACAGAACACATCATCAGTTCCCCCACCACACACACATGTGGAAAACCGGGCCAGACTACCAAAGAAAACAAAGGCGTTGTTTTCATGTCTCAAAATTTTCTGATAGGCTCCCCCCCGGCGGCTCGGCGCCTTGCACACGATTCACGGCCAATCCCTCGTGCTGTTTCAACCATTGACTGGACATCCCTTTGTTCTTCCTTTTTAGCTCCCGTGATCGATCTCGACTTTTCTGGCCACTTCCCGCCAAGACTAAGAGTAGGGCGGGTGGCGTCGTTGTCCGACATCGCCATGGGTAAGGGGAACATGTAAAGGGATGGATGGATGGGATGGACGGATGGTTGGTTGGTTGGTTGGTTGACTTGCTGTTCTGTACTCCGTATGGTCCATTCATTCCAGTATGACAACGTGAGGGATAATTCTTAGCCACTCAATCTTTTTTGATAATGTTATATTTCAGGGAACCATGTGCACATTGCAAAAGGGCAGCTCATAATTGGACCATGAATATCCTCACTTTACCGTCATCTGAATAAGGAATCTCCTCGGAAATTTCCATTTTGACCCGCTATATAGGTTAGGAAACTGGGGCAAAGAGTAAAAAAAAATCACCTCGCCCCATCGACAAGGGGGTCATGTAAGCGGAACCACTCCCTCCTCAGCCAGAAACACAGGCTCCATCCGCATGAAGCACAGCAGCATGTCATTAACCATGGATGTCGTCATGAACATAGCCTGTGCAACATTCTAGGACTAATAATATTTGGAAGAAAGGGAAGAAAGGAAGAAGAAAGAAAAGAAAGAAGGAAAAAAGGGGGGTCCTTTCGTGTGTCACGATCGGCAAACTTTTTGAGTAACCTACGGAGAATAGCTAAACGGCAAGCTGGTGTCACACTCCCAGCTGTGTAACGGGACGAGTAGACTTGCCCTGTTTGTCAGTGTCACTTCACCATCCAACCATTACGTCGTGGCGCATCTAAAGACGGCAACCAGAAGAAACGCCATTTTTTTGCTTCTTCTTCTTTCTATTTTTGTTATCTTGCCTGCCTTGGTCAACCACTGCAACGGGCATGTAACAGCACCGCTTCTACCAAGTACTTGTACTGTGTACATACATACATTAATCCTCATCGACGAGTGCCGAAAGGTCCTTTGTGTGTCGGCGCACAGACAACGGAAGCTCGCTGAGGCTGACGTCCCCGAATGGAATGCAAAAACTTGGAACCATGATTACTGAAGGGTAATGGAATCTCAAATCTAGGAGATTTGACTGGATAGGGCCTGGTCCTCGTGGCCAGCAACTGTAACGTACATACATGATGCCCCCCAGTAACACACATGATGAGGACAAGCATAGGACACAAAGACGCAGATGCACCGCCTTGGGCACGATCAGCGTGAAATCAAAATGGATATCGCTCACTTTGACTTGCGCGTTTTCGCGTAAATGGGCTGGTCTCCTTCTGGGGGGGGGGGGGGGGCAGCTGTTGTTTCATGATCTATCGCTTCCGCTTCCGCGTTGATCTCCCTTTGCTCCTAGCCTCGTCTTCGAGTGCTTCCTTGACAGTGAAAAATGTCATGGATGCTGCCTCTACACATGCCATCAATGTGCAACACACCTCGGCTCACGGACCAACATGCTATCCACTGAAGATGCCTAAGCGATGTTTTCCTGTTGATGGTGGAGAATCTGTTGGATGGGACTCGATACTTATCAATCATCCTCAAACCCCCACAAACCCGCATCGTCGCAATCATCCATCAGTCACAGAGCAGTATCACATCTACATCCCATCTATTCCTTGATTCGGTGCTGTCCCAACTAATACACATCCATGGATCCTTTCCCCCTCGGGCACTCGGGTTATTTCTTCCCCCATCTCCCTTTTAGGATGCCAAGCGCCGAATTCTCCACTGCAGGGTAGTAGAAAGAAGAAGCAAGAGGAAAAATAATAATAGAAAATGGAATATCGGAAGTTTGAAATGAATCGCATAGCCTTGAAACCCGGGACCCCCTGCCCCTGGGCCTCCGATGGGGACGGAGGTTTTTTTTCTCTCTCTTTTCTTTTCTTTCGTAACCCCATGTTTAACGGGTTCTTTTTTGGAATGCCGGATACTTATGGAACCCTGAACAAATGTAGAGGCGCGCCCTCCAACTACAATAAGACCAGGAACAAAACTTGTTTTCCCCTTGATGAAAGCCCGTCGGGCACAAGCATGTAGTCTAATGTATTATTCACAGGCTAGAATGAGAGTTGACTCCTACTCGTAACATCATGTTTCCACCTTCTCATAACAGCACCACTTTCGGACCATGACAGTCCAAAGAAACAAGGGAGATTACAAACAGGACAACAAAGACCAATTACCCAACACCCTTGGCCTGACTTGTCTTTGCTTTGCTTTGCTTGCTGCGCGACGTCCTTGATGTCCGTGCTGTACAAGCAACGGCCCGCGCTCTTGCATCATGCATTTTACTTGCAAGGGGGGAGGGAAGGGATCGTAATACTCAAAGTAGGTTTCGAATAAATCTCCACCCCAAGCCAAGAAGGAAAGCCACGAGAGAAAGGGCAGTACAGGCCAGAGCCAGAGTGTGTCTAGGACAAGGTAGCACATGGCTGAGTGATGGTGCACCGGGGGAGATGGGAAAGCAGAGGGAACATACATGCATACACAACGGCTGCAGGGTTAAGCACAAGCACACAAAAGTGAGCTGTCATTGTAGCCACGACACGAAGAAGAAGAGTATGTCGACTTGGCAGTATCACAATGACACCGGTTGGAAGGGAACATTGCACAATGTGCCCTGAAGGGGTATTCAATCAATATTGGAGAGAAAAAAAGGAATGCTGTACTATGTACTCTTTTCGCCGTTTGTGTGTACAATGATGATGCGGGAGTTGCAGAATGGATTGGTTAATTTCTCCGAGCTGCAGATGGTCTATGAAGTGCCTGGCTTGCTCTTTGCATGGTTGTTGGATGAGGAACAACAGCCTAGACTACCCTATGAAATGAAGATGTTGGACTTGTGCTTGAGTCTTGACGACGTGTAAGGAGTCTTGTTGCGAGGTGGTATGTATTTTGTTGGTATTTTCAAGTGTTCATAAATCTGAAACTATAGAGAAAAATCCAACGTTAACCAGAGATGATTGAAACATTTGGAGACCAAACATATTCTCATCACTACACTTTCTATTCATTCACTCGCCCAGCTCCCTTACCCCCCCTACCCCCCTACCCATTCCTCCATACCCATATCAGCACTACCCTATACTAATCCCTTTGTCTCCGCTGCCACCCATCAACCGGCACAAGCCCGGGTAGCTCAATGGCTAGAGCGTGCGGCTTTTAACCGCAAGGTTGGGGGTTCGAGACCCCCCTCGGGCGATTCTGAATACGACCCAAGGATCTTTCCCTGGTATCCATTCTTTTTTTATCTTTTCATCTTCTTTTTATTCTTTTTCTTTCTTTCCCTTTCCTTCTTACTCCATACTGCTGTTGGTTTAAACTTCTGACACTCAAGGCTCGCTTCTGAAGAGCTGAATAATTTTATTTTCATGTTATTAATCATGTATTTACATTTTGTATTTACTTTTGTGACTGGCTGATATACCCATATTTCCAACTGCAACTCACACCTCTCTCGTCTACATGGCAAACAATGATACGCACTCTGTATACCCTCGAGCAAATATGAACCTCTCAACTTTACCCAACCCTGCATCGACTCCCATTCCCATAGTCTCTACATTGCCTCTGAACCAATACTCTGGTCTCCTGCATACAACACCAACCCCCCTTGTATTCCATTACGTTCCTAGTCCAATACCTTCTCTCCCGCCAGTAACCGTCCCTCACTCACCCTTCATGCTTGATGTGCTTTATCCCATTCGTGTAACCTGTCCCTTGCAAGCATTCTCCATCTCGCCTATTCACCCATCCTCTAGGATACTTGCCTCGTGCCTCATGTATTCGCTTAGGTCACAGCCTGCAAGGCCATCTGGCACTTTACAACTAGGCAAACATCTCGTAGCCTGAGTCGTGTTCCCAACGGCCATTCGTCCAACTCCTCCTTTTACAAGGCCGTGCGTATATAGCACATGCATCCATACATCCAGCCCAAAAACCGCCAACAGGGACCTTTTTTTTCTTTCACAATCCGGCTGTCGTCTCCTGATTGATACGCTTGGCTTGCTTACCTTGCCCATGCGTTTCTCCATGTCTGTAGGAAACGTGCATACCCGACAGCAAGGTCACAGTCACAGCCCATCACGCATTGCAAACAAAGGGCCCACGCATCGTGTCCTGACTCGGGAGGGTTGCTTTCTATGAGTTATCATGCTACTCCATCTAACCTCTATTTCACATACATGAACAATCCGTGATCATCATCCATCATTGCACTCATTACTTACGTGGCCTGAGCGTCTTGCACCGCAGTAGCTCGGCCAAGAGCCGACGTTTCAATAGACACATCATCATAATCATCTCTTAAACTCTTGAGCCCATATCCATCATTCCCCCCCAAAGCTCCAAAATAATGCCTGCACTGCTCCCCCCCGCCGTTGCTGCAGCTCTGTGAATGCACCCTGCAGACGTGCTTAGCTCGCACCGCGCAGGATCCACGCATCAAGGCCGGAGGCTGTTTCCGCTGCTAGGTCAGGGTTCTGTGGGGTATGATTCAGGGCCTCGGCCTTGAAAGGGCAAGCAAGGCGACAGCCAGACAGACAGCTGTCACAGCAGGGGCGGGGAGGGGGGTAAAAATATGCCACGCCCTTTGTCAGGCTGTTGTTGACAACCAAACCGAACGCAACCGAAAACTCATGCCCACACTGCACTGCCGGGACCCTTGCCCTTTTTCGCCTTGGACTGCGGTTGGTGAGGCGCAGATCGAGTATTGGCTGATTTTGGGATGGAGAATGGTGGAAGTTCTATCCCTGTTGTTTCTTCCATGGCACTGTGTTCGACGCCCCGGAATCCTTCCCCGTCCTTGAAGACGGCAACAAACAGTTCCGAAATGGAGCTCGTCAAACTGTCCAGGGCTTTGATGCGCTCTGAATCGGCCTGCGACAGAATCTCTAGAGTGCCCTCTTGCTGATTAATTGTCCCTTCAATCTTGCCATCTATGATGAGGAAGCCAAGGATGTCCTGCACCTCGGGTTCTGAGATTCGGAGCTGCTTTGCAATCCACGCGAGCTTCATCCTGGTGTATGGCGCGATGAGTTTGAGGACGCCCTTGGTTCGCATATTTCGTGTGACCTCATCGATGTTCTCGGCAATGAAGGGGTCCGCTAGGATGTCCTGGTTGTTCCGGAGCACCTTTTCATAGGCGTGAATGTCGTCTCGCTGGTAGGCATCGACAAGCTCCGTCATGGCGGAAATCCGAGGGTCGGTCTTGTAGGGCTTCGTCTCCTGCGAGTCGAATGGATTGATGTTGGACTTCATCAGCATCGTGGTGAGAAGCAGATACTTGAGGACCTGAATCCGCTGCAGCGACCCCGCCTCATCATAGTTGCGGAACGATTCGAAAAAGTCACTTTGCGCCTCTTTCCAGTTCTCCTCGCTCATATGCATCTTTCCACCACACTCTCTGATGATGCCCATGATGCGGGGGTGAGGGACCGCCGACTTGACCTTGAGGGCTCGCTGATACAAGGCCTTTAGTTGCTTGTTATTCTTTGTCTCTGCCAGCATCTGAATCTCCAGGGCGTAAATCTCGAGCGAGTATGTTCCCTTGCTAGGATCGTCTGTTCCGTCTGGTCGATGGCAGGCCTTGTGCAGCTCCCGGAGCTTCCTGGAAACGGCGTTGTATTCCTTGCGGTCGAGTAGTAGCTTGGCAAGCTTAATGTTGGTCTTGAGCCATAGCCGCTCATTATTCGTGCTCTGGAAGCTCTGTAGGGTGAGAGAGTAGAACTTTTCCATGCTGTGTACGGCCGCTGAGCCATCGGCACCCTTTTCAATGTAGTCGAGCATGTTGTTGATGGATTTCTCCGAGTAATTTCTCGTGACTGCGGACTTGACGTAGGTGAGGAGCTCTTCGAAGTGGTCGGCGGCCTGGTGAGGAGTTATAGATGACATCGTTTGAAGCTTCTTGGTGAAGCAGATTGCGTAAACTGACCTTGTCATACTGTCCCAGCTTGAACTCAAGCTTGATTGCCTGCTTCAAGCCTTTGAAGCCCCATTCGCCCTTTTCTGGCTCCAGCGAAGGTATGGAGAGGAATTCGGCAACGGCGTCTTCCGGGTCACCGAGCTTGAGCTGCTTGGCATTGTAGTACTTGTTTTCGATGTCGACATCGCCAGTCTCTTCGTCTTCGTCCTCTTCGTACTCGAAATCATACCTGGCTGCAGCGTTAGAGCAGGCGAACAAAGGCGTGCTGCGGGAGGAGGGGAGACGAACTGCTCCTCATCGGACTCTTGCATGAAGTCCTCGTCGTCGGACATGTTGAAGAATTGGTCGTCGAAGGGTAAGCAATTCGACGGGATAGGAGGATAGGTAGAGGTCGTGAGGATAAAGTGCGAGCTGCGATGGAGGAGCTGTTGTGTGAGGTTGACGAGTTCAACTTGTCGCCTTGAGCCTTGAGCCTTGAGAGCTTCAGTGGACTGCCTGCTGCTGCTGTAGGCTTGTTGAGCATGCGACGCCAGTGACAAGACGCGGGGTGGGATGTTTGATAGGTACGTACCTTTTTCAACCCCACGCGCCGGAGCCTTTTCTACCTCAGGCATCTACGTAGTACCCTAACCCTTGGGGATCATCCATGACAAACTCAAATTGACAACGAACCTTACGATGGCTCACGATCTTCACAGCCTCACAACCTCACCAAGTCTCCGTGCCAGACGAGCAAAAGGCGTTGCAGTACTGTCTTCCCCAATGAAAACAACCAGCATCGGTGGTTTAGTGGTAAAATCCATCGTTGCCATCGATGGGCCCCGGGTTCGATTCCCGGCCGATGCATTTCTTTTTCTATTATTTCTCTTTTTGCTCCGAAGCAGAGCTCACTGACAAAGACTTGGTCATCAAGTAAAGAAAAGAAAGAAAAGAAAAGTAAGGAAGAAAAAAAAACGCCTGTATTTCTCGTCTATAAGATGCTGGTATCTTGGTATCTCTACGTATCTTGGTGCATAAAACATGATCTCGTGTGGCATAGCCAGCCCGCTGGTTACTCTCAAGCATTCTTAATCCTCTTTCCCATCCCCCATTGCGCCTCATGAATCGTTAGATACTTATTGTGTGCGTGCCTCAATCTCTCGAGCATTTTGAATCGCCTTCACAGCCATGGCGGTGATGACTCCTCGACTTCCAAGCTTGACCTTTTCCTTACCGTAGCGCCACACCCAGACACGCTCCCAGCCTCCATCAGCTTGCTGTGCTGTCATCAAGGTTTCCATGTCCTTGGGATTGGCGACTCCGAGTCTCTGGGCGGCCAGGACACGGAGAGCAGTTCCAAGAAGGTCGCCGCCACGGCCCATGCGCTCCTGAATTCTCAGGGCAAGCAGGCCCCTCATCTCATCCAGGCCGGTGTCGTCTGGGCACTTGGCGCAGACGTCGCTGAGGTAGTAAAAGAACCACTCGGGTGTGGTATAGTACCGAGTGCCAAAGAGATGGGCATTGGTGCGCAAAAGGCGGCAGAGGAAGTCATAGACATTGGGGAGCCTGTGCGCCTGGCCGTTGAGGTAGAAGAACCGCCAGACGTTGGCGCAGATGCAGTGGCAGAAGCGTGGGCGGTACTTGTCAAGCCAGCACTGTCAAATGTTAGTGTCGCATTCATGCTGCGGATCTCGAGCGAATTTACATAAGGCAGACCGTCGGGGTTGAGGTTCTGGAGCATAATGTCCATCGCCTTCTCCTTCTCGTGCATCGGAATGTCGTCGAGAACAATCATGGCCAGCGAGGTCGTATCCGAGTCTACCGGATAGACGGTGTTTGCAAAGATGGGATCTCCAATGAAGTAGTTCCACAGGACTCCCTTTTTCTCAAGGGAAACTAGGCTCCTGAGGAATAATCAGCTCATGTGCCGGTTAATATGGCCGGGTGGGGTACTCACCTGTCGCCGGTGTGCTCGAGGATCAGAAGCTGAGAGTAGTTGTCGGGCTGCAATGCGCCTGAATCGAGATGGCAAAAGAGCCTCTTCGCATTCTGGCGCAAAAAGGTCAAGCCACGGGCAACGGGGTCGCCAAACAAGTCGTGAAGAGTGGCCACTGCTTCTTCAGTGTCCTCGAAAAGAACGCCGCGCAGACCCAGGGCGTGCGCAGAGACAATGTTCTCAAGGCGATCGTCGACGAAGACACATGAAGAAGCTGGTGCGCCAATCAACTTGAGGAATTTCTTGTAGCAGGCTGCATCCGGCTTGCGAATGCCAAGGCTCGCAGATGAATGAAAGTCATCAAAGATGCCCCAGCTTTTGATCATGGACTCGAGAGCCTCATAATCAGGCGTCGCAATGTTGGACAGGCCAATGACCTTGAGCTTTGGGTCGTTCCACTTCAGCTGCTTGACAGCAGAGATGAGTTGAACGTTGGACTGCAGAGTGTCTCGCATGTATTCAATGGCCTGGGTCCAAGTCTCGAGATCAAACTGAAATTGTTGACAGACCTTTTCATAGCATTGCTCCTGCGTGAGCCTGCCACGCTCATACTCGTACCAATCGGGCGAGTCGAGGGCATTGGCAATCTGACGTGGGGAGAAGGCGACGGCCTTGATCGACTGGTTGAAGACCAGAACGCCGCCCACATCAAGGATCAAGTACGAGTACTTTTCACTTGCCATGATGATGTCTGGGTGCTGTGCTTCTCAAGGATGGAATGAGAGGAGAGATAATGTTCTTGGTGCGAGTTTGTGGAGTTTAATCTTCAGGTTGGGCCAAGGTTTACAAGCCTACTTATATCTCAGAGCTGAACTGGTGAGCGCGCTTAAACCATTACTCGTGGAAGGCAGGTTGCCGTCAGTATTGTCAACACTCGGAGGCCCAGGCAGAGCAAACAGCGCTCAATTAAGAAAAGGCCGGGGTGCGCGAGGGGCGTGATATAGTTGTTTGAGGTCATTCATTACCGACGACATTCTGAGATTGGTTAACGGTCCCACCGCTAAATTCAGAGATTAATTGCGTGGCTTAACAGGGTCATCTAACTGGTTGCATCGTGTATCCAAGCTGCTGGTATCCTCTTGTACCACACAAATGGGGCGATAATAACTGCACAAAACTTGGAATCGGTGTTTGCTGTTGCTTGGCTTCCAGTTTAGCGCCTTATTCGACCACATCATGGACGAATGGAAGGCTGCTTGGTGAATTGCTGGAAGGAAATGGAAGCGTGCTTGTGGACAATGAGGCCTGGGCAGGGAGGGAAATTGTTTGCATTGGCTGAGTCCGAGAGGAGAGATCCAGCTGAACAACGAGCCAATCAGAACCCCTGAGCTAGTCCAATGCAAGATTCGGTGTTGACAAGGTAAGATTTCGGCAAGTCTCAAGTCACATCGCGCGCCACCTCAACGGTTCCTGGTGTCGTGCGTGGCGGGCTGAAGAGGGAATTGCCGAGTGATATTCTTCTCAGATCTTGGTAGCCCTTCGGATTGATTGGGCGTTCATGCAAGCTGTAGAAGCGAGCAAGACTTACAAGATCATCTGCAGCATTCATTATTCATCATACGAAAGAGAACTAATCAACGCATTTTATCTTTAGGAGGTGAGCAGCAATCGGCGGGCAAACCTACTGCCCAAAACAGGGACACCGCCTGATGTTGTGTCACCAATCATGCAACATGAGATAAGAATTCGCGCATGCACGCACTTGAATGCGTGCCAGATAATTACGGGAGTTTCGAACACTTGTCGTTATATCTAGGCCGATCGAGACAATCCTACATCGTATTTATGGGGAGACCTGGTTTAGTTACAAGTAGAACATCAACGGCTCTTCAACCTGGATTTGCTTTTCATATCAAGGACGGAGGCTAGTGTCAGCAAGGACATATTGCTCAGAGAGTCCTGCCCTTTTGAGTGCTTAGTCTCTTGATCTTACCATTGACGTGAGATATTGGTGTCTGATTCTGGACGCCTGGCTGAACTGAGACAAAAACAGTCTGATGCAAGTCAATTCCGGCACTTGAGTCTGTGATTTTGCGCGAACTATAAAGCTTTTCTTACTCCCCAACCATGAGTGCTTATCAGAAGCCGATACTACCATGCTTCACTTGATACGCGGCTCTTTGACCTCGGCAGAATGGGCTCTTTTGCACTTAGTCGGGACTGCGATGGGTGACTCGAGTGACAAGTAAGTAACCCGGTTTAGTGTTCCAGTGATGGAGGCTTGAGACAGGTCGAGTGGCTGCCAATCAGAGTCAATCTTGTAACCCGATCAGTGCATGTTTGATACCTTTTAGCTTCGTATTTTCAAGCCTCCTGGAATTTTCACCGTCCGTGGGTTCAGGCAGTCTGAATAGAACAAACTGGTCATTGGATAATGATTTATGAGCTTCACCAACATTATACCTATGTAGAGTTTACACAATGAAGTCCAGGCTGGAATTAGACACTCAGTTGTCTGACAAGATCACCAACCTTCCAAGGGCTGTCACCCATGTGCTTCTCAAACATGACAGAAAAGGGCTTATAAATAAGTCATGGCTTTGTTGCTAGATCAAGGCTAAAGATTTAAGTCTTTGCGCTTCTGAGTCGGCGCCTAAATGCCGCATCGTAGACAGTGATCCCCTGTCTTGGACAGCGTTGTCGAAGTTTGTACTAGCAGAGGCGGTGATCACAATCAACTTCAGACCACGACAGTGCTCTAGTTTGTTACTATATGAGATCCATTGAGAGGTAAACAGTCACATACGACCATATCTATCGGAATATACGGGATCCCGTCCGCTCTCCCATAGTCAAGCCGATAAGAGGCAGATTAGTAGTTGGGTGGGTGACCACCAGCGAACACCGGCTGTTGTATGTTTTTTATTTTTTTCAGTGTTACAACTGTATTTTGTGTATCCTATAACCCGAACAAAGCTACCACTCCTCCACATACGACCATATCCATTGGACAATACGGGATCCCGTCCGCTCTCCCATAGTCAAGCCAATGAGAGGCAGATTAGTAGTCGGGTGGGTGACCACCGGTGAACACCGGCTGTTGTATGTTTTTTTTTGGTTTCTGTTTTTGGTCCTCCCGAAGAAGGAAGAGCAGTGGAACATGAACAAGGCGTATGTCATGTTGTGCATCTGATAAGAAGTTCTTCCTTTTTTGTATATAAACTTTGGACTTTCCATTCATCATTTCGACCTCATAATCTGGACATGCAAAAGAGTCGCTTCATACTCGGCATGTCATTCGCCTCCGCCTCTTCACGACCTGCATCAATTCTTGGAATGCTCGGCCATCCCTCTCCTCAGCACCTTCCGCAGTATCAATCATACTGCCATCAAGATACATCCCTCTTCTGCTTCTAAGGTCATCTAATTGCTCCCAGGGTGATGGTGATACTCTATTTTCAAACACCACGTATCGGTATGGAGAAATCCCATTGTTCTCCATGAGCTCTGGCTCATTGAAGAGAAGATCGTGAAAATCGGCCTGATGTACGCAGACATCTTTCAGATTGAGCAGCCGAGTACGGATGTTGTCATATACGGCGTCCCATCTCCCGGAATAGGTGTACACGGCGTCTGTGTCCTGCGTGTAGTCGAATCTTTTGACTAGCTCTCGCGTCCAACCGTGAGTTGGCGTCTTCCAGATTTTGGCATTATTATCACAGAAAAATAAATGGGACACAATGTAGCAGTTATCGAGACGGAGGGACTCGAGTGTCGTTTGAGATAGCACCCAATCAAAGTGGCCGTCGTGCGCTATGACAAAACCTCCTAGGGTCAGCGTCTTGAGGTGAGGGAAGACGAGACTGCTACCGTCAAAGTAACCCGGCGCGACGCCCCAGCAATCCCTAAAGCACAGCTTCAGCGAGGTAAGCTGATCTGCGAAAGCTGGAAGCAGGGTCCTTTGCAGAAAGGGCTCAAAGGTCTGGCGTTCGATGCAGTCGATGTTATGCTCAGAATCCCACTCATTTTGCTCTTCTTGGATCATGAGGTTCAGTTGGCGAACGCTTTTGATGGCTTCCTTGAAAGCGTCGGACGAAACAATGTCTGGGATGGGGAGATTTTGCAAGTTTTCAATCGTCAAGGTTCGGATCGGGCGGGCGTCCTCGTGCTTGCGTGCGCGCTCAACCATGGCGTTGAAGACGGTCCTGAGGGTGTGTCGTCGCGTGGACATTTGCTCGGCATCCTCGTCCCAGTGGCATATGTCCTCCACGCCGCAGCAACGTGTGGAAAAGCGAAGATGTAGGGCCTTGATGTTTTTCAGTTCCGATATGCGATTAATTGCCCCCGTGAATTCCTCATTTTTCTCCTGCTCCCACAACTCCCAGTGCCTATGGTTATAGTTTTCTGGCTCATTTGGAGTGCTGCGAATGACGACACGCTGAGCGAGAGCCCTGATGGCTTCATTGTCAAGCATCTCATTCCACTTTTCAAATTCCTTAACGGGGTGTCTCAGGACCATGGTTCCAAAAAGATGGGCCCTGGCGATTTGGTCCCATTGCTGGCAGACCAACCGAGCATTCTCAAGATGCTCCAAATTTTGGTTTGAGGGTGGCTCCGCCTCACGCCGCGGTTCGACCAAGTGGCGTAGTATGAGGCTCAAGACCTCCGGAGGGATGTTCATACCATGCATTGCAGAGGTGAAGAGGAGAATGTTGGTGTTCTGATGAAGTAAATCGAGGAATTACAGTTAGGGCTATATAAGAAATCGTACTGCTCAGTAAGTAGGCAGCAGAGACATGTAGTTAGTCAGGTCGTGCGGCGGTTGACCAAAGCATCATGTACCTAAAGCTTGGTACTTATGAACCACAAAAGGCAATCTTATGTGTCGGTCGCGTGAAAATGGACTTGATGACCGTGTACGACAAGTTTAGAGATGGGATGCCTAACAAACTAGCCGCCGACGGAGAAGTTTGGACAGATGTTTGACCGACCAGCCGTCTGGAGACCGTCGGTTCTTCGAGTCACGTGACAACTACCGCGATATATTTGTGGTATATATAGTTTCAGAGAAGTCTAGCTTTAGAAGAGGATAGTTTCAGATGAATACGGGTCTATTACTACCACTACAGAGCTAGCCGATGGTATATGCTGACTCTGTAGCCTTCGAGGACATGGCCTCCTTCACTCCCCTTCCTATCCCTGCAGTCTTTGACACCGCAAGTATATCATAATGCAAGAAAGGTATGCATAAACTAGTAATCGAGCACTTGATTTATACAACGTTTACATCTAACTGACCCCTGATAATTCGGCATACAACGTGTGCATGCTGACAGAGAGATTCAAGCTCAACAACGTATGATAGGGGGTTCTTTGGTTGAGCTCTTGGTCCCAGTTCGGCTGAACATCAAGGTAAAATATTCAACCAGTGCTACCATCAGTATGAAGACTCTCAATGTAAGCAACAGCTCAATACAGATACCTCTAAAAGCGGGTCGCTCGGTTGGGGTATAGAATAGTCACTCCAGTGGGAAGCGTGGTGAGTAGCATGTATGAGTGAACTGCACCCGTCTGGCATTAGAATGGAAGCATATTTTGTCGAATAAAGGGGCATAAATTGTCTCCTCTTGGTAGAATTTCGATAATCGGTGATTCTGCGTGTATCATCTCGGTTAATAGCAGCTTACCCTTGGACTGACAACCGTTCCAATCGTCCATCTCCATGCGCCTGCCCTATCAAGGGAAGCACAGTAAAGCTTTTGAACATCAAAATCGTGAAGGTCTTCCAATCGGACCCGCATAACATCTGAATCTTATGGATATCCATTATATGTGGTGTTGTGATGACCCAATGAGAGGCTGCGTTGGGTATAAATGGGGATCATCTCACAAGATACTACAACTGGTTCATAAAGTGGACCACGGCAAAAGCAAGCATTTCCAGATACTTGGAAGTGCATGCATTGCCACCCTCTCCAAGTCCAGGAAAGAGATGGGGCTGCATGGGATCTGCAGTGCTGGCTCCAATAGATTTGTTAATGTCTACTCGAATATACTGCTCCGCCCCAAATAGGTGACCATACGCATCCTTTTCTTCCGTTGGGCTCCATGTAAGGCTGCAAAGATGCATCGGCGTATAAATAAACACCTCACCACGCGCCAATTTCCTCTTCCTCACGGGGTTTGGTGTGCGTGACCTCTCATTACGTACATATTAGCCTTCCTGCTGTTCTTTTTCTCTACATCATGGACATGGCCGTCAACGCCATTAGCCTCTTGAACTTTGCATTAGAATGCCTTGACCGTATTCAACTGGCAAGGGAGTTTGAAGATGATTTCGCGACATATCAGTTGAAGCTTGATGTAGTTCAGATTCGCCTTTCCCGCTGGGGAGAAGTGGCTGGCGTCGCCGTCAGTAATGGCAAGAATAATGAACAGGGGCCTCAGCTTACGGGCAACAATCTAGCCCAAGACCCCCAGGGCTCCCAGGGCGTTCAAGGTGGTGGTGCCGAGGCGGACACGATAAAGAAGGCGGAGGAGATTCTCGGAGAGATCCAGGATACTATTTTCAAGGCTCAGCGCGACGCCAAACGAATGAGGACCAACCTCGACATGAGCAGCGAACAGCCAATTGACCCCGAAATCTCCGTACCAAGCGACCTAAAGAAAATCCGGGCAAGGCTGCGGGAATGCCTACGCAAGCGGAGAGCCCGTGCAGCAACGGCGGCCGACAGTCTCAAATGGGCCTTTTACAAGAGGGCCCACTTCGACAAGTTCGTCAGGGATATCTCTGCGCTCATCAGCGACCTCGAGAATCTCTTCCCCCAAGACACCCAGCAAAAGCTTGCAGAGCTCAGTGGCGAGGAGTGCAAGGGGATCGGCAAGTCCAATTTGGAAGAACTCAAGGAGGTCGCCCAGGATTGCGATCCGTGGCTAGAGAAGGCAGCAGAGGAGACGCTCGTTAACTCTTCTCGTGCGGGCACCTACATCACCCAGTCTCACAATACTGGCCTGGTGACGGGAATCCACCACGGCGACGTCAAGGGTGTTAGCATAGGGAACAACAACAAGACTAGCAATCACTGGGGTAGCAGTTGATGTGATTGTTTCAAAGCGTTGAGGGAGGCGGGGGCACGACTTGGCATCCCAATGGACGATTGAGATGGTTCTCAGATATGTATCATAATACTACCTTGGAGGCTGCATGGAAGATGAATGAATACACTTGAGCCATGATTTGTTAAAATTTGACGATATTCAATACAGGCATGAGCCTTCTGTGGTCATAGCTCCTGTCCATGATGATTTCGTGTTGTTTTCCCAGGCAGCAGGATCTATGAGACATTATGCAACATGCAGCTCGACAAAAACTCCAGTAAAATTTCCTATTTTGGTAGAAACGCGGCACCAACAATATCCATCGTGTCATGTGCATGACTGATTGGCAGACAAAGTCTCCGTCATTTGCACTCTACTACACACGGACAGTCCTCCCTTCCAATGGTTGGAAAGCTTCAAGAGCCTCCTGACACCTCCTAATCCTTCCGTGGAAACGACATAAAATACATCATCAACTTATGAGCCGGCACGTCCCGCACCGCATTTTGGAGCGGAGATGTTTCCGCTCATGCTCTGGTATCGCCATAACAGACTATTGGACGTCCTTGACAGTGTGGGTCATCCCTCGCATTTGTTTCAGTCTGACGTGGTGAGCCATTATTGGGTGTCTCACAATCTGGTGGGAAAGGCCTCGGATGTGCGCTCTAGTCGGATGAAGGACCCTTTATGCAGCATGCTCGCACAAACGTCATGCTACCTGAATATACGACAGGCTACTCTATTCGGTCCTGCAACTCTTGTTGTTGTGTAGGTATTGTCTCGTAGCGACATGAAATTAATGTATAAATGTATTAAAATATCCAAAGGAGTGGCGAAGTTACAATCTTAAACATGTCTCTGTTATGCAAGATGAGTTTCCAAGGCCCCTATTTATACGGCCCGACTGCCGTATATAATACCTCACAGATCAAACCAGAGCAGCCTACAAACGGGTTGTCAAACCAGGTTTTCTGACTGTTCACCTCCCATTATAGATTCGTTGCAGCGCAAGCTTTCATGATAGCGGCATCAACATGTCTGAATACCATATCAGACAACAACATATCATCGGTGTGGCACAGGGGGTCAACAACGGCGATAATTTTATTACATATAATTGTAAGTCCACGCCATCCTTTTTAGTAGGCCCCGTGGCGGTGCTGATTTAGAGGCTACAGACTTGAATGATACGAACGGGGCCAATGCTCTTTTGCCTCTGAAGCAGGCCTCTGAGCGACTTCACAAAGAAGTGAAAGCTCACTGGGAGAACAGTGGAACATGCGCATGGCTGCCTCAAAGACCCGACTTCAAAACCTGGGTGAGCATGAAGAACTCGCATTCGTTTTTATGGATCCATGGAATTCGTGAGTTTTCAGGCGATGTTATATATATATTTATAGTGGTGCTGACCATGACACAGAGGGCTGTGGCAAAACAACGTTGATGTGGGTATACCGACTATTTTATGCCCCTTTCTCAAAATCTGACCCATTTTTAGGTCTCGCGTGATTGAGAGCATTCGTGATGAAAGGATTACCGGAAAGGGTCCCAATGCTATCCACTTACTTTATTTCTACATTGGCTATGGCAAAGATGAGCAAGAGGGAAAGCTCTATAAAGAGATGCTCATGACATTCTGGGAGCAAGCTGTTAGGACGGGCGAAGCACAATCGTCCAATGTATTCGGCAGTCAAAGCAGCAACGAGGCTATTCAGAAACAGCTGAGCCACTTTCTCGCCACATCTCTGCGCGATGTGTATATCGTCGTTGATGCAGTAGATCAGCTTCCCGAGAAAGACAGACGCAAGCTGTTAAAGTGGCTCAACGACCTAGTCCGGGAGTATAAAGAAGAAGAGAATGGACTCGGCCTTGCTGTGGTGATTAGCTCTCGGGATTGCATGGGCTATGAACAGCTGCGAGAATACGACCCGCTTCAGATCCAAGTGACACCTAGCGATAATACAAGTGACATTAGAACGTACCTGGAAAAGACACTTGATTCTGATCTTTTTGACGAGGAACCGCAACTCAGAGACAGAGTTTTGTCCGAATTGATAAACGAAGCAGATGGAATGTTAGTATCACCATCTTGTGCATTGTCGTACGTTGCTAACCTGCGCGTTTGATTGAACCATCAGGTTCTTATGGGCTAAACTACAGGCAGCGAATATTTGCGATATTAGCATTGAGAGAGACGTGATTTATGTCCTTGATAATCTTATCCTACCGACGGAGATGGACGAGATATATCGAAAGTATGCTACTGATTTCGAGTCCTTGGAATTGCGGCCAACTGAGAAGCAGGTCGTGATGAGGACTATGGCGCTTCTGGCACAGACCACGGGATCGATGCCGAAGGAAACTCTGCTCGCTGCCATTGCAATTGACCTGAACGACGGCAAACCACATCTGAAGACGCTCAAGGATTTCTGCGAAGCGCCGTCAAAGGTGGTACGCCTCTGCAAGCACTTGATCGACATCAACGAAAGCCTTGGAACAGTTCGGTTCTGTCATGTATCCATCTTTGAGTTTTTCAAATCCAGAAACCCCATCGGTGATCATGCCCTGATTGCGGAGCTCTGCTTAGCCCATTTGCGCTCATCGGATTTCTCCCAAGGGCCTCAGAAAGCTGTGACATGGTATAATCACGGCAGCCTTGGACCTATTCTGCGGCAGCATCCATTTGTGGAGTTTGCTTCTTGCAACTGGGCTGTGAGCATGAAGAAGAGTGTGGAGAGAAATACCAGAGTGGATGTGGAACAAACTCATGCCAAAATCTTGGGCCTTCTCGAAGAGCTCCTGAAAACGACTGGAGTAACGGGGGAACAAAACAACTTGCAGCTCTCATTTCAAGTACATTTGCTTACCAAGGGGATATCAATGCCAGCAGGAGTCCACCACGAGCATATACTCAGTTACTTTGCTCTTATCGAATTCTTCAACTTCTTCAACAAGAAAGGCTGGCTTCACCTGACGAGGCGTGATCATGAGGGATCAATGGTAATCCATTGGGCTATTCGCCACAAGGATGAACATGAAGAAAGCAAGAAAGAGATTGCGAATGTCGTTGAGATGCTGATAAGCTATGGAGGCGACAAGGATGCGCAGAACAACGAAGGTCGCACTCCTCTCTACTATGCTTCCTACTACGGAAACTCGCATGTGGTGGGCTTGCTTCTCAACAAACATGCCAAGTTGGATATTCCGACCAACGAGAATGAAACAGCCCTGATTATAGCCTGCCGAAAGCATCACGAAGAAATCATCTTGGAGCTCGTGGCGGCTGGGGCAGACATACGGGTTCAAGGTCCTGTAGGCACTGCCCTGCAAGCGATTTCTTTGATAGGGTGTGATACGTGTGCGAAAAGAATTCTTGATCAATACGGGACACAGCCGATTATCGAAACAAAAGGCCCTTTCGGCACATCACTCCATGCCGCGGCATTTCATGGCCACTCAAAAATCGTGAGGCTTCTCTGTGAGAGGAGGTTCGATATTCATGCAACGAACGAAACCTACGGAAGCGCCATAACAGCGGCAGCCCATGGATGCAACGCGGGTATGGAAACGAGCTGTTTTAGCGACATCATCCGCGAGTTAATTGATCATGGCGTTAATGTCAATGACCCAAGTGGACTAGGTGGACCGGCCCTCCGCGCAGCAGCACATCACGGGCACATGGATCTCGTTCGGCTTCTCTTGGAGGCGGGCGCAGAGGTCCGTCTGGCCAAAGGCTTCATGGGGACTGCTTACGAAGCAGCAGACGATAGAGGACACGCAGAGATTACGAAACTCCTTCTGCAGAGCGACCCAAATGCTGCGACTTACGGTGAGAAGGATTCCAAGAAAGCATTCTACACGATCAATCAGCGACTTCAGCGGGAGGTGTTTGGGGTCACTGTAAAGGCGAGCAATATGGTCATTATTACCAGTCTGATTGAGCAATTTGAGAAGTTGTTTGAGAAGGAAATTAACAAAGGGAACACTCCTTGGCTGCGGGGACTGGTCAAGCTGGGCGAAAACTGTTTCACGGATGTGATGCACTTTGCTACAGTAATGAGCCCTAAGCCAGAAGCACAGAAAGAAAAAGAAATACCCAAGACGCAAACTGGCGAAAGGGAGGCAGGGGAGCATGAAGTACCAACAAATCAAGCGCAGGAAACATCGAGGAGAAACAAAACGCTGGTCCAAAAGATCATGGCAAGCCTTTGCTGTATAAGCGCGACGGATGAAGAGACAGAGACTCCAAATCGTGCGGTCCTCGTGCCTTTGCCCGAGTCATCATCGTCCAGACCTCATGTTGGATCAACACCACAGGAACTTGAATCTACCACCACTGTGAAACAGCAGCCGATGGTCAAGTCTGGAAGTATAAACAAACGATCAACATCGCTGCTCAGGGTCGCTCGGAGGACGTCCAGCCTCGAGTTTCTTTTTGTAAAAAGACAGTCATCCACTACATACGGACAAGATAACCTCGAAGGTCATTTCCCCCAAGTGCTGGATCGATTGACGCAGGCGGCAGTAAACATATTGGAATTCGCTATAGTGAAAGGTGACTCTGAAGTGATCAGAATCATTTCTGAGGCGTGGGCTAGTGCGTTGAACAACCTCATCTCGTACGATGGCTTCGGTGAGCCCATGCTGGAACGTGTGATACAAAGCCGCTCTACTGAACTCAAGAAGCATCTCATCAACAAAGAGCTAGAATCGGAGGAGAGATCCAGGAAGGCCGAGAATCTGGCTCGGGTCGGAGCAGAGCTATTATTCACAACCGTCAGGAGAGGGCCGCTGTACAGGCGACTTACCCTTCTCCTTTCCAAGTTTTGGATATCTGCGGTTTGCGATGTGGAGAACCTTGGGGAACTAGGCCAAGAGCCCGTAGCGAAACTAATAAGCACTTTCACACGGAACTTCTCTGAGCCAATCAAGGCGCAGGACCATATGAACGCTGAACTATCAGGGGCGAGTGCGCTAGAGCTGTTGAAAGCAGCGGCTATAGGCCCGAACAAGAGAGTCACGATCAAGTCTTGCGAAGAACTAGTAAGACAATGGAGACTGGCGGCCGAAAATGAGATGGAGGCCCTGATCGTTGGGTTGTTCGACAGCAAATGGGACGAATACCAGAAGTGCATTATAAACGGGTGGTATGATGAGGCGCTTAGCATAGCCGTGGCGGGCATATGTCTTCTTCAGGTAGCAATTGAACAGAGATTCGACATGACGATCCGCTGGCTCTTTAACATTATCAATCTGGGTTTTCGGTGGACTGTAGCTCCAGGCACGATTGATGACAAGGAAGGGCGCCTTGGACAGAACCCCAACAGTGATGTCAATCCGGGAGGGGATCGAAGTAGTCTAGTCTTTGACAACGTGGCCAGTTTGTTTGCCACAACGGAAGGGGGGGATCCCTACAATCTGCATCATCTAGCTCTGACGATTTTGGATGTTGCTGAAGCCCTTCCAAAGGACGGTCAACAGGCTCTGACGGAGATGATCAAACAACGCATCAACCACGCTCGAAGGGGTGTCCACGCCGCGGAACTAGAGCTGCAGCTGAGGCAGACTTCCATCACAACTCATTACTTTCTTGCCATAGCACAAAGCGATAACAACGAGGCTAAACCAAACATGATATCTGCGCTGAAGGGCCTTGCTCAAACCCTACCAAGGGTGACGGGGAAGCAGTGGTTGGAAGGAAGGATTGCGGAAACAGTTCCGGTTAATGAACTTGTGTAAGACAGAGCATAATGAGGGTAGGTAGTTCATAATGCTAATTTGAATGCCCCCCCCCCTTTTTTTTTTTTTTCCCTCTCAAGATCAAATTAATGAAATCGTACTAATCAGCTTCTCAATTCACTAGTGATGTCGATGAATGAAGAGTAGAAGCTGTCAAAGAACCCAGCCGTTTAATGTAGTCTACAAGTGGGATATAAGGCTAATGCCTGGAGTATACCGGATTTGGTCAAAAGCACCAAGGGGCTAGGCTTTGGACAAGGTTTCAGGGGAACTAGCATTCACGCTGACTATTCGTCAATACAAGACAAAAAATCATCACCCTTCAAAACCAAGTGCTTTAACAGAACATTGCAGAGTTATATTTTCCACTATATAAATCAGTGGCTGGAGTGAGAAGAAAACAGACTCTTGCCCAGACTCCATCTTTTGAAACATACAAGATTGGCGACAAGTCAACGGATGGTGTGCTGTGTGCACTCAGTATCTCGTCCCAACGCTTCATTTGCAACAAAACACTTCAAAGAGACTGATCTTAGTGGCCTCTACCGAAACGGCCAATACCTATTCTATAAACTCAATGTGTCCTTCGGAGGCAATCAGAGCTTCATTGAGTTTCATAATTAACGTCTCAAGCGTTTCCTGGAAAATTCTGTCTTCGGTATCATGGACATCTTCTGGGGTTGCTCTGGAGGGGGTATGACATTGAGAGGGAGCAGGAGCCTCGGAGGACATATGAGCTTCGGCGCATTCATAACGCCGTCGAATGCCACTGTACCCAAAGTTGACGGTTTCTTTTCTCGCTGGGGAACTCTGGGCTTGAATACTCCAGGTGGGGTCCGATACTGAGCCTTCGCCTCCTAAATCCTTCCAAGCACGTATTGTAACTTGATTGGGAGATGCCTTGACCATAAACTCTGTCGGACAGAAAGAGCAATACCCCTCGAGGCCGACATTCCGGGACAGCAGAGCGCGGTCAATACCGTTCGCCAGTTGGTTGTGCATGTATGCCGGGTGATCCGTAATTAATCTGTTGCGATTGCCTCGGTAGTATCGTGACCAAGGCGGGAAGGGAGAAGTGCCGTCGAACACCTGGTGACTGCATATGGCAAGGGAACCCATCGCCGGCCGTGAAATGTCTTGATAATTCCTCCTGTAGTCCCATTGCAAGAGAAGTAGGTATTTCCCGCCCACGATTTTGGGATAGATTGAGAATGCCCCTTCAATCGTGACGTGTCTGTATGGCTTAGGATATAGGGGCTTATGATATGGCATCAAGAGTTTATCAAGGTATCCATCGTATGTGGGCTCCTTCAACCGAGCGTATTTAAGCGCAAGCTGAACATGTCTGTGTTGCAGAGAGAATGAGTGGCACCTGTAGCTGCTGTCTTGTAAGCCCTGCCAGCCAAAGGGGCAGTTGACGGATTGCGGATGTGTTGGTGTGTCGGCCTTGTTCACCTGGTGGATGGCTATGCACTTGTGGCATGCCCACCGGTCTGGAAAGTCGCGAACGAGGAGAGTCAGGTGCTCCAAAAGTTGCTCGGCAGTGGCATCTACAGTCAGATGCTGATTTCGTAAACGAAGGGTTTCATTCAAGCTCTGGGTCTGATCTTGGGCACGAGGTTTGCTGAACAGACGTTGCATCCATTTGAGGATACCCATGGTGACTTTGGAGTAAATGTGAAGATGGTGAGTAGTATCAAAGGTGGAATTGGACGCATACGTACATGGATATTTATATGCAATACCCCCTGGCTTGGACAATAACATTAAAGTGCATACCAGAACCTTGAGAGAATTATAGTTTACGATGCCCGATTGTGAAAAGGATAAAAAGTAGAATGGTGAATTTAGTATAGAAGAAGGAGTTATACAAATCCAAAAGGTACTGTCGGTTAGGATAGAAATCGAGAGCAACAAGAGGAACATAGGGTAATAAGAGAAACACAGGCTAATAAGAGGAATATAGGGTGATGAGAAGAATATTAAGTAATGATATAGAGGGGCGTAATTTCTAGTAAGAATACGGAGTAGGGATCTAAATATTAATCTCTCTCGCTATAAGAAACATAACGTCTTTAAAATTCCATGATTATGGTTTCTTAGTTGTGTTCCACTAAAGGCATAAGCTACACATCCGTTTTTAGCGCATGAATTCACCAAATTAACCTCAAATGTGAGAACCTCAAATACACACGGATGCCAGCATCGGAGGACGAGAAGAACCATTACCTTCTGAAAATAGAAAATGGATGGATATAGACCAAAATAGAACACAAAAAGTCACATACGACCATATCCATTGGAATATACGGGATCCCGTCCGCTCTCCCATAGTCAAGCCAATGAGAGGCAGATTAGTAGTTGGGTGGGTGACCACCAGCGAACACCGGCTGTTGTATGTTTTTTGACCTTTTTGCCATTTTCTTCTTGCATGATGAAAGCTGATTCTGCACTGGAGCTGTATGTGAAGGTTTTTCTTTAATCTGGCGCATCCGTGGACTGTTAGTATGATGCGAACTCTTATTTACACATACACTTTTGTCATGCATATAATCCCTTTCCTCTTTCTTTGACATCCCACTTGCATAAACCTTTTTACCAAAAATCTCAAGGAAGAAAAGATCAGCCATGATCAAACAGTGAAACCTTTTTTTGGAACCGGCCTGCATCATTGCTTTTGGGTTTCCTCTTTTCTCAAACTGTTGCATCACCAGGTGGGAGTCGCCAAGATATTCCGCGTCCGCCCTTCGAGTCCGAGGGTGAGACACCGCCCGGTATATGGCCCAAACAAGTAACTCGGAGTCGGAAGCCACGGAACGCGAGATATTGATCTCATAGACTATATCGACCCAATTTGCTGCGTGTTTTCCAGCACTAATCAAGTTGCCCGTTTGGGCCATTCCCGGGTCCAGTTCCGCCCTCGGCCCCACTCTAGCAAAACTACGGAGCAATCTCGCTAATCGACCCGAAAAGACCCCGCAAAGAAAGAAAGAGTCCTGCATCAAAACAGTATCTCAAAGGCAATTGAGTTATGTGAGGTTCGTGAATATCTTATTTGCGAATAACATCATGATGGGTGTCGTTTAGATAATCTAGAGAGCAAGCCAGTAATACGATTATTCATCACCAGCCGTCTGATACACGGAATCTTGGGATAGCCCGTGCTCAGCAACATCCTGCTCTTGGCATATGCCTGGGATGCGATGATGAATGTGGCTGCTAGGCTTCACATTCTCCATTACAAACACTAAATCCTGCAATATAGGTTATCCGTATTGGGAAACGCCCGGTCCTCTATTAAAGCTCATCAAATGACCATAATCACTGCGAGAGCAACAAACTGAGCAACACACTATCTTCACTTGCCAACACCTATTCTTCTTTTATTACAGACCACCTCACCCCTACTGCCTCGGATCAAAATGTCGTCTCACTATCAACATCTGATCCTAGATATTGGAGGTGTTTTGCTTTCCTATTCTTCCGGAACCAACACAGTCCTCCCCCCACGCACAATCAAGACCATCCTTGACTCCCCATATTGGGCCGACTACGAGAGGGGTAGACTATCACAGCAGCAATGCTACGAAACCGTGTGTGCAGAGTTCGGTTTAAAGCTGAACGTATGGCAAGAAGCTGTAGAGCAGCTCAAGTCAACTCTGGAGCCCAATCTGGACTTTATCGCGGCGGTGCGAGAAATAAAGACAAGCTATCCTCACCTTCGCATTCATGCACTCAGCAACCTGTCGGCTCCTGATTTTGAACACCTCAAGCCCGCTGTTACACAATGGGGTATCTTTGACAGCATCATTACTTCATCCTCCATTGGGCAGCGCAAACCTGACATGGCAGCGTACCGACTAGCCCTCGAGGCTATCAATGCCGAAGTGGAATCTGTCATCTTTGTTGATGATATGTTGGAGAATATTTTGATGGCGCATTCGCTGGGCATTCGAGCTGTTCATTTCGACGACACTTCAAAAGTTATACAGCAGCTACATAACTTGCTCGGTGATCCCGTCAGCAGAGGGCTTGCCTTTTTGCACCAGAGAGCCAAGAATCTGCTCTGTGACACCAGCAAGGGAGTTACGATTAAGGACAATTTCACCCAGCTCTTGGTGCTTCAATGTGTGGGAGAAAGGTAAAGCTGCCTGAAAACAAATGCACATCATGATTTCTTTCAACTGCTAATTATGAATTTAGCGACCTTGTGGATCTCGAGGACAACGGGCCTACCTGGCAGTTTTTCATCGGAGAACGCACGTTTACTGACGCGGCGTTCCCGAACGATTCCGATACTACATCTCTTGCCCACGCCGTCTTTGACTTTGAAGAAGAGAAGAAACGAGCTGCCATGGACACAATCATGCAATATGTGACCCCTGATGGGTACCCATCGGTAAGTGACCCGGCCACTCATCGCGCTTTAACCGTTTCATGACTAACTTGGTTAAATACTAGGCATATCATGATCACAAGCGACCTCGCATGTGCCCCGTCGTTTGCGCCAATGTTTTCCGATTTTTCGCTCTCAACGGTCAGGCTGCAAGACTCCAGTCTACCCATGACTATCTAGTCCGCATATTAGACACTCAAGCCTATGAATTTGGCACTCGGTATTACTTGAACCACGACTGGATGCTCTATTTTCTGGCCGATCTATGTGGCAGGCGTTCTGATCCAGAGCTCAGTGAGATCAGAGCCAAAGTCACGACTCAACTCAAACGTCGGATGGGGATCGATAAAAATGTTCTAGGGGCTGCCATGAGGCTTCTAGCTTCCCAGTCTCTGGATCTCGCGAACCCAGAGGATCTGAAGACGTTGTTAAAGACGCAGCAGGTGGATGGAGGGTGGGACGTCGCCTGGCTGTGGAACTATGGCCAAGTTGATGTTCAAGTTGGTAGCAGGGCGGTTCCAACTGCCATGGCTGTGAGGGGAATTGCAACTGCTCTTGGAAGAGCGCTTACGGTATAAGGGTAGAGGGGTAACTGAATAGGTTGTATTTACTTACATATATATGACATCGGTGGGGTTCTGGCTCTCAATCTATGTTCTAGAAAACATAACAGGCAACGAGCCGGAGAGCTGGAAATTTAGATAGCTAGCATGAGTAATTATTGGTTTCTGATGTTTCTACCTGTTTCTCTTATGTCTCACGGCTCCTTTTGTATCTATTGATTCCTCTTTTCTCTCTCTACTTCTCGGGTATTATGAATTACCTTGCTATAAGCTCTGATCCGGTATTCTTTTTTCTCCCGCGCACCACACCGCGTGTCGCTTTTCTGAGAGAAGGGTAATCGCCAGTAGCCAGATCCAGAGCTTGTATCAAGATGGTGTCTCCGAGGTACGACTGGATTAATACGATGGGAGCAGGTTCTGATCAGACAGCCAGTTGATATGGGGTCAACCTCATGATGTTTACAATGCCTGTTTTAAGTTAGTATTCGGATTAATACAAAGCGTAGTTTGCACATACATAGTCCATTTTTTCGTGACATTATTCATGTTAATTTTAGTCGTGTCGGCGCGCTCCCTTCTGACAGTGCCATTCTCAGCAAGACGCTGGCGTTGCAGTCGGTAATGAGCTGGTGAGCGCTGGATTCGCCTTGATGCTTTCCGGCCTGTCATCTTGGACCTGAGATGGCATTCTTCGTGTCAAATCAAATATGAAATCTACTGTGCCTACACGGAAGCGTTGGATGATTATGCAAGATAATGGCGTGTGACGTTCGCTGGTGATGAGGTCGGGCAGCACCGGACAAGTTCATAACAAAGATCGGGTCACGTTGTCGCAAATATGACCTCTCAGTAACATGGTATCGAGATTACTTACATCTACATCTCTAACACGGACGCTGATGTTGACATCATTGCCATCCATAGCCTGGACACGAAATCACCCGATAGTTGGATTTGGAAGACTACAAACCGCGATGAGCCCACCCCTTCATTTACAAGGCTCGTCTGAGGAAGATATTATAACATTTTTCTCCTGGATGTTGGATACGTTCGAAACCATTTAAAAAAGCACATGGCACGCATATAAAAGGATCCTGTTCCAAGTTCACCGCAAATCTAATGGGCGGGACTTTGATGCAGAGGGAAACAAGGAGATCAATGATGTAAGTGCTCTCCCTGAAAAACACTCACTATACATGTGGCTCACATCATTTATCAGCATATTAACGGCACTCTCGCATCTCAATACAGCCTCGATACATCAATTAAAGAGAAACCTGTTATGAACGTTGATGATGTGTATCTTGTCCAAAACCGTCATTGGGTTCATGATGTATCGATCTTCCCTGATGGGCGTCAACGAATACAGCTCGCACTTCTTATTCTCATTCAAGCATACACTGCAACAAGGCCGCTAATAAGCATGACCGCGCAGTCAAGTTGTAACATTATCTCGCGGCGTAGGCTTTCGCTTGGGTTGCGTATCGTGCAATTTCAGGCATTTTCTCCATAAGATCAAGGATGGGGATTGCGTCCGTTTGCTTCAAGCAGTCTGTCAGTATAGACCTACTACTCAAATGGCGATACATTGCTATTACTCACCTGCTGCACACGCCAGTAATAATGCGAGGCGACCGTTGGACACCATGCAGGGGGGCTAAAGTAGACGTTAGCTTATTAGGAACAATCAGCTCCTGATCTCATGAACCATACTTATTGCATAGCAGGCTATCTCCTCCATTGGCGTGCCACGTGATGGAACCATTTAACTTGCTTTGAGAAGAGCTCTCGCTTTCGCTGGATCCACTGGTATGAGCAGTACTGGCAGAGCCCTGCACAAACGGCGTTTTGAACGACATGCTTGCCGAAACCTTCATCGATTCCGAGCGTTCTGACGTCTTTGTGCTGCTGAATGAGTCGGATTGTTGGGATGAGTATAGGCGCCCGCCTAAAACAACCTTTTGCGGGTATAATTGCCCTGCCAGAAAAATGTCAGTGACCTGCAAAGACCCGCGAAGGATATCGCCGTAGGTCTAGACGTACCGTATCGATGATGAAACTTTATATACTCCTGATGAGACTTAATATCCTTGAGGTCCTGCTTGCATGCAGGTGTCAACTCCAGACTGTATTCGTTCATATGAACAGTAACCCGAGGAAACTGTAACTTGTTAGATATCCTTCACCGAAAGAGAGAAAGAGGAAAATAGCAACATTGTATGTAATATGCATCATGGAAGTTGACTGTGTATGGGAGCTGGACCAACTTTGCCGTTCCTCCGTGGAGAAGCCGGCGGAAACGGAGGCACTGCATCCAAAACCTCCTCCGCCTCTGCAAACAGTCAGTTTTCGATTCTCCAGCGATTACAACACTTCTGTCAAACGTACGCAGAAAACTCAATATCCAACTGGGAAAATGATTCACCGGCCATTGCTTGGGCCATGTGCGTTTTGGTCTCATATACCTCAACATACGCTTGGTCTGTCACCTGGAATATGGGCATTCGGATCTCCTGTGTAAATAAGGGTCAGCAACCATGTGCTTGATCAATACGCCGCGAATTGCCTTGAAGATTCACTGTAAGGCAATATCAATATTCTATAGCAACTGACTTCAATCGGGATCTCGAGCTCCGATGTTTCGGAGTCCAAGAGCGCTCGTGGAATGATTCTGAATGCTGAAATCGAAAATTAGTCGCCATGGGTCAAACAGCTAGCTGCGGGTACTGAAATTGGCTAACATACCTGGAAATGCAGCACGTTGCAACTTGGGAACAGAAAACTTTGCGTTGCCAGCGCCGAAGTCGGTAAAGCTGACCAAGTTTCCACTCAACAGGTTTGTGCTTCGGAGAACAGCGTCCCACTGTTTCTCTGTCATATCGACCGCATGACTAGATGACAAAAGCTTTTTTAGCAGAGCTCTATCTAATGAACGAGGTTGTCACTACCAGAAAAACTTACTCGAATTCGATTCCACCCACAAGAGCTTTCCAGGCAGAAGGGTCAAAGTCGGAATCTTGCGCTGATTTCAAGCCCATCCTAGAGAGGGTATCATTAGACTTTTCAGCCAGTGCCAGTATGTTCCGTTCGTTGCCAGCAAGAGGCGCCTTTCGGAAGTAGACATTGTACTCGGGTAGAGAAGCATTTGCCATTGCTTGCTCATCGTTCCCCTATCCGGTGGATGTTAGCCAGTGTTCTTCAAAATATTAAAGAGTTGACCAATTTACCTTGTCTGCAAGGATCTCATAGTCGGAAAATTTGACCGTTTCCCGTATCTCAGCTCCTTTGTATGTACAGAAAGCGAGTCGTTGGACCGAGGATTTGACACTTGCATCTTCCAGTAGGAGATTTCGTAGGGCTTTCAAGTCCTTGCCTTCAACGCGTGTTTTGAAGACTTGCTGAGCTACTACAACGCAGTTGATGATCTGGGTTGCATCTAGCTCACGATGGAATAGGCTGACGTTGATTGCAACAGACATGGCTGGTTACTGAAAAGCTTGGATATGAATATATGAAGAAATGGATATGTGGTTACAAAGAGAGCAAAGTCTTGTCTATTATTGTAGTTGAGGGGTCTTGTGTTTAATTGTATCAGCAGTGTGTCTCCCAAGTTCCACCTAAAGCCTAGGTTATCAGTCAGAGAGAGTGCTTGTAGTACATTATCACTTGAGTTCCTTAAAACGTGATGTAGTAAAGGTTGAGAACCCCACCTGGTTGGACGCTAAGCCTCGGTGAAAGTACGTCGACGAATTCGGTATATTACTAGCCACTAGCGGATGTTGCATGGCTTGGCATACGTGGCAATCTTCAACTACCATGAAGATCGGTAAAGTCGTCTAAAACCCATGGGGTTCATATGTATTAGCCTATATTTCTAGCCAGTACGCATAGAAGAACAGTGACAAGAGCCCGTAAAGGTGACAACTGTGAAGTTACATAAAACCTAAGGCATTCACGCCAAAACACATCATCACATGTAAGGAGAGACCAAAGAGTAACATTTTATACCAACCAGAGCCAGATACGTATTCCGGCATATGCCATGTAACGTTCTAGTGTATGTACACGGAAAAGAATGAGTAATATCACCACAGAAAGGACGCACACAAGAGAATGAGTGAGCCGTAATATTACTTAGATTACGTGAGAAAGAATGGCGGGGTTTTATGGAGAAAGATAAAACGATGGAAACAATAGAGGCACTGGATTGACTGACGTAAGTTGCTGTACTGAGAGGGATCAAACAGACATGGCCAAATGCAAAGGTTCCTGCAAGCATGCCCAATGCGCTTGGGCCTTCATGTACCCCTACAGAAATGCATCACCATGATATTGCCAGTCCTTTTCTAGAAACCACAAGACGACAAAGTATAAAAGTGCTTTCAAAGCTTCAAAGGGCAAGAGTGTATTTTCCTGTAATCCCAACTCACCTCATACTCCATCGACCTTGCGCCGGTACATCTGACCATGGGTTACGGACAACAACATAAAGACTTGCATGATGCGTTTTTCAATCCTAAACCGGGACCCGGTCAGGTCGCGTCTACTGTCTACATCACGCTCAAAGCGCGTAACCAATATTTTGGAAGTCACAAGGATACGTACCCTGGTGAGAATAAACGATCCCATCCATGTGCTTTGCAACGATGCATAGTTCTGATTTCTGGTATCTGCCTTAGAGGAAACCGAGCCCGTGGCCTACGCGACTTACGTTCAGAAGAGCGGAGCTAATCTAGGCAGGCTGCCGGAAAAATTGGCACTCCTTTCCAGTCGTGACAATGTGGTGATGTTGGATGAGCCACCTATGGATGGGGTTGATGGGAATGTGACGTTCGCTATTGAGATCTTCAGCACTCCATCAGAAGCTAGGCAGGTAAGAATGTAAACCCAGTCGCAAGCTTGTCTAGTCAGATACTGATACATTGCACTTTAACCCACGTCCTAGTTGAAATATGACGAGCGATATTCCATTACAACAAAAGCAGATTCTACTCGTTATTTGTTATCAACATCTACCGTTGCTGGTCCACTTCATCGATCCTTTGTCACTTTGGCAGACAAACGCCTCATTCAGCCAAGCTACTATAACCCCGGTAATGGTATCGTGGTAACTGGTGCCGAACTGGAAATCCTTACACCCAGTAGCCTCCGGGGGCTCCTCCTTCATAGCCCGTACTGGAAATTTCTCCGCGCGGACAGAGAAAATACGCGAACGGTAATACGTTCTGGGGATAAGGTGTATCTGCAGCTGCTTAGCTGGACGGATCATGAATTAACGGGGACGGGCAATGTTGGAAGGCATACGCCAAGTCCTGGGGATGACGAACAATGGGAATGGAAGCATGCATTGGGCGCGGAGCAATACTCTTCGTTGATTGACATTGATCCGCTTGTCTTTACGATTGAACTTTCGTATCCTCCCTTTCCAGCGGAGGAGTGACGTCATTCCAACTAACTGCCCTGCTTCCGATGTTGGCCGTCGACCGTACGGACCCTGTTCGCTATATTTAAGACCAAGTCTTGTACTCTCATTGGATACATGAACAACTGTCAATAACATTGTTTACCTAAACCTCCTCGTCTTACTGAATAATAAATGTTGAACGAGTCTGTGTGTAGTCCCTAATCACGTGTACAACCAACCTCCTTTATCTAGATCATTTAATAGGTAGGTAATTACTATCTATCTTGTAGATACATATCAATTAATAATAGTTTTAAATTCTTGATTTTTTTTACTATTATTATTGCGCCTTCTTAATTGTTTTCTCTCTAGGGCTATTAGCGCCGGAAAAACTCTCGGCGCCGGCTGCTGCCGCTCCGGCATATTGACACAGTACGTGATGCTCACAACGGGCTCGCGATGTGTGTGCTTGCTTCTGCGACAAGGTATGAGAGCTGCCGTATAACAGGCGATGGGCTTTGGGTATGATGGCACTTTGTGCGACGGATGATGGTTTTCATGCATCCCGCCCAATGGGCTGGGAGGTAGCAGCTACCTTAGTTACCCCGCCAGGTTCAGCGAGTGGTTCGTCTGCTTTCCAGGAGCTCGTCCGCCATCACCGTACATTGCCATACTAAATGGGTCTCCGGTTAGAATTAGGGCTCGTACTCTATATTTTTTGGGTAGATATAGAGTAGATGTCTCACACACGCGGGCATTCCTGTTTCGTCATGCACGGAAGTATTGGTCTATGGAGAGACTCATCAGTGATGCTCCACCAACCTCCGGCAACCAAGGAGCCTGGCGTAATGGCCTACCACTCTCCCATCGTTCTGGACCATACGCTGCATGATCTATACGCTCTGGACGGCGACGGGACAACCCCCCTGGCCCAGGTCTACCATCCCCTACCAACACCCATCTACGGGTCACCCTCATCGGGCAAGTTTATCTATGACACCGGATTCCAGGTTGGGAAAACGACTGCGGATCCTTCGGGGGAGTTAAACCTAAAAACCCGCCCGCAGCGGTTCGTTTTCTCGGCCGGCAAGATGCCTGTGGTCATCTTTGGTCTGGACTCCTCTTCTCCGGGCCCGGACACAACCCCGGCGGACCATGCTGAGGTGTATCGGACCTTGTCGCAATTACGCCATGACCAGCAACCCATTGTCAGTATTGTCACAGATCTAGATCAGCTTCGATTGGCCCCGGATACCCGCATCGCCGTGAAAATGCTCGACGACTATCTGTTGCATTTGCCTCATGTCACTGATGCCGAGGTACATTATGAGCTGCTTTCAAAGCGCGCCCTGGCTCGGTCCGGCTTATCAACGCCGTCCTCGACTGTCATTGACGTGCTTCTCCAACCTGGGCAAGTCCGCGACCCCGTCAAACTGCGAGGCGGAGTCTCCCGCGTGACGGAATGCCTCGATGCGCAGCCTTTGCCCTTCATGGTGAAGCTCAACCAGTCAATTGGAGGGAAGGGCGCCATGTCGGTGCACTGTGAGGCAGACAGAGCGCGAGCAAAGGTCATTGTCAGCGCTCACTTGCAAGGCATGCTCCCGCACATCAACACCGCCAATCACCATCTGCGTCCATGCTCCTTGGTGCTCCAGGATTATGTGGCCGGCCCCACCGCCATGAGCCTTTCTCTGTTTGTGACACAAAAGGGACGCGCCGTCTTTGTCGTCTGTAGCGAACAATAGTTTGACGAAAAGGGCCACTGGATTGCAGGTTCGGTCTCGTATGCGGATCAAGAGGCCATGCGCCAGAGATATTCTCAGGGTATGGAAGCGACAGCCATGTTTCTGCACCCAAAAGGCTACTACGGACCTGCAGGAATAGACATCATGACGGATGCATCAGGGATGCAGTACATCGTAGACCTCAACCCCCGCATGACGACGTCGTATCACCTAGGACAGCTTACCGGCCATTTTATGAAGCGGGGGTTGAGTAGAGCCACAGCGGTCAAGGACCATTTCCCATGCTCTTGAGCCATCTTTGAGGAGACATTTCTGCCCAAAATGCAGGACGGGCGTCTAATTGTTACTGGCTGGGGGCGTAATGAGTCGCTGTCGCTGAGTCAGGGGACTGTCACGGTCGGCGGATGTGATCAGTTCGAGGTCGAGGGTTTGCTGGCCAAGGTCCGCGCTCATGCCCTACCACTCAGTGCCTTCTATAGCAAGTAACGTAGTTGTAATTAGGCAACGTGTGAAACTCGCATCCAGTGACGCAGGCATCTGCAGCACGTTCATCAGCCCAACTGGAAGCCAGTTGCTTGCCTGCTTGAGTTGGGACCAGGGCTTTCTTTTAACCAGATGAATTTGATATAAGGTATGGATGTGTTTATCTGGCGATATAGATACCCTTATTAGCATATATACTGTTGTTCAAACTAAAAACATCGTGTAGAGTCTCATGCATAGTTCATCCGACATTAAAATTAATTACTAGTTTAGACAGGTAGATGACCCTTGTGACAGGTTCAGCGGGCTGACAGCCTCATACATAGAAAGATTTTGCTCGTCACCTATGATTCTCATTGTTTCCCGCCTTTTCCATGTCAGGAAGGCATAGTATGAAGACAGTGGGCCATGGTACCTAAACTATTGGGGAGATCCTTGGGTTCAATGTTCGATTATCGCACTTTGTCAATATATCACAGATATTGGTCCCTCTGAAAATCAACAGATCTTCGGCACACCTCGAGCTATGTTCTAGGGAGAGCGCATCAAAATATACCAAAAGCGGGGATTCAGCGTGATTTAGTTGCTGCCCGGAAATATACGAAGGCAGGGCAGAAGACATCATGGGAAGTATTCTTGAATTCGATGAAGAGGCACTTGAAGAGTTGCGAAGCCTTGACGACATTTTACTGCGACCACGCCTTATCAAATACATAGCTCATACTCTAATTTTGAACCCCATCCACAAAGACAGTATACAATTCTCATTTGCCTATCTTCACCAATTCGCTCAAGCGCGCTTCTCTGGGATGAAAGTGGAGGTATGGACTATCATGCGTCGTTGTGAAAACATCCTGTAGTTCAAACTCGTCAGGATTCGAGATTGATTCCGCTGCCAGCTCAAAATCAAAGAACCAAATTGTCTTCGCTATCATCAAGCTGGCCTCTTGGTAGGCCATTGGCTTCCCCAGACAAACTCGAGCACCAATGGAGAATGGCACAAAGGCGGCGCGCTTGGCCTCGGTGAGCTCAGACCCTTCCTCAACTGGCAGCCATCTCTCAGGTTTGTAGACGAATGGCTCTGGGAAGTATTCCTCGTTGTGGTGGATAGAGTAGGCATTCACTCCAACATGCACGCCTGGCGGAATGACGTGCCCATCCACAGTGAATGGCTTATCCTGGTTTATATCCTCGGGGAGCTGCTCACGCCACATGGTACCAGGAATGGGAGGCGACATGCGCAATGCCTCATCAATGCAAGCGCGCAGGTACACACAGCTCGAAAGTTTCGAGCCGGAATGTATATCCGCGCTGGATTCAAATGTCGTTTGTATCTCTTGGAGAAGCTTCTCCTTGCACCGTGGGTTGCGTGCCAAGTAGAAAAAGACACTGCTCATTGCTGTGGATGTCGTATCACCTCCTGCGGCCACAAAGTTGATAGCTTCTATCCAGATCTCTTTTTCTGTAATCTTCTTTCCTTCTGACCCAATTGGTGCATCAATCATAAAAGAGTACAAGTCGTGCTTAGCATGCTTGTCTTGAGCAAGACGAGCCTTGAGCATCTTGGTCAGAGTTTTAAGAAAACTCACTCCTCGGATGACGGCCACAACATGAAGCAAGACTTCAAACCTTGATCGCTTCAGAAACGGGAATTGCATATATACGTTGATATACCAGCTTCAATTTACCATTGTACGCACAAGGTATCGGTGCATCGAGTCTGTCTGCACATTGAGGTCGTAGCCAAACGAGAGTCTGGCAACAATGTTGAGTGCCATCCACCTGCAACGCTCCGCCATGTTGATTGAGATCCCCGGAGTATTCTGGTAGGATTTCAAAAGCTGCTGCAAGAAAATGTCGATCTGCTGTGCCATTTGAGGTTCAAAGGTGCGCATGGAACGATCCGAGGCGATTGGGCCAACTCGCTGACGCTTTATGCGGTGTAGAGATCTGCTTACAATATTGAAGACGTTGCTATCCGGATACGTGATATTGCCTGTATTGTAATTTTGTGCTTTGGAAATAGTGTGGTTGAGATAGATGCCTGATGAATGATGTGAGCAAAGATTGGAGTGTCTGGCAAGGGTTGCTTTACCCTGTAAAGCGGTCGACAAGTTGAAAATGAGTTTGTTTGGACTCTGTCTTGTTACGGGCCCTAGAGTGTTCGTGTGTATTAGACATCGATGAAGCTAGAGACACATATAATAGATGGCATTCTTTGTGTTCGACCTACCATACTTTAAATGGTCCTTGTATGTCTGTAGATGAAGCCGCTTGCGTAGGGCATACCAATCCCCGTAAGCATCCGAGAATCGTGCCAGCCATGGCCCTGGATATTTTCTCAGGAGATGGGTAAATATGCGGTAGGCGGAAAGTAGGAGATACTGAAGGAACGGATTTGTAAATAGGAATATCCCCGCAGCTTGTATGCGAAGGCTTCAACTTACATAGGAAACGAGCAGCACAAAGGCATACTTGGTGATGAGAAGCGTGTTATCAACCGGGGCCATTATGACAAGTAATGCCTGTGGCACAGCTACAATATGTGTTTACTGTCAAAGGTGGTAGTTTTATTGACTCAAGAAACGGGGAAGAGATGATTAGGATGGTTTAGGATGAAGATGGAGAGGGATAGATGCCCTACCTACCAACCCAACATCTCATTACGGTACGCACGTGATGATTGTTGTTGGTTGTGCAGTTCATTAACATGTTTGTTGGACTTGACCATGCCAGCACCACGCCGACGAGGCCGACCAATGCTACACACCTGAAGGCATGCGTAGATCCGATAGCGGGGCAAGAAAATAAATTCTTGAACATTTCCAGTTGTTATAGAGTGTATTACATCAAACCTGGCCTTGTCTAGAGTATATATAACCTGACCGCAAGTTGTCCTGTTTGACTTTACCACCTGTATATGACGGAGTTCCACGCAAAGGCCCCCAATATCACCCATTCTTATATCCTTAGCTTGGCTTGGGTCTAATAAGTTTAGAGGAGCAAAAGTGAAGTGAAGGGGGGACAGTGGTGGCGATGTAACCCAAGCAGGGCTTTGCCAGCCTGTCGCCTGGAATGAATCAAACAAAAGGTGGGGTAGGAGGAGAAGTCTGACCTACAATGAGCGAAATCCTTCTCTCGGTCAGGAGGGTTGGTTGTATTTAGCTGAATCCTACAATAGTAGTGATGGTCAGTGTCAAATGTGCTTCAGCGAGACGCAATTGTAGGTAAAGCTATATGCTAGATTTCCAATTTCTATCTACGTGCTTAAATTAGGTGCTATGTTCATATCCATCCTCAATGTTACTACCCTACATAGATTCGCATGGAGATATGCGTCGAATCAACACCAGTTCATTCAACGCATATTAAGCCTGGAGTGATAAACATCTATGGAAAGATATTAACAATTACTCCATGACCACAAAGGAAAAGTACACTGTAGAATTATTATTATAGATATTCTGAGTGGCTATACACACGTCTTTGCTTTCTATTTACCCCTGAACAACCATGAGTCGGTTTAAAGATTTATTTCCCTGAGACCGAGACAACCTGGTCGCCTCGAAGATCTCCTGTCCCCGAAGTAGATATAATCTTTGTTAGCAGACAGTTTATCCAGCAAGTGCCTCGCCATCACTGTCTTGGAGGATGTGTACTTTGGAGATGCTCTCCAGCGCCACAGGTCGTTCTGCACCCATGGTCTCTGGATCATTAGTTTGGCGGTAATATATGTTGTTTGATGCTTTGCGGTTTTTAGATAGGCATGACGAGTCAGAATTGCGACGTGATATGTCGGGCAAGTGTGGCGATTCACACGGCGTCAAGCGGGCCCAGGAGCGGATGATTCGGTTGATGGTAGATACAGCGTAGACATTGTTCCAAAACTTCACCAACGAGGGAACACAGAGAACGACGAAAATGCATGTCATCTCGGCTAGCGTCCAGAGGGCTACTGGGCCGGCTAAATATGTAGAATCTTGAGATTCGTAGTAGATGACGGCGCTGTGCAGACGGAGTGCGCCGGAGACCACAGCTCTAGAGCTTCATGTTAGCTCACAGTAGACTTGACCAGCTCAAGAGAATTTGAAGCTTACAATAGACCAATGGAAAAGACGATGGATACGCCGACCTTTTTAGATCTGGACATTTGCAGGTTCCAGATGACACGCTGAGGGAGCAGCAGCATGAGAATGTCTGATACCAAGTTGATGGTGGCGGAAATCAGTTCAAAGTACTTTGTATCGGTGCATCTGCCCTCAATTGTGGTGTCCCAGATATGTCTAAACGGTTGACAGCGGAGGTTGATGGCGACGAGAACAGAGGAGTAAAAGAGGACGTTGAACAATAAAAGCCCGTAGTAGACCCAAAAAAATGTATTTCGCACCCCCTTGGGCACGAAGACGCTGATCCATTCAAGCATGATGGCGGTCTTGAGGCCCATGACGATGCCTATATATAGATTTGACATGAGATGGATTATCTGACCTGATGGTCAGTAAAGCGATGCTCTTTTTGTCAACAGGTCTTCTCAGCTTCCCAGACTCACAAATGAGAACTCTGACATGGTCTCCAACCGGACGTCCCACTGGTGGATAAAGATACCAACGTTTACTGTCATTCGGTATAAGGCGTAGACAATAGCGACATAGAGGACCTTGCATGAATGATTTCGGTAAGCGCAAGAAGCAAGAAGCGACTCTTGACTAGGCGGGGACATACGTATGCAGAAAAAGTCAGAACTGTACTATCTCATTAGCTCTTGCAAGGCCTGTATACTTTCATGTCGTTGAAGGCTTACAGTCTTCAATCCGCCACTGTTTTATATGCGTGTTGGTCAGTATACGAACCCAAAAGCGAATGACGACCAAAATCGTAGTTGTGATAAAGCAAATAGATATGATGGCCCGGGCGCCGGCATTCATATTTGAAGGGTGGTCGAAATTAGGTTGCACACCATTTGGCGGCGCAAGAGCTGGTGCGTTCATGATAGCCTCCTGCTGAGCAGGTGTAAGATCCGAGAACGTCATAGCCAACACGAATTCTTCTCCTTGTTTGTCTTTTGCTTTCTTCGTCAATGAGAGAAAGCATTCACAGGAGGCCGGGTCGAAATAATGAGAAGGCGACGCATGTTTTGCTAGGGCTAGGAATCATCAACACCATAGCTTGGTGCTAGAGATCCATTGATCTTTACAGATTTGTCGGCCGAAGTCATCCATCTTATTATAGGAACCTGCAAATACAACAGTGCCAACCGGCAAGAGTATTGGCTGTAGAATCCAGTAGTTAATTCCTATGAGGCACAATTCGGTAATGGCTCACCAGAGGAATCCTACTGTGACGTTGATAATGCAACCGTATGGCCTGGTAGATTACGTATAGCACTCGGCGAATACCTACTACGGCACCGCCGGCCGTCAGTAGCAGCACCAAGATTTCCTACACCACAACTTCGTATTGAATGAGATCCTTCAATATCTAAAGATATGCCTGGTGGAAGGTCGGAAGGCGGCAGACTTGGGCTATGCGATGACTCCGGAAGACTTAATGACAGAAAATGGTGTGGGTTGGGCCAGTAACAGTCGCGGTCTCTGCAATGAGAGGTGATTCACATTATGAGTCCCTGACTAACCGGCCAGCAATCATTCTACTCCTTGCGGTATCCCCGTCCGTCCAGGCATCTTTTGCAGAATTTCGTTGTGTCGCTGCGCGTGCAGTGCGGTCAGGATCCGACGGACCATGGCACATCGACGCCTCCTCGTCCACTAATACTGGCCCGTTCCTGTCCCACTTCATCCAATATGTGGTTGCCGAATCCCGCAATCCGTCCACTGAGATCGTAGAATTGGCGTTACATCAATGCACGAGTCGAGCAAGATGATAAGGTGGTTCAAGCTGCGGTACAATCACTCCCCCCCCCCATATTTGCAGCATGATCCCCATGCACTCAATCATTTCTCCACGACCTAGGAGAGACTTGACTTCCAGATGATGTTTGCGCAGGGACTCTAGGTTGTATGAGAACCCACGCTAGAGTCCCATCATCACCCGTCTTCAAGATCACAGACAGCCTTTTCTTTGAAAGAGCGGCATCAATATTCCCAGTCCGGGTGCTATAGCCTACTACTCTTTAGTTTTCATCAATGCTGTCATGGTGCTTCGGGTAAAGACGCCTAGACGATCACCAACACTGCTGCTTTGGATAGAAACCAACCCCTGCTTCTTTCTACGATGCTGTTTTCGATGATATGAGCCATGCACAGTGGGACCTCGCCATCAGGTTGAAAGCACCAACTTTGCGCAATCTCCACAATCTCCTTCCTGGTGGTCTTGATATCTTTATTCTCTCCTTCTCGCTGGGTAGGATACACAGCAACGTCGCCCAGTCTAACCGTGCGGCGAGCTGTACCCCTCAAGATGCCTTGGCGCGGCATCATGTTGCCAACGGACAGAAAGGTGTATTATTTGACCTTGGGTGGACGCGCAACATTGGTATCATTGCCGAAACAGAACTTTCCCAGCATCCCTTTTTGTCAGGCTTCTCGCAACGCCGTGGCGAGCTGCAATGCACAAGGACGAGCAAAAATAGGTAGTGAGAAATAACGGGTTCCTGATTATGCGACACGATTCAGGACAGCAATGACCGACGATGAGCGTGATGATATTGTGGTCACGGCATTGGCGACGCGGCCTGCGCGGGCGCTGTTCATATCAGGCAACGAAATTAAGTCAATGAATACACTCCCAGTGAAGCTTCGGGGCTTCCAAGCGGACATCGCAGTTTTCGAAATCATGGGTAAGAAGGCAGTTTTCTGCATCGGGGATGTCGTGGTGAAGAAGAAAAACGTCAAGTTTTATGTCTAGACACCATACTCCGTATATATTAATACAATGTCGACATGCACTGAAGTGATCGGTTCGTTTCGCAAAGCTTGTGATATTACACCTCTACCTTGATCACCATGCATCTTACTACCCTACATGTAACATTCATCTATAGTGGACCAGGGTAGTTGAAATGCTAAATCAGGCGGATGGTCTTTAAACTCAATCACACATAATAGAGATGGCACATCATAGAGCAAATACAGCTAGAAAGAACAAATTGCCAACACATTCTGCCCTTGGCATCCCCGCCATTCAGCTTGAAGACATCCCACCATGACCTGTTTCACAAGGAGACACAAAATGAGGGGTCGACGAAGATCCAACTAAATGCTTAGCAGCAACGATGTAAGCAAAGAGACTGAGGACCCAGGCTTTCGGGGCATTAAAGGGACAGTTGAACGTTGCAATTACAGACGCCGTTAGCTCGAGCCTTGCGTGTCTAGCTAATGGCAGTGTGTTTGGACGCTCCGGGTATTTCTAAAAAGAGAAGAATGCCGGGCGGGGAACCTTCTTGACAATACTGTTAAAGACAGGCCATGGCACATCAAACGGATCTCCTGAAGATCGTAGATCGTGGCGGACGGGGCGGATTTGGGGGCGTCACTCTGGGTCAGATGGGCTCACCTCGGTGCCAAGAACGCTATAGCACCATCCCACCACGGCGATCGTGTGTGATGCAGCACTACGATCTAATCATCTACGTGCCACGCGAGACAGCTGCGATCAAGGGTTACGTTCGAGTAAGGACGCGCATTAATGCCGGCACGACATTGCAGATGGAATGGTTCATGTAAGACACCGGGAACCACTGTGGGCTTCTGTTTCTAGAACCGTGTTTGTGATGAGCTGGTTTATACCAAAAGATGGCGGCTCACTGTCGAGCTCCGAGTTCCACCTTTACTACCCTGTGTTCTTCTTCATCTTATTGTTCGCCTTTCTGGGTAGAAATAACGCCATCGGAGCCATGTGCAGGATCGGAACCAAGAGCCGCAGAAAACAGGTGGTTCACTATATTTTTATGGACCTCGTGTACACCATCTCTACCATTATTGACATCGGTTTTCACTATCCTGGCATGGGTATGTTCGGCACGCCGATGCCTAGTGCCCATCCGACGTATTGGGCCGTCGGGGTTGACCAATCGCACAGTCGGTTTTGCAAATGAATGGTGGCATTCATCCAAACTCCATAGGACTTTGTAGGTGTTGTTGGTCGGCGCTTTGAGCTTCATGAATAGTGGCCATAGCTGTCATGCCAGGGGCTTTTGCGTCGAAGTGTTGGTGGCGATTGATGAAGAAGAGACCGCCGCTGAATGCCGACAGTGACAGGCAACACACAAGACGTTTGTTATGGAATCAGATTTTCATTTTCGGGCCGTTCCATTCAGGATTATTCTAGATCACATTGTCAAACTCATGGAATGTCAGATACGCCAAGATCCATCCAGCTCTTTCGACTAATCTATCAGTTTTTCTTTTACAATGCTTATTTCTCTCCGAGTTGCAGTCTCCAATCTCTCGCTCTCTCTCTCTCTATCTTATCTTATTGTCTCAGCTTTTTAAGATTGCATCAGGGATTCTAGAATCCATTCATCCCACAAGCACGCCATCACACCGATGCAAGTATGTCAGCGCGCTATCCCCTCGGCATGTCCGTGCGACCACAACTGGGAGGACGGACGGGATGTAAGACAGTTTGGGGTCAAAAACAACAAACACTTCATAATGCCTGGCCCGTCGCGCGTGGCTTCTTTTCTTTTCTCGATCTCGTCTTTTCCCAGTCCTTGTTTTGAACCCTCTTGACCGTTGTTGCGTCGGGCTGAATAAAAGAAAAAAACAAGAACATGGACGCCAGTGATTCTAGGAGTAAACATCTCTTTCAGTCTCCAGGAGATGATCACGATGTTGGCTCCAATGAGGAGCTCAAGGAGGAAGTAGGCAACCTCACATTCGACCAATACACTGCTGGAGGCCTGGGTCGCCATTTGGGGATTTTTAGTACCACGTCTCTCGTGTATGTCTTGCCTATGCGTCATCCATCTCACTGCATCATTATGACTGGTTCTGTACTAATTGGACTCTTAGCATCGGCCGCATCATCGGTACCGGCATCTTTTCCACGCCCTCGTCCATCGTGTCAGGCGTTGGGAGTGTTGGGGCATCTATGCTTCTCTGGGTTTTGGGTCTCTTCTTGGCCATTGCTGGGCTTTGCGTATGGCTCGAATTCGCCTGCATGATCCCGCGCAGTGGTGGTGAAAAGGTCTATCTCGAGGCGGCCTACCGTCGCCCAAAGATGCTCATCACCACTGTTTTTGCGGTTCAGGCTATTGCTCTAGGCTTCACAGGTGAGATCACCCACGCAATTAATTTTCTGGTGAGCCATCTAATTCAAATGTGTAGCCTCTGGATGTATCGTATTTGCCTCGAATATTGTTGTCGCGGCGGAGCGTGTCGCATCCGAATGGGAGAAGCGCGGCATCGCCATCGGAGTCATTGTCTTCGTCACCCTGATCCATACCTTCTTCCCCAAGGTTGGAGTCCACGGCATGAACTTTTTCACCGTCCTCAAGGTCGTTCTCCTCCTGTTCATCGTCGTTACGGGATGGGTCGTGCTAGGCGGCGGCGTTTCCAGTGTTCCGGATCCTCATGCCAGTTTCCGGGACTCATTCGCTCACTCCGCCACCTCGGGTAATCCGTATGCGACAGGACTCTTTAAGGTGCTCAATTCATACGCTGGGTAAGTGAACTTTTTGCACTATACGAGGTGAAGCATCTAACACGCATTTAGATGGTCAAACGCCATGTACGTTATGAATGAGATTAAGAACCCGGTTCGCACCATCAAGATCGCTGGCCCTCTGGGTCTATCCATCTGCGGTGTGCTCTACCTCATGGCAAACGTGGCCTACTTTGCGGCTGCCACACCCAAAGAAATCGCAGCCAGCGGTACTACCGTTGCTGCATACTTTATGGGGAAAGTCTTTGGTACGGCTGCCAAGAGAGCTTTGAGGTGAGTTCTTCCCGATGCAGTCCTGCTCCGTCAGATGCTAACATCCTTCTAGTGTTCTTGTTGCTCTCTCAGCGTTTGGAAACGTCTTGACCGTCACCTTTGCTCAGGCCCGTGTTAATCAGGAACTTGCGAAAGAAGGCGTCATCCCCTATCCTCGGTTCTGGGCGTCTGCCTGGCCTTTCAACTCTCCATCCGCCGGTCTGTTTCTGCACTTTATTCCATCCTTCATCATCATCGTCGCCATCCCCTTCGGAAACGCATACAACTTCATTCTCGATCTAGAGGGTTATCCCGGTTCCGTCATCAACTTCCTCGTCGTCGCGGGCCTTTTCTATCTGCGCTATAGTGAGCCCAAGGCCCATCGCCCGTTCAAGGTCTGGTGGCCCATTGCCGTCTTTTTCATGATCGGACAAGCCTTCCAGCTTGTAGCACCATTCTTGCGCCCACCCGGAGGCAAGGGAGATACACCTCCTCTGCCATACTGGCTGTACTGTGTTGTAGGCATTGGCATTCTGGTCGCATCCGTTCTTTATTGGTTCATCTACTGGATTGCAGCACCTGCCATTGGCGGTTACACTCTGGAGCCACATAATGAGCCCCTAGCAGATGGAACAAACGTCGTTGTCTACCATCGTGCTCCAAGAAAGTTTCAGAACGCCTAATATTGAAGTTGACAGGTCGTATAATGTTGTATATAGTACGCAGGAGTAGATATCTGGAGAAAGTTTACGAATAAATGAGTCAAGAATCTCACTACAACCGAAGCATGTATTCCTTTGCTGGAGTGGCTTGTGGTCTTTGCGCATGCCTCGCAAATTCATTGTCATCGTCCGATGTAAACCTTGGACAGTCGTGATGCTGCTTCTGACGCCGTCTATTGACTCTCTCAGTCCTGCCCCACATTGTCTCACTCGAGATCTAAGTCAATCCTCGCCCCTGACATGACTAGGGTAAACGACAACCATGGATTGACATATAGCTAGCTTTACGAATCAGAGTTTATACCTTAATTTGGTATTCCATGATGACCGGCAGATCTGGCAGCACTAATCAGGGAAAATGCAGCGCTCGCAGTATTCCAAGAAACATATCCAAGACCAGCTTTCATTCTGCTCCCCGAGCTAAGCAATCGACGTGGCCAGGTCAACGATCAACAGCTTACATAAATCCGGCCTGGTCTGTTTCTGGCAATTCGTTGTACCAGTATCGTCAGACCAACCAACCACACGCCAATAGGTGCCTCTAATATCAACACTAATGCAAGGTATCGTGGGAGAGGATGCACCTTTGGGCAAGCCCCGCCACTATGTCGCTTAGATCCTTCAAAAGGTCAAGTGTCGTTTGTGTTCTATGACCGATGAACTCATAGAAGGCCTCTGAAATAAATGAGATTGACAGGGGCTAGGCCCGAAAGAGTAAATATGTAGCTATATCTAGAGCTGAGGGGTGCCCAACTCTTGGATCAATCAACAACTTCTGAACGTAGCAGCTTTGCTTCGTTGACTATTTGAACCTCGTGGGCTTCCGCAATTGGCAGCTCAATTCCACCATGCGATTCATCTTCCTATTATCTGCGTACTACTTCGCCAGAGTCGAATCCCAGAATATGGGGCAACTGGCGGCGTTGAGTTCCCAGGTATGTCATCTGATCGATGTGAACAGAGTCGTCACGGGTCATATGGTATAGTAAACGTATTAACTATATAAATATTTAGTGCCATGAGCTGTTTTCTGGATTAGAACCGGACAAGATCTTTTTCAAGGGAACAAGCTCATACTCGTCGTCCTTGTCCTCGTATTTTTCCCAACAAGAATCTGAACTCTACCCCGCTTGCATTGTATCACCAACCGCTGCAGAGGATGTCGCGACGGTTTTGCTATCTCTCTCCACTACTGCAGACACTTTAGGAAAATGTGTCGACCTTGCTGTTCGATCTGGTGGCCACGCTGCTCATGCCGGGGCGGCCAACATAGAAAACGGGGTAACTATCGACCTTCGTCGTCTAAACGGAATTGAAGTCAGCCAAGACAGAAAGATCGTCTCAATTGGTCCTGGGGCCACTTGGGGGGATGTTTACTCAAAGCTTGATGGCCTTGGTCTCTCGGTAGCTGGTGGGAGAGCAGCTCCTGTAGGCGTCGGGGGACTCACCACAGGCGGGGCCGTGTCGTATTTCTCTCCTAGATATGGCTGGGCTTGTGACACCGTTTCAAACTACCAAGTTGTACTTGCTGACGGTTCTATTGTCAATGCGAATGCTGAGAGTAACCCTGACCTATATGTCGCTCTACGTGGTGGATCAAACAACTTTGGCATCGTCGCCCGTTTCGACATGAATGCCTTTGAGCAGGGCAAGCTATGGGGAGGGTCTGTTTATCATTCTCTTGATACCATTGACGATAACTTGAAGGCGTTTGAAGCTTTCAATTCGGCGACTGATTACGACGAGTATGCGAGCCTGATTACGAGCTTCGGTTATGCAGCTGGGAAAGGAGCGGCAATCGTCAATAGCCTCGAGTACACCAAGCCAGTGGAGAATCCGCCGGCTTTCAAACACTTCTTGGCGATACCATCATTGATGAGCACAATGCGGATTTCCAACATGTCAGACATTTCCAAGGAGCAGGGTTCATTTTCTCCCGACGGCATGCGGTCAGTATCACCATGAGCGAACGGAGAGGATTCCCCAATATCTTGGCAAACGCTGACAGATTCGCAGACAGCTTGCGCATGTGATAGCACATGGCTCTACGTTGGAAATTCTGAATGCAACCTTTCTTCGTTGGAACCAGAGCCTTGCAGCGATTGAAAACGTGCCCAACATCGTCTGGTCCATGTCACTTGAACCTCTACCTCCGGCCATCTACAAGCGCGCAACCACAAATAATAGCTTGGGACTCGGCAATCGATCAAAGGCCCTGGTGATTACTTTGTTAACGGGCATGTGGACGGACAAAGGCGACGACAACAGAGTGCAACAGGCAGCTAGCAAAATGTTTGATGATTTGGAGGCAGATGCAAAGAGACTTGGTGAGTATGATCCATTCGTCTACCTCAACTATGCCGCACCGTCGCAGGATCCTATTCGGAGTTATGGAGAGGAGAGCGTTCAGCACTTGAAGAGTGTCCGCGAACGGGTGGATCCTACCGGCTTCTTCACGCACCGTGTCCCTGGAGGGTTCAAGATTCCCGATACGATGTGATGGAGCTTTGAAGTGGTACCGTTGGTGTATATAGCTTGTCTCTGTGGCTTTGCAGTCAAGTTGGTGGAAGTGGGAAACTTGGAGCTTTCGAATAAAGGTGCATAGTCTGGCTTTTATAGCAAAATGAGATGCCAGAATTATGCTGAATTTTCATTCACCGAATTGACAGGCTGGCAAGACTGGCAGAACTGGGGACAAATCATGTCAGCGCAGCTCATTTGGCGTACTGGCATTGGTCGAGGGTCGTCCTCCTGCATGACATGATGATCTGCGGGGTAGCTCTGTATATAAATAAATTCGAGTTTGAAGGACCTGCTTGTTTTCCTTTCTTTATTCTGATCTCTACAGGCTCGTCGCCCAAAGTGGTAAGCTTCTATATCCGCCGTTATCATAATTGAGATCACGGTATTCTGAGCCAGAATCAGCAGCACAATGGCCATGGAGTCCCCAAAGTCCCAAGATATATTTACTCCGAATACGTCGGCAGTCAGCGTCACCGACAATGGTACCGAAGCGACACAAAAACCGAATGATACATGGGATGGCCGCTGCTATTCAATTCCATGGCCGGGTGGCGTCTATATTATCGTCGAGAGGTCCTCTGGTCGCGCCATGGTCCTCAATGAAGACCGCTACATCGCCCTGCGAGACATTGGTGACGATCCAAGCACACGCCATCGCTGGATGTGTGTTGAGGAGCATGGCCACTTGGGGTTTGTGAATGTTCAGACAGGTCTCTACATGTGTCGTGATGACAATTTTGGCCTGGGCTGCTGGGGACATGAAGTCGGGGAGCGGGAATTTGTCATACCAAGGAAGAAACCGGACGGGGGATACGAGCTGCTATGTCACTATGGCACCCAGTATCTAAGGAGGATATGTGTGGGTGAAGATGGGGTCAGTCTCATGTTGAGGCTGCATGGAATAACTTCATGGGACTTCATCAAGGTCTGATGACTTGATGGGGCGTATCGATTTCTCGGTCCCTTTCATTGCGAATGGCTTCTTCATTTGTGCTTCACTGATCTTATCACATATAGCTAATCTCCAAATAGAGAGTATTGAAATATTCATGATTTAAAAAGTCCTTTACCGCAACTTTCACTCCTTTATTATAGCATTGGAAAACAAATCTCCATTAGCTAAGAGCTACCGTTTACACGAGGGGCAAAGATCCTAAGATCAAGCGGCACCCTCTCGCCCATCCAAATAGCCTGCTCCGTATGATTACGCAGCTCAGCTTCACGCAGCGTCTCACCCTCTGTTGGGATTGTGTTGGGATGAATGAGGGCGGACAGAGGCCCCCGCCAGATGGCCAACCAGGCGACAAAGGCTCCAAACTGCAATGGCGTAAAGACGTTGACCTCAAACATGGCAATGGGGTGCGGGCCGATCGGTCGATCCCAGAAGCGGTAGACCCTCAACTCGGGGACTGGAGCTGGGGTTAGCAAACCGAGGGGCAGAGCACAGGGTGACTTGGAAGACTTACACTCTCGCCTGATGCGCTCCCACAAGTCGTGCGCATACTTGGCTTGCGCCTGGTTGTCTTTGAAGTAATAAATGTGAATGTCACTTTGGACGTGAGTCAATATGTGTAGAGTGTCGGAATAATCACCGTTATACTTACAAACCACCTCGATCGCCCCTCTCCAACGGTTCGGTGAAACGCTCATAAGCATCACTCAACCCTTCGCGCTTGGGGTTGATTAGACTCTTCCCATCCTCCGCCTTCTCCTCGGACAGCGGAGGGGCATCCTCAAACCCCGCCAACGGCTCGGAATACTTGTATGCAAATGGATTGGCCATCTCTGAGAGTGCAGATTAGTTGCAACACTTGGTTGATCAGTGCTTTGCTCTTGGGGGTGGACGAAGACCGAGAGCGATTTTTAGTAAGCCCGTGCCCCAGCCTTTATATAACTGTGTGGATGGCGTGCTGCGTGTCATTCTTTAAGCGATTACTCCGTAGAAAAGCCACATTTAGTCAGCCCTCATGACTTTCATTCATCCCACTTGGTGCCGAGCGGGGGATGTTTGGTGTTGCCCGCGCGTTTGCTGCGAATGGTAGACTATGCAGTAAGAATGCGACGCCCGTACAATCACTGCATTATCAGATCATCTGATTATGGAAACTCACCTAGAACCTGATACTCTTAGTAGAAGATGAAGACTAGTCATAAAGTTTCCGAGTCATGATCTTGTTGGAGAGGGTATGAATCAGCAAATAGTAATAATCTTGTGTTTGAAAGCAAACAACAGTGCTTGCTTAACAATATCATCTTCAACTATTATAAATCGTTGTAAACCCTTTGCCTGACTTGATCCACAGCTTTTGTTGTGCTGATGTTCTCCTGCAAAGCTTTTTTCTCCCACCTTGGACGTACAATGTTCAGGCTTTACCTGGGTTAATCCAACCCTTCGGTCCGCCCCAGGTTCCCTTTACCAGAGACTTGTAATAGACCCATGGGAAAAAGTCTTTTTTCATGTAATAAAATTCCCGACGAGGAACTGCCTGGTCAATTCCTAGGAAGCCAAACGTCTCTTTGGGCACTCCGCCATATTTGAACTCTGCGAGAAGCACCTTTCCGTACTCTGTCAGCAGCGGGCACGAAGCATACCCATCATAGATTGCATCCGGTTCTTTGCCCTCCAAAGCTCGGATTACATTGCGTACCAGCACCGGCGCTTCCGCAGTAATGGCTGCCCCCGTCTTGGAGGTTGGTAAGCTTGAAGCATCACCGGCGGACCAGACATTGGCAAATTTCTTGTGGCGTGTCGTTCCCTCGTCGACGTCGACAAAGCCAGCGTCGTTGGCCAACGGGCTGCTTTTCACAAACTCATGCGGGCCCATCTTGGGCACAGCATGCAACAAGTCAAAGTGCTTCTTGACTTGCTCTTGTCCATCGGGGCGAGCAAATATCGCCGTGTTTCCTTCAATAGCGACAAGGTCATGCTGGAATAGCCCTTCAACGCCTCTCTCCTGTCGCAGCTCCTCAAGCTTGGCACTGTACTTGGGCACAGCAAACATGCCTCCCAGACCGGTGGCGAAGCTTATTTGGATGTCCCGGGCGGCGGGATTGGCGTAATTATACAGGCCGGCCTTCTTCCAATGGTCCAATGCGAGCCACATAATTTTCTGAGGAGCGCCGGCACATTTGACGACGCCGGCGGGCTGAGTAAATATGGCAGCCCCCTTTTTGAGTTTTTGAATCGTTGGGAACACTTTGTCGACGCTGTCGTATCCATATATTGATGAGACGAGAGCGTCGGGATTGGCTAGAGCTTCGGGTAGGCCCTTGATGCTTCCAAAGTTGACCTTGATGCCGGGTGCCACAATAAGATGCTCGTACGAGAGGTCACCATCCGACAGCTTGACAATGTTCTGATCTGGCAAGAACTGGCTGACACCATCGTTGTAGAATTTAATCTTAGGATCAATGAGGCTTTTCAGAGGCCGTCGCAGCTCCTGCTTGGTCTTGAGGCCTCCACCGACCAGAGTCCATCCAGGCTGATAGTGATGCCATTCCGCGGGGTCGACAATGGCGATGTCGTCTTGAACGAAGTGACCGGATCGGAGGAGCTGATGGCTGATAGCCAAACCAGCTGTTCCACCCCCAATGATTACAGTCTTGTGACTCCGAGCTGCAGAATGGACTGGTGATGCTGTTGCCAGAGTTCGGGTCGTCGGCACAGTCTGTACTGAGCGCACACTGTTGCGTGCTACCCTAGATAGCAAGGACATGACAGGTGTGAGTTTTGTGGATAAAGAACTAGATATGTTCCTCGTGAGAGGATATAGAGAATATCAACAGACTGGGTTGAGTCTGTGAATGATGTTGTCGTCGGTTTGAATGAAAACACTGTCCGGACTGTCGCTTCGAGATGTTGCTGAGAAGGAAATGATTCCACATTCTTAAGCTGATGAGCCACAAGTCACGCCACGGATTGCGCAATTCCAACTAAAACAAATACGGTAGCAATTATTAATCGTGACGATAACTCTTGACAATAAATAATCACGTCTCTTTTGGGTAGTATTTAATCGACACCAAATGACGATCTGACGATTGGACTACAAGTAAACTATCTAGAAGTCCTTATTGTGCATTAATGCGATGTATGGCAAGTCCTGATGGATGTAAAGGTTCAGCAGCTAATGACTGGAACGGGCTGTGCGTCAATACCGGATGATGAAGCTTCATAAAAGATCGTCCATAGACATGAAGATCTGTATCAATCTTATTGTGTGCAAAGACATAAATAACACAAGTTATTGTAGAATTATTATCAGTGAGGATGCGTTGATGCTCCGTGGGCTCAGGTTCTTCACTACGTTGACTATGAGTTGACGGCCATGCTGCACACACGACAATGATTACTTCATGCTGGGATATGTACAATTCTTCGTGAAAGTCTGTAGACACATCTAGTTCATTTCTATATAGTACTGTACTGTAGAACCACGCGGTCTCGAGGTGGTGCCCTATGCTCTCCTCTTTCTCATCATGAGCTTCGCCGTCGGATCCGTAAAAACATTCTCGTTAATGGTTTGTCGCTTCGGTTTGCTCTTACCGTCTGGGAACTTGAACTCAAACTCGTACAGCAGTCGAGATACTATGAGCTTCATCTCGGCAATGGCAAAGTGTCGGCCAGTGCATGCCTGGTTGCCGTACCCAAACGCCAGGTTGTTCGGATGCGTCAGCCCAGCCTTGTGTAGGTCCTTTTGATCGGGTGCTGACTGGCGCCTCCTAAAACTCCGCATCGGGTCAAAGACTTCGGGATCTTCGAACGTATCGGGATCCATCTGGTGCTCAAAGTTGGCGAATGCGAGTCTGGTTCCGGCGGGGATATGGGTCCCATCCTTGAGGGTAAGAGGCTCATAGGCCTTTCTCTGGGGGTTGACTGCTTTGAGTTAGCTGTGGTCCTATACTTGGAACATGTCGCTTACGAAGAGTGACGGGGTTGTGCCGTTGGCTTTCCACGATGAAGCTGTCAAGCTTGTCCAGTCTGTTGCACCACTCTTTTGCGGCGAGCAGATCTTGGCCGGGAGGACCTAGATCTCCAGAAACTTCGTCGATTTCTTGCCGTAATACAGGGAACTACTCTGGGTACGCGCAGAGGTCATAGAGAATGTTGGAAATGCTGGATGCGGTCGTATGGATACTCGCAATTGCCAAGATACACTGGCGGGATGTCATTTCCTCCACTGTGCATTCAGTGGGCGTACCGTTATCGAGCATCCAGTGCATCAGAATATCTTGTTCTTCGGCCTTCTCACCCCGGCTTCTCTTGTCGTTGGCTTCCGCATGCAGTCGGGATAGCTCGCCGACATATTTCCTGGCCGTGGTCAACTGATTCCGAATTCTGTACCTTCCAGGGATGAGCCAAACGATCAACCAATATGACCAAGAAGGGAACATCCTAAGCGTCATGGCCGTCATGAATAGGTCAATAGTGAAATTTATCGAAAGATTTAACCACACTGGGTCGCGACATGCTGGTTGACCCATGAATACTCTAGCCGAAACGCGGGCAACAAGCATGCGGACCACGTCTTCTACCGATGTTTCGGTCCAATCTATGGTTAGTTAGTATGTGTCTTGAGCACCAGACAATGGGCTGGATAAACGTACCATCAGTATAGGGAACGTCAATTTTCCAACCATATTTCAATTCCTCGTAGGCCATGTCTACGTATTTGAGCAATTCGGGCGTCATCTTCTTCCTTATCACATCAACGTGAAGTCGGGAACGCAGCACAAACTCCATAGATGTCCATTTTTGAGCAAGGTTCTGATACACTGATTAGCACACAAAGAGATAGCACTCGAGGAAAGGACTTACGGAAGCCTGCGCTCCAATGCCACCGAGCTTGGAGACGGGGACCAGGCGAATTTCTTCCAAGTACTTGATTGGTAGTACCAAGAGGTGAGCGTCGTAGCCGAGGAGGACAAATGGCCGATCTTTCATCTAGGAAAGGGAAGAATTAGAAAAGTATCAAGGCGCTCGTCATAACCTTGCCTTACCTCTTTATAACCGGCCTTGATGATGTCGTAGGCACTAGTAATGAACCGAAACCGTAGGAACAGCGTTGGGTCAAATACGGATCGATAGCCATAAACAGGAGCATTGGGAAGTTTCTCCCCTGGACGAAGGAGCAGCCATGTGAGTCCAAGAAGTACCAAGAGTGGTGTAAATACTTGGGGTTGTCTGAGACTGTCGCCAATATCAGGCAGCCGGTCCTGGATGCTGCGGACAAAGCTGACAGAGTCCATGATTGCGTTTGGCGTGACGAGCAACCTAGGTTGTCGTGCTAGGCTAATAAAAAAAGATGATGACCCCCTTACTAGAAGATGAAGGTTCATACAATGATTCTGAGTCGGACGGATTAAAACATGAAGTCACCTCGCATCATCAAGGGCTGCCAAACTTTTCTAGACGATTTAATCCGTGGCATTGCGAGTACGTCTAACTTGAAATGTCCGCGGGCCGAGCACCGGCGCCAGTGTGATCGATGCACTGTTGTTGGTTCATAACCAACAAAGGTCCTCATGTGTGGATAAATATGGAGTGTTGTAGGCTAAGTTCTGCATTTTATACTGCTACTGGGACTAAATAATGAAGAGGCGTGATAAAATGAGCTTTATTCGCCTAATCCTTTAAATTTCTATGTCGCTTCTTCTTCCATCACTTTCCCTCTGGCCGTTGAATGGCGAAAATAAATTCGCCATCTCACTTTGCGTGTGGCTTCAGTCCCGCTTTATGTGAGGAGTAACATTCTAACCAATTTGTCAGCCGAGTGATCATCAAACAGTCAACCAATCCAGGAAAAGGGAGAGTGGGGGAAGGGGGTCTCCTCCGAGTACATATGTATGTTGGTGGTGGTCCAACAGATTCAGTGTCTGATTCCACGCACAAGTACATACACTCGTATTACAATTTAAAAGTATTCTATCTCGGTTTATTCTCTAAATACAAAACATTATACAGTGGCTCCGATATAATTTGCTTAGATCTACTCTGCGCTTTGTGAAGCTGGAGTCGCGCCTCCATATGACGTTTGATCCGGGGTAAAGCTCTCCATTCCCTCTGGATTTGCGGTTTTAGGGCAACCCGTCTGCTTTTCAGGGCTATCTTGAGGGTTATTCCGCAGCTCCCACGAAGCCGAGTGACTGCTCTGATTGGACCTGAAGCGAGAGAGGGAAAATATCTGCCTCTCTCTCAGAACGCGCAGAAGACCAGGAATGGCTGGAGCATTGGCGCATACCACAATGCAAGGCGGTTCTACAATGGTTAACATGAGGCCATTTGTGTCAGTAACTGAGCGCTGTTAGTCACTCTTCGTTTCTGAATAGATCTGAGGCGGTGAGGCATACAAGTAAAGTCGTTGCGATTTGCAGCATAGAAGGTGCCTTTTAAATTAAACATACGCCCAATTGAAACGCCTGTACCACTGTATAGCTTATCAGTATTTACTTGCAGCATCTCATTCGATGGAAATAACTTACATCAGGCCAAGCAGAAAGATGAGGCTAATACCAAATTTCTTGGCCCTGGATAGCTGCAGCTTCCAGATAGCGGGCTGCGGAACAATCATGAGCCCTACGTCTGACACTACGTTCAAGACGGCAAAGATGATACTGCCAGTAAAGTTATTTGGGCATTGTTTAGGGATACCCCGGGTGATACTAAGAGGTCGACAGTAGAGAAAGATGAGAAGTATACCAGCGATCCATCGAAGGACGATCCAAGTTCCAAGAGAGATGACACCAATCTTTATGGATTTTATGCCAAGCGTGAATATGCGAACAAGAAGTAGCAAGACGGACATTTTGCTGAGGAACATGGCCATTTCGTATGTAACATAAACACCAGTTTTGGCCTAAAGTAAATTAGCGAGTCTTCGAATGGCCACACCGTTGTTAAAAATCTGATTTACCTTTGCAATTCTGATGAGGTTCTCCGGATCCTGGGCAACATAGATGGTGTGTCGCCCAATGCCATAAACTGCGCCTGCAGGATCATCTCAATATATGGTCGACTTAGGTAAATGATAAACCATACATAGACACCCTGCAATGTTCAAGCCAATGAGACAGATCTGACGATAAGCATCGTTAGTAGACAATACAAGATAGATGGAAGAACGAAAGAAAATGTGAGATGGATAATAACGTACTGTTGCTCCAAGAGCACAGTAGTCGTCGATGCCTATGGCAGCACGTGAAAGCCTTCGAGCAACCACACGCAAAATAAATGACAAGGTTGCAATAATGGTGAAGGCGCTGCTCACGCTAATGATGATTTTGCTGCGATCTTGAGGTATCTGAGCCCCCGGGGGGGTAACGACTTCAGATGGTAGTTCGCCCATGTTACATAGGTTAGGGTAGACAATGGGGGGACATGATGCGTATACACAATATTTATCATCTCGGTCGCAAACATCGCTGAATCCTATGAGCAATCCCGCCCCCAGCACCTTTTACTATGCACAGGCAGGCTCTGCTACCTTTATAATACGTAGGCAGCATACATCCGGTGGTCACGGCTCCTTGTAAGCAACCTTTTTACCCCCCAGTAATGGTGGTTTCTATCTGAAGTTGATCTAGGGCTTGAGTGGCTTCTGGTAAGGCTTTAGGATCAGGTAATGCGGCACGAGAACTCCACATTCATTTCCATGCTTCCCACGGCGCCCAGCCCAGCCCACACCAAGGATTCCGGCGGGCAGCGCACGCAAAGCCACTCCAGGCCACCAACTAAAAAGAAAAATGAATCTCCACCGATGCCTTATATATTATCTGTGGTTCATATAGGTAATTACGACTTGATCCTTTGTCAACCTCTGTTCACCTGTCTGCAAATGTATTCGTCCTGCGACAAGGTGGTGGGCGCATGGCACCGCCTTACATCTTGACTGAAGATTGCCAAATGAGCAAGGCGGAATCTTCACAAGTAACGCACGCGCACCGTCTTCCCGAGATCTACATCCTTTTAACAAGGATGGATGCAAGTCAGCATTCCGCAGACGGCAGACAGAATATGGGGGGGGGGGGGGGGGCGAGAAGAGCCAACTTTAGAGGGCGTCAAATGATGAGACCTCGATTTTGTCTTATCTACACTGGATAAATTGAGGTTCAAATTCAACAATTTATGTGACTCTACGGCCTAAATGTACAATTAGACGACAGTAATTCATGCCGAATCTGAATGTCTCATCCTCCATGCAATCCCCATCTTCAGCTATCAGACAGCGGCTACGGGGCCTCGCAAGCCAACTAATCGATGTATCTTGTCAAGGCGCCACAGATCCTCTCGAGTGAGATGAAGCTTATTGTCACCGAAAGATGTCACCGAAAGAAGAAGATGCCGACAAATCCCATATTGATTCAACCAATGACCACTTCAAATACACAAAAAGTTTCCCGGGGCGTTCGAGATCCGAACGGGATTAACTGCTGCTCCTGTCAGAAGATCAGGCATGTAAGCAATCGAGGTACACCACCCGCACCTACAGTGGGTAGACCTGCATGCATGTGTGCAAGTAGAGATATTCGTTCTAATAGAACCCCTGAATGCTGGATCGAAAGGCGCGAGGGTGATAAGTCGTGTTTTCGGATTTCGAGGTCCGGGCCGAGCTGAGATGGCCTCATTTTTGTAGGGCATAGATAGGTGGTATTTGCTCCAGTCATGGGATGGTGTGGAGAGCAAACAGCGTTGAGCCCCAGTAGCTAGAATGCGGCCAGACCAGATTAGTGCAAGAACTCCATTTCCCGTTTTTACTGACACAAATCTCAGTGGGCTTTAAGCGCAGAGCCCCTCAATCCCTCACGCTGTCAGGTGGAACATATATCCCCGAGGGTGCACGCTTGGTAATGCTTTCTACCCAATGGTGACGATCCAGAAGTCACGACGGATCCATACAACACCCACCCTCACGAGTGCATCTTCCCTAATCATGAGGCTGGACTAGGACTTAGGATGCGAGAGGAACAGTCAAAGTGAAGATTGTAAGAACTAATATACGTTGTTATTCTTGTCAGTCATAGTGAAAGCATAGTTTACGAGCAGAGACAGGGTGACAGGTCAACGGACAAAGAGCGCGGGCTCACGAATTATTCCACATATAGACATCTACTTACCGCATTACGAATCCCATTTCCATTTGTATGAGTACATATACGTACCCATCTACGAAGTCGAGGTAAGTCTAAGCCAACGGCAGGACTTTGGATGAAACAATATGCAGACTGTACAGAGACGCCCTCTCTTTAACGCGGTTGATCATTTGTTTGTCTAGGCGAATGGCGTTGGTGATGACCAGCAGCTCCTCACAATACGAAGTAACACAACAGCTATACTGTTCACATTGTAGCATATAGCCATATGTAACGTTGTGCAAAGCTCTCTCTATCATCTTTTCCATGGCCAGTCCAGTGAGCGACGAATGTGGGTCATCCCATCTCTGAGCAGGGCCCTTCCTCTCGTTTCCACTCACACTTGTCTAATGCGGCTCGATTTTACGGCACCGGTTCGGTATCTTTGCGTGGCGGCAAGACTGATGAGCAAAGAGGATTTTAGCCCGAAAGGTGGTTATGCAACGAGCCCTTCTCAAACCGAAAGGGGGAAAGATTGTTGTTGTAGGGTCAAGGAACTTATTACGTGTACTGCTACGGAAGATGATGGGTCATTTAGATGAGGGAAATCTTTTAGCATCTTGGCTTTGTGAGAATCGCAACATCGCCTGTAAGTCTGGAGGAAGGCTACCGGATGTGTGAGAACTTTATATTCATAGCTGTTCTGGCAAAGATCTGATTAGATAGGATGTACTCCGTGGTGGTGGACCATTCATCCATTGATTGTCTATTTGTTTGCCTTAACCCACTGCTACCTGAGTTGCTGACCCATGCATAATGCATCCAAATCTGCATGTGGATGAAGACAGGGCGACATCGACACATCTATTTCACGAAAACATGGAGTGCATATTCGGTACGCACATCTGAATCAAAATTGATGAAGACTCCCTCCCCCCAATGCCAAATGAGTGCATTTGCTGTTTTAGCCACCTCCAACACGGCCACATGCACAGTCCCACCGAAGGAACCGCAGCCAACAACCCCATGTCATCCGGAGCAACAAAGCTATGGCATCAAGAAGGAAAACGGAAGAGGTGAAGTGCGGGGGTGTTTTCCCATAGACTTGCGGGCAAGTTGTTGGTGTTGGTCCAACAGACTTGGAGTTTGGCAAAGATACACACGGTATTGACAACGAAAGTATTCCCGCTTCCCTCTCCAAACTCTAGAGAGGGGTCGTGCTGTCTTTTATCGCAACTTCTCCCCAACGCACTTGTGACGCATCAGTTCTAAACAAACATCGGAAGCATTCACTTCGTCACCCGAAATGGCTCCAAAACTAATTTTCGGCACTGCCTCGCTCGGCATGGACTTGACAGAATTCCAGGACGAGGAATCTGTCAAGAACCTTCTCAAGACACTCAACGAACTCCACATCAATCATCTGGACACGGCGGCGAGATATCCACCCTTCAACCAAGGCCGCGCAGAGCAACTGCTTGGACTCACAAAGGAACTGAGTAGTGGATTTATGATCGATACCAAGGTGTTTACTGACACAAAGACTGATGCAAGCGGCGACCTGAGCGGCGCCTCGGTTCAACAGTCTATCGCCTCCAGCTTGGAACGCATGCAACGCGACGGTGTGAGTGGGAATTTTGCAGTGTCAGTCAGAGCCTCTCTTATAATCGAGATGCAGGTAAATATCCTTTATGCCCACCGACCAGATCCCGCAACCCCTCTTGAGGAGCAAGTTCAGGCAATGAATGACCAAATCACTCAAGGCCGCTGCAAATCTGTAGGTCTCCATGCATCCGTATATAAGATAAACTTTGAAATGATCTAATAGATATACAGTGGGGAGTCTCCAACTTTTCGCCGGCTCTTCTAGAAGGGGTGTTGAAGATATGCGAACAAAAGGGACTGCAAAAGCCTAGCTGCTACCAAGGTCAATACAGTATCCTCACGCGCGCCATGGAGACAAAGCTTCTACCGCTACTTCGAGCTCACGGTATCGCCTACTATGGTTTCCGGTGCGTCCCGAACTGAAACGTCGTAGGTTAAGAGGTTTCGGCTAACGAGAGCTGTAGTGTTGTTGAGGCGGGTTTCCTGTCAGGTCGGTTCGTCAACAACGAGTACGCCAACACGCGATTAGACGAGAAGAACCCGCTCGGCAAGTTAACGCAAGGGCTGTACGCGTCAGACGTTTTGCAAGCAGCCACCAAGAGATTTGACGCCGATGTAAAGGCCTTGGGATTTCTCCCCACAGAAGTGGCAATCCGGTGGGCGGTCCATCATTCTGCGCTGGGAGATGAGGATGGCATCATTCTTGGGGCTAGCAAAACGGCCCAGGTTGTAGAAATGGCTGGCTTTGTGCAAAGGGGTCCATTGCCCGACGATGTACTAAAGGTTTTGCAAGAGGTGTGGTCTACTCTCAAGGAGTCTCGAGCAAATGTGATTTAATTGAGGGCGTTTCCACATGTCACAGATAGCAGTCAAAGGATCATGAACAAGGAGACACATTATCACACGTAACACTTTTCGCGTCAATAGTTCGCATCGGATCCGTCAATAAATGGATGGTAAATAAACGAAAAAGCTCCAATGATGGCTACAAACAAAACGATCCCTGAGTCCAATTCAATGTTGACCACCATCACCATCAGGACTGAGAGTTGAAGCTGTTTGACAAAAAAGGGTCAGTGTCCGGTAGTAGATCCCAATCCATGTCAGCGATTGCACCCCATCCCGGATCCAGACCCAGACCAGCGGTATCAAGCCACGGAGATGATTCGTCTTGGAAAGACGGGATATCCATTCCTACACGACTGTATTCCAACTCATAGTCAAGTGATTGCCAATTCATATCCCCAAAAGAGTAATCACCCGTCATCGAAGCAGCCGTCGAGTCACGGGCCGAAGTACAAGGAGTAGGAAGATTCACACCGTCACTCGAGGCCCGCGGTGCATCTGATGCAGCATGCATTGAGTTGATACGTCTCCGCACTACGGCGCCAAAGTATGGTATTACAATCTCGGTATCGTCGAAAGTCGAGCCATTATCCGGCTTAGATGAGAGCATGCGCAATACTTTTCGGCACTGCGATGCAATTTTGCAGTTCTTTTCCACCTCTTCTCTTTGCAAGATTCCGTCAGTTGCTGTAATAAGTGCAACGTCATCATCACCTTGAGCCGGCACAGGAGCACTGGTGCCATGATGAATGCCAACCAGTAATATGACAGCGGCCGTGAAGCATGCGAAATCTGTCGTCTTGCACTCGAACAAGCAAGGTCCTCCTGTCGTCTTGGTTCGCAGCAGTATGTATCGCTTCAGAACCTGGCGGGCAGCCTCCATGCACCTCACCCTGCTGGCGAAACGAGGCGAGTTGGCTGAATTCTTGATGAGAAAGGGGAGATGAAGGTAGAGCTGGACCCAAAAGTAATAAAACTGCTGCAAAAGTATCTCCCTCAAGCTGTCCAGTTCATCAAAACTGCGCTGTGGGAGTGTCGCAGGAACCTCCCACCAATCCTCTGGCAAGGCAGATGCGATGGACTCAAGCTCCTCGTCTATCTCCATGGCTTTGGCAAAGGACGGCGCTCCAACGTCAAGGTTTCGATCAATTATTTTACCAGAAACGACGGCGCACCGAAATACAAACTTCGAGACTGGAGACAGTGTGGGATTGTAGGCGCCATTGAGGATGCCATAATGACGATCGCTTAAGCCATACGGGAGGCCGAGAAGCAGGCTACAGAATCGGTCACCGTGATAAATGGAGGACCAAAGCCTAACATCTGTAGGCGAGAACTTGTTCCCACGACATAGACCCTGCAGAATATGAGTTTCAGCCCAATTGTTGGGGAATACGAAGCGTACCATGAGCTGTACCGCCGTCACGCCCTTTCGCCATACCAGCCATGCTCTCTTCGGTTGGCCCCCATCGGTATAAGATTTACCAAGCAAGATCAAGCATTCCATCCCCTCTATCGTCGCCGTATACGTAAAATCCGAAAGGACAAGCTGATCCACCAGGGAGTAAAGGTAAGTGTGCTTGCCCGAGCTTCGTGCAAAAGCGATCGCGAGGGCACCGAGTTGGGCAGGGTGATTGCTCGTATACGTGCGCTGCCCGAATATCTCAATCGTTTCATAGGATACCACAGAGATGGCATAAGCCTTTTTGCGGTAGCCGCTCCACCAAGCTCCATTGCTCGATAGTGTGGACAAGATTTTGTCATAGCTTGGAAGCGCGGCGCGCAAGGTGCTGCAGATGGATGAGGATCTTCCCGACAGAGATTGGTTTGGGACAGAATCCAATGCACGATGTTGAGAATTTATGTTTGGCAAAATACCGTGGATTGTGACAGGTTGGCCTGCCGAAAGCGTGGGCTTGTGCCTCATCGGTATTGTTGAACTGGATAACTGCAGAATCTCATCAGTCTTGTGTGCATCAGGGCCGGGTCCTCTGTCGCTCACTTCGGCATCGACAAGAACAGACACAAGAGGAGAATCATCCTCTCTTCCACTTGCCACAATTATGTCCTGATCATCCGTCACACCGCCATCGTGTCCATCTAGCAGCTGATTCTCCAGAACGATGCCTTCATTATTGGATATGCTGTGTTGGTCAGGGCGGAGCAAGGGAAGCGATGGTTCTGTAGTCTCGCCGTCACCCCGGCCTTTTTCACTACTACAGCCCTGTTCAATACACTGAGTGCCACGAATAGTGCACGAGTAGCAAATAGGGTCTCCGGGTGGATATTTGCAGCGTATTTTCCGTCGTCGGCCTGGACGAAATGTCAGAGAGGGAGTACGGTTCGAGCGTGGGTATGACTTACACTCGGTGCAGCTGTGTGTTCCCTTTCGCATCTTCCGGGTAACCCGGTAGCCAGGCCGGCTCAACCCAATCTGGGACGCGGACATCGGACGAAGATATTAATGAATCAATCTACTCTGGACGAGTCTGGAAGGTCTCTGGATTCACCACCAGCGGGCATCTTGCTCATTTCAACGGACGGATGTAGGGAGGATCGTCCGCGGACGAAGATGTTGGCTAGTGTAAAATCATAGTATTCGTCCGTCCGTGTCGCGTCATCATGGGCGCTGGTCAGCCGTGGCGCCGTAGCAGTCAACCAGCTTCGTCCGTAGGTCCAAGTAAGAATGAGTAGCGAACCTGCACTGGAGATTTCTAAACTCCGGACCAGATCAAGGCAACGTCATATTGTCCTGTAGAAATGGGAAAGACATAGAGCAAGCATACCTATAGGTTCTCAGTTCCTAGAGCTTAAAAGAAGACCAATTTCCGGTGGTTTCGTTGGACCAGCCCATAACAATTCAACAAAACAACAGAAGAACACATTTATTAAATATCTTATACTCTTCATCCTACGAAATGTCTCCTACTGTTTGGCTCGTCACAGGATCCACGTCCGGACTCGGTGCCGCACTGGTTGATCACATCCTCTCCCGGGGTGATAGAGTTATTGCCTCTGGTAGAAAAGTGAATGAGCGTCTCGCGCATCTCACGTCAAACCCCAACGCAGCGCTTTTGGAGCTTGACATTGCTGCAGGGAAGGATGAGCTGCTGGCAAAGATTCAAACTGCATGGCAGATATTTGGCCATATCGATGTTTTGATGAACAATGCAGGCATCTCGGCTGCACGATCCATCGAGGATGCAGGGTAAGCGAGCAATGCTCTATTATTCCTTGACACACCACACTAACTTGTGTCTTGACAGCGACGAGTACGTCCAAAATATGTTCCAGGTCAATCTGTTTGGACAGATGTATCTCACCCAGGCTATTTTGCCACTATTAAGAGCCCAAGGCTATGGATGCATCGCATTCACAGCCTCGAGCTCGAGTTGGTTGGCGTTGCCCTTCATGTCGCATTATGGCATGACCAAGGCAGCTCTAGATGTGTTTGCCGAGACCCTCCACAAGGAAATATCCCCCCTGGGACTCCGGGCCGTTGCATTTGACTGCGGAGCCTTTCCGACACGCCTCATGCATCCCCGTGAAGAATCACAAAAGGCCGACACCGAAGGCCAAGAGCCTACAATCGAAGCCTATAAGCCACTCTACGGTGATCTCATGTCTGTCTTTACAACCGACCCAATGGGTCTTATGATTGGAGACCCTGCCAAAGCAGCATTGGCCATCTTTGACGTCGTCAAAAGCGAAGGCGTAGCTGCTGCAAAGACATGGGCGGTTCGGGTGGTGCTGGGATCAGATTCTTTGGACTCGGCGAAGCAAAGGCGTCAAGGGGAATTGAAGCTGCTATCCGATTGGGAATCTGTTAGCAAGAGCACTGATAGCAAGGTGTACAAACGAAGAGACGATTTGCAAAAGTTTGTTGCTGTTACGGGGGCAGAGGTTTGAGATTAACAGGTGTGGAGTATGCCATCTTGGGGGTGGTGGAGGTTGTCTCCACTGTTGAGGGATGATGGTGAGTATTCTCGCAAGGGAATATGATACATCTGTTTACCTTGAGGCGCCTTTAGCGGCGCAAGTACTTACATCAGCCAGGGAGATGAAATCTTTAGATACTTTATAGTCATGCAATTCTGATAATCTAGATACTCGTTGGCATTAAGTATGGCGTAGATTCTTAGGCGTAGCGAATGTAGAGTTTTATCTACAGACTTTGCTAGCTAGTTGGCGTGCGACATCTACTCTTGAAAGTATCGTTATGATGAAAAAAGAAACATAGAAAATCACAATACTGGTTGTGTGGCATGAAAAGGGTGAAATTGAAGCTATCGATGGTGACAAAGTACAGGACCAAGTGACACCCCTCTCAAAAAGAACTGGGCTCGTCTTTAGTGAGCTACCGTGTTAATGGGTAGGTCTTGATCCGCGTCGGCTCCGAGTTATTTATTTGCTACGCCAATGTTAGTAAATAACCTTGAGATGGGTCTGGAACGGTGTACTGCATACTTGAATACAAGGATGCCGTTCTCATTGGAGACGTAGTCGTCAAGGTTGAGGAACTGCTCGCTGCCGAAGGAACCATCTGCCTTGTAGAGCAGAGTAATGATGGTTGTGCCGTCAAGACGCCAAGAGGCCTGATCAGCAGAGTTGTAGACGCCCGAGCCGTTGAGGTCAAACTCTCCGTCGTTATTTCCGACGTATTCGTTGAGGTCGAGCTCGCCGTCGTCCCAGGAGCCATCAGCCCGGCGAACCTGGGCGAACAGGCGGGAGCCCTCGAGGCGGTAGTTCTGAGAGGATTGAGAAAAGGACATTTTGAGGTGATTGGGTGTGATTGGTCTTGGTGTTGAGAAGAGATGTGATGAGGGTGGGAGAAAGAGTGCCCTTTATATAGACAAGGAAGAGGAGTTGGGTCAGGGGTCCATTGTGGGAATGATATGCAGGAAAAGCACTAAGTCTCATATTACTCAACAATGGGTTGTGCTGCATGGGATCACAGGGAGGTGAGCTGATACTCTGATTCGGAGCTCGAGTGGGTAGGTTATGCAGGTTTCAATAGACACAGCCCCATTTGATGGCGATGCGAAGCAAGTGGATGGCGCAACTGGTGAGGGGTAATGCAGCCAAGCTGCGTTGTCAAGGAGGCCTCAAGACAGGCTGCCAGAGTGAGAGATTGCCAGTGCCGTGGTGGCGAAAGGGAAAGGCAGAGATGATATTGACGACAATGGCGTATTTACATGCCAATGGGACCATGGAATGATTCATAGCCATCAGAGATTATCCTGGAGCTGATGCTCAGCTGTTTGTCTTGTTTGTCTATTCGTCCAGCATACATACATAGAACATCAGACAGCTGGTTCCTGGCCGCCATGAGGGGTAGATAATGCAGCTTGCGCGAGAAAGCTCGTGTGCCCCTCATTTTCACGCGTCGTGGACCAGTAGAATGAATGCTCTGTCATGTCTGCAACCCCTCAATGCGACCCAAGCTTCGCCAAGCTCCGAGTCTATGACATTGTCAATTCTCCCGAGGAGAGGAGCTGCTGTTATAGCAGCATTTTGCCACCGATGGAGAGAGGCCTGCTTCTCTTTCGTGATCGCATCAATTATGACGGATGATCATGATGATATGATATCAGATCACTGAACAGTGGCGTAAGGGATGTCCGTCTGTTGAATACAGCTACCCCGCCATGATTCTACCCCACTTTCCGGATTGGGCATTGATGATGGCTTCACAGCAGGACGCATCACCGTTTCTTGGTTTCTATAAGAGCCTTCAACAACTCCATCAGTTTCAATACGTAAAAGCTCGGGTCTAATCATAAAAAGCAGAAGCTCTGGGTAGTCCTGAATCGTCGTGCAATCACGCACACACAGTCAAGTAGTATTCATATTGTGAAGACTCTATTCCGTAGTGGTTCAAACTTACTCCCTGCATTATAAATGGTTTGTTCAAACACACTCGACACGCAGAATCCTTTTTCAAACTCGCGTAACGCGTTAGCGGGTATAAGACGGTAGTGGTGCTCCGTTTTAATTAATTGTGATTGAGCGTGCAACCACCTCGGCTCACATCACATGATGCAGCATGACCCGCCACCAGCCGACACGCCTCCTTAATGAGTAACAGGAACCGACGTCCCGACATGACTGCCTGCAGCGGGGTTCGGACAATCGCGTCTCCTCTCCATGCAAGCCATACCAGCCATTATGCGAGTTCTGCCGTTGAGCATGGAGTAATTGATACGGCGTCGTGTAATCTGGATATTTCCGCTTCCAAGTCTGACAAGGAACACCAAGATGGCTAGAAAGTAGCACGGGCTCTTGTCTCTTCTCTGGGGATGGATTCTCATGAGACCTGGAAACGCGGGATCGAGGCTAATTAGTAGTCTACGCCCCCGGCTTATTCCTCCCTGCTGTAACGCCAGCTGCATCTTTGCTCAGCTTGGTCGCAGCTCGATGCTGAGGGCGGGGCTCTAAATGCTGTTAAATGGAAGTAGAAGTTCTGCTATAAATGCATGCGAGAATATTCGCTCAATTTAACCCACAAAGAAATCTCAACATTTCCTGCATCTGTGCTCCTGAATTGGCCAACATGGAATTTTACGACAAGACTGCACCGGTGATGCCACGGCCAAGTCCGATGAAGGTGCTTGTCTTGTCGTTACCAAGGACAGGCACGACATGTGAGCCAGAAGCGTGTCCCGCTGAATCAAGTATACTGCTAACAGAGAATAGCCATCTGCGCCGCCTTGAGAGAGCTGGGCTTGAATCCTTACCACTTTAGTGAAATCTCAAAGAACAACAAAAACAAGCATTTCGAAATATGGTTGAGAGCGGTGCGAGCAAAGTATGACGGGGTGGGCGAGCCGTTCAAAGGCGACGACTTTGATCAATTGCTTTGGAACTATGATGTGCGTCACTCTCTACAGGCTCATCACAAACATACAAGTACTGACATGATGCCGATTAGGCCGTCTCGGATGATCCGTGTTGTCTTTTTGTCGAAGAACTCGTCGCCGCATACCCCGATGCAAAGGTCATTTTGACCACACGCCCCGGCGAAGCATGGCTCAAGTCCATGCGGAGCTTCATTATTGAGATACTTACCTGGAGATCCTACGACTTTCTCTCCTTGTTCGATCGCGAGTTTACAGCTCCGTACCTGGCTCTCCTTAATCGCACAACTCGGGTCCTCTCCAGAGGCCAGGCTCCGTATAAGCAATCCGCCCGTCCGGCCCTGCTTCAGTCGCTTGATGCGCATCAGGAACTCGTCCGTCGAATCGTCCCCAAGGAGAGACTGCTCGAGTTTAATCCCAAGCAAGGCTGGGAACCACTCTGCGAGTTTTTGGAAATGCCCATTCCAAAGGGAGATTTCCCGCATCTCAACAGCACGCGCGATGCGATACAGCTGGAGACGGACTTGTTTTGGGCGAGATGGTATTGGGTCGCGCAGCGTGTGGGCACAAGAATGGGAATGATCGTCGCCGTAGGTACAGCACTATGGCTCGGTCGCGTAGCGGTCAGTTCGTAGGTAGACACAAAGGACTCTATCGCTTAGTAGTACTCGTCTTTGCGCCGCTTGCATAGATACATTGGTCGTATTATGTTACATTGCGTGGGGGCATCACAGGGAGCATAGGAATTGTGTACGTAATTAAATAGCCTTGATTAAAACAAAGGAAATTATGCCGTTGTGGCACCCTATTTATACCGCTCTTATCGCACACGAGGGCTAATCAGCCCCGAGCTTCCAATCAATTGAGCCTAGCTCTCTAGAGCTCGTCTCCACCTATGTTTATATATTACTATGATGATTCATGGTTCTTACTCAGCTGGCGTGCTATTTCACACACAAATAGCCCCGACTGAAGGACTATGAGGTGGATACAAGGGAGGAGTTGGCAACACGGACTGGCATGATGCGGCTGAGACAGTCAGCCTTCGAAGGTCACTAAAAGACCTAGTACGCAACATTAATGCCACGAGGCCCCAATAGTGCGCTTTATCAACCAATCTAGGGGGGAATTGTCACTTCCGTGAAGAAAAGAGGGACGAAAGGGTACGAATAAGAGTCAATGGAACGGCCCGATGGATCTCTCGAATGCCGATTTCAGCCGAGAAGCTACAGCCCGTGAAGAGTTAGTGATTCTCGACTAACCAGACAGCTTGTAGATCTAATCTGCATGCCAAGTCTCGCAGAAGCTAAATGAGTCGTTTGATGTTACACCACCTCGCATGAGAAACCTATAGAGTGTGTCATATGTGTCAGTACAGCAGGAAACTGCCTCCATGGGGCCTTCATGTACTCTATATGGCAATCCAATTGACATCGATCATCCCAATGCCACTGTCTGTACTAAATGCCGCTTTTGTTTTAGGTGGCGCTATGGAGGTGGGAAAATCGAGGCGGCATTACCCTCCGTTACCATTATGCCTTACGTGAGGCTTTATGCGGCTGGTCAGCTCGAATCCGGGCTGTATAAATACCCAGTCAAGGTGGCCATTGTAGATGTCAAAAACTTACCTTTAGTTCAATTTCATCAGATATATCTACCATTCATCTTTACCTACAGCCACATAACATATCCAAGATGGCCAAACACTTACCTCTCATCTCAGCAGACGACGAGTGGTCACCGCTCAAGGCCGTCATCGTGGGCCGAGCGGAGCATTCTGCATTCCCATCTGAACCACGACACGTGATAGATGCAACTATGCCAGAGGCGTACGCTGGGGAGTTCAGACCCGGCAACCCATTCCCGGCTGATATTGTAGCCAAAGCCCAGATGGAGCTTGACAACTTTGCATCTCTCTTGGAGGAAAATGGGGTCCATGTCTACCGGCCGAAAGAAGTGGATTGGCTCAAGGAAGGTGGCTATACAGGGGCCATGCCGCGGGATTGTCTGATGACAGTAGGGAGCACGCTGATTGAGTCTCCCTTTGCCTGGCACTGCCGGAGAAAAGAGGTCAAACTTGCTTATTCGGACATTCTTGACCAGCTCAGCAGTGCCGATGGTCCAAGCAGAATTTGTCGAGCGCCTGCCATTATTGGTCAGGATACGCTATATGACGTGTTCGTCAAGGCCAAGCTGAGTGGTGCGATGGTGTCCAATGGTAGAAACGGCCACATGGGGAGCAACGGAAGCCACAACAAGTGGGCAATTAACAACAGCCGCCCGGCATTCGACACGGCCGACTTCTTGCGCCTCGGCAAGACCATAATCGGACAATTAAGCCATGTGACGAATATCAAGGGTATCGAGTACCTCCGAGCCATGATTCCTGACGGCTACAAAGTCGAAATCTTAAACACCATGGACGAGCATGCTATGCATATTGATGCGACCATCCTACCATTGCGCAAAGGAGTACTGGTCTACAACCCAAACCGCATCACGGAGGAGGAGCTCCGTCAGCACGATGTGTTTGCGGGCAACGACTGGGAGCTGCATGCTTACCCCTTCGTACCCAAGCCACGCGAGAGCCCTGCTCCCCCAATGTATATGTGCTCCCCATGGCTTGTATTAAACGCCTTGAGCTTGGACGAAAAGCGAATCTTTGTGGAGGAGAGTGACACGCAGTTCGCAGAGTGGGTCAAGGAGAAGTTTGACATGGAGCCGATTCTATGTCCCTTCCAACATGTGAATAGTATTGGTGGCTCGTTTCATTGTGCTACAGTGGATCTCGTCAGAGGATATGACTGAAAGATGCCCTTGAGAGGTTGCTGTTAGAAATAAGTAGTGGCCATATTGACAAGCTACTTTGTGACGAAGACTGCCAGTTGCTGGTCAAAATCATGTCCTATATACAACATTTCAGTGTGAAATGGATGTTACAGGTCATGAACTCTGCATAGAATTTGCTTAATTTCCTTGCTGGCTGTGTAAACATTGGCTAATCTGCTTAATCCACACACTCGTAATAGAGCCAATAGCACTGCAGCCCCAGCCCCTTTGCCGTCTTTTATGAAGCCCCCTTTGCAGGGCGAGTGTTGCCACTGCAGCTACAGCTCGGTGTGGGAACGAGCCGGGGACCAAAGTTGGTTCGTTGATGCCATTATTGGCTGTGACTTGTTAATATTACCCTGAAGAAGCAGAACATGATGCATAAATACGTGTACTTCTACAGCCAAACTTGCAACTTTTGATAAAGGAAGAGTGGCAGGTAGAAAACGATACCGTGGACAAGAGATGGAAGTTCGCTCGTCGTGGCCAGGACTAGCAGCTGTTTTATTATCGGCGCAGGACATATCAAGCCCCTAAAAGACCAGCTCACTCTTCCAGACCAGATCTTCTCTCTTACATTATCCCACAAGACAATATCATTAACCCCCTTATATCCCGCAAATTGTTATCCAGATATTAGCCCAGAAACTAATGCCAGCATCCTTATGTCTAGACTAAGCTATTAACCTTATATACGTTAAGCTTAAAATAGCCATCACTCTGCGGGTTCTTTGCTAGCCAATCCTCTTCTCGACAATAAGCTGGGCCGTGACAGACTCCCCTACCCAACATGTCTTCCCTTCCTCGTATAGGTGTATAGCCAATGATACTGCCCGTACAGGGCCTCAAAGAATACAAGATAAGCAACTTCCGGCACGGGAATAACTATCCCAAGCGCAGCAATAGCCACAATATACAACGTCTCCCGGCAAACTCAGACCCAAAATCCAGCCTCTCATTGGTGAATAAAGTGGGCGTCGCAGTCAGATAGCCTACCGTGGCAGCAGTGGTACCCGATCTGTAGGGCCAGTGTCTTGCACTTGACATGCATAGATGGCTGGTGCAGTACACCACGCCCTTCTCCCCCGGCCCCAAGCCTGCCTTTACATGTGTTTATATCGATCATTTCACCGCCGGCATCGCGGCTAGACTGCAGCCAAGACCTCAAGCGGGCGCAGCTATCTACAAACCGAGACACAACGGAGAGTTATGAGACAATGGTAAATACGTGTATATCAATGTGCTATATTTTAGTATAAAAAGCAGATCAGAGTCATTTAACTCTTCTCAGGTTGCCACTCAGCAAAAATCCCAAGCATCCAGTGCTCAGACTTTCTTCTCATTCCTTTTTTCAAGACATCAAAAACGCAAGACGACATGAAGATCCAATTTGCTGCTATTCTGGCCGTCGTGGCCCAGAAAGTATTCGCTGATTGTACGGCGCAGAAAAGACTCGACATCCTTGAGTCGATTACTACTGCGTTCAACGCACCGTCTCTGGGAGAATCCGCTGCACTTATTAGTGCTCTCCCGTTTCACGAGAACTGTCGTGCTCCTGTGTATGCTTCGCACCGCAACTTTATCGTTATCGAGTCCGGCGTGCTAATGTTGAATGTGACGCAGTTCTGTTAACGGAGCACCTGCCATTGAGGGTGGATTTGACGGTCCAACGTCAAAAGCCTTCTCCATTGCTGTCCGTCAAGCCTTCGCCCATGTTGAGGCCACGGGTACCGACTATGGCAATGGCACCACTCTATACGATGCTTATGTTGTACGTCATCTGCTCTGCTATCCCTATTCTCTGCAAGTTACGCTAAACCCTGTCTTCCTGTTAGATACTTGGTCTGTACTCCATCCGGACTCCGGTCATGATACGCGCTTATGTCCCGGTCGAGTTCAATCTTACAACCTGCGAGATTATGAACCTGCCAACTCTTACTACTGTCCCATACTCCATTGCTGGTGTTAGGGTGTATCCACCCATGTTTCCGACACTATCTGTCTTGCCATCAATCGTGGGTGTTGATACAATCCCTGGTTTGGGTGCATTTATTCACACACTTGTGACTCAAGGGTTTGGAGGATTGTAATTAACCCAAGAAGATTTGGTATGACTTGTGACGTTCCGGGCGTTTCCTAACAAGGATAGCCTAAATCGTAAGGTTTATGTTGACAGTGGATCAGGGTGAAGTTGACCAAGGATATTTGAGATGGCACAATTTAGGTATTAGGTAGCTGATGGTGAATATATTTAGTCTATGACCACCTAAGCTATTCAAATAATAATCATTGTCAAATTAAATATAAATGAAGTATTAAGTGATTCCTGTGTAAGACTAATAATTGTTCTACATTCCCATGTTTCCCACACAATATGTTCTATGTTCGATTCTCGTATTGCTTGTCTGTTCCATAATATGAATTTTATCTATTCATCTATTTTTCTATTAACGACTTGGATCGATCACTTCATGGTTCTACAGCGTCAAGGTCAATCTTCACATCCAATACAGTTGGCCCCCTTCTTAACACAGCATCCCCCAGCTGCGTCTGCAATTGAACTCCAGACGTGGCGGTGAAGCCTTGACAGCCCAAGGATCGAGCGTACATGGCGAAGTCTGTCTGAGGGATTTCACAGGAGGGAGGGGCATCTCCCCACGACTGCGGTATCTGGTGACACATATTATACTTGCTGTCATTCATGACAATCCAGATCACCTTGGCGCCGTATTGTACTGCTATGCTTACTTCGTTCTGCATCAGCATTGCGCCATCGCCGACGATAGCTACTACTGTGGCGTCACTCAGGCCAATTCCCACTGCTCCGCAGGCTCCATGACCCACGGATGCATAGCTCACCATGGTGCGGTATCGGTTTGGCTTGACGAAGCGTAGGTAATGGGCCGCCCAACACATGCTATTGCCCGCGTCGGCAATGATGGAGCAATCATACCGGTTAATTGCAATGTCATGAACTAGAACCATGACAGTGACAGGGTGAACTCTGCCTGGTTGCGACTCATTCTCCCATGGAATAGTTGGGCGCAGCTGCTGATATGGAGTTTCTGTGGCAGTAGTTCCCTCCATCAAAGATTGAAGAAGCTCAGCGATTTCGGCCTGAATAATGGTGGTATTAGAAGCGACATTGCGGCGGACCTCTAATGGATCCAGGTCGATGCATATCATTTCTGTATCCTTCCATTCAGCTTGAACAAAGAAGGAACTAAATTCCCCAAGCCGTGAGCCAAGCACCAAGACACCCTGAGGGGGAACATTTCCAATTCTGTTATCGACTGTTGACGAGAGCCCTGTCGATCCCCAAAACAAGGGATGGTTTTCTGGGAAAATACCCTTGGCCCGTGGAGTACACATAACAGGTAGGTCAAAATGCTCCGCGACCCGGGAGACGAGTGTTACTGCGCCACGCGCACCGTATCCCACCTAAAGGATAAACTTGCCCGATTGCAACCGATCTCGAAGGTAATGAGCGTGCCCTGTAACGTCCTTTTCTATCTGCCCAGATACAAGTGGACTATGCATAATAGGTTTGTGATCCGGTGGGCTCGGTAGCATAGATTTGCCCCGCGCGAGGGTAAGAAACAGACCAATGACACCACCCCTAGGGTCCAGAGCGAGTTGCTGAACTAGTTCTTGAAAATAGACTACATCATCTGGACTTCGAATTATAATGCATTGGCTCAGGGGCTAGTTAATGTTGATTCCTGCTAGCCCCTTAACTTGAATCAGAGTTGTTACTTGCAACTTGCGGTGGCCCTGGGGCCATGGCTCTTCCGTAGTCAAGCCACCGATAAACACAATGCGTGCGTGCTCCATCAAGGCGAGCACTCTTTAATCCTGTAAGTGCATTCGATATACCTGGGCCGCTGGTGGCAAATGCAATGGCAACTTTGTTGGTATACAAAGAATATTCCATTGCTGCAAAGATGGCTCCGCATTCATGTTGGAAGTGGTAGACTGCAATGCTAGAGAGTTCCAAGGACTTCCAAATAGGATATATAGTTCCGCCAGAGACTCCAAAGGCTTTATTGCATCCTTCCGCTGCTAGTACAGCGACGATTTGATGCGCGTAGAACGACATGTCTATCTCAGTGCAGCCTGGATAAAATCGGTTGAAGGGAAGGTTACCCAGGTAAACTGTAGAAGGGTAATAAGAATAATCATGGCACAAGCCCAATACATATATGCTTCTAAAATCCCTTCAACGACTGTAACACTTGTTGTGGAGAAGGTGGGCAAGCCATCCAATGTTCGACGTTCAACATCGACTAGTGGAAATGGATGCTCCCGTGATCCATCCTATTCTATCTATTCTAACCTAGAGACCGAATGTAGCTAGATTTGCAGCATTATTGCTGTTCAACAGTGCTGCATAACTATTCCATATCCATATAATATCTACATCATTTCAGATACATATACACGCACCACCCTAACATATACAAGGGCGCTACCCATTCTAAATTTACACGCGTTTGCTCAAATCTACCAAGGTATATAGGGGTCCAAGGAGCAGCAAGGCCGCCCTTTTCGTCTTAATAGTTACATGGACCAGATCATGACCACACACAGTCCTAATTCTGCGTCTCGTTATACCGAATCACAGCTCACTACAAGGGCTTATATCGCTGTTTGAAGGCTTTCTCTATCAACTATATGCAACACTTCACACTTTTACAACTCCTTTAAAAGCCTCCAGTTCCTCAGATTCAATAGTACCTGTATATTGGATGATTTACCGCCTCATTCGTGTAGGTCATCAACTTACCACATCAAGTGAGTTTGTATATACAAACGAAGCACCAAATCATATCCTCCACCCATTATTCCGTCCACTTATAAAATGATCCAACACAAAAACTAGCACATACGACCATATCTATCGGAATATACGGGATCCCGTCCGCTCTCCCATAGTCAAGCCGATAAGAGGCAGATTAGTAGTTGGGTGGGTGACCACCAGCGAACACCGGCTGTTGTATGTTTTTGCTATTTTGTCCATTTTTTTGTTGTCTGCTTTCACTATAGGCGTATTGGGTTCAGCGGGAATACACACGATGGGTCACTGTGTTGACCAAGCTGTGGGGTATGCTGTGAAAGAGGCACCGTTGTCGGGATAGCTTGACATCATTATCTTACCTGAGTTATCATAAGCCTAAAATCTATGGCCAAGACAAGCCTCCATCAATCCCTTCAATCGGCTAATGTATAGATATTTTCCTCCCCATTGGTTAGATGAATCGAGATGTCATCCGTGGAAACCCTATAAACAGCCACCGACTCTATGGGTTCTCAGGTGAATTGCGTGGTTACAACTGGAGTCATAACACCTCTGGTCAACATTCGTCTACTGATTGCCCAGATTTTTATCGATGGCTGTACAGTCCCTATATTTTCTTTCATTTAATGTTTGTCAGGATGGATTTATGTTACCGCTGATGATCAAAGCCAGTTCTCTTTTTGTTCATCAACAAATAGTCTTCCAACGCCGTAACAAACTTTGTAACATGTCGATGAAGTAGCTTCACCTGTTATCCTTGCCATGTCCTCATGTTTCCCGTCTCGCTTAATGGACCAAATCTATGCCTTCAGCTTGCGCCATCAAGGTAGGGACATGTGCCGTGCCGAGTTATCTAAATAAAGTGTGTAAGGTATGCAGTAGGACTGCCCAACCACAAGGCAATTCAGACCCTCATATTCTCTCAGATTTGACCAAGGGCTAGCTAGATGCAATCATGCAAAGGCTAATTAGTTTTAGCTTCACGTATTGCCCAACTATAGGACCCGAGTCATACTCGACAACCTTAGAGTACAAGAAAAGATGTGCTGCCATGGAGCGGTGGAATGGCTACGTGTGCATGCATACGGCTGAGATCATTGTGTGATGAAATGAATGGGTCTCCTGATGCAATATTGACAGCTAAATGTGACGTCGTCGAACCACATTATGCTCAACAGACTGGACAACTAGGGTAGCAGATGCAGATACGTCAAAATCGGTGTAGGGAATTAGGCGCTTGCCTCCACATCGATACGAGGAGAAGAGGGGAAGATTGAAGCAATAGGATGCATGATGTTGACCAGATGGAGCAGATCCACCGCAGTGGGCACGGCACGGCACATAAAAGCTATCGAGATAGAGAGGCGGATGGTAGATCCTGTGTCAATGACGCGCCCGCCTCTGCTGTACTTCTATCCAATTTCATCCACTGGACTTATCTATTGCCGCCAATCTCGCAATCGTAGATGAGGGATGTCGGAGCTGAGCGACCCCGAAATCGAGTATATATGGTCCGTCAGGCAGGCCCTCTTCCCTAAGGATAGCTCATTCTCCATCATCACCAGCAATCCATTCCTACATCTACTTTATACCATAAACCAGCTTTTAAATATATCACAATGGCCCTGTAGGCTTGTTTCTTCTTGTTAGGGAGCAAGCTAATTGCTAAAATGCCAATTTTATAGAAGGTCCAACTCCGTCCAAACGTCGGCCTAGACGTAAATGAACTCACCGCATAAGTGCTTGCTGCTAAAAAAAGAGGAACCACATCCCATGCGGAGATAATTCCACTTTACTTAGCTATTTATACAGTTCACTTGAAGAACAAGGAGAGCAAGTCATCGTCACCGCGAATTTCCCGCCTACTTACTATTTCAACTAAGTTAGCTCAAGGACAAAAAGAAGAAGAAAGGTAAAAAGCATCAGGATACTAATAAATAGCAGGGCCACCGAGGAGGGCATCGAAATGATCAAAGAAAAGTTTGGTGAAAGCGTCAATCTGAACCTCACCTGATTCCAAGTAAATGCGCTATGTATCAGTGCGGCCCCTTGATGAGGCGGCATGCATCTCAGAATAATGGTCAGCGTTCAGTGGCCTTGGCTATGACGTACATACAGCTCAATTATGACAATCAATCCCTCGTCGTATCATCTATAAGTGTATGTACCTTGTTCTCGTACTTGTATTGGTATATCAATGTGTATATGAGATGTTTGAGCGAGGGTGAAAAACAAGGCAAATCTCAATCAGCGTCGGTATCAGGAGGCCATCATCATCTGCTTTTTCCGTCGAGTCAATGTGAGCCTGGTTCTAGGGTGGCCATGTTTAGGGGCTCCTGGAAAACATCAGCACTGCCATCCTCTTGTGGACAGAAAAGGCTTAGTCGAGCTCAATCCACGTCTCGCATGATGATGTGATCTGTCCATGTAGAAAACGACAGCGACCAACGCGCTGATCCAAAACCAGCATCTTACTCCCAAAGCATGTCTCGCCTAGCAAGATCTGAGGATACAAATGAAGTGCAGCCGCAGCGCCCGTTACGCAAAGTCCGCAAAGGGACACGAAGCTGTTGGGAATGTAGGCTCGCAAACAGTGCCATCACTTCTCATTTTACTGTTTGCTAAGATGCGCGTTCTCGTCGCTTGCGAAATCTAGGTAAACGCCGCAAGATTAGATGCATATTTAGCTCCAAGAATACCGATATCTGCAATTGGTGTCTTGGACATGGCTCAAGTTGCGTCGGTCAACAGTACTCGGACGCTGTCAAGGAAGACAATATTGAGAACGGGACCTTGCCAGAGAGAATGCAGCGTCTCGAGTCTTTGATAGAGCGTCTAATAGAGAAGACGGAGTCTGTGGAAAGACTGGAGCATGAGAGATCGAATTCTCCGACAAGCACGAGAAGCGTTGTAGACAACATCGGTATTGACGTTGTCGACCATGCTGTGCTCAGGTCCCCTCATCCAACTCATGTCGCCGTCGCCTCTATATTCCAACATTCATGGGTATGTCATATCATTATCTAGAATGCCACTGCAGTACTGAGATAAATGACTGAATGATGCGCAGTCACAGCCCGAATTAGGTGCGCACAATAACAACCCGACGTCTAAAAGAGTACCGAAACTCGAAAAAGTATCTCGCTCCCTCCTATCGCTGATGCCGCCCCGTCAAGCTGTCGAGGCTCTCGACGTGGAAAGCTCTCCCTGGATCAATCAACTCCTGCAGGCTCTTCCGTCATTTCAACAACCTAATGGCTTCTCGCTCCTAAAGACGATGCCTTTCGAGTCTTCCTATCTTAGTCACCCTACGGTAATCGCGAGAGCATTGATGTGCGTAACCATTTGCTTGCAGCAACTTCCAAAGGGATTTGACTTTACAAAGTTAGCACCTTTGACGCATTCTGTTGATGAACTTGTCGAATCTATAACATCGATGGTAGGCTCATTAATCACGTCGGACGATGAGCTCATTGCTACATCCGAGGGTATTGAGTGCTTGTTTCTTCAGACGATTTTCTATATTAACAGTGGGAAACCTCGAAGAGCGTGGCTCAGCAATCGAAGAGCGTTGGCTATTGCGCAAATAATGGGCCTACATGTTGATGGTATTGGTAGCCAATGCACACCGTGGTCCTACATCATTCATTCTGATCGCTATCTCGCTCTCATTCTGGGTTTCCCTTGCGGCGCCATGGAAAGCGACGAGTCATCCGCGCCTCCTATTATGCCAGGAAATGCTGAGGAGAAGCAACAAGATGTGCTATATATGAAAGAGCTCCATCGAATTGCTGCACGCATAATTAACAAAGAGCAATCTTCCACACAGAGCATCGACAACGCACTCGAGACTCTATCGTGCTCCATGCCTCAAAGCTGGTGGCACAACGCGGACAAAAACGACAACATGGAGCCACAGGTACTGGCCAAGATATACCACCGCCTCAATATCCAGCTTTGGCACCATCAACTTTGCATGACACTACACCTACCATTTATGCTGGATCCAGCCCCGCAGCGCAAGCATGAGTACAACCGTTTTGCATGCCTAAGTGCCGCAAGAGGACTCATTAACACGTATCTTTCGAACCGGACAAGCTTTGGGATGTTCTTATGTTGTCTGACGAATTTCCAGGCATTCACTGCCGCGGTGATGCTCCTGTACAATATGTCGTTGTCCAACGCGACGTTTGAAGTGGAGAATTTGCCAGCCCAAAAAGAAGCAGACTGGAATTTGGTGAGTAATGTGATGACGATGCTGGATCAGGACATTGAGCGCTTTGAAGACACTGTCGCAATGCAGGCGTCAAATGTGTTGCAAATTCTCCAGATGGCTGTGCAAAACCCGCAAAGTCTGCAAGACGATAATGTTGACTTTACCATTCCGTATTTTGGTACAATCACCATCGCAAGAATGGTACCGGCGCAGGATGCAAATGCAGAGCTGTCGACTACAGGGGTGCCGTCGGATCATGATCTGGCATTCATCGCGACGATTGACAGGTCGCATCTAATTCTCCCTGACGGTGATGAGCTGTTGCAGCAATGGCTTGTGGACGATCATGATTGGTCATATGGAAATTGAATGTCTGGATTAGATGCAGATTTAGGGAGGAGAAGAGAAAAATACTTGAGAAGGGAGGAGCCAATAATGAGCTGCATAATGAAACAATGCCAATGTTATTCACAAACAGTATGAACCGGACATCCGCGAGACTGATGGTAACGCTCCACAATGTGTGCATAATGCTGTGCTGAACGGTCAGACGTGTCTTGACCCATCGCTTCCATCGCATAGCCATCGTCTGTGGCTGCTTACTCCTGCGATCTCATAAGCTGCTGTATGCTGCGCATCATCAGGTGGCTACGCTAATGCTGAATGGGGAAAAAGATGATTCCAAATGCCATACGACGGCTGAAATGATTCCAACCCCGGGGAGAATATAATATCATCTTGTTTGCTGCATTTCAAAGATGATGCCTTTCTAGGTGTTTAACGAGCATGGGAGCAAGCTGACTGAAGAGCAAATATATAATCGAAACAACAAGAAAGGCGCAATGGCCGACCACAAGACACCACTCGATCTTGGACTAAGTCCTGCTATTCATGATTCTCTTCCTATCCTGGTCGGCCAACTTCACAATGCACACCTGCCACGAGATCCCCAGGCCGAGAGGAAGGTCCGTCGAGACATTGAAGCTGCCGCCTCTCTTCATACGCAGCTCCTGGGCGAACTCGCAGTCACATCAGACGCCCCAGGGCAGCTGGGCAACAACGAACTCAAGCGTGATCACGCCGAGAAACGCGTGGCCGAGCTCAATGGCGACCTCCAGAGCGCCATCGAGGTGATGAATATTCGGTTCAAGAATCACAAGAGCTACAGGGACTCGGTAGGGAAGAAGCTCGTCTACACGCTGCTGCACAAAAAGGACAGCTTCGACAACAGGGTCATGCAAAAAGAAAAAGAATATCATGACGCGCTATCCAGGCGGCGCAAGGTGGAGACTTTACTCACAGAGCTGAATGATTCCAGGGGGGCCTTGCTAGACGAGGCCAAAACGCTGGAAGAAGAGGTGAAGCGACACTCCACAGCCCATGAGGAAATAGACAAAATGTACGCAACCATCTTCGACGGCCCTACACCAGGATTTCCAGATGAGGATGAGCAAGAAAGCAGGCACCAGCTGGCGAAGACGACGCACTCGCAGAAGACGGGATCATTAAAGGCGACGGTGAGGGGCGTGATGATTGTCCAGGCCATCAAAATAGCGATCCAACGCGCCGCATTCGAATCCTCCAAGGCAAGCCTTGAGAGTCGCTCCAGTCTCTTAGACGCGGGGTACGTGAGAGTAATACTCGCGCGCTGCATCAGATACCTCGACCGTGGTCTCGAGCTCAGCGAGCAACTTGCGGTGGGGAATCCCCTACCGCTAGACCAATCGATGAGGTCCTCAAGAGAAGTGGCACAACAAAGTACCAAGACCAGACAAGAAATCGTAGCCGTCACCGATGGGCTGAAGAGGTCGCTCGAAATCGCGCTGGAGGCTCAGAAGAGCTACGTTGAAGAGGTCAAGGCGCTCAGCGAGGCGGAGCGGCGGGCCACCAGACAGACGGCGAGATCTCTCGAGGATGAGAGACAGGCGCTGCAGCAGATGCGCCAAAGTGCGTTTGAGACCACGGTCGGGTTCGGAGCGGCGGCACCTCCATATCATGAGTGCTGCGACAGGACCGATGCATTTGTGCAAGACTCTGAAGCGCAGTGTGCGTTTCTCGTCCCGCCAGTTGAAGAACTACCCGAAGACACACAGCCTCCGCCAGAGTATGCCTTGGCAGCCAACACCTCATGAGTTCATATTCTATGTATATTGTATATGCAGGCAGTTAATGTCCAGTTACGCACACTATTTGATCTCACGCGACAGCCGCCTTCACATGTAAAGATGGAATCAGATTACCACAACCACCAACTACACAACCTGTTATTGAATACACGTTCACGGCTCAATCTAATCGACAATGTTCTGTCTATTTCGCACTACATCTTCATGTACAAATAGCACCTCTAATTCGACTGCTCGATAAGGGGCTGGCATCCAGCTATGATGGGATAGCAATGCCCCAGAGTCATCGTGGCAACCTCCTTGCTCTTGTCGAGAAAATTTGCTTCATCGGGGGCAATGATGTCGAGATAGTACGGATCATTGAAAGCATTGAGAAACACCTCCAGACTGGGGATTTCCCAAATCACAGCCCCGTCATAGTCCAACAGCGCAAGCGGAACCGGCACCGCAGCCAGAGTTTGTCGCATATCGCTGGGCGTGTGGACCTAAACAAAACAAACCCGTGTTAACCCATCTTCTATACACACTCTTGTCTGTAGGTCTTGCATCTCTTACCTGCGTATATCCAACAAGATTGTGCTTCTGGGCCCAGGGAATAACCTTTGGAGCATGAACATTCTGCCAGTACGCATAAAATTGCTCCTCCGACAAGTCAGGGCGTCGTCTGATGAAGCACATCATATATAACGGCGGCGAAGGAGTCGACATTATGTCAAACAAAAGGAAGAGAAACGATTTGCGTGGGAAGAAATTGGGCTGTTGAATGAAGGAAATGATTATCTTGATTGAAGCTACTACATATTCACTGCATCTTTCCCATCTTCTTATATACATCTTAGTCTCAAACAGAATTCAGTAGGAATGCAGTTTCGGCCGAGTCTCGGTGTAAATGCAGCTTATCATTAATCCTCACTTTGTTCATTTGGGTGCATAAGCTGACCAGTAATCAATAATCCCATACGGCACGAAGACTTGTATCGCCCTTTGCTCCACCGAGCTCGGCCGAATATCATGGTTGGTGGGGGGAGATTTTGTTGTGCCGACTCAATGTTGATGCAAGGCATAAGCTAAGTCATACTTGTACTCGTTTGAAGCCCTTTAAATTATAGTAAAAAAAAGACACCTTGAGGTAGAGTTTGTGCCATTACCGCTGTTTCTGTTTATTACTCTCGTTTCCCTTGTTGCTGTATATAATCTCCTAAACGCATCACAACAAACAATGCCAGTTTTCTCTCTCATTCTTCTTTGGACATTTATGTATATATTCTATATCAAGTCACGCCGGAAGATCTACTTGCCGGTCAGAATGTGAAGTTGAGCAACCGAACCATCTTTCCTCTTGGCTCTCCAGACAGAGACGGAGACAACTTGTTTCAGAAGAGTCAGACCAAATGTTAGTATCTGCAAGCATTGAACTCACATGGCGGTTCATGTATCCAACCGAGATTAAACATCTCTGAGCTTCCAGTGCCATGGTAAGGGACATCATGAGGATGTTACGTCCGTATCCTACAAGATAGTCATTATTACTAAAACCCATGTCGAGAGCTTCTACTGAAGTCATTTGACTGACCCAAGTTGTCATAAATCTTACCAAGAATATGCCAGAGGAGAAGATTTTCGTTGTATGCCTATTGACGAATCAGTCTGAGCAAATTATATTACGTAGGCAGATGTAAAAAATTTACTTTCCCCCCTCAACCCTTTCTCATCATTTCCTTTCTCGTCATCTCTTGAATTTCTCATTCCGTCTCTTCTCTAGCACGCATCGTAAAGTTTGCCATATATTTCACTAGAGACAAGGATATTCACTGAGTGTCAAGGCTACTCTTCTTCAACGGGTGTTTGACTCATCCAAAAATGATAAAAATATATCAAATTTGTGGACTACCTAATAATTCTCCTATCTTAACCAAGAAATCTCCATTCAGACAGACCCCGAGACACCACCGTTACAGAGTGCCCCTTTCTGGTACCTCAAGCCACTGCAGAAAACTTGATGATGTTCCAATCGTAATTGATCATTTAATTTTGAATGTATCCTCGCCCCATTTATATAATCTGTTCAACCTCCGCGCGTATACGGGAATTAAATAACCTTCGATTCGCGAATGGTGTGGTCGGTGCACTGTAAGCGACTTTGTCGCCCCCATGCTCTCTGGAGGGGAAAATGTGTAAACGGAACCAAACTTGGGCATGACGGTAAACTGCAGCTCTGCCATGGCTGCTTCAAAAGCGCTCCAATTGATTGCCCCTCGAGCATGCGACTTGTTGAACAGTGTCGAAAAAACATCAGCTGTTGAAGCGCTGACAGCAAAGGTCTGAGATGGGTGGGTTTCTTGGTCGGGGAGTGGCTCCACGGTGCGGGGTGCAAGTTCGAAAGCAGACGAATGTGACGGACGAGTCTTTTCTTTTTGCTTCCTTTGTTCTATACGCGTCTCTAGCGGTTCTTGAGGTGGAACGGGCAGAGGTGCCCATTCGGCCTTTTGCTCCAACTTGGCCTTGGCTTGCTGGGACTGATTCTTGAGATCAGAAAAGCACTCCTCGACCAAATCCTGATACAGAAATCCAATTTTTGAGCCGGTTTTCTGAGCAACAAACTGGTCGAGTGCTTCCAACGCAGTGGAAGCGACTCCCGGCTCGAGGAGGTTGTCAATAGGAACTACCCAATCACGGAGATCGACCTGTGACTTGAGCTGGTTCAATTCGGCTTCCAGCTCCTGGGATCTGGCGACAAACATTTGGCCCTTCTTGCGGGAGAGCGAAGGCATCGAGATCAAGGGGGATAGGTCCCGAATGAAGCCGATGATGACAGCCAAATCACATAGTGTCTCTACTTCTCTCGCCTGCAATTTCTCCCTCTCCGCTGGGTGGGCCGTATGGAGGTCGCCCAGCTTCCTCATCCAGTCGGCTGCCTTGATAGCGTTGGTATCGGATTGGCAAAGCCGGAGGACATAGTGAAGCTGTGGATCGGCTATCGTCAACTCATCAGGCTTACCTTTCATGGCCACCTTTGCGTTTCCAAGGCTGTCGTATTTATTAGAAAGCCGCTTGAACCACTTGGAACCCGTACCCGTTTGGACGTGGCGCGTAAAGAGGGCTTGCGCGCGGCCGTATTCAAGATGACAAACATTGGAGATCTCTTGCAAAACAATAGCTCGATAGACTTTGTCGGCCTTCAAGGTTTCAAGAAGTTGTAGGAGACGGTCAATGTAGTTCCAAATAGCAGCAGCTTTGATTGCGCTGTGAACGGCATCAAAGAAAGCACCGCTAATGTATTTGTCAGTGTGAACTGCCAGTTGACGGCCTTTTTCGTCGGCAATGAGCTCTGGCTGGCTGAAGAAAAGAATGTTGACCGAGTGAGAGAGTACGGCAGGCTCAACAGATAGGAAACCCAGGTACTCCTGAAGTGATTCCTTGTGGTCATGTGCGGTAGCTAGGAGATCTGGGAGAGCAAGCTTGGTTGGCGGGTTTTGGATCGATAGTTTGGACAAGGCCTCCGTGGCGGCTTTGTCGGATTTCTGAGGCTGTTTCTTCCGGCTTCTGGTCTGCGAGCCGAGATCCAAAATGTCCTCAACTAAGATGTTGAGGCTTTGCAGCAAGGTGACTTGTCTCTGGAGGATCAACTCTCCAGTAGACTGGGGAACACAATAGCCCCTTTGCATGAGAGATTTGAAGTATGCTTCCATCTCAGCATTCTCGGAAACAATCTTGTAGGAAAGCCCATATCGTTCATCGTCGTTGACGAAAAGAGTGTAACTATCCCTAAAAGAATTGACATGGCGGAGATTCTTTGTGTGCACCATTTCCAGGATGAAGTCGCGGTCTCCCTTTCTCCCGTTGAATCCCTCGCCATACTGCTCAAAGAGCGGCTTCGTGGCGCGGTGTTCAAGGAAGTCAAGGAGGAAATCCGGTCCAGACTCTGCGATATCGCGTAAATTCCACTCCGGGGTGATTTTGAAAACGTTCCCCAGAGACGCATCAGAGGAATGTTTAAGCATAACCCCATCTGCCACACCAGCCTTGACGCATTTCTCTCGCTGGCCCTTTTGGAAGGATCTCCATATGGTCTCGACTGAAGCACGGTGCTTCTTGTATTTCCGCGCGAGGTCGCTATGGAGTTCTTTCACCACATTATTAGTCTCAGGCTCATCCATTTTGGGCGATGAGTCTTCACGCCGATGATCTGCAGCTCTCATTAGCCATCGACTCTAGTGGCTATAGAATGAGCTGCATTACCTGTCAATAGATTTGGAATACGAATGGGAGGGACGTGTGGAGAAACTGAGGTCAACGGACTGGGCACAGAGAGTCCGTGAATTGATGTGAGGAGGGGTTCCAGGAGAAAACGAAGAAAACAATGTCAGAGATACGTCAGAGAAGCGAGTGCATGCCAGATCAGCCACATCAACTGAGGCCCTCAAAATAAAAATAAATAAAAGAAAAGTAACAACATATTTAAGATTGATAAACAGTTTTTTTTTTTTTTTTTTTTTTTTTTTAACCAAATTTACATTGTTTTGCTCATTTTCTAATCCCTTGACGATGTGCACTTCCAAGATCAATAAATCGAGATTCACACCAGCCCTATTAGCCACATTACCAGCCTCAAATACCTCATATCGACTTATCAATCCGAGTGGCGCATGCCCCAGACATGAAAAAGGGCTTGACGGGCGACGGGCTACCTCTATCACTTATCTACCTCGTACTCTGTGTAAAATTATAAAATACTTCAATACGTCCCCAGTACATCTACAATTTCTGCGGCCATCCGATCACCATTATCCTGCCCAAATGTCGTAATCAGTGTCCGCAGCGGAGGTTCACCATTCAATCCTCCAGCCGCGGCATTCATTGCCATGAGCATACGATTCACCATGATCTCTTGGATCTCTAGGCTGCCAATGACACTCTTCTGCGCCCTGCTCACATCTGCCATGACTTCAAGCCCCGGCCTGTGATAATTCATGGGGCTGCCACCGATCAAATCATGCCACTCCACAACGTCGACGCCAATCCCTGCCTCCTGCACTAGAGTGCCCTGAAGACCGTGAGTCTCGTGAAGGGGAGGCAGCAGTAATACAGCCTCGGCAACTGCTGCGACTGCATAAAGATTACCGAGCCCTGGTGTGCAGCAAACCAACTGTGCCGTTGCCATCAAATCAAGTGCTTCGTGAGGCAGCACCGTCCGCGCAACCCGCGGATTCTCGACATCAATCGAGCTCGCCACATCAGGACTCGCGACTAGGACAATCAGCTCAGCAGAATCAGCCTCTGGGAGAGCGGCGTTGCGCAGTTTGAGAGCCCGTCGTGCCAATCCATATATCATCTGGGCGTACTCAATGCATTCCTCCTTGGACATCAGCGGGTTGAGCAAGCCTCCAAAGTTGAGAACAATGTTCTTGCGCAGCGACTGTCTATCTGTCGAAAAACGAACTGGCGGCCCAAGAGGTGGAACAATCACCACATTGGTCAGCTTCTCACGAACAACCCGCTCTCGGACCCCGTAAAAATCAGCTGCAATGATTCGTTCTGCCTCTCGCCATGGGCCAGGGATTTCTCCAGGCCACCACCAGAGTAGCAGGTCTATGATGACAACACGGCAGCCAGCTTGCCTCGCAACGGCGGCAAAGTCCTCGTCCATGGCCGTCACAACAAGGCGTGGCTGTAAATCGCCAAGGAGAGACTCAAGCTGCGCTTTGCCCTGGCGAGAGCCCTGGTGAGAGGAGATGTCGACATCGTGTAGCTTGTCCCAGTAGGTACAGTCTGGTCCTGGTCCTTTACGAGGCCTGTGAAGCTCCATCGCGATGTTTGATCCCACATAATGTAATTCCACAGGCCCCCAAGACTTGAGACGGTCTCGCAAGAATGGGACGATTGCTCTCAGCGTCGCACCGGGTCCACCACCAAAGGGTTGTGCATTTACGACAATAGTAGACCGTCGCGTAATTTGGCCATTATTAAAAGAACTGTAGTGAGGCTGATCTGAATCGATACCCATTTTAGTCCCTTGAAGTGTTGAGCATCTTGTCAAGAGCAGATTCTTCCACGTGTAGTTATAAATAGGATAAAAACACAGTCGCATTCAATTAGTCCAGAACCAGCGGTCACCATTCTGAAGGTAGCATCGCTGAGCGATTCGACTAGGGAATATGCAGGTGTGGACTCCCTATGAGACTGGGCAGCAAATGGGGAAGCGGAACATCAAAGTGGCTTGCATGAAATGCATTTTTAACAGGGACAAAGCTCAACAATTTCAACCTTGACAGCACACGTCAGCTGAGTATCGTGTGGGTTGAATGAATGATGAAACCGGAATAGTATGGCGATGCAACGCAAAAGAAGGGCGCCAAGCTTGATCTTGTCGTTGAACGTCCAAAGTAGGGGATGATTGATACGAGTAGTATACTGTATGACCACCTCATAGCAAGTACCTATTAAGCATGGTTATCATTTATTCAGATATTCAGGTTTTGTTTACAGAGTCATTTACACAATATTTCAAGCATTTGCCAACCACACTTATGCCCAGAAACTATCTACATAGCAATTCTTCTGCATCGAGCTAATTTCTATTTTATTTGTATTCGTTCTAGGGTAGGCCATGGCGAATACCCGACTGATTACGTCATAGCCCGGATGAATAATAAACCGATGCCTATCTAAATGCGAGCGAGTACTTGTCTAGTACGAATGCAGTAACGGCTCCCTTCCAAGCTCTCCAGCGTGTCTCGATCGAGGCTCTAGTGTGCCGCTGTGCGTGCGTGCGTGAGCGGGAACCGTTCCGAACTTAGGCACGATGATGGCCCCTCCTCGTTGGTCGTGCAACATTTGTAGGACGCCTTTTACAAGAAGTAAGTGGACATGGTTAGCCGTCGAGTCAACGCGTCGAGACAATCCTGACTGGAAACCCCTTAGAGTCATCGTGGGTGCGACACGTGAAACAATGCCCCAAGTTGAGAGGGTCGCCCCGCAGGGCAAAGGCATGCGGAGAATGCGTACGCACCAAGGTGAGGTGTGATCTCGTTCAGCCTGTTTGCTCGAAATGTTCCTCACGAAGTGTCTCGTGCGAGTGGCCGGACCAAGGAAGCGAAATACCCACCAACATGCCCCTCTCTCCATCCTCGCCTCTGTCATCTGGCAATGGAGAAACGTCCATGATGGAGTCGAGCAATGCCTTCAGTGGAGCAGACGATACTCAGCATTCTACCTTTAGTCAATTCACGGGCCCTATTCCCGCGCCACCATCCCTTGCGCAACAGTCACTGGCTATGGCGAATGAAGTTGATTTGACAGACGTACCTTTGCATGGAGACCAAACGGCGTCTGTCGATGTGACCACAGACTCTGTGGATCCCATTCGTGATAGATGGATGAACCCACTATTGGATATCAATGCCCCCAGCTCCAAGCTTGCAGGCCACAGCATGGAGTTTCTGTTTCGCGTGCTGCGGACATATCCCCGGATGCTCGCCCAGGACGAAGATGTTGGATGTCCCGTGATCCACCATTGCCAGCTTCTACCAGAAAATATTCGCTTGCCACTAGCCAACTGCATCGCCATAACAAGAATGTGGGACGGGCATAGCCAACAGTCGGCTGGAATCGTTGAGTCAACCATCAACCAAGAGATGCAGCGTCTCGTTGATGAGGTATGGTTAGCCTAGTGTAGTAGTGGATGCTTCTGCTGACCAAACACAGTTCACAAACTACGAGGAACAAGATTTGCTCGCCGCAATGCAGGCGCTTCTCATGTATGCCATCATGCTCTTTTTCCTCCCGGAAAAGGACCACAACCTCAATCGTTGCTTTAACCACGTGAAGATGATGAAACTTCACGAAGTTGCACACGCACTGGCCAAGACGGGTCTGACGCTTGCCGAGGAAGAAGCCAAGGCCGCGCCGGAATGGGAGGACTGGATAAGGATCACAACCAAGACCCGCACCATCCTGGCGTTTTTCTGCTTTGAGTGGGCGTTTTCAGCGTACAACAACCTTTTGTCCTACCACTGCCATGAGATTGGGTTTATACTCGCTCCAACGAAATTCCTATGGCTGGCAGCAACAAAAGAAGAATGGGAGCGCCGATATGGCCGCTGGGTACTCCAATGGCGAGCCCGAGGATTCTTTCGCATGGAAGAACTGATGGCCATTCCGCCAGGCGTGCATGTTGATGAGAGGGTGAATGCGTGGCTTGCGGAAACGGATGAGTTTGGGATGATGATTATGGCCATGGGTAAGTTGCCCATTTATACCTGTGAAAGATGTGACTTTTAACGGTTTTTAGTTAATGCAACGGAGTGACAACTTGTGTCGGTACTGTGATGTGGCCTGCACTCTCTGCTCCGGCTGATGGACGGAACTCCGGGTGCATCGGTGCACGGCGCGGCGTCTCACTGTGAAGCTCCACTTACCCTACGTGGAAATAATATCGGGCTCTGGGTTGCAAGACTGTGCTATATAAAGTCTCCTTTTTCATGGGAGACTTTTCTATCAATGGCATCCACCATCTTCATCTTCATCTTCATCTTCTTTTGCATCCCAAAATAACTGCTGAACCAAGCTGGCAAACATGTTGCTCCAAGTCATTCGCCTCACGCTGAGACCCTCTCTCACCATCTCAGCCCCCGCCTTCCTTGGGCTGCGCACGCACGCCTCTGACGCTGGTGCCATCAGCCAGCACTATGGATACATTTTGTCGACTCAGTCTTCCTCTTTACCCAAAAAGAGGCATGAGATTTGCTGGATCATTCGTAGGCTTTTGGAAGCATGTTGATAGTGCTTCAGCTGGCTGACATGTACATAGAATGGCCAGGCTCAACGGATCTGAGCGTGAAGCCGTCGCTCATCGAAGAGCTCAATGGTGTAGACGGAGATGCGACATCCGTGCTTTACAAATTCGAGGAAAATCAGCTCGAGGAACTCTCAAAGGCAATTGAGGCGCCTATTTGTGAATTCGTAGGTTGTGTCGTTTAACATTTTTGCTGTGATACTAATACGTTCAGGCATACATTCGACTTGTGGATGATGCGCCCATGTCGGATGCTTCTCTCCAAACATCAATGCACAAGACCTATACTGATACCTACAAACTGCTGGGCTTCACCGGCGGCCACTGGACATATTCTTTCAACTCAAATGATCCAACAGGCGTTTCATCGGCAAAGACAGAGCACATCGATGAAGGCGAACGCCGGCTGGCACTGTATCTTCTTGGTTGGGAGAGCGTTGAGGTTTGTTCCTTGCAGATGGTGATATAGGATGACCCTTACTGACATGCGATTTAGCTTCACCAAGATGCCTCTGGGACTGAAATCTTTGCAGATGAAATGGATAAACTGATGCCGTACTTTGGTCCCGGCAGTGGTGCGTGGTATGTTTCGTTCAGGAAGCATGAGTGACGATGAGGCATTGTCGCGTAAGCCCGTCAACCATGTCATTGTATTTACCTTTCGTATTTCAAGTGTAGTTTATGGAATTATTTATCGTAATTGATTACTCGTTGGATATTGTAAATGGTCACCAATCTGGCGAACACATGGACGGCTGGGGATACGAATCCAATATTGATATCTAAGACAACAAATTGTCCACTCGTTAGGCAGATGGAGGAACATTTCGTATTCTAATTGCAATGGCGCGCCAGTGCTTTAGGCATCCCATCCGTCTATTCTAAAGACGGCCTTAAAGTGACTTGAGTGCGCCCTTTGATGAACCACTGCAACGAGCGGTGACAGCGGACAGGGACTAAAACCTACAGTGTCTGCGTACTGCCTAACGATGGTGCAGCCATTGTAGGATCAGCAGAGGACAAAGCTTTGCAAGACATTCAACCATCGAGTGGAAATTGTCAATATAAATAGCACGTTTCCACCTCCAATCTGCATCTTGATATCATCCTTCTCTTCAGTTCATCATTGGCAGGCCGCCTCCTTTCTTTCGTGCCTGTTCTCATTTACCCCTCTTTCTCTTCCGTTTATGGATCTGCCAGAGACCTCCATCTCGAGATCAGCATCACTTTTGCAATCTACGAGGCAGATTCATCTGCTTCGCTACTCCGAGATAGTCCACCATGAACCTCACCAATTTCTTCTTCCAGCTCGATCTGGCCATGACCCAGGGTGGATCGATTTGGTCAAGTCACTTTCTCAACAACCGCATCGCGCGAGGCAACACACCATCACCCATCCTGGATCATATCGTCTCGCAAAGCATGTCCGCCGAAGCTCAAGAAGCAACGCTATGGATTGTGGATCGCATCTTGGAGTCTCAGACCATTGTTCACTTTCTTGAATCCGCATTCACTGGCCGGCTCCCGGACGGCACCCAATCGACGATGCCTATCCTGGACTTCAATGACTTCGGGTTGATGCAGCAGCCATTGTCATCTTGGGCTCCCGCTCCCTTTAGTAGAAATGACGACATACCAATCGAACAGATCATGATAAGTGTTGGCTCCTTTCAAGACTCTAGTAGACTGGTACCCATCTCAAAGGAACTTCATGCGATGAAGTCAAGAATCTGGGAGGCCGTCATGCCGCTGTCGGAGAGACGTTGGCAGGACCTCTCTCTCGACTCACCAAAAAACTTCAACGTTGCCTGCAAGTATTTCTGCATGGTTATCCAAGTGTTTCACTATCTCAACCACCCGGAGATCAAGGTCTTCCTGCGAGAGACGTACAATCTGATATACGGTCATCTAAAGACTTTTGAGGATGCACTAAACATCAAGAAAGCTCAAGAGAATGAACCACTTGTGCAGCTTACGGCCAAGTGGCACGAGTACATCAATTCCCTATTCAACTACATATCTAACCGTTCTCATCGCTGGGTAATCGATCACATTGACCGTCTCCGTGTGCCTATTCTCGAAGCTTTAGAAGTTTCCAACATGGGTCAAATGCCGGCTGATGGCAGTTTGTATGGGTCCAATAGCAAGCAGGAGAGAATCCTCACCGACATGCTCCATGATCTTCTTGAGAATGCAGCACAGGCAGACTCGGCCATTTTCCTTCCCATGGATGGATACCTAGGGAGCGATTTACCTTCGCAAGACTCTGCAACGGTAGTTGATCCCAACAACCAATTCGTGGACTCACCGATCTCATTCTCAGCAAACAGCGAAGTGCGAAGGGCTGATTATTATCGCCGGCTCAAGTATCTCTCACGTGTCGAGCAATGGCTTGGTGACGATGGCCAGAAACTCAGTTTCCAGGCACTGTCAGGCATATTGCGGACTGCTCACAGTCAAGTCTTGGCACAGGAGAAAGCCAGGCTGGAGCTTCGCGGCCAAACTAAACTTGCAGACGAAGAACTGTGGGTGCGAGCCGGAAATTGGTACATGTTTGAGTTCGAAGGTGATGAGCATGGCTGGAGTCATGTCATTTACCGTACTTGCTATGACCATAGCGATGAGGAGTGGGAAGAGTTCAAGACCAAGCTAGAAGCAGACTTGTCGAATTGGGGAAATGAGCTGGAAGGTGTTGAAGAATTGCGAACAATCTCGAAATTGCATTGGCGAGATGCTCGGGATTCGGGAGTTCCAGATGGAGATATTGAAGCTCTGAAGAAGTATGTGCCAAGTCTATATGGAATAAGATGAAAGCTAACTGGATGTAGGAAATTTCATAAGCTGACCGAATCCAATGATGAATTCCCACCGATGAACACACGTAAGATCCTTCTGGTTGCGGACAAGGCTGTCATCGACTCGTATCTAAAGCCGGCACCGGACCAGGGCGGATTCGTGCTCGCTGTAGAAGCCGGCTTTGACCCCGCCATTGTTGACGAGGCTCGCGAGGTCGAGTCACCGGGCTACGACGGCACCTTGAGAATTCTCAGCAGCTTATTGTGGGATGATCTTGGGCCGCTGCTGATTATGCAGACGCAGGGTTTGTCGGAGCTGTGGCCGCTTTCGATGGATAACCCTCAGCAGGTTTACGAGGGTCCTATCAAACGCATGTCATGAAGTGGTTAGCAGACTGTTTGAGGTGTTGAAAGGCTTGGTTGGTGAATTGGGATGGGAATGGATGTTCAACACGTCCGTTCGAGAATATGCTACAATCGGTTACTGGGTTATGATCAATGTGTGATGGACTTATAAAAGAGAGGTGACTACCTTAGTCGAGGACAACATGGAAGGAGAATTATCGTGTCAATACGTAGTTCTCTACAAATCCCATTTTGGACAGAGTGCGAGTATCCTTTGCGAGATGATCATGGGATTGACGCTCAAAAGGCACAATGGGACAAGGACAGCATATGCAGTAAAGCGTGATGCGATAACGGTGTGGACAACATGGTGATTCTCTGCAATTATTATATCTGGCCATGCTCTCTCATGCCCTCCAGAGCAGAATTGTTGATTGTAGACATTACTAAACTCGTCAATCCATGGGTTTCTGGCCCAGTCTACTTGTTTTATTCTTAGGTTCGGTTCAGTCCAACGAATGCCCCTCACCCACGGCTATGAGGACCAAAGCCATCCTGCGCAATCAGCCGCTTGTCAAATCGTGCTGCAATCCGCTGTAATTGTCATGGCACTGTTGAATCATCACTAAGAAATTCAAGCAGATTTCTGTCTTTTCTTGGCAATCTCAAAAAAGAGGCTCCCATCGTAAAGCTGTCGAAGATCTTCCTTCATCATCCTGCCATCTTCGGGCCAAAGCATAATGTATGTCGCAGCCCCTGCACAGGTTAGTAAAGACAACCCAAATGAATATGGAGCCGAGACTTACACTCAAAGATACCTGCGCCCCAGCCGATTGGATCGACAATCAGTCTCTGTCCCTTAAGCAGCCTCCAGACGTCCTCGAGAGTCACGTAGTCTCTGCCCTCGGCATACTTGGAGAACATGTCTTCAAACTTTTGGGGCACGAAGCGGCCTTCGTTATCATAGGTGCCGCTATCGCTGCCGTGCTTGTCCTTGTGGATGTTCTTGATCCAGAGCCGGAAGAAGGGGTCGGGGAGATAGCCGGGGACGGTTGGGTAAGAGAAGTTAAAGTGGATAATGGCCATGGATAGAATGGCGAGGAATATGTTGAAGCCTACTGCTCGGAGGCCCTTGTAGGTATCTAGAGGCCAGATGATGCCGTCGCGATCCTACTTTCATCAGTAATTGATCTCACGTTGGCAGAGATCCGACTTACCTGGTCAAAGAATTCGACATGTTGCTGAAGGACCTGTACGGGAGTCAGCGAGCCTTGCGAAGGGTTCTGTCAAGCGAGGAAACGTACAGTTTGGTCGCGATGGTTCTCTGCCCAACCGTTTTCCGTGGTCCCTTTTGGATGTTCATAAGTCGCAGCGAGATTGGCCCTCGCAGTCCCTGCGTGCATTCTGCATCAGCAATTACCAATTACCAATGAGGAACAGTTATATGATCATTACCCATATGTGGCAGTCTGATATCATCGTCCGGCTGCAAAAACGGCTTTCGCTCCTCCGTGACTGGGGCTTCTGGGATGAAGCTGGTCACCTTGGCTTCCTTGTTGCCATTTGTCTTTGGTTTGCCGTCCATTGTAAGGCGGAATGATGTCTATTTTTGATGCGAATCGTTTGTCGTCAAGAAATGAATCGGAATAAGAGCTCTTGAAACGAGGATATTCAAAGGATCGGAATTGTTGAGATTGTGAAGACCGCAATTTATGTTCTTCAAGAAGCCTCAAATCCCCTTGCATAAATGACGACATGATGATTCGTGAATCAATCTTTCAGCTCGTATAGCCAGTCAATCGTTATTTATTTACGGAGTACAGTCACATGCAATTAGAGAAGATATAGATGACATCACCGTTCATCATTGGGTTACTTTGAACTGTCTGTATCGAGAATATCCATGTTTATCCCTTCTATGGATATGGTATGCTAGTAATACACTGCCAAGACTGCATAATCAAGGGCATCATTGCTATGTCCTTTGTGTCACCATTTCCGTTCAGCGCAAAGCCCCAATGAAAAGACTGCACATGGAAGGATCACGACTGAAGAACCAAAAGAGCGTTCTAGGCCTCGGCCTCTAACCAATATATGTTGCATGCTTGCTCCATTCAAGGTCTCCTTTCAAGTTCTCAAGATCATCATCCCTGATGCACAAGCCAGCTATTAAGCCACCGCCATACTTGTCCATCTCAGGCAGCAAGTAGAACATGCCTTCGACAGGTAAGAAACTGGGAATTCGCACAGCCTCTGGCTGACCAAGTTCAGGACCAAAATCCTCCGTTGTGCACTTGATGCTTGCCCAGGAACTCATGATGATGTTCATGGACTGGTCCAGGCTTGCCGTCATGGAAATGATGTTTTTGTCAGGCGAACGTTGGAGCAGAGTCGCCATTGCTCGAGTACGGAAAGAAATATCGCAAGTGTCGGGGTCCACCGCTGCCCGAAGATCAGATGCAATGCTGCCGAGCGTTTCGTCCTGCACCAGTTGTTGCGTCGTGTAGCTGTTGTATGTCATGTTCTGCAAGATACCTGGATACTCCTTGGGAATACCCAGATATTTTCTCACGTCGACGGTGCGGGTGAATGTTGTCGTCAACCTTTCTAGACCCAAACGCGACAGTCGAGAGCGAATGACGGACTGCCAGATAAAGGCACAGAGAGCATCATTGGTGGAGACGTATTGTGTGCACTTCTTCTTGCTGCTCATAGCAACTGACTTAATTGCTGCCAGAGCTTCTACATTGAACCCAAAATAAACCCAACTACACCGAGGCGCTGTTGATGCTTGCTTCTCTTCACCGACAGCTCGTACTTCTTGAGCTTGCTTGACAATCTGATGCTTCAGTTCTGGTCCTGGCGTGAAGTCTTCTCCAAAAATCGGGACAATAGTGCGTCGGGAAAGATTGCCGCATGAAAGCTCCTCACTGGTGAAAAGCTCGCTACGACAGGCTTTAGCGAGCAGGTGAATGATCTGGTCTTGCCCTGCAATGTCCATCATTCCATGCTCTCCAAGGATGTCAAGCAAAAGACCGCCAGTAATAATGTTGGCCTGTAGGATTAGAACAGGAAAGTCATCTGCAATCCTATCGGGCAGGGTTTTTCGTGGCCCTAGGACTGCTTCGTCCAACATGCGAAAGGGAAATCTTGAGGCCTTTAGTTCAGACATTACGGGCATCGATGCATCTTGCCTGAGGTCATTGATGATGAGTTGTGGTGTTTTGAATGGCTTCACTTTGAAGACGCCCGTGTTGCCATTACCAGCACCCTCATTGATGACTTGCCCGGCAATCCATGGGAAGCTGGCGACCAATTCTCCGAGGCCATTTTGCAATCTGTTGAAAATTGCTGTGTACGACGAAGCATCAGATACTTCAAAGCAGAGACAGGCGTGCGTATATATGTTATTCAGCATCGGCTGCTGCCCCAAGATATCGAGGTAGAAGCCATCTTCTAGTGAATCAGTCATTGATACTTCTCACTCAATCGTGCGCTACAAGATTTTGGTACCCTAGACACCACCTTTCGAGATAACCCTTGAGCACAGATTGGGACGTACACGGTACTGCTTCCTCGTCGACGGGTAACTGCAGATAGCCAAAACCAAACAGACGAAACCCAGACAAGCCAGTGGCATCGAAAAATCCAACTCACTGCGGTATCCGCAATACGGTTTACCAATTGCCAAGATATACTAGGATGTAAGCCAATTTGTCGTACGCCCTTTACTTGTCTGTGCTTATGCTTGATCACACAAGCAATGAGATAAATATGCGCTGTTGATGCCATTATCCCTGTAGGGCATGGGGTGGAGTTTATTTCTTGCAATCGGAGTTTCACGGACTGTCAAGTCAGAAGGAAACGACGAGGCTGTTCGGTTGGGACAGCCGGGGTTGAGATCCACCTCCAAGGATCCTCAATCGGTTATGGACGGGGAAACGAGGTCTTGGTGATGGGAATACTTGTACAATAGCTTGAGCTTGTATCGACATTCCGACAACGGGCCGAAAGCTGGATGACTGTAGCATTTCAATGAGTCCGGTGCACACCAATCGGTTCTAGAACATGACTAGCATCATCCTCCACATTATAGAATTGTCAAGTCTCCATGTTCTAGCCTCTTCAAATGGCATTTTCCCGTATCCTGTTTGCGATGTGGGGGAGATCTACGAGTAGTAGAGGGTGTGCATACGCATGCATGTACGCTGTAGAACAGGGGGGCATTGCTTACTCCGTACACGTGTTGCAGTTGCATCGTGTCGGCGCAGAGGGCCTGTAGTGATTGCCTGCCTGTCTAAGATTAGGCCGTCTCACTGCATCAAGTACCTATACTTGCTGGGCATTATGGTCTCTCCCAGTAAGAAGTTTGGATGATGCTTGGATCTTTTATAGGCAATTGTCTGAATTGATGAATCACCATACTTGGTTCACGGTTGTATATGGAACCAAATATCGCAGGAGGTAGCCCCAGCAGGTAAATGCGGTAATGAAGCCAGACGTCGTCAGCATACCGCAAAAACCCCATGGAGAGACACGTTATAACAACCAACGGTTATACTGGCTGTGGGGGTCATTTCTCGCTCTCTTGGCTCTGGTGCTTTCTTGTGTTGACCTTGCAGAGCAACGCGCCATGTGGCGACCGGCGGTGTTTTCCCTTCTCTCAACCTTTACAGCAGGCATCTGCCATGCAAAGCTACAAGACATAGCTTCCTCATCTGGCGATGATGGGACATCATGGGTGCTCACCACTGAAGCATTTACTCCAAATCGCTATCAATCAGCGACATATGTATCCAATGGCTATTTTGGTCAAACTCTTCCTGCAGAGGGGACCGGATATTGGACAGAGAGAATGCCCGATGGCTCCCCTGCTCTGAACGGGTGGCCATTGGACCAGAATCGTGCAACTTTTGGCACCATCACTGGCTTCTGGAACTTGCAGGACAAAGTTACGCATCCAACCCTGCCGGAGAGCCTTTTACGCCCTGGTGAGAGCGTCATCAGCGGAATACCAGATTGGACAGGTCTCGTCGTTACGACCAACGCTGGGGAGAGCTACCAGCCTGGTGTGAAGCCAGAACAGATCAGTAGATACTCTCAATCACAGTCAATTAACGACGGTATTGTGCATACCAATGTGACATGGCAACCCAAACTGTCTGCGCACCCGCTTCAGCTCAACTTTACTGTTTTGGCCCATCACCAACGACTTACCCTCGCTCTTGTGCGGCTGGACATTACAACGACTGGCCCTATAGATTTCACAATCACAGATGTGCTTGATGGTGCTGGCGCAACTCGGGCTAATTTTGGCGATAAAAACTTCCTCGACGATGAGGACCTAATCTGGACATCCGTCAAGCCGTGGGGCGTTGAGAACACTACGGCATATGTCGCCTCCAGAGTCAAGTTTTCTGGCCTCAGTTCATACGAGGCTGCCTCTGTAGAGAAGTCTCGTAAAGATGCCACGGATAATATCCATATTGTCTCACAGAATATGAGCTCCATTGCGCAGAGCTGGAACATCAATTTAAGCAGTCAGGGGGAGCGCACAGTTACAATCATAAAATACGCCGGGATCGCATCAACTGATGCCTTTCCTCGTCGCGCCCATACTACGGCAATCAAAACTGCTATTGAGGCCCCCAATACTGCATGGGATAAGCTTATAGCCGAGCATCGTTCATCATGGAGCGACATTTGGAACGACGCAGATATCATCATCCCGGGAGACGGGGAGCTGCAAAGAACAACCCGCGCGGCACTCTTCCATTTACTCACAAACACGGTTACTACCGACAACCCAAGTGGAATGACTGACAACTCCATTGCTGTTGGTGGTCTAACCAGTGACTCGTACGCTGGACTCGTCTTCTGGGACAGTGATCTCTGGATGTACCCTCCATTGCTGGCGTTGCATCCCGACCGAGCGCGACCGATTCTTGATTACAGGCAGCGGTTACTGAGCCAGGCCAAGGACAATGCACGAGAATGGGGCCGGTCTGGCGCGCTGTACCCATGGACGAGTGGACGATATGGTAACTGCACTGGAACGGGGCTCTGCGTGTGGTATCAGTATCACTTGAACACGAACATCGCGCTGTCTCATTGGAACTATTATCTCTACAATGGAGACAAGAACTGGCTTCAGACTAAAGCATGGCCGCTGATTAAAAGCGTTGCTGACATGTTTGCTGCCTACGTTGTTCTAAATGATACAACAGGACAGTACGATACCATCCTTCTAGGAGAGCCGGTACGGACTTCACTTTCAATAGGAGATGACTTGGTCGACTGACTTATGAACAGGATGAATTTGCTTACTCGATAAATAACGGTGCTTATACCAATGCGGGGATCAAGGTACTGCTGGGAGAATGGGCACCAACGATTGCGAGATTAATTAGCACTGGTGACGTTCCCACGAACTGGTCTACCATCTCAGACAAGATTAAGATACCCTATGATAAAGATGCAGAGATAATAATTGAGTACGACGGCATGGATCCCGATGTCAAAATTAAGCAGGCGGATGTGGCACTCATTTCATATCCGCTTGGGTGGAGGATCAGCGAACAGCAGTCTTTAAACGACATGGCATTTGTGAGTTTATGGATATGATCTGGTCGACGTATTACTGACTTGAGCGCCAGTATGCGAGAGCCACTACAGCAAATGGTCCCGCCATGACGTGGGCCATTCACGCCGTCAATGCGTTACAATTACATCCTACTGGATGCGCTGGATACACATATCTACTTCAATCCTACCAGCCCTATCTTCGAGGTCCATATTACCAATTCAGCGAACAGCAGACGGACTCTTGGTCTTGGGCAGAAGCCGCTGGGACTGGAAAGGCAGCGACGGAATTGGACGATTTCTTTGGTGATACGAACCACACCAATGCTGCGTTCCCTTTTCTCACTGGATACGGAGGCTACCTGCAGATTTTCACTCATGGATTCACCGGCATGCGAGCAGAGTTGGACCAGACTACCGATCAAGCTGTCTTGGTGGTCGACCCAGTCATGGTTCCTCAGCTACCACAGGGAATACAAGTCAAGGGTATCAAGTTTCACGGTGCTGTTCTCGACTTTGACATTGGTCTCCAGGAAACAATAATTTCACGAAGATCTTCAAGACACCCAGAAGCAGGGGATGCTCCCGTTACAATCCGTATGGGTAGCAAAGCTGCAAAGACTGGAGATTACGTCCTACGCCCAGCGGAGCAGCTTGTCATGCCGACGCGGAGGGCAGATTTAAACGGCACAGCCGTCCCAGGGAACCTAGCACAATGCGCTTCGGTGCGCCCAGCATTGTCCGCCTCCTCTACCCAGATCGAAGCTTGGGTCGCAGGAAGGCACCCTGCCGCAGCGGTGGACGGATCTGCTGACACGACTTGGCAGCCGCTGTCGCCGGACCATGAGGCTTCTATAATCATCGACTTGGGTGAATCCAAGCGAGTAGATGGGCTGCTGGTGAACTGGGCGGCTTCGCCTGCTCTGAGATTCGGCCTCGAAGGGCAGAGTGGAGATGATGGCGAGGACTGGAATGACATGTTCAAGGCTGACTCCGTTGAAATCTCGGCGCCTTATAACCCAGCAGCTGCAAAGCGCATCACACTGCCTGATTCAAATGTTACAAGGGTCACATTTGATCAACCCTGGGATGTGAAGAGAGTCCGGCTTACAGTTTTTGGCACACAGGGTAGTGATCAGGGGGTTGGCGCAACTGTGGCCGAAATCGCCATAATCAGACATGGAGGATAGAGCAGAATTGTTGTCGTAGAAGATGAAAAAAGAACTTGTAGATATCTCATGAGTGTATTAAAGTCTCTACCTAAATAGAGTTACGCAATCTCAGCAGTGTCTCTAATGAGCTGCGCAATCTTCTTAATCTCTATCCTCCCCCTTGGAAAGTCATGCCCATAACCGTGATGGAACTCCCTGGCCGTTGATGGTTCGCTCATTTCGTACAAGTGCCGTCCATGATGCCGATCTGACTCTTGTTTGCATCGAATATGCAGCGTGGGGATGTCGATGAGAATTTCGTCGCCACCCTCATTAAAACGCGTTAAGCCGTGAACACCGTCGGTAAATGCCGGCGTTCCATCTGGAAGAACGACTCCCCGCAGGCGCTGGAGCGCATTTTGAAGGCTTTCCGGGTCTGGCTGATCTGCTTCATCGACGCCCGCCTTCTTTCGCACGGCCGAGGGTCTTAGGAACATTCCAGATGCCTCCTTCATGATTGCTGCAGTGACGCCGGTGTCTTCGCTCACTGGCCCGTCGACGGTCTTCATATCGAAACAATGCAACGGCGAGGCGGCATTGATAAAGATAGCGAAGCGAAATGGACGCTCGTGAGGCAACGCAAACGGATTCTGTAGGCAGTCTTTGATGATTAGTTGGGCGGCAAGTCCCCCTCCGCCCGAATAGCCAAGAACGCCATCAAATGGGCCTTCAGTCTCGATGATGTGACGTAGTTCATCTTCGGTCTGTAGGATAGACGCTGGTAAAAGAGGATTGTAGTATGTGTAGAGCGGCAAACTCGAGAAACTGGTGGTGTAAAGGGACCAGTTGCCTGCGGCACATTAGAAAGGTTCCCAATTTGTGAAAAAAACTAGCTGTGGATGAGGTGTGTGAAACAATAAATGCATACCTTCTGTGTGCCTCACGGTGCCCTGTACAAATTCCCATTCGAAATCATCGAGCTCAGCCCGAATGGCCGCTGTATGATCATCATCAAGTCAGTCCACCATTCTCTAAAGAGGGCATCTTGGTGTTGCATCGCAATGCAATGGTAAACTTCATATAAATGAAGAGTATATCTTACCAGTCTGCATCTGAAAGATCTAATCGCATATTTGTCAGTAAGACTATAGCGACAACAACACTGTCCACTACAAGCTTGATCTCTCACCTCATTATTGGAACCCCGTCCGTGTAAACATAGCACTCTCATTTTTGCATAAGGTGGCACTTATCCAGTCGTTGTTCCCTAGAATTGTCTTTACAGAAGAATTGGCTAGAAAGCTATTCACACAGATTTAAGATGGCGACAGCACAAACCCCCTGGCCTCATATTACACCATTCACCATTTACAGTGCCACCGTATCTCGCCGTTTCACTTGCTTACCTTACACAGAGTACTATGGCCCTCGAGACCAGCTGCCACTACTTTAGCGACCTGTGCTGTGGCCCCTGTAGGTTACATTCCTGTGTGCGCATGAAGGATTGATGGATCGGTTTGTCAGTACGACACTACACAAGCCTACCAATCTAATAACGGTAACGTCAAGGCACCCAGTGGAAACGTAGTTTCTATATCGTAATGACAGCCAGTACGGAATACACTGAAATATGATAACTCTCTCGGCAATCCTACCCTATTGGGACATGTGTATGTGTGTGATCAGTAGTTATGCAACTAATCTCCAATGTAGAAGTACAAGCAAATAATTAAGGCTTACAGACCCGCTGTTGATTCTGTTTAGCCTATCCATTGATCGTCAGAGCGACGCTGGCGAGTTGGCCCTGGTCAGTGTCAACCATCGCACTGGGTCAGTTGGAGATTATACAGTTCGGTTGCCAGATTCGGACCGTTTCTTTTATATATGAATGAGCTAGAGGATGAAATCCTCCACAAGCGTGGGAGGGTCGTATAGGTCTAGTTCAGCTATAGAGATCCCTGCATTTATCATGCAAGTAAGCATTAATTGGTTTTGACCGAAGCAGGTGAGTGAATGGGGGAATAATTGTCCAATTTCTCCCGGCCGAAATCGACTCATGTCCGTAAGCTCCGTCCTACATAGAAGATGGGGGCTCCGTCTTCCGTTTTCGGAAAATGAGCCCAGGGCCTAGGGAGAGCTGACACCCCACGTTTACACCTGCAGGAAAGTCCAAGTTTGGTTGAGATCAGAATTTTCCTGATATTTGAACTACTTACTTTTGGTGTTCGTGACGCTTTCCGGGAAGAGTCAAATGACCCCACCGGGCAGGTGTACAATCCCAGACTGTTTGAATGCGGGATTACATGGTGTTGACCATACACTTCAGCAGTAATTAAATCCAAGCCGCTCTAGAGACACAATGGCATTTGACGCCAAACTCATGGGCTTCTCGAACATCATTCCGCTACATGCTATCCCGACATTCATTGTCTTGGCCGTAACTTGCATTCTCATTCCAATAGCGACATGGTGTCTATCGACAAATAACTCTCGGCCAGTGGCAGCCGGCCAGGGCAAGGAGCCTCCGGTGGCTCCATACACTTTGCCTTATTTTCAGCATATGATTGCCTTCTTGAGCAATCCTGATGCTCTATACAAGAAGATGATGTGAGTAAAATTGCTTGTTTGGCGCATCTAATAAATTGTATCGACTAATAAAGGTGAAGGGATCGCTACGGCTCAAAGCCGTTTTCTCTCATGATGATGAATACCAAATTCCATGTGTTTGGCTCAGCAGCAACAGCTCAAACCGTGTTTAGCCGATCAAGGGACTTTATTTTTGAGCCTGTCATGGAGAGCATGTTCGATAACGGAATGTCGCTTCCTGCTGAGGATATGCGCTGGTTCAAAGTGCCTGTTGAGAAGAAGTCAAGTCTGATCGGGAAACAAAAGCATGAGGCTGAGCTGAACCCTCGAGCGTTCGTTGAAGGTAATCACAAGCTTTGGGTTAAGTATCTGAGCGGTAAATGGCTTGATGATGCTATGGAAGTTTACACCTCGCATCTAAGGCCAAGTCTAGATGGGGTCATAAACTTAGACCAGCTTTCCGGTGGAGACTGGGTAGATGTTGATCTACATGAAGCCATGCAGCGCATCATCTTTGAGGCTTCGGTGGTGACGTTTTTTGGGCCACGCCTCCGTCAAATCTGGGGAGAGAGCATGTGGAAGGACTTCAAAGCGTTTAATGATACAACGTACGTTGGCATGCGATTTGGGCCAATCTGGAATTTGCTCCCAAAGGCGGGCAGAGGACGGGAACGAATGTTCAAGGCTTTTGAAGAATGGATCTCCGATGGTGATCTGCCCACCAACGAACAAACAGAGACATCATGGACAGAAGAATGGGGGTTTAGACTGAATGTCGACAGACAGAAGCTGGCAGAAAAGTATGGGTTTTCGTTGCGCGGGCAGGCAGCATTTCACGCCGCATTCTTATTTGTGTAAGTCTGTTCATGTCCAAGGATCGCCACAAACTAATGAATTCAGCATCATCACCAATTCTGCCCCAATGGCTACCTGGTTGTTGCTTTCAATCGTTGTTTCGCCAACACGTCTCGCGCGCTTTCGAAAGGAGATATACTCTTATCTGATGCCTACAGATTCAGGACGACAGGCAGATGATCTGCGTTTTGACCTCGAAGGCCTCCGAACAAATGCGTTTGTGCATGGTGTCTGGAACGAAGCCATCAGACTTGGAAGCCAATCGGCGGCAGCGCGTGTGGTAACAGAGGACACTGAGCTGGAGGGCTACGTTTTGCGCAAAGGTAGTGTTATACTGTTGCCGGTCCGTCTGCTACATTTCGATGAGGATGTCTTCCCTTCGGCAAATAAATTCATTCCTGAAAGATGGATGTTCTCGGATGACGACGCATCAGATGATGGATCGAAAGAAAAGAAGGATAGATTTCTAGCAAGCCAGCGCAAACAGCTGGCCAGCCTTCGAGCATTTGGTGGTGGGACATCACTGTGTTCTGGGCGACATATTGCTGAGAAGGAAGTATTGAGCCTTGTCTCTACACTACTCCTGTTGTTTGACTTTGATACTAAGGATGTAGGTGCAGTCAAGGCACCGGATGATGGCTCAATTGAACCGACTGTTAGGCTCAATCCTAGGAGCCTTGGGGTAATGAGCCCCGTGGGGGGTACACAGGCAAAGATTAGACGACGCAGAAGTCTACGTAACGTTGTGTAATGAGACGTTATCTAGCCGAAGGCTCAGATCGCACCTCAATTTTTGTCATACAAGCACAAAGGATGTAATTGGATAGATAATATGGATGTATAGATCCCCCGCTAAACCATCCTTACGTAGAACTCGCTCTAGTCCTTTCATAGGTTCAATGGCAGGATCAGCGTATCGCTGCTATGGATCCTGTTAATAAATTTTAATTAATATTAATACTAGAAGGATCTGTCTGTATCATGGCGAATCATTTCGAAACCAGATATCTATGCTGAATGACTTTCTGTAGGCAGGGTATCACAAGAGGATCTTGTATCTTGCTACATGGAGTTAGTGACACCACCATGAATCATGAACCGGGCCGTCTGACTTTAGTTCGTGTGTCTGCTGATGCGCTAGAACTTGGAGGAGAAGATAGTCATTTAGGTAGTAATGCGCGTGTCAGATTCCCGTCCCCTGGTCTCCTGAAAAGTACCACTACTTGTGTGTCGAGCGGTATGTCGTGTTCCGAGTTTGGCTCGAGCTGCAGAAACGGATCCATCATTCCCTCATTCTCCACCATGGGTGATCTGCACAAGCCAGCAAAGCCAAATAAGCATGCTTATGGTGTGGATTGGGGATTGACATTGATGCATAGACTATTATCCACCATGAATCTGGGGCAACGCTCACTAGCTACGTAATCCTGTCATCTAGGGTGTTGGTAAATCAGAGTCTAAGTGGCAGACTGATGCCGGAGATCGGATTTGACAAAGGTTTGGCGAGCGAGTCAGGAACGCTTGCGGAGAATCCCGTCCGTTATGGGTTGCCGACTCGTTGTGTTTGCTCCATGGTAGCCTGAAGAATTTACTATAATTGTTTGATGTAGTGTTCCTCCAGTATCCAATTTAGCTCATCTTGGCAGATTTGCATTTTCCCTTCCCTTAACTGGAGCTGATTCCTTTGCCTGGACTCGAAGACGACGGAAGGTCTAATCTGGTGCGATCTACAGCTTTCATACTTTCTTCCCCAAATAGGTAGTGTTTTCTACCCATGCTGTAGGGTTTCACTGATGGCTATCGATTCAAATGGTCCTGAGCGAGGCACTGGCGCATCATTGAATGGCCATACAAACAGCCACACTAATGGAAATGCACACACTCAAGCCACTGACAATGTCTACGACTTCGGGGATGCTACTGAGCCAATGGCCATTGTTGGCCTGGCCACTCGGTTTCCACAAGATGCAACAACAACGGGAAATCTCTGGGAGCTGTTACTGAAAGGGAGGTCAGCATGGAGTCCATTTCCAGAAGACCGAATAGGCGAGGGTCACTATCACCCAGACCCGGAACATGGAGGAACTGTAAGTACAACATTCCTTCAATTTGATGACTGAAAGAAGAGATGTGGTAAAGTGGCAAAGGAGGTGGAAAGTGGAACGGAAGAAGACATAGTTATTAACGGTGTACCATCAGTTTGCTGTCAAGGGAGGTCACTTTCTCAAGGATGACCCAGCCTTCTTTGATGCGCCATTCTTCAGCATCACGCGAAGTGAGGTCCTCACAATGGATCCACAGCAGAGAATAGTGCTAGAAAACGTTTATCACGCCTTGGAAAATGGTGAGTCTTTCCATCTATACTAGACTACACCAGAAATGCTCATCTTTGTTCATAGCTGGCATTCCCATGGCCACAGTAAATGGCTCCGCTACCTCCGTTTATGTCTCTGGCTTTAACCATGATCATTTGGCAAACTTGAACATGGACGTGGAAGCAACCATGAAATACAAGCCAACAGGAACCACAAACTCGTTGCTGTCCAATCGAGTCTCTTGGTTCTTCAATCTTCGAGGGCCAAGTATGACCCTAGATACTGCCTGTTCAAGTAGTATGGTCGCGATGCACCTCGCTTGCCAAAGTCTAGCTTGCCATGAAAGTCAGATCGCCATCGTGAGCGGTGTCACGCTCATAGGCTTTCCGACCGACATTATAAACATGGGAAATCATGGCTTCCTGGGCCAAGACGGCCGGTGCTTTACGTTTGATCACCGCGCAAATGGTTATTCAAGAGGTGAGGGTGTTGGAACAATCGTCGTCAAGCGACTTCGTGATGCGCTGAGAGATGGCGATGTCATTCGGGCCGTGGTTCGAGGCACAGCTGTTAATCAGGATGGTCGCACTCCAGGAGTTTCGTTGCCAAGTGGACAGGCTCAAGAAGCTCTCATCCGAAGTATCTATGAGCGCACAAAACTTGACTTCAAGGACACACGCATGGTCGAGTCTCACGGTACAGGCACTGCAGCTGGAGATCCGATAGAGGCTGCAGCTCTGGCTAAAGTCTTTGCACCATCGCGATCACAGAAAGAGCCACTCATTGTGGGTGCTCTCAAGTCCAGTATTGGCCATTTGGAAGGCGGTGCAGGAGTTGCAAGGTGAGTCACCCTCCTCCTTCCATACTGTTTACAGTGTAGAAGCCAAACGAGATGCTGACCTGTTATTAATTAGCCTCATCAAGGGCGTGATGATCTTGGAAAATGGCATCATCCCACCAAACAATAACTTTGAGAAGGTTAACCCTAAAATTCCCATGAAGAAATGGAACCTTGCTTTCCCACTCCAATCCATGCCATGGCCCACTCAGGGGTTGCGACGAATCAGCATAAATTCCTTTGGTGTAGGAGGCACGAATGCGCATATTATTCTTGATGATGCATTCAACTACATGGACTTACGTGGCCTCAATGGGACGCATAACACGGTGTCCGTTCCGCCAACATCAGGGGATATCGAACATCAAATCAAAACATTGACAGAAGCTGAGCAAGCTGAGCGGGACCGCGCTGCAAATGGCGTTGATGGTGCCGATATGAATGGCAAGACTGACGAAAATGGTCAAGCTTGCGACTCAGGAACTGCTAAGCCACCATTTCTCTTCGGTTTATCCTCATTTGACGAAGCAGGCATCCAGCGTAATGCTGAGAGTCTTGCTACGCACCTCGATGACCTTGCCATAAAACGATTGCCTTCACTCTCACAGGAACAGACATCCAACTACTTGGCCAATCTAGCCTACACATTATCTGCCAAGCGAGATGTCTTCCCGTGGCGAAGCTATGCAGTTGGTTCTTCTCTATCGGATTTGTCCGCAGTATTAAAAAGCGAGCCAAAGGCAGTGCGTGTGCGCTCTCCACCAAAGATTGGCTTCGTATTCACCGGACAAGGCGCGCAATGGCACGCTATGGGACAGGAGCTCATGGTTTATCCCCTTTTCCGCAGGCGTCTTGAAGAGGCGACAGACTATATGTCCTCCATTGGTGCGGAATGGTCTCTGATTGAAGAATTATCCCGCGATCAGACCACTTCTCAAGCCAATCAACCCTGGCTATCTCACCCGGCATGTGTCTCGGTGCAAATGGCCTTGGTTGACTTGCTGCATGCTTGGAACATTATCCCTTCTCGAGTGGTAGGCCACTCTTCAGGCGAAATCGCAGCAGCATATGCTGCCGGTAGACTCACGCAAAAGGCAGCGTGGAAGGCGGCGTACTTTCGAGGCGTTGTTTCGCAGAGACAGTTGGGCGTCAAGGGAGCCATGATGGCTGTGGGGATGACAGCAGAGAAGCTACAGCCGCTCATCAATGAGATCAACATGGAGATTTCTGGAGAGTTGGTAATTGCGTGCTATAACAGCCCATCCAATCATACAGTCGCAGGCGATGAGGCCAAGGTAGATGCATTACACGCCAAGCTAGATGCAATCGGCGGCATCTTTAGCAAAAAGCTCAATTTGAGCAATGCGTATCACTCTTCTCATATGCTTCATGTGGCTGATGAGTATCTGTCAAGCTTAGGCTCCTTAGTATTGGGTGGAGAAGATGAGGCTTTGCCAGGCATGAACAAGGTTGAGCTGTTTTCCAGTGTGACGGGGAAACGTGTCACGGAGAAGCATCTTGGTGCTCAGTATTGGGTTGATAACATGGTCTCTCCAGTGAGGTTCCACGAAGCGTTATCAGCCATGTGCTTCAGCAGAACCGCCGATGGTCAGGCCTCCCTCAAGATGAATGCCAATGCAGAAAACATCTTTGCAGACACAATCTTGGAAATCGGACCTCACTCTGCTCTCAGAAGTGCCATTAAAGAAACTCTTTCCGGCAAGATAAGCACTTCACTCTACCATTATTTGGCGCCGTTGAGTCGGACTACTCCTGGCCTGCACAACGTTCTTGAGACCATTGGCTCTATTGCATCTCTCGGCTTGCCAATTAATTTCGAAGCTGTCAACTATCACCGCAACGATTTGCAGCCACAGAAGTTCAGAGTCTTAACCGACCTTCCTCCCTATGTCTTCAATCATTCTGAAAGAAACTGCTTCGAAAGCCGTCTCAGCAAGAATTTCCGCCTGCGACGCCAGCCCCGCCATGATCTTCTTGGTGCCCCTGTTCCAGATTGGAACAAGGAGACCCCGCGCTGGCGACACATCATCCGTGTCTCTGAACAGCCGTGGTTAAAAGATCATGTCGTCACCAATCTCATCATCTACCCAGGTGTAGGCTATCTTGCTGCCATCGTAGAGGCATCACGGCAGATTGCAGACGCGGATCAAACGATTACGGGCTTTAGAATGAGGGACATTTCACTTAAGCGTGCACTCATCGTACCAGAAACTAAAGAAGGAGTGGAGATAGCGGTATCTTTAATAAGAAAAGATGAGGCCAGTCTGCAAGGGTCAGCGATATGGAAGCGCTTCTCCATCACGAGCTATGATCCATTGTCGGATGACTGGGCTGAGCACTGTACCGGTTACGTGGCTATAGACTATGCCGAGCCAAACAATCCGATTGATGCGGGGAGGGAGACCCGAGAGGAGGCGCACCGGTTGGCGAAAGCTTTGACAGACGCTCGTGAACGGTGCATCATGCCTGTTGACATTGACCGAACGTATGAGGAGCTAGTCACTGCTGGCCTTAACTTTGGCCCCCTTTTCAAGAACCTGTCTGGGGTCCTCGGTACTGGTAACCGTGGAGGCGAGGCGCTGGGGATAGTCACGGTCCCCGATGTGGAGCAAGTAATGCCTAAGAATTTCACTCATGACCATCTAATTCACCCGGTCACCATGGACAGCTTCCTGCACTTGTTCCTTGCATCTGTAATGGATGGCATGGGTCGTAAAACCCTCGATCGTGCCATGGTTCCAACATTCATGAAGGAAGTCTGGATATCAGCATCCATTAAAAAGAACCCCAAGGATACATACATTGGTCATGGTCGATCTACCCTATTGGCCTTTGACAAGTTTCAGAGCGACATCACAGTTTGGGATGGGTCATCGGAAGGGGCACTGCTTTCCATCAAGGGCATCCGCGGCACGCCATTGGAGACAGCCGATACGGCTTCATATAATAAGCGAAGCATCTGCCACCAGATTGAGAATGTCATTTCTCCCGAGTTGCTCAACAAGGCAGATCTCTCTGTCCAGTTAACAGAAGAGGCTGAGAACGACAAGTATAGGACTTGGATCAATAAGCTGCAATTGGCCACCGTACTGCGTGTTACGGACGCCTTGCAGGAGCTTTATCAGTCTGGATTTGACCCATCTCGACTGGAAGGGCATTTCGCCAAGTACTTTGACTGGATGCAACACGTCAAATCCTTACTGAACGACGATCAGATCCGTGCCATAAAGCTCAGCGAGTGGTCAGACGTGAACGGAAATGCAGATAAGAAGGCAGCTTTGTACAAATATGTGGCTGATTTCAATGCCGAAGGTGAACTTGCCATGCGAATGGGGTCCAACATTGCCAAGGTGGTACGAAAGGAAGAGGACCCGCTGCACCTGATGTTCGGTATCGATGATCTTCTAGATCGTGTCTACGCTTCTTTGGTCGGCCTTGGTGACCTGCCTGCTTACACAGCTGCGTATTTAGACGTTGTGCGCAAGAGTTCCAACGACATTCGTATTCTAGAAGTTGGTGCTGGAGTGGGAAGTTCGACAGCCTCTGTGCTTGAGATACTAGCGCCGTCGGTTGAGAAACAGGATGGGTCAAGTGAAGTCAGTTCCCACGTCAGCAAGTATACTTTTACGGACATCTCGGCAGGATTCTTTGAGAAAGCTCGCGAAAAGTTCAAGGCCTATGGCTCCATCATGGAATACAAGGCATTCAATGCAGAAAAGGACGCTGCGGGGCAAGGTCTTGAGCTGGCCTCATACGACTACATCTTCGCAGGCAACGTCGTTCACGCTACCGCGGACCTGCGCAAGACGCTGAGCAATATCAGACGTCTCTTGAAGCCTGGAGGACGTCTTGTTCTCCAAGAAGGTATAAGACAAGATAACCTATGGTCGAGCATCGCATTTGGACAGTTGAGTGGATGGTGGTTAAGCATCGAGCCTGAGCGGAAATGGAGTCCCTGGATCTCCATACCACAGTGGGACGGCGTTCTAAGAGATGCTGGATTCTCGGGCATTTCGTTGAATCTCGAAGACCGCGCTGATAGTGATCTGCATGCTCAGTCACTATTGATTGCGGAGGCAGTGGACAATGTCGCGCCGGTTGCTTCATCAACAATCTGGCAGGACACCCTCATCGTCACAGCAGTTGAAAATGGGAGTGACCTGGCCAAGTCGCTCAAGCACTATCTCGAGAAGAGGTTGGATATTCCCAACTGCAAGCTTTTACACTACTTGGAGATTGCCAGCACAGATGTCAGCCGATCTGTTTGCGTCTCTGTTGTAGAGCTGGAAGACGGGGAGAGTCTTGCGTCGGCAACCAAGAATGAGTTTGATAATCTTCGACAACTCATTGCGACTTGCGGAGCTCTGCTATGGATCACCGGTGATACTACATCCAATCCACACCTCAATCTCGCGTCGGGATTGATGCGCACAGTACGATGGGAACGAGATGTTGATGAAGCCAATCTACTGTTTTTGTCGGTCCAGGAACCGCAACCAGGTCACGAATCACTATTCGCATCTATTACTCGACTGTTTGAGCAGCAGTTTGTACGAAATCTCCCTCGCGACAAGATCAATGGCGAGTTCACACTTCTTCCAAATGGAACGTTCCTCACCTCCCGTCTGGTTGATGCAGATTTCGCCAACGGATATCTATCATCGCGATTGAGCAGCCCTCAAGCGGAACTCCGGCCACTGAGTGAGGCTGGTCGTCCCGTGAAGCTGGTGACTGCTTCGCCAGGGCAACTTAACATGCTCCAGTTTGTGACGGATGAAATGTATCTGCAGCCACTCGGAGAGACAGAGGTGGAAATTGAGATTAAAGCCGTGGGCCTCAACTTCAGAGATTTGATGATTGCAATCGGAGAGCATAACGCAATCAGTATTGGTGGCGAGGCAGCGGGTGTCATTACCAGGCTTGGAAGCAATGTCAAGCGACTAGCACCTGGTGACCGAGTTGCGTTTTTATCCGGATTGGAAGAAGCCGGGTGTTTCCAGTCCTATGGGCGAGTTGACCAAAGTGTCGTCGTCAAGATACCTGACAGCGCGAGCTTCGAGAGCGTTGCTGGCCTGCCTTGTGTATACGCAACGGTAATTTATGGGTTAGAAAATGCGGCGAGGCTGCAGAAGGGAGAGACAATTCTCATCCACGCAGCCGCGGGCGGTGTCGGGCAGGCTGCGATTCACTATGCAAAGTACATAGGTGCCGAGATCTATGCCACAGTATCGTCGCCGGAAAAGAGACAGGTAAGTTGTCATGGACGAATGAGGTTGGGTTTCCGAATGCTAACCCCGGCTTTCCAGTTACTGGTGAATGACTATAATATTCCCGAGGACCACATCTTTAGCAGCCGAGATGCGTCTTTTGTCAAGGGCATCATGCGCATGACCAATAACAGAGGTGTTGACGTGGTTCTCAACTCCCTCGCTGGTGAGCTGCTCCGCGCATCTTGGGACATCATCGCACCGTTTGGGAGGTTCATAGAAATTGGCAAGAAAGATGCCCAACTCAACGGTAAAGTCGACCTTCAGCCCTTTTTGCGCAACGTCACCATGTCGAGTGTTGAGCTTCCCACCATGATGCGCTACCGTCCTCAGCTTGTGCATGATCTCATGGTCAGGACCCTTGAGCTGTTTGAGCAGGGCCATATCAGAGAGGCGAAACCAACCATGGTCATGTCCTTTGCGCAGATCGAGGAAGGCCTGCGTATCCTGCAATCTGGCAAGGGCATGGGCAAGATGGTCTTTGTTCCGTCGCCTACCGACATTGTTCCAGTTGTACCACCACAGCCAGCCGAGTACAAGTTGGATTCAAATGCGACGTATGTGCTGGCTGGTGGTCTTGGAGGTATCGGTCGAAGCATGGCGCGCTGGATGGCCTCCAAAGGCGCGAGACACTTGGTTTTCCTCTCCAGAAGCGGAAAACTCGCTGGTGATGCCCTCAAGATGGCGCAAGAGCTGGAGCAAAAGAAATGTGGGGTTCATGTGTTTGCATGCGACGTCAGCGACGCGGTCCGGATGAAGGAAGTCTTTGACGAGTGTGCAAGGGCATTACCGCCGATCAAGGGCTGCATACAGGGCTCCATGGTGCTCGTGGACGGCATGTTTGAGAACATGAGTCATGAGGCTTACATGTCAGCCATCAAGCCAAAGGTGACGGGGTCATGGAATCTCCACGAGTTGCTACCAAGGGACATGGACTTTTTCGTTCTTCTTTCGTCTGCGACGGGCATTATTGGCAATAGAGCCCAGGGTAATTATGCTGCTGGAAACACGTTCCAGGATGCTCTGGCACGGCATCGACTCTCTTTGGGTCTCCCTTGTTCAACAATCGATCTCGGTACCGTCCTTTCTGTCGGTTATGTCGCAGAAAATTGGGAGCGCACCATGATGGGTAAGCGACCAGGTGCCGTGCTCGAGGTGCTTAGGGAGGAAGAGATCCAGCTGCTCATCGAAAGCCTCATGGACCCTCGCTCTCAGATTGACGAGTCCAATTGCCAACTTGTGACTGGATTGACAACAGCAGCCACCTTCAAACAAGTCGGAGTCCCTGCACCGACATATCTATCGTACCCCTTATTTACACACCTTCGCGCCATTAAGAATAACAGCAGCTCCGCTGGTTCTGGTTCTGGTTCCGATCCACTGTTCATGCTACAGTCACAATTGATGGCCGCCACTACCATTGAGGAGGCTTCAGCTGTGGTGCTTGAGGGAGTTCGAAACAAACTTGCCAGCCTATTAGCCACTCCAGTCGACAACATCAATACGAACAAATCTATGAGCTCTCATGGAGTAGACAGTCTGGTGGCCTTGGAGTTGAGAACGTATTTTGTAAAGGATCTTGGTGCTGACATTGCGCTGCTTGATATCACGGGAACGGCCAGCATTGCGTCGCTTGCACTCAAAATTTCGAGTGCCAGTACGTTGACACAATTGCAGACAAAGGAGGGAGACAAATAACGAATATGGGATACACGATGGTTGGGCGGTTAGCGTTTGTACATAATTTTCATCAATTCACGCAATAAATGACTAAATGAATAACATCGTATTCACACTCTCTCACAGTTGATGACCCGTCAAAGCTTGAAGCTACTGGCTGTCGCCTTGGTCACTACATCACAGCTTTTCAAGCCACTGATCCAAGATTTTCTCAAACTCATCCTTCTTCTCCAAATGAGCCCAATGTCCTGTATCGAGTCGTTCAACATCAATATTCTTTGCGTATCGCAAGGTAGTCTGGAGCTGATTCTCGGGATTAATGACGTGGTCCTTCAGTGTCATGACGAACAAGGCCGGGAACGAGAATTCCTTCCGCTCCTCCGTGAGAGCCTTGTCATCCTCTGACGGGTTAAGATGTACAAGCACTCTGTACCTATTTCATCTTGTCAGCGTGTTGGCCGACTTTCGGCGGTCATCTACTGAGCACTCACCAGTTTAACGGCCCTTGGTAGCCTCCCAAGCCCAGAATCTTGCTATGAGTTTCCATCTCCTCTGGTGATACAAAGTCACCGACCTTAACGATTGTCCCGTCCTTGAGGGCCGTTTCAAGGGCCCCCTCGGCGCCGAGATAGTGTCGAAATTCCTTGGCGTCTGCTGCGTACATGATAGAATCGAGAGTCTTTGTAGCAGAGTTGAGTGTGGCTACGGCATCGTCCGTCATGAAATAAGCAATGTACCCTAGAGCACTTTCTCCCGTAACTTCTTTAGTATATGCATTGATAGCAGCTGATGATCATGCCGTGATTAGTAAAGACATCGCCATAGTGCCACGGATATAAATGTTTCATCAACGGATTTCGTACCAACATCAAGTCCCACGCTTGGGTCCATAAAGCCGACTGCAACAAAGGCGGCTGCCGAGAGACGAGACTTCCAGTAGATGGTGAGATGCGTCAGGACCATAGAGCCGCTTTGAGAATTATTGCATTAGCATTCATCACCTCCAGCCTCATCGTCCGCTAATCACTCACAAATCATGTCCCACACCAATGACCTTGTCCAGGTTCTCAATCGTCAACAGTTCGTCCAAATGAATTCCAATCTTCTTCAATGCATAAGACTCCACATCGGAGGGCTTATCCGTATCTCCATATCCCAGCAAATCCGGCACTAGCACGCCATAGCCAGATTTGGGTAGATGGTTGATCTGATACCGCCAATCATAGCTCGAGCTTGGGAAGCCGTGCAGGAGGAGGAGTGTTGCTTTTCCGGGTTCAGCGGGCACATGGACGTAACCGTACTGGGTCCCATCGCTCAGCTTGGCCTTTTTGGCGTGTGAAGGGAATGCGATAGATGCCATTATTGATATCGTGCACTTTGTTTCTCAGATCAACGCAAGACAGTTGAGGCAGCCAAATATGAATGAGAGGCAATGTAATATATTTTCATGGAGGAGAATGCGGGGTTCAGCGGGGTTGACGTCGACTCATTGTCTACGCGTTATTTTCCGAAGGCTGGAATGCTGACATGTCGTTTCATTGGTATTTCAACATTGACTGACCCCATAATCGCTGTATTCCTGGCAAAAGGATCTGCTCACGAGGCTCGTCGGATAGAACAAGATTCGTTCTCGTTCAGGATAATGCGGAGCCGAGGCACAACCTCCGCCGGAACCGAATATCAACCCATCGCAGCGTCACACGTCCAAATTCAGGCCATTTAAGAACCCCTGGTAGTATACATGGAGTTGAGCAAATGTTTTCTTCTCGGGTCGCTTCGGAAATGTAAATAAAGAGGCTTTCTTCAGCTTTGCCTGACCTCACACCGCCACTGCGACATGTTGGCGCTTATTATATCGCTCTCAAGATGTATATAGGCACTCTGGCTGGCTGGCATAGCATTCAATATGTCAACGAGTTGAGTTTGACCATATCAGATGCATGTCTCATATAAAATAGTAACAATGTAGGGTAGATCTTGAAGAAAGCAATAGCCAATTGCCGGACGCCACTCAAATTAAACCATTAGAATGCATCTGTCATAGCATTTCAAACTATTAGTTTAGAAACGGTTAAGCTGAAGCCTCAGAAAGCCACTATAGGGCAAGCCAGGGGAAGTTCAGACACGGCGCCTGGCTAGTTATCAGTAGACTACAGCCCAACATTCAGCACAGCTTTTATGATGCTGTTGGAGAAAAATGCGATCTACTTGTATTAAATGAAGCCTCTCCCTTCCAGGCCAAGCCCTTCGTTCACTTGGCAGGGCACCATACTCAAAAAAATGCATTGGCACGTTGGACTCGCATTTCTAGTGGCCGCTGCTGAGACTGTGGCAGTTGGCAGAGCCCCGGCACCATGCGATATTGCACAATCAGTCTTATCCATGTATCACGGAGCTGCAGGCATCTCGTCTGTATGTAACTCAGTGTTTGGTGCACCGACAGTGCCGTCTACGACCAAGACAATCACAACCACACAAACTGTATCGCCTGCCAAAGTGACCAACACCGTCACAAAGACGAAACAAAAGGTAGAGACCGAGACCGGGACCGCCTATAGTACAGTATATAGCAAGACCGTCTTCGGTGGCACCAGCACAGTAACGAGCACGATATTTGCATTGTGAGCCTTTCTCGCCATGGTAAAGAAATCCAGGCATGAGAGAACTAACGGGTACTTCAAGTACGTATGAAACAATTACAAGCACATACGGCAACGGCAACAACGGGAAGCGTGATCTGGAGGCTCGAGCGACAGCAGATCCAATCATCAACGGCATTGCAAAGTCCATTCTTTCGACGGCGTGCTCATGCCTCGTTCCGTTGCCAACGCCAAAGACCAAGACGATCACGAGCACAGTCACGCGCGGCAGCACGCAAACTGTGCAAACGACAACCACGGAGACAGACACAAGTTACAAATATGTCTACGTTACAAAGACAACCACGATGACAAGCACCGCATATAGCTATAAAACTGTAAGTCGGTTCCCCAGCACCCTTGGAAATAGCCATTCCATCGCTAACCATCAATCTTTTGACAAGGTTTCTCCCACTGAAACATTGTCTTATACTCTTACAACGTGCAGTGGAATTAATCCTGCCTCGTCCTTCCACATGCAGGTGTCAGACCTCTCTCCGACCAAAACTGACGAGTTTAACTCGCTGTATGCCACACAAACGCCAATTGCACTCGGTGATACGGGGCTGGTGACCTTTGACCTTGTGCCAAACGTTGCCGACAGCGCACTATATAATATCGATTGCATAGGACGCTTGGCGACGCGCTTCCCCTCCTCTGATAACACGCCCGGGGACCTGTTCCCAGCCATCACATATTTTCAGCCAGACTTTGAGGGCATCTTGATGTTGAACCAGAGTGGTGTTATCTTGCGCAGCTGGTTCTTTGTCATGGCAGAGGATCGGGGAGCTGATGGTATATACTTGTATGCTGACCAAACTGACGTGGGCCGTCTTGATATTCTTCAGACAGTCCCATCGTATCATGACGCGCCCCCCGACGAAATGTTGCCCTTTGTGGCGCTAGCCAATTATATACCGGACCCGCCCCCTGACACAACACCCTTTAAATTTCTAAAGGTGGCGGCGACTTGATTTTCTTTCATTTTGCTTGCAGGCGCTGCATCATTCCATCTTGCTATCTACCCGGTATCAACTCCTTGCTGACAATCGGGGCTGTCAATCTGGCAATGATAAATCACGGATAGAATCTTCTTTCAAAGACACCCCAGCACGAATATCCCTGTCGATCTGCCCTTATCGACACACTGCTGACGCTCTCTTACGTTCATGCATTGCTTAGCCAACCTCCCCGGCCACACACCCCCTGACACTATGAAAGTGCACGTGTTCTTCTGTGTGTATGTATAGGGCATCATGTAATCACACTCGAGCGGCATACCAGGATAATGCGGAGTCGGAGCGGAGTAGGAAGCGGAGTAAGGAGGCAAGGTTGGGGATAATACACCCCATCGCTTATATGGATGGCTATTTGTATTTGAAATAAATCTCCACAGAGAGATAATCATTATTACATTCAATCTATACGAACATTCACTTCTCGGACCTTTTCCAATCCCTTTTCCCCATCGCCGTTTTTTTATCCCTCCGTCAGTCTTGCCTTTTCACTATCAAACCACGTCTTTCCGCATCTCTTTTGGGGTGGCTCCAATCTTTTGCATGTATAGTTTGGCCAATCGACGAGACTTGATGATTCGTTTGATGGCTAGGGGGAAGAGGCGAGGCGACGGGATGACAAGATCCTGTCGACGAAGTGCTGCCAGCGCGTGGCCTATGCACAAATCAAATTAGTACTATTACACGATGAACCATGTTATTACATGAGGTGGGGCTTACTGAAAGGTTCATCCGAAGCATATGTAAGATCAATTCTTATCACGGGGCTCAGTTCCATAGACCGACGCACGTGGGATGCATATGCCGCGCTCATGAATGCAACCGGCACGCTGTGATCCCAGATGTTGGAGCTCATCTGATCCAACGACTTCTTGGACTGCAGGTAATCAATCGCCTCCCACAAGATACCCCGCTTAATATTCTCCGAGTAGATGCCCGGCAGGGTGGTATCGTAGCGCTTATCAAGATCCGCAACAGAGTACACCTTGAGCGGCTCGCTCTCACCGAGGACGCTGCAGTTGCGCCAGCTCTGCACCTCAAAGTGGTTGTCGGTGCCTAGCTCCGCAGTGCTCGGCTTACTGCGGTCATGCTTGTCATTTGCCTGCCTTGAATCGATGACGAGGGTCTGGAAAGGCCCCGAGCGTACTTCATGAGCCTCGTGCTTAACCCGGCCAACACCTTTATATAAATCATCAAAGCCAGGGTTTTTACTATTCTCGAGCCAAGAGCGGCGCGAGAATCCGGTATGGAGGAGGTTAATGTGTGCGGTTGCAATGACCTCGCCTTGCTGCTTAAAGGTAAACTGAATCATAGCGTCGTATTCACCCATGGTCTTCATAGCCTCTCTCAGCTGCTCATCTGAGTAGCCTGTTGTAGCATCGTACTCTCCAGCCCCAAAGATTTTCTGGTACTCCTTGCGTGTTGTTGCCTTCATGAATCCGTTGGGCATGAGGAATGAAGATACGACTTCAATCTCGTCTGGTCTCCGTCCCTTGGCCCAACCAGCCTTCATGAACCTGTATGTAGTGTCAAGGAAGTGGTATCCGCTGTGAGAAACCTTTCCATAACCGTACTTGAAGGGGTGATAGTGCTGATCCACAATTTCTCCCGGAAGCCTCCAAAGTCCATCACAGTGTGTTGACACAATGTTAGTGACTGGGCAGCCCGTTTTATTTTGAATCTCCGAAATCATGTCGTTAGTTCCAAAGAAGCCGGGGTGGTATCTCCGATGGCTGTTGATCAGGAAGAATGTCTCCTTTCTCGTTTGAAGTTCCGTATACGCTTCCAACAGCTCATCAAAGTCGGTCATGATAGCTGCTGCCTGCTTGATGTCTGTGACAGCATCTCTGCGCGTGGTCACAGGCTTATCCATGATGACATGAAGTCCCAACCTCATGGCCCAAAGACCGTAGGCCTTGTGACACTCTGGCTCAGTGCTGATGATAGCGCAGTCGATCGCAAGTCGTTTCACCGCCGCGTCGAGCTGACTGGCCACGGCCTTTGGCATCTCTTCCCGGAACATGGGAACAAAGAAGAGTTCAGCTCCAGGCATTGCTGTTTCGGCATAGCTTTCTATGCATTCCCGATTGGGTATGATATCAACTGCGGCGGCTAATTCACCCTTGCCCTCGTCTTTGAGCACACGAAGATGCTTGATGAACGTGCGCTTAGCATGGGGACCGACGCCAATGACCATGAATCGAGCTCTTTGGCCCTCAGGCTGTCGAGTGTTGACTGGGGAGACGTGCATTGTGTATTGGGTGTAAGAGTCTTCTAGACACTTGCTGAAAACGTTCTGGAATGTGAACGAAACCCGGAGTTGAGATGGGCTCAATGTATGTGAAGTTGAAGGTTCAAAGACGATTTAGAGTAGTGAAGATCCGGAAGACTGTTCAGTAATTTTGTGATCAACCAAGTGGTCCTGAACTTCCAACGTACCGTGGTAGACTGAATCTTTCAACGATGAGGTAATGTGATAGGAGGCCACTTGATGAAGCAAAGAATTGATCCCGCAATCTGAGGATGATGCTTAGCCTTTGAGTCTTTTGAAATTTTGCAATCAACATCTTCTTAATACTTTATATACAGCTCAACCATTCGTAGTTCCTACTTCACATCTATCACTACTCTGACCTCTCCTCTCCATTCTCTTACTCTCCATCACATTGATTCCTTTCCCCAATACGATAATTCATATCTCACGTCAGATACAGTGAAGGAGTTTTTTTTATGTGCCGCTGAACCGAAACTCTACATCCAATGAAGCCTTCTCGTGAACAGAGTCCTCCTACACGGCTTGACGTTTGGGAAAGTTGATCGGCAACCCAAGCCCCGAGGATGCGCGCGAGTCATTAATAGGGGCCAAGAAGCACACCCCGCAGGGTTAAGACGACGATTAACTGCCGAGATGCATCAGATATATGATATTGCGGAGTCACGCCAAGGCGGCGTCCCCATAACTCGGGTGGCTCCCCGAGTACAGTCAAGGAATGGAGTTTTATGCCAGATTGTTCTCCTTTTAACCGCCTGCTTCATCACTTGTCACATTTACTACTAGTCAAATCTTACCCAGAAACCTAGCAACGAGTAAGGAGCTTAACAATGAGCAAGGTATTCATCATGTCATCTACTGATCTTGTCGCCATTGGGGCGTGCAAATAATTTGTTGGACGACAGCCTACTAAGCCTTTGCCCTAGCGAAGGCGTCCTCCCTTTTGGTATTTGGCTCAATGGTCCAAGAGTCTGGCAAAATAAATGGACAAGGATCCTCCAGCCGCGTGAGAGAGCCGAAATGAGTGTCTTTAGTATTACTGATCCAAACCCACTATAGTGAGACACACAAGTTGATGTCAGCCATATCTGCAGCCCGCATAGAGATAACACCCTCGGAAGAGAAGCCGCCGGACTGAGGCACAAAATAGGTCATTGACTCAAAGGCACCGAGTAGATATTTGGTTAAGGAAGGGAATTACGGTTTGGTTGACCAACACATGCTCCAAGGGTCCATCGGGATATCGCCGAACAGAAGCCGCCCATCTGATCTGTCACGCTTTCTAGACATGCTACGATTCAGATCATTTAGAATCTCAAGGATATATCTGACGGAGCCTCATGCTGAAGCGATTGAACAGTTACCAAATACAGCTTCGTGTTGAGTCATTTTGTAAAGTGAATTTTTAGCCCACCCCTGATGTCCATTTCTTGCTTCAGGTTAAAATAATTTCCATGAGTTTACCACTTTGCTTCTTCATTCATCCAGACACCCGTCCTCCAGACTAATGGCGTACTCAGCCATGGAAAAGACGAGCAATGTCACGCTGGATGAACAAGGCAAACAGGTACTGCACCGCCAGCTACATGGGCTCGACACTGAGGAGGTTACAAGTGGAAACAGGCGTCTTACAGCACTCTCTTTTGCAGAACCGTGGGATATTTTCGTCCTTTCTGTGAGTTCAATCTTGGCCGTATCAGCAGGGGCGGCATATCCCCTCTTGACAGTCATCTTCAGCCAACTGGCTGGAACGTTTAGAGACTTTTCGCAAGGCACAATCTCGGGAGAGAAGCTGCGCGAGAAAACTAACCAAGTCACCCTATACTACGTCTACCTGGCCGTGGCACAGTTTACTCTGGTATTCATCAGTACTGTTGGCTTTTACTATTCGGGCGAGAGAGTTACCCAGAGAATACGACATGCCTACCTCAAATCCACGATCCGACAGAACATGGCATTCTTCGACACAAGAGGCATCGGTACCGTGACGAACCACATAGCCTCGGATATGAATCAGATACAGGAGAGCATCACTAGCAAGCTATCGATAGCATTGATGGCCGCTGCCAACTTTGGCTCGGCCTTTGTCATTTCTTTCATCATGAGCTGGAAGCTTGCGCTGGTGCTCTGCACCGTATTCATCGCCATGCTCCTTGTAGCTTATGCCACTACTCCATATGCGATTAAATACACAATCAAGTCCATGGGTTACTACAACTCGGGAACTACCATTGCGCAAGAGGCCATCGGCTCAATCAAGGATGTGACGGCATCTGGTAGCCAGACTCAGCTTTCTCGCATCTATAAAGAGCTCCTCAGAGGTGCTGAGAAGGCCGGTATCAAGGCACGTACTGTCGTTGCTTTTTCCATTGGATGGGCCAATGCCATGCCTTGCTTCGGATATGCACTGGGCTTCTATGCGGGAGCACGTTTCCTTATTGCCAAGGACGTGAGCTTCTCTGGCTTGACAACGGCGACCTTGGTTGTAGTGAATGGTGCGTTTGCCATTGTGCGCGTAATCCCAACCGCGCAGACCTTTATAAACGGCATGGCTAGCGCGAGTGCGGTGTTTGAGACAATCAGTAGAAGGTCCCCTCAAGACCCGCTCTCTGAAGAAGGGTCCGTCCCCAGTAATGGCCTCGTTGGACACTTTAAGCTCGAAAATGTCCAGCTCGTCTACCCGTCACGACCAGAGGTACCGGTGCTCAGAGGTGTCAACATTGACATCCCTCCCCTGAAGACGACAGCTCTCGTTGGCCTCTCTGGTTGTGGAAAGACCAGCATCTTTGGGTTGTTGGAGCGCTTCTATGAGCCGGTCGCTGGCGCCATTACAGTCGATGGTCACAATCTACACGCCCTCAACCTACGCTGGCTGCGAAACCAGATCGGCTACGTTGGCCAGAACCCTGTGCTCTTCAGTACCTCGGTCTATGAGAACATTCGACACGGTCTCGCCAGGTCGGACCTAAATGAAGATGCACAACGTACCCGCGACCGCGTTATCCAAGCTGCTAGGCTAGTCGGAGCGCACGACTTCATCTCAAGCTTACCTCGAGGGTATGAAACCGAGGTGGGAGAAAAGGGAGCAATGTTGTCAGGCGGGCAGCGACAGCGCATTGCTATTGCTAGAGCCATCATGGCTGACCCCAAGATTCTGCTGCTGGATGAGGCAACCTCTGCCCTGGACACCAAGTCTGAGCGCATTGTGCAAAAGGCATTGGAGGCTGCATCGCGCGGCCGAACAACAATTATCATCGCGCATCGCCTGTCAACTATACGGAGCGCAGATAAGATCATCGTCATGGCAGCCGGACAAGTAGTCGAAGAGGGTACACACGAGGACCTCATAGCTTTACAGGGAACATACTCTCAGCTCGTGGAGGCCCAGCAGGTTGATGTGACCGACGTCGCAGATGAAACACCAGGCGAGCTGGCCGAGGAGGGAAAGAAGCACAAAGAAAGTCTCCCAGATATCACTTATGATGAATCGACTATCCGAGATGTTAGCTCCAGGAACTCTGTCGCGATTATCGACGGAGGCAGAGAGCTTACTCTCCAGTCGAAGCCCCAAGCAACATTCGTGACGGCTCTCAGATTAATCGTCGAGCTCAACAAACCCGAATGGGTCTTTCTCCTTCTCGGGCTCGTCTTTGCCATCCTTGCCGGCTTCAGTCTACCCGGTCAGTCCATTCCCTTTGCAAAGACGCTAGGCGCCTTCTCCATCCAAGCAGCTACAGAGAGTAGTAAGCTCCAGAGCACTGTCAACCTCTGGTCCCTGATATTCACCGTTATTGGTATCTACATCTTCATCATCTGGTCGGCCAGCGGTGTTTTCTTCGCCTACACTACAGAAAGGCTATCTCGGCGTGTGCGCTATCGATGTTTGGAGTACGTCCTCCGTCAGGACATCAAGTTCTTTGATGAGGAGGGGCATTCCACGGGTGCCATGAGCTCCATGCTGTCGTCCAGTGCATCAGACCTTGCAGGTTTAGGTGGAGCCGTGATTGGCAGCATCTTGACCTTTATATCCACCATCGTGACGGGAATCATCTTGTCTGTTGCCATCGGATGGAAGCTAGGCCTCGTCTGCACGGCAACGATCCCATTGACAGCCATGCTCGGGTGGGTTCGTCTGCAATTCACATCCGTGTTTGATAATAAGGTTCGTCTCAGCGGACAGCAGGCTGCTACATACGCAAGCGAGGCCGTTTCTGCGATCCGCACCGTCGCTGCATCAGGGCTCGAGGATCATGTTCTTGAGCAATATCGCCAAGTCCAGCAGAAACAAGCCGCAAAATCCCTACCGCCCATTTTACGCGCATCAGTACTCTATGCGACATCGCAAGGTGTCATGTTTCTGGCCGCCGCCCTCGCATTCTGGTACGGCTGCAAGTTGCTTGAGAGCCATGAGTACACTGTATCCCAGTTCTTTATTTGCTTCCTCACATTGATCTGGGGTGCATCCATTGCGGGGACTCTATTCACCTTTGCTCCAGACGTTGGCAAAGCCATGCATGCTGCCGCAGAGCTCAAACAACTATTCGACAGGCAGCCCGTAATCGACACATGGAGCAATACCGGTATCCCAGTTGAGAAGGCTCAGGTTCAGGGACACATCTCCCTGCACAAAGTCAACTTTACGTACCCAAACCGAGCAGGACACCAGGTCCTTCACGACTGTAGCATAGACATACCAAGTGGCAAGTTTGTGGCTCTAGTAGGTGCCAGTGGATGTGGCAAAAGCACGATTGTATCCTTGATTGAGAGGTTTTATAACCCCGACTCGGGTGAGATATGCTTGGATGGTCAAGACATTTCTCAACTTAACATCAACAATTACAGACAATTGTTCTCTTTAGTCAGCCAAGATCCTGCCATTTACTCTGGCACAATCCGACAGAACCTGATACTCGGGAAAGGCGATGGAGTCCCTCAAGAGGACATTGATCGTGCCTGTCGAGACGCCAATATCTACGACTTCATCATCTCCCTCCCGTAAGTGCATTGCGCTCGTTACAAAGGAACACAAACTAACAAGTCATAGGCAAGGCTTTGATACAGCCGTCGGATCCAGTGGCACAATGCTGAGCGGCGGTCAAAAGCAGCGCATCTCCATCGCTCGAGCGCTGCTTCGCAATCCCCAACTTCTTCTACTCGACGAGGCAACCTCGGCCCTGGATTCGGAATCCGAAAAGCTGGTGCAAGAAGCACTGCAAAAAGTGGTCAAATCACGTACAACTCTGGCTATTGCGCATCGTCTGAGCACAGTGAGAGCTGCAGATATCATTTATGTGCTGGACGGGGGGAGGGTCGTGGAGAGAGGGACGCATGAAGAGCTGGTCAGGCTCAAGGGATATTATGCAGATTTGCTTACCCTACAGGGTTTATGAGTGTTTATTTCGCGCATGAGCATAGAAAATAATCCCAATGAGATGAGAGAAGCAACTAGACCTTACAACAAGTGTTTATAATTTTGGTTAAATAATTGTATAAATTTTGAGGGTTCAGATTCGAGCCTCGAGCCTCTAGTTTCACTGGACAACGAGCTCATGAATGCACCGTTTTCCATCTGAGTAGAGTAATGAGACATTCCCTCCTCTCTAAATTGATGAAATTCTTCATTCCAAATACCCTCCAACTACGCAGCTAGCTCTACATAGTAAATCACTGAGTGGGTTCTCCGCAGAATGTTTCGGTGAACCCAAATCCTGTTTGCACATCGACGAGCTTAGTCTGCATTGTGTGCTTAAAGTCTTCCCTATTAAAGCAACCCTTTCTATCTTTAGCTGGACTCCATACTGTTGCAGGTTCCAGGGTAAAGGGGACAAGAGTGTTCTCGGAGTGGGAGTTGGCGCAGTGAGATGCTGCGCAATTCACGAGATCATTGTTGTCCGTCGAAATTCTTCGTTCGCTTTGTGTCACTAAGTTGTTCGCGATGTTGTTCTGCATCTTCTTTGCAGCAGAGTGGCCTATGGTGATCGAAATTCTGTAGCTGCGACTCATCATGTGTCAATATATCTTCTCTCCATAACAAAGACTCTCTCACACGTACTTGTAGCCTGGAGTAAATAGTCTCAGTTGATGGATAGTAAGATGGCCATACTACCTTCCATGCTTGAATGCAGTGCGAGTCAATCGAACGTATTATATATCGTGAGCTACTTGTGTCGTACCCTCAGTCATATGAGATTGCCACGCAAACCACATGATTCTTAAAAATTCTCATCATCAGATTTGTATCTCTACTGAAGTGGCAAGTGGCATGACATTGGCGACAGAGTGGCGGAAGAAAGCGGACACAAAACACATCACAGTTCAAGATTCACATTGTACGCAGTAAACAACAGATGCCCAAGGTCTTATTTTTAAGGCAAAGAAAGGGATTTACAGATGAATCCACCAAGACCCATTGTCCACTTCCAATTGCCATGCAAGATGTGAGGATCGCTAATCTAGTCCCAAGAGCATTCTTAGTCTTCGCTTAGCAGCGTATTTATGAGTAGACATAATAAACTTCTTACCATCTTCGGATTGGAAAATTGTCAGAAGATTGAGACGAAGTGGCGTATCGGGCAATTATCCGACGTCGGCCTTCCTCGTGCCAAAAGCGTAATGATTTACCATCAAAGGTCAGTTCTTCGTCCTTGATGATTGTCACATCACATGTTACACCGTGGTACGTCGTCTGAGATTTCACAGTGATTGTAGAAGAACGATTCATATTGGGCAGCGTTCGATTATCTCCTGCTGGAAGCAGCGGTTATCGAAAGATGCACACTTGGACAGTTCAAGCAACTGCAAAGTTATATCTCGGAGGATCCTGTCAGTCTCCAATATTTCGGTAGAGAGTTCTTTTCAATCTTGCACTGTCTTCCCCGCAGAGCTCAAGGGTCTCGAATGGCCTGACTTGTTGTGCTGTGGAATTATTACGGAGAGCTGCTCAAGTGGCGTCGCGTGGCGTCGCCCTCATTCTATGGAGGCTCATCATAGTCACGATGTTGCTACGTCAGACCCTTTCTGGAAGTTCGAGAGTGGCATGACTGACCCTCAGCTAGTTTTATGGCGTTGTGATAATTAAGCAGTCTATTGAGATTCCGTACGCATCGGAAATGAGTTAACGAGAACCTTCAATCATATCCGGTAATTTGCCTCAGTTGTGTCAACAGGTGGCAATCCGGCGGGGAAACAAGCGGAGAACGAGGCCTCAAATGACAATCTAGTCTGTTATCGAACCTTGCCTCGTCAGTCTAGTGTTTGCTAACATACTGTTTTCGGCCAGCACATGTCAGGCCATTGAGAGCACGCCACGATCAGATCACCAGGACTTTATAAAAGAAGCATCATATCAAAACATATCGCTATGTGAAGGACCCATGTGAGATTCTAGGTCTCAATTACGAGCTTCCCCCGGCTTGCGAGTTGCAACCTCGTGTGCATGTGGTGGAATAGATACCATCTCCCAGCTGGCGCCTTCTTTCATCTTCTGATCATAAGTTGATGGAGATATGGCTGCTGAAGCAATGCCTGTGCCAACACCTTCTCCAACAACCAGTGACACCAATGCAGGTTCAACCCACGGATATGTTTCGTTGATTATAGCAGGCTGTCTCATGGCCGTCATCCTTTGTTGTCTCAGTTTGGCCTAGTAAGTTTCATTCAGTCACAAGTCCAAATTTACATTCCATTGATCGGCGTCTACTGTAGTTTTGGAATCAAGAAAACAAGACGACGTGGTGACTTGGAAGCTGCCCAAACCAAACCCACAACACAGCGACTCGACAAAGTTGCAGCAAGCCGCTCCTACAAACAATGGAAAGAGGAAACCGAGCACGCTGCCGAGATCTCACAGAGGACAAGCAACTATCTGATCTGGTATGCACTCCAAGCCCAAGCTGTCTGAAAGTTTACTTTTCTAATGAGATATGGTAGCGCTATTTGCCTGGAGGTTCTGGGTGATGAGGACATGGTTCGGCATTTACCATGTGGCCATGTGTTCCACTCAATCTGCCTCAATAAATGGTTTCTCAAACGGCATGAGACTTGTCCGCTCTGCAAGGCGTGCTATATAAGAAACCCCAAGCAAGTAGCACCATAGGGTAGTTAGATAAATACCAATGCACCACCTGGACAGTCTTCCGAGTGACGTCTTTGGGGTGATGAAGCTTGATACCGTTTATGAGCCCTCGCTAGCCTTGATCCATTCTATTTATAGAAGTAATTTCTTCAACGAGGGTGGTATAGGGTACCAAAGGGACGCCATAGAAGAAGATAAAAATACGCTTTTGTAGGATCGAGCAAATATGTTCTCAACGTCTTTTCTACAAAGTATTTCCTGGCCCGGCAATTCTTCTGATTTCATTGGTATAATATGTCCTGGAGCATATGTTAACAACACCAGCCATTAATTAATAATATGTTTTGGGACTGAGCTGACACTAATCAGGCATCATTGCAAGTCCACTGAGGAGACACTCAGCAGTGCTTTTCAGTTCTCAACTACTGGGATAGCAATGGCCCAAGGTTGCCCTGCCTTTATTGCTGGTAACTCCATGTGGAGCTACACCGGCGATTGTTTTCAATTCCAAGAGCATAATGTCTTACAAAGGGTATATAAACGTTATTATAATACACCCATTAATGTATTACTATTATAATATAGGGGATAGCACCTTAGCATCTATGACGACGAGACCGTCCTGTCTTGCGAGATGAAAGTTGAGCACGAGTACCAGCCGCCCGCAATCGAAATTGCTGATTGAATGTGGCTGGCTGATGGATTGCATTTTCATCCATTGCATACGGAGTACTCATACAGGTACTCCGTACATGGTTAATCATTGTCACATCTCACTAAAACATAACCAGATCAGCATCTAGGATAAACAGCGAGAGATTCCTCAGGAATCCGAAGAGTATACTCCTACTTTAGAGCGAAGATAACTTGCTACCTAGTTCAAGTACGTTAGATAGCATATAAGTTTGTGTCGGCTCAACACTAGATGCTAGCAGAGAGAAAGGGACATTAGTATACCTAAATAGTAGGTCATGCTGGAAAAGTCTCCTCAATTATACCACAAGTAGTATCCATATCTGCGAGAACAAGGCCTTTCTTTTTATGAAACCTGACTTAAGTTGACCCACTACCATCCACTCAGACCTTGGTCAGACGATGCCATTTAGATGACACATGATATAGAATTAAATTGCTGCGACTCACATGCCAATTTCAAGGCCGTGCGCTGCGGAGAGCTTGGGATCTCAATTTGCTTGTGTTTCATGGATTTGGACGGATTTATGGAGTACATACAAGTACTTGTATATACTTTTTATCTTCGGAACACACCGAGGGCGCTGCCCATAAGTTCCATTTTCGGTGAAGGACTACGGGGCCTATGGTTGGTCACCGAAGGTGAGACTCATGGGTTATAAAAAGGAATATGTGGCACCTGAGTCTATGGCGGCCATGGAAACCATGTCTGGAACACGGCTGACTTGAAGACATGTCGACGCTGGTCCTGACCCCAGTCCAGTCATTACTTGATGATAATGGAGAGGATAGCACTTCGACTGGATATGTAAGCATCTTACATCCATCACCTACTGTCAACCTCTCCCATCACCAATCAACCTGTCATCATTACAATATACTTTAAACTTGACGCTTCTGTAGTCGCCTTTTTCGCCACTACAAATTCATACGTCAATTCAAAATGAAGTCTGCTCTTATTCTCGTTGCTGCTGTCGCTGCCATCGCTGCAGCCAAACCCATCGATCCGACCGACCCCTACGTCGGTGGCGCCTCCGAGCCTGCCGGCGATAAGACTAAATGTACTGTGTGCATAGAAGAGTGTAAGAAAGCAGGAGGCACCCTCGGGACAAGTTGCCAATTCTTCAAGTGTGGTATGGAGGCAAGCATAAAACTCTCGATCAGAATTAGAATATAGCTAATACTTGTAAATGTAGTGTATTAATCTCCGACCTTCCTTCTATCACCAACACCTGTAGCTTATATACTGTATACAATTTAGATATCACGTGATACCCAGCGTGATTCTTTCCCATCCCCTGACAGGACCCCGAGTTCTCTAATATCTCTGGTCGTGAGGCATGTAGACCCAGAGATAAACCAAAAAAAACATACAACAGCCGGTGTTCGCTGGTGGTCACCCACCCAACTACTAATCTGCCTCTCATTGGCTTGACTATGGGAGAGCGGACGGGATCCCGTATTGTCCAGTGGATGTGGTCGTATGTACAAGTCGAAGCATTCTTTGATGCCATATTCGATTATTCTCACTATCCAAAGCAAGGATAAGCTTTCATGTCTAGTACTCATCATTCACCTATCAGCATTTCGGGCTACAATTTTCTCGCTCGGACCCGAATCTTCTTCCTTGATTTGGCATCCCGACCCCCACCCCGGGACCCGGACCCGATTTCCGATTGCGCAGGTGTTTTCCGGAGTCCGAAGCCAGATTCGCGATATGCGTCGAACCAACCAACAGAGCTCGGCATGGCAATCCCACTCGAGGCGAGGGAAAGGGGAGACGTGACGGGTTAACGCTTAATCACCTATACGTGGCCCCTGTTGTGAAGAAGAAGAAGAAGAAGCAGACACCATGTTATCCGTGGCGAGGAAGCATTTCCTACAAAATTCACAGTCTCTTTCTACTCGTCGTCCCTTCAGATTACAGTCACAGACATCTTTTCGTCACACATTTTACAGAATGGCTTCCTTTATCGCTGACAACACCTTTCGCCATGAGCAAGTCTCATTTGACCCGGCCAAGGATGCCGTGGCAGACGGGAACAAGGTGATTGAGGCGCTCATCTCCAGCGTGCCCGATATCAAGCTGTACACTCGCTCATCACCGAGCTTTGAGTCCCTCAGGGCAGTCTACAACACACTCATTACTGCCCAGCCACTTGTCATCTGCCGTCCCCAGACTGTTGCTCAAGTCCAAAGCATCGTCAAGGCCGTCAAGGGTCTCAATGTCCCGTTGGCTGTCCGCTGTGGAGGTCACGATGTCTGGGGCCGTGGGTGCATCGCCGACTCCGTGACCATTGACATGCGTGAGCTGGACACACAGGTCCTTTCAGAGGATAAGCAGACCGTCACTGTTGGTGGAGGCATCACCAGTGGTAACTTTGTTGGCTTTCTCGGCACGCATGGTCTGGGTACAGCCCAAGGCACGGTCAACACAGTCGGATGGGTTGGCTGGGTCCTTTGGGGCGGATACGGTCCCCTCAACGACATCTTCGGCATGGGTGTTGACAACGTCCTCGGCGCAAAAGTCATCACTGCCGAAGGCGAGCTCGTCGATGCTGACGAGGAGCTTCTCTGGGGCATCCGCGGCGCAGGAGGCAACCTTGGCGTCGTCGTCGAGCTCAAGGTCAAGGTCCACCCGTTGGACAAGATCTTGGGTGGCTATATTGGCTATGACTGGCAAGAGGCCGAAAAGGTCCTCCTCGGTCTCCAGGATCTCATTGAGAAGGGTGTACCCGATGCCTTTTGCGTTCAGTTTGGCTTCATGAAGAACGAGTGGGGTACCTGCGCTACTCTGGTCTTCATCTGGGCCGACTCTGCCAACTTGGAGGAAGGCAAGAAGTGGCATGACATTGTCAAGGGCCTTGGAACCGTTGTCATCGACACGACTTCGGAAACCACCTACAAGGAATTCCAGGCCGTCGTTTCAGAGCCGCTCATTGAGCCCGATCGGGTTTACACACGAAGCACATCCATCCCCCGCTTTACATCCGCCACGGTTTCTCAACTCTTGAAGCGTGTCGAGGCTATTCCAGGCGAACGCTCGTACACGCTCGTCGCGCACCTGGCCCACGGAAAGGGCACAAAACCCAACCCAGCTGCTTGCTTTGGAACCAGGAAGCCCCATATCCTCTTCCACATCAATGCCTGCGACGAGGAAGAGAGGATGCCCGAGGGCAAGGCGTGGGTCGATGGCGTCGTCTCTGCCTTGGAGGCCACGGGAGAGTCCACCAAGTCTACCTATGCTAGCTTCATGGGTGAGGATGAGGATACTAGCCACCTATACGCCGACGGCTGGGATAGACTGAAGGCCCTGAAGAAGAAGGTTGATGGACAGAATGTCTTCAAGTACTCTCAACCAAAACTGTAAAGGTGTATCTCAAGGGAAAATAATCTCTATATCACAACACAAAAGACATCAATTATTGTACATACATGTTAGACGGTAGAGCCGGTTAAAGCGATTATTTAGGCAACACACATCAATGATATCCTTTATGATTTCCTCATCCCACCACTTCGGCATTGTGAAAGTGCATTTCCAGGATGTAGAGGGGGGGGGATAGATTGGCTTGGCTTCATGTTGCGTCCAAAGTGGTGTTGAGATATATCGTGGCTAGCGACTAGGGGCTTGATGCATGATAAATCTTTATTCGTTAGTTTAGATCTTGCAAGATTTATCATTGTTTTTCCACCTCTAAAAATTCGATGGCCTCATTCTCTCTCATTATGAATCTGCGCTGAACGATTGCCATGTCAGCACTTAATCCTAGACAATCACTGGCCCCCATCTCTCACTAATTGTCGATCTAGACATATGTTTACTCATCATCTCCTCAGCACATCAAACCAAGGACATCCCGCGCTCCAAGACAGCTTATGAGAGCTTCATATTGGCACCCTAAGAATAAGAGCATTTAGCCATCGCACATGTTTTGCCGATGCTACGGAAGAATCCTTCCACATTCCAGGCAGTCATTTACAACGTGGCCCGCGGGAGATTAACCTTGAATCCATACTCCCCCACATCTTGTTATGGAATGGCTTTTTTTCTCTATAGGGCTACCATGGTCATTTGCCGGCTAAAAGGCACTGAAGGATTTGAGTCATGTTCCATCATCGTATATTGCTACCCTATACGGAACCGCTCCGACGTCTCATACCGGGATTCGAGTGAAATGAGGTTTTCTCTTTCATCCTTTGTCTAACGGAAATGCTCCAGTGCACACTAATGTCAATTGTTTCCGAGACATCTCACGGCAATGCAGAATCTTCTTACCGAGTACTTGAACCTCATTTGACGGGTCAATTGCCAAGCCGTCGGCTTAATTTGAGGATCCAATGACTTCATAGGCGGCTTTATTCAGAACAGACCCTTGGTGTACATACATGTTCCCCAAGAGATGGCCTCTACGTGAAATGATGTTGGTGCCAAGATGCTGGCCCGACAGTTTGGGAGGAATGGAGCGTGCATGGAATAGATCAATAGTTTATGGGATGCCTCGTATATCCCAACGATGAGGAAGATCCATGCAATATCGCCATAAAACACGTGTAAATCACTCCATGTTGATGAGATCGGGAATTTTTATATTTAGCTTGGGAATCAAAACCTCAGGGTTCAATTGCTAGTTCACCCCCAAACCTCCAGAACAGGAACAGCAACTTATGTTCTCTCCCTTGTCCTATATCAACCTGTCGCTAAGTATGGAGACCGTTTCTAACGAACAATGGCCACCCCATATTTGTGCCGAGAACCATAAAACAGTGACCCGTGTGGTGTGGGAAACAGTTCGCTGACCATCGGGCCTACCGCCCCTGGGTCGGGTCCCCACGAACCTACTGTTCGTCCGAGACATTCCACAAATACACTATAATATTACAGTCAGTCAAAAAATAGTGGAAAATGATGGACGTCAGAGGGGCTGGGTCATCGAATTGCCGTAACAAGGGGAGGGCGGGAGGGGCTTACGATATTGCTCGCGTTACGCTCTCCGTATCATGGAGACCATGGAATGTCATCCTTCTCGCCTAGAGGCAGCCAAGATGGATGGATGGATGGATGGATGAGTGCCCTTGCAAAGCCCTCACCGGCCGGCCGATAAAGGTGGGGGGCAAAAGATCAATGCATGTTTCGGGGTCTGTGAATCCCTCAAAGCGCTCATGCAAGTGAAAAGCGGGTCGAGCAACACCTTTTTCCATATTGGGAGCTCAGGATTGGGCGGGCATCAGTGCTGTAAGCCGAGTCCAGCACTAACCAGTCCAGCCACCACACCCCCCCCTTCTGGTCTTTGCTGAACAGATTCCAGATGCGATCCGTCTGGGGTGGACAAGGGGGGAGGGGGTACGCCGGGACCGATTTCCGTAGCGCATCATCGAACATTCACTGTGAGACCGTCCCTCTCGGAACCGAGGCCGAAGCACGCGTCTGTCGGTAATTATGTGGCAAAAAACGGTTTGTCGAACCAACAGCACTGCTTGTGTTCCACACACACACACGCACACGACCTCTCCCATTGCTGTGAATGAAGTAGATTTCGGATTCCACAAAGACGGTTGAAGTGGGCTGAAAATCTCCAGTGCCGAGACCTTTTGATTGTATGGTTTACAAATCCTTGATTATATGGTAGAATGAGTCGGTTTATGTTCCAAGACATGGGCAAAATGACTTTTTGCAAACGGGATACGGGAGAAGCAGTAGAAAAAAAAAAAGGAGCACGCATGATCAGATTAGAGCACAGTTGAACCGATGCCGAGTCTTGCGTTAGAATGCATGTGCCGGGAGAGGCAAGTCGGCGGAGATAAATCATGGAGATTGCTTCAAGCCTATCAAACGTGTACGTATATATATATACAGAAAAACAACTCTTCTATGTACATGGTTCTCGCTATTAGTTCCTCCATCCCCTGGTGTTGGAATGATGGGTGCTACTGTTGCACCTGATTGAAGATTAAGCAGAACATATGCCTGAGCTTGTTGCATGCTCAAGCTACTGGTACTCGGTCTCTCGTGCTCTCTCGTTGGTACTTTAACCACCTAAAATCAAAAGAAAAAAGGAAAGAAAAAAAAAGAAACTGTCATCAAATCATGACTCGCAGGTAAGAAGCCCCTCCCCCTTTTCCATAATCATCATCGACGTCATTTGGGAGGGGAAGAGGGGAAAAGTTATTCTTCCATCTCATTTGCTATCGAGCTTTTCCCGGGCAGCAAGAACAGTAAGGCTATGTTTATTGCGGAGGAACATCTCCAGCGCAACGTGCAGCTGACTCTTGTTGTCCTCTCCCAAGGATGCCGATCCCTTGCGGCAGAATTTTCTGGAGAAGCCATCGAGCAGGCGATTCATTTTAGCCAGCTCGCTTAGAACAATGTGAACAATCATGCGGGCCTGGTCTTCCACGTCCAGTTCATATGCGCCAATGGTAATGGGAGGAACATATACGCCAGGCCCGTTTGAAGAGGTATGATGGGCCGCATCGACAAAGTCGCGTGTGGGGGAGAACCTTGCAGCCCGGCCATGGAGGTAGGCCCTGGGCCAACCTGACAAGTCATCTGCCTCATCTCCGTCAGTCGAGGCAGCGCTGCTGTCGCTATTATTATTGTTGCAGCCATTGTTGTAGCCGTTGGGGCTGCTCTGTAGGATGGCGTCGTACCAGCAGAGGATCCTGAAAACTACCGACGTGACAAGTAGTGCAACATTGGCATTCGGGGTGCATGAACAGGAAGCAACGTTGAGTGCGCCATCGAGAGCCGATCGACTGGCCTTGAGGACAGTCCCAAGGCTCTGGGTCGCGGCGAACCCGCCCGTACATGAAGCCGAGGGGATGCCTAGATCTTGCAGTGTAGAGAGTAGTGCCGAAGAGCAGTGCTGTTGGTGGTGGTGGTGCTGAGGATGATGCTGGTGGTGCTGAACCGGGCTCCCATTGCTACCACCAGTGCTGCTGCTGCCCGTGGTGCCGCCGCCGGGGCTCTTGTGATCCTCAAACACTACGGCGGTCGCGGACCCGAAGCCCGAGGGAGTCCCACCTCCCAAGGTCACTTCATCGGCGAGCGAGAGCATGTCGGTCATGTCTAGATCTTTCGGTACGGAAGTAATTGGCTCAGAGAGCCAAGAGAAACCGGCGGCTGCCGCCGATCCGAGTGCATCCGTACTGCCTCCTCCATTTGTAAGGCTCTCCAGATCTACAAAAAGGCCGTCTGTCGTCGCCTGCAGTGAGATTGGACTGTTGCCATCCCCAGGAGTTGGGGTAGCTCTGTCACTCCCATGACCGCTTTCGTGTTGGGGTAGATGCTGCTGCTGCTGCTGCGGCGGCGGCTGTCCGTCTGCCATGGGCACCGAGTGTGTTCTTTTTCTTGACCTCTGGGAAAGACTATATCCACAAACGGTACCGCGTTGGATGCATCGTTGGCATCTCGGCTGCTGTTTGCCGCAACGCACCTTTGACTTTGCGCAGTTGTCGCAGCTGGCACGGAAGGTCTCTGGCCGTCTGGGAGTGGGCAGAACGTCGATGTTCATCTTGTGTGATGTATGATGTATGATGTTGAAGGTAGTTGATGCAGGAACAGGGATACAACGTAGTGAATCCAGATCTAGGAATGTTTGTGTGCTTGTGTATGTGTATGTGTATGGATGTTGAGATCCAGTGTGTAAGACGAAAGGCTCACACTCCTTTTTTGCTGTGTCTGATTGCTTGAGTTTGTGTTTGACTGCCTCCCAGGTCCCTGTTTCTTTCTTTCTCTTCTTTCGTCCCAAAGATGGTTGGTAGTGGCAAGCAAGCAAGCGAGAGGAAAGGAAGATATGACTCAAGGCAAGTGACTGGTAGGTCAAATTTTACAGGCAAACGAAAGTGACAAAGCCACGTCAATTGATATTTGGATGCTCACACGCCTCAAATCAAGAAAGAATTGGCTTCCCAGGCGACCTTGAAATGATTGGCGGCTGTTGCCTTGCCTATCTACCCGTCATCAATTATATCGCTTGCTCAATGCTAGTGCAGTGGACAAGCCTTGCTTTGCGGAACACATATGCATGTTTTAGAGCGACCGGCGTTGTCCGGCACGGCATGTGGACTCTGGCCATCGAGAGACAGACAGGCCTTTGGGTTCCAAGTTCTCCCGTATCCCGCAACACCACCACGTTTTTTTTTCTCCCTGGTGTGCCAGTCCATTTTCGTCATAGCATATGAGAGATCGGTTTTGATATTACTATCTTGTTAGTTTTATCTGCATCGAATAGGCATGGGTCGTTGATTAGATCACCCCCCCCCCCCCCCCCCCTTCTCCCCCTCTCTCATCCATCCCTCTCCCCACGCAGCCATCAAAAAAGGATTCACTGCCTTGTAAGGTACAGGGTCTGATAGTTGGAAATCCTCCATCTCACATATTGAAACAGGGGAATTATTGAAGAGAAATGGCATCATGGGCCTATCAGTAGCTCGATTTCCCCAGCAGACAGCTACCCTCAGCGACCCCTCGCTCACCACACCCACGTAGCTTTGAATTGCCCCAGTGTGCCATCGTGATGGTAGGATTGGCCTGTGCTTCGCTGCCCAGGGCAGAACTCACCTGAAAAGGAAAATCCTCCACCTCCACTCTTGGACCGGGCCCTCGCAGCAGCGCCTAATGAAAGGACACCAAATATGCCTACCACGACCATGATTGATCTTACTCAGCCTCACGGTCCACCCCTTGTCCATAAAAATACCTACTTGCATACTTGTATATACATACATACATACATACATGCACATGTACAAACACTGCGGAGACTTCTGGGCCACTTATGGGAGTGTTCCGTATGTACTCCGTCCATACCTACACCCGCAGGTGATGATCCAACTGCTAGCCATGTCGCACAAAAAGGGTTGCACAATGGGGGGTAACTCTACACACTGCCGAGGACAAAGGACATGATCCGACAAGACCAGCTAATCTCTCGTCGCACTGATCTTTGCTCAGTGTCACCACAATCAGGTATGCGCTGTATCCATCTGCATACATACTCATGTATGCATGTCGCCATGGTTGGACGTGGGTGGTACAAGTAGGTAGATGAAGATAAGACCACGAATGGATAAGCAGCCTGTGGGCATTCTTGGAATGGTACCTACGTAAGTATGCGTAAACAGGATCATGCATTCATACATACTTACGTATTCAATCAACTGTTAATACAACAGCGCTAGCCTATGATGTATGAAGCATCACATCCCACACATCAGCATTACTGCACTTTTGCTGGAGACAGAGAGCATGCCGATACCCGATGTGGCATTAGGGACTTTGGTGCAATGGCCTAGATTCCTGGGCTGAACACCTTGTACCTACCAGAAGGGTGCAGATCCAATATCCCAAACATCGTGTCAGATAAACGGGTAGGCGCATAAGCGATTTTCTGGCGCTGCGACAGCCTTTCGCTGTGAAAGATTGAGACAATGCAACACAGGGGAGTAGCTATAATAATTATGGCTTGTAGGTATACATAATCTGTTCACATCGGGGTAGATCCCAAACCTGCTTGTACGAGCCTACCACGTCCACCAAGGCGATTTGGGCATGTAAGACGGGGCAATTGTTAATGAGAAACAAACCCATGACAAAACAGAAACTCCATTCCTCGTAAAAGGTCATGTCGAAGTGTGTTGGTGGGATTTAACCGGTAAGCACTGGCCCCACGTTATGCAACAATGGGAATTTTGTCTCCCTTCACGGATGTCCATTCACGGACGTCCCACGACAATTTCTGATTCAATCGCCTCAAATTGCTATGAAACAGGACATATAGGTGACAAGCTGGTGGTAAGAAGCTCAAGATGGGTTCGCCATGATTCGTGTAAGTTAAATTCCATCAAGTGGACAAGCTTGTCCCAGCTTGGTAACGTTGCCGAGAACGCGAATACGGTAAGATGGTTTTTTTCTTTCTTTGTCTTACGAATGATTTAACAATTATGAGACAAAACGCAATAATACAAATGCACAATCGTCTGTCTCACTCTGGCTGCGTCACCCACGGACCAAGCCTTTCTAGAAGCTCTTCAATCGATATTTCCCGTTTGTCATGTCCAGCCAGAGCTTTCCATAGCGCCGCAGACGCAGAGGGGGCGTGGTGGTGTGCCTGCTTATCTTGACCACCACCCTCTTCGGCTTCAGGAGCTGGTGGCATCAATAGTGTGTCGATCTCATGCACCACACCATCCATGACAACGATATCCGCAACAGAAATTGGAATAGCCTTGTCCTCTTGGGAAGTGCCTCCGGCGGCGCGGGAAGACGCGACCCACAGCTGAGTCTTACCCTTGTGCTGCCTGACGCTGGTGGTGAGGTTGAGGTTGGCATGCAAGGTAGGGAGCTGCAAGGAAAGCCCAAATTGGTCAGTCGTTGGGGAGAAAACACGCCTCGGAAGTAAAAGCAGAGAGAGAGGAAGAGAGGGGGATGCAAATCGGAGAAATACAAATCGTGTGTAGAGGGGAAAATAAAAGTCTCAATGATAATGTGATGGAGGGGGAGGGGGAGGGGGAGGGGGGAGAGAGGAGAGAAGAGGGGGGGCGAAGCAAAGCAAGACAAGTTACACTCACCTCAATTACATGCGGCGAATCGCCAGAGGCCTGGACAGCAGCTCGCAGGTCGACCATCTGTGCATCGCCGTGTGGGAAATAGACATCGCTGAATAGTGTTCTATTGGCCACGACGTGAGCCTTGAGAAGCGCCTGGAGAAAAGGTTTGCCTCCCGGGCCGAACAGAAAACGTCGGGCCTTGGCGCTGAGGCGTTCAAACGCCGCATTAGTGGGAGCAAAGAGGGTCTGTCCGACGTGGGCATTGGTGTCGTTGATGATGCTAGAGAGACCCGAAAGGATTAACCCGTCGTGCAACGTCGACAGACTGGGACGCTGTCTCAGCACGCTGGCAGTGGAATTCGGCAACGCGAGCAAGCCATCAATATAGTGCACAAAGCCATTGACGGCAGCAGAGTCCTATTTTTGCGCACATAAGAAGTCTCTGATTAGCAAACTATTCGACGGTGGCAGATTAGACAGACAAATATGGCGCCGGATGCTTACTGGGGCTGATGCAATGTGCCCAACTTCATGGTTCAAGGTGATTTGGCCACTGCTGTGTTGCTGGGTACTAATGCGCTGCTTGTATGTGAAGAAGATGTCCGCATTGACGAAGGATGAGACAGTCCCCGTCGAGTGCAGAGCCTTTTCGGGGACCGGTCCGGGGCCCATATGGTAGCCCGCGAGGAACTTCCAGTAGAACCACGGGAGGTCAAACGGGAAGAACTCGCGCTCAAATGCCTCATTGACGGGGGCGTAGATTGTGAATCTAGCCTTGGGTGCCTTGAGGCCCCCGACAATGTCGTCAAACATGCCCACGACGTCTGCGAATCTGGAGATGCGCTCGTCATTGCGGATGATGTCCCAGACGGTAGCATTTTCTGGTAATTTATCTTGTAGGGGCCAGCTAGAGAATCTGTCATCGTGAATTTTTGGTACTGCTGGGCTGGTGTTGATGGCAGCCTTGCTTTTGCCGCCGCGGAGAAGAAAGCTGTCTTCGTTGCGGCCAAAGTAGTACTGTGCAAGGAGCCCGACGACCACGAGAAATACAGTGGTGCGCAGGGCCCTTGGGATAGCTGACCCAAGACCCATGGTGAAAATAAAAACTGGAATAGATTTGACGTTGAAGGTAGAACGTCAAGACGGAAAAACAAAAAGAGGCCAAAAAGAAAAAAGGGTGAAGCAGAATTTCAGCCTACACAATCGAGAAACGGGATCTCTCTATATCGATGCCATCTTTTTGTCTAAATATATGAATCAAGGAGGGAGCACCAAGAGTCATCGTGGTTGTGTGGATTCCCCTGCCCCTCGGTGACCGTGATTCTGGCATCGACAATTTGTGCCCCTACAAGAACCCACGGAGCCCTCTCTTCCTGGAGGCTGTCAGAGTCACAATCCCGATGAACTCAAGCTAAGTGGCGGGTGAGCATGCATACCGACCGAGACGCACGGAATTCCAACAGTAAAGGTTTTTTTTTTTCCCTTTAAATCTCTCGGGGACCACTAAGGCGGACTCCGAGAAAAAAGGAACAAAGAGCTTCGTCTGACATCCGGGCGGGTATTGTAACGGCAAAATGGGCAAAATGGCTGCGAAAGTATCCTAGTGGGCAGGGCTTATGCCGATTCCCCATTCAACGGGCTCGGTGCTCGCCGTATGGGCTTGTTCGAGATGGTCATGTATATGTATCAATAATGTAGATGATGTACTGTGAAGAACTTCTTTTTTCTTTTCTTTGTAAAATGGTGGGTTTCTTTCTTTCTTCTCTTTCTTGATGTTGATTGCTTAAGCCTCTTCAACAATACACACGCACACAACTCATCTTGGTGTACGAAGATGATGGGCCATTCCTCAGCACTGGCCTCGCGCCTTGTGCTACTTCTGCTATGCGCAGTTGGCACTTTTGCCGCTCTTGTCAAGCATGACTGGGTCTTGACCTGGGAAGTCGGTGCCCCCAACGGCCAAGAGAGAGAAATGATTATGATCAACGGTCATTTCCCTGGCCCTGAGCTGATTGCCAATGAAGACGACGATATTGAGATTGTTGTCCACAACCGAATGCCCTTTAACACCAGTATTCACTGGCACGGCATGATGTAAGTTGTTCCCAAAGGAGAATACGGCACGGCACGCACGTTGACTGTGTTGACCAATTTCATAGGATGCAGGGAACTCCTTGGTCTGATGGCGCTCCGGGTCTCTCCCAGAAGCCAATTGAGGCTGGTCAGAGCTTTGTGTATCGCTACAAGGCGTCTCCTGCGGGCTCCCACTGGTATCACTCTCACACCAGAACCACCTTGCTCGATGGACTTTACGGAGCCATTCACGTTCGGTAAGCAAGCTTCTCTTTTTTTTCCTTTTTCCTCTAGCATGGGAATTTTGAAGAAAAAGTGCATCTTACTTACTTGTAAATTTTACAGTCCCAAGCCTGAGAATCCGGCGCCATGGCACTTGATCAGCAACGACTCCACGGACATTGCGGCACTGGGACATGCGGTGCAGGACCCTAAGCTGCTGCTTGTCTCAGACTGGTCACGGTTCAAGTCTTGGGAATACATTGAAGCGGAGGACAGCTCCGGCATGACCATTTTGTAAGCAAGCCAATTCTGACAAAACCACACCCAGTCCCATTTGCCACTAACACACCTGCAACAGCTGCGTCGACAGCATCCTGCTCAATGGCAAAGGCAGCGTCTACTGCCCAGGTTCCGATTACTTGGTCAACGAGACTAGCACCTACATGAAGTATGGTCTTTACCCCCGCCAGGTAAACGACAAAGGATGCTTCCCCTTCATGAAGTCCACGCAGGGCCCATTCCTGAGGCAAGGTCACGTTGAGACCATCCCGTTCCACCTCCAGGAAGGATGCATCCCCTCCGACGGAGAGCGGGAGATCATTGAGGTAGACCCAGAGGATGAGTGGATTAGTCTCAACTTCATTGGCGCCGCCACCTTCAAGACCACCATCTTCTCCGTGGACCACCACCAGATGTGGGTCTACGAGGTGGACGGTGAGTTTATCGAGCCTCAGCTCGTCGACACGGTTCACATGTACGCCGGTGAGCGTTATGCCGTCATGATCAAGCTCGACAAGGAGGCTAGAGATTACACGATTCGCGTCGCAGACAACTGCCTAACCCAAGTCATCAGCTCGTTTGCTACACTACGCTACAAGGGAGGCGTGCATGGGGGAGAGACAACAGGCGTCATCACCTACGGAGGCCAAAACACCACGGAAGTCGTCACGCTCAATCGCGATCATCTACCCCCTTACCCTCCTAACCCCCCCGCGCGGCACTCTGATGCCATGCACATGTTGACAACGCACCGATGGCAGGCTGCGTGGAAATACACCATGACCGGAGGTGGCATGTACGGCGAGGATCGGAGTGCATACAATCCACTCCTCTTCGACCCCCACTCGGTCGACGCCCTCGATGAGACTCTTGTCATTAGGACCAAGAATGGGTCCTGGGTCGACCTTGTGGTTCAGGTAGGCTCTCTGCCGGACCAACCCCAAGAGTTCCCTCACATGATGCATAAACATACAGGCAAGACGTGGAGAGTCGGAACTGGTATGGGCGTGTGGAAGTACAAGACTGTTGACGAGGCAATTGCGGCAGAGCCACACAACTTCAATCTAGAGAACCCCAGCTGGAGAGATACGTGGGTTACTTCATTTGATGGACCTGCATGGCTCGTCTTGCGATATCAGGTTACCAACCCAGGCCCGTAAGTCTCGGATTGTCTCACATTGATGTCATTGACGAAAGTAAATACTGACGAGATTGGTTTTTTTTTCCCATTTAGATGGCTCTTCCACTGTCACATTGAGACCCATCTAGCTGGAGGCATGGCTGTTGCCATCCTCGACGGCATCGACGCATGGCCGTCCATCCCACCCGAGTATGCACCCGATCAGCGCGGCTTCTTCCCCGGTTCGTTACCCGAACTCGAGGCCGGACACCCACTCCCAAGCGGAGGGCCAGCCAAGTGCGCAGCTTCAGCTCAAGGGCTCAGCCTGCCATCCAATCCCAACGGCAGCGGCGGCGATGACATGTCGCTTCCAAAAAGTGAATACTTTAACACGGTGGTTCGGAAGATTATTGGCTTCTTGCAAACTCTTCTACCCGAGGAGTCGTTCTAAAAAAGGGTTGGCTTTTTTTTCTTACCCTTTTTTCCTTTTTCTTGTTTATTTTGGGGTAACATGGGGATTGGGATTATCAAGGATCAGCATATGTACATGTATATGGGCGCAAACACACTCACACTTGACCGGATGCGACATTTGTCACATACTACTTTAGGCGCAGGCAACACAGGATAGACTTATCTTTTTTTTTCTCTTCTCATCATGATTTCCCTTTTCGTGGCGCATCCATTATCTAGACAGTGGCGCCCCCCTTTGCTAAACCTGGCTGTTGCTCGTACACTCGCATCCGCGAGTTGGAGGGTGACAGCTGTGTGCTGCAGACTCTAGCACCATGCAAGGGTCCAAGATGGAAACAAACAACGTTAGTAAGACGGAACAAGATCACGCCACATGACTGAGTAATAGTACCGGCACTTGTGGTTAGTCTGGCATCTCGGGGGGGTCTAGAACTCAATGGCCTCTTGAACCTCATATGACGCATGTAGAAGAGCTGCAAATATGTAATATCCAGTAACATTGTTCAAGCTCGTTGAACAAACAAAATTCACGCTGAAACTAGTGTCAACACCAGGTACGGGATCTAGAACCGACCTCGTCCGTCGCGGCCCGAATTAGCGCTCAGGAGTCGTCCTGGCTGATTCTTGAGGGGGGAGCAGACAGTTGGCTTATCGCCCGCCGGAGCTGTAGATGCCATCCAATGGATTCTATGTAATCCATAGCCGGACTTGTTCTCCGCGGCTGTGTCCCTGCTGATTCGTGAGAGATTATGCTGTGGCACGTCGCTTACATGGCCTACCCTACAATTGCTTGGAGATCAGCAAAAGTGGCTACCGATGGGAGATGCAAGTCCTGACGAAATTGCTCTTGGTAATGTAGGATTTCATCTTCACCGGGGTCACCATCATGCATCGTATTGGATCGTATTGAGCCTTTATCAAATAAAAACAAGCTTTGGGTTACTCGACATTATCTCAAAGGAACGAAGGATCTCCGCAAGAGTCCCCGCTGCTGCACACAACAAAACATAAAAAAATAAAGGGTTGCAATATGAAAATCATTGTACCATCATAATTTCCCCGATAAGGTACAGCGTACCAATATCCCATATCGGTAAATGGTTTTTCAATCAACGAGGCCATTGTGTTGCAGTGATAGGAGCGGAAGACCACCCATCCGATGGCAGCCCTCCCCCCCCTTGCCATGCAACACTTTTTTCTTTCTTTCGCTGTCCAGGGCTGCCTGCATGTCTCGCAGCCACGGGCCGGAAATGTTACAGCGGGTGGGTTAAAAGATGGGGGCGTCTGCCTCTCGGGCTAGAAGATCCCCCCCTCCCTGGGCTGTCCCGTTCGTTGTCCCGATGAGCCAAGCCCGTATCCCGATGGCTCGAGCCCGCAATTTCGCAGTCTGGTTGGTTGGAGGGGCAGAAGCGAGGTTTTAATAGAGAGAGAGAGGAGGAGATTCGGGGGAAAAAATAGACTTTTCTTTGTTGGGCCGCGCGTGCATGAATTTGCGTGCAATATGACAAGATTATGAATTCACATGATCATAGATTTTATCGTCACTACGGAAGACAGCTTCCGTCCAATCAAGAGGGAGAGATAGAGAGAAGGAGAGACACAGGTGTCCAGATTCTACAATTTCGTTTGTTCGTGGGGGCCACTGCAAAAGGGCATACGCATACTAATACCCCTGGGCCACTTCTTTCGCCAAGGGCTCTGCCACCCCGCGAGCGACCGCGCACTCGAGAGGATCTCATCGGACCCGAAGCCGGCAGTGTTGTCGTGGTATGTATCTATGACTTATTGTGCGCGCCACGGTCTGCTAGCAATCCCTGAAAGATTAATGGCATCACCTGTATCCAATTTTTCTTCCTCTCTCGTACGAGAGTCACCTTTTCGGTGAGGCCATGGCCATTGTCGCAACCGAGCGACCGAAGTGTTTAGGCGCATTGCAGCCCAGCGTATGATCGGATTACCTGTTTTCTTTGTCTGCCTGGGCTTGGCTTTGTGCTGTCGCCTCCGCATTGTTGCGTATCCCCCTGGGAGAGCTGCGCTGCTCCACCATCACCCCTCATTCTCTCTTTCTCATCCCCTCAACGATGATAAACGATGATGATTATGATGATGAAAAATGACAGGGCACGTCGATCCGATGGCCAAGCGCTTACCTGTGCTTTGTTTTGTTTTTGGAAAACCGTTAGACTGTCTGAGATTGAAAAACAAAGTGCAAAACCGACTGAGGGCCACGCATTTTTCCTTCTTCTTGGTCCAAAGTTTGGCCTGGTCTTTGTTCGGCCGGTCCCGAAGCCAGCACGCAGGCGTTTTTGAAGCCGTGTGTCTGAGAATAGCAACTCTTCGGGGTTGAGGTGCCCTAAAACATCACCACTACTAGTTTCAAAGAACCCCCCCCCTCATGCGGTATCCGTTACAGCATCAGCCGACGAACAAAGGTATTCATTCCTTGCTACTATTCTTATTATTGACAGCGTTTGTTCTCCCATGGCCTGACATGTGTTGGATGATACTGCTCTCATTCTTCGCATGAAACACTTCATTTCGCTGCAAACGCCCACGTGTTGGCAACATATGCTCACCACTCGTGCAAACGTAAAATTTCTTCCGTGTGATTCTGCTTCTCTCCTTGCCCGATGGTTGGCTCGGGACACGGGTGATATTAATTATGTGATAATCTCTTTTTGGCGTCTCCATACGGTGGATCCCCTCTGTTTGCCTCTTTGCCCGTCTCTTCTCTGAGCTCTCTCTCGCTTTTGTTTGGCTGGGCCCCCAGTCTCCCCGGTTGGGTCTATCCTCTCGGTCCCGGAGCCCGTGCAGCTTTGCCGTTCGGACTGCGAGTCCGAGACAGACCACGGTTTTTTTGCTGGCCTTGCGCGCAGTTGCCAGGCAAACTGCAGTCACAAAGGAAAGGAGACCGAACGGGACAAACAATAACATTGTAATAAAAAAAAGTCTTTCGTGTCTTCATTTAAGAGAAACATCAATCCTTCCATCTTGGCTGTTGGCTTTTTTCCTTGTCACCACCACTCTCACTCTCACCCCTCTCACCTCTTCAACAGTGACTTATTCGCCTCTTACAGCAAACCAAGCAAGAAGAGGAGCGAATACCGCTTCCCCCCCTCCCCCCGAAATGGCTGGCGACTCAACAACGCCGGCGGCCAATACGGCCCACGATTCGAACCTCCTCAACGAAAAGGAGATCGCTGTCCCGCGCAGCATCGGCTCCAGTGATGGAAAGACTCAGACCGATGATCCAACTACTGCTGCTGCTGCTGGCGGCGATGACGCCTGGGCCGAGAACCCGGACCAGGAGTATGCCAGCGGCGGTAAGCTTGCTTTGATCATGACTGCTCTCTGCGCTGCTACTTTCCTCGTCGCTTTGGTAAGAAAAACCGTTCTCTCCTCGTGACGATAGAAAGAATTTGAATTGACCAATTATAGGATCGTACCATCATTGCAACCGCCGTTCCTCGTATCACTGCTGACTACCACGCCCTCGACGATATCTCTTGGTATGCCTCAGCCTATCTTATCACCAGTTGCGCTACCCAGCTCCTCTGGGGTCGTATCTACACCTTCTACTCCACAAAGATGTGCTACATTGTTGCCATTGTCATCTTCGAGGTCGGCTCTGCCGTCTGCGGTGCTTCTCCTACCTCTACTGGATTCATCATTGGTCGTGCCATTGCCGGTCTTGGTTCCGCTGGTATCTTCTCCGGTTCCACCGTTATCCTGACCCAGATTCTGCCTATCCAGAAGCGACCCATGGTCGTTGGCTTGATGGGTTCCATGTTTGGCATTTCCTCCATCATCGGCCCTCTCCTGGGTGGTGCTTTCACTGATCATGTCACTTGGCGATGGTGCTTCTACATCAACCTCCCCATCGGTGGTGTCGTGCTTGCTATTCTCGTCTTCTTCCTCCAGGTTCCCAGCACCAAGGATAAGCAGACTCTGAAGCGCCAGTTCATCCGTCTCGACCCCATTGGTACCCTCTTCTTCCTCCCCGGAATCATCTGCTTCCTTCTGGCTCTTCAGTGGGGTGGTGCCAAGTACCCTTGGAACAGCGCTCGTGTCATTGCCCTCTTCGTTGTCTCCGGTGTTCTCATCATTGCCTTTATCGGCGTTCAGATCTGGCGCCAGGAGGATGCCACCATCCCTCCTCGCATTGCCAAGCAGAGAAGTGTCACCTTTGGTACCTTCTTCTCTGGTATGATCGGTGCTGGTCTTATTTCCATGCTCTACACATTGCCCATCTGGTTCCAGGCTGTCAAGGGCCGAAGTGCCATCCAGTCCGGTATTGATACCATTCCTCTGGTTCTCGCCCTGGTTGTTGGCTCCATCTTTTCTGGTATGATCATCACTCGTACTGGTCACTACATTCCCTTCATGTACCTGTCTACCATCTTCATGTCCGTTGGTGCTGGCCTTACCACCACCTTCAAGGTCAACACCGCCCACCCTGCCTGGATCGGCTACCAGATTCTCTTCGGTTTCGGTCTTGGTATCGGTATGCAGCAGCCCAGTTTGGCAGCCCAGAACGTCCTCGACAAGAAGGACATTTCCACCGGTATTGCCATGATGTTCTTCGCTCAGTCTCTCGGTGGTGCCATCTTCATCTGTGTCAGCCAGTCCATCTTCAACAACTTCCTCCGCAACGGTCTTAGCAAGATTGACGGCGTTGATGTCCAGGGCATCATCTACAACGGTGCTGTTGACCTCTGGCGTGTTGTCTCCGAGGCCAAGCTTCCCGAGGTCTTGGTTGTTTACAACTACGCTCTCTACAAGGCCTTCATCGTTACCCTTGCTGCCGCCTGCTTCATGATCGTTCCCCTGCTCGGTATGGAGTGGCGAAGCCTCCCCCCTCAGGAGCCCCACTGGAAGAAGAAGAAGGAGGAAGCTGCTCCCCAGGAGGAGATCAAGGATGCTGAGGCTCAGGTATAGACGGTTGCTCGTTGACTCTGGTTGCACTCTTCTCTCTCTCCCCTTCTCTCACAACAACAATTATTTGCGATTGCGCACATGGGATTAAGCATGGGCATAAAAACTGATACCTCGCATTGGGAAAATGCATTGCGCTTTTGGAATTTTAGTACTAAGACAAAAACAAAAACAAATTATCTCCATGTAACCAAGACGCTGAGACATTAGCAAAAGAACTCGTGCAGCATTAGACGGCGAGGATGACTTAATATAATAATGACAATGACTCCAAGCAATGGTCTCTTGCCCGCGATGTTCAGTCCATTCCTTTCTACAGTGTTTTAATCATTACTTACAATACAAATTTACTTTAATATGTACATTGCGATTTCTTTTCACATTTGCCCATGTGATGCTGGTAATTTTGGTCAAGTCCTTCTCGCGCCGTGATTCCAAACACATCGTATCCATGTCTTGGATGACACATTCTTCCTCATCTAGTATACATACTTGAAATAAAGATGCTGACATCGTTTGTATACAACGGAATAATTTTGATTGGTCCCGAAACTTTATCTATTATACGCCGTCTTTTCTTGTCTTATGTGGCACGCCTAGACTTTAACGAGTGATACTCTGGAGCATGAGGAGACCCATGCCCGCATGAATAAGCTGACGGTGTTCACTTAGCAAACGCAGGTCCCACTCGAGTTCAGAGCCACACTTTCAGACCCCGCGGCGTGCAGGGAGACTGAGCGGCTTGAATGCATTATCGTGGAGACGTGGAGACTGGGATGTTGGAGATCGGTGTTCCGATAACCGTTGCTACTTATGCACGTTGATATATATCCAGGATACATACTTCTATAATCGAAATACTGGTATATACAAAACGCTCTATGCGATAAAGAGATGAGAAGAATAAAAATAAAAATAGAGACAACAGTCTGCAGACAAAAAGTAAATGCATGCCCATGACAAACCGGTATAACACAAAGCACCTACCCCACATCACCCTCGGTTTTCCCGTTCCCAAATATCCAAGCCTATATAACAAAGGGAATATAGTTCTATGCGTATGCGTATGTGGAGTAATCTTCGAGACAAACATATGCGGGCTTACTCCATGGGCCCGAATCGGGCCTCGCGGTCCTTGTTCATCTTAATGATGGCATCCTTGGCGCCGTCCCAAGTCTTTCTCTTGCCAGGGAACACACGGTAGGCGTGCGGGCTGAGCAAACCATCCATGAGCATGCCGCAGAACTCGCGGTCAGACGCCCAGAACTTCCAACCCTCAATGCCGTAGCCGAGATAGGTGGCCAGGTTAGTGCCTGTAACTTCGTTGACCCAGTCCATCCAGGATGATGCCTTGACAACGGCAGGCATGACAGACCCAGTCTTGGCGAGCTGGACCACCCAGGCGTGGTGCGCATCGACCTGGCGGGCCATTTCCTCAGCGGGGGGGAAGTCTGAGTTGCCCTTCCATAGCTGAGCGATGGCCATGGACGCAAGGTCAAACATGAAGAAGGCGGGGTTCATGAAAGACAGGTTGCCCATGAAAGCGAGCGAATCGGGGTGGTCCAGGGAGAACAGGTTCTGGTACAGACGGGGCAGAGAACGGCCGTTGGCACCAGAAGTCATCTCCCAGTCCTTGGTGGTGGCACGAGTTGGGTCAGCGTCAGGGCCGACAATGGAGAAGTCGACGGAGAAGCCGGTGCAGAAGACGATGGCGTCAATCTCGTACTTTTGGCCGTCAGATGTCTCAACGGTCTTGCCGTCGATGACACGCTCGAGACCGTGCGTGGAGATGATGGAGCCGGCTGCCAGACCAGAGACCAGGTCATCTGAAACAAGAGGTCGCTGATTGGCAATTGAGGGGGCGGGGGAGAAGCGCCACTCGGGCTTGAGGTCAAAGACCTGGCCCTGGAGCTTGCCAATGACACTGTTCATAGTCTTTTCCCAGAGGGAGGGGGTGTACTTGGACATCAGTTGGAGGATGCCGTACTTGCGGTAAGTGCGCACGTGGTCGACGGGCTTCTCGTTGACCCATCGAGGGAGGATGATGGCACCGTGTCGGTGAGCGAGGTAGACCTGGCTGGTGACCTTGGCCAGTTCTGTGGACATGTCGGCGGCAGTGTTGCCAAAACCAAGAACCATGACTCGCTTTCCAGCCAAAATCTCTGGCCTAGAAGGGTAATGCGTTAGTAAGAATAAAACATGGGAGACATGATGAACATCATGAAAGCATGCAACTTACTTCTTGAAGTTGACAGAGTGTTCGATGAAGCCCTCAAACTTCTCAATACCAGGGATCTTGGGCCTCATGGGGACCTGATCAGTACCCATGGCGAAGACGACCTTGTCAAAGGACTGCCACTCAGCATTGTTGGCGTCGGAAACAGGGGCAATCTTGAGACGCCACTGCTTCGTCTCGTTGTCGTATCTGGCAGCCTGTATACTTGTGCTCAGGCGGGCATGCTTCTCAAGCTCAAAGTGCTTGGCGTAAGCAAGGAGATACTTCTCGACATCAGCGGCCGGCGCGAAGTCGGGAGTCTCTTCAGGGAAGGGGAAGTCAGTGAAGCATCCTCGCTGCTTGGAGCCGTTGGAGCGGGTAGTCTCCATGACCGAGATCTTGTTGCCATCGTCAAAGTGCCACAGACCACCGAGGTAGTCATTGCGCTCGAAGCCAACAGCTTCGAAGCCTTCCTCGAGAAGGTTCTTGAGGGTTACAAGACCAAGGGCGCCTGTTTCTGATTAGCCGAAATCCAATGGGAATAGAGCGTGTGCATGTGGACGGATGTAGGACTGTGTCTATGAAGGACAAGGATGAGACATACCAAGGCCAACAACTGCAACTGTGGGTGCCATGTTGAAATGTGCTTTTTTTCTTTTTGTGCTAATTGTACAGAAGAAAACTAGGATGAAGCAAATAGAAATGATTTGATCAAATAGTCAATTGAGAGAAGATCCAGAGGGTTTTTGTGCAACTCAGTCCAGTGTTGCCAGCTCCATCAGGGTCGTATGACTTATTGGACAATGCGTCGATTCTTCGTTCCTGATCGTCGCCATCCGAGGACTAAACCCGCGGATTGGAAGGCTGACATCCCCATCCCCATCCCGCGAGCCGAGGATCCGATTCCCCCGCCCGTAATTCTGCTTCTGCTCAGTGTTCTTTGCCACTGGGTCGGGCTCCGCCTCGGGGTGGGCCTCGGTCGGATGTTACCGTGTCAGCCGGGTTAGGGCAACGGAATCCCGATTTCGTGTAAGCCAAACGATCGCCTTACCGATTTGCGAGACAGATGCCCTATTCTTCTTCTGTGTTGTACAGTAGAAAAACGCTTGTTGATTCGATTCGCGATCCCTCTTCAGCTTACCGTTTGGTGGCTTGCAAGTTCTTTCGCCGTCCGTCCGTCGCTGAAGACGGAACCATGACACCGGGGCGAGATGTTCGGGTGTCGCTTTTCCATGCCATGATGCTACCGCAGCGAAAAGGTTGACCATGTAAAGCCTCAAAAATAAGATTGTGGAATCTCCTTCGAGAACAATTGCAGAATCTCTTTTTGTATACCTTCTACTCGTTCCTTGACTCCACCAAACTTCCCTAGCCCTCAGTCTTCACTGTCTTGCATTCAATCAAGTCTGTTTCACCATGGGTTCCATTCCAACTCCCGCACCTTTGCTTCAGGCTCTGTCTGAGCAGATCCTCATCAAGGCTACCTTTTTGTCTGATGCACTTAGCGCAGACGGCCTCCCTCAGCCATCCTTTGATGTAGATGGACCAACGAATGTTGTCCCACCTACCGCTTCCAAGGCTGCCATTGATGCCCGCAATGCTGTCGCAGAGGCGGCCTACAAGCTTTTCGCGCTCGTGGCTGGGCCAAGTGAGCTTCTACCCAACATGCAAGCTCAGGTATGTTCACCGCTTGCTCCGGTCTTACGAAGAACTCTACTGACCTTGGAAGTACCAAACCATGTTTGCTCTTCGCTGGATCACTCACTTCAAGATTCTTGAGCTCATCCCCACCGAGGGATCCATCTCATACAGCGATCTGGCGCTCAAGGCCAAGGTGCCAGAGTCCCAGCTCAAGAGCATTGCCCGTATGGCCATGACAAGCTACATTCTGCAGGAGCCGACGCCCAACAACGTGGCACACAGCGCTTCTTCTATCATGTTCGTTAACAACCAGAACATGCTTCATTGGGCCGGCTTCATGTTTGGCGCATCCATCCCCACCGCAGAGGCCATGGTGGAGGCCACCGAAAAGTGGCCCGGCAGTGTCAAGAAGACCGAGACGGCATACAACATTGCCTTCAATCACGATCTTCCATTCTTTGATCACTTGTCTCAAAGCCCAACCTTGACTGCACAGTTCTCCGGTTACATGAAGAGTGTCACCAGTGGGCAGGGAACTGATTTGGTTCATTTGATCAAGGGCTTTGACTGGGCCAGCCTCCCGGAGAATGCCTTGGTAGTTGATGTATGTTTTCCTGACTACTTCCCATGCTTGACCATTCATAAACTAATGCATCTCTAGGTTGGTGGATCAACAGGACATGCCACTTATGCCCTTGCCGAGGCTTACCCTCAGCTCAAATTCGAGATTCAAGACCTCGAGCCTGTCACCAAGAACGGAATTGAGATCCTCAAGACCAAGCCTGAAGAGATCCAATCTCGCGTCTCGTACCGCGCTCACAGCTTCTTTGATGCTCAGCCCGTCTCTGGTGCCAACGTGTACATGCTCCGCATGATCATCCACGACTGGCCTGACGTTGAAGCCATCAAGATCTTCTCCAACCTCATCCCTGCCCTTGGCCCCAACTCCAAGATCATCATCATGGACACGGTGCTCCCCAACCCTGGCCAGATTCCTGCGACCAAGGAGAGAGTTATCCGTGTGCGAGACTTGACAATGAGACAAGTCTTCAATGCCAAGGAGAGGTCAACAGATGACTGGGAGGAGATCCTTCGTGCCACAGACTCGCGGCTGAGGTTGCAGAGTGTCCGTCAGCCCGAAGGCAGCCACATGAGCTTGATGAGCATTGGCCTCGAGAACTGAGTTGAGGATTTTTCTTTTCTTGAATGTGGATATATATGAGCTTTTTTGTTATGTTTTGTTTACGGAATGCCGTTTTTCTAAACACCTGTACAAAGTTTTCATGTCTCGGAAGTCAATGGCACATCATTATACTCATACTACAAGTAATAAATCTGTATGGACAATCACGCAAAGGGGTTAACCTTAATTCTCCTCCCGCTTCACAAGTGAGACATGTGAATCACTCTAAAAATGGAAGCAATTTGCGGTCAGGAAAATGATACAAGTAATCAGTCCTGTAATCCTTCACCATGACGGACAATGCTTCACCACTGAGTCTGCAAGTCTCAGGATAGCGTACGTGGGGAGGCAATGAGAGACGAGAGAAAATTGGAGCTTTTGGTTCACCTCAACTAATGGCAAGTAACAATTGAAACATTGTACATGTATCGTGCGTCATCAAGCATCAAGATAATTTTATTTACATGCACTGAATAAAAGTGACCTATACTCTATACAAGCAGTGTTTATTTGGGAACAACCTTTCCATCATTGACAAACTCCTCAAAAATACCAACCGTCATACTAATAAGAGCGAGTCAGTGTTTGTAATTAGATATCATCAGGAACTCATGCGAGCTTACGTGGATCTCTTTGTGTCTGCAAACTTGACATGGTCAGGGGCCACTTTTTGCAAGAACCGGGGATCCGCCTTCATGCGCTTGAAGTCTTCAATGTCCTTGAAGACGAACTGCACGATACAGTCGTATTCTGACAACACCGAAAACTCCGGGTCATAGAGCTGATGAAGCAACGGTCTGGTCTTGGTAGTGTTGTGGGTCTATATGCAAGGCAAGCAAACGTGTTAGTCGATGAGTGCATGGCCAGAGGGGGCTGAATGCGAGATTCCACGTGGATAATGGGACGGGAAGGAAGGCAACAGTACCATTGTGTATCGGACAATACCATATTCCTCCATCAGAGGGCTGACCAACGGGGCGTGCGACTTTGTCATGTGCTCCCGATACTCATCCTCGTCCAGGCCAGGCTTTCTGAAGGCCGTGATGGTGAGACCGATATACTGATTGGGGCCGAGACCCAGTTCCGTGGAGGACGACATGTTATCGGTGAAGAAGAGTGTGTGTATGGATAATGATGTATGTCCGATGCACTGGCACTGAGGGTGAGAAGAGAATCCGGGGATTGCGTGAGCGAGGCTGATTGCTTTTGTTGACTGATACGGTTATCCGAGCTCTCGGATTGTGGACTGCACATTCATGCACTTTTATGCCCCTGATAGACCTTAAATGCACACGGTGCTGCTTGGCATTTGCTGATCAATGCATCATCCCAATAGTGTCGTATCTGAGGTCGGAACGGACTTCGGGGCACATCGGAAATTCTTGCCTCTACATTGCTTTCGGGCCATATGTCTCGGCGTCGGGTCTGCAGCTAAACCGTTTTTGTTGATGCCATGGATGGATTTAATCTATCTATGCCTAGTCTTCTTCCAGTGCCACTCAAAAACACACAGAACTGCGTGGGCACAGATAGAGTGACGGCCAGCCCGAAATCAGAATTCGTAAAAAAAGATTCCGGCCCGTTCTTGGCAATGTTTACGGACTAGGTAGGTCCCAAACTTATTAATGCGCACAATAAATGCACAGCGTCAACTTTTCCCGCGCCCTGATCCTAGTCCGAGCTCCTCGGCACTCACGTCGGTCGGCACAGACCAAACACGACCCCCCCTGTCGATCGGGCAGACCTTACCCGGCAGCGGGACAACCTCTCCACAGCAAATCAGGATCAACCTTGCCTGATGGAGTATTACTGGAGAAAACAGGAAAAAAATCTTTAGAGGCTGAGGGAGCTGGTGATGCTATGACGAAGGAGATATGCCTGCTTCGGGCCAATTGAGAGGCATGGATCGGTTTGAGATAAAGAGAACAGTGTGTTGATGTCTGTTTATTTGATTGGCGTAATGCACATTTCTTTATGTGCGCGTAAATGAAGTATGTCACAGAGTCACATCTGCTCTCTGACTTACTTGTACCATGATCACCACTACTACGAAGTGATTGGATGGCCGACCATTCATGATCAGAACCCGGTCAAAGTTTGCTAGTCTTGCAATGTATTTCTTTCCCTCCTTTTCTTGATATCCTTTCATGCACGCGCGCGCGCGCGTGTGTGTGTGTGTTTGTGCTCAAATAATGGAGCGACAACCGAACGAGAACCCATGTTCTATAACCTACCCATTTCGACTATTGAAAGCTCCATCTTCTTTCTAGAAGAAATCCTAGTCTAAAATCTGACCCACGAGATATCCGTATTACTCATTTTCAGGGTGTTTATCATGGGTCATAGCTTGGTTCAGAGAACGGGGTTCCACATATCTCCATCGGGCCTCTGGAACTGACGGCGCCACACCCGGCCGCCGAGCATCTGCTCTGCTCCACGACCTAACCCGAGGATACCTGGCTTTTTGTACGGAGTACAGCATAGCGTCATGCACCTAGTGACGTTTCCAGATGATATACGGATTCTGATAGCGGGCTGGTGCTACCATTCCTCGGTGGACTCCTCGGTGGTGACTTATATGTAGCCTACCTTCGTCTGTCCACTGGTGTCACTCTGTTTTGCTCGTCATTCTACATTCTCTGCGCACACTACGACTGCGAGGTCGCTCTAATTTCAACAAACATCTGCTAGTCAGAACGTTTCAACACAATCAAGACCTTCACCTTCATCATCATCACCATCTTCATCATCCTATCTTAGCCCAGTCGTGACCTTTCTTCCACAATGGGTTCCTTCACTGCCGAGCCCGTTGGCACCCCGTCCCAAGTGTTCCTATTTGGCGACCAGAGCACCAGCTTCTTGGTCGGACTGCAGCAATTGCTGCTCAAGCGCAACAATCCCTTCTTAGAATCCTTCATCGATCGTGTCCACATCGCCTTACGACGAGAAATACAACAACTGCCCGCTACCGAGCGCCGAAAGTTCCCCCAGTTTTGCAGCGCCCAAGACCTTCTTACTCGGGTTAAGAAGGGAGAGACCAACACAGCTCTCGAGAGCGCCCTTTCTACATTCTATCAGCTGTGCTGCTTCATTAAGTGAGTGCGATGCAACACTTAATTGGCCGCAATGACTTACTGACGCCTTGCAATAGCTACTATGGCTCTACAGGCCAGAAATATCCCACAGGGGAGAATCAGTACGTCGCCGGCCTGTGCGTTGGATCGCTGGCCGCCGCCGCCGTTAGCTCTTCAGAAACGTTGAGCGACCTCATTCCCACTGGCATTGATGCCATTCGAGTCGCCTTGAGGGTCGGCTTGCGAGTTGGCCGGGCCACTACATTCCTTGACACTAACAACACCCCCAACCCATTGTCATCCTGGACATATGTTGTCCCTGAGACAACACTGTCTCGTTCCTCAGCCGAGGAAGCATTGCTGGGCTTCACCATTCGAAATGGTATTCCTCGCATCTCTGCACCATACATTAGCGCCTTCGGACACCGAAGCATCACCATTAGCGGACACCCTCAGATCGTTAAATCTTTTGTACAGAGCCTCGGCCCCAACGCAAAGGTGGCTCCCGTCGCCATCTATGCTCCCTACCACGCACCTCACATCTACACCGAAGAAGATGTTGAGCAAGTCCTTGCCGAAGTCGGCGACATTTCCGATGCCAAGTCAAATATTCCCGTTATCTCCAGCTCTACAGGCGACATCCTCGAATCATCCACCTTTTCAGCCCAGCTTCGACGTGCTGTGGAGAACATGCTTCTGCTGCCCCTCGACCTGACCCGAGTTTCTCAGACCATTGCCGAAAAGGTCCCATATCAATCGCCAGGAAGTTCAATCGTACCCATCGCCACGACTATTGCTGGCAGCCTTATAGGAGCCATCGAGCCATCGGCAGCGGGCAATGTCGTGATTAGCAACTCCATCATGGAGGCTCTTCAGGACAAACCCGCTGCCAAGCCTGTGGATTCTGGCCGGGCACATGACAGCAAGATTGCCATCGTTGGTATGTCTGGCAGATTCCCAGAAGCTGCTGACATTGAGGCATTCTGGAATGTCTTGTACCAGGGGCTTGATGTCCACCGCCGCATCCCGGAGGACCGCTTCAACGCCGACATGTACTGCGATCCCACTGGCAAGCGCAAGAACACCAGCAAGGTCATGAACGGATGCTGGATTAACGAGCCTGGCCTGTTTGACCCCAAGTTCTTCAATATCTCTCCCAAGGAGGCTGAGCAGAGTGACCCCAGCCAGCGTCTGGCTCTGCAGACCGCCTACGAGGCTTTGGAGATGGCCGGTATTGTCCCTGATAGAACCCCATCAACCCGACGAGAACGTGTCGGCGTCTTTTACGGCATGACTAGTGACGATTGGCGAGAGGTCAACAGTGGCCAAAATGTGGACACTTACTTCATCCCAGGTAAGAGATGACGAGACCGCTGATGACACACAGACCCTGCCCCCTGTCGAAAATTTGTAAGACAAGCATTCAAGACAAGCATCGCAAACTAACATGGGCATTCTCTTTTCTCTCTAGGTGGCAACCGTGCTTTTACCCCAGGCCGGCTCAACTACTATTTCAAGTTTTCTGGGCCTAGCGTGAGCGTTGACACTGCTTGTTCGTCAAGTCTCGCCGCGATTCACATTGCATGCAACTCACTTTGGCGCAATGACTGCGACACGGCCGTTGCCGGTGGTACTAATGTCATGACCAACCCGGACAATTTTGCTGGTCTAGACCGTGGCCATTTCTTGTCTCGAACAGGTGGGTTTCTATTTTTCTGCAGAGACCTCTTTTCTCTCCAGAAACATACGTCGATCATCCTCGATGGGAACATGGCTGACACTCTAACTTTGCAGGAAATTGCAACACTTTTGACGATGCTGCTGACGGTTATTGCAGAGCTGATGGTGTTGGCACCGTCATTCTGAAGCGAATGGAGGATGCATTGGCTGACAAGGATCCCATTATTGGTGTTATTATGGGCGCTTACACTAACCACTCCGCCGAGTCTGTCTCCATCACCAGGCCTCACGCTGGAGCTCAGGAATACATCTTCTCCAAGCTCTTGAGCGAGTCTGGCGTCCACCCTCACGATGTTAGCTACATCGAAATGCACGGCACGGGCACGCAGGCCGGTGATGCCACCGAAATGGCGTCTGTGCTCAGCACTTTTGCACCGGATCTCTCCAGGTCCCCCCAGAAGAGTCTCCACCTCGGTTCCGCAAAGGCCAGCGTGGGCCACGGAGAATCTGCATCCGGAGTCGTTGCCCTGATCAAGGTGCTGCTCATGATGCAGAAGAACATGATCCCTCCCCACTGCGGAATCAAGGGTCGGATCAACTCCAAGTTCCCCACTGATATGACGGACAGAAATGTGCATATTGCACGTGCACCCACTGCTTGGAACCGCCCCAGCGAGCAGGATCGACGCGTCTTTGTCAACAACTTCTCGGCAGCGGGCGGTAACACGGCGCTCCTTGTCGAGGATGCACCTCGTCTGTCTCCCGCTGGCAAGGCTGATGCCAGAACCAACCATGTCATTACCCTTTCCGCCAAGGCTGTCTCTTCGCTCAAGAGCAACATCAAGAACCTGAAGACTTATATCCAGGCCAACATTCACGATGAGACCCTGCTTTCCAAGCTGTCTTACACGACCACCGCCCGAAGGATGCATCATCAATTCCGTTATTCGATTACCGCCGATAGCGTTGGTAGCCTGCTCCAGTCTTTAGATACGGCTGCTCAGCGCGACGATTTTAAGCGAATTCGTGCTGTGACTAGCCCCGTTGGCTTCGTCTTCAGCGGCCAAGGCGCTCAGTACACCGGAATGGGTCGTCACTTGTTCGAACACAACTCCGTTTTCCGTGCTGATGTTTTGGAGTACGATGCCATGGCTCGCAAGCTTGGCTTCCCCTCCATCCTGCCACTGATGGGTGGCAGCGTCGAGGTCGAAACCCTTGATCCTCTTATCATTCAGCTTGGCACTGCTTGCCTTCAAATGGCTCTCGCATCTCTTTGGAAGTCATTTGGCATTGAGCCTGCGTTTGTTATCGGCCACAGTCTCGGTCACTACGCTGCCTTGAACGTGGCCGGTGTTCTCACTGCTAGCGATACTATCTACTTGACCGGCACTCGAGCCCGTCTTCTGCAGGAAAAGTGCCAGATGGGTAGCCACGCCATGCTGGCAGTCCGAGCTAGCCTGGATGTCATTCAGCCATTTTTGAATGCAAAGTTGCACGAGGTTGCTTGTGTAAACGGCCCCAAAGAGATTGTCATCAGCGGCGAGGTCGAGCATATTGACCAGCTTGCCCAGACACTTGGTGCTGACAACATCAAGGCTACTCGCGTCAACGTTCCCTTTGCTTTCCACTCTACTCAGGTCGACCCCATTCTGGGCCAACTAGAGCAGATTGCTGCCGGCGTCACATTCCATCCACCTACCATTCCCGTTGGATCCGCTCTGCTGGGACGAGTCATCGAGGCTGGTGAAGAAGACATCTTTGGCCCCAAGTACATCAGCCGTCACTGCAGAGAGTCTGTCAACTTCACTGCTGCTCTTCGAGCTGCAACTGAGGAAAAGATCATTCCTGGTGACATGATCTGGATTGAGCTTGGCCCTCACACCGTCTGTTCCACATTCTTGAAGTCCAACCTTGGACAAGAGACTATCACAGTCCCTTCTCTGCGCCGCAATGAGGACGGCTGGAAGATCCTTGCTTCCACCATGTCTACTCTTTACAACGCGGGTCTTTCCCCGGCTTGGGATGAGTACCACCGTGACTTTGAGGCTTGCCAGGAAGTTCTCCGACTCCCCGCTTACAGCTGGGACAACAAGAAGTACTGGATCCAGTATGTTCACGACTGGTGTCTCACAAAGGGCGATGCTCCTGCTCAGGTTGCCGCTCCTAAAGCACAGGCTCCCGTCATTTCATTCTCCACTGCATCCGTGCAGAAGCTTCTTGAGGAAAATGCCAATGGCAGCCAAGTCACAATCCTTGCCGAGTCTGACTTTGCTAATGAGCAGCTGAAGGAAATTGCAGAGGGTCATCGCGTCAACGACACGAAGCTCTGCACCTCGTCTCTGTACGCCGATATTGGTCTCACATTGGGAAAGAGAATCCTGGACAAGCACCGACCTGACCTCAAGGGCTACGCCGTAGATGTTCAGAACATGAACGTCGACAAGCCTTTGATCAAGAAGGGTGATGGCGAGCACTTGTTCCGCACCGAGGTGAAGCACGACAAGAGCACCAACTTTGCAGAAATGTCCATCTACAGTGTTAACTCTCAGGGCAAGAAGACTACTGCCCACGCCAAGTGTGTTCTCCGCTTCGAGGATCCCAAGGAGTGGACTCAAGAGTGGGAGCGCAACCAGTACCTCATTGAGCGAAGTATCGAGTGGCTTGGCAAGCGAGCAGAGCAGGGCTTTGACAGCCAGCTCTCTACTGGTATCATCTACAAGCTCTTCTCGACTCTCGTTGACTATAGCCCTGGATTCAAGGGTCTTCAGGAAGCCATTCTCAATAGCACCGACCGCGAAGCTACAGGCAGGGTCAAGTTCCAGACCAAGAAGGGTAATTTTGTTTGCAACCCCATGTGGATTGATAGCTGCGGTCAATTGACTGGCTTCCTCATGAACGGACATGAGATGACTCCAAAGGATCAGGTGTTCATCAACCACGGCTGGAAGTCGCTCAAGCTGGCCAAGGAGTTCCGTGAGGATGGAGTTTACCGAACTTACATTCGCATGCGAAATGTCGAGGCCACCAAGTTCTCTGGCGATCTCTACATCTTGGAGGGTGACAGCATCATTGGTGTCTACGGTGGCATTACTTTTATGGGCATCGCACGACGAGTCCTTAACCAGTTTTTGCCTCCCGCTGGAGCTGCCGTGCCTGAAGCCCCAAAGCGTCAGGCTCCCCCTCCTGCTCGCCCAGCACCTGTTCAGAGGCAGGTGGAAATCCAGACCCCTGCGCCCATCATTTCTAGAGGCCCAGAGATGGATCTTCCACGACCTGTCGGCGAATCACCCGCCGGTCAATTGCGACCGGTTCTGCGAATCCTGTCCGAAGAAATCGGCCTTCCTCTTGCCAGTCTTCAAGATGATCTCAACTTTGCTGACTACGGTGTTGACTCGCTCATGTCTCTCACTATCACTGGTAGGCTGCGTGAAGATCTCGACATTGACATAGACTCTACCGTCTTTACGGGTTTCGCTACTATTGGCGACCTTGTCAGCTTCCTTGGCGTCAGCAGCTCTCCTGCTGAGACCAGCTCTTCAAGCTCGGTGAGCGGGAGTGTCGCTTCTTCTCCCCTCACTAGTCCAGAGGACAGCGACCCACCCTCTCGCGACCACGGTGTGTCGGATGACTTGCTTAGCAAATCCATTGTTATTCTCGGCGAGGAGATTGGCGTGTCTTCTGAAGAGATCATGAAGGCCGGCGACCTGACCGAGCTCGGCATGGACTCACTTCTTTCCCTGACCGTTCTCGGCCGTCTCCGCGAGGAACTCGATCTTGACCTGGATGCTGACTTCTTCATCATCAACTCCTCCTTCGACTCTATCCGAGCTTCCCTACAGCCTTCGGGCACTGTCCCCAAGTTTGAGAAGAGCTCGGACGAACTAATCCAGGAGGCCCTGTCCCAGTACCGCGCCACATCCACTCTTCTCCAGGGCAGCCCCAAGAAGGCCAGGAATGTGCTTTTCCTCTTCCCCGATGGTTCGGGCTCCGCAACCTCGTATGCTGCCCTTAACGCCATCGGTCCCGACGTTGCTGTCTACGGACTCAACTGCCCCTGGCTCAAGACCGCGGAGAACCTGGTCACCTACGGAATCTCAGCTCTTGCTGCCCTTTACCTGAAGGAGATTAGGCGACGACAGCCACAGGGACCTTACAACTTTGGTGGTTGGTCCGCTGGCGGTATCTGCGCCTATGAGGCCGCCATTCAGGTCACCCGACAGGGCGAGTCCGTTGAACGCCTCATCCTTCTCGATTCTCCACGTCCCATTGGCCTGGAGAAGCTTCCCCCGCGCCTTTTCGATTTCTTCAACAGCATGGGCATGTTTGGAGATGAGAATGGTCGCACCACCGCCCCTGATTGGCTCCTGGGACACTTCCTCGGTTTCATCGAGGCCCTCGACATGTACAAGCCCATCCCCTGGCACACTGCCATCGGGGCTTCTGATTTCGCCCAAGCCCCTCCCCCACAGACACACATTCTCTGGGCCGAGGATGGCGTCTGCAAGAACCCCACCGACCCTCGCCCCGACTATCGCGACGACGATCCTCGGGAGATGAAGTGGCTCTGCGAAAACCGAACCAGCTTCGGCCCCAACGGCTGGGACATGCTCGTTGGCGAGCAGCAGATTGCCATTCAGCGTATCCAGAACGCCAACCACTTCACCATGCTCACCAGGGGCAAGAACACTGAGCGCGTGGTTGAGTTCTTAAAGTCTACCTTTGTCGCTTAAAGGGCTTGTAGCCCTCCATACCTATTTTTTTTCTTTTGTGTTGACCCTTTTTCTGTAAATACTCTGGAGTCATGGGCGGTATTTGGCTTGTTTGACAGCGTTTTTGTATGCCAGCATCATGTTTCATGTGCCATGTTTCTGTAACATCTTCATGTTTCCATGGTTTTTCATTCTTGTTCATTTTTTATTTACCAACGCTGGCGTTTGCACATAGATCGGGAGGCCATATTGTGTATTTATGCATTCATCATGACATTAATTGTGAACATATTTTATCTAAACATCTTTACGCCCATCCAAACTCGTACATGCCCCAGCTCATAGTTGATGATGCGTCTTTGGTAGAGCTACATGAAAGCTGATGAGCGCCGAATCCCCCAAGCGTTTTCAACCCCTGTAAACTCGTCCTACACATACTCCAGGACTCCGACTCTTCATCATGGTCTATCCGTAAATCCAGCCTCCTGGAGCAATTTACGTATACCCATCCGTAGACGGCTTCTTATCCAGTCACCGACGTGTTGCCAGTAACCGATTTCCGAAACCTTGTCTCAGGCCGTATTCTGAACTGGAGGCATAAGTATGTAATCTCTCGCTTGAAAGCAAGGAAGCCGTAAGCGCTAGGAATCGGGACTCACGGGTCAAAGTCTCGGGGTGGGCCTCGGGGGACGAAATGGTTGGGGATTGCCATCGAGGGTTAGGGTTTTCCTCTGTGTCGTGGACGAAATATCTAAAGTGCAAGCGTCCTCATATAATGACTTGATCAAGTCGCTATTGTGCATGTCAGACTTTTTGCTGGTGTCATCCTTCAGTTCTCTATAGCCACTGCAGAGGGTAAGTCTATGAATCTACTCCATACTCTGACATAAGAACCCTTACCCTATCCCTGAGAAGCTCGAGACAGTTCATTGGCCCACCCCTCTTCTCGGGGTTCAAGCCATAGCGTCGGTCCCGGACTCCGAGTTCAACGGTCCGTTGTGTATGTTCGGATTCATCAGAGGCCACCAAAACACCAAACATACCATGTCTTTTGCCTCGACGAAGCACAGAATTTCGAAAAAAGAGCCGTTCACTCGCTACTCAAGCATCTCACGCAGCCGTCAATCCGCTTTCTCCCGCTCCATAATGTCGACGCCACAGGATCGTCCCCGGTCTTCTGCGGGGCAGGTCAAGCTCACGCGCGGTCACTCGTGTGTCGCTTGTCATCAGAGAAAGGTCAAGTGTGATGGCAAACGGCCTTGTGCGACGTGTGTCAAGAGCTCGCGAGCTGCGGATTGCAGGTCAGCTCGTCCGGCATCAAATCGACAATCAGCAGTAACGGATCAGACTCTCTTGCTTCGATTGCGACGGTATGAGCATCTACTGATTGCAAATGGCATTCCCTTGAATGGGCAACCCGGAGAGGAAGAGGGGACGCCTTCTAGGGATACCATGGAAACAGACGGAGATGATGGCCATATGATCATACAACGAGGACATCCTAGATTTGTGGAAAAGTATGTTCACCCAAGTTACCATCTTCAATGCAGCATTTTGTTCTAACCCGATGCAACAGTGTGATTTGGAACCGCTTAGGCAACGAGGTGAGTCTTATCAGTCTACTATTCAGAACTGCCGAGGCTGTTTCCATGCATTATCTTTTGGCACTAATACTTACTTTACCAATCTTTGCAGCTTGCCGAGGATCTTTCTGAACTGAATGAAGCAGGGGAGGCCGAGCTCAGCGAAGACGAGGATGCAGTCACACCAGACAGCCTCATCTTCGGGAAGCCAACAATGAACAACATATCTCATCTTGCACCAGGAGTGCCGCAAATACTCAGATTATGGCAAGCATTTCTCGACAACTTCAACCCCCTAGTCAAACTATTCCATGCGCCAACGATTCAGCAAGTCATTTCTGATGCGGTGGCCGACCCCCAGCGGTTAAATCCTAGCACAGAGGCGCTGCTATTCTCCATTTACCTTTGCGGCGCAACCACTCTAACAAATCAGGAATGCTTGACTCAGCTAGGAGAGTCAAAGCCAGACCTTCTTCGCAGATTTTCTGCCGCGACGCAGCAGAGTTTAGTGAATGCCCAGTTCCTCAAGTCGACCGATGTCGTGGTCTTACAGGCCCTAACCCTGTACCTTGTAAGTGTTTGACCTGCATAATCGTGTATCGGCAGTTGGCTTATGCTTAATATTAGCTCGCGCGCCGTCGATACATGAACGAGCAGTCCATATGGCTCCTGGCGGGTCTGGCAAGCCGACTTGCGCAGACCATGGGCCTCCACCGAGAACACAGTCTTCAGCGCATATCGCCCTTTGAAGCCGAGATTAGGCGACGATTGTGGTGGCAGATCGTCATCCTGGATAATCGATCCGCACAAGTATCCGGAACCATGGCTGACGGCATATTCAACGACTCGGGATACACCCGACGACCCCTCAATGTCAGCGACAGCGATCTCTCGCCATTTATGGGAGAGCTGCCATCCGAATACGACGGCCCGACGGAAATGCTGTTCTGCACCATCCGATTCGAAGTCGGAGAAGTCATGCGACAACTGACCGCTGTTGAAAAGGCTTGCAAGTCCAATCATGCCAGTTGCATGGCGCAAAAAGAACAAGTCATTGACGCCTTTGAGACCAAGATTGAATATCTTCTCAAGCGGTGCGACCCTTCCATCCCACTCCACCTCATGTCAATGCTTCTTGGACGATCCGCCGTCTGCCAAACACGGTTATCCATCTGGCAGACCAAGTACGACAACACTAAAAGCATCCCTCAAGCTGAGAGAGACGGCATGTTCCGTCTTGCGCTCAAGAGCTTGGAATATGACAGTCTTACCTATTCTACAAAAAGTCTTCAGCCATATCTGTGGCATGTCGTCAATAATTTCCCTTTCCAGGCATTCATCCATCTCCTCACAGATCTGTTCCACCGTACACAGCTGGACGAGATCAACCTCGCTTGGACAGCAATCAACCAAGCATACGAGGACCATCCCGAGCTCATCAGCGATGTTCACAGCCCTTTATGTTTTGCTGTGGGGAACCTGACGCTCAAAGCATGGGAGCACCAGGCCGCCGCACCCTCTCCACAGTCCCCCATGGGAGGACCGTCAGTTGTTAGCCCTACAATAGCCAAATTACAGGCCCAACGACCTTCTAGAACGCCAAAGTCTGGTCAAAGCCCCACAGCAACATTTGACGGCGCGCGAAAGAATTTGCAATTGGTGGATCAGAAGCCGTTCGCTTTGGCTCCAGGCAGTGCCGACCTCGGGAACCTAGAAATGGCTCAGTATCTTCTTTCGGATGATGCAGACATGATGTGGGGTAGTTGGCAAAGCCTTAACTTATGAGTGTGACGGTTGGGAGGGGCTTCTCTGTTCCATGTAAATATCCATGCGCACGATATCCTGGTTTTTGTTCATGACCACCCTATTTTTTTTTTGGTTTACTCATGTAAATCCGAGGTTGGATAAGCATGCAGCTTCTTGGCATTTTCAAGAATGGTAGGTGATTATGTAGCGTTAATGAAGACGTTATGATGTGAGGTAACAGCCTTGAACATAGTTTTTGAGAGAAATATGGATTCTCTTTCGCTCCTTTCCCTTCTGAATGAGGTCTTGCAGTATAGTTGTTAGGCTGTTAATGACTATCATTGTAAGGGCTACCATATTATATGAATGAACTCCATGCCGGAAGTTTATCTACAAACACAGTCAGGCCTAGCTGGGTAAAACCAGGGTCAAATGATTGCTTCAGGGGTGTATATAATGCACAATCCTACACTTCACGCCTTGGAGGCTTTTGTAGATAACGCTCAACGTCCATAGTCCTTTACCGCTTAGTCTTGAAATTAGCAAGGCAGTATGATGTATTGCATCAAATCTACCTTATATCATACTTTGATACCTGCTAACGGTTCCGAAAGACTTGGGCTGTTGAACTGAGAAAACGGATCTTTCGAGGTCCTGAAAAGGAAGAGTGATCATGAAGCAAAAGAAAAGTCAATCTGAATCGTTCTCCAAATGTGAATAATGAGATCGTCTGCGGGTGGAAAGTAGGTGTAATTGCAACCTCGGGCTGAAGGCATCTCTGCAATCTGACAAGGAGAGTACTTGACAATGTCTACATGTTCTTGGCTTATGGCACGCTTTTATGAAAATTAGTGCACAGTTCCTGAAAGACATTAACGGGCCAACTCAATACTTTTTCGGCATCAGAAACGGCAATACATGTGGATATTTTGGTGATAGTACTGCTATAAAGATATAGAAACAACAATATGTGCCTCACGTCTCTACAGTCGACCAAGGCGATGTATCGCTATGCAGTATGTCCTCCCTGATTATGATGCTAAATAGTTCAAGGCCAGTCTCAAACCCTTCCTCGACTACGCGCACTTTTCCTTCGATGTTGGCGTTTTTAATCACTCCACTACCAGTTGGGGCCGGCTTTGAGGCACGAAACGACGATATGTGTGTAGAGAAACTCGCTGGCATTAATGTCTTTCTAAGCATCCGCCCGATTCTTCGGACCATGTTCAAACTAATAAAAGGGATCAATTTACGTTCATATAATGTCTAAGAGGCAAGAAGATCTTATGGCTATCTAGCCAGAGGCACGACTTTTTACCTAGCTTGCTAGTAGTGGATTAGGTCGCTAAGGGCTCTTCGATCGAAACCTCTATCGTCCTTGCGTGGCGTGATTCACTCTTCCTTATAGTTGCCGCAATCGAATGGGAGGATGACTCGCCATACACACAACAACTGGACTTTCAGAAAGGCCTCACAAATGGCCTCGATCATTTTTGTGAGATCACACCCGGTGGCGGATATTACGAGAGTGAGGCCGATCCCTATGAGTCTGACTGCCAGTAGAGCTTCTTCGGTGCCAACTGCCCTCGCTTGTGTGCAATCAAGGATAAACATGACCCTCACAGTGTTAGCAGTGAAGACTGGAGTGAAGATATAATGTGTCGCTCATAATAGATTTCTATCATAGGTGGATATTGATTGGTGGGACTTGATGTCTGATATGATGGACATTAGTAGATATTATAGATATATAGATATATAGATATACAGAAGCACAGTTATATGTAGATTATGGGCCTAGAATTGAACAATCAACCGTTGAAGCCCGTCGGCGGAGCGAGCCTGATGGGTTTCAAGCAGTATGCCTCATTTACAAATCACCAGTTGCCAATGAAGTAGCACATGTTAGCTAGATTGCGACGTAAATACAGAGTCAACCAATTTTATTCAGAGTCTAAATTTGCACGCCAGTGCGCTTCATGTTCCGGAGAGCCTTGACAACACACACGACCAAAAATACCCCCTCTTCATTAGCCTCACCAACAGAACGCACAACAAAGCTATCCACAGATATTGCTTGGCTTAATATCGCAACATGTCTCAAGCTGAACTGCAGAATGGAAAATATCTTTGCTCAAATACTCAAGCCCAAAGCAGCTTCTTAACCTCATCCGTAATATCGTTCAACGGGAACTGAGTCCTGTTTAGAGCATGGCCAGGCGCAGCGTCTCCAAAGAACTCGGTAGACACATAGATCCGGCCGCCCAGTTCAACCACTGCTGTTGATGAGCCGCCCTCATTAAGATATTCGTTCGCAATAACACCGAGTTTCTCCGCCTTCTCCCACTTCCCGTCCTTGGAGCGGAGCACAATGACTCCCAAAGTATCATCCACAACGAGAAGAACCGTTCCTTTGAATAGCGGGGGAAGGTATGCGCAGTCCAGATCCTTGCCGATGGGCTCAACACCATTTTGGAGTATCACTGGCTCAGGAGTACCCTTCTCAGCTCTGGTGTTGAAGCGAAGAATCTGACCCTTCTCGTTATCAGCCACAAGCAGAAAGTTGCCAATTTCGTGAATGGCAATGCCAGAGAAACCGTGAACAGTAGATTTTGTGTTGGTCTCGACAAACCAAGGTACCACAGTCTTGCCGTCGGCACTGATCTTGATGATGCTGCTTGGAAAAGTACCCATCACAAACGTGTTGCCAAAAGCATCATGCTCGACATCTTGAAAGCCACCGTAAAGTCCCTTAGTCACAGCCGTGAGATTTTGTTGCCATAAAATCTGCTTCTGGTGTAAATCATACTGAACCAGAACATTGTCTCCAGAGATATCTTGTCCCGCGGTATCGAATGCAGTGCCCGCGTTGGCCACAATGGATAGCAAATCTCGTGTAACATCGACTTGAACACCGCTAACATGGAACTTTGGGTTTTCGCTGATTCCTGGGATAGTGATGACATCAACGACTCGCTTCTGGCGCACATCGTAAGTCGAAACCGTCGCATTGAACAGGTTGCTGTCAAAGTTAGTGAGCGGGACACATCGTAGGCATACTCTGCTGTCGTACCTAAAATAGGCCACACATCTTTTAGGGTCAAAGTCAACATTTTCGGGATAAAGATGAGGACTATCAATAGTCAAATTCCCTGGAGAGGATCGACATTCAAGGCGCTCGTGTCGCCCCTGAATGGCGGAAGATGCAATCAAGGGGAAGAGGAATGGAAGAATTGCAGTGGCGAACATGATGGAAAATGGTCAAACTTGTTCCAATGAATGTTGTAAAGAGAGTATGCAGATTTTTAGTACATGCTGTGTAGGGCAGAGAACTTGTTCTTATATCACCAGCGTCAATGCAGTCTGCAAGGGGGGGGGGGGGCTCGAGCCCATATCAGTGATCAATCATCTCGGAAGTTGGCCTGTTTCAAATTGTAGCAACACAAAATCTTCATCCCGCATGATAACAAGCAAAGGTTCCAAACCGTATCCAATGTAGTCCATCGTTTATGCAATTACAAACGCAAATCATCTCGTATTGCTACATCAGATGTGGGATACCGAGGGGTCTACATCTCACCGACCAAGAAGCTCTCAAACTACCAGAGGTTGCCGGTGGGATATCCCACTCAGATCCCGTTTCTACTACGCGCAGCTGCTTAATGCATCTCAAATTCAGGTCTCGCTTAGTCAATCAGTGGATAAAATCGGCGCTTATGTGGGATGAATTGACAATGTTGTCTTAAAGTCCAAAGTCCTAGGTTAAATCATAGAAATAGAAGTGAACGTACAAGCATTAGGTTCTGGATTTCCTTTTCTTTCAGGGTCTCACACCCAAGGCGCAGTCAACAAAAAGTACCAAATAGGATAGTGACAACGCCTTTATAAATGTCAAGACTCAGGTCTCAGATCTATTTGGAATCATCGTATGCATAATGTCGGCCAAGTCGCACAAGACATCATCCTACCCTATAACGGGGCCACTGTTGAGGAAGATTTCTCCAGACTTTCAATGAAGAAATGAAAGACTAGAACGCCTATTGTCTAGGCACCTAGGAACAGAAATGAGGTTCAAAGTAAGATCTTTAGATTTCAGTTTAACAAATCAACAAACACAAAACAATCGTCTTGAAGGTTCCAAATGGAAATTCAGTTCAGTCATGGGTAGTTTTTTTTTAGGAATATAGACTCCGACTGGTGATCTCGATTACACTCCTTAGTCCCAGTACAAAATTATGCTTAGCATTATTTAACATAAGGAAGTATATATAATACCCCTTATCCTCATCATGACGCATTAATCCCGCTTTTCTGAATTATTAGCAAGATGAAGATCTGTAGACATAACTATTCAACAAAAAAACAAAACGGCCGATGTCAGAAAGCTCCCACGAGATTCACACATAGGGCAGCCTTATATGTACCAATCTTGATACGATTCGAGGTTGTAAGACGGTAACCTGATGAAACTCTGACTTCTCATCAGCTATCCAAGCATAGATATTCACGCGGTCAAAGAATAGTAAGAGTCATGCTATGAAATAAGACGTAGCGAGTTAGCGCGCGTCATGGTGTTCGACACATGATGCTATGATGCAAATGGCTATGCGCAATCATGGGGATAGCAATACCTTGTACTCTATCTCGCCGAGGCCATATAGATCATGGCGATGCTGATCGTACGACTTTGTAGGATCTAATTCGTTATTGTCAGTTCGCATTCCGACCTTGGCAGTCATGATTATCAAGCTCACAAGTCTTGCTCAACTTCGCATCTTCAAGACAGACATGGATCCAGTAGCCTTCTCTGTGCATCGGCGACAATTCTGAAGCATCTTCGAGGGCATCTGATGGCTGATGTTGCAAATTTCTAGGTATTTCCCTCCAGCATTTGAGTCCTGCTATATCCGCCCGCTGAAGCTTTGTTTTCTCTTTCCCTTGTTTCTCCAAGAGATAGAGATCGATCTGCTCATACCACTCCCAGTTTGAACACGTCATTATAACATCTGCACTTGCCGGAGCGATTTTATGAATGAGCGTATCCATAATGGGAAGAAGGTAGTTGTGAAGCCGATCGGAGAGTTCAGTTTTATTCTCGTAACTCCAACCCAGTCCAAGTGCCTCATCTATCCCTTGCATTCTCATACCGGTGGTAAAAGAGATGCGAAGATGAGTGAGTGACGGGAATATCGCCCCTGGCTGCTGTTCGGTTTGGCGTTCTGGAGAGGGAGTGTTACTGCCTGTGAACCCAAGAATCAATGGCAGCTCCTTCGGGTTCCATAGAAGCTCTAGAGATCTAATTGTAGCCGTGATGGGTTGCGGGATGAGCTCGTGCATACGACGTAACAGTACGGGAGAGGAGATATGAATGGTGTTTGTCCCGTAGAGAACATCTGACCCCTCAAAATAACTAAGATGAGATGTGTTAGGGTTCCCATGATAGATTCAGCCACATGACTTGAGAGGATTCCAAGTGCTCATTAAGATGGAAGACGACTCACGCTTGCCGGCAGGACAATAGCCATCCTATGGCCCCAATTTTACACCTTTCTGGCCATTCTCCCGACCAAAATTCGCATCTAGCGTTCCCTTCAAGACAGCGATCCGAGTGCGGCTCACAGCCAAATCTCCATGGAAGGTTGCATTTCCTTCCCAGAGGTAAATGTCGATTGAGAGCTGGATAGAATCGATGGCATACACATCCGAACCACCTCCATGCCTTTTCTTTACCAGGGCCTGTGTCTTGGTCCGTATCGCCCAATTCAACCTTGTAAACCAACCCGGCATGAGGTCTTACCCATGTCGGTCGATAGGAGAAACGGAGAGGGTATCGCCATTGAAAGTCCATATGAACCGTCTGGTCGCCGAATGCCAAAATGAGGATATAGCGACGGATTTCAAGCGGAACACGATTAAAAATGATGTCCTTTTTACTGTTCAATTCATCTTTGATCCTACTCGGAGGAGAAGTGCTTGAGATTTGCTGAGCCGATTGGGTCTCGAGAACAAGCTGCTCCAAGGTGCTCTCCTCCCGATGCTTCTCCCGCTGCTGCTCCTGGCGGTTCCGCCTACGCCCAGACCATCGCTGGAACCACACCAAGGGAAGCAAAAGCTGAATTATTAATACTAAAACGAGAAGCCCAATGGATAATACGACAGCTTCCAACACGTCGAGCGTCGATCTGATAATGCTTCTCTCTCTGTTGATTGGCCAGACGTATGACCATAGATCGCGAATGTCATGTATGGCTTCCCGTAATGCAAAATCACGAATAGCCATCCTGTATAAAGTCGCAACATCCGCCGTAATCTATGCCATGGGTGTCGCTGGGCGTTCAAACGTCTTGATCGTGTTGGTCGATTGTCGAAGATGATGGTGTCTGATGAGGGCGGCTTGGCTTCCCCGCAGTTGGCTACTCTACTGGGGGGTTACAAGTAGTCGGATCACAATGAGGCTGGGGGTTATCAATTGGGTAAACCTCCGAGACATGATGACCGCGAACACTTGTGATACCAGCAATTCTTGCTTCGACTGAGATGATTGTAAAGGGAGAGAAGAACAGGATTGTGTCTACCAGGTCGACGATTGATAAGGCATGTTTTTTTTATTGCTATAGGACGCCAACAATGAAATATGTCCAAGACGTGTTAAACTGTCATTTCCGAACCGGAATAACTGTCTGTCCAGACATTTCATCATGTTACATAGACGAGAGGCGCAATTTGGTGCTCTCGCTATTCCACTATACATATATACTATACTCCATACCGAGAGTTAGATGATCTAAATGCGCATCGCGGACGAAATGGGATGTGCATGTATGGAGGATCTATGGTGTACCATGGACATCTTTGACACGCTTGCTACTACCCTGTAAATGCTGGGGGGAAAGGGAACACGAACATCAGCTACCCATGCATTCGGAACGAACACGGCCATAACAGTCATGATTAGCAGGGAGGCAGGACAGGGGAGCACGTCAAGTATAAATAGAGTCGACGCGCGTGCATTGTCTTTCTTCAATCAGTGAGTGCATTGAAGGAAGAAGAAAGAATTCGATGGTGAACTGAGTGCGCATCCTCCTTCGAGATGTTTGGGAGGCGGAGGAATTTGTCTGCAGTGCGTTCCGGATGCGAAATTGCGAAGCTTTGAGTAGAACATGTCTGAGGGGTCCAGACAAAGGTAAACGTCTCAGCACGCCTGAAATCTCTTCACGTGTCTAGAGAGACGACCTTGAGGCGCCCTGTATTGTTGGACGGAGAAACAACTCGGCCGCCCGTTGACCTCGTTACGCTTTGAGAGCGGGAGGCGTGTAGCCTCGTATTTTTGCTGTTGTCTCAAAACGTAGGGGGGATATCCATCCGACGGGGCAGTGGAAAAATCCTGCCAGCCAAGGCCCGTGTGTCGATACAACGCTGCTGACGAGGTGCCCCATCTGCTCAAACTGCCTGTGTGTTTCGCAGCGTTGAACAGACGCGACCTCGACGGTGTGCGCGAGTGAGTCTCTCCAAGCTGAACATACGAAGGCATCTATAAAATGGAAACCCCGTTTCGAGAGGCAGTGGACGACTGTTTTTAACATCGTTTCTTAGGAGTCGGCGCCGTCGCAGTGGTCGAGGTAAAATGGGGGCTTTCTGTGGATGTGACCCAGTTTGTTCTGTCGTAAGACAAACGGTGCGTTAGGAGCGGTTTCGCTCAAGTGGCCACCATGGTTGAAGGCCAGAACAAGTGTTTTGCTGCGGGAACGTGGGAACGGCGCTGGCATGCGCAGTAGATACTTGTACAGGTAAATACCAGGCTTTCGTATTTGTGATCTTTTGACGCAGGTTGCTCGTCAAGCCGAATACACATAGAGGCAAGGGAGCTGTGCCACATTCGACTCCTCGGATTCCTCTTTGAGGGAAGAGGCCGAGCCTCGTCTGTGTGTGAGTAGATGATCGCTCCCCCTGACATCTGCATGGCACAAATAAGTCGGCAAATGTTGCCGAACAGTTTATGCAGTGGTTGCGATTCAGACTCGCGACTCCGGTGGAATGATTCCAACTGACTGGCTGTCTGCACGTCGGGACAGGTCTCGATGGGGGAGAATGCAAACAAAGGGGGCAGAACTCTTCCTACAGCAGAGCCTCTGTCTCTACCTGCCTCACTGCTGTAGCTGGCTGGCATGTGCCTGATTTTAACCCCCTTCAAAGGTGCCATTGATGGCTGTGAATTTTTCTCTTTTCTCTCCTCTGCTTGGCGCGGTTGTAGTAAACACTATTTAATTTCACTCATCCGTTGGCTGCTGAGACATTCTGCAACCACGGCTCGGCTAGATACGCCAGAGCCATTGGTTGACCCATAAAGACGTTGCAGCAGAGGTCCGAGTTAGCTGGCAAAGAAAAATTTCCCCTTTGTTTAGTTCTCTTCTAGTCAGTTTTTTTGTTGCGATCGATGGGACGTTAAGGGGGGGTCCCTTGTTTGTGACGTCTTTCCCTGCAGACCGTTGTTAGCTGCACCAGACCCTCTCGGTGAAGCGTTGATGGAACTGCGTGGGCACTTTTACTATATTCTTTACAATTTTAGGAGGTGTTTTCTTTTGTCGCTGTGCAATGCATATAAGACTTAGAGGTAGTCATCTTAGCAAAACGACACATTGGTACCTTACTGCCTTCGAAGTTGCGGACATTATATCTCCTCCAACCATCCAGAACTTCTAGTCAATAGTAAGAATAAACTCGTATAACGGGGATTACTCTTGAACCGCATTATAAAGCCTTGTTTATAGCTCCACCCTGAGACGCTAAATCGCTCATGTCTTGTGAAACTCTTACGCGATCATCTTGCATAGCTGTCTTGGCCGAGACATGAAATACGTTCCTAGGTTAATGGGACAAGATGGAAATAGGTACGTAGTATGTAAGTCTGTATTATCCCGTCTGTAAACTGCCGCCCCCTGTTTGAACCCGAGGTCGCTATTGTTGCTTCTACCACATGAAAAAGCAGACTGGCATGGACATGGAGTATTTCCGTTAAATGCCGTGATGGGCACCTGATATTATGGAGTACGCTGGTTCGTGTCATACCTAACAAGTCGACTCCTGCATTGTCAATCGGAGATATTAGACAGAAGCGCCCAATGACCCCTACATTGAGCCATTTTGCATAGAGCTGGCTCTCGCCGTCTGCATGCAATGGAACCTACCGTATAATCTCAATAATTTCGGACAAGACCAATGCATGTTTCTTCTGTTTCCTCCACTCCTTTCCAATTATAACCCACCTTATTGCATACACCTAATACAAGAAAACGGATATTATTGCATTAGCTTCGTCCGAATTCATTGGGATTATACGGTATTTAGTGTTTCATTCCACGATGCAGAGTGCGTGCACTAACGTCGGACTGACGCAAGATCACATCATCCTGTGACGAATCAGTCTTAAGGAGAATGTGTTCGATACTACTCTTGATATAGGCAGTCTTGAATATGGGGAAAGCCTAGCAAGAGGCCTCGCGTGCATATGATATAGTATTCTCAGGAGATTGTTTCAAGAGGAATCATTACAACCTGCACCTTTCAGCTGCCCCCCCTCCCCCATATGGGGTCGACACTGATCCGACAACTTGTCCCTACATATGCAACTAAGCTGTCTGACAACACTTTGAAGAGCATCTACGAATAATTTTCTCATATCTGCATGCTACACCGCCGGCATATTTGAGCGATGCATGTGTTGTGGAAATGCCGTATGAACAATCTGCACTTGGGCGGCCCTCTTCCCGCGCCGGACATATTTCGTCCCGTAGACTGGTCTTCAGAGGAAATGGCAATGAGCTATTGACAACAAATGGGACTGCAGTGTATGCATCAGCTTGGATCCGGTATCAGTTTGCTAGTCACAGAGGCATCGCATCTGCATAACAGAGGAAGCACGTCATTCTCAAGGGTCCAATGGCCCACCCTTCCAGTTACTCTTTAGCATCTTGGAGGCATGTCTCGAGACAACCACATGGAGAGCTCGACGACGAGGGCCATGATTTCCTGGTCAAAGCGCGAAAGATAAGATCTATGGCACACAGCCAGAGTGCAATTGGCACAAGCTCCACTTCAGTTATATTACTCTCTCCGTCTTACTCATATATTTAATACTTTTGCATTCGTGACGCAGGTCTATGAATGAGAACAACCTTGGTATTACTAATGCCGCATGTCTTGGAGTACATGTCATACAGCGTCACAGTGCCATGCATGTTGATAGAAATGTCGCGGTAGTGGATAGGTAAGGAGGAGGGGTTGACGCCACTATAAGAGAGATAAATATATACGGACTGCTGGGTATCTGCGCCAAGGTAGTATACCCTACTCATCACAAAAACTCACATCCTCATCATTGCCCCCCGCATAATCTCTCATTGTTATCAGTTTTTACTTGCAACAAACACAAAGAAAAAGATGGAGTCTCCTCAGAAGATATTTGCCGCTGGCGGCTTTGAGTCATTCCCGGCTCTCCCATCATCAGTACCACAGCCCGTGGCTGACAGTGTTGTTGAGCACCGAGTCCCATTCCCTCGGGGATCACCATCTTCTCTAGATGTTGCGGCAGTATCGACATCAATCCAGGCCGCCTGGGCCTTGGTTGCTAGCTGCCATACAAGTTTAGATTATACTGTATTTGACATTTGCCTCTCAGACAAGAGCGCATCAACCCCCAGTGATGATACAGTGATGCCACCCACTTCCGTGTGCATCAGAGTGGCCCAGGACCAAAAGATCTCAGAATATCTACACACTATACAATCACAAACAACACAACTCACCCCTCCCGAGGACTCCGAATTGCCCAGATCATGGCAAGAAGACATCCAAACTCTCATTGTTATCCAAACACAAAGAAATTCTTCTACCCACGACGTCCTAGAAAAGCGACCACAGACCCCTAGGCAAGGATCTACCAAGACCTACGCCCTTACCCTCGAGATTCAGTTTGGCACAGACAAAATTGCTGCAAGAGCCTACTTCGATTCCAGAGTCATCGAGCCATGGATCATGCCAAAGCTACTTGAGCGCCTCGAAGTTATAGTACAGCAATTCGATTCTATAGATCTCGAACAACCCTTGGAAACTATTCGCACCATCACCCCCAAGGACCTGCAAGAGGTCTGGGACTGGAACCGCAAGGTCCCAGCGCCGATCGACCGATGCATACACGATATGATTGAGGAACAGGCCACTGCCCAGCCTGATGCAATTGCTATAAGTGCATGGGATGGAGAACTCACTTATGGCGAGCTCAACCGACTCGCCTCACGGTTGGCATCTCACATCATCAACACCGTCGAGCCCGGGTCAGTAATGCCTTTGTGTTTTGAAAAGTCCCAATGGGCAACAGTTGCTTTACTTGGGGTTTTGAAGGCTGGTGCCGCATTTGTATTCCTTGATCCCTCGTTACCGGAGAAGCGACTGCAGCACATCATGAAGCAGTCCAATACCACTTCGGTTCTATGTTCCCTCTCAAACCAGCCTCTCATCTCCCGGTTGGATGAGAAACTGCAAGTAATCGCTATTGATGCTGATTTCTTCTCGAAATTCGACAATGACAAGAGGATTCTGCCCACTTCCAACCCATCATCTACCGCATACGTGACTTTCACCTCGGGCCGAACGGGCGCATCCAAGGGTGTGGTCCTATCTCACCGGAGTGCTGTCTCTGCCATCTTTTACCAAACCGACATTCTCGGCTTTACAAAGGAAGTTCGCATGTTCGACTTTGCTCCATACAGCTCTGATGTGTCCATCGAGAATGCCTTCACAGCTCTGACTATGGGGGGCTGCCTTTGCGTACCCAATGAGGAAGATCGAACTGTGCGCCTCTCAGAATCCATCGCATCGACGAAAGCCAACACAGTCATTCTCACACCTTCGGCATCTCATACTATTTCTCCTGATAATGTGCCTAGCCTACAAATGATAATTTTTGAAGGCGAGCCATTGTGCGTCAAAGACGTTGAGTCGTGGTGGGGAAAGGTGCGAGTCATTCAGCGATACGGAGTGAGTGAATCCCCCGCTGCCAGCACGATCAACGCCAATGCGCAGACCCCAGAGGCAGCTGTTGGCATCGGCAAGGGTGCGGGCCAGGTTACCTGGATCGTAGACCCCGATGACAGCAATCGTTTGGTTGCACCCGGATTCACTGGAGAACTTTTGCTTGAAGGACCTCTCGTTGGACGAGGCTACCTGAATGATCCCGACAGGACCGCCGTTGTCTTCATTGACGATCCAGAGTGGCTTCTGCGAGGTGCTGCACCAAATCAACCCGGCCGACATGGTCGATTGGTGAAGACTGGCGATCTGGTCCGCTATAACGAAGACGGGAGTCTGATCTACATTGGGAGAAAGGATAGCGAGGTAGCCGAAACTGAGGAATCTTCCCAGGAGAAGACATCAGAGGCAGAACAAGATGAGGAGAAGATTACAGTCTACTGGCAAACGCTCCTAGCAGACCCTGAGAACGAACCATTTCCAGCACTGCCCCGATCTGTCTCAGAACCAGCCTCTGACAGCGCCATCGAACAAGAGTTCTCATTCCCTCAAGGCATATCTTTAGTTACTCCCAGCTTGATCCGAGCAGCATGGGCAATTGTAGCTAATCGTCAGACCAACTCTGACGATGTCATCTTTGGCGCTACGGTCTCTGGGTCCAACTCACCAGTTCCCGTGCGCATCAAGCCAGCCCGCAGCCAGAGGGTGTCTGAATTTCTCCAGACGGTGCAAAATCAGGCTACGGATATGGTTCCGTTCCAACACGTTGGACTGGATCGCATTGCCAGCGTATCTTCTGACGCTCAAGACGTCTGCAAGTTCCAGACTCTGCTTAATGTCCAATCCTCGAAAAACCCCCAGACTTGGGATGACACGCGACAGTACGCGCTGAGACTCGACATCCAGCTCGAAGCTGGGAAGATGAGTGTCGGGGCTCGCTTCGACTCTAGGGTCCTGGAACATTGGTCTGCCGAGGGGTTGCTGGAAAGATTCGAGTTCGTCGTTACCCAGCTTGCTTCTGCTTCTGCAGACTCCGAACGCACTTTGGGTGACATCACCACAGTCACGAACAAGGATCTGCAGCAGATCTGGGAGTGGAATGGAACGATGCCCGAGAACATTGACCGATGTGTGCACAAGATAATTGAGGATCAGGTCAAGATCCGACCTAATGCACCTGCGGTTGAAGCCTGGGATGGCCAGGTTACATATGCGGAGCTAGACGAGCTGTCCAACAAGGTAGCCAGCCAGCTTGTTGAACTCGGCGTCACAACAAACATGCTGCTGCCAGTGTGCTTCGAGAAGACCTTGTGGACGCCAGTTGCTGCGTATGGTGTGCTCAAGGCGGGAGGCGCCTTTGTGCTGCTGGACCCAAACCTGCCAGAGGAACGTCTTCGCACGATTGTCAGCGCGACCGGATCAAATGTTATTTTGTCCTCTGCAGCCAACATGGAACTGAGCTCACGCCTCTCTGATAAGGAGTTGAGAGTTGTCAAGGTTAGCCCACACTTAAGAGAGCTTCCTGCACCCGCTGCCTATCCTGGACCAAAGTCGCAATCGGCCTCTAGCCTCATGTTCACCGTCTTCACGTCTGGCAGCACAGGGACACCCAAGGGTGCCATGATGTCTCACGAAGGATACGCCTCTTGCCTGCACCATCAATTAGTAGACCTTGGCTTTAACAGTGATTCTAGGGTGTTTGACTTTGCGTCATACTCATTCGACATCTCTGTTCACAACATCATTGCCACCTTTGTCGCCGGCGGGTGCTTGTGCATTCCATCTGACAATGACCGCAAGTTCAACATGACCAAAGCGATGCAGAGCATGCGATGCACCCTCACTGATCTCACGCCAACCGTTGCTGGTCTTTTGGACCCTAGCACTCTCCCCGAGCTCAAGACCCTCATCTTGGCTGGTGAAGCAGTCACTGTCAACGATGCTCAGCGGTGGTGGGGTAAAGTTGACCTTGTCAACGCCTACGGCCCCGCCGAGTGTAACATTAGCACCATCAGCTGCCGCGCCTCCTGTCCAGAGGGGGTTTCCCGTATTGGAAAAGGTGCTGGTCTGCTCACATGGGTCGTCGATCCTCAAGATTGTGACCGACTGGCACCTCCCGGAAGTGTTGGCGAGCTTCTTCTCGAAGGCCCGCTGGTCGGAATGGGTTATCTGAATGACCCCATCAAGACCGCGGCAGTCTTCATCAACGATCCCAAGTGGCTGCTGGAGGGCTTATCAAAACAGGAGCCAGGACGACCGGGCCGTCTCTACAAGACCGGCGATCTCGTCACATATAGCAGCGATGGTAGTCTTACATACTTTGGACGTAAGGACACTCAAGTCAAAATCCGTGGCCAGCGTGTCGAGCTCGGAGAGGTTGAGCACAATGTTCAGGAGTGCATCTCATTCACCTGCAAGGTCGTGGCCGAAGTCGTCAAACCAGGACAGGGTGCGGGTCCAGTTCTAGCCGCCTTTATCGAAACAGAAGACGAAGCCATCCCGATCGACAATGAGCCCAAGGCTTTCCCCATCGGTGATGAGGATAAGGCTAGGATCAAGAAACGTTTGCCAAGCCACATGGTACCGTCCGTCTTCTTCGCCATGAGAGCGCTTCCCATGACACCAACTGGCAAGGTTAACCGCAAGGGCCTTCGCGAGGTTGCTTGCGCACACTTGATCTCTAAGCAAAGCGTAGTCCTCAATGCATCTGACTCCACTTCCGATGGAAGTGGTGATGCTGTAGCTATTTTAGAAACTGAACAGCCAGCCTTTACGTTGGCCAAGAAGATTGCTGGAATGGTCGCACCTTGGTCCCAGAACGGAGCCGAACCGCGTGGGTTTAGCGATGCCCTTCTGCTTTCCACTGGCCTCGACTCCGTCAACATGATGTCCCTCGCGCACTTTGTCTCCCGCGAATTTGGAGTCAAAGTTGGCATTGAAGTTCTGATGAACCCTACGACTAGCATTCGTAGTCTTTCAGCATTCATTCTAGATTCAAAGGCTGCTACCGCCAGGAGTGATGCACAGCCCATTGTTCACTCAATGTCCGTCGACGACGTCATCACCGAGATCAGCAAACATGACGCCAAGATCCAAGCTGCCGAAAGCCAAGCATCTGCAACCAAGCAGTCGAACGGCTTACTGGCCGTCTTCCTTACTGGTGCCAGTGGCTTCATCGGCACTCAGGTCCTTCGTCAGCTTCTTGAGGATCCCTCCGTCAGTCGTGTCACCACCCTCATCCGTGGAAAATCCGATGCTTCTGCTAAGCATCGTCTCATCGAATCAGCAACCACAGCTCAGTGGTGGTGCGACGTCTACGAGGAGAAGCTTCAGGTCTGGCCTGGCGACTTGTCCGCGACACACCTGGGGCTCGATAAGGCACGATGGGGCACGCTCGCAGATGGTAGAACATTCGATCTCATCATCCACAACGGCGCAGCTGTGAACTGGGCCAAGAGCTACGCAGCCCTCGAGGCGTCAAATGTTGGCTCCACCGTACAGCTACTCGAGCTCGCCGTCAAGGCTCCTCATATGCGATTCGTCTATGTCTCTAGTGAATGGCAGACGGGCTCGCAAAGTGGACAGACCGACCATGGCGACAAGGAGGAGGATCTTGCCAAGGAACAAGTCGATGGCGGCATAAACGGCTACCATATGACAAAGTTTGTCTGTGATTGCATTGTAAAGCGCACCGCCCTGCGTTGTCAGAATGAGAGGCGTGTTGGCATAGTACGTCCAGGATATGTCATCGGAACGGCCACTGAAGGTGTACCCACCACTGATGACTATCTCTGGCGATTGGCGCTCGCATGCATCCAAGCCGGTGTCTACAATGCAGACAAGGCCAACACTTGGCTCTCTGTGTCTACTTCCGCAACAATGGCATCGACCATCGTTGGCAGGGCATTGAACCCAGAGAAACATTCGCAGGTGGCCGCTCACGTCAAGGATGGCATGACCTGGAAGCAATTCTGGGCTCTCATCAAGGGAATGGGCTACAAGATCGAGCCCCGAAGTGGTGCAGATTGGTGGAAGATGATCAATGAGCAGATTGATATACTCAAGGAGGAGCACCCTCTGTGGACTCTCATCGACCTTGTCGAGGCCGACGTGACTGCGCCAGCGGATGAGACTCGACCGGCAGGCAGCTCTACATCCATGCTGCTCAAAGTTGCTGTGAGGAGGAACGCCGATTTCCTCGCCAAGGTTGGGTTCTTGCCTTTGACTGGTGCCAGCGCGAGTGAAGGGGTTCGGATGAATGGCACGGGAGCCTTCCGAAGATCGGGACTATAAAGGGGCAATGATGGATATTTCTTTTGTAACGGTTGATGAGTTTACGATGGAGTAATGATGAAACAGCGCTTTTCGTTGGGATTGTTATTTAGAAGCTATAATTGATATGCTCTTTTCGTGACGTCTTTCAGAATCGCGTTCCATTAGATCACATCTCCTCTTATTTCTCCCAATGTGAACGGACCAACACGCACGGCGGGTGGACTCACAACATCCGCCATGAGGCATGTTGTGCAGCGCCAAAGCTAACTAAGAGGATGTGTAGATTATCCCTCACTTCCAAGGCACCGTCAAACGAGGCAAAAGTGATACATCACCATCACACTCAGCTGTTGCTCTCTGTAAACTGAGAATCACTGCATGCAATTAAGATTTTCAAGGCATTCTTCAATGCTTGCACAGCTTTGATTGAAAATTATTTCATGATAATATCTATTATTCATGCTAAAGTCGTAAGCATCATGATGTTGAAGGGTATCTTCCATGCTAAAAACCCAAAAGAAATCACCAAAACTCCATTGCGCGCCAACCTCCAGCCCCCAGGTAATTTTATGCATTAGCTTGCGCCAGCACTACTTCAGCTAGCCAAAAGGCTGAAACCGGATATTTCAGCCCGTTATAGCTCATTTTCAGTTGGCACAGACTGCCGCCACTGTTGGCGGGGACAGTGAGCTGGCCCTCGAACTTGACAAACGAATTGTTGAGCCGCTCTCCCTTGTTGGCGACTAGAGTGTAGATTGTCTTCCCGCCGCAGCTGACCAAGGCCATGAGGGAGTTCCCCCAGTCGGCGTTGGAGAAGAAGTTTGAGTTTCGCGCTGTATAGGAAACAGTGTATGCGCCGCCAGCTTCGAGGGAGAATGTGTCGCTAAAGAGGAAGAGGGATTTGCCGGGCGTCAGGGTGGTGAAGAGCAGGTTGGTGTCCGCACCGTTTGGCCCCGGAACGGGTTCGATAAACGACGAGCTGGGGTTGCTAAACGTCCAAGGTTCGATATCCCCAGACTTGAAGTCGCCATTGGTAACCAGATTTACCAACGTCGAAGGCAATTCGCCAGTTTGTTTTTGTTGCTGTAAAGGTCGTTGGCCGATGAAGCACTGAGCATCGCCGGGATTGCAGGCATCGTGTGCGACTGGTAGAGCCCCAGCCCCTGTGAGGAGGGACAGTGCGCTGAAAATGGTGGTGTAGAGGAGCATCTTGAAAGTGTGGGAGTGATGAGAACGTAGCGAGCAAAGATGGAGATGGATGAATACATTCTTGGGACATTGGAGTTATTTGTATTAATCTCCTAGCTGAGGACTCCAATTACGTATACGCCCGTCGCATCTAATCAATAATATCAATTTCGTTCCCCACGATCTGGTCGACACGTATCTAGTGAATCCAGGGAGGGTCTCGACCACGCTGAACGGTGACGCGTTGGGCGGCCAAGACGTGCCGATCGTGGGCGGGAACTATAAAAAGCTACCGAATGCATTGGTCTTGCGGCTGTCAGTTCGTTAAGCTATTGGGGTAACATCGAGGCAATTCTAAGCGTGGTTGGGCTGACATCCTGCAGATGGTCCAAATCTGTTGCGCCCGTCGGACATGTTTTCCCCCAGCCTATGGACTCTGGGAGGGATGAAGGTGTTGGGTTGTCATGCTAAAACAATGACGCATTCCCTCCAGTGAAATCCAAGGAAAGGGGGAATGTGTTGGATGACGCCGTCTCATGCATCATCATTCCTGTCATTTGGAGCTCTGCAAGTGATTGTCGTTCAATGAATCATCACCAAGCCAGACAAAAGCAATTATGCAGCATGCCACTGCACATCCCTTCAAGACTAGTGAATTGGGGCATCGCACACGATGAACTCTAGAGCCAACATTTCGAAAAGAGATTGCGAAGCGTGCAAAGGGATTACTGTAGCAGAATTTTCGCCTCAAGTCGAATACAATAGATTTGCTTGTTACTCCCGCTTCGTTGACTTCAGGTACATGTCGAGATATTCAGTAAGCCCGTGTGATCCCAAGCACTTGACATAAAAGCAGTCTTTCTCAGCCTCTATGCAGGTAAAGGTAAGCCTCCATGTACGCGTACATGTAAAACCCCATTTTGTTAGAAATGGAAGTGGAAAAAACACCGGTCGCAAAAGAAAATCATGACGCGTGTGAAAAGTAAATGAGTGAATGTGTAAATGGTGTACACGGCATGCAATTTATGGGTGTGCTGAGGGCTCATATTTTGAATGGACAAGAGCCCTGTACGAGAAGAATCGACACGCAACAATAGCACAAACATGGGTGTTATTTATTCGACACGAAGCTCTGATGACAGATTGGAAAGTTTTTGTACGAGAACATAAGAAGAAAGAGTGGAAAAGAGGAATAAGATGCTTTGCTATTCATCAGCTTTGGGCTGTAACAGCTAGTCCACGTCCATATATTCCCGGTCTTCCAGCTCCCTCCGCATCTTTGCGTCAATCAATATCTGTTTTATCCTCTTGTGCCCTTTCTGATGAGCCATCTCAATCGGTGACCGACCATATTTATCCTCTGCCTCATACGCCTCATTTTCGAGCAGTAGCCTTACGGTACCCTCATCTCCAGAATAGGCGGCCACAGACAACGCCGTCTGGCCATGCACATCCATCGCATTAACATCAGCCTTGCCAGTGCTAAGCAGCACCTGCACAATGGCCTTGTTGCCAGCCTTGGCGGCGCAGAACAATGACACCTGACCAAATTCGTTTTTGATGTTTATATCTGCACCTCTCCCAAGCAGAAGTTGTACGATGGACGTAGACCCTAACGCGGCGGCTGTGGAAAGGGGTGTCAGACCCTTGGTGCCCTTCGCATTGATATCAGCACCCGCCTCAATCAGGAGCTCTACAACAGCCTCATTCCCAATAGCAACAGCGGCTTCTAGCGGCGTACTAAGGTCAGACGTTGTTCTCATGTTGGCATCAGCACCGTTCTCAAGCAGCAGTTTTACAACAGCCTCGTGCCCGTGAGCAATGGCACATGCAAGTGACGTCGGAACGCTATTTGTGCCTTTTGTGTTGACGTCGGCCCCCGCCTTGAGCAGCAGCTTTGCAATGGCCACATTACCCTGAAGGCTAGCAAGCATGAGAGCATTCGTGCCGTCATTTATGCCTCGTGCATCGACATTGGCACCCGCCTCTATAAGTAGCTCTACGATAGCCTCATGCCCTTGATGGCTGGCCATCATAAGCGGTGTTCTGCCTTGCTGTGTGTCTTGCGCCTCAACGTCGGCACCAGCCTCCAGGTGTAACTTCACCACGTCTTCCTGTCCCCCATAACAAGCCTGTATGAGCGGCGTGGCGTCTTGATTGGTATCTTGAGCCTCAGTATTGGCAATTTCCCCAAGTATCGACTTCACAACGGCTTCATGCCCTTCATAACTGGCCATTGTCAGCGGCGTTAGGCTTTGCTTTGCGATTGCCTCGCAATCAGCACCCGCCTCGACAAAATGCTTTTCCAATGCCTTATACCCCATTATAGCGGCCTGCAGAAGTGGAGTTATATCTACGGTTGTGTCCTTGGCCTCGGCATCATCGCTTGCCACGATATTGGCCCCTTGCTTGAGCAGCAGATCAACGATGGAGTCGGGCTTTTTATTGCTGACATCTGGAGGCGGAGTCCCGTTGTCTTTTTCGTTGTTTTCTTCGGCATCAGTAAGTTCCTTGAAGAGCATGCCGGCGACAGATTGGCTTTTGTTCTGAGTAGCCTCTAGAAATGGTGCCAAGCGGTCATCAGTAGTGACCACATTGACCGTATCCGTCTGTATCACCCGATTAAAGCCCTCAACCTTGTTTTTAATATTAAGCCTCAGCTTCTCGACGTCTGCGTTTGGGGCCTTGACCTCATCAACCAGCTTCTCAAGTAGTGTCCTCATAATGGATGCCATCCCGCTCTTAACAGCAGACTGCACCGTCTGCTCAACTCCCACCGTCTTGAATTCAGCAGCAGGTTTCTCAGGTAGCGGCTTGGGGATAGCTTCAGCCTCCCATTTTGACGGTGTTTGAACAAGTGTGTCTGTTACAGTAGAACCGAAGACGTTTCTAGATAGTACCTGTAAGGCATTTTGGCGGTCTGGCATGGCCGCGATCAACTTTCCCTTGCCGGGCATATCATCCTGGTCAATCCCGGCACCTTTCGAGATCAGGAGCCGAATGACAGCCTCGCTCCCGGAGGAAGCAGCCCAAGATAACGGCGTGCGACTGCCTTTATCCTTTGCATTGATATCGATATCAGTACATTTGCCTAACAGTAGCTGCACAATAGCCTGCTTCCCATCGCCAGCGGCCCACGACAGCGGTGTTCGACGGTCTACCATATCCGTGACACTGACACTGGCATTCTTCTCAAGTAGCAGGTTGACAACAGCCTCGTGTCCATTCCTAACCGCCCACAGTAATGGCGTCCCGCCCTCGTCTGACGAGTTGACATTGGCGCCAGAATCGAGAAGTAGTTGCGCGATAGTCTCATTCCCATTTCGAGCGGCCCAGCACAAGGACGTCGCAGCATATTCTGTATCCATCGCCTCAACTTTGACGTCATAATCGAGAAGTAGCCTTACCACAGCATCATGCCCGTTCCGACTAGCCCACCATAAAGGCGTCCGTGTGCAACTATCTCGAGGATCTGGCTCATGCTCTTGCTGAAGAAGTGCTTCTACGGCTTTTTCTATTCCGAAATATGCCGCCAAGTGCAATCCCGTCACCTTCTTTGGAGCATGGCTGTGATATGCGCGAAGCGAGTGGCTCCTGGCGGGCATCAATGGCTGGCTTGATGACTCAACCTTGCCCTGGTTTTCGAGAAAGACCATAAGCTCTGGACTTGGTTCTGAATTCTTCTGCATGTGATACCCCCAATTGCTAGCAGCGTAGTTGTAAAGTGGATAAGTTATTTGTCGTTTTTTAAACTCATCATTTGCTTCGCAAGATCCGGTTTCAAAGACATCAAAGGAGAGGTAGGCAATACAAGTCGTCAGAATATGGGATTCTGCTCCTGGAAACCAGTCATCTTGAGTCTGTTCAAGGTATTGTTGAGTTGTATAATGCACTAGCCGGATAACGCCGCTCTGTTCCTCAACAGTTACCAGCCCAGCGCATACAGCTACTATATCCTCGAGGTCTGACAAATTCCCGTGATCATGGTCAGGTTGCCCCGCCTTGGTCGCCAGGGCATATTGAAGCTCCGATGTATTAAGCACTCGTTTTGTATGTGTGATCCACAGTAAGACTTTCATTGCAAGGTTTTTCAAACCCTCCCCCTGTTGATGGATTCTCTCCATCGTTTGTTTGTACGCAGAGGACAATAATTGATCTTTTTCGTCGTTGCCTTGACCTTGTCTTTGGTTCCGGAAGACTGTCAGCGTGTTTCGGATATCATTTTTGGTCGTCTTATCGCGAAGCAGATTCAAATAGATTTGAGCCAAGAGAAACCTATGAATTGTCAATATCCCTTCGTCACCTTTCTCAATGTAAATCTAGTACTTACATTCCATTGACCGTCTTGGCAATACCTGTCGTAATCTCTTCTTGCAGCTCCTGGTCCCGTTGAACAGGAGCAGATAGTCCCTCAAGATGACCTTCAAGGTAGCTTACGACGTCGCTATAGTCTGCGCGAATTTCCAGTGACTCACTGCGACCCTTGAACTGATCGACGATCTCTGGAATGAATCTTGATGTAGCGAAGATGTTTATTCCATGCTTTTTCTGCAGCTTGAAAAGTTCCAAAAGGAACTTCTTGCAGCAGGGTGACTGGCATTCGTCAAGTGCATCAACAATGACGAAAACTCTCGAAAACACTTTCGTGACAGCCTGAAGCTCTTTTTTAATCTGTTCAAGCGATGGCCGAGTCCGTTTGGTGGCATGCTGATTGTATAATGCTTGGGTGCTTACAGGCAGGGAACCTGATGGCTGACTCTCTGCTAGTTGTTTGAGTACACTTGCGAGCAGATCATCAAGCTTTTGTTTATTATGCGACCGAAAATTGCAGTATATATATGCAATACCGACTGTCGGATCATTCTGGAACTTTGAGTCGAGGTGGTCAATCACAATAGAAGTCAGGATTGTTTTGCCCGCACCCGGGATGCCTGGGCAGAATAAGGTACGCTGCCTAGTAGTCAGCCAATTTTGGAACTGGTCCAAGTCAAGGAGCCATTGACCAGTTCCTGGTTGTCGCCTCTTGAGGGCGTCACTTTGCTGTGGGCCGTAGTCGAGTGGCGTAATCCAGTTAAGGACCGTTTTAGCTTCACTCTTGTCCACTCTTGATTTGATATGAGTAACAACTTCTCGGGTTGCTAACACATCGCGGTGAACTATATGTAGTATTAGAGATATACTAGTAGATGAAGAGGAGGATGCTCGACTAACCCTGCTTCAAAATATCTCTCGCTGGAGTCTCTCCCTCGACGTCACTTGGCTGTACAAATCCCAGGAGCTCTTTTGCAAACCCGGCTGCTACGGCCGCAGCATATTCTTGCCAATCCTTGTTCTTGTTTGAGTCTGCATAATCACAGATTCCTCTGATGACCAAACATGGAAAGTTATTCATGAGTCCCGCCGCTTCCATCTCTATACAGAGAATTTGACCACCAAGATCCTCGTTGACCTTATCACGGACAACGCCATCCTTGATAACCTGGTTTCCAGATGCAATCAAACCATAGTGAACGGATGTTTCCCTCGTCTGTCTTTGGCCGTTGGCAACCCTAGAGTCAACGGGAACAAGAGCCCACCGATCTTCCACGGTCCCATTTCCATTTCCGCTATGCCGACGATTTTCAGGCTCAAGCAGAGGATCTCTAAGTGTATCAGACCTCGTGTACCTTGGCGCCAGCCTCGGCCAGTTATTTTCGATGTCATCGAGATATTGGCGTATCTTGGGTCCCTTCATCTCATGGCTAGTCCTCAGTTTCGTTAAGGCGGTCAGTAGCGCCTTGGGAGGACGATCCAACGATCCAGTCCGCTCGAATTTGCCACCTTCAGTTGCCTTTCCAAAGTCCCACTGAACCACTCCAGAAAGCTGGCCGACCGGCTTGCTAACCACGACATCGCCTAGCTTGACATTAGGCGGAATGCCGCCACCAATGCCGACCATGAGGCCAAACCTAATGAGTGGGAAAGTATTGACCATCTGAGTGACGACATTCGCAGCCGAGCTGGTTCCAATCTCTCCATCAGGAAGGCAGGCGATTACAATATTATGTTTTCCAATAGAGCCGAGTGTGTATGCGTTGGTATCACGACCGGGTTTTGGGAGGTCATCATGCGTCTCGTCCAGCATGGCTGTCGCCGCGGTCTGTTCCTTGGGCAACGCGCAAACCCATCCCACGCTGTAATCGTCATGGGTCCGAGTTTCGACTGCCATCGCGAGTGCAGGACAACAGACAAACTACTCGGGAACAAGTTGTTGGACAATAAGCGATTTCGGTCGTTCGATAGCGAGGGTTCACGATCTCCCAAGGATCATAGCGTTGCAACTTTACAACGTGAGATTTTTGAGAGAAAGAAACGGAGAACAGGGTTGGGCACATCGAGGTGGCAAAACTGGCGGCCTCTGGGAGAAAAGAGATTGCTAGGCATTAAACAGCGCAGTAGCCAATGGCCATACATCCAGCTACTCATCACGGCAATTCATAATATTATTGGACTCTAGCACTGGATGTATACAGATTATCTTTGTTAGGGGGTTAGGCCGTAATCATATGGAAGCACCTGAAGCAGTACACGGCTTGTAACCCCTCGGTGCCTTGTCGTGTTGTGGTAATAGGGTAGGTAAGAGATCAACCGCAGTGGTACTTTCATTTGTGCTCTGACGTATAATGAGCAAGCATGCAACGGCTTCAATATGAACTGACAGTGTGTCATATGGACAGCAGGTTACCCACTAATAGATTCTTAGACCTCAGGTTTGTTTCTGAACAAGCCAGAAAAATTGACCCCAGATATTAGACAATCAAATGCTGGTGGGTCAGATGTTAGAGGCCTCTCTGGTATGCTTTGATCCAATCTTTGAGCAAGGAGACTAGATGTGGGTTACTATACTCTATGGAACAGAATGCCTTGCTGCAACGTGTGCTGCATTACATTTAGGCATCATAATGTTTCCTCGTCACCCTTGATACTGGGCCACAAAAGTGGGCTTTGCACTGTTAGCCTATCATGTACTGCCTTCGGTGTCTTCTACAGCGGCTCGTTTACCTATGTGGGCACGTTCCACCCTCAGGCAGCTCTCTTGGCTGGGTCCAATCGTTGCTCCGCCACTCCTCACGAGACAGTTTACGAATTGGAGTCCCTCACGTTGGGCATACTATAAAGCATGCAGAGCCTATATGTGTACATTGTATGGTGCGGATAAAATTTGGTATATTAGGCAGTTATTACTACATATAGCTATGCACTGATTTCATAGGCGACATAAATCTCTTACCGAGCACGAGTTGTAACTGGAAAGGAGAAGCGGGGTGATGCATTCATATCTTAGCACTTGACATAGCCGTAAATGAAGGTGCTCTCTCCAGAAGAGACCAAAGACGGTACTGAACAGACTGACGATATAGGATCATGTACGGAGTATGGCGTACTTGTTTCGAAATTGCCTGAGATATTTATCTCACAAATAATCCACAGAGTGCCGAACTACAAGGGCTAAGCAAAAATTACATGCAAACCTAGAAATAAAGAGTGCCACCCTACAACGCCATGTTTCTTTTATAACCGCAATGTAAGTAATAAAGTCTAATATTTTTAATACGATACGTTTATAAATGCATGCAAACGTTTTATCTGTCAGTTTATATCTTCCTATTTTATTCCACGGTCTACAGCTCTATAGCCATGGTAGTACTTATTGCTCCTAATCCAAAATGCCCAGTACATATAGACTCCGAAACCATCATAGGTATGTAGCGTAAGAAGCAAGAATGTTCCTGGGTAAAAAGCCCAGTCGGGAGCACAGTGCCCTGATCATATTGGAAACTATCTCCGCCGGATACGAGATCTGGAACCGTCAAGACCTTGGCAGCTTCAACCATGTATTCTTTGGATAACTGTCCGTGGGCTATATACCGCAGGAACGTCTCGCGAGTGTCTTCCATTGGCTGTATGCTACCTCAGGTCATATCTTGTAGATTAAGAACGACGTCTTCAAAATTCTCGAATGGGATCAAAGCATCTCGAAGACAGGTCATCTGATGAATCCATTCATTGTAAAGCATCATCACATTAGTGGAGCTGCGATGACTGCAGAGGGTGGCTTCGGAGCCCTCAAGGGATAAACCTGAGTGCAGGCCGTCCATGAGAATGGAGCGGGAGCTGACATCACCAGATAGGTCAGGGCCCAATTGGACCAGAATACTCTCAGGGAGTATGAAAAGCTCTTTGACGACTTCTTTTGCGATATATGCACCAGGCCGAAATGTCCAATTAGTCAAACGGCCGCCGCGAGTAGGGTCGTTGACAGGTGCCCTCGGAGAGACACTGGGGTCCTTGAATGAATCAAATACTACCAAAGTGAAAAATGCCGACGTAAACGGTTGTATAATTGTGTAGTATTTCTGCCGCCTCCTTGGAGGTTTTAAAGATATTTACAAAGCGGACTGAGAATTGGTGCACACCAGTAGTATACTGAAGCAGAATTAGGGCATCAATGAAGGCTACGTATATGTATATGATTCCAGCACTATGTCGGCATACCGGATAGTGGTAGTTGTTGATCAGCTCATGTCCTATCCTCGAATGTTGATGGGATAGCTCACGACAATATTCCTCCGAAGTCCGACACGCTCTCCGCTAAGCTAAAGTGGCGGTTGAAGGATTGTAACGGGCTGTTAACAGCCAGATTTAGCCATTCTGACAGCGGACTCGTATTCATCCCATCCCCACAATAGCCATAATGAACCCGAGGTCATACATCTTGGCAAAGTGGGATTTTTCAATAACCTGAAGAAACCCCTCCATCTCCATCTTGCGTAGATCACCCTGGTTGGCACATGTTGATCGTTGACAATGGTAGATAACGGGCAGTATCGATCCTGTTTTTATTTTTTATTTTTTACTAACAAAGCACTTTAAATACTCGTCTTGATATAGAGCGTGTCTACCTAGCTCACTAAGTCTCGCGATGCGCATACTCAACCGTCCCCGCTCGATGCCGAGACTTCCACCTCTCTCCTCACGCCCCACCGTCAATCATTCTATGCCCTTCTCTATCTTTTCATGTCAGCAAAGCCTCTTTGTCTGAAGGCTTGGCTGTGTCATTCCTTGGCAATGTGACTATTCTATGACCAATTTTGAGGGCATTTAATAACAAGCGCCGCCTAGCCGCTGCCTATTACACAAGTATATAAGGGACGTCTGCGTGATTTTTCTTTTGCTGTAGCTTCCCGTACTGCGATCAAACGGCTGGGCTTGGAACTCTACCAAGTATATTTGTTGCGACCAAAACACCACTTTGTTAACAGGAAACCGAGCATATATAGTAGCTATGGCTGGGTCTTTAGCACGCGGCCCCATCGCTGCCACAGCCCAATCCATCTGGTCTTGTAGAATATTCTACCAAGATGAATATGGTGATGTCCTTGAATCCATTCACGATAACGGAACTTGGTCAAGGAACGACGATCCTTTATTTTATGGCAAGCCCTCCACTCCGCTGGCCGTTATTAGCTGGGATGAAGGTAGAGAAGTAAGCAACTCCTCATAATTACAGTCAATCGAATCATTGACAAAGAATGAATAGGTCCGCGTCTACTGCGTCAATAAGGAAGATTATCTTGAGGAGTGGTGCTCTAGCGATGAGCAAGGGTGGTTCCAGGGCTCCCTTACTGGCCTGAGGGTACGTGTGGCACCAGACACTTCCATCGCCGCTATCAACTGGGAAGGATCAAACATTCGCGTCTACGTTCAAGGTAGGGAGAACAGAACCCTTCTATCCCAACGAGTAATAACACAGATGTAGAAGCGGATTCTAGCGACATCCAAGAATTCTACTGCAGTGGCGAGTGGAATAGAGGCGCGACACTTCCAGCCGGACACCAAGGGACGAGTATTGCGGCTGCAAAATGGGTAGACGGCGATGGTGTCCATATCCGGGTTTACTACCAGACGCCGGACCTTCTTCTGCAAGAACATGGCTGGGATGGTGATGAATGGTATCAGAGTGAGTCCTTGCTGAACCGTTCTGTGAGGTATTGTATTGTCTAACATTTGAACGCTCCTAGGTGGCTTTAGTCCTGGCGAAATTCCGCCAAATTCGCCGATCGCTGCTGTTGCCTGGCTCGGTGACGAACCGCAAATACGCGTATACTACAATGATGCTCACGGATCTTTGGCGGGCCACGAGTGGGTTGGCGAATGGAGATGGATCGGTGAGGTCTGGTCGGTACCCCCGGGATCGCATTTGACTGCTATTGAGTGGGGTAACGGAAGGGCCATAAGGGTTTACTACCAGGACGAAAGCAGCACAGTTTTGGAGGCGTGCCATGATGGTGGATCTTGGTCAAATGGAGCAGTCGTAGCAAGCAACTGACAGGATCTAATGGAGTGAGGGCTAGTTTAGCTGGCTGGCAAACGTGTTGACAGGAGTGCGACCACACGCACTTGGCATTGTGTAAATGAGGTTGGCGTCCTTGTCTCTCTTATACTGACCGGACAAGGCTTTCTGGCGGAAAGATCGAGTCACGACTGGGGCCTGGGCCAAGGCGAAGGGACTCTTGGAAATCGGTCCATCCCCCTCTGAGATTTTCTTGATAGTCCCTGATTGCCCCATTAGATGAAAAGATGTCATGCTTTATGAGTTTAGCGAATTCTGATGCGTCTGCGAATGCACACACTTGCTCAAGGTCTACAGCCTCCATCTTGTTACCAACGATGTGGAAGTTATCAACCTTCAGGTCGCCCTGCTGATAGCCAAAGGAAGTCAAAGCAAGAAGGGTCTCCTGTATCATTTGCCTGAGCACTGGAACCACTTCTTCCCCATATTTATCTGTGTCGCATATATTTAACCTCCCAACATGTGACAATATGTCGCTCCGTGTACCGTTATAATGCGCAACCACAAAATGACGTGGCAGATATACCCTTTGAACTGTGTGTAGCATCTTGTACGTGGGCAATTCGTTATCGAACTCGTCTTCACATTTGCGCTTTTGGCTTTTCAGGACGATCTTATCTGGCAGGCAACATTCCGGGAACCATCTGCGAACATGTATTATATGGAGGTTGGGAGTAGGGCAAGAACATATGTAATGAATTGCGCAGTGGTCGAAGAGTGGACGGTCAAGCAACGAACGTATTGAGTGTCGGAGTCAGCAATATGCCCTGTGGCTGTGATCGAGCGCGTGCCGAACTGGAAACACTATGAGAGGGAAAATAAAAAGGTCAGCAGCTTGTTCAATGACCAACCACTGTCCCCGTCTTCGCTTTGAACGGACGTTCTCGATGTCGATAAAGTCCAAGCGGAAAAGCAGACATGGAATAAAAAGACTATCCAGATAGTTGTGACTGTTAAAGCGCAGCAAAGTAACAGAATGAGAGGAGTAGCAGCAATCGAGGTCTTGAGTTGCAACACTACGCAAGGCACAAGGGCGAAGAAGGGGAAAGGGTGGACTAACCGGCACGACTTTACAGAAGTGAAGCATTGTGGGTTCACGATTGTTTCACAAAGGCTCTGGCCAATAAGAACGCGACTATGACAAGACATATATTATCGATAACTAGCCACGAGACCCATTCAAATCATCAATTGAGTTACACAGGGTTAGGGTTTCCGCCACCGCAACAGCAGAGTAACCCTGCATTATAAAGTGGCGCTGGAGATTTGTTATACTCAGTACAGGTCATATTATGTATTATCGCATTATGGTTATGATTCTTCTCATTATTTAGACGATCATATCTTCCCCGTCCGGAGTGATGAGGTCCAAGCAAGAAGCCACTTTCGGAGAAAAATGGTCCACGCCAATATGAAGATCGGACATGAATGGTTCAGTCATCTCACTTTGATGCATTAATAATGGTGACAATAAGTCATATGAGCAGGCAAATCTAACATGGGTAATAATAATCATATAAATATCTCGAGTGTTGGATAATGACCTTGCACAAACTTCCTAGCCCCAACTCAGATTCACCAGTCACCAGAACATCAAACAATGGCAGCTCAACCTATCCGTGTCGCCATCATTGGCCTCTCTTCTTCCGCCATCACATCTTGGGCATCAGGCGCACATCTCCCCAACTTCAAAACCGCCGCAGGCCTCAGCAAATATCGCATCGTCGCTTTATGCAACAGCAGTGTCGCTGCCCCCGAAGCAGCTGTTAAAACATATGGCTTGGATGCTAAGACAAAAGCCTATGGCAGTCCAGAAGATCTAGCAGCTGACCCGGACGTGGAATTTGTCATTTGCAATACACGTGTCGATAAACACTATGAAACGATTCTCCCAAGCATCAGGGCTGGAAAGGACGTCTACATTGAGTGGCCCATTGCATCCAACAAGGCACAGATTGATACACTCCTCGATGCCGTGAAGCAGAGTGGCGTAAAGGCGCTTGTAGGATTACAGGGTCGATGGGCGCCTCCGGTATTGAAGATCAAAGAGATCCTCGACAGTGGCCGTATTGGCAAGCTTCTCAGTACTCAGATCAACATGTATGGCAGTTCAATTGATAGGGACATTATTCCAATTGGGCTCAAGTACTTTACTGAGCAGCGCGTGGGAGGCAATCCAATTGTCATTGGTGTTGGCCACGGTATGTATGAATCGGTTTTGGTGTTGGCGATTGGATGAACTGACTTCTTTATACAGTCATCGACTTTGTTCAATCTGTTGTCGGCAACCCCATCTCCGGCTCGGTGAAAGCCCACCTCCAACTACAGCGACCTGACGTTAGGATTCGCGATCCGGGCACTAACCAGATTATCGAAACCGTTCGCTCCGACGTCCCTGATCTATTTTCACTAAATGGTATTTATTCCCCGTTGCGGTTGCTTTGCCATGACTGACATTCTAGGCTCTCTTCCCGCCTCGTCTCGAACTCAGCAAGGCGCAACGCTGACGTTTTACTTCCGACGAGGCCAGCCATCCCATCCACACCGGCTCTCGTATGGTCGTTGAACTGTGAGCTTGGTGAGATCAGACTCGTCGCTACTGCTGGAAACGCTCTGCATGCCGGTGCATACGCCGAACCCGTGACGATTCAGATCCACCACTTCGACACGGATAAAGTAGAGGACATTGAATGGCGTTGGAGTGAAGAGCAGGAAAGGGTTCCAGATATTGCGAGATCGGTTCAAAAGGTTCTTCATGCGTACGCTGATACCAAAGAACTCAACAGCGCTGGGGAAAGCTTTGAACAAACTGGTTGGGTGGGCATTGAGGATGCCGCTGCTCGCGCTGCACAAATTCGGGGGTGGTTGGATGGCTTCCAGGTATAAACGAGTGACCTGGCACGGCCATGCGATAACTTGAAGCTGAGAAAGCGAGGAAGGTTACTTTAGGCCATGGTCGTGGCTTTCCTTTACTTGGCCTCCCTCCATTTTTATCGAATACAGAATGTCCCCCTATTCATTGACCCTTTATGTTGATTGCCGCCATACTAATGATCAGCCTCGTAACTTCTGGCAGCGTCTCTAGCATCCATGTGTCATTTCGCAAGGCACCATTGCGACCCCCCACCCCATTTGCGATGGCTTCTCTTGCCATGGACACCTTAAATAATGCCTCGGAGAGTATCTTTGCTTCTTGGTCACTGGAACTTGGCGTGGTTCGTATGGCTTCAAGCCATTCATTCTCGCTTTCGGCAACCCACAAGGCATCAGCGCAAGGCAGTCTAATCATGCTAAGAACATCTGATGTGAACAATGGCTCAAAGTATGCCGAATCCAATACTTTAGTAGCGCCTAGAAGTTGATGCAGTATCATGACTAGGTAAATGGTGCGCAGCAAGGATTCTTGAATGGTCCACGTCGTCCATTGCATATCCATAGACATCGGTGACGACAGCGGATTGGTTTGTTTCCCTGAAACAGATGCTTTACTCAGTTTTGCGGTAAAGCAGCGAATTCCCTATGAGGGATGTTAGACATGGGGGCCAAACTTTATGGATCCGTTGTCACTTTTTTTGCATACCCTGACTAAATACTCATGGTTCAATACTGCACCAGCAAGCTTGGATGCAACATGGCTATTAGTGAGTAATCCTTCGATCTCGTATATGCTCATTGCAAGAAGCGCGATACAGGTCTTGTCATGGCTGTCCGAGATTGATGGCTATGGCTGGCAATTAGCAGGTGGTAGTGCACAAGGCGTCGCAGATTTCCAAGCTGCCAGCATGCGTGTCCGCGCTCATCTATTATAACAGAAGGGGTGGATGATATACTCACCAATCTCCGGATCAACTTATCTCTTCGTTCTTGAAACACATCGCATACGAATGGTATTCCAGACCCTCGAGCATGCAGCTTCATTCCCACACACGCCAGCGCCTCAGCGACGGGCTCGAAGATTTCTTCTGAGGAATGACGATAAATTCGCGGATGTGTAAATGGCGAGCGATAATTCTCAATCAGCATTCGGCGGGGATATCTGACAACCATCATCATTGCAGTTTCGACAGATATCATGCCAGGAATCAATGGCATTTGCGTTCTTTGTGCTTCTGAGAAGATGGGTGAAAGGTTGAGTGAGATCTCCGGCCTGAAATTGTAGTGCAATGCGTCGGGAAGTGGATCGATTAGACCGCCAAATATTGATAGGCTGTGGCCGGATGAAGATGTGACACCGGCTGTGGATGTGGCTGCAAGAGTATCCAGTCCCGCGTGTGCTGTGGTATTTTGATCACCATCTCTATCCCGATTCATTAGAAGATTGAGATCTATGATGTGTGTAGATAAGATTTCTTCTCCCGTCAGATAATCTTGATTGGAATCATGATGAATGAGTGTGGGCTCAGGAGATATGACTACAATGTCCCAATTATTTGTTAGTGGATGTTCCAGCTCGTGGGGCAGCCATGATTGGACATCACTGAGATCGACTAGCATCTGTTCCCCTGATAAGATTGGCGGCATTGGCGGCATGGGGCTGATATTGAACATATCATCTGGCAACATGTGCGTTATGCCAGTTTCCATGATATCGCTTGGTTCGGTATCACGGCTCAATCGCATATTTGAAGCTATTGGTGCCCTAATCGTTGGCTCGAGTCTGTACTCGCATGAGATGGATCTTGAAAGACAACGACCACCTAGGTGTGATATCAGCCACTTGTTCTTAAATGTCAAGTCAAATCTCCTAAGCCAACGTCCTGTGGCCGGTGAACTATACGGGATATGATAATTATTTGATCTTGGAATATTTATAGGACAACATACATGAAGGTTTTTCATAAGTGCATTTCACTTTGGATGCGATGCATTTCTCGCATGCTTTCTTTTTGGTTGGCTTTGCTTTCCCTATCAACTTTTCACATCGTCGCCTATGGCGCTCCCTAAGGTCCCCTTGTGCAAAGTTTAGTAATGCAAAGACCCTCGAAGTTGGTTTTATGATCCTCACTTCTTGCAAATAATTTGAGACATAGAGGACAAGTGTAGCTAGCGGTCCGTTGTTGCTGATAATCGCCATCCAAGCCTACGGGTTCGTTCTGAGACATATTATCCAAGAAGTGCAGTAACGAGTTCAATTAGTGCATTGATTCATTTGCGTAGAGGTTTATTACTGTCTTCAAGGTTCTGGATCTGAACGAAAACAGCGAATGATGGTCTGAATTCATAAATGATTCGTGATTAGTATATAACCATTATGGTTGATGGTCTCCGACATGCTTGGATATAGCAAAATTCAGGTCCAGAGTCGTCAGGAAGACATCAAGCTGAGAGCTTTATGTATTTATTTGTATTTGTAATCAGTCAACATGCTCCCGCTCCGTGACTCGGAAGAAGCCGAATCGAGAATGATAGGATGACTGGCTGCGTTGTTCGGGGAACAGTGTAATGCGACAACACTTGCATATACCCCATAGTCTAGCAATTGTAAGTAAATGCATACCTGATGGGATTGCCACGTCCTCTACCTAAATCATCACGATCAATCACCAGTAGACTAGATAATCTTCATAAATAAATTAATTCATTACTTCACTGACCTCATTTCTGGGTTAATTATGCAAGACATATCACGTGGTTTAATTTATGTACTATATTTAATTCATCTATATTATGTAATATACTTACTAAGCAATTAGGTCGCGACGAGCTGGCTCACTGTCTGTTTCACCACGAGACGAGCACTGTAATTTCCCTTATACCCCTTACGGTCTGCCATGACCCCATTTACATCCATCCATCAGTCCTTTCCGTCTCACAATCATTTTGCCCTCATGAAACATGTCCAAATCTCGGGGCAAAAGGCAGCGCACGGCGCTTTCTGACATCGAGGACGCTAATGCTGCCCAACCCCAATCTTCTGAGACAGACGCTGCCAATTGGTCGGGCGCAGGTTCGATTCAAGTCCCAGACACACTGGAAGCCGCAGGTGCGTAAAGTTGAGCATATGATGGCTCTTGGGGCTAGAAGAAGAAGATGAAGACGAAGAACAAAATCTAACAGTGCTCGTATAGTAAGAAGATATCAGGCGTGGCGTCGTGTGTTGATACTTTTTTCTTTTTTTTCTAAATCCCATCAACCATGGTACATAGTAAAAGCAGCTGACCATCGTGATAGACAATGGCTCGCCTCATGATTCACAATGTTTTATTTGTGGAGGAATGAACAACTTGTTGCACTGCCATACTTGTAGAAGATGTTACCATGAGCGTTGTCTGGGCCAGCCTCCTGGTCACTTTTTCTACCGACAAAGGTTCTTTTGCGAAGTCTGCATTGGTCGCCAGTGGCATCAGAACGCGCCTCCAGCGACCCCGCCATCAACACCTCTGGAGAGACCGAGGGCTGCTCTGCCTACCCAGAGGCCAGGTGCGGTTCAAAGTGGTGGGGTAATTGAGCTCTCATCATCATCACCATCATTGCCACCATCAGTACCACCGTCATCAACTCCAGTCGTGACGGATCAACATCCCCTGGTGTCGCCATCGTTTCTCCTACCATCGCAGAAAACTACTCCCCCTCCCCTTTCTGTTCAGTATCCAGCTCCCAGCGCCCAGGGCGGCCCACTACCTCTATCAGCCCCAACAGGCCCGCCCAGCGCCAGCCGCGCTATTGCTACCAGTCCTCGAACCTCCAAGTCGCGTCTATCAACTCTATCTGTGGAAATAGACGACGCCATAACTGTCTTGCTCCGCGAGCTGGAATACCTCGCAGACGCAAGGCAAAAGATTAGCCAGCTAGAGGCGCTCGTGCTCCAACTGCGACAGGATGCCAAGATCAATGAAAATGCCTTGATTTTAGCACAGCGCCACGCCACTTCAGAGAACCAGCGGCATCAGGGCCTCGGTGCGGAAAATGAGATGTTGAAAAGGGAGGTGGAGCGGCTAACTCAGCTCCTTAATCAGGAGAGGTCTCGACCAGATAATGACAAGATTGAGGTCGAAAGGTGGAAGAGGGAAGCACAGGTCAAGCAGACCGAGTTGGATGAGTTGAAGGGTAGATTGAGGAGCATACTTTAGCCCGAAGCCATGAAAGCTCGTGGGATTTTTGTTCTTAATTCTTGCTAGACGCGTTTTATGATGGGATCATTGGTTGCCTATACCCCAGTAAACACTTTTATGTCCAAGGGATCCTTGTCGTAGTAATTACCTTGAAATGTGCGACTCCCGGTTCAGCTGGACGGTGAAAAGTCCGTCTCTCAATGACAACCCACTTCTACCCACAAGTATCAGAACTTCATCGGGTATAACCCATGTCATCTTCTTCTATTTGTACTTGTAGCTCACCATCAAAGTCACAAGTGGCGGAAATACTTTCACATTATGCGTTCTAGTTCCGCAATTCCGAATCAAGATGCAAGGGGTGTAGGGTATTGCGGGCCGCGCCGGCTTACCGAGTTGGGATAATGCCATCGCTTACCAATCTGCATGACTAACATGGTATCCAAAGGGGAAATTAGCAACGAAAACAAAAATACCAAATGTCTTCATCACCATTTCATACTCTGACATCGGAGATTTTCTTCAGGTGGATAGGTTGGGTCGCTACAAGCGAGAGGGGTCCATAATATATGTGCCCAGTCCATATGACATTCTAGACTCATGCCGCTGCCCTAATGAAGCCACTAAATCTGCGGTGAAAGTGCGCCCTCTGCCAACAACCCTGACCCGCTAGCTGTCAACTGTTTAATCCCGTATAGTGTCCGTGGTGCCCGTTGATTAGATTGGAGACGATTTGTAAGAAGAAGGAATTGATTCGCGTATTCCTCTTGGGAATAACACGGACAACAACTTGTTTCCACTCAGCTCCAGGTAAGCCCTATCAATTGCTCTCAATCCAGGACTAATGCAGAGATGGGGGAGACGGGTCAGAACCTATTTGTACTAGTACCTCGGTAATGGATGTCTGTTCTATTTCTCAAGATGTTTCCCCCTCTGCTCCTTTGTCTTTTGGAGTGAAAGCCAAACCCTCTCATCGTATCCTTCATCATGGGTAATCTAGACGCAACAGACGATACAACATCTCTTGAGCAGGGCTCGGCGCAGGATGATGGACCAGAGGATAGCTGGGCAAAGGATCCTCGAAATCCGTACAACTGGAGCAATAGCAAGAAAGTGTACCACACCGCTTGTGTTGCTTTCTACGCCTTCACCATGTAAGATATCTCCTTTGTTCATGCCATATTTGAAGCAGTGGAATTTGGCTAAGTCTAATCTCTAGTACATACATGTCTTCGGCCTATGCTCCAGGAACAAGAAGAGCAGCTTCCGATCTGGGTGTCTCGCAAACCGTCTCTCTTCTAGGTGTCTCCATCTTCTGCCTTGGACTGTCTCTCGGTCCAGTCATAGGCGCCCCGTTGAGTGAAACGGCAGGTCGCTTGGTTGTCTACCGGTTCGGCTTACCAATAGCTACCTTATTCATCATTGGTTCCGCTGTGGCTAGAAACATTGCAACCATTGTGGTTTGCCGCTTTCTTGCGGGTGTCTTTGGGAGCCCCGCACTCAGTGTTGGCGGTGGTTCTATGGCGGACATCTGGCCTGCATCACAGCGTGGACCATCCACTGTCCTCTTTGTCACGGCGCCTTTCTTGGGACCTTGTATTGGTAAAAATGATCCATATCGTCTCTCATCCAGTAGAGTAAAAGCTAACTTGATTCAGCTCCTGTAATAGGCGGTTTTGTGATAGAACATCTCAATTGGCGATGGCTTGAGTGGGTCGCTGTCTTTTGGGCAATGGCTACATGCGTCTTTGCGCTTGGTATGAGCGAGACCTATAAGTCAAAGATTCTTGAACATGATGCCAGCAAAAAGAAGCTAGAAACGAAGAGAAGAATCCCGGTATTACGCTGGGACTCTCTGCGAAAGTGGATCACCGACTCGTTATTGCGGCCACTGCAAATGTTCGCTACCGAGCCCATTGTCTTATTCTTGAGCCTATATGTAGGCTTCAATTTTGCCGTGCTCTATGCCTTCTTTGCATCCATGCCCCTTGTATTTCGGCAGACTTACAACTTCACCGATCATGAGACGGGACTCGTCTTTCTAGCTCTGGGGGTCGGTACAATCCTAGCAACCGCCACTAGCATTCTTTGCGACCGCTTTATATATCAGCGTAAATGCAAGGAAGCCCTGCAAAGAGGGGAATCAGGCCATCTTCCAGCCGAGCAGCGTTTATATCCAGCCATGATGGGTAGTGTGGGCGTCGCGGTTGGCCTCTTTTGGTTCGCTTGGACAGCCCGATCTGATGTGCACTGGATCTGCCCTGTGCTTGCCTTGATCCCATTCAACTGGGGAAATCTATGTATATTTGTACGTATCTCTGGCTGCCTAAAGATTCATCAACCCCCCTTTTTACGAGTTCTAATTTAACCTACAGTCTTCCAACATGGTTTACTTGATCGACTGCTATGGTTCCCGGTTCGGAGCGTCTGCGCTGTCAGCCAATGCTTTTACACGCTATGTGCTTGCCGCAGCTTTGCCTCTCGTTACCATTCAGAGTAAGTTAGCATTGTCTCCCAATTTTAAACATACACAGTTCTTTTCTAATATGGTGCTTTGATGCAGTGTACGACGGACTGACAACGAAATGGGCCGCGAGCCTCCTTGGCTTTGTAGCAGTGGCTTTAGTTCCTATCCCATGGGTTCTCTTCGTATTTGGCCCTTCAATTAGAAAGCGAAGCAAGTATGTTTAGAGAAGTTGCAGTGGATGTTAGATATAAAAAACCGTCCATATCTTTTTAAAGCAGGAATAGGTGTGATCCCCAAAAACGATAAAACAAAAAGGGTCAATGATGCGGGGTGCGATATGGAGTGCTTCTGAGTTTTCACTTTATTATTACCACTTCCAGGCCACTCCTGAGAGTATATAAGCAGTTAAGATGTGGTTCTATACCCAATTCTTAATGTTTCCAACTATATGTAACGGCTTATTGAACAAACTCGATCAATCCTTCTTGACTATGAGAATTCCAATTTCAGGGAATTGTTGTCTAATCTCCCACTCCTCATCTGACATGGCAAGATTCTCTTTCTGCTCAGCTCCAAGAACCTCAGCCCGCCACTCCAATTTGCCCAACATACCCCCCAGCCTTGCGGCCTCCTCAAACACTTGCTTCCTGAGATGCCATGCCTTGAAGTCCACGCCCTTGTTATCCAGAAATACATGAGTTCTCCATCCATCCCCCGAAGCTAGCTTCTCGGTGTACATACGCTTTGGCCACATCCTACTTAGCGGCGGCTGTGTGCATAACTCGGCTAGTCGGTCAAGGTTTTCGCTTGGTGGTGGAACGACGCCGATGAACACCCCCCCCGGCTTGAGATTCAAGGATATATTCGCAAACATCTGAGACAAGTGTTCTTTGCTCTGCCCGTAGTTGAGGAACCAAGCACCAAACGCGAGATCGTAGTAGGCCCTGCTGCCGTCGGGAGCTAGTGACAATGGCTGCGAGCCATCGCCAACTAGGAAGCATGCTCGATCGGACAATACGTGGTCTGTTAACCGGGCGGCAGCTGCATCAACCATGACGGGTGATATGTCCACTCCTGTCAGGGTGCCAGCGCCCCAGGAGAGTAAACGTTTGGAGTATGAGCCCGTACCACACGCGAATTCAAGGACTTTCATGCCTGGTTTCAGCAGTGGCTTGACAGCAAGTTCAACGTTTTGTATCTCTATTTGTCTTCGAGGAAGCGTATCCATGACATCGTAGGAAGAGCCGAGTCTGTCATATTGTGTAGGTCCGGTCATTTTGTCGACTTTTGAGAAAGACAGAGGATAGAGATGAAAGATGGTGCTATTTCGATGTCTTAAATTATCAGTTAAGAAGTGATACCATGGTGGGTTTGAATAGATATTATGGTGGATGCTATCCTGATATTTATATTAGTGCCAGAGCCGAAATCTGAGGGAGAGAGTACACCAGGTCAATGCACATCTAACAACAACGGGAAATCCGACGCCTCTCCCGTCTGTGATTCTGACTCTGAAAAAAGCTTGGCGACTGATATAAGGTAAGACACACATATTGATAAGCAAGGTTTTTACTGATACCACAGCCCACGATATGAAGTTGACTGATCTTGTACATCTCAACGTCCCACATATCTCAGCTCGACAAGGGATGATCGGGGAAAGATTGCGGAACAAAGGGGTCTAGAACAGTGAGGCTCTCCTACAAGTAGGTAGGTACTTGAATAAGAGAAGGGAAAATATTAGTCTTCTTTTCACCCTTTGGGATTAGTTGTGTGTCGTATTCCTTTTGGTTCTAAGTCATGTCTTAGTGTTCTACACCGTAATTTGCAGCACGACCATAGTATTATAGCTCAATCAGAAAGCATGGACAGAGCCAATAGTAACAGAAGCAACAGAGTAGAGAGGGTTATACTCGCTGAAACGGTATAAAAATGCACTGCAGGATTCATTATATTTGCCTTTTACTTTTGGAATTCGGAGCGGGTGTTGATCTCCTCCAGGACTTGTTCCGCATCAGGGTCACCCTCCTCTGCCAGCCGCCGAAATTCATCCGTGTTGTCTTTGATCCACTTCTCGAAGTATCCGGGCTGTCTCTTGTTAGCAGAAATCGTGAAAAGGACAAGAGATGACGACGGTACCATTGGAAGATGGAATCCGGCCTCCTTGGCAGAATCAATATTGCCCATGATGAGAACTCCATTCAACTTCTTTGCGCGAGAGTCTTTGCCAACCGCCTCATTCCAGATGCTCTCCAATTTATCGGACATGGCTTGGTATTGAGTCTGCGTGCGGGTGGTACCACTGCGCAGGCTGACCCAAAGTTTATTAATCTGTCGTGGAACACCACCAACATAGGTATCGGAGAATAGGCCATGAGAGACGTCGACGAAGCGAACGTTGACTATGAATCGAGGCGCATTGAACGTTGTTGCATGCCAGTCCGTGATGGATCGAGCTAGTGTCAGCTTCTGGGCCTGAGAGAGCTTGATGACATGCTCAAAGTGATAGGTGGGCATAGTGAGGAATTGGGATCTAATAACGCGTTAGAAAGATTTTGGGTATTCCTGAGCTGAAGAATTCCGTCCAGAGAAGCTTTTTCAGTCGTTGTTTATCAGTGCAGATGTAGGTATAGGGTTAACTGTGTTCGGTCGCGACAGTCGGCGGTTAACGGTTATAATAGAGTAAGAGAGTGATGTCGGGTCCCTCATGGGGTGTTGATTTCTTTTGGAAATGATCTAATCCTTGATTCGATGATGAATTTGGAGGCTGGACAGCATTTCATCCCACATGACCTAATGATCATTAATCACATTGTTACTAAGACGCTAATAATGTGCGTTGGTTGGCGTATTCTTGAACGCAATATCCGTTGTGTTCTAACATCATCGGCTTTAGGGGGTAAATACGGATAAGGTTCTCGGTCCGACCATGTTCAGGACAGCTAAGAAGCGTAGTTCAAGGTAGCACTGTCAACTATTTTGAATGTAGAATTTCTGGCTCCATAATATCTTGCAACATGAATGGGTCTTCCAGATTAACTAGAGGGTGCAGCTTCTATGATCAGCACCCTTGTCAGAGCTTCAAGCACCTACAGGTGACTAGACAAGGTATCCATGGGGTTCGGAAACGGGAAGCTCAGCGGAAACTAACGGCTCACTCCCCGGCACACGACGAGACAGTCTGGAAGGGGGCTCGACCAAGCTATTCTCCGACTTCTTTTGAGTGACAGAGATATCTCCGAAGCGGGGTAAGACTGTTCTTCGGCTGTCGATGTAGACTAGGGTTGAAGAGCTTACACTGTTGCAATGAGGGGGCGATAAACAGTAGAGCAACCTTGGATGACAAAGCTTGATGACAAAGATGGATGTAGAAGCCAAACATCACGACGTCATTGCTACGGTACCAGATCTCAACCATATTTCACATGGTGCTCTGCATGCGAGCTGCATCATCGTCAAGTTATAAAGAGGTTTCAATGTGCCTTATTCCCCTGCCTTGAAGAAATTAGATATCCTTAACCTCTTATTAAGATCATTATTGTTACAACCCACTACATCACCCTTAACAGCTGAAAACCTTCCTTTTCATCCATCAACATGTCGCCAAAGGCAGCTGTCCTTCTTATTGATCCTCTCAATGAGTTCTTGCACCCTGATGGAAAACTTTATGCGAGACTCAAAGAAAGCCTTGAGGCTACTGACACTATCAAAAACATGCATACTGTGGTTGAGACGGCAAGAAACGCAAAGATCCCCATCTTTTACTGCCAGCATCAGTTAATCGAGGATGGCCAATTAGCCAAATGGAATCACAAGTCTAAGAGCCATCTCACAATTCAGCAAATCGGTTCCTTCAGACCAGGAAGCTTCGGGGCCCAAATCTACCAAGGAATGGAACCTGATCAAAGCAACGGCGATGTCGTCGTCTCGCGTCACTGGAATAGCAGGTGAGCATGCCCTTGAACGGGGCCATGACATTGCATGATTAACGGTTGGACCAGCTCATTCGCCAACACGGACCTTGATTTCCAACTCCGCCAACAAGACATTACCCATGTCATCTGTGTTGGCATGGTCGCTAATACGTGTCTGGAATCCACGGCTCGTTATGCCGTTGAACTGTACGTACTTCCAACACTCATTAGCAGACGAGAAAGAGCGCTGACATGCTTGCTTGCAACCACAGGGGATATCATGTAACCATCGTGTAAGTCTATCCATGGAACAAATTACTCCGTGGACAACGAAACTAACCCACCCCCTAGGAGTGATGCAACTGCTGGCTTTAGCACCCAGCTCAAGGACGCTGCGGAGAAGATCATTTGGCCCACCATTGTGGACCAAGTGATCAGCGTGAATGAATGGGCTGCAAGTCTGAAGCAGTAAGGACGGGAAAAATCAGAGGGCAACACGATTGGCGTTGACCCCCACCATTGATTGTACCGTAGCAATCTGTAGAGATGAGATAGTTATTCTTGAATTGACTGGAGCTGACAAATTGCCATTACATAAAGATGGGGGCGTACATGTGCCTGTCTTACCCCATCTGTTGGGGACTGGAGCTCAAGGTCGGGGTTTAGTCTGCCGCCTTTTACGTAAGTGTGATGTGTAAGCAAGACTCTTGTATCACGAACAAACCCCCACATTCTCATGATTGAAGCGAGACTAGAGACGGCGCAATTAGAGATGGCCGTGGCGAATCTTCCGTTTCTATTTGTCAGCTAGATGATAAATCACAATGAACAAACATCAAATCCTAGTTCAGGTAAAGTAATTCTCCTATATTTTACCCCTAAGTCATCCAGTCTTTGAGTTTCTGCAACGTCTCTGATTACTAACCCGGCTTAGGTCATCCATTCCACAATCCAATCATGTTCCTCAACCCAGCTCCTTGTTCATCCATGTCCATGTCCAATGTCAGATACCCTGGAGGTGGTGACTACTGTCACTCGGCATAGAACCCCTCACACGGCAACGACCGAAAACCATGAGATGTAAGATAGAAGACCTCATACGATGCTCATTCTTCTGCGCTCCAGACATGTATGAGGCACAAATAACCATGTTGAGAAAGATGAGAATCTTTGTGCCGTCACAGCTCGATCAATGCAAAATTTAGTCAAACTTACATATAACAATTGGTGATAAAAAATCGGCGTTCAGCTTCCCGAGATATAGATAAATATGCCTGATCCAATATGCGTGCATGGTTTTGTGTTGACAGCCAGGTTCAATTGTGACCTTGATCTGGAACATGTTGAACGTACACCCCTGGAGTGCGTACCCCGGATACATTCAAGCATGGTGCTGCATGTATGCACGCATGACGAGGCATCACTTAGGCGACACGGAGATATCAGTGGTTATTCCGAGAGTGAGAATGCGCCCTTGAATGACACTTCTTGCACAAATCCCTCACCATAGTTCAAAAGCGTGCCGCTATTGACGAGGGGGTGAAGGATGGGGATGTATCCAGGGTAAGTTTGCTGATTCAGCTGCATGACAAAGCATCACTCTTGCATCTCAGAAGAAATCCCACCATCGATATACATACAACATGGGGCATGAGCTAACCCCCTAGCCGAAAGCAGGCAGCCAAATGCACAACGAGCGTCACATGGCGAATTGTGTATTAACTTGGTATCGTGGTTTTAATTGGAGAACGTACGGTCTTGGACGTGGTGGTTAATGACGCTGGTCAGTGATGCCGAAGCAAAGCGCATGTAGATCGTGTTGTTCATAAAAGGAGAGAGACTACCAGACCTAACAAACGAAAGCCATTGGATACTATTAGTAGGTTTCTTCCTCTTCTAAATCACTCACACCTTGTAATAGCTTCCAACGCACCTTTCTTCGTTACTCAAGATGGCGGCCCTTCAACTTGTTCACACAGACGCCGGACCCGCACCAATTTCTCTCTTCTCTCAAGCCCAGGTGTACAACGGGCTTGTATATGTCTCTGGAACTATTGGTATCGATCCCAAAACTAACGCTCTTGTTGGGGGGACTGTGAAGGAACGCACTGTAAGTTTCATTAAGGCAGCAAATAATAATAAGTTGGATGCTAATGTAGCTAGGAGCAAATCATTCGCAACATATCTGCAGTTCTTGAATCCGCCAACTCATCCCTGAAACGTATCATCAAGGTCAATGTCTACCTCACAAGTATGGAGAACTTTGGGCCAATGAACGAAGGATATGCCACATTCTTCTCTGACTCGCTTCCGGTGAGCGAATCCACTTGACCGACATGAATGTCCAGTTTCATGAGCTAATTTACTTAGGCACGGATTTGCGTGGCCGTTGCGGGATTGCCAATGGGTACAGATGTAGAGATTGATTGTGTTGCAGCACAAAATTAATAACCGTCAATGTCATATGGATATGTAGATGACTGAAGGCTTCGTTTTAAGGTGACTGTGCCGCATGTGGAAGGATATCGTCACCCAACCCCAGAGCAATGGAGTAATGTGTTGGTGATATTTCTTTGAAGATGTGTAAATGATGGACCTAGCTACAAAAACCCTAGAAGGTGCGTATCAAATTGTGCACATTCACTTTCATGTGAGTGGAGGTCTTATTTAAAGTACACAGTCGTTTGGATTTGTGTAGTAAAGTTTGTCAGTGTTATTATGTTTCGACTAGGAGTATTAGAGAGTACGCTATAAAACTCTTGCAGTATATTGAATGACAGAAACTGGATTCATCAAGCGACCGACGGCCGAGGTGGTATCTAACCACGGCTAGTATTCGTAACATAAGTCTTTTGACTTGGTATGCATCACTTGTTTAACCTTGAGAGGTTTTCCAAAGTCCCCAAAATTCATCCAGTCTTCGAGCGACGACGTAGTATTCATCGCAGCCTCGGAGAATTTCGTGCTCTCCTTCGGACCTTGGAAGTCGGACATTCTCGATTTAGGGTTTTGCTGTTGCCATGTCCACCAAAGCCGGTCGAGTTGCGTGTGGTGGAGATAAAAGACGGGATCTAGAATGATTCATGAGATGAAGTCTCGACAGAGAGTGATTGGGTATACGTACCATTTGGGGCAGTGAAAATAATAAAGTCTCCTCTGATGAACTGCGGGATAGCGTCGTGAGAGTTCTTCTCCAACTGCATAAAGAACTCTCGGTAGGTATTGTGTTTGAGTATCCCATTCACCTTCTCGGGCTTGACTAGATTCTGGAGTTTTTCTTTTGTCGCGCCCGACTGGAAACCTCTGCTCAGGCAATGTGGGTGGTTCCAAGCGTCATACCCGTGTCCATTAGGCTTAGATTGCCAAACCCGCGTTGTGTTTGCAAAAGGTCCATCTCGAACACAGTGACCTTTGTATAGTTCGGCTCCGCTGGCCACTCCATTCGAGCCAAATCCCAGCATGTTGTCCCATATTGGAGACGCCTCAAGGTCGTCGGCATCGAGTGTCCAATCCCAGTATCTATTCACGTGTATTAGCGCACGACTCATATCCTTGGGGAAGATTTTTTGCATCGGGTGATCACGTACACAAGCCCTCCGTGGTAGCCACACTCTTCGCGCAATGTTGTCTCGTAGATGTGAAGGAAATACCGATGCCACGGAAGAAATGCTGCTGCATCATGTGTGCCGGAGCTCTCCAATACGTGGGCATATGCGAGATCGTCGTAACGCGAGCTTGCACGATCATTTTTGGAGTCTTTATGCATGAGACACAGCACGGCATTGATGTATGTCTCTTGCTCCTCTGGCTGTAGCGTCCTCCACTCCCTCCGCTTTGAGGGATTACGACATCCTGAGTCGCCTCGTCCGGCAAAAAGAAATAGGTTGACGGCAATAACTGATCCTATTATCAAGAATAGAATCCCAAACAGACGTATTCTTTTGCGTCTTTGGCTTCAGTTGCATGTTAATTCGGTTCAAACCCAGAAGGCATGTGTATGTGTGTGCGCTCTCTTACTTGTTAGATGTAGATTGAGCTGCTTCGGCGGCGTCAACATCCCCGCCCTCGGTTTTGGAAACAGGCAGATATATCCCGTGCTTGTCAGATCTCCCGAAGACATGCATTTTCTGCTTTGGGGTTCACCATGAACTCGGTATAAATTTACGATTGTTGTAAGTCTGGTAGAGTGTTCAAATGGATTGTGTGCGCCAACGAGAATGGGACCAACTCGTTACTGGTGCAGAACACTGCTGTGGATATACATAGCAGCTGGGGGGTAAACTTTTAAGGCATCGTGTATTTACTAATTTCTGAGCCCGTCATATCGGCAGACGTCACCTGAAGATATGGCGCCTGGTCTGCAATCCCAGGCGCTTTAAATCTATAGAAATGCATGGATATTAAGTTCCGTTTGCTAGGCGCAAATCATTGGCGTAGCCGTTGAGGCGCCACCATTAGGCGCTGTTGAACAACGTTGTGGTAATCCGTGCATACATCCAGCGACAAATTCTAACTGAGGAGTTCTATTTAAATGCACGGGAATACGTCTGTCTTTATGAACCTAAAAATATCACGAATAAGATTAGTTAAAACCCCAAAGATTGGGTCGAGCGGATTCTTATTCTTATACCCGAGTTGACTGATTGATAAAGGCAGACGTCTCAAAAGGGGAGCAACTCTCTCATACAATACCCCTTTCGGACCAGACCAACCGTATTCCGTCCTCCTTTTCCGGCGAGGCGCAACGGGCGACAACTTATCAAGCCTACCCAAACTTAGCCTTTGCCCTAGCGAAGGCTTCTTCACTTTTGGTATCTGGTCCAACAGCCCAAAGGTCTAACACAACTATGAGGCGCGATCATCAGGCGCCGCGCTTGGACTCCACTTTCTCGTCACGCTTGTCAACGTGATGGACGGCCAAGATGGTTTGACTGTGCCAATGAATCACATATGTATTGGCGGTACTGTCTTGGTCTACTGCAATTTACACTTGTTCCCATTTAGCCTCCATTTATATCACTGCGTAAAAGGCGTGGCACGGGCTTCAATTTGTCCCACTGGTCCAACTATTGTGGACGACTATCTTGCAGCGTAGATGAAACCGAAGAATAAGGTTTTGGTGACGCATGCTGCATTTGTGGCCATAGGTAGGCAAGATGGTCTTTGCATTGAGTCAGTCGACTTGATTGGACCACGCTGTATTACGGAAAGATTATTCAATCTTCATGCATGGCCTAGGTGGCTCAGTTGCAGTGCGAGATCTTGAGACTCGCTGAGGGATGACAAGAGGACGTCATTTCCTGTGCTTTGACTCTGTGTAGGTGAACGTGAATGCCAAGCTCTGGGTGAATACCAGTAGTACATATATTCGAATCATTCCACGCGTACCGGAAACCAACCTGTCCAGTATACGATGGTGTATCCCAGTGCCCCTCCAAAGTGCTCTGTCCAAAGGTAAAATGCGTGAACAGAATCTTCCATCAAGGGATTTCATTTTTATTACATAATTTGCGTGCAAGGGGGAAAGGAAAAAACACGAGAGTAACATGGACCGGATAGTTACAAACAACATTTTGGCGATATTTTATTGACTGAGTCAAGATAACTGGCGAGATTACCGTATATAGCACTGCGAACCAGCAAATAGTGACACCTTTCCATCGACGGCGACATGATGCAATGCGCAGACAATGTGTAACTTGACCCAGATGTTACCAGGAAGCCAACCAACGACCCAGACCAAATACTAATTGCCAAACGCACCACAAACCAATCAACTACGACACAGGTTCGGCGTGCCCTTTGTGGAGGGAATGCAAACTTTTCATGCGGGTTGAACACCAATCAGTCCGTCATTCCGACAATTTTCTCGACAGCACAGCTTACTCCCGTTATTTTTTAGGGGTGTAGCCTGAAAACTCAACGATTGCGTCGTTATAGTCGCTATCATCACCGTTCTCGGCGACAATTACCGCCAACTTGTAAGTGCCGATGTCGTATGGCCCTCCCTTGTTTAACGTGCTGGGCGCCACTTTGCCATCACCCTTGTCGTAGTTAAACTCAAGCTTAGCTTTTGTACTGTACGAAGAGTGAACACGCTGGCGTATGTGACTTTCGCAAAGCAACTAAAGGCAACATTTATCACATCCATGGATAGCATCGGAAGTTCTAGGTACTTGGTATGTATGTATGTCTTGTAATTTAGCGTATCCTCCAAGCACTAGTTGATACTAACTGCTGACGTATGCTATATTACATACTACCGAGTAATTAAAGAACCATGGACGCAGAACGGAGATTCCTAGGTGACATCCTTCACGGTTGACCTTGATCCAATATCTATGGAGTAGACTGCGGTGCGTTCCGCCACCCTACACCACCCTACTCAGCTATTAAAATAACGTTTTGGGTGTTTTCCAACAAGGATAACATAGATCCTGGAGTTGGTATTGCTAAAGCTGAGCAAAGATCTTGAGGTATACACAAACAAGATGTTGGTCAATCTCATGATTGTGCTTTAATTCCTCGCGAATTAGAAATGAATGTCTATTGGCCCGAGAGCCAGAGGTTCTTTCAGTGGTTATGATTCGTTAGTCATCTGTAAGCCGCATAGATAACGGTCTCTTTTGTTATTTAGAGTGAGCTGTTGATAGTTCGCCTCTTGAGTCCACACCAGTGCTTCATTTTGTGCCTCGTTCCAAATATTCTTACTTACCTAGGTTTAGTTATCGCACAAGTGATATGTGAACAATTTTCCAAGAATATTTACGTGGGCTTGGTTGTGACGAAGATATACGAGTAATTTCATGACACCCCTGATCCTTGCGCTTTCACATGCTACGGTCTTCTCTCGTAAAGGAAAATAGGCACTCTAGATATGTATGATCGACCATGATGTACTCCGTAGTAGGACGGTAAGAAAGTAAGTACATGGCAAAAAAAACATACAACAGCCGGTGTTCGCTGGTGGTCACCCACCCAACTACTAATCTGCCTCTCATTGGCTTGACTATGGGAGAGCGGACGGGATCCCGTATATTCCAATGGATATGGTCGTATGTGCTAGTAGTTAGTATTGAATTGCTTATATGGCAAGCTGAATTATCCAGACTAGAACCCTCCTCGGACGCATTGAGAAGAGAAGAAATTTAAAAGGGCAGATTTGGATAGTCTAGATATAACTGTAATTATTGGCTAGCTCACTACAGTTATCGTTGACGTAGAAATGCATACGTGACAAGTAATTGAACACGCAGTAGTATAACTAGTATCTGAAAATGGCATGTAAATGAATCGCCAAAGTTGGACTATTATCCACTCGCAAGCCGTCTTGGACCTCGAACCATCCATAGAATATGCCTCTCAATCAAATAGTAAACGGCAAGACGTAAAAGAGGATCTGTGCGCGCCATGACCTCCATGTGGAATCTTAGCAATGATACTATAAACGGGAAGTTAGTCAGTAAGTTCCTTGCGATAATACATATTCGCCAAATATTATAAACTCACCAGGCAAGAGACGCAAGTTCCTTGTCCAGGGCCGTCTACAAGACAGCAGGAAACGCATCCATTGATGCAAGGGCCAAGGTTGCAATCCTGGCGGCGGATAAGACTATCCACTGACTGTGGCATAGCTGCAGCCATGGCGGCGAGGGCTAGAACGGCGACAGAGTAAAACTGCATGGTGTCAAGTTGAGCTGTATCTAAATAAATCGAGGTAGGATATGAATGGTTGTTTTTGTTTGGATGAGAAATGAGATGATGGACACGTTAACTGAGCCTTCTGTTGCTTCTTATATGTCAGTGTCAACCCTAGCAGGACCACTAAGTCACTTAGCATCACCATATCTCATTGTTCTCCTTGCCTAATATTATAGAACCCAAGTAATATTTTAAAGATCATTATTCTAGAGTAGCCTATTCTAGGAAGCTGAAAATTAGACCCTAATCATTTAGACATGGGCTTCTGTTAGCACTGCTTAATCCCAGTAGAAGATTCTCGCTATTGTATCTGTAAATGGAAATCAGCTGGGTAAAATCCATGAAATAGAGATGCTTTAGGATCTTATTTCATTATGACCTCTAAGCTATAATTGATCCCAAAGGTCCGATTACATCAAGGACAAGAAACAGTGCTTACTCTCTTAAAAGGGCAACTCCTTCACAGTCCTGGAGTGGTTCATCATTGTGACAATTTCCAACGTCACTCTGAGTCTTACTGACCAACGTCATCCCGGATAAAAATTAGTTCAACGGGGTCAACAAGTTGATAAACGATCGATTTAAGCCAAGATAATAATCATCTATATAGACTCTGATGTGTACGATTCAAATAATTTGCTCTCTACATCAATACTCTATCCTATTCTGTTAGATCACCAATTTATACTTCTTTGTCCTCACCCTCTTCCTCCTTCATCCTTTTTCTCTTTCTTACATTTCCTCCCTCTTCAGTCGGTGATGGTATCAGGCCGGCCTTCTCATATACATGCCACACACGATGGAGCGTTAGACTCCCGGTAGCGTTAGTGTTTGCATAAAATTCCGACATGGCATGCCATAAACGGATATAGTAATCCGAGGCCTCCTCTCTACGCGAATCCTTGGAGTTGTCTGAACCTTTAGAGTCAGTGGCCGGCTCTGGGCTAGATCCACGGACCTTTGACGCGTCTTCACTGCCTTTGACATTCTCCATGGTTAATTCTCTTTTCTTCTCCGATGAAATTTGAGAGATTAACTCTTTAAAAGATTTCCAAAGGAATCTTTTCTGTGACGTGAGCCATGAAGGTGGAATAATGTTGGCCAAATACGGTTGGCAAATCTCACAAAACCCATTGATGGCTTCGCCATTGCGATCCCAATAGGTCTCTGCAGCGCACAAAATGCAGCAGAGAGTCGCATTTTGAAACTTGCTATAGGAAATCTCAACCCAAACCTTTGTTTCTGTTTTAATCACCTCTTTCAGGTACGCCTTCCTCGCATTGCAGTATGCCTCATCACCCGCCTGGCGAGGATCGTGCCAGGGATGATACTCCCGAAAACGTGAAATTCTTCCATTACAGTCCGGTCCTCTTGGAGAACCCTGCCTTGATGGCATCGGATGATTTAGATCTTTTAGCCACGTAGAAAAACTGTCCCTTCCAGATGCAAAGTGAACACCGTAAGACTTCTTCAAGTTCCATATATCGTATTTCTTCTCCCTTGATCGGAAGCTCAAAAGTCCGTTATATCTAGTCGTGTGGTAGACATCGCGATTCTCAAATGTTCTTCTGATGATGCCTGCAACATCGTCTCTGTTTGGTGGCTGTAAAGGACCACGGACAATGTACACACACAAGTTGGGCAGATTTTTACCTGACCTTGGCTGGCTTGGTCCTCCGTAAATGAGAATCGCATCGTCATCAGAGATCTGCAGGCTCCCGATGTCTGGTTCCGCTCCAATGACGACGTGGTCAAGGCTGACATCTCGCGGATTCAGGTCAGGTTGGCTTGGCTTATCGAAATCAGCGGTCCAAGTCTCGCATGATTTAGAAATGCGAAAGAATGTCTTTTCAGGCTCTACATCCCCTGTTTTGTGGATTTTGTACGTGCAGCTCACTATTTCCCATATGCGAGCATCGGTTTGGTAGAGCCAGTCCATTGCGGGAGTCGACGTTTCCTCGACATTTAGATCAATGGAGGCTGTCAGTCTTGTCATCGAAGCAAGCAAATTCCAATGGGCCGAAGTGTTTTTTTACTAGTGAGAGACGGTTAAACAAGGCATAATATGTATGTCGAGATTGTCGCCGTTGACGTCAATTTGTGGCATTTTGGCGTTGCAGCGTCCAACTTTCAACCGTGAATCAATAATGAGTTTGCCAAAAGCATCTGGTGAAATCGCTATGATGCAAAAATCACGAACCATTTCCCAAGAAGGGGAGAAATAAAAATTCAAGGCGTGCATGGTGTAGAACTTGTTGTCTCTGATATGAAAGGGGGCGGCTGGCCGTGAATGGTCCGTCCAGAGGACTTCTAATGCATTTAGCTGATCAACAGTGAGGATACAGAATTCTTTGCTGGCAGCATGAAAGCGGTTCAGAATCTTCCGCGCCACGACGTTCCGGATTTTCGAATCCAAGGAATCGGAAAATGTGACAACGTTGTCGGCCGTAATAAAGAGAGATCGATATCTTGACTCGATAGAGGCAACGTGACGAATCGCTCCCGAAGCCGAGTCAAGAACGCGAAATGTTTTTCGTACGTCGTGGCTAGTACTTGGGTCAACAGTGAATGACACATTTGGTGGCGGTGCGTGATTCGTAGAGGAAATTATGTCTGTATCCGCGAAAACAGAAGCGATATCTGAACCGTTGCTCACAATAGTTCTGAGTTTGTTTAGAATCGCAGGTCGATATACATCTCGTGCCCAATCTGAGTTGTGATCAACCAACAGAAATAGCTGAAGAGCACTGTCATGCCTGGCTATGCATCCTTCCCACACCTCAGAAATCACCTGCCACAAGGTCAGAAATATGTTTCAGTTGAAGAGTAGAGTTTCACTGACCGTATTGTACTGCGTGTTGCCAGACGATGGTGATACATCGAGTGGTGCTTGATACGCTAGACATAGTCTCCAGTCTTCCCCTTTATTCATGAAGAACCATACCAATGGATCCAACTCCGGCTTAGACATCTGCATCATGGCCGATTTGAGACTCCGTTGAAGGTTAAGGTACGCGTAGATCGGGAAAGCAGTATGCTTCTTGATTGAAGCCCAGCTATCAGGTGCGTTGCCTGTTGTTGCTTCAATTACCAGGAACGGAAACAACAGAGACTCGCCATCAGTCGCGGAGTGAGGCTGTTGTTCGAAAGTCTCTTCAACAAATTTGCCGTCTTCCAACTTGTGCAATAGAAGGTTTTCAAAGTTCCTCGTTTGCCGGAGACCATATACGCGATCCGGTTTCTGCTCTTGGGGTAATTTGTTTGCCAAATCGGGAGAATGAATAACGACCTCATCAGACCTATCAATAAACAGTTTGTTAAGACCAACTTTCTCTTCTTTACTAATAAGTAGTCAGTATCCCTTTTTCCAACGACTTCATTCCTAGCAGTACCAAAACTCTACTTACTCATCATTGGTCCGAGTTAGCATGGAACAACGGCAGCGGTCGCGACCTCTTTGACGTCGTTCAAGGTCGGCAGCCGTTCTGCTCCCAGAATGTTGTTGTGCCTCAATTTCCGCTCTCCAAACCCGTTGGCGACAAAGTTGACTTTCAACAATAATTAGTCGGCCATGATTTGGATGACAGCTTCCGATGATGTATAACTTACCATGCTACCTCCGCACTCAGTCGGCTGAAGACGAGATGCTCGTAGGTAAATCTTTAAGTAGCTTCATTTCTGTCCACGCAATCTTTAGCCTTTCTTATAAGCTTCTTTATTTATGCCTTTACCACTCCCTTCTATACCGCTATATCTGTGTCATTTTTGTTGCCCTAAGAGGCAGAATATATACTATGTTTATATCCTTTTACTTTTTTAATAGCCACGAATGTTCTATATAGCTCTAAGGGCTATTGTATTTTAGGTAAATTATCCTTGATTAATATACCATACTCTTTGTGAAGTTTATCGAAAATGGGATGGTTTTCCTTTTTCGTTGGCATTTCGATGCTTGCATATGCTACTTACTGCGTGCATTGAGCAGCTCGGAAATTGGCTCAGATGTTGCAGCTGAGGTGGAAGTAACTGGAATTTGATACCCTTTTGACTCGAATTGCTCTTCTTGAGTCTTGTTCGAAATCTCTAGTTACTAGTCTTTGCTGCAAAGGCGCATGTAACCCAGCAGGCGTCGATGCAGAATCACCATCCGTACATTCCATTTCCCATTAGCCGTGTACACAATTCAATGAGCCAATATCAAAAAGTAACTTGACATTTTATGTCAAAGCCAACCACCAATGCTGCAGTTCAATAGCACCTAGATATTTTTAATTGTATTTAATATCCACCATTCATAGAAGGGTTTGACAGCTGCGTATAAAAAAATATCCATTCACTGCCACTTCGTTGTGTGTAGCTGGATTCTATTTTTAATCTCCGGGAATGATGGTTTAGGCTACGCTACATCTTCCCACCATCTTTTTGTCGCACCTTGAGTGAGCGAGCCACTAAGAGAAACCCAGTTGCTAGAAACATCAGAGCTCCCCCAAGAATCCACGTGCCTTGATACTCCCTTTGTATGGCGATCCTATCAGCCCTGGAGCTCTCGTCTCTCCGCGCTGCACCAGCGATAGGATTCCCCACCAAGGCGCCAAAGGCGGCCACTGTGTAGGACAACCCAAGTCGTGTCCCTAGTTCGCTCAAATCGCTTGTTAGATTTGCAATCGTAGCAGGTGGTAGTGAAACCATGCCGCCAGAGATGAAGCCATAGACGGCGCTGACAGCAACAAGTCCCGGCCTGTCTGCCGCAAAGCGAAAGAGGAATAATACTATAGCGGAAGAGAGGCAGCCAGGTATCATAAGGTTAATACCACCATAGCTATTTACTTCTTGTGTTAGATATAGACGTGAGATATGAGTGTAATATCACGGAGCGTACCGATCTGCGAGCCAGTTCGACCCAATTCGCCCCACCAAACTGGTGGCATTCATGATGCTCAGCAAGTAAAACGCCATATCTTTACTCACTGAAAGACGAAGAGCATACTCCTGGACAAAGAAAAATGGGACATATACGGAGGCAATCATTACGGTAAACGCTGTACAGGTCAGCAGCGGAACAAACAGGGATGTGGTGAATCCGCCAATCATACCACCTGTGAAGAAGAGAAACGGCCCGTCTCTAAAAGTCTTCAACTGAATGCGCGACACGCGTGCTTGGGGCGGGGATCGTGGTCGAAGGCGTATGATGGCGCAACACACGAGCAAGCAACCCATCATGAGAAAGGACAATGCCCGAACGGCCCAAGGGAAGCCGATGCTCATAAATAGTCTACGCATCATGATTGGATAGACGATGCCAGCTTAGCATGAATCAGTCAGCCGTCCGTTGACGATGCAGCCACACTCTGGTCCGACAAGGTGCATACCTAAACTACTCCCGGTTGCCGCAATTCCTGTCGCAAGCATTCGCTTGGACGAGAAAAACAACGGAATAACAGCTACTGAGGGTAGCCCCAGAAGCCCACTCCCGATTCCGACACATACCCCTTGTGCTAAGACCAGCTGCCAATATTTGGTGCAGAGAGATGTCATGAACATGCCAAACACTTCTAGGAAGCTGCCGGCAATGAGGAGCAACCGAAGATGGCCGGCGTCCATGATCCAGCCAGCCGGCAGGCCGATGACCATGGTGAGAAATAATTGGATGGAACCTATCCACGCAATAGCCGATGGTGATGATGTAGGCAGGAGAGTGGTCGTGTAGTAAGTTTCGAATACTCCGAAGGAGTTTGTAAGTCCCCTGCATTCCATGGTCAATAGCAGAGTCTTCCCCCAGTCTACCATCAAGTGAATGATGATCGAGGCCGAGTGGTTCTGTAATAAACTCACCATGTGTTAGCAAAGAGAATCCAACTTCCTAGAACTTGCAGCCAAGCTTCAAGACCGTGATCCATGCGAAATCTGGGCGATATTTGCAAGTCATCTTCCGTAATAGGGTTTGGTTCCTTGTCCTTCGCCATTTGAGAAATAGATACACGCTTGTGGCTAGGTCCAGGTAGCAGAGTTAAAGTATGTCGTCTAGAGTAGAAAACGAGGAAATGCTGAGCTGAAGATAATTGTACAAATTGGAAAGGAGGAGAAATTTAAATCCATCATGCAATATGGTGAAATACAACGGGTAGCCGAGTGGCCGAGAGACCGATCCCAGACCGAGAGTTAAGAGTTCAACCCGAAGCCGACATGGATCCTGATGAGTGTAGAATTTTTTTTTTTTTTTGGTTCCGCGCTCCGAGATTTTACTCCGTCAGCTACTCCGGCATGCACTCCGAGGGGGGCCGAAGCCGTCACCGGTCCGTGCCGTAGGAACAACCGTGTCCCTTATTTGCGTTATGCAAATTATCATTTAAATGAGGTATCCAACTCACCCAGCTCAACCGGCTCAAGCATGTTGCTTGGAGGATGAGCCGACGCAGACACATCCGTAGGTATCCATATAAAGACGCTGACGGCCACAACCAGGAGCACCCGGTGAGCGGGGCCAAGACATAGGACAACACCCCCGACACCTGAACAAGCTCAATTTGCAGATTTGAGCACCAATGTTCAACGCTCGATCTAAGTTGCTCTACCAAAGATGGAAAGGAATGAAATGTAATGTGAGGGGATTTCAGAGAAAAAGGTTTTCAATAAACCTACTCTAAGTAGATGTTGAGACGATAAGAGGGGAAAAGAAATTGCCTGTCTTCCAAACAAAGGTTTAGCTGGGCAGCGTCGCAATATGAATGAGTTGAATATTGTCAGCAAAATACAATTTATCCTCTATTTTAATCTTATAGACTGCAAACTTGTGCCGCCTTGGTTTCGTCTAGTTTTGGCCCCTCCACCCAAGACGTGAGTGTTTGCGATGATGCCAACACTCTTGGTTCTTTCTACCTTGGTAGTCGATCTTACAGTGCTTATATGCCATCTCTAGATTTCATCATCTAGAAAATTTGATTGAAAAACGGCACTATGTTCTATGGATTTATTCACGATTGAGTAGCATTTAAGTTGTCTTCGTTTTACCATGGACAACTTCCACAACCAGGCTTACAATCCATCGATGCCCTAAAGCCCCCATAACCCCGCTGTAGGTCCCCTTCTCAGTGGAGGATTGGATTCCCAAGTGTTGACCGTAATTGAACCATGAACTAGAGATTGTTCATGAAGTTTCTTAATTGACTTTGAAGTTGTTTATTACATTCATGGATACATAAACTCTGTTTAAGTAGTATAGTACTTGATGGTAATTTCTGTCGTTCTTCGCTAGGAAGAGCTTACAGGGTCTCGTTCACTCATGGATCCATGAATCGTTGGGGTGGGGGGCTTTTTTTTAATCTCCAGCGACGTCAGGCGCTCAGAAGATTTATCGTCCGTGTCAAGGTTATTGGGATGGTGCAACGTAATGTTTTTTTTCTTTGCATTCTCCTTTTATTTGTGATGAAAGCAATCTATTAGAGCGCAAACCCGAATATAAGGAGACAGATCACGGTGGGTAATGACCACAAAAAGAGACGCCTCCGACTGTGAAACCGAAGAACCTTGAGTGGTCAACCACGATCGAAGAATTCCCTGACGATCTCAGGTATCTTAGGCTGGTCTGCAATGAGGTCTGATTAATCACCTGAGGTGAAAAGATGATCAGAAGTACCATGGCGAATCCACTGATCAGTACTTGGTCGTGCTAGATCTGGCAGAATGGCGCAAAGAAGACCTGCAACGTACTATCCATGTGGAAGAACAACAAAACGAGCCCGGAGTGAGTTGGTGTTTACCTCATTTTTTTTTTCAGAAGTGCTTTCTTCATGCGAGTTTGGAACCTGCGATACCGAAAACAGACCGGAGACGTGGATGGTGGTGTCACCACCACCAGCCCCCTTCCTTGCCCCGCATCGAGCATTACGCTGTTCAATGCCAATCCGCAGGAGAGAAGCCGACAAAGAAGGCCAGTGTCGTTGATGGCAAGCTATAGATCAAAATAAAGCAATTTAACTATAGTATCTACACATAGGGGATCCATAATTATCACTATTCACATGGTCGTTTGCCTTCCAGCTGTGATGTTTCGGGATTTTGGCCTTGCCTTCTATCAGCCCGCCCTTGCGCGGCATCTACAGGTGGGTGGAGCGCTCTGATTTAGGGGGACATATGAAGATGAAATGCTGAATGTGCGTCACATTCGCAAGATGGATAAACTTGAACTACCAGAGTCAGAGTGGGCCTAGTATCAGGATGTGGAAATTAACTACCCAACGGATGGGCGACAGAAGAACAGAGATTTTGTGGCGGAACTGGGGAGGTCCTCAGCTCACCCATTTAGAGGACGAAGCGATGCAGCGGAGTCGCTCAGTTGCTCACGACCCAATTTGAACACGGCCCTGAAATTGCCCAGACGAATGCGCTTCTGAACGCAAATGCATTGTATAGATGAATCGAAGACCCATTATGTCAAGCCAATGCTGAAGCGCATTCGGATCCTTCAACAATCATTCCTTCTGACTTCTACAACAATGCAACACTGGTAACGCTGAGAAATAAACTGCTGGATTGTATCATCCCCTTCCTAGCATGAACCATGTAGACTACTAATTATCTAAGGTATCTGGCATTCTGAAGCCAAACCTGAAAAAAAACCCGTCTTTAACCATAATAATGGTGTGGATCTATCTAAAGGCTAAGCTCGTCCCGTTGCCGCGGGACGTCCCGAATCCGTGTAGAGCATGTGCGGCTCCATTGCACTCCTATTGCGGACATCTTTAAGCGTGCTGATAAATACAGCGCCACTACATGCCTGGACGAGGTCTATGCAGGAGGATTGTATGGGGAGGGGATGGTGTGGCCAGGCACATTGACTGCTCAACAAAGATCCAAGGCGTGAAATTGGTCATGGATCGAATCATTATCATTAATATCGACATATTGCTGCGTAGGTGGCTACATTACTATGTCCAATTCTCTCACAAATTAATCCTATCAGTGACTGACACCTAGCTTCATTTCAACTGCATCCCCCCTCCGACGATGATGGTGGGGACTATGGAGCATCAAATGTCGACCCAGGGGACAGCATAATGCAGAAGCTTATCAATACTGGGGCTTTCATGGCTGCACTGAGTGAACAAGGATATGCTAGTTATTCTGAGCCCTGGCCTCATCTCATTATTACAATATTGGTGGAAGATGCTTAAGATTGCATCTCAGGTCATGGTGCGTACGTGCAAGTGATCAACTATCCAGCAGAATATCGTGGTCACCTAGTTCCAGCGCTTGGGGACGCACAGCAAGAGCTTAGAATCAGACACACCGGCGACTGGACTGCCCAAGGAGGATTCTTGGGTATGGGTGTTGGAAGAGATGCAATGGGACCGACATGGGAGAATGCCCAGCTGGGTCTTTATCATGCCCAATCGCTGGATACTCGTAATAGATTGGACAAGATTGTAAACAAGGAGCTCCACGTGATGCAACAGGAAGCAGGGGGTATGTGATGGCCACTCAACGTTTTAAGCTGCGGGGTTGATTGTATTCATAAAAACGTAGGTAGCACAAGTGGATTCAACTTCTAAGTAGACGCTCCGTGATGTGAATTATAATAGCACGAGGCATGTTACGCGTGCTTAAGGTGACAAATGCGTAGCGACATTGCAGACACCAATAGTTGAGTAATGATGTAGGCAGGCTGCACAGGGTATATAGGCGTATCATCATTGATAATGTTAAATCATCGAATAGAGGGAGGATGGTTGGGGAGGGGCCAGGGGGAAGTCAACCAGGTGGAGAGTCAAGACCCTGCACATATTAAGTCAGCTGCTGTGGATACACGTGACTTACAGGCTCCTACGCGTGTTCTCAAACTCGAGCTTGGACAGCGCAAGCCGTCCAGATTTACTCCAGTGCTTACTCCGGTTCCGAGTCAAGTTTCAGACCATTCTTTACGTGCACCGTCCACAATCAGCTCCTTCGTACATTGACGAGTCAAACCAAACTATCACACAGTGGGAACAAGCCGATTAGAACTTTAATAGTTAAACTTACGATACAGTTTGCCAAGTGAATAAAAAAAAAGACGGTAGTGATGCCGCCAAGTTACGGCCCAGCACAGCCATCCTGGTTGGCGGCACCTCGACGAAGGGGTAAACTACTAGCCTGTGAACCATGCCGAAAGCTCAAACAGCGCTGCGACTACGTGTACCCAGTATGCGGGAGATGCGAGGCAGATAATACGCACCGATTTTGCGAATACGACCCCTCGTCCTTGTTAACGCTCGACCATCCGGGCCAACGAACCGCAATACAGCGAGGTCGACAATCACGTCGATCAAGCCTCAGGTATACACTACCAATCCTATAAAGATTGTTTTTAATAACACTAATGAGGCTATAGACCTCCGAGTTCAACTTCGTCTGTTCAAAGCAATAGGCTCCAAGACAGCGTGGGATTTAACCAGACTCCTCCAGACTTATATATGGGTTCGATGAGTTCCGCTATCGTACCTGCAGACCACCGGCGTAGGCTTTCATATGAGCCGGAAATTGGAAGCCTGATACCCGCTATTGATCCAGAACGCTTACAAGGAGGATTGAAAGTCCTGCGTATACTTTACGATAATAACATTTGCGACACCCTGATTCGACAGCATTACGACCGGAGTTGGGCTACTATAATCCCAAACACGATAATAAGGTCTATCGTGTACTCTATGCGACGAATGTTCGACGGCTTCGATGCCAACAATATAAACGCCCAGCTTCAAGACTTTGCTAACCAACTGTTCCACAACTCAGCCCGCCCAATAGCAATTTACAGATCGATGACGGTGGATCAGTACTGTTTATCATTCACGGGCAAGAATTTCCGTTGGGAAGCCTTGGGAAATATATTCGCCCTGACCGGGCTAGCCTTGATGCCTACCCCAGATAGGGATCGACCTGCTGGAAAGGAGATCGTCAATTCAGGGATGAGAGCAGGCCTCCTCGAAAAGGTTCTCGAAGCCAGTGGCATCTGTCTCGGCTTCTGTGAGCGACCGAGTTCTGCTAATGAACTACTCGGTTTTTTCCAGTACAATGATCTAGTGTTGAGAGCGCAACAGTACGGTGACTGTAGCTATACGGTTTGGCATCGATTGGGAGATCTGGTCACTACAATGTATGCCGCCGGATTGCACCAAGACATTGATTTGACAGATAACATCCCGTTTTTCTTACGGCAATGGAGAAGATTCTGCTTTGCTGCAGCATATTATGCTGATAAAACCATTGCTACCTTTTCATGCAGGCCACCTTTGATGGGCTACCGTTATTGTACACTTGTCCCTCCCTGGGATCTGAGTGAGGATGCACTACTTGCAGGGGGGGATTTTCTCAAGAATGCAGTGTCAAATCTCGATACGGTGGGCTGGAATACCGATGGTAATATACAACGTGTGAGCTTCCTACGCCTGAGATATGCCATGTCCATGTTCAGGGAGGAGGTTCTGGAGGTTGCTTTGGGCGATTTTTGCCTCCCAGATATTTCAGAAACAACAAGGTGGCTGTGATTTCCTTGATTGTAGTTGCAAATATGCTAACTTGAGATAGTCGCCTACTGGCAAAGGCAAAGGCGACATGGGAAGCAGCGCCAAGCCACCTCACATATGATCGACAAGTCCAGGAAACCGGTGGCGATCCAGCACAAATACCATTCATAGTACTCACGATATATCTTGAATACCTCCATAGCTGCTTTTTGCTTCAGCGGAGCGTTGTGAAACGCACCAATACGGGATATGGAGCTCTTTCTCAGACCGCAGAACAGCTGCTGGGTGTGATTATCAAAATGAGTGCAGAAAGAGATCCTCTTGTAGACTTGAACAAGCATTACTCTTGGGTCGTAAGTTGTTTCTCTCTTTTTTTTTTTTGCTTTCCTCTTTTATACAGGGTCGCCAGCCTAATATGATTGACTTACAATAACAGGTCCTTTATTATGGCCTACCTAGTGCTAGTGTCTTGACTCTGGATCTCCTCCACCAAACGCGGTATGTTACAGTGGATGCCATCAAACTACGGCACGCTGAGATCATTCGTAACCTGAGGCTCTTCGTGTCCAGCCTTTCGTGGGCAGCACATCCTACCAACAAGAACTATGGCGTGTGCAGGGAGGCGGAGAAGAAACTCTCGCATTTCCTCAATGAGATACTCGAACCACAGCCGGATCCACTGGAGACCTGCGACAATAACGCTTTTTACCTCGAAAATTTCTTCAGGTGGTACGCTTTCGACAATTGGAACTTTGACACGGAGCTTTTCACTTGAAAGGGAGGTTTCAATTGCAGCCACGACATGGGCGGTATGGTTTCATTAAACCATGCAACACGATCACGAGGAATGACTCGAAACGAATAAATAACGACAAGTGCAATAACGGATTAATATGAGAATAATGCTCCTCCTTCCGCTATTATGCGGAGAATTGCCTGCAGAAGACCAAAGAAAATTCATTACGGCTAGCCAACACCACGGTTCTCGGGTATGCTAGGCATATGATGCCCAACGGAAAAGTCTCGACCACGACTAAACCATACAACATCACCAAACTAGCCTTCTAGGGGGGATACCAACATCCTCCCGGCAGACCAATATGCTAATCGGACAACCTACTACTCACGCATGTTCTCGGAGCTTTGTCAACACCACTGGCTCCAGTCGTCCATGATATTGCAGTGGGGGCGAATATACAAGCACCGACAATGCGCTGCCCTCTTTTAGGCTGGGTCGTCTTATCTGATCCTGAGGGTCGCCAAGCAGTTGCATTGCAGATTGATGTCTCGGTGCATTATTTTCATGGCGTTGATTACGCAAGACTAACTTTGATGGGATACGTGGGACGACGAGTTGGAGGGTCATCTGGGTGGTGTTTAGTAAGACGGAAGAATAATGCTCTTGACCAAACGTATCGAGAGGAAGAAAATTGGGTATTTGGAGTTGGTTAAAATAATTTGGGAATATGGAAACGGGTCATTTATTCAGGTTTACCGTCACAGATCAAGATTGAGAAGCAGGTGAAGGTTCATAAACAATGCATTCATTTATACGTATTGACATAAGGTCTTGCTATATAAGCATTTTATATACAGTCATATCCACACATAGCTATATGATACAGGTTGCAACCAGTGCAATGCGTGTGTGACAACATTAAATTAGTTGGCCACCATTTATTTTCCAGTGATGCGAACGCAGTCGTTGACAATGGGGGCATTCTTGGTGTAGAGGGCAGTCTTGTGGGGCTGGTCAGAGATGGAGCCAAAGCCACCAAAGGCATCAACCTCCATGCCGACGTTGACGCTGTAAGCGACACCAGTAGTGCCACCGTTGGGGCAGACACCACCGGCAGAGTTGCCAGCAGCCTTGACGTTGGCAGTGAGGATGGGAGCATTGAGAGAGAGGCCACCGACCAATCCCTTGCCCATGAAGGTACCAGCCATGCTTAGGGTGGCAAGAGGGGCGAGTCTGGCAGAGGTTGAGACGGAGCCGCTGATGCTGGGTCCAATCTTGGAGAAGCTGGGGTTGAGGTTGGCAGATTGACCAAGGGTCATCTTGGAGCCCTCAGGAAGAGTCATGGCGATACCGAAGTTGGTGTTGAATGAGGCAGACAGGTCGGAGATGGAGGCCTGGACATCGAAAGTGATCTCGGGGCCGAGCTCAACGACATCAGAGATGCTGATTCCAGCAAGAGGAATAGTAGCGACACGGAAGGACTGAGAGGCCCAAGGGCTGTGGATGGCACCAGATGCACTGAGACCGACAGCGAATCTGAATCCAAAGTTGTTGTGGGCGGTCATGGTAGCCTGGAACCCGTTGGAGAAAGACAAGGTAATGTCGGCCTCAATAGTGCCGGTAGTCTTGCAGTCGGTGCAGTCAATGCCAATGTTGATACCGTTGTAGTTGGTGGAGTAGATGTGTCCACCAAAGTCATGGGCAACATTGATGGAAATGTCCTTGTTGATCGACGTCCAGCCTCTCTTGGCAGTCTCTCCATCGGCAGGGAGGCCATGAAGACGGATGGTGGCGTCGTCAGCAAAGTCTTGCCACTTCGCGGTCGACGCCTCGAGGGTAGCAGAGTTGGACTTGTCATCGTAGCTGATGGAGTTGACATAGTATGGCTGTCGCTGGTTCTGGCCACCGCAAGATGAGCCATCGACAACGTAGACGACGGTGTTCTCGGGCTTGTTGTTGACCCAGGTCCAGGCGTTCTTGGCGGAGTTGAGGTTGTCGGCGCTGTTGAACTTGATGGTGACGTCGGCATTGGAGCAGTCAACGGCCTCGACGATGTCGCCGAAGCGGTGAGAGTTGAGCAAGCGGAAGCCATTGGCAACAGACAAGGTCATGTTGGCAAGAATACCTAAACAAAACAGGTTAGAACGTGTACAGTATAGATGAAGTCCTCTAGATGCTCTCACCTTGTTCCTGCTGTGCCCAGTAAAAGTTGTCCGAGCTAGAAAGGCTGGGATCACTGTATCCACTGAAGTTCTCGCCCGGAATTGGGGCAGGCTGAAGGACGACGGGGCTGCTAGCAGCGGGGGCGGGCTCATCTCTGGTGGCGAAGAGAGGGCCAGCGGCGGCACCAGTGAAGGTGTCGGCGAGGACTGCCACAAAGGCAGCCGAGGCGGAGGTGGCCTTCCAAAACATGATGATGATGATTTGGTCTTGTTCAAACGTTCAGGCCTGCTGTGATTGTGGTGATTGGCTGAAAGAAAACGAATGATCAGCCACAGGCCGGGAAGAAGAAGAAAGTGATGATGCTGAAGAGGATGGTTCCTGAAGATCTCCTTTCCTTCTGGAAACCGATCATCCTTTATACAGGAAAGCCATGTGGTCGTGGGGGTCAGCCCAGACCACAAAGATGGTGTTCTGAAACTGGTCAATTGATAAGAAGGGTTGCAGTCGTCAATGCTCAAGGTGACATCGAAAGCGCCAAGGCAAGTGGTGCCGCAGCAAACCCTGCAGATCTACTCCAGACTTCCTGATTTGCCGAGTCGCTAACGGTAAGATCCGTTGCAATATTTTACTCATTGTATGCTGCTTTGGGGAGGTTTGATATTAACAGGGCGAATGCTGTCCACATCATTCCCATAGCCATATGATGTTCCATCCACTGAAGTCCATAGAGATGACGCCATACATCTCAAACCACGTTTAGAGAAGCATTCAGTGTGATGTAAAGCATCAAAATACATCTCCCGTATGCCCGCAAGTGCCCTCAAGCTGGCTGACAAGCGGGCGTGGGAGCGTGGGAGCGTTAGAGCCAGCAATGGGGAAATGGTCACATCTCCATCGCGAGGCGGAACCGGATTTGACCGTCTCCAGGTTCATGTCGGTAACCCCGCGAACCTCCAATAGAAACCCCACGTTCCTGAGGCTAGACCTCATTCTGGCCTGTGAGCGAGCGAACACCGCAAGGATCATCCCAGCCCAATGTCCAAAAGAGGTTGCGCTAGTTCCAATACAGCAGGAAGTATAGAACAACAGCAGCAACCCAGTACTCCTACTACCACGAGACCAGACCAGCCTCCAGAAGATGGAGAAACACGAGAGATGGTTTGGTCTCAGATAAGATGCATCAGAGAATGGGAGTCGCGAGTGTTCCCTTTTCGTGACCGATGACAGCTCCTTTCGGGTCTCGGGTGGCACACTATGGTTACCCAACATAGGCTTTTTTTCTTTTACAACATTGCTTGTTTTTGAGACATTTACACATCAATTTCTCTAATGAGTCTAATAATGGACATGTTGCTTTGCCATCAGGCCAGAACTTCTCCCCCACTGAGAGATATTTTGACCCAGATGATAAGGATCCATGAATCGTATGACTTGATAATAGGAAATACATCACACCGTCCAGTATATGCCCAATGCAGCTTGCGATTAATTTATTTGCTACCTTTCCAGTCCCTTTAACACTTGCCGTGCTTCCGTACCCACATCTATTGGTCATTCCAACCTTCCAGAAGTTGGCTTGCCTCCCGGTGGAGCCCTGGATCAAGATTATCAATCTATCATCCCGAGCGCGTCGCAATATACAGTAGCCAGGGCCGTATCCCTTTTTGGACCGAGTAATATCTACTTTATATGAATTGCGATCTAAACAGTCTGCCTTCATCAGCATTAATTACCCTATACGAACATGCTTAACATAATTGGGGGCCATGAAGGAATCTTGGAGATCTCGCATATTGCGTACGCGCAGTGGATCCCCTCGACATTGAACTAATACCGATTGTTCTGCATGAGGGTGGTATCTTGAACGTTCTTAAAAACAAATGACGGTGAAGACATTCATGCTTGGAAAAAGACAAACTTGTCGACAATACCACCCTCTACTAGATCCTGCCTCGAACCCTAGGTAACTGAGTTGATGATTTTTCACTGATTCCAAAAGCGTCTCATGTGTGCTCTACGCCAAGCAACTCCTCCTTGTGAACACCGGGCCGTTTTTTAGCATAGCGATACCTCAAATTTACAATAGGGCGTAAACGATGGCACCTCGACTTGTTCCTTCTGCTGACCCACCAGTCCCACGTGTTAGGAACCCCAGCTCATATGGTCGATCAACACTTGAACAGGCAGTTCCTTAAACTCAACAGTTGAGAGCTTGATATTATTGGTTCAATTACGCATCCAGCTGTTTTTGTTGCCTGCTCAAATGTGAACGTCATTCACATGGGCCTCTGAAGCCGTAAAATATACTTAAATTTTTTAAGTCGTCGCAAAGTCATGTGTTCAGTAAAACTCATCTCTCAAGAAGTTCTTCTTGACCAAAAGGTGACAATCAGGTGTGACTACCCCTTGCTCTCGAAACATCGTTAGCTATAATCGGTGTTCTCGTGTTGAGCCTCTTATTTTTATAAAAATGTAACTGCACACTACTATCCTCGAATCATTAATAAATCCCGGCCTCTCATATGTTACGAAGTGTGGATATTAAACTCGGAACATGTGACAATCGGTCAAGCTTGTTAGCCCGTAGCTTCTCTCGAGGTTCATCTTGACTGTTATAGATATTACGGATATCTAAGATATAAGTAAACACTAGTATAAAGCATTTTAATTTGCTTTATACATATATAATAAATAAATTACAGTCTAAGTATTAGGATGCGTCTACACTAGTCCACTTCTTTGCTTGGGCCAAGTCCTTCACGCTGCTAATCAATTCCACCCAAGTTGTCTACAGCGGACAGGGGTATTGCCGTGCCACTCTACATGCAGTTCGAGAACGTATTCTCTAGCATCCGCTTCCAACCTGCCGTCATTCAAGTCTAGGTATGTCTTGGCTTGTCGCAGTCATGAGCTCTCTGGTATGCGACTTCATCAACCTAAGACAAGAACTAGAAAAACTCTGATTTTCCTGACTTAATTAGAGGATGGAAAAGAAAGAAATGAACCCCCCCCCCCCAGTCCGGCCCGTGGCTGTAGAAAAGTTGCGGTAAATGGAGAGACTCGACATAGATTGGATGGGTTCGTGTGCCACTCGCACGCCTCTAGGTTATCCTATGTTCACGCATGTTTCTGTCTGACCAAGCAATATCTTTATTATTGTTTATAGATGAAACTTGTCGCTAGATTGTGTACAGTCTATTAAACTCTTTGTACGTGCTCGTTTCTTTGACCCTTTATACATTCTCATCGCCCCCATTATTCTGCACCATCTACCTGAGGTAGCAAGAGAAAGACTTGAGCTGCTGAGCACCACCAACGCAGCCACCGGTGCCGTGGGCAGGGGCCTGAAGCTGCTGAGTAGCGCCGCCCTGGCAGTTGCTCTGGTAGTAGTAGTTGCACAGGCAGCCAGCGTTGTTGTTGCAGTTGGCGATGAGAACGCTGCTACCGAACTGATAGTTGTAGCAGTTGTTGTGCTTAGTATCGAACAGAGAGGTAGCCCAGGTAACGGCAACGCTACCCAGGTAGTTGTGGCAGGTAGAGTCGCCGTAGTAGTTGAGTTGAATCTGGGTGTTGGCCCTCTCGGCTAGGGCTGAGTCTGGGGCCGCGGTTGGGACTGCTACAGCGGTGGCTGCAAGCATGGCAGAAGCGATGATCTGAGAGATCTGCATGGTGACTGTAATAGAGAACACGGTTAGTGCGTTGATCTTCGTGCGGGCGCGCCGTGTAACATACCGAAACTTTAAGAGTTAGAAGTATATATAATAAAGAGTTTTGTTTACTGAAACACTTGTACAATCGAGAAGGCTGATGTCGCGGTAATAATCTCTTATTAAAATGAAAGCAGAACCGATATTTATATTCCAACTTCGCGCCTTATGGCTTGCCGTAACCTAGTTTCACGGCAATTCGAATTTTTTCGAGACTTTGCCAAGGACCTTTTTTTAGTCTCAACGTTTCAGTAGCCTCACAAGTGCTAGAATGCCCATCCATGGATGTGATTTACCCTAAGAGGAAGGTGGATAGAGTTGGCAATAACTATAGAATGCGCTAAATCCTTCAAATCTTGATGTTAAGTTTTAGTCGTCTATGAGACACTCCATAACTAAAGTGCGAAGAGCGCAAGATGTTATACAGAATGGAAAATTATATTTAGCACCCCAAATTCATTAGATTTCTTTTTTATCTAGGTTATCCATTTCATCAGTACGACTAGCAGTTTAAACATCTGAATCACATGCTCTTGAAGCGCATCACCAAAGGGGCCTCTCGGGCCTCTCGTGAAAGTGGACCAGCTGTAAAGGGCGCGATACAGTAAGACAAAATCCTCCTTAACTAAGACGAACCTCAAATTGGAATGTAAATTTCCCGGGCCGTGAGCCTTGCTCCATTTGGCTTGAGTCATGCAAAACTTGGAGAGTAAAAGGAGATATTGGGGCTATAGCCGGAAGTCGCTCAGCCAATTGATGGCTAAGTCGTTATGCTACTGCAAGTAAGATCAGACTTTATGAAAACTAGTTTACGATGGGGAAGTCAGGCAAGTTATTGGTATTGCAATTAGGCAATGCGACGAACCATAACATGGAGTGTTGAGGAATTACGTAACAGGGAAAAAAACAGATAGAGTGTAATAACTAGAATGGATACTAATCAAGAGGTTGTTTTTGTTGAACCTATCTTGTTTCAGAGCATAAAAACTTTAAAATCTTACATAACATAAGCCTGTTCTACTTGCCTAAAAAAGTTAATAAACGTTTGTAAATTTAATATCCTACATATCCTGTCCTGCATCTAGTCTCAGTAATAAGCTGGTCTTGGAATGTGAGCACCGTATTGACGTCTGGTTTTTGAACCGCTTTAGTGAATATGAAAAGTCTCTCTGTATAGCGATATTCCATTTAATTTGAATAAGTAAATAAGTAAGCATTGTGTCAAAAGTCGCCCCGAAACGGACGTAGAGGCACTGGTACGAAGAGAAAAAGGGAATTTAGGGCCAATCCTGAAAAAGCAATAACTGTCACGACCTGAACATACGGTCATAACTCATACCCTGGATCGGTAAAACCACGGAAGAACCAGCCAATTAGGATGGATTAGTATTGCTCTGACTGATCATGAACGATGGATTAGATAGGATCATACTGATCACGACTGAGGAAAGATCAGTATAGATCAGGCTGATCACAACTGATCCAATCAGTCTCATTTGTATATAACCTCACGATCATTACCATCTAGATAGTTTAGAGAGCCAATCGTTAACACCACCACCACACACAACTCACACTTATATCAATCTGTTTGATCGAATAGTGACAGTGACAAAGCCCTTTGCTCAGCTTCACCCTGATCCACTACCAACATAAACCTGCGATCTTGGTAATCCTTGTTGGGAAACGCCCGGAACGTCACAGAAGTGTTTCTTGGGAGGTCCTATAGTGTGGTGGCTCAATGTTATGGAGGCTTGGTTTAGCTGGGCTGGCGATGAGAACTCTAAATTGCAAGCGAGGATTTGAGAAGTGGCCATCTCAACCGCATTAGTGATAATATTTGTTACTAACTCATATAGAATAATGGAAGGGGTTGGCTGTTATTAGGAACAAAGCGTGTATGCACCTAGTCGCTTCTTCACCCCTTTGCGTGATTGTAAAAATATTAACACGCTGTGAACAATCGCTACTCATTTATAAGTCAGCACCTACGTATATCTTGCAACGATTGACTCTATAGGATACGGGTTTAACCTGGTGTCGGTTGAACAGATCCTGATCTCTACAATAAAAGACCCTTGTATAGCTGTCAGGTTTTGGTCACAAGGGAGTGAGTGAGTGCACAATTCAGTAGCTAGATCGTAGCTATCTCGCTGGTTGGTCTCTATCGGTGACGGTTTCCATTCTTGAACATTTTCTTCCTCAGCGCCGGAAAAACCCTTGGCGCGCCGACCATTGCCGTTTCAGTACATGACAATAGCTTTGCTAACGGCTACATTTGAGTTAATTCAAACTAATAAGAATCTGTTGGGCGGATATTGCGCTGTAACCGTTGGTCACGTGTTTCACATTTGGCATGGTATACCTTGCTGTCGGTCTACCTCATTTATGCATAGAAATGAAATGCATTTCCTTGTTTTACAGCACAGTATAACTAGACCCTGATCAGTCTAGCCATGAGGTATGTAACAAAGCCCCTCTCTAACTCAAACGGTCTTATTTATAGAGCTTTATGCTTTATGAACTTTTCGAGGCCTTCATGATTGTGATTGCCTGCAACCTTTTATATGAAGACAAATCGTTAGAGCTCATCAACGTGTCGGCTGTTGATGTTTCGCAAGAGGTAGAATAAGAGGCGATTCGCAACTGCCGACTAAGACCACATCTTATTCACATCCAAATGGTTATCAGAAAAATTATCTTGTAATTTTCGAATGTCGAACGAAAGAAACCAGCCATCTCGGGAATGTATAATTCATCTACAGCACATAAAGAATCGCTACCCAGTCATGGTTCAAAGTTATCCGAGGTACATTCTTACGCGGTAGTTTGAACATAGATTTCAAGTGTCCTAATCTCCTACTCGATCTCTTGCTACGTTAAAATACAGATGATTAATATTATGTTTGTGCATACATGCATGTCATACCTTGACTCCTGTCTACAGGGTCAATGAGCAATGCTTGACCTAACAGCGTGACTCCAACATTTATTCAACCTCCATGATTGGCCCCTGATATTCTTTCCTCGCCCAAATTAAATAATAGACAACGCTAAAAATGACCATTGTGCCTGATACCAAGACACTGTAGTTCATCTTTTCGGGCGTTACAGGGGTCGCAGAAGGCCAGAGGCTGAAGAACAGCACCGTAATCAGATAAATACATGCGAATGCGTTATTGATGATGCCAAACACGCCTGGAATATGCCAAGGCCCCCATACCAGTTGAGAACCTGTGGTATTCGCAAGGGCTGGGTGGGAGGTTGGGTCGGGCATCCTGAAACCGCTGGTGCAACGGCGGTAAAGGAGGAGAGACGCGCAGATAAAATAGGAGGCGTAGATGCATGACACGGAGAGAGAAATGACGTCGTTGAAAGCAACTTCGGAACCGATGGCGATGAGGGCCAAAAGACAAGAGATGACGGTGGTGCAGGCGATTGACCAAAGTGGGACGGTGGTGCGTTCATCAACCTTCCGGTCGTTAGCCGTAAAACTACAAATGATTCATGGCTCATGGTTTGTTGATAGAGGCGTGAAACCATCGCATATGACAACATATAAGTAGAGGGGAGCAAATACCTTTGACAGAGTACGCCAGAACGGGAGACCACGATCTCGGGCAAACGACCAAAAAAGTCTTGATGTGGAAGCGAGCACACCAACAACTGCACAACCGCCCATGACAATGATGATTGATGACATGGCCGCAGTGCCGCCAAGGGAGCCAGTTGCTTCATAAAAAATCTCCATGAAAGGGTATCCAGTAGGCGACGTCAATGCCTTCTGCAAGTCGCCCATACAAAAGAGGATCGCGAAATTCATGGCTAGACCAAGAGTGCCGTTAATCATGATGCTCATCATGATTGATCGCGGCACCACCACCGACGGGTTGTGGATTTCCTCGGACAACTAATAACGACGGTCAGCTATAATCTCAGAACGAGGAGGTCGAGGTCATCAGTACATGAAAAGCGGCATCAGCACCTAGAACACATTAGCTACAGTCGGGTGTAAGCGTATCGATTTTTTGTGACTTACCCATAAAAGGAAATACATTTCCAAGCATGCCAACCATGAAAGATAATCCTTGAGTTGGCCAATGTCCTCCATTGTTGAAGACTGTGAAGACTGACGCAGCGCCTGCGTGCGGGCCAAGAGTAACGAGTGGTATGACAATGGCAAAGAATCCCAGAATGTGGATGATCAAAATGAAGCCCTCGAACTTGGGAAGCGCCGAACTGACAACCGCATTGATGAAAACCGAGAAGAAAATTACAGCCCACATCACCAAAGTCGACTGCCACGACTTCAGGTTGTACTCGGGGAATGTCAATACAGCGACACCTTGGATTAGAGTGGCCACCAGAAACCCAGCAGAAGCAACCGAACCCTGCCATCCTCCCACCGTCAACCAACCGGTCATGTAGCTCAAGAATTTGGAACAAGATCGCGGGGCCAACATTGAAACCCAGTGGTACTGTCCGCCAGATGTAGGTGCAATGGACACCAGCTCGCTAAGAGTCGAGAAAACGCTGAGGACGCCGAGCCAGACGATGAGGTAGCCATAGATGATACCTGCCGGACCACCGTTCTTCAATCCGAAGCCGAATGTGACGGGAATGCCTTCCCAAGTGATGAGGACGGTGCAGCTGAATCCCAGAATTGACATGAACCCAAAGTTTCGCTACACAGGTGAGGCTGTCAGTGTGTGCTGCAGAGAACTTTGATGCATCCCATACCTTTAGGACAGACTTCTTGCCCAAGCGGGCCAACTGCTCGCGATCCAGATAGTCGCGCCTGGATTGCTCTTCCATCCGGTGTTCATGGTAAGACTTGTCGACAGTCATGCTGCCGAGCTCATGGCCATCACCAGCGGCACTCATTTTTGGTGAGAAGGAACTAAAATTGATGAACACAACCGCAGAATCATGCAGCCAACGCAGCTCTTAAAAGCAGAGGCGAAAAAAACCTGCCAAGACGCTTAGAACATATAAAGAACAATGAGTGGTGAAATTCTTCTCCCGCAAAGTGGAGAGGAGGTCCAACAGCTACTAACTCGTGCCCTACGCGCGAAGGCTTCAACGCTTCAATCCTGGCGGCGCACCAAAAGCACTGCTACACATGTCGGAATGCGCAGCTTGAACGAATGGGGGCCAGAGGAGGGGCGGGAAGCCGGCTGGGAGGGGGATGGACCTGTAAGCGAACGGGATGGTGAAGGGAGATTACGAAAGGATTCAATGCCACGAGGAATCTCTCGTGGGCTGCTTCACTCCCACTCTCTCTCCCCACTTCGGCAGATGCCCATTCAAGCAAGACGCAGACTTGCCAGAAGTAGTTAGGTAGAGTAACCAGTGATGCTACCAGACAAATGAGACATCAAAGCCAATAGCTGGCAAGACATTCCAACGCGAGTCGTGTTCTGCTCAGCCCTCCATCTTTAGTACTTGTACAGTGACCGCGCACCTGAGCTGCCAATGGCCCTGTCCGTTCATACTTGTGCATGTTGAAGAAGCCAATGAAACATCTCAACATGCTACTTTTCTGTTTTACGATCAGAATTAGGATGGGAACCGTATAAAGAGGAAGAACAGACTCTGGCAAAGCTGATGGAAGAGCCAGAAGAACTCCAGATCCTAGATTTTTTTTTTTTCACGCATGTTGTCTTACCAAATTTCACCCCCACCACCGCACCAACGGAGTGATCCTTCACATGGTTCATAAACGCTCATGGCTTCGTACCTTGTAAAGGGCATTCAATCGCATTACTTCGTTGCTATGTATAAACTCTATATATACAGGAATGGACAAGTACTATATTTGCATTAATTACTATATCAATTAAGAAAACCCCATGGTCATTTTTATTCACGCCTTGTTCATCTCGACGCTTACATCCCACGTCTTGGTCTGCTGAATGAGGCCCGTCTCGCTCGAAAGACTCCGTCCATCCCAGGAAGACTTCGTCTTATGCGCAACGGAAGCCGTGTGTGTCGTCTTCGGCACCGCAACCAGTTCGTGTACTGAGCTCCTCTGTGAGTGGGCAGAGTCGATGGGTTTGGACGCAGGCCGAGGGTCGCTCTTCTTCACTGATCCTTGTGCAGATGGATAGCCGCTAGCATTTGTCTTTCCATGCCGACGTAGATCGTCGACACGTAACTGTCCCGATTCCAGACTCTCGAAGAATGGCTTGAAGTACGGGATACAGACGGTAACGATGCTAAGACACTGGACAAGCTGGATGGCTACTGTAGGTCGCCACATATCGAAGAACGGATCTTTGGAGTGTATCGATTGGTAAGTGTAGTAGATCTGACAGACAACGGCCGGAACAACGCTGGCATCGCATTTGTTAGTTGGACCATTGTCATTTAAGCAAGGGGACATTGAATGGGCGACACTAACAAGATTCGACTTCCAAATACCGATATCACCACCGCCTTCTTGGCCCATGATGTTTTAACTCGTCTAATTGCCTCAATCATGACACCGATGAGAGCGAGATCAGTCAGAATATTAGCGATTGAGAAGTACATCCAAAATGCAGTCTTGAATCCGTCAGCTTTTTTATCCGAAGCCTTGGGCATATAGAATAAAACATACTCGATTAACGCATGAATGCCCAATGGGATTCCATGGTTCTGGTAGTTCGCACTGGAAGAACACCACAAAGATGGATGAAACTGCCCAGAGAATGATGCAAATCTCGACACCAAAGACCAAGTATCTACGATCTCTCTGGGTCAAGCCGATGATGGTGGTGATGAGAGAAAGCTTCGCAAACAGCAAGCCTGTAATAAATAAGATATTTGCAGCCCATTCGGACTGTAGACGTTATTCGGTCAGCCTCGTGCGCATGACGCTTCTCGGTGATCTTCTCACCTTCATAAGAACGAAAATTTGCCGCGGCTGCAGCGTATCGAAGTGCCTACCAGCGCCGTTTGAAGATTCCACAACAACGGCGACGGATTGGCCCACCGCAGCAACCTATGAAGGCATCAGCGGGATGATCAAATGACACACATACAAGCAGCGCCACACTGCGCATCATGCTCACCGTTGCTGAGATTGCCAGGTAGTCATCTAGCTTCAGGCTCTTGACCATGAACAACTTGGTCATAACCCGGGCGATGGCGGCAACGACCGCAATGGCAAGAAACATCCATGCTAGTACTTCCACCAGCGGCGACTTGTCCAATGCCGTTACCAATTGCTGTCGGTCGGGCATGTTTGCGAAAAAGAGAGAGAGGAAGAAAAACAAAACACCTGGACACTAATGTGCTTTGCTGGGCGTCTGCAGGCGGACCGAAGCGACAGGGCGCGCCAAGGCAAAAAGCAATGGAGGAGGTCCAAATCTTAAGACTGAACGTCAATGGCTAACAATCACTGCATCCACGCCAATTGAGTCCGTATCTATCAAGACATGATCTCATGAAACGGCCCAAGATGCTGGCGATTGATGTGCCGTTGAAAGTTTCGAAGTTGGATCAGTGGCAAGTGTTCCTGGGGTGAAGCGCATCCTGCTGGCTACCCAAGAGGGTTGCATCGCGCTCTTTGGCCAGCGACATGGGCTTTCATACCTCCCACGCATCCAGTGGGTACTAGGAGCTCGAACGACGCTGCAAGAGGCGGAGTCTGACAGGGTGGCTGGAGACTCTTTACGAGAAAGGCTACTGCCGACAAGCGGAGGAGGCAGAAATGCGTCTATGTAATACGTTTCGTTTCTGAGTGAGACTTTTATCACATGATGTCTCAGATGACGGTCCTCCAGGGACACCACTGCGGTGTAGCGTCTACGGGGTTGGTCTGTGCCAGTGACGGAGGTCCTGATCTCAGACAAAGCATGCCAATGGGGTAGGTTGAACAGTAACTCAAATCATTGGAATTTATTCGCCGACTTGCCCCTTCAAGCACCAACACAGATTCAAAGTCGAGGCAAGCTTTCTTTAGCAAACAGTGGCACAGATACTGTGAGGTGTAGCAGCTCCCCTCCGTAGCTTTGCGCGAAATGGAATATATAGCGGGGCATGAAAACGACGAGAAGGATCTCCATGTAACCCTCGGCTTAGAATACAGAGCCTCTTTGGGATTGTCCGCATGGCTCGAAATCCGATCTAGGAATCACCATCCCCGAGAAGCCGGTGGCTGATTGAGTTACTAGATAACGGCAAAAAACATAGCGGGGGCCGCAATAGACGTTGGTTGAACTTCCATTGTCCTTCTAGGCAGAAGGAAGAAGCCAACTCGCAAAAAAACACCCCGCCAAGTCGTCATCTTGACTCCGTCACCATCCGCAAACATCCACTTCTAACAAAAAAGACTCTGATCCTAATCCCTTTCATTTCGGCATCGCCAGTTCTTGAAATCGACTCGCCTCAAATCCAGCCCACCATGCCTCTCACACTGGCTGAAGCGGACCTTGACAAGGACTTTGATGAACTCATGGTGTGCAACTGGAAGTCCTTCGAGAACCCGAGCCAAAACTTCTTTCGCCTGTTCGCCCCTATACACGGCACGGGTCCTACCGCACACGAAGATGCGCTGGGAGATTTTATCCAGCGGCAGCTTGCTTTTCACAAGATGGATCCCAGGGGCACTTGGTTCAAGGCCGTTAACGACGATGGCAAAATTGTCGGTGGTGCGTTGTGGAAGATCTTTCCGACCAACCCCTTTGAGCAGCCGCCCCCTGCCAATTTCCAGGCGTTTTGGTATCCGGAGGGAGGGCAGAGAGATTATGTTACTGCGGCACTCCACAGAATTAATGCGTTTAGATCAAAGGCAGCAACCAGACCACACGTTTGTAGGTGACAGTATCCCATGATCCTAATCAAGACGCTATACTTACCCTGTAATTCGCAGTTTTGAACATCATCTACACCCACCCTGACCATCGACGCCAGGGTGTAGGACGCTTGATGATGGAGTGGGGTATCAAGAAAGCGGATGAACTGGGAGTCGAAACTTGGGTAAATAGCACTGGACCAGGTGTGCCCCTCTACCAAGAGTATGGCTTTGTGGTCGTCAACAAGACCACGCTCTGTCCCGAGACGGAGAATCCAAATGAAGAGTGGAAGGAAATGGCAGAGCGCTTTTCTCCTATGGATCAATGGGTTATGTGGAGGCCGGTTGGTGGGAAATATGAAGAGGGCAAAACAGTTCGGCCTTGGGAGTGAGCTCTAACCTCGGGTCTTTTTTTTCTGGAGGGACAGGAGGGATCAGGAGGACGAGTATCCTTGATGTATATCCTGCTCGGTGTTTGGAGAAGAGCAAGATTGCAAATCTTCTGATAACGGGTGGAGTTTACGTGCACATGTGGACCGAAGGTTGTTACTGATCTATGCCTCGCTGGTGTTTACGTGTGATGCACAAGATCAGATGAACTCAGGCCGCAATGCCTATCAAAAATATGTGCTGGGTATCTATTAATGCTACTAAAAGTTCAAATAACTGCTGTCTAATCATTACTATGAGAATTCTCCTCCCGCTTATGCTTGCCCGTCTTGTAATCTGGCTGGCCGAAGAATGGGCGGGTTTATGGATATCATCCTAGATCGGGACCAATCCTCAATTGAGCTCCATTTCGCACAGACAGACTTGGAGTTTGACTGCGTTCCTGGAAAGATACTCTTGGGATCCTTCCAGTTGAATGAGACCATTCCAGTATTGCCATGGCACATGATGGTCAAACGTAGGCTGTCTATGCAATGAGCTACACGGTGTTAGTTCGGGTTTGTGCTCTGTAGACAGCTGAAGGTGTGGACGAACCAAGGTGCCCGTGCTCATATTCCCGTTGAACCTCGGTAATATTGGGATAGTAATGATCTTGGTAAAGCCAGAATCGGAGCCGCCTCTGAATCCCTCAATCAGTCGCCTCATCTCAAACAGCCAGCGAGTCCACTTACCAAGCAGTGAAGCTCATGGTAAACTCCCAGAGCCCCCACGTATCCGCCTCCTAGCAATTCGACAATATCTTCCATTGATTCACCAGCTCTCTCCATCTCCTCCCTGCTCGCATTAAAATACATGGCTACAAAAACATGTTAATATGCGGCAGTGTTGTGTGTATGCGAGATACTCACGTTCAACCAAGTTGAGCCATGCATCGTCGGATTCTTTTGATGGCGGGGCTTGAAATGGACTGTGTTTGTTGTGGCCATTTGCATGTTTGCCATTAATTTCGTATTGGACGAGTTTTTGAGCCGGGGCTGGTGCTGTGAGCGTCTGGCGAAGAGGCGATTACATGGATACGTGATCACTTACACCAAGTGCGTCCAGCTGCTTGAGCCATGCCTACACGGTCGCGATTTTGTGTAAATAAGATGGCGATTAGGACGATGAGTGAGGCATGAATCGTGAACAAGTAAATGCGCGACAATGTCATGATGCTCCCCAGACTACGTCCCGACTTTGGGAGTAACGCATCTTCACTCCGAATAAGCTTCTGAGATTCAGCATCTTCCGCAAAGCTGGAATCTCTTGACGAGATTTCGTGATAAGCCATGATGTTGATTGTGAAGACTGAAGGCGTATTTCCTCATGTAAAGCCGAAGAAACTTGAACGAAAAACGAAAGACTGCCAGCCTACGAGGGAGCCTTGATGGAAATGATTGGAAATGGTAGTTACCTTTTGTGGCTCGCTTCTCGCGATTACGGGGGGTTACATTCATGGATCGCCAAGTTACACTGCCCACTGCGTCACAGGTTTGACTTAAGGCACCCCCTGCGCTGGTGGCTAGAACTTAGAAGGAATCCTATCAGAGAGGCAAGGGTGGTGGCTTTTAGCGGCAAATGTCTCCTCGTTCTCGGCATCACACCCTCCAGACAGAGGCCAGCAACATGGGCTTCATAGATTCGGTTGCGAATATTTAAAGCTTCGCTATTGTCCAGCTTTTTGACTGCAATCTCCAGTCAAACACACACAAGCCTCTTCAATTTCACCATACCAACAATCTAACTTTGATCTTAATCGACTTTTCTTCTCACCTAACCACACAAAACCATCACAATGAAGTCCTTTGCTGCTGCTCTCATTCTCCTCGTCAGCGTTGCTGTCGCTGCTCCCATGCCCCAAGGTAAGGAGCTCATCTAGATCACACATGACGCAGTCCTCTAAACATTTGCAATAGTTCAAACTGAGGAAGTTTCTTCAGCTGCGGGATGTGCAGCAAACGTCATGCGACCTAGTCCAGATGGCACTGCCAGCCCCAACTGCCTTTTCTAAGGCGATGGGCCAAATATACGAACTCTCATGCATATACTGGCTTTGGTGGATAGATAATATCCAGAAGCACGGAAAATACGGGTTTTGTGGCGTTTGGGTATGAAGGGCACACAGGGTGAAGGATCACGCTACGGGGAATTTACAGAGGCCTTTCAAGTAGCTACAGCAGTGTTTATCTTAATTTATTCTGACGATTATTTTCTCTGGAAAGTACGGAAAACTGCTAAAAATTGAGTCCCATGTATGATGATGCAATGATGTTTCGTGTGTGTAGTAGCATCTCGAATCCATGCCTTCAAATACTCTTTCAACCGTATATGGCGATCATGGAATCGGTCTGGAAAGCGCCCTGGATCAAATGGCGTCGTGATGCTAGTCTGTCGCACCTCTGAATGTCACCTCTCAGGGCCAAAAATGGAAAACCTACCCAAAGAGGAAATCGCCGAGATGCAGTGCCGGTGCGGTAGTTGATGCACGAAGAAATGTGTCTGTTTCGTTAGGAATGCCTGACCTGACGCGTCTCGACTTGCGAATGAAGACCCTAAATATGGAAACTACCGGGCGCTTAAGATAAAATACTTAATGTTTCCTATCAGAGGTTTGTCTGCTGGTTGGCGAGGCGAACTCTTCGCCACGGACTTGACGGACGGGGAATTCCTTCGACAGGGCTCATTCGATGAACCCCCAATCTTTGTTCATCACGACATTGCGACCCACCTAATCATCCGGTATCCAGTTTGTAGCCCCTCTAGATCCTTAGATGCTTATCAAAAGGGCTAAGTCTGATGGCAATGTTCCGTACAGATTCCTGTAGGATTCTGCCTTGCCAATAGAAATCTTACTGATGAAAGGCTCTGGGATTAAATAATCCTTCCACGCGTTTTAAGCATATGGTCTGAATAGCTCACGGTTAGGCAGACTAGTCATCAACGTGGGCATCATCTGATGATTGGTAAGGCACGGGCCGTGGCAGTTGTGTGCATTAGACATTCTCAAACAGATCAAGACTCTAAATTCCAGCCGTTTCGAAAAAGGATATCCGTTTTGGAATGCAATCTTCAAATGAGTGAGGAATGTGATGAAGTAGAGATCCGCCATTCCATCAATCCGGGAGGACGCGCATCATTCACTGCATACTTTGATCCCTCCATTATCCCACAGTCAGTCGGCGCCCTGGTCAAGGCTGTTGCAATGCCGCGCACGAATTTCATTTACCAAGCCGTCTCCAAAGAGATGCATGATGCTTCCGTACTATCCGACATAGTAAACCATTGCCATCATACAGTTTGATCTGCCGCTTGATCACTTGAGACAAACCAATGGCTGTACTCTGCTGAGTTGCTGTTTTGGTCAACCAATTGTTGAAACCTTTACGGCACAAAAACAGTCCGGGCTTATCTACCAAGACATGCTGAGACAGGGCTGCTAATCAGGTGGGTGGTATTTCTTCCAAAACAAGATTTCATGAGACATGACATTCTCAGCTCCAAGGATACCTTAACTTTCGTATGTAATAACAGTGGTCACTAAAACCATGGCGACACTTCCGATAATTCTCCTAAAGTGGAGGTCTAGTGCTGCTGAGTGGCAAGTGGAGTAATGGTCTGGCTTGATTTATTCCGACTCATTCACTTCGAACAATTTTGACCCTTTCTATGATTACAGGGTAGGATTTAGAACAAGAGGGGTCAACGTGGGGATTGCCGAACAGCCGAATGTCTTGCACAGTGTTGCAGTTGGATAGGCTACGTTCTGGTTGTTGGTAGATGCGCATTTTGCTGCCTATTACGAGTTGGCCGAGGAATAGGAGCCCACTGCTGCCACAAGTTCATATCTGCCCTGTTGCTCACGTACCATTGCCTACGCTCTCTTTTACTCTCATCATCATAATCATCAAGCGCCACGTGGTTTACTAAAGACAGTGTTCCCTTATTCATACTGCAGATCTACTCCCGTTGCCTCCATTGATCACATCTACAATGGCCACTGGAACCCTCCCCCGCATCCGCATCGCCATCATTGGAGGGGGCATCGGAGGCATCACCTTGGCTAATGGCCTTGTACGCGTTCCGCATCTAGATATCCATGTCTTTGAATCGAAACCCGAATTTTCCGAGCGTGGTGCTGCAGTTGGATTATCGGGAAATGCCATGCGCGCCCTTGAGCACCTCCTCCTGTCCGTGACAGAAACGTTGGATAAAGCCGGGGGTACGAGGAATGGAAGTTGCTTTGCCCTGGTAAGAAAGGTAGCGGCGCATGATGAAATTACGAGGCTAACCAGAAGAAAGGGATCAGGGCCTCACGCTGGAACCGTTCTCCTCAGCTCAGACCCGAATGACAGGTCAAGAGTCGTCCACCGAGCTTCATTACTTCGCGAACTTTTGGCGCCACTACCGAAGAGCATTTTGCATGCTAACAAGCAGTTGATCACAATCACTCCAAAGGAGGACGGCGTAGAGCTGGCATTTAAAGACGGTGCTATTGAAACCTTTGACGTGGTAATTGGCGCCGACGGAATATTCAGCACCGTACGCAAGTATGTGCTCCAAGACGAGCTTGGCGAGTATGCCGCATCTCCAACAGGGTTCTGGGACTGTAGAAATATGGTTCCAATCGAGAAGGTTAAGGAAGTCTTCGGGGACAGTTCAGAACAATATTTTGGCGTACACCGACAATATGGGTGGTTTGGGGATAGAGGATTCATCATGCACGATGTCGTCGATAATGGCACAATGGTGCAGTGCGTTATTGCCGGCATTGAGGAGGAGTCCGCCAAGGATCGCCATCGTGATCTGACAAGGGAGTTCCTGGAAACGGAACTGAAGAGCTGGCTTGATGGTCCAATTGGACCGAAGATGATTGACGTCAGTATATGAGCACTGGAGCCCTGTGATTTTATATTGACCCTGTCCTAGATCCTGCTAGACCAGCCAAAGCCGCAAGCCTACTCACAATGGGATCATAAATCCACTCCCACATACGTAAACGGCCGTGTGTGCATCATGGGGGATGCTGCACACGCAATGACCCCATGGCAGGGTGCTGGTGCTGGACAAGCTCTCGAAGATTGCGTTGTCTTAGCTACTCTATTCGAGCACATCACATCAACAAAAGAGATTGATGCTGCGCTCAAGGCGTACGAGGTTGTTCGAAGACCAAGGGCCCAAAAGATTATTGACTCTAGCAGAGGCTCTGGGCTAATCATGTGTGGGCAAGATCCCGAAGCCAGTGTGACTCCGGCTGGGATAGGAAAAGCACTGGCAGGGCGTTGGGATTTTATTAATAGCGTGGATATTCCATCGCATAAAGAGGAGGCTTTGAGTAAATTGAGGGAACATGAAAGATAAACAGCATATTTATGTACATCAAGAACTGAAAAGAACAGAATTTACAAAATGTAACTACATTTAAAAAGGTTAAAGCAAACAACATAAGAAGAGGTTATATTAGTTTAATAATATTATGCAGTTTAGCATGTACGCAATTCTACTAATTACTCATGGGTATATTATAAAAAAATTCTTATAATTTTAGTAAACTAATACATACACTTTTTAATCGCAATACCGTTATAATTGTTTTACTTATTGAATTCCCAAATAATAATTAATATTAGCTTTATTTAATTCTGTTTCTTGACTTCATTTACTGTTACTTAACTGTGGTGTAAATTGTATTAGTGATCTCTTCTTACCCACTCTTTAAAAGACAACCCCTGTGCCTTACCTTGCTGGTGGCCTTGAATCTCCATGCCGTTAGCAGTATGCGCTCTTCCACTCTCCACCGATTATTTATAACCCTGATCTTCTTTTCTCTATACACAACTCAAACCTCACTCTCATGCTAACTAGCACAATCGACGGAATGGCTTTCTGGGGTAATAGAGAAGCCTCCTACTCTCCCTTAGCGAACAAGAATAACGCTGAAGACAGTTTGAGTCAGTCTTCATTGGGAAGAAGTCGTTTTGATATTTTCTCCTTGCCAAGGGTATGGTATATCCACGGAGCATTATTCCTGGCTTGGGTATTCCTTTACATTTTCCTTCTGATTGGCGACCACCGCTCTTTCAGCGGTATAGATAGCAGTGCGAATTGTCTGCCCCATTTATACAGTCAGCAACTTCTGTTAGACATTCGACTGAAATTCAAATTAACTCATTTACAGCACCTGCTCCTGATAGCATCTCACAGTATGAATATCGAACTTATTCAGACGGCAGACCCGGTGACGGGTCACCCTATATGGGGGAACCAAACGATGAGAACGAGGCTAAATGGGCTCAACTAAGGCGACGTGAGTATCGATCACCATTAAAACTTCTTCAAAAGGCTAACATGACGAAACGGCAGTTGGGTTCATTGATCTGGAAACCCATGAAGTTGAAAAGCTCTTGAATACCTCAGTCAACGCAACCACAAAGTACATAGGTGGTGTCGGTGTGTTTCATCAGCTGCATTGCGTGGTAGGTTAAGGAGTTGATTAAAATCCAATTTGACATTGAACTTACTTTAGTCTGTAGTACTCAATGAGAAGAATTTTGTATTGGCCAGAAACAATACCGAAAATGAAAGACCATGTTGGTAAGTATTTACGTTTTCTGTGATTGTTAGTTAATTACAGAACTTGGCTAATCTTCTCCAGCACACTGCACCGAGCTCCTCCGCCAAGCAATAATGTGTCACGGTGACCTTGATATCGATACCCATATATTTGACCCTGCCACTAAGGAGTTGGACGTACACTCGACGACATTTAAAGGACCAAAGCTTTGCAAGAAGCTTGATCCATTGATTGCATGGGGCGAAGAACGCAGTTCGAAGCTATATTGGAACTTCCCCAAGGGCGAACATTAACACGAAGTAATGGGCCTATGTTCAGGAGCACAGATGGCTCAGGGACTTTACTTTCCCTCTAATGGGGGGGGGGGGGCTTTCATGCATGTAATTTGTTTCGACACATGCGCAAAGATGTCAAGTACTAGCTTGCTGAATTTTCTGTGACTGACATCATTACTGGCAACTGGGGGAGAAAATTAAAATTTTTACAGTATCTAATGCTTAAAAACTAGAAAGAAATCCTACATCGTGATCATCTGAATGGTATCCATAGTGCAGGACCTAATCCCACCGCCGGTTTGAACGACTATCTGGGCTTAGGCTTGACCTCGCTTAAACCATTGTATAACCTGAGGTTAGGCAGTCTCGTCACCCTTCCTTGTACCTAGTGTAACCTTGGTTAGATTTAAAAGTGCACGCCGAATCGTCGCCGTTGCAAATTGCGCGATGAATGAGCCACCCCCTGTGATTTTCGCCGCTCCGCTACCGATACCCTCCCGGCCTTCTGCTGCCGTAGATCCGAAAGCCGGCAATATTTTCCCGATGCGCGACTCATGCACAAAATGATCTGCAGTAAGGGTGGATGTAAATCTTGAGTGCACGAATACAGATGCACCTGGTGTTGGTACATCGCATTATGTGTGTTGGCTTCCCCTCTAAACTTGGGTTTAGTCACCTATGCATACACCACGTGTTCGTATCGAGACACGTTCTTTCTATAGGATCTCTTAACTCTCACTGGCCTGTCAGTTGCATGCTCTCTGCCTTTTATCTTATGGCAGTTGAAACTACGGACCTATTTAAGGTCTGTGTTTGTATATTGGCTGATATTATCCAGAGGAGGGCATTCATTTCATTCATATCTCGACACCCACAATTTCTAGCTCTGTGGCTTCCATTATGTTGTCATGGTATTCCTCTACTTTGCGCGTACTTGTTACCTCAAGGATCACACCTCGTGTTTTTTTTTTCTTTTTCTTTTTACGGAGGATATTTATTCCCCCGAATTGTATCGTTACAATTGATTAATTTGTAGATATTTATCTCTGAATCGATTTTCTGCCTTCTGAGTAAGCGCTAATGGAATAGCGATTTGTTATCCGCAGAGATAAATGGATAAAACACAGTCAGCGCCGCAGTTTAGACACCTATTGGGTGCGGTTGTTACCCCTTGAATGCTCCAGGCCGTACCAATGTTACTATTAGCGAATGTCTTCAACGTTCAGGTTGCCGTAAGAGGAAAATATTTACGCGAGTTAGAGAGAGGATCATCGTATGATCTCAGGGGTGCGATTCAGGGTACTTATCACGGGGCAGTTAATGAATACACAACCAATGATCTTAGAGCTCGGTAGCGGTGAATTCAGGTTTATTACGAGCTCGCGTATTCCCTGATTATTCACATGATCCTTTAAAATCTTATCCGTACTCCACCTGGTGTTCTATACCTAATTTAGTAATAAATAATAATTATTAGCCATGGATTAGAGAATATTATGCCACAAGTCAGACGATGTATGTTCTCAACTACTACTAAGTTATGCAATAGCAAGCTCAGAGACTAAGGGTGCAAGACTATTTAGCTAAGAAATTATATCTGTACCACTATCCTTCAAATCAGTTACTTCGACATCCAATATTCACAGACTTTTGCAAATTACATTGTTATCCTCCGTTATGTCGAACTCACAAATATGGGGTCTTGTTTCTCAAGATCCCCAATCGTCGAGTTACCTAGCTCCCACAGATCCATCACTTGATTCTTTAGTCTACCCCCCGTTCAACCAAACAACCATGGAATTGACATATGAAGCTACTCATCTAGTCGATGGTCTGACTACCACTATAAACCTAGCAGATCATGCATACGATTCTAGCATGTATCTTCCTGGGCTCTACTCCCAGCTGTCGCCTTTTGAGACATGGACAGACGCAGAATTGGAAGCACTCTCTCTAAATCCATTATCTGACTCGACAATGCTTCAGCTCGATGAATTGGGAGAATGGCCGGTGTCGAACGCTTGGGAAACGCCTCAATCTCCGTACAGTGTAGAATTGCCGAGCCAAGCACCCAGTAACTACCAAAGCGAAAGTTCTGCGGCCCCAGACACGTGGGAGATAGAGAACATGTGCCACATAGGCCACCAATATGAGAGCATGGGCTGGAAGTGTAAACACCAGGGCTGCATGTCCAACAAGGTCTTTACACGAGCCTGCGACTTGAGGAAACATTACCGGTCACACAATAAGGCCTTTTTCTGCTCTGAAGGTGGCTGTCCGCGCTCCGTCGACGGCTTTTCAAGCCAAAAAGACTGCCAAAGACACAAGGCGTTACATTGTCCGACCATCCAATGCCCCGCGGAGGGCTGCTCCAGGGTGTTTAGCCGAGGTGGTACGTATTGTCTTTTTCCCTACCAAGTAAACGTTCGAAAAGTAAAGACTGGGTTCCTAATAATGCTTTTATAAAGACAATCTAAAGGAACATTTCAAAAAGATTCATCAACGTTCTCAGAATAATCTCTTCCCTCGACCCTGCCGAAGGCCCTCTAAACGCCTACGAAACCGGGTATATTCAATCTCAAAGCCATGAGATGGTTTCTTATTGGCAACGGTTGTACACCCGGTGGTTGTGGGTATGCAAATGCACAAAGGGAGGCTGTATGAGAGGTATTAGAACAATTTGCGTTGTTAGTATTTAAACTTATTACTCCTTAAATATTAGGCGCTACCCAAGTCATACGAGGGGGAAAGAATTCATTGAAGCAGTAAATGTTACGATTCACAGTTGAATAAGCGTAAAAAGCTAGATATATACCTGAATATGAAACTACTATTATTTTACAGTAAATGAAGCTTTTTATAATGCTCCCTCTAATATATGCTGTAAGCTTCCTGAACAGTCAAGGTAGAATTTTAACTTACCATGTTATCCTTCCGACTAAACACACGTTTGCATTCGGCATCTAAGCACTCGATAGACGGCTGGTGTGATCTCATATGACGATGGTAGTCCTTACGAGACGCAAATCCAATGCCGGTGTTCTGGCAACGCTTCTCGGAACAGAAAAAGACCTTGTTATGACCGTGAAAGTGCTTGCGCAGATCGCATGCACGCAAAAACACGCGGAGTGATCTGCATTCTGGATACGCACAGCGCCAGTTCCCAGCAGCGTCGCAGTGGCCAATGTAACTAAGATCTTCTGGCGTCCACCCTTCGTCCGATTTATTGCTGGCAGCTAGTGCGCATTCAGTGGATGTTTGTATGGGGAACGGATCGGAGGCTTGTGGCTGAATATCAGTAGCTATAGGGTGTGGTTGTAAGACATAATTGAAATCTTCGTTGGATATTGGTGATAGCGTAGTATTGAAGTTGAATGTGAATGGTTTGGAGCTTGTATCGGAGCCGTTAGTGGGAAATGGAACACATAAGGTCCTCTCGAAGAATTGCTTTATGGTTGACGTCCCATTGTCCGCGGCCATGATTTTGTCCGAGTTAATAACGCCTAATCAGAATTCGTCCAAGAAGAAGCAATCTGCTTTACTTCCTAAATAATAGCGACTGTAGTGCTTTATATATCTCATATCCTGGGTCCTGGAACTATAAACTCTAGCATCTTCTTGCGCAATAGAAAACACTGCTCTTCTGTCAATCACAGCTTACATGCAATGACTCAAATATCCCATGACAACCTGACCCTTATCACATATAATGGGCTAAACTTATAGCAAGCGCTATTGCTGTGGGTGTGCTAGTGCGTTATCTGTGAAGGAAAAGGGATACGTATCAAGTTGATTATTAATTTTTTTAAGAATTAGTAAACATAAGCGCTTAAGAGCTAGGTTTAATTAAGTAAAGGTCTAGGGCTAATAAACTATTGTAAATAATAGACACTATAAATTAAGCTACTATAATAGTATTACTTTAGTTTTATTAATTATATAATTTATATATAATTTCTTAATACTTTAATTACAATAATATTATACTAACAACTACTTATTTAAAAGCAAACTTTTAGTAGCATAGTATTATTTAATTAAACTTACTAATACGTACAAAAAATAAAGAAATAACTATAATAATAGCAGATATAAAACATGTTCCATAAACGGCTGTAAATGCCTTCTCATAGGATACGATAACTAATGCATGTCTATTAGCTATAGCCGTATTTGTTAAAACGTATTATATCGCTTACTTTGAGACTGCAAAGGTTCCTTAACTGAGAGCAGCACGTCTACCTTTTGGCGAACACGTTCAATAATCTAGTATTCGGCTCAGCACACTACATTCAAGACCGGTAAACACAGAAAGTCATAATCTTTACTCACCTGCTTGTCCAATTCGTTGTATTGCTGTGGCTGCAGGGATATCAAGAAGACATTCTGCAAAATGGTGGTATTGATGGCCATTGAGGTAAATACCCCCAATGACCTCAACATGATGAGCCCTCCGTTGGCAACGGCCTGGTCATTCGCTGGTGTGATATTCAGTAACGCAAGGACCGTGCTGGATGCCATCATACCCACTCCCACGATGGGGGTAATTAGCATAGCGTTATAAGCCCAATCTGGCATATTGATCGTGCGGAATATGGCTGCCATAACAATTAATCCAGACGTTCCGATGAATACAAAACTTTGGCCCAGCCGTAACGTCAGTTCTGGACTTTTGCGTCGTGCAATTACGAACCCCGTCAAGCAGCTTGCTGCAGTAAACGATATTGATGGTATTATCAGCCGAAAACCAGCAGCCTGAACAGAGTCGAGATGAACTGTTTGGAAAAACAGCGTTGTGTTGTACATGACCTATGACGTATTATTAGAATCAAAATCATGCTGAATTTCTGTGCTCTTCGTCTTCAACATACCGTCGAGTTAATAAATGATGTTAGGAACCCTGTAAACATGATGTTGCGAGTCGGAAATTCGAAGAGGAGGTATAGCGGCAAGACAGGCTTTGCCACACTCTTCTCTACATAGACAAACGACGTGGCGAAAAGCAATGTGGCCAGGCCTACTAGGAGGACGAGGGGATGAGTCCATGAATAAACATTCCCTCCAAATGTTAAGAAAACAAATAAGCATATCAGTGTAAGCATCTTGCATTGTTAGACAGAAACAATGCTTAGAGCGTGTATATTTGTTGCAACTCACAAGGCAGACTGAACCAAGCCAGTCAAATTCTCGAAATATGGCCTTAAATCTTCCATTCTCTGGCCTTTCCTCTACTTTTGTCTCGAATTTAGAAGGGATCAGTAAGGATAGAAGAACTAATGCAAGAGTTGCGATTGGAATTTGTGTCTTTTGGTAAATTCCTCGAGTCAGAGCGCTCTTTAACTTCGCGTTTGGAGGACTCACCTTGTAGACCCAGCTCCATCCAAAGTGCTGTACAATAGCACCACCAAAAGCGGATCCAAAACTGTCAGGATGAAAGTCAGCTATGCTATCTAGCATGGAATGGTGAAAATAACAAAAGCCTCTTACGCAGATCCTCCACCATATACAGCGTAGTTGATGGATTGGTAGTATCCTCTGTTAGCCAGCCCGACTGCGTCGGTGAGAACAACGGAACCTAGATTCTTTCATAAACTTTCATGCCAGGTGTAATTACGTGACTGCATGACATACCCATAGTCATGACGCCGGCAGAGCCGAGGCCACAGAGGGCTCTCGACACGATCAACAGCTTCCAGCTTGGAGAAAAAGCGCTGAGCACGATACCAATACTAAAAGCAGCGGAGGCAAAAATGTATGGTATCTTGCGGCCCAGAATGTCAGATGCACGGCCATAAAGAGGCTGTATGGTCATAGAAGTGACTAATAAAGCGTTTACCGGCCACGATGAAAGGTTGGTATGATGGAAGGCGGAGGCAACGGCAGAATGTGTGGACGCTGAGAGACCAGAATCAATGGCTACTGACTGAAGTTTGCAGTGAGTAAATGTTACGGGGACCGTTTTGGGCTGGGAGAACACAAACAAAGTTTGAGACAAGAATGACTAGATGATGCTGCCATTAGCGAATGCAGACATTACACATCCTCCAACTCAGACCTACCTGTAACGACCATGGCAAGCTTCGATTTCGAAAGGTGATAGCGAGGCCCCTTTTCATCAGGTTCTTCTTCTTGGCCATTAGCATCCTCGTGAACTACTCTTGGGTCGACTGAGGAAGAGCTCTCCGAGTTGTCATGTAGCTCATATTCTTCATCGTCCAGGAGCCTCTGCTGAGACTCATCTTTCGTCTGCTGTTTTTTATACATTGCCTTTTGTTAGAGGAATAGGATACACTGCTGCAATTCCTAGAAACGAAAATATATGTAAATGAATAATTAAACGGAAAGAAAGAAGGCATTGCTATGTCATTAAACAGAGTACCTAGTTAATGCTGACAATGACTTAAATGTATTCTCCTGCATAAATACAGGTTCCATTCCTTGTCATGCTGGTGGCCTGAGTGGGGATGCTTAGTGCTTACCGGTATGATGGCGAAAGGAAGCACATCTAATGACACAGGCCTAAAGGCCCTTTCCCAGTCCCAGGTAGCTTTATTAAAGTAATAATCTTAATAAAGCTTTTGAGATCTTGGTTATGAACGTAACCTAGACCATGTCTTGTAGATCGGTTAACTGAGGTATCAGAAACAGCAATCGATTAATCGTCTCAGCAGATGCCTATGAATAAAAGATATTAAGAAGAACGAACGCATAAAACGCCTGAGCTTAGAAACAGAACAGTGCGATAGGGATCAATGGGCTAGGGCGGGTAGAGGTGTAAGGTGATTGTTTTATTCTATAACGAATCAATAACCCCTTGTATTCTTAGGACTGTTTTGGCATTCGATTTCCAGACCCCAATCAGAAAGCAAGTTTATTCGATGAAAACGCTCCTTTAACAACCGCTCAGGGTGCTACTCGGGACTTTCAGAACGCAATAAATAATAGCAAGATTATTTAATCCTTATAGTCTTGGTAAGTGGGACTTTTAATACAGGCAACAAGACAGTTTATAACCGATGCTTTAGAAACCTGAGTGATGTGCAGTCGAATTGATAATGATTTTAGCTAGCCACGTAATTTGCTATGAAACCAAATGCCCCTAATTGCCCTCAGCTACTGATCCCCCTCTTCACCTAAAGGGGTCAAAGCCCCCTTACAAACTATCTTCCATCAACAATGCTGTATAAATCCTAAATGTGAAGTAACTGCTATGTCCAATACATTAAGGAGCACACTCAATGCCTTTGAGTCTTGGCAGGAGCTGAATGTCACGAACATCGTCGTGCTGCATAATCCAGGCCAAGAATCGCTCCGTTCCAATTCCCCAACCCGTCGTAGTCAAAGCCTTGACGCCTCGAATATCGAGATACCAAGCGTATTCCTCAGGACTGACTTCGTGCTGAGCAAGAGCCTGCAAAGCCTGCTCTTGCGTCTTGTGTCGCTGACCACACCCAATAACCTCTCCAAGGCCGAGCAGGAAGTCACCACAGCGAGCCTTCTTGAGGCTGTCGTCGGTGTAGGCCTGGTAGAAAGGTACGCTGAGATGGTCCATCTCCAGCAGCCAGACAGCGCCGCCAAACTTCTTAATCAGCATGCGCTCGCCCTTGCGGGTCAAGGAGCGACCAAACTCAGGCTGGCCTTCGACGGCATACTGCCACATGTCCTCAGTGAGTTCCGGCAACGCGAGAGCCTCGTCAAGAGTAATAGTGGGAAACGCATTGCCATTGCTCGTATACAAGTCGATCAAAGACTTCATGTGACTGGTAGTTCCAGCAAAAGCCTGGATGTCGTCGGCGTGGTTGCGCAACAGGTCCTGGGTCAAGTTGACCACATATCGGTTTGCAACGTCGATACCATCACCAAGCTCGCCGAGCAGCTCGCACTCAACGTGACAAAACTGGTTCAGATGGGTTGCGTCCGGGTCCTCCCCACGGCACGAGGTGCCAACATAGTAAGATCCCTTCAGTTCCTCTTCGAGACGCAGGGCATATTCCAGGACAAATTGCTGAGAGTCGGCAAGGTATGTGTTCAGACCGCCCAGCTCAATACTAACGGGCTGCGAGTCGGATCCGAGCCCCATTGGCGAGCTAATGCTACTAGTAGTAACCGGCACAATGAGATACTTGTAAGCCATTTTCTGGCCGAAAAAGCTGATGGACGAGTGGAATAGGGTGCTCTGAAGACGGAACATGGCAGTGTACCAGGGGTTTTGGATGGCCTTGACGGCGAAGGTGCTGGGCTCGCGCCAGAGTTTGGGCACGATGCTCTTCTTGCTCTTCAGTTCGCCTTTCACATAATGACCGTTTGCGTCGTTGACGACGAGGGGGTTGACTTCAATAGGCTCTGCAGAAGGTGCCATGGTGTCTGTTGTTTGAGTATACGGTGGTTCAGCGTATAAAGCCAAAGACAGGATGATAGAAATGAGGATGATAGCTGAGATGTTGCTTAATTGTTGATACGATGATGATGATGCGATCCTACAATTTCTCGGAAATCATGTCGGTCTTTATATGCTCAAGACCAGATGCAGTTTTCTCTTTTATCGCATTGCTTGCCTCATACTATCTCACCACCAACCATACAATGGTACAATACAAACAGACAGATTCATGTACACACAATTGCTCCACCAGTCCCTTGATGAAGACGTCTGTCATCTTGACGCCGTGCTATGTTGGTGGCCTGTCAAAGGCTGCTACGCTAGCTTGCTGCTGATTGGCGAATGAATCCATGCGTGATCCATGCGTGAGATTTGGCGATGGGGCGAAAGATGCTGAAGGATTTACCTCCCCGCGACAGACCGCCTCATATTAGAGGAGGCCTAGCTTTCTAGCTTCAAAAAGGGACATGTCAAATATATCTATCAGATAAAACCTCATCGCAGCGATGCTGAACTATGCAATGTCTCCCCTTGTTTCTCCATCAGCATATTAGTTGATGGACGATCTCAAAGCCGCATTATCCGGATACCGGGTTGCCAGGGTACCATAAGCTTACTGAAGGGAGACAAAGTCTTCCTTCAGGAATACGATAGTCAAAACACTTGAGTCGTATGTATTATGTGTGCGTGACCAAGAAAAAGGTACAGTCGATGCAGAATCGAAAATAACAAGAGTAATAAAGCCATAAATCGAGATAAAATATAATACTAAGAATATAACAAAGTATGTTTTATTAATATTACATTAATTAATAGGCTTATCTATAGGGTAGTCTACACACTGTTAAGCCCCACTATAATATTTTCACAATACCTCAAGAACTGAGTCATTCTACCTCATACTTATAAATAAGACAACTTTTTCTTACATCCTTCAAGCTCCACGTTTTAATTTTCAACACCACAAGAGATATGGCTACTACAAACAACCAACGGCCTCTCCCTATTATTCACTTCAACGCCTTTCCAGGCACGGGAAAATTGACCATTGCACAAACTCTCGTCACCTTGCTCCAGCCGTCAGCAATCAAACTTGTCCACAACCATCTCCTCATCAACCCTGCAGACAGCGTTCTCCATCGAGAACAGGCGGGTTACCAAGATCTCCGTCAGCGGATCCGCTCAGCCATCTTTCACTCGCTGATCCGTGAGAGCGCTACTCACTCCACGTCATACATCTTCACAGACTTTCAGACGTCCAATAGTCTTGGTACGGCGGTCTGCCAAGAGTACGTTGCCTGCGCAGCAGCGCGGGGATGCGACTTCATACCTATCATTCTCCTCTGCGATGAAGAGACCAACCTGGAAAGGTTAGTGGCTGGTGATCGCGCCGGCCATGGGAAGCTTGTCAATGTGGACCTGGTGAAGAAGTTCAGAGGGGGTGCGGACTTGTATGCATTCAACGATCACCCTGCGTTGTTAAAATTGGATGTCTCCAAGCTCTCAGTGGAAACAGCAGCAAAGAGAATCTTGGAGCACTTGGTAAAGATGTCTCCAGTTTTAGCTAATTATCTCTAGATTACAAAGTATATGAACTTGATATAAATAATTAATGTGGCATAAGTTTGATTCGTAGTTCATCCATTTCCTACGGAACCACGATTCCAACAACTCGTTTCATTCTCTTTAAAGCAATGCTTAAAACTAGTACCTTCTACATGACTTTCAATAATGTTGAGTGAACTAAAATGATCCATAGGTGACTAGCTTTAAGCAGTACTAAGTGTTACAACCTGTTTACTCCAATCTCTCCAGCCTCACCCCGATAGTAATTGCAGTATCGCCATTACATTTAATTCAAATTCCGCAAAAACAGGCACAAGCCCCTTCGTGTCTCCCTCAGTTCCTTCCAGGATCTTATCATCGTCAAACAAGCCATTGATAATTCGGCGTGCCGCTACAACATCTCCCATACGCTCTCTTACAGAAGCTACTTGCGTCTCAGATAGAGTGAACCTGAAAGGTTGCTGATATCTTTGTGCAATGTTATTGTTGTTCTTTATACCTTCTGACCATGTACAAAATTCCGCCCTAAAGGCAGATAACCGCCGCGATGTCTGCTCAAAAAGCATGGGCAAAGCCTGACGAGTTCGCTCCATGAGGACTTGAACTAAATGGCTTAGTAGTCGACCCAAGGCTTCTACGCCATCGGTTAAAGTACCTGGCAGTACAACACTGGCAGTAATGGTATCCATAAAAGACATGCCCATTTCCGTACCTAAAGCAGGCAAGCTAGTGATGCGGTAGACGCCGGCACAGTAGTATGGAGTCAGGAGGGGAGAAAATGAGGTTGCTGTTCTTAACCCTAATTCCTCATTCGACCTCGGTGGCATATCTGGTGAGAATCTGTATCCCTGCATCACTCCAAGGAATGAGAAAAGCTCATGAAAGCAGAGTTGTTGCATGTCCACCTTGTATTTTAGCAAATAACGGCTGGAATCAAGCATATAGCCCGAGCAAAATTCATCATCGGTGTTACCTTCTTCAAGGGTCTGTTCCTTTCTCAGCTGTGTTCGCATATCGCAGGCCAGAGACGTGGGTTTTTCTAAATCTGCAGGGAGTGCGCCATATTCCACGCTCAAGTAACCCGGGTACTCCTCATGAAAAGGGGCCGCAGCTGGGAAGTCTCTTGGGAAGGCTTCTGTACCTCTAATGCTGACTGGGCCAGGTTGCCGAGTCAGAGGCTGAACTTCAATGCGCAAGGATTTAGTTGTGACTTGGAATTTCGCAGAAATCACTTGCAGAGCTTTCCATGTTGCTGCTAAAATGCGCTTATATGATGTGTACTGCAAAGAAAACAGGCCTTGCTCAGAAGCATCATCTCGGCAAGTTATCGTCGCCTTCTCAAATTTTGCATCTGCATCAGAGGAGAACCAGAATCTAACTACATGGCCATCATGTAGATCTTCTTCCAAATAGTTCTCTTGTTGTTCGTGCTGAAATTTCGATAAATCCTTTTCAGATACCTTGGATAGCTCATTATCATTCCCGCCATCCGGACACAACGCCCAAATTGGCTGGGCGCGAGAGGATATTGACTGCTTCTCAGAACTCTGAGGGGCATCTGAGCTGCCATGGGTAACAGGGAAGAGAAATGCCCTGCTGTTACCATCTGTAGCGAAACCAAAATCTTCCGATCCTAAAACGGTTTGAATGGCACTGGCAATTCTGCGCAGTTTCAAAAAAAAAACTAGGAAGGTTGTCAAGTCCATGGCTTGCAGCCGAAACGCCTCTTTCAACTCAATCGCAATTTGGTTTCTCATCGTGGGGTATTTAGCAAACCCGACCTGCATCATATCGTCCACATAGAAGGAATGTTGGTTGAGTATCAGAAATGAAGATGGCATTATCCTAGCAAGCCGTGAAGACACGCGGTATGATGAAGATGCCACAGCAAAGAGTCTGCTGTTAGATTGGATAGACACAGCACCGTCCACAGACACTGCAATGACACCGCAGGAAGCTCGCGAGAATCTCGTTGCGGAGTCTAAGATGACGCCCCGTACCGCACTGTCGAGAGATGTACCGCTGCAGGCAAAGTCCGCGGCTATTCTGCCTGCCACACCAGACTGCAATATGGCCTCTCCGGTCCCACTGCAAGCAACAGCAACACGTTTGTCGGCCCATATTCCCGCGCCGAGAACTGCTGTATCACCTATTCTGCCATTGAGCTTGAACGTCATGCCGCCCGTGGTGTTGGCAGCAGCAAGGTTTCCTTGCAGATCCAATGCTACAGCACCAGCTGTCCCGTGGTCTTCTTCCAGAGACTTGACTCTGGCTATTTGAGATTCCCAGTACTGTTTCCGCTTTGGCGTCGTGAAGTAAGAATTTTCTACGACATCGAGTCCCATCTTTGGCGCTAAATCATCTGCTGTTTTCCCAAAGATGAATGATGGCGATGCACGGGAAAGCATGGCGGACGCCAGCCGTACCGGGTTCTTGGTGCGCTGCAGGCCAGCGACAGCGCGATACTGCGAAGTATTTCCATTAACCACAGCAGCCTCTAACTCATGAAAGCCGTCGATGTTCAAGGCAGAGCCCCGGCCCGCATTGAAGTCTGGATAATCTTCCAGTGCGGCAACGACATCTGTCACAACATCAACAGCGGTTGCTCCAATCGCAAGAGCATGCTCTGCTTTGGCAACAACCGAGTCCAAAAATTTTTGTGTGTTCTGCTGAGTTGTCGAGTCGCCAAACCATGACTCGGCAGCTCCAGCATGGAGGGCAATTGCATACATGGGCTGACTGGCCATTGCAAGTAATGTAGGAAAAGGAAGAAATTATGGATTGAAGGCCCAGGTAGTCGAGTCGAGTCTCCGCCGGAGTGACTCTAAATTAAAGCAGAAAGCACACCAGACAACCTTTTTGTCTTTTTCATCTTGGTGTTTCATTAACCTTCCAACACGGCCACCCGTAGCATGGGACGACCAGGTTCACCCTGCAAGTCCATTCCATCATAAGCCGTAAGACGTAAGCCATCTGGCAAGGCCACCCACAAAGCAGGGCTTAGCCGTCATGTGCTTATCTTACAACAGATCGGAGGAATATTTAGAACATCTCATACTCGATCTGAAGAAAAGGTACTTAAATGCTTGATCAGACCATTTCTTTGTACTCCTAACACGACCTTAGGCATATAAACAACTTCTTCTCAGCTTAGAGTCTAGAGCTCAAGCATAACACACACCCGCCATATTTGAGCTCTCCTGTTAGTTACCTTGTCTAATCATTCTTGACTCTATTTCCCTTTGGAGCAAGCAGCAATGGATGCTCAAAAAACATGCGCCGCGGAACAGATGCTCTCCCACGTCAAAATCCATCTACTAAGTGGCAAGCAACTGGAAGATTTCTTGTCACTCTTGCCGGATCGGTCCAGTTCAGCCAGCGCGAAGCTCTTGCTACAGCATTTGAGTGCCCTTGGTGTTGAATCACGCCCATCGGCCATCTTGTTTGTCGGTTCACCTAGTGACGGATACGTTGTGAGGTCCGACATCGTCTCATTTCGCCTCCAGCACATTCGAGCTATTACCTCAATTTATGATATGGCGGTGCCATGTGCGTGGGTAACAGCATTGTCAACAACTCAGGACCTTGATTCCCTTCTGTCGTCCGCCATTAGTGCCATTGTCGTCCAGGGACACGATCAAAACGACCTCGAGTCTAAGCTTATCGAGATATCCGAAGAACTAGCAAACAAGTTGAACATGCCCCTGACAGTGACACAGCCTTGTCCGGCTGTCCGAGTGTGTGTTGTGGGCGGGGGATTCACTCCCAGATTCCGGGCGAGTATATTGAGAGCCGCAGCAGCCGTCGGGATGCGACTAGTCATCATAGACAAGCCAGGCCACTGGATAGAGTCACACACAGATTCACGCGAAGCCTTTTTGCCTATTGACATGGCCATTGACAAGGGATTGTCTGAGCGCATAGTCCTCGCCTGCCGAGAATATGGCTTGCAATTCGATGGCATCACCACTTTGGATGACAAATATCGCGTGTCCACAGCGCGGGCTGCAGAAGTATTGGGACTCCCAACCGATTTGCCAGCCACGTTTGAGGCGTGTACTCACAAAGATATTTTCCGAGAACTCTTTCCCATTGACAATTGCCCATCCTTCTGTGTCACGTCGATGGAGGAGTTCCATGATAAGGTCAAGGAGCTGGAATCACAGTTGCCTGTGATAGTTAAACCTCGAAGTGGAGCGAATTCAGCAGGGGTTAGCAAAGCTGGCTCCCTACCTGAAGTTGAAAGACTAGTTCGGGCTCTAGTTCACTCGGGCTCTGCAGCACTCGTGGAGAAGTATATTGACGGCCCGGAGGTAGATGTGAATATCGCCCTCATCGATGGGCAAATTGTCTTCTGCGACATCGACGACGACTTGCCATGTACAGCTGAGTCAAACAGTCTGGGAACTGGGCCGGCATCTTTCCTCGAGACCGCAATGCTTTACCCATCCAGACTGCCATTGTCTGAGACATCCGCCTTGCGCGAGACCGCTCTGGCGGCACTGACAAAGCTCGGATTTAAGAATGGCATTTTTCACGTGGAAGCTCGTGTCATTGATTCGTCCATGCAATGGGGTTACGATAACCAAACACAGCTCCCGTATATTAGAAAAAGCGCAATTGAGAAGAGAAAGAAGCCGCGTGCTATGCTCATAGAGATTAACCCTCGAACCTCTGGCTATGTTGGAGCAGTGCCCGTCTCATACTGTTACGGCATAGACTACGCCCTACTGCATCTTCTTCTCTGCGTGGAAGACACCCATAGAGCGCGTATCTTATCTGTCCCATTTAGTAACCAGAAGGACACGTGTGTAATTGTCAACTTTATACCAACATCACGGCCCGGCATCTTTCAAGGAGAAAAGATGTTTGAGGATCTGACAGATAGACTCCCGTCTCTAATGGAGAAGGTAATTGAGACAATGGTCTTTTTTAGAGACGGTGACGTTCTTAAAGACCCCGATGAGCGAGCTTCATGGGTTGCGTTTTTTATTGTAAAGAGTAAAAACGGGCCTGCAGATGCAATAAGGGTTGCCAGGGATGTTAGAAATAACTTGAAACATAATATTAACTAAAATTTATGTACTTGAAAACAAATTTACTGAATTCTAAACTTAAAAAAATAATTATGAAAACAGGGTTAAACGTGATGAATATATCTATTTTACTTTAACATACCATTGTAATTTATCCTATAATTTAAATTATCCTTCAAAAATACACTTGGAATCTTATATCATTATAGTTATGTTATATAGTACAACACATCGGAAATGGCCTTTCTTTCCAAAGACCAGTAAGCGTTCGAGCCTAATACATTCTTGAAGCTATCTTTGTCGTTCTTTACGTAATGTACCTACTATTAGTGTTTTACTTTGCAGACTTCTTAATTCTTCTAATAAATACATTGTACTTTTGACTAACGGCAATTGCAATACCATGGTTTCTTACCTTAAGGTGAACAATCAGCTTGTACACTTGGATGACTTTTCTTTTCCCATAACAGATAGGTACAGTTATTAGTACTGCATTGGTTTGCGCAAAGGGTCTTGAGCATTTCATAAACTTCTTAATCTACTCATGGTTTTGCTACCTTTCCACGTTGTTGAGGTTGGTGGGGGGATCTGCTTGTTATTGAGTCGGAGCTATCATGTGTTGGCTATTAAGATTCGTGACCTCTCTACGCACGTGGCGTAAGATCCGGGGTAGGCTATTGCAGGGAAACCAGGGACTCATATGTCTTAAATGGCGTAAATTCGCCGAACTTATCATAGCTCCTCTAATTGTCCCTATGCACAAGACAAGTAAGAGTATTTGGTCAGCACTATGAGCCTGCAGACTAATCACAGTGTAGCCTGGGGTAAGCACTCAAGCCCACGCTGTTGGAGACATCTCTTGAACGCGTTCACGGCCCTGTCTACCTACCTCGACTGCCGCCTAAATGTTCAAGGATCATGATACCCTTGTCCGCATATGGTAAAAACAAAACTTTTTTTCAAGCGCTGAAACCCGAGTTTTGAGACATGAGTGGTGTGTCACCCAGCATGAGGCAGTAATTGTTCCGTAAAGGGCGTTAGTTTCTCCCAGATGATGGTATGATGAAGGCGAGCCAGGAACTTATTACATGCATGTACAAAACCCAAAACGACTGCCCAAAATGGAGAGGCTTCTTGAACCACGTTCTTTTTGTATGGCTGTGAATGGGTTACAGACAATGACATTTTGTCTCGAAGGATCCGCCCCGACTGCGGCAAAGCGATCATGGTCGTGATGCCTGCTTTGAGATTGAGAAGACGTCCAGAACGAGGTATAACCTTTATACTCCGCCATCAAATCTGTGTGCATTCGCGTCGGCGAAAATACAAAAAATTTAGTATGGATCTCTTCTGAATGTTTTTGTGAGTGTATTTCGCTACCGAAATTTACATCATACTCTGATCTGCCAGTGTCGCACTTTGCATCCGTAATTCACATTATGAATCTAATAACATACCCTCTTATAAGGGGCACGTGTCTAGTTTAAATGTAGCTTTCAACTGCAGTTGGCATAGACCCTGTAACAGCAGCTTGAGGCCTGTTCCATTATCGACCACTGATTGCTGGGCTACCGGATTATGGCGCTCCATGATGTTCTGGAATTCGATCTTCTACCATACTTATGTCTGATGTTTCAATAGGTAGAAAAATTGTGCCTCTCAAAACGTGATACGGGTCGGACATGTTCTGCAATGTAGTATCAGTAGCCATCACTTCTTCTGAAACATCCATGGGTTTGTACCGCCTTGAGTAATCAATAGTAGAAGTTGCTTGGGCCTGGTGCAGCATATGTATTATAGGCCTTGGAATAATAATGACATGCAAGGTGTGCATTGAAGAGCGCACGGTATGCAGTGGGACCGATTAAACTCTTGAACCCCTCGCCTAATTCTTGGGGAGAGCATTTGAGAGGTGAAGGCTCATTCCCAAACTGGTTGGTCAAGCCCCTGATCATCTGGTCTCTATTTTCTTTTTCCTGTTGTTTGATTGATGGGATAATGTCCGCTTGGTCCACATCCATGGCTTGTCGATCACACATTATGACGCGAATGTCTAACCACCAAAGCAAACCTAACTTGTTCCCCATATGACGGCTGGTAGAAGGTGGAGGAGGTGTAAGCACATGCTCAATGATCAATTTAAGCTCTAGGCAGGGACATAAAAGTCGTAGATTTGTCGTTGCTTTTCACCATAAATACGGCAGAAGAAACGGGTGTGAAGACTACCTCGATAATGTTCTCTCATCTCCTCACCAAACAAGGTAATGCAAATTAAGCAATGCTTGACGTTGAGCGTCATAGCCGGATAGTGGTTCTTCTGTGTCATAAGAGAACAATCTCTTGATGCATTAACTACTTCTGATCGTCTAATTTAAGAAGCCCAAAATTTCTGCTGTTTCTTTTTACCAGCTCAGAGTGTTCCAGGCTATATAATAGGCAATCATTATCGCGACACAGCATACCAAAATCATAACAAAATTTTGAACGATTCTCGGTCAGCGTGTCACCGATATCAGTAGCCCCAGGTTTAACATATTCATTTATAGTTTGTTGTAGTACTATCCCGAGATTGAGTGTGGCAAGAGTTGGCATTAAGGAAGCGCTTGTATTTTGATGGCCGCGAGCGAAATGCTTGATCAGCATTTTAGCTTCTTGTACCCCCTAGGGTAGATATTTATCATTGTCTATACTGGGAGAATGATCGGAACAGACCCGAATAAATAAGATCATTTCTGTGCCGCGTGTAACAAAGACGAGATCGGATTTCTTACCTGACCAATAAAGTAAGAGATCTGCGAGACTCGGACTTGCGGAGTAGGTATATGTGACCCGATATACTACAAGTAATATGATAGCCGTTTGATAATTTAATGCCACTTCAAGGGTGACATTCTAGAATCTGAGCCGCATTCCCGCCCTCTTGCTCTCACATGTCTCTCCCGGGCCTTAGCTGCAGGGCGAAAAGCACCGAGAATCGGTGAAAATGGGAACATTGTGTGATAGAGGCAGCAATACTGTTCACAGCTGGAAAGGATCCGCGGGGGTATTGAAGGGGTCACAAGACAGAAACTGTTATTGGTGAAAAGCGATTCGCGATCCACTTTGACTCGTGTAAAAGAACCTGGCACAGAACATTCTTTCTGCTGCATGTCTTTGTACGGTTTGTACTTTTTTAACCAGACGTGTATCCTTGTTTTAAAGCATTGGTAACGGAGTCAATACTACTATCACATGAACACCATCGACATTTAGCACACAATAACAAGATGATCTCAAACGGCAATCAGGAATCCTATTTGGATCAGAAAGGGGATCGATTTGATGACGCCACCCATATGAATGAACAAGACCTTCATAAGATTTGGAGTTGGAATGGAAGTGTCCCAGAAGCGTCGGATACCTGTGTTCACACCTTATTTTCCAGACGAGTTGAGGAGGACCCTACGAGACAAGCGGTTTGTGCGTGGGATGGCGAACTGACTTATGGAGAATTGGACGAATTATCAACAACACTGGCCTACGGACTCATTGAAAGAGGCATAGGTCCAAGGTCAATTGTGCCTCTATGCTTCGAGAAATCGATGTGGATGCCAGTCGCTGTGTTGGGGGTCATGAAGGCGGGCGGTGCATCCGTTGCACTCGATACAGCACAACCAGAGGAGCGGCTGCGGACCATTGTGATCCAAGCAAAGGCCCAGATTATGCTTTCATCAGTAGGAAAGCATCCACTCGCCCATAGTCTCGGAACTGTTGATGTCATCACAGTCGGTCATGAGCTTGGCAACTTACGACTGGGGTCCGTGCAGCCTTGTCAACTCCCATGTGTCGATCCATCTGATCTTCTCTACATCGTCTTTACCAGTGGCAGCACTGGAACGCCTAAAGGAGCTGTTATTAATCACCGAAATTTCAGCAGTGCAGTTCTTCACCAGCAGACTGCCCTGGGAATCACAAGCAGCTCCCGTATATTCGACTTTGCCTCATATGCCTTCGATGTCTCCTGGAGCAATGTACTCCATGCCTTCACAAGTGGCGGATGCCTATGTATACCATCCGATTTTGACAGACAAAATAACATTGAAGACTCAATCCGAAGATTACGAGCCAATTATGCGCATTTAACCCCGACAATCTCACGGATGCTCGAGTGGTCCAAGTTATCATCCACTGAATTGACACATCTGAGCTTAATCGGGGAACCTGTTGCTGCGTCAGATGTTTGTAAGCCAAGAGATGATTTTACGTTGCTGAACACATATGGACCTGCAGAAGCAACCCCAGTAGCGACTATATGGAGATTACCTGAATTCGATGTGACAGACATTGCCATTGGTCGTGGCATTGGCTTGTGTACTTGGGTTGTCGATATTGACAATATTGACCAACTGGTACCCATTGGAACCATTGGAGAGTTGTACCTTGAGGGTCCACTTGTTGGACAAGGTTATCTTGACGATGCTGAGAAGACAGATTTGGCGTTTGTGAGTGATCCAGCATGGCTGCTACTCGGTGGTCCCAACCAGCCCGGGCGTAGAGGACTACTTTACCGTACCGGGGACTTGGTTCGCTACAACCAAGATGGAACACTTGTGTACATTGGGCGCAAGGATACACAGGTAAAGATCAGGGGCCAACGCGTCGAGCTTGGGGATGTGGAGCATCATGTGCAACAGGCTCTGGCGGCAAAACAAACTGGACGAATACGACTTGTCGCCGAGACAATTAGTCCCCGAGACGCGATGAGCCCCATTCTAATTGTCTTCATCGAGCTACAAGATGTTGGCGATATGACAATGGCCGAGCAACGGAACGCAATCCAAGCAGTGACGGCAGGGTTAGCAAATAGCCTCGCAATGGCCCTTCCCGTCTACATGATCCCTACCGCATACCTCCCCATCCACGCCTTGCCAATGACTGCGACAGGAAAGACAGACCGCAAGCAACTTCGGGAGATTGGAGCTTCTCTTTCAGTGGAGGACATTGCATCATTTGGCCGATCAGATAACGAGGACGACGAGGTCCAAGCTTTACCCCAGACAGAGACTGAGCGACTGATGCAATCGCTGTGGGCCGATGTTCTGCATCTCAAACCTGAAAGCGTAAAGGCAAACGATAACTTCTTCCATATAGGCGGAGACTCTGTTGCAGCGATGCGTGTCATTGGCAGGGCACGTGCCAAAGGGCTCTCATTTACGGTTGAGGATGTGTTCCGGAATCCGCGCCTCGACCATCTTTCCGCCATCGCTGCCTCATGTCAAAATGATGAGCCGTCTGATCCATCTATCCCCCCGTTTTCTCTTTTAAAGGCCCAGATCAGCAAAGAAGAGGCGAGAGTCACTGCCGCAGCTTTATGTAACGTCGAAGCATTACAAGTCCTTGATGTCTTGCCCTGCACACCCCTCCAGGAAGGCCTCTTGGCCTTGAGTGCACAACGAACCGGAGATTATGTGGGGCGTATCATGCTTGAGATTGGGGCGGATGTAGATGTTGACAGATTCGGTGATGCATGGCGGAGGATAGTATCGATGAATTCCATCTTGCGGACTCGGATCGTGAGCCTCCCGAACCAGGGTCTCGTGCAAGTTGTGTTGAGCAAAGAATCCGAGACGCAGTACATATTCGGCGATGATATCGACGATATTATTCTCAAATTTGATGAAAATCCATTTGATCTTGGAACCCCTCTTACTCGGTTTGCCATTACCTCAGATGGATCTCAACCGCATCGTCGCTCTTTTGTTTGGGAAATTCATCACGCACTCTATGATGGCTGGTCGATACCACTCATTCTAGAACAACTTCAGCAGATTTACCGTGGTCAAGATACCCAACCACTTATCTCCATGGCCCCTTTGATCAAGCATATTTTGACTCGTGATGAGGAGGCCACAACATGCTACTGGAGAAGCCAGTTCGCCGGACTTCAAGGTTCTCACTTTCCATCACAGCGAGCGACAAATTATCGACCAAGGGCGGATGCTAAGGAGAACTTGACAGTGAGGGAATTAAAGTTGACCAACATTAACTTTACAGCAGCAACAGTGGTTAGGGCAGCCTGGTCGATTGTCTTGGCACAACATACCGGATTAGACGAGGCTCTCTTTGGCATGACTGTCGCGGGACGACAGGCCGCAGTAGCCGATATTGATCGACTGGCTGGCCCTGCTATTGCGACAGTTCCGATACGTCTCCAACTGGACTGGCGTACCAGCGTTAACCAACTTCTTGATACTGTCCAGCGACACGCAGTCGAGATGGTTCCATACGAGCAAACAGGTTTACAGTACATCCAGAAAATGAGCGACGAGGCAGCGAGAGCGTGTCAGTTCCAAAATACAATTGTCATTCATCCATATGACGCTCAAAGAGACGAAATATGTGAAGGAGTTTTTGTGCCGCATCCCGACGAAGAGGGGAATTCTTTGGCCAGAGCTTGGGAGCAAGTCGATACGTATGCCGTCATGGTAGAATGTCAACTCGAGAGGGATGGTATTACCTTGGGCATTAACTTTGACTCAACCATGGTTTCGCAGTCACAGATTAAACGAATGGCTCACCATTTTGAGCACATTATTCGCCAATTATCGGACGTGGGGAATGGCTCGACGTCGCTGAAAGATGCAGCAACTATAAGTTCGCGAGATCTCGAAGATATCTGGTCCTGGAATGGCGCCACTTTTGCCCCGATTGAAGATTGCGTGCATGAAATAATTGGAAAAACGATGCTGTCAAGGCCAAAATCTCCAGCCATCTGTGCCTGGGACGGTGACTTGACCTATCAGGAGCTTGATGAGCTATCAACTCAGTTGGCACACCAGCTGGTCAATATTGGCATGCAACCCGGAGCCATGGTGCCACTCTGTTTTGAGAAATCCCTCTGGAGGCCAGTGGCTGCCCTTGGTGTGATGAAGGCTGGCGGTGCCTGTGTAGCCATGGATTCAGGACAACCGCTTGAGCGACTTTCTGCTATTACAAGTCAGGTCCAGCCGCAAGTGATTCTATCATCGACATCGAATGAAGATCTTGCCAAGCAACTCGCTACTGATGGCGCGTGTACTGTTGTGGTTGTGAACGACAAGCTTCGCCTGAGCCTTGGGCAGCAACAACGCAGTGATTTGCCTGCTGTCAAGCCCTCCGATCTTGTTTATTTAGTATTCACATCTGGAAGCACGGGTGTTCCAAAGGGCGCTATGATCACTCATAGCAACTTTAGCAGTGCGCTTGTCTATCAACTGGAGGCTTACGGGTTTACCAGTGACACACGTGTGCTCGACTTTGCCTCGTACGCATTTGACGCGTCTTGGAGGAACCTGTTGTTCACTCTCTCTGCTGGCGGATGCTTATGTATCCCATCACCTGAAGAACGAGACAACTTCTTATCTGGATGTCTAGATAAGTACCAGGTGACCTTTGCGGACTTCACACCATCTGTTGCACGCTTTGTTGGTACCAAAGCACTGTCTAAACTAGATACCCTATTGTTTGGTGGTGAAGCTGTTCTGCCAAGCGATAGCTGCCTAGTTGGTGATAAAACTAGAATCAAGAACCTCTATGGCCCGGCTGAATGTACGCCAGCCACCACTTGTCAAAATTTAAAAGCTGGTGAGGTAGGTATCGGCCGTGGAGTAGGTGTGTGCACCTGGGTTGTTGACAGCGAAACCCCGGATCGGCTTGTCCCGATTGGAGCCATTGGAGAGCTCTGCCTTGAGGGGCCACCGGTCGGGCAAGGATACCTCAATGATGCGGAGAAGACGGCAGCAGTATTCATTAATGATCCTTCGTGGTTGTTACAGGGATCGCCTACTCATTTAGGCCGTCGCGGTCGAATATATCTAACAGGAGATCTGGTAAGATACGGCGAGGACGGACAGCTAACCTATATAGGTCGGAAAGATACTCAAGTCAAGATTCGCGGCCAACGAGTTGAGCTCAGTGAGGTTGAGCATCATGTCATGCAATGCTTAGAAGCTACGACGGGTGCTGGAAATGCCCATGTTGTAGCAGAAACGATCCGGCCACAAGGAACAGACAGCACCATCTTGGCTGTCTTTATTCGTCTTGATGGCGCCAAAAATCTGCAGGAAGAGGACCACAGCGATACTATTCGACGCCTCACCCACGATTTGACCGAAAAGCTTGAAGAGCGGCTTCCATCATATATGGTGCCGGCTGCATACATCCCTATGAGGTCGATGCCGATGACAGGAACAGGAAAGTCAGACAGACGGCGCATTCGTGATGCGGGAGCCTCTTTATGGCTCCAATATCGAAGCATATCAAACGAGAAAGACGTGGCAGAGATGCCGGCAAGCGATACAGAGAGAATCCTCCAAGAGGTGTGGATGTCAGTGCTGAATGTTCCAGCAGAGGTCGTGTCAATGAATACAGCCTTCACAAAGTTAGGTGGTGACTCAATTACAGCTATGCAGGTTGTTTCGCAGTGCCGAGCTCGAAACATCTCTGTTACTGTGAGCGACGTTCTGAGATCGAGCACTATTCGGAAGCTTGCACCTCGTTGTAAGGAGATCACAAACAAGCAGCGCTCACTCCTTCAAGATTCACTTCACTTGGAGGACGAACAAGGAACTGGAAGTTTCGCTTTATCACCAATTCAGCAATTTTTCTTCGACACTTACCCTGATGGTCTCAACCATTTCAACCAGAGTTTTGTGCTGAAGCTGCAGAAGGAGGTCACGCCCATGGTCTTCCACAATGCGCTGTGTGCAATAGTCAGCCGTCATCCAATGCTCCGGGCGCGGTTCCACAAGAACTCTCAAGATATCTGGGAACAAACCGTAGCCGATGATGAGACTCAGTCATTTTCATTTGATGCTCACTCTGTCCCCAATCGTTCTGATGCTGGTCAGATTGCGGATGATCGACAGAGACGTCTCGATATTTTACACGGTCCAGTTTTTGCTTGCGACCTTTTCGACGTCGCTGGCGACAGTCAAATCGTAGTGTTCACGGCTCACCATCTCGTCATTGATCTCGTATCATGGCGCATTATCTGGAACGACATCACAGAGCACCTTAAACCCAGTGGGAAACCGCAATTGCAGAATACTGTATCTTTCAAGACTTGGCAGCGAGTGCAAAGAGAGATTGGTGGCGGTCTATTGCCCGATTCGGTGCTCCCGTTTGCAGTCCCAGAGTCTGAGATAGGTTTCTGGGATCTTCCTTCGGTCGACAACACGTTTGCTGAAGCCGAAACGCATACCGAAAAACTGGACCGAAGAGTAACAGAGTTGTTGCTTGGCAAAAGCAATGAGACGTTCCGGACAGAACCGACTGATTTACTTATTGGTGCATTGGTGCATTCATTTTGTCAAATCTTCCCTGAACGATCTGTCCCTATCATCTACGCCGAAGGCCACGGGAGAGAGCAATTTGATCACCTGGCTCTAGATGTATCGCAAACAGTTGGCTGGTTCACTACCTTATATCCCCTTCCGATACAAGTCTCTGCCGAAAGTAACATCATCAACTTAGTCAAAGTCGCAAAGGATGTACGATGTCAAGTACCAGGTAAAGGCCAGCCCTACTTTGCATGCCGATACCACAGTGAAGTAGGCCGCAAGGAGTTCCGAAACCATGAAGTCGAGGTGATGTTCAATTTCACGGGCAGATACCAACAATTGGAAAGCAAGGATGCGCTCTTCAAACAGACCAGTCTGTTTGAAGGAGGCCGTCATCTGTCAGAATTATCGGAGTCGGCACGACGTCTCTGTTTTATCGAGATTAATGCTAGTGTTTATGATGGTCATCTCGAGATCTCATTCCAAGTCAACAAGAAAATGAAACATCTAAGCCGTCTAAGGCAGTGGTTCCATACGATGACGACTACTCTCAAGTCTGCAACACAGAATCTGCTTAATATGCCACTAGGGTTCACCTTGAGCGATTTCCCACTTCTATCACTCTCATATCGTGGCCTGGAGAGACTTGTCACAAGACAACTTCCCGAGATGGCGATAGAATCGGCTGCTGTCGCTGATATATATCCTTCCTCTTCTCTACAGGAAGGCATCTTGCTAAGCTCGAAGAAGAACGTAACCTCAGCTTCCTATGCCACTCATGTCATCTGGCAATGTTTGGAAAATAAGACCTCCACTATATCACTTTCTCGACTCGAAGCGGCATGGAAAACTGTGGTTGAGAGGCATCCCATACTCTCAACTGTATTTGACCTTCATCCGGAAAGCAGTGGCTTCGTTCAGATTTTGCTCTCCAGCTTCAAGATACGGGTTAACCACATATCTTGTACGAGTAATCCCGGATTGGCATTGTCTAGATTCACGAAGCCAAAATTTGCTGCTAATGAGCCCGGACATCTTTTCACCATTTGCCAATCAGCCAATGGACAAGTTGCTTGTCGTTTAGATATCAGTCATTCCCTCATTGACGGCTACTCTGTAGCTGTGCTAGCAAAAGACATTACCGCAGCCTATAACGGCATCCATTTATCAGAGGCTCCGGGTTTTAACGACATGATACAACATTTACACAGCGTATCTCACTCTCAAAAAGTGGCTTTCTGGGCTAGATTCCTTGATGGCGCCGCACCATGCAGTTTTCCTGCATTCCATTCAGCGAATGCAGGGCTAGACAAGCACAAATACCTGGATGTTTCCTCGGATTCTCTTTCAAAGATTGCCGAATTTTGCAAGAGAACGGGAAGCACGCGCTCTGTGTTTCTTCAAGTGGCTTGGGGAATGGTACTTGGCCAATTTACTGGCATGCGAGAGGTATGCTTCGGATACCTTGCATCAGGAAGAGATGCTCCAATTGATGGGATTGAGATGATGGTTGGTCCATTGGCCAACATGTTGGTAGCCCGTATTGACTTGCAATCGCCTGCTAAAAAAGTTGTTGAATCAACTTGGGAACAATCTGTAGAACATTTAGCTTTCCAACATGCATCCCTGGCGGAAGTCATGCATCAACTGGGGCTCTCTGGGCAGCAACTCTTCAACACAATCATCACAGTTCGAGACTCGAATCGTATTGATGTTGATTCACGTTCGGGTCTTTCATTGGATCACTTTCAGACACAAGATCCACATGAGGTAGGAAGAATACGAATCCATATTTATACGCCTAGTCCTAAAATACTAACATGAATTAGTTTGACTTGCTTCTAGATGGCGAACTCGACGGAGACAAAACAAAGCTTACCCTTGACTTCAGGCCAGCTCACATTAGCCAGCAGGTGGCTGAACAGATTTGTTACGTTCTTGTTGGAGCTATTGACCATCTTCTAGGAATAGAAAATGAGCTACTGACAGACAATGCCCAAGAATCCTTACTTCTCTCAACCTCCAAAGTGTCTCTCAGAAATGCCTTCTTTGAGCATATTGTTGGCGCAGACGAAGCGGCAACAACGACATTCTGGAAGCGTCAGTTTGACGATCTTGAGGGCTCCCATTTCCCCACGCCAACGAAGGAAGGACACTCTGCAGCTTCATACGACGAATTGAAGCTGGTGATTGATGATTTAGAATGGCCCGGAAGCGATTACACAACGACGACAATGATCAAAGCAGCATGGTCCATCGTGACGGCACGCATCACTGGATCCAACGAGGCGCTTTTTGGAGCTGCGGTCATGGCGTCTCGCCCAGTGCCTGAGCTCTATAGAGAAATGCATTCTAACGTCGCAATAGTTCCAGTCCGGACCATTTTGAACTGGGACATTAATGCATCAGAGCTGCTAGAAACTTTGCAGCGTCAATCCATGGAGATGAGTCACTTTGAACGATCCGGTCTGCATCGTATACGCCTCGTTAGTAAAGAGGCAGCGAGAGCATGCGACTTTCAGACACTGCTAGTCATCAAGTCGGCAGAGGAGAATCGAGCAGCCTCTTTAAAGAGCATTGGGCCCTGCCCAGTTATCGTTGAAGCTGGAGTCAGGTCAGCCGGTATTGACTTTGCCATTCATTTCGATTCATATTCAGTAGAGAGTTCACAGATGAGGCAAATCGCTCGTCAGTTTGAGCACGTACTTCGCCAGTTGACCCGAGATGCCCAGCGAAAACTCAAGAGCTTGGCTGGAGTCAACAACCGAGATTTGGAGCAAATATGGACCTGGAATGCGACCGTACCGCAAACAGTAGAGATTTCGGTACCGAATCTCATTCGGAGGAGACGAGCATCAATGTCACCGGATGCTATGGTAATCTCGGCGTGGGATGGCTCTCTTACTTACGGAGAGCTAGATAAGCTCTCAACTAACCTAGCCCTACGTCTCATCAGCATGGGCCTGAGGTCCGGGGATGCAGCACTTTTATGCTTTGAGAAATCAATGTGCGCTTCAGTGGCCATGCTGGCTGTGGTCAAGGCCGGAGGAGTGTCTATAATGATGGATGTCTCGCAACCTGAGGAACGTCTGCATGTCATTTCAGAGCAAGTGAAGCCACAGATAGCTCTATGCTCGGTCTCGAACGAGCGACTTGCGCAACGGCTCAAGGTTACCGAGGTGGTGGTTGTGAGCCACGAGAGTTTTCAATCTCCCTCATCCAACACGCTTGGCCCAGCCCAGGAATACCATCTGCCAAGCATAAACCCTTCCGATATCCTTTACATCGTTTTTACCTCTGGTAGCACCGGTACTCCTAAAGGCGTCGTTGTATCGCATCGTAATTGGAGCAGCGCAATCACCCACCAACAGGAAGCCCTTGGCTTCACTGCCAATTCAAGAATCTACGACTTTTCATCGTATGCATTTGATGTGGCTTGGTGCAATTTGCTGCACGCATTAACATCTGGTGGATGTTTGTGCATACCCTCCGAGGCCGACCGTCGAAACAACGTCCAAGGATCCATTGCAGCATTGGGCGCAAACTATGTACATCTGACGCCAACTATTGCGCGATCCCTGAACCAATCTGCTTTGCCCGACTTGGTTCAGCTCAACTTGATCGGAGAGCCAGTCACATCTCCAGATCCATACTGTCAGAGTCAGAGCTTGCATGTATTGAACACATATGGACCATCAGAAACCACAACACTCGCCACAGTGTGTGAGATGAACGCGTCTGATAAGCAAATCGCAATTGGTCGAGGCGTTGGGCTCTGTACATGGGTCGTGGAGACTGATGGTGACTCGGAGACCCTAGCGCCAATTGGAGCTGTGGGTGAGTTATGGCTCGAGGGTCCATTAGTCGCACAGGGATACCTTGATGACTCTAGGAAGACAGCGATCTCCTTTGTCGAAAATCCGTCTTGGCTACTTCGCGGTGCACCGGAACTTGGATACGGTGGACGTCCAGGAAAGCTTTATCGTACCGGAGATTTGGTTCGGTATAACGAAGACGGCACACTCATGTTTATCGGGCGGAAAGATACACAGGTCAAGATCCGTGGCCAGCGTGTAGAACTGGGAGAAATCGAACACCATGTCAGACAAGCTTTGGAGGCAACCTCTACCAGCGAGGGTGTCTCAGTGGCTGTAGCTGGCGTTGTGGCAGATGTTATTCATTCGGAAGAGAATGGTAATGACATTCTATTGGTCTTTGTGAGTCTTGAGAACGCCGAGAAAATGTCGGAACAAGATCATCGCAGTGCTATCCAAGCGGCTACGTCTATGGCAAGAGATCATCTTGTAGAGCTGTTGCCAGCCCACCTGGTTCCTAACGCATTCATACCCATCCAAGCCATCCCAACAACAGTAACCGGCAAGACCGATAGACGTCGCCTTCGAGTTATTGCCGCATCGCTAACGGCACAAGACATTGCAGCCTATGGCCGTTTGGACGACAAGAGACGGCTCCCACAAACAGACACTGAGCGTCTTATGCAGTTCCTATGGGCCCAACTCTTACACATCAACGCAGGGGATATTAGTGTAAACGACAACTTTTTTCGCATCGGCGGCGATTCTGTTGGTGCAATGCGTCTGGTCGGTATGGCCCGCGACCAAGATCTATTCTTCAGTGTTGAGGATGTGTTCCACCATCCGGTCCTAGATGACCTTTGCATCACCTCGATTTCTAGACGATCTGATCAATCACACGACATTCCGCCGTTTTCTCTACTCAAATCTCATATAAATAAAGAAGAGGCACGTTCTTATGCTGCACGCCTATGTGAGGCAGAGGAATCCGAAGTCATTGACATACTACCCTGTACGCCTTTGCAGGAAGGCATGTTAGCGCTCTCCGCAAGACGGTCTGGGGACTATATAGCGAGGAGAGAGTTCAATATTCGACAGGAGATTGATGTCGGAGAGTTACGTCGTGCCATAGATCAGGTTGTAGCAATGAACCCAATCTTGCGGACTCGCATTGTCAGTATCCCTGACATTGGTCTCGTACAAGTCGTGTTAGGTCGAGGGGCGGATTGGAAGTCTGCTAGTGACTTAGTCAAAGTTGGCGAAAGCTCCACTGATCTGGGCAACTCCCTCAATTCTTTTTCTCTTACGAATGGAACCGATGGTGCGCATTGCCTTGTCTGGGCAATTCACCATGCTCTTTACGACGCCTGGTCTATGTCGCTATTACTGGAGGAGATTGAGGCTACATACTTCAACATAGCGAATCGTCAGCCACTACAGACTATGTCTGCTTTCATAAAGCATATTGGCGGCCGCGATGAAACGTCCACTGGCTCTTTCTGGGAAGCTCAATTCGCAGGACTAGAAGGCTCACACTTTCCCCCACCCAAGTCATCTTTGTACCATCCCCTTGCAGACAGCAGGGTCGAAGTCAAGGTCCGCAACTTGGAGTGGAATCAGAGCCAGTTTACAGCAGCTACGATTGTTAGAGCAGCATGGTCAATCATCAATGCCTACAAAACCGGATCCAGTGAAGCTTTGTTTGGAGCGACAGTCACCGGACGACAGGCTCCAGTAGCAGGCATAGAGAGGATGGCAGGCCCTGGTATTGCCACGGTACCGATTAGAGTTCCTGTGATGTGGGATGGTAAAGTCCATGACCTGCTACAGTCTGTCCAGCGTCAAACCATTGAAATGATCCCTTTTGAACAGACGGGCCTTCGGAGAATTCGTCGAGCGAGTAAGGAGGCAGCCTGGGCATGCGACTTTCAGTCCTTACTTGTTGTTCATCCAACTGAAGACCAAGATGTTGCGAAGAGACTCTTTTCTCATGAGACACAGTCGCAAGCATCTCCGTGGCAAGGCTTTGGTACTTTTGCGATTGTACTCGAGTGCGAAATACAAGCCGACGGAGCAGACTTGAGAATTGGTTTCGACTCGAATGTTTTAGAACGAGTCGACATTTTGCGAGTAACTCATCAACTTGAGCATTTATTCCGTCAATTATCTACCCCGAAAGGTGAAGAGCCACTTCGAACTGTAACCAGACCCAGCCAGCAAGATTTGGGAGACATTTGGGCTTGGAACGCAACCGTTCCGGAGCCGTCAGACATCTGTGTGCACGACCTCATTCAGGCCAGGATAGACAATCAACCCGACTTACCTGCTGTGTGTGCGTGGGATGGTAATTTGACGTATCGCCAGCTTGATGAATTTTCGACTGCGCTGGCTCATCATCTTGTTGGTGTCGGCGTAGGTCCTGGAGTCAATGTTCTTCTATGTTTCGAAAAGTCTATGCTAGTTCCTATTGCTGTACTGGCTGTAATGAGAGCAGGCGGTACATCAGTCAACCTGGATGCGACACAACCAGAAGACCGTCTGCGTGGAATAGCAACACAAGTGTCGCCGTTGGTTATCCTGACCTCAGCTACAGAACACGGGTTGGCCCAAAGGATTTGGAGTGGAACTGTGGTCACTGTAGAAGAAAATCGGCTTTCGGACTTGGTCAAAAACAGCACTCAGGGGCATAGGCTCCCTATAGTCCGCCCTTCCGACCCAGTGTACGTTGTGTATACGTCTGGCAGTACGGGAACACCAAAGGGCGCTATTATCACGCATAGAAATATCAGCAGCGCATTCCATCACCAGAAGGAACCACTTGGCTACACGGAAAGCACCCGTGTTTTCGATTTTGCATCCTATGCTTTCGATGTAGCATGGCATAACATCATCTTCGCGCTAGCTGCCGGTGGGTGTCTATGCACCCCGTCCGAAACAGAGCGCAAGAACAGCATTTCCGAATCCCTTGACAAGTATCGTGTCACCTTGGCAATCTTCACACCCTCTGTAGCCCGCATCTTAGACAGAAAAGCAGTTTCCAGACTGTCTACGCTAATGTTAGGAGGAGAAGCTGTCCTGGCATCTGACGTTGCTTTGGTTGACAAGAAGGTTGCAGTTATAAACTCATATGGTCCAGCAGAGTGCACTCCAATGAGCTTGTATCAAGACATCGACGAAACTGATGTGGGCATTGGATGTGGAGGTGGCGTTTGCACATGGGTTGTTGATCCAGTCACAATGTCTCTGGCGCCAATTGGAGCCATTGGAGAATTATGGCTAGAAGGCCCCTTGGTTGGGAAGGGTTATCTTCACGATGTCAAGAGGACTGAAGAAGGCTTCATAAACGACCCAGAATGGCTACGTCAAGGCGCTCCGGGATATCCAGGTCGTCACGGAACAGTTTACCGTACCGGAGACCTTGTGTATTATCGCGAAGATGGAACGCTTGTTTACATCGGTCGCAAAGATACTCAAGTGAAGATTCGTGGTCAACGTGTTGAGTTGGGTGAAGTGGAACACCACGTTCGTCGGATTCTGAGGGACACAAATATTGCTGCGGAAGCTGTCGCAGAGGTTGTCAAGTTCAATGGAGCTGACACCGTGACATTGGTGATATTTATAGCGCTCAGCGAAGCAGAATCTCTGACAGAAGAGGAGCATGCAATTTCCGTGCGTCAAGCTACTTCTGGATTGACAGATCGCTTGGCGGATACCTTGCCGACTTATATGGTGCCCTCGGCATTCATACCTGTTCGTGTGATCCCGAAGAATGCATCTCGCAAAACAGACAGGCGGGCCCTTCGTGCTACCGGCTCATCCCTAACCATGCAGCAAGTATCATCCTTCAGTCAAGTCAGAGACGAAAAACGGCCACCCCAATCAGATCTGGAACGTTTGATGCAGACTTTATGGGCCAAGGTCCTCCGTGTCGATGCAGACACCATTGCCGCAGATGATAGTTTCCTACGTATTGGTGGTGATTCTATCGCAGCCATGCGACTGGTAAGTATTGCAAGGGAAAATGACATTGTCTTTACCGTCGAGGACGTCTTCAAGTATCCCATTCTTAGCAATCTGTGTACTCGCGCAATCTCCAAGCAAGCTATCGCCAGGCAAGAAATCCCACCATTTTCATTGCTCAATATTGGAAGCGCCACAAATCTGAATGAGGCACGGTCTAATGCTGCTCGCTTCTGCCAAGTTGAGGAGTCACAGATCATTGATATGTTTCCCTGTACACCGCTGCAAGAGGGGCTGTTGGCTCTCAGTTCGAAGCGTTCTGGGGACTATGTGGCAAAGAATGTCTTTAGAATCTCGCAAGACTTGAGCATTGCGCGTCTTTGTAATGCGTGGGATCAAATGGTACATTCAAATCCGATTCTGCGAACGCGAATTGCCAGTATCCCACATCTGGGTCTTGTGCAAGTGGTGTTGGACGAAAAGGTAGAGTGGAGGTCGGTAAATGTTTTGACGGAAAGTCTGTTAGAACAAAATGGCTCATCAATTGGCCTTGGAGCTCCGCTGAACAAATTTGCGATCTTCAATTCGGAAGCAGATGACCAGCAATTCCTTGTATGGGAAGTACATCATGCCCTATATGACGGATGGTCTATGTCGCTTTTGTTGGATGAGGTGGAGCGAGTTTATCATGGCCAATCCGGTCTACCTCTGGAGTCAATGGCACCTTTTATCAAGTATATCAAGGATCAAGATGAGGCAGCAGCAATGGCCTACTGGAAAACCCAGTTTAAAGGCGTCGAAGGCGCCCATTTCCCCCTACTCAAATCTCCTTCCTACCATCCCCAGACGGACAGCGAGACACGAGTCAAGTTCCAATTACCCTTTCAGCGTGAAGGTGGCGGCGATTTTACCGCAGCAACAAAAATCAGGGCTTCATGGGCTATCGTGTCTGCTCAACGATCGAATTCTAAAGAAGCCTTGTTCGGTAGCACAATCACGGGTCGTCAAATTCCTGTCCCTGGAATTGAACGTATGGCTGGCCCAGCTGTTGCAACGGTACCTCTTCGAGTTATTGTAGACTGGGAAGCCAGTGTTGAGCATTTACTGAAGTCAGTACAGCACCAAGTCATAGAAATGACCCCCTTTGAGCAGACTGGTTTGCAGAATATTCGCAAGATCAATGATGAAACGGCACTGGCATGTGACTTTCAATCGCTGCTGGTTATTCAGCTGGCTGGAGATGACGCAGAACAAGGCAGGAATTCCTTCTTGGCAAGCGAACCTACACAAGGGGAGAATGGAGATATGGAGAACATTCAAAAATTCGGTACATACGCTATTGTCATGGAGTGCGAGCTTGGAGATGATCATCTCTCATTGCTCGTTCGCTTCGATTCTAACGTGGTGAAACGTTCATCTATTGAGAGGATCCTCGATTCCTTCGAGCATGTTCTTCATCAATTGTTTGACCCGGCGGGTAATGGGAAAAGTCTCAAGGAGTTTACTAGGGCGCCTCAACCGGATCTCGATGAAATCTGGAAGTGGAACGCAGTAGTACCTAAACCGGTAGAAGAGTGTGTGCATGACATTTTCATAAGCCGAGCCATAGAACAGCCAGATGCGCCAGCAATTTGTGCCTGGGACGGTAACTTGTCATACAGTCAACTACACGAGCTATCAACCAAACTAGCACACCACTTACTCGGCGTCGGTGTGATCCCTGGCGACTTCATTTTGCTATGCTTTGAAAAGTCAAAGTGGACGTCAGTTGCTGCACTAGCTATCATGAAAGCTGGCGGAATCTCAGTGGCGATGGATGTGTCACAGCCAGAAGAAAGACTCCATATAATCGCAGTACAAAGCAAAGCACGAATTGTTTTATCATCGGAGACCAACACGGCATTAGCGCAAAGACTTGGAGATGGTGATGTTGTAATTGTGGGGGACAGTCTGCTATCACACCGTCTAGGTGACTCGAAGCCGGATCAAGTCCTGCCACGATTAAGCCCTTCCTCTATTATCTACATACTCTTCACAAGCGGCAGCACAGGAACCCCCAAGGGCATTATGATGACGCATCAGAACTTCAGTACCGCCACCAAGTACCATGGGCAAGTGTACAACCTCAAGCCGACCGACAGAGTATATGACTCTTCATCGTACAGCTTCGACCTCTCATGGGGTCTTTTCCTGTATAGTATTTTAAGCGGCGCTTGCCTTTGCGTCCCCTCGGATGAGCAACGCCGTACTGACCCAGCCGGGGCCATTAACGCTTTTGGCGTCACGTTTGCATTTGTTACACCATCCGTTGCTTGCCTCCTCGACCCAAAGACGGTTCCAACCGTTACTACCCTGGCCCTTGGTGGAGAGGTAGTAATACTGCAAGACCTATTGCGATGGCCGGATAATGTGCGGGTTATCAATGGATACGGGCCATCAGAGTGCACTATCATCTGCACCAGCTCTATTATGAACAGAATGGACAGTGAGTTCAGTATTGGGCGGGGTGTCGGCGCGTGCACATGGGTCGTGGAACCTGAAGATTCCGCTTTCCTCGTACCAATAGGTTCAATTGGTGAGCTTTGGATTGAAGGGCCGCTTGTGAGCAAAGGTTATCTGAATGACCCTGAGAAGACTGCATCGGCCTTTGTAGAAGATCCCCCGTGGCTCTTACGCGGAGCCGGTCTAACTCAATCAGGCCGCCGTGGAACTTTGTACCGAACGGGAGATCTAGTTCGTTACAACGGCGATGGAAGCCTTTCTTTCGTTGGGCGCAAGGATGCACAAGTAAAAATGAGAGGTCAGCGACTCGAGTTGGGCGATGTTGAAAGCGGCGTGCGACGGGCCTTCGATTCCCTCAAATACCGCGAGGGAGTTATACAAGTTGCTGCAGAAGCTATCCGACCGCAAGATTCTACTAATGTGATACTCGTAGCCTTTTTGGCTTTGGAAAACGCTGGAGACGTAACCGAGGACGAATACAGCAACATGATTCAACAAGCTACCTTGGGTCTAACAGATCGTCTCTCAGAGCTGTTGCCCACTTACATGCTACCAACTGCGTATATACCCATTCGCGCCATTCCCATGACGGCTTCTGGTAAAATTGATCGGAAAGGCCTTCGTGCGATCGGTAACTCACTTACTGTCGAGGACATTGCTACTTTCAGTCAATCGAATGTCAAACGCCTTCCCCAGTCAGAATCCGAGAGATTGATGCAGTCCTTGTGGGCTCAGGTTCTCAATATCAGCCCCGATAGGATCAGCACTGATGATAGCTTTTTCCGCATTGGTGGCGATTCAATCTCAGCTATGCGGCTCGTCGGCATTGCTCGCGATGCCGGCCTTTCCTTCACCGCAGCGGACGTGTTTAAGCATCCACGACTTCATGTCTTGTCGGCCTTGGCTAGTCTATGTGAATCTGAACCTGATTCGGTTATTCCCCCTTTCTCGTTAATGGGTGAGGGATTTCGTAGAGAGGAGATTGCGAATGCAGCCCGCTCATGTGGTGTAGAAGAGCCTCAAGTTGTAGACATTCTGCCCTGCACGCCGCTGCAAGAAGGATTGTTGGCATTGACTGAAAGACGGCCTGGGGATTATGTCGCACAAAATATCTTTAAGTTACAGGATGGCATTGACATCAATAGATTGCGCAGCGCATGGAACACGCTCGTGGAAAACAACCCCATTTTACGAACGCGGATAGTGAGTCTCCAACATCAAAAGCTCGCACAAATCGTCTTGAACGAAGAAACCCAGTGGCTACATCGCACGAATCTCAAAGACTTTCTTTCTAACAACGAATGCCACCCAACCGGCCTTGAAGCCCCTCTCATGAGACTTGTTATCATAGAGGACATAGCTGGCCCATGTTACTTGATATGGGAAATTCACCATGCACTGTACGATGGATCTTCGATGGCTCTGCTTCTAGATGAAGTAGAAAAGATCTACTACGGCGAAACCGTGCAGCCTTTGGAGCCCATTTCTAACTTTGTCAAATACATCATGGACGGCATAGATAACGACATAACGGCAGCGTTTTGGAACGATCAGTTTGCAAACCTTGAAGGTTCTCATTTCCCCCCTTCGCAAACGGCAGTGCATAGTCCCCAAGCAGATGGCGAGGTCAAGCTGGACATTAATGACATAAGTTGGGGCGGTGACTTTACACCCGCGACAGTCATACGGGCCGCTTGGTCTACTGTCGCAGCTGAATACTCTGGATCGGCTGAAGCGCTTTTCGGAGCTGTCGTTTCTGGTCGCCAGGTCTCTGTGCCGGGCATTGAGCGAATGGCTGGTCCAGCAATTGCTACGGTGCCAGTACGCGTGCAGCTTGACTTTGAAGACACCGTTGGCCAGCTGCTTCAAGATATACAAGACCAAGCCGTTGAAATGATTCCGTTTGAACAGACTGGCATACAGAAGATCCGACAGCTGAGTGAAGACGCAGAGTTAGCATGCGACTTCCAGACGCTCTTGGTTGTTCAGCCAGCCAACGAAAGGAAGCCCCCAAGCGATAGACTGTTTTCTAGCGACTACACCCCCGAGCAGTCCATGCAAGGATTCGCTACTTATACCGTTGTCATCGAGTGTCAGCTTCAATCTGACGGCTTGAGGCTGCGAATCGGGTTTGACTCCCAAAGAATTGGAGGCTTGTCAATGGAACGTGTAGCCCATCAATTCGAATATGCGCTCCGACAATTGAGTGCCACAAAGCAGCGTGGTCATAAACTTGCCAATGTCATGGAGATATGCAACTCTGATCTCCTAGACATGTGGACATGGAACTCGGTAGTTCCAGAACCGGTACAGGAATCTCTTCACGATCTTATCACGCAAAGGGCTCTCATGCACCCAGGATCACCAGCCATCTGCGCATGGGATGGTAATCTCACATATCAAGAGTTAGATGAACAATCTACTAAGCTAGCACATCATCTAGTTACCTCGGGTGTGCCCGGAAAACTTGTCTTGCTCTGTTTTGAAAAGTCAATGTTCACAGCTGTTGCAATGCTTGCTGTCATGAAGGCTGGTGGCACATCAGTTCTTGCAGACACTTCACAGCCACATGAGCGTCTACAGGCCATCGCAACACAGACCAATCCTCAACTCATTTTATCCTCAGCAGCAAACAAAGCTCTTGCAGTTCGATTTGGAGTAAGCAGTGTTCTCGGCATCGAACAAACATATCTATCCAGCTTAAGCCCCCCTTCCCATCAACTCTCACTACCGGTCGTTGGCCCTGCGGGCCTCGTCTATGTGGTCTATACCTCTGGCAGTACCGGCAAACCAAAGGGGGTTCAAATCACACACCAAAATTTTGCTAGTGCTATTGCGTATCAGCAAACAGCCCTCGGCTTCCGAAGCGATAGTCGAGTCTTGGACTTTGCCTCCTATTCTTTCGATGCTGCCTGGTTCAACTTTCTCATGACACTTACCAGCGGTGGATGCCTCTGTATTCCATCCGATGATGAAAGAAGAGATGATCTTTCTCATTGCTTCGAAACCTATCAGATTACCTACACTCAACTCACACCCTCTGTAGCTCGCTTCCTCAAGAAAACCTCTGCACTTTCTCAACTATCAACCCTGTTGTTAGCAGGCGAACCAGTGCTTCCAAGCGATAGTGCCTTGGTCACCAATGAGTCAACGGCCATCAAGAATGCCTATGGCCCCTCAGAATGCACTCCAGCTGCAACATGTATGGATCTCGACTTAGGAAACACTGGAATTGGCCGAGGCCTTGGTTTATGTACGTGGGTAGTGCGAGCAGATAATGTCAACTCCCTCGCACCCGTCGGAACTGTTGGAGAGCTGTTACTCGAAGGTCCACTCGTCGGAGAAGGCTATCTCGACGAGCCCGAAAAGACTTCCGCGGCCTTTGTGGAAGATCCAGTATGGCTGGTTCGTGGTGGACCAAGTTCGCCTGGCAGACGTGGTCGTTTGTATCGCACTGGAGATTTGGTGCGGTATAACAATGATGGAACGCTTGTCTACGTCAGTCGCAAGGACACTCAGGTTAAAATTCGTGGCCAACGTGTGGAACTAAGCGAAGTCGAGCATCACATTCAGCAAGCTCTAGATGATGGTCTAGCACAGGCTGTGGTCGACATGATCCAACCTCAAGGAAGTCAAGATAAGCTACTGGTCGCATTCATCTGCCTTGCCAATTCGGCCCAGCTGTCTTATCAAGAGCATGTCTGTCTAGTCAAAAGTTCAATGAGCCATGTGTCACAGCGACTAGAAAAGTCATTACCGATGTACATGATTCCCGTCGCATATATACCACTTCAGAAGCTCCCCATGACAGCAACAGGGAAGACTGATCGAAAGCAGCTTCAGAGCATTGGAAGTGGCTTGACATTGACTGAGATAACCGCATTCAGCCAATTAAAAAACTCTCCGCAACGATTACCACAGTCAGACATAGAAATTCGTATACAGACAATGTGGTCTGAGGTACTTCACGTTGAGGTCGACCGAATCGGCTTGGACGGTAGCTTCTTCAGGCTTGGAGGAGACTCGATCGCGGCTATGAGATTTGTGGCAATGGCCCGTGAAAATGGCCTCACAGTTTCCGTTGAAGACGTCTTCCAAAAACCTCTCATGCATGAACTCGCGAGTATAGTTGCATCTCAAAAATCGACAGTAGCACAATCCATTTTCCCCTTCTCATTGTTAAATGCACACATCAACAAAGACGCATTGCTCACCTCTGTGGCTCAAATTTGCCAAGTTCAAGACTCTCAAATCACAGATATGTTGCCCTGCACTCCAATTCAAGAAAGCCTTCTCGCCAGTACCGCAAAAGCAGCCGGTAGCTATGTGACAAGGATGGCTCTTCGAATCCAGAGAGGTGTAGATGTTGAGAAATTGCGTGACGCTGTAAACCATTTGGTATCCGTGACTCCAATTCTACGGACACGCATTGTCAGCATTCCTCGTCAAGGGCTGTTGCAAGTCGTCTTGGATGAACAGCCTACCTGGTATTCTTCTCCAAATCTCAAGCATTACGCTGAGGATTGCGAGGAGCATGTGTTTGGTCTTGGGACAGGGCTGACTACTTTTGCGATTGTTGAGGAAAAGTTCCAACATTGTTTCTACTTTGTCTGGGAAATCCACCACGCTCTATATGATGGATGGACAATGTCACTTCTTCTAGCTGAACTCGAGAAGATATATCAAGACGAGGCCGTCCAGCCTCTGGGATGCATGGCGCCGCTTGTCAACCACATTGTCAACTACGACGATAGAGCAACGGCAGAATTCTGGACACATCAATTCAGAAACATGGATGCCTCTTTCTTTCCGCCGCCGAAGACCACCTTCAATCCCCATTCCAACGACATGATGAACTCCAAGATTGAAACATTGGATTGGGGCGTTGACTTTACATCAGCCACCATCATCAGAGCGGCATGGTCAATGGCCATGGCAAGGAGCATCGGGTCAAGCGAGGCTCTGTTCTGTGCCATTGTTTCCGGTCGTCAAATTGCTGTTCCTGGCATCGAGAAGGTGGTCGGACCAACAATTGCTAGCGTTCCGGTACGCGTTCAATTAGATTGGGAGAGCGATGCGAACAAGCTTTTGCAAGCGGTTCAGAGACAGGCTTTGGATATGATACCCTTTGAGCACACAGGGCTGCAGCGGATTCGGCAAATCAGTGAGGAAGCAGCAGTTGCATGTGGATTTCGCACAATGTTGGTTATTCAACCGGCTGGTATAAACGGGGATTTGCCTGGTGGTTTATTTGTGGAGGAGGATGGGGAGGAGGATGCAACTATCACTGAGGAGCAGTGGTTTGGTTCAGATCCACTCGTGATCGAGTGTCGCATCGAGACAAATGGTCTGAATCTGCGTATTGGATTCGATTCCAATTTGATTAGCCGTTCTGACATGAAGCGGACAGTCCACCAGTTTGAACACAGTCTTCGGCAGCTATGTGATACATCTCGACGCCAACAGAAGCTACGGGCTCTCGCAGATGTGTGCAAAAAGGACCTGGAAGATATTTGGACCTGGAATTCTCATTTTCCAGAAGCAACGGAGTCATGTGTACACGACCTCATCAAGAAAAGAGTTCAGATACAACCTCACACAGAGGCTATCTGCGCATGGGATGGCGAATTCACATACCAACAACTGGACAAGTTATCTTCCAGTCTTGCGCGATACCTGGTTGCTCTAGGTCTAACGCCTGGGCATATAGTTCCACTACTCTTCGAAAAGTCAAAATGGATGCCAGTGTCAATGTTGGCCGTGATGAAGGCCGGCGGTGCATCTGTCACCCTAGACGCCTCACAGCCCAAAGAGCGACTACATACAGTTATTTCGAAAGTGAACTCGCCCATCATCCTCTCATCAGTCTTAAAGCATCATTTAGTCGAAGAACTTAATGCTAAGGCGGTCGTCGTCGATGGTAACCATCTCGCACGCTTGTCGTCTCAACCACAAGACAAATTGCCAACGGTCAGCCCATCTGATCTGCTCTACGCAGTATTTACCTCGGGCAGCACCGGCATTCCAAAAGGGGTTTTAGTCACCCATCAAAATTTCAGCTCAGCCATCACCTATCAGCGGAAAGCTCTAGGCTTCAAAACTAATTCTCGAGTCTTTGACTTTGCCTCTTACGCCTTTGACGCAACTTGGTTCAACCTCCTCCATACTCTCACCATTGGTGGCTGCTTGTGTATTCCATCAGACGAAGAGCGACAGTCCAGTCTTTCAGCGTCTCTATCCAAGTATAAAGCTACGTATGCACAATTCACGCCCTCGGTTGCTCGACTTCTCGATACCGCTTCGCTCCCTCATTTATCAACAGTTTTATTGGCCGGTGAAGCCGTCATGCCAAGTGACATATTGATGAGCGATAACATCCAGATCAAGAACGCATATGGCCCTGCAGAGTGCACGCCAGCTGTTACATGCGCTGATCTTAGTCCAGCAAATGAAAGTATAGGCATAGGTCGAGGCCTTGGGGTCTGTACCTGGGTGGTTGATGTTGATGATCCCGAGTTTCTGGTTCCCGTAGGTGGCGTTGGTGAGCTTTGGATTGAGGGACCGCTGATAGGGCAAGGCTATCTCAACGATGTTGAGAAGACTGCCATGACTTTCATTGAGGATCCCACATGGCTACTTCGAGGCTCCCCAGGCCTCCACTCCGGGCGCCGAGGTAAGCTTTACCGTACCGGAGATTTAGTGAGATACGATGAAGATGGAAGTTTGCTGTACGTTGGCCGCAAAGATACTCAAGTCAAGCTTCGTGGTCAGCGAGTGGAATTGGGAGAGGTGGAACATCATGTCCGACAAGCCCTGAACACCGACAAAAACGGCACATCTGCCATACATGTTGTAGCAGAGGTCATCCAGCCACAAGGTTCAGGCCAAGTCCTCTCGGTCTTTGTCAACCTAAATGGCGCTGAAGAAATGACCGAAGATGGACACCGAGAAGCCGTGAGACAGGCAACAGTGGGCATTTCAGATCTTTTGACGGAGAAGCTGCCTACATACATAATCCCATCCGCGTTCATTCCTCTCCAGGTCATCCCTATGACTACAACTGGCAAGACGGACCGGTTACACATCCGTGGTATCGGTAACTCAATGACAGCCACAGAAATCGCTGCTCTTGGTCGACAAACAGGCAGTAAACGAACTCCTGGATCCCAAGCTGAGCGCGTTATGCAGACTTTGTGGGCGGGAGTTCTCCATATTGAGCCAGAAAATATCGGCGCAGACGACAGCTTCTTCCGCGTCGGCGGAGATTCCATCGCGGCCATGCGACTTGTTGCAATGGGCGCTGACTCTGGCTTCCGGCTCAGCGTGGCCGACATACTGACGCACCCAACCTTGGAGGACATGGCGCTATTGATTGACCAGTCAAGCCCCAGTGATACAGAACATCCTTCACCTACATCCTCAGCCACTACGGATAGTAGTTATTTCGAAAACAAGGATGAGCTTCCCATACTCTATGGACAGGATGTCAAGGTGATAGATGTACTTCCAGTCACCGATGAGCAACACCGCTATATCGAGAATGACCTGCGCCAACCTCATTCATCTTGGAATCATTTCTACCTCAATCTTCCGGTGAACTCGGATCTTGAGAGATTGCGATATTGCTGCGTTAAGCTGGTCGCCCACTTCGAAATTTTGCGCACACTGTTCGTCAACTCTGAATCGGGCCTTGCGCAGGTCATTCTCGATTCCTTGGATCCGGACATTGGCTGTTACGAGTCATCCACTAGCATGGAAACGCTGCTCAACGAGGTCATCTCTAGTGATTTACAAACGAAATGGGAATTAGGCAAATCGACAGTCCGGTTCATCATCTTACGCGCCACTGGAGGTTCCACTCGATTGGTCTTACGACTTTCTCATGCTGTATATGATGCTTTTAGTCTGCCTCGCATGATTGAAACACTTGGTGCTCTCTTCAACGGGGGTATTCCTTCTCAGCCTGTTCAATACTCAAAGTTCTTCCGGCAGATGCTGCGAAAACAAGATGAGAGTGATCGGTATTGGAAATCGCTTCTTCAGGGATCCCAGATGACTGAACTATCTCACCGTATTCAGGGCATAGCATCTGACAATCTGCCACCGATTTCCGTCAAGGGATTAGTGAAGTCATTCATCGGGAGAGACCATGTTACTCCAGCAACCATCTTTACGACAGCATCGACCATTGCACTGAGTCGTTTGAGTGGACAGACTGACGTTCTGATCGGACGTATAGTCTCAGGCAGAGCTGGTCTGCCAGCCGATTTGCAGTCAGTCGTGGGACCCTGCATCAACACTATCCCTGTGAGAGCCCAATTACAGCCAGATCGTCGAATTAATGACATTGTTGATTCGATCCACGGACAATACGTCGACTCACTTCCTCACGAGATGGCCACTTTGAAGAAATTTATAAACCACTATGGGGTTGTAAGTCAATACCAGAACATTGAGGAGCGGCCCGAGTTTGAGATGGGAGGTATGGACAGTCACTTGATGGTATACGAGCGACTGGGCCGAGCACTTAATACGAGTACCATATACATTGTGGGAACACCTCGCGAGAACGGCCTTGAACTTGTCATCACGGCTAGTCAAGCCCATCACGAGGCGGGCATGATCAAGAGATTGCACACGGAGCTACTTGATATCTTGGAGGAGTTTAGCACGGATGCTTAGTTTAGGTTTTCTACGGCGTTGGGGTATTTTGGATAATTACAATCGTAGCATAGATTTCCTTGTTTTTGTTTTCTTAGATCTAGATCTCATAATATTAATAGAACGTTGTAGATGAATTGCTATCATTTCGCCTAAATATTCGATTCACTTTTACCCCTCCTACAATTCACATATTATTTTCATTTTACATAGACGTAAAAACATTTTTCGCATAAAAATTCTCTAGTTTATACGTGTATTACAAAGTACGGAAATATCATAGTCATCATCGACTCTCTCATTATATCATACATTTTCTACATCGAGAACCCTCTTCATAGGCTTAGATGGTCCCGCTTCTCCTTCTTATGAGCCGATATGCTACTTGTGTATCAACTTTCAGGTCTTTCAAATAATCACCCGTCGCTTCAGGGTCGTCTATCTCATCGGGTGTCTCATCGGGCTGCATTTTCGGCAAGTTGGATTTCTTCACAACCACAAATGCATTGGATAACCTGATTCTAAACCCCTTTTCAACACCGACTGTAGAGAAAAATAAGGGAGTCAGTGATAAACAAACATGAATAGGGGATATAGAGAGAGAAATGGGAGCCTCAACTTACCTATAGCCAGGTACAAGTATTTTATCACTACCGGAGCCCAGATGAGCATTGAAATGACTTGTCCAACGCTCCAGCTGTTCGGGTTCGGGCCTCTAGTTGAAGTGTCAAACACAGAAAACATAAGCCTTTTAAAAACTTTGACTATGTATATAACGAGATAAAGTTCCGCAGTCAGCAAAAGCCACGGTCCGAGGAAAAATGACAATATCTTCGCCAATTTTGTATCCGCCACAGGGTTTTGACATATGATGTTTCTTTCGTAGAAAGTCCCGGGCTTTTGATGCAATAATTCAGTGCGCAGGACCCCGTTCCAGGCCTTTCTCGCCCAAAGAAGAGCCAGAATGGCAAATACAGCGGCCAAAGATGAGTTGAGCGTGTTTTCATCATCAAAATAAGCGCAGAAGGTTGTCAATGATGGATTCATACCACATTCAGGCAAGGCATTGTGGCCGGAGAACATGCGATTGACTGTTTTGAAACTCACATCCACAGGATCAATGCCCACCGTGAATGCGAATATGACAGCTATAGTGCATAGCAGGTGAGTATAAGTCGAATCGAGTCCCAGTTTCTGTAAGCCTATCTGCGTCAGGACAATGGGTAGGGCGCCTGCGCTAGCCAGCAGGTCGATGGCTGTGCGGGTATCGACTAGACTCTGCCAGTTGTCGACGCCGATGAAGTCTGCAGTCTGCGACTTAGAGAAGAGAAGGGCGATTTGTATAGAAAGGACGAAAAAGCATTGTGCCTCTTGAAAATCCACGAGAAAGGTGCTGGTCACCTGCTCGATGGAGAAGATGTAGCCAAACAGACGAGTCGTGAAAGGTCTGGGAAATCGAAGCCTACGGGCAGATGATGTGGCCCATTCGACGAAATGGGTCATAGTAAACAAACATATCCAACACCAGCCATATAATGCTAGTAGGAGTTGCGTCATGTACGATATCATAACCTTTGATTCCAGTTAGTCAACATCCAAGACCAGAAAGTCGACAAAACAAAGGGGCGCGTAAAGAAGAAGAAAAGATTAGCTATAAAACTTACACCAGTTCCCGCAATATCTGGATCAATCTCGGCGTACACATTCACACACACCTGTGAGATCGGGGTAACCCAGTCAAGATAGTCTGATCCCTTACGGGCCAAGATCTGGCATTTTATACTGTTTGAACTGCCACAGTCGACTGCGACACATTCGTATGTACGATTCAGAACACCCATCGCATCAAACTGTGTCGTGTTACTCATGTCGAGGGATCCAAGTGCCTCGTTGATCTGGAGGCTGGCCTCAGGGGCTTTAATGGGGTCTGGCATGTTGAGGTACAATGATGCCAGCGTCAGGCATGTCCATAACGTCTTCCAATTCATAAACAGATTTTCAGGATTTCCGCAGCTGTCAGTACAGTTCAGCTCGCCCCATACGCTCGTGCAGCCCTCTTCAAAAAGGGCCATGGGCTGCACGCCGGTGAACGAAATCAGGCCGAGGCTACTGAATCCGGGATTAAGGAGGCTTGCCGGCCCAGCCAACGCTCCGTCGATTATTGCCTGCGTGGTAGGATATTGATTGAGGCGCGCAAACTCTCTTGGGTAGGTGTCCAAGAAGGTGACATTATCAGCCTGCATGATGATTTTGTCATACCTAGACATGACATCTTGGCTGTAGATGGCCATGGCTGCATTGAATTTCCTAGAGAATACCTAGATGGACTGTGGAGTGAGAATTGAGTATTTAATTCTCAGACAGCATGTTGATGCGCAATTGGTCTACGACTGGCCTCTGGTGAAACTGTTTTCTTTAAATATCGAGAAAGAAATGAACTTGTGAGACACGTACGTAGTCAATGGGGTTTCGTGTCCAAAGTCCACATATTCCATTCTAGTTGCACATGTTTATCATCAATTTTTGACAAGAAGGGCGTAAAAAAGAAAAGAAAGGAGAAGACGAGACAGTGAGAAGACGAGACGAGAGAAAAACCATCAAGTGTTAGTGCAGATTACCGACGCTTACATCCATGTTTAATTTAAGCTGCATCTCGTATTCTAGAAGCAGTGTAACGCGACATTGACGGGTTTGCCGAGACCCGAAAACAGCTCAGACTACCTACCTTGGGTTGGTGGATAAGACGTGTTTCAACCGAGTCATGTCGAGATCTTCTCCCAAGCCTACAAGTATGACATCTGGGTATACTCTGAACCGCAAACAACATTCCAGGTTCTGGTAGCTTGGTGCAAGTTACTGATGTGGTGATTGGAGGAAGAAGAAATAAAGGCTGATACGGCGTTCGACGCATTTAGTCTAGTTCGTACTAACCCGGAAGGCACGAATTACTAGGTATTTCAAGAGAGCCCTGGAGAACTGCAACATAGCATCTGCCTCTATTCGCGGATTTCGCTCTTCTCACTTCCTTTCAGGCCTCCATCTCCATGAATAAAAGGGAAACGGTTGAACTAAGAATGAGAAGTACTCCAAGGATATTTAAGTAACTAGAATTTCTTGATGCAGTAAATAAGAACAAGATTACTTGGGTATTTGAGAAAAGAGAATCCTCCATTTTTACAGAAAACGATTTGCTCCCGGGTAGGCAATGACTCGCAGGTATGAACTCGGGTGTCTAGAACTTCTAGAAGCCCAGTGGAAACGGCACTGACGACATTTGCTCTACAGCGCGTACACCACTGACGTAACCACCTCGCTGACGTCAAGCGTTCCGGGCAGGTTAGGTGGCTTTCAAACCGTCCAGTGACAAAGTGTGCTCAAGCTGCTTTCATCAAGAACCGACGTGTTTGAACACGCGTCCATGGAATTCTCTTTTTGACATCTTCATAAACCTCAATTCTCTCGTTATTTTCTCCAATCCAAATTATCCTCATTGCCTTTAGCAGAACCTCAAAGGCCCATTTACTTCGCCACTTTCTTCACCAGCCTTCGCATCACTCACCTTTTGCCCAGCATGTTTAGACGACGCCGCCCATTGCACCCACCCGCAGCACCAGTGGACAATAGTTCAGACAGCGAAGCATCTGACGGTGATGTTCTTCCGGATGAAGATTTATACAAGCCCACGCCAATTGATATCGCTGTGGTGCGCGCAATGCTTAGTCAAGCAAAGAAACTCCCGCCCGACTTGGTCGATTCCATCTTCGACTTTGCCGAGTACTGGGCTCACTCAACGGTCGAGTTACATGAGAGCATCCGACTCAGCGGCACTGCGCCATCTGAAGACACCTTGCTGGTAAGCATCCCAAAATTTTGACAGTGCACAACATATGAGCTGATTTGGATGATAGCTCCGTTCGTATCCCCTTGGCTTGGTGAATCTGGGTGGCGAAGAGACCGTGATCCCAACCAACTCGAAAGCTTACTCCACCAATCCACTTCGGCCTCTCCCACGCGGCAAAGAATACGATGCAGCTTCCTTTGCCAAGCTGGCCAAATACCCGACTCCAAAGCTCGTCAGCCCAGCACGCAAGGTAGTCTTTTCCATGAAGAGCCAGGATCAGGGCTGGGCGTCGGCCTCAGACAACACATCCTGGACCTGGTTTGAAGCTGGCCTGGAAAGGTTCGACGCCGAACATGTTTGTAAGTTTTGTGGTCTCTTCCGACACGCACAAGTGAACAACCTCTCATACAAATCAACAGGCAACGATAGCTGCAGCAATGAAGCCCGAGATTCAAACCCTGGAGCGCATGACCCTCCCCTTTCTTTGTGTTCTCTGAGACCACTACAACCAGAGATTAAGAGAAACGATAACTCGCAGGGCGAGTATAAGTACGATTTTCCAATTGAGCATGACAGACAATGGGAGATTAAGCGCAACAAGCGCACCGAGGATCGATGGCGAAGTCACGTAATCACCTGGTCATATCTTGATAACGTCAATGCCGAATCAGAGGAAGGTCAACGGCTTGAGGAACAAGGCAGAGGCCGCGACACCGGTGATGGGTCTTTTGTGAGAGGCTTAAAGTTTGGTGACGTTGTCACGCTCTGGGGGAAAGCAAGGTTCCCTGGGTGGACGAATCGCGTGAGCTCGGCGCGGATTGATGTTTATTGGGCCGTCTGATGGACTACATTACCTATCCACTGTATGTAGTCCGCAATGAATGCAATGAATTATGGTTTCATACTCTCCAAGAATGAATATCAATTACAAAGCAGTAATGTCTCCTTAAGGGATGACAGCCTAATATCAGTTGAGAGGTCATGACCCGAAGGCTTGCTTGGTTCTTCATAGAAGACATCCCTCTTCTCAAGCATATTGTTAACTAGTCAAAATTTGCATCGCCATGCTTTTCAGGGCCGGCAATCGTTAAACATACCGAGAATTTAATGTTACTACGCGATGGAATCTTCAAGGTCTCCCTTGACCCCCACATTGGCTAGGGCTTCCAAACGAGGATGCAAGCCGAGCTCATTTCTTGTAACTCCAACACTGCATGCTGCTTTCTAGTGCCATCCATATTACTTTTCAATCGCATAACGGCGTTCTGCATGCATCCCCCTTCAGAAAGCTCCAGATAATCCAAAGACATTCCTACTTCAGCTACCATGAAGAAAAAGCTACTACCAAGCCTAAGAAGTGAACTCTCAAAGCTAGCTGGACTGGGCAACATCCAAAGCGGCCTACCGCCAATCCTCCACGCCGCCCCAGTCATAGCCATCCGAGCCGGAGAGGTGCTTTCCAGGGCTACCAATGGCCGCAACGTTATCGAAGATCGAATATTGGGGTTTGATGAGGCCTTTATGCTTACTGCCCCGAGCCCAACACACAAGGAGGACATCACTACAGTGGACAGAGAGGTTGTGAGCATGAGAGCAGGGATTGAGATGATGTGTGGGAGATGCAACAAAGACTCGAACAGCTCGGTCGATATTACGACTTCCAGGAATATATGGGATAATATGCTTCATAAATCCAATCAGGGTTCGCTTCATGATCTTGGATATCAACACCGGCCATTGCTTCGACAGTTGAATTCGCACAGGTCTCAAGAGCTGACTTCTGGAGGTTCCAAATCACTTTCATCCTCCATTTAAGCTGAATCCAGCCGGAGTTGGTCATCTTGATGAAAGTCTCTTTTCGTCTATCGTGTATATTAGTAGTATATGAATATTAATTCTCCCCTCACTCTCAATTTTTGGCCTTCGTCGTTGGACCGCTTCAGTCTTAATCCCACTCCATGATTTGGACCACGACTCCACGATGGACAAGGCCCCTCACTTGATGCAACCCGTGGACCCCCTTCAGCACGTTTTAGGCGATGAGGTGCCTATAATTTGGGGGCCAGGGATTAGAGCCCCTCCTCTCCTCCACTAGCAAATCCATCCATCCATCCATTGCATCCTGCCCCGCCATCAAACACGGCCGATCCTGCAGCGCAACATCCTAAACACCCGTGGACGGGCAACTTCATCCATCAAATCCATCACCAAAGGGGCGACGATTGTCAACACCCCACCTTCAAGTGCAAATCCAATGATTCTTCGAAGAAGCTTCAACCTCATCCACAGACAGCTTCAACTTGGCCAAGCCGCCCGTTGCAACATGTCCACTTTCACACTCGCACAGGGACCTCATCAAGTCTCCGTCAGCTTGCCGGATGGCCTCTCTGAAGACCAACTCAAATCTTTCAGACCCTTCAGCGTAAGTCGATTAACCGCAAGCATCGTTGTATCGAATATTGATAAATGAATCCCAGAGCTGGATAGATACACTGGCCAAGTCCCTCGCCCTCCAATCCAATGCCGCACACCCCTTCCATCCCGACCCATACGCTCTCCAATCCGTCACAGTCCAATCCTACGACCTCTTCGGCGGCGGTCGCCTTGGCTTCATCAAGCTCACCGCATCCGTCTCCAATTCGGCCGGCGAGACCCTTCCAGCAGCAGCCCTCCTGCGCGGTCCCAGTGTTGCCATGCTAGTGATGCTCATCCCCGACGATGCCCCTCCCGAGTCCAACGAGCGATACGTCATTCTCACGGTGCAGCCGCGCATAGCCGCTGGTAGTCTGAGCTTTGTGGAGCTTCCAGCTGGCATGGTCGACGACGCTGGAAGCTTTAAAGGCGCGGCAGCCAAAGAAATTGAAGAGGAGCTTGGCATCACCATTCACGAGGACGAATTGGCATGTTTGAGCGAACTAGCGGGTGCTGCAACGGCCAAGTCAAGCGTTGAGGAAGAGAGCCTCGCAGCTGCCATGTTCCCCAGCGCGGGCGGATGCGACGAACACATTACCATATATAGTCACGAGCGACGCATACCTAGATCTCAATTGAGTGAATGGGAAGGACGTCTTACGGGTCTACGGTCTCATGGGGAGAAGATCACGCTCAAGGTGGTACCCATGGAGGATCTCTGGAAAGAAGGCGCTCGAGATGCCAAATGTCTCGCTGCGCTCGCCCTCTGGCAAGGTCTACGCCGGGAAGGGAAGCTGTAGTGGAGTCGGGCCTATTTTACTCTATAGGTTTATGTGACTGGCCAGAGCCCTTTGACCATTGTTGTCCCTGATGCTCATAGTTTTAGTCGCTGAGCAAGCAGAATGCCTTCCGCAAAGGTGCCGATTCTTGCATCAATGGCGCATCCCTCGGCTTCTAGCCTTTTGCATTCCTCCCAGAGATTCGCCAATGGTACGGTAAAGACCTCTATGAACTCGTTTTCCTCCAGCTCAGGCTTGGGATTCTGGTTCTCGGGAAGGGACATGTCGATAGTAACATGAACCATGCGCAGATTTGTGTTGCAGAAGCCCGGATCGTTATACATGATTGGCGACGTCTCGCTTACGACGCCCACATAGCCCGTCTCTTCCTTGAGTTCTCGAACAGCAGCTTGCTCGGCTGTTTCGCCCGCATCGATGAGGCCGGCGGGTACTTCGATGGTGATCTTGTCAATGGGTGGTCGGTATTGCTTCTGGAGAATGATTTCCTTGCCCGTGGGCTTATCGAGGATTGCGACGATGCCGACACCGTCTATTTCTGCGTCGGCGGGGCGCGTGCGGCGCTCAGCGGACTCCCATGTGCGCTCGATGCCTAGAGGATCCTGATACGTTATCCTACTCGGCAACCAAGGTTAATCATTACACGGCGGTCGAGCCAAGGTTCGAGGTCGGTGTGGCGTACTTGACAAGCTTGCACCATCTCGCTTCGCTGTCGGGCTGGCATGTCGGTCAGCGTCGACGCTCATGTGAGAGGTCATCCATCCACTCAGGCGCAGGGGGCTCCTTGGCTACATACCAAAGGCCCTGTGGAAAGAATTTTTGAACCAGACGTGGACATTTTGAATGGGGATTCCGTGTGTTCACGGGAGCAAATGTCCTTTTTTAGAACGTTGGAGGAGGAGTTGGTTTACAGACCGGCTATGATATTGGGGGATTATGGTCAGAGTGCGGGGTTCCATGGTCGCCTGTGGATGACAGGATGGAGGGGCAGCCTGGAGCGCATGCCAATTTTGAAACGGATCCATGGATGAGGCTCAGGGAGCCAAACTGCCCGCTGAAGGCAGCCATGGAACTAAAAAGGCGCCTAAGGCAACGGCTGCCTTATTTCACTGGAATGTCAGCCTCAGCAACGCCCTGCAGATGGATTTACAGTGCAACTGCAGGTCGTTGCCTTGCCAGCCTTGGGGCATGGTGATAACCTGGAACACTTGGACAGCCCATTATCTAAGGTATCCATGGATGAATGAATAAGATTTCACAGAGGTTGGAGTCAACTGTGCAAGTTAAATAAATGCCTCTGTCCATGCCAGAATCGACAGGTGACTAAATAGGTAGTACTCCGTCCAGGTCACACTATAATATTCCGTGTATCCGTTCCTCTTTCCCATTATCTGAATCTTTTTCCCTTCTTCCTTCACTTCCCTCTCTTGGTGATTTCTATCAGAACCATTCCAACAGCCAAAACTCCGGAACCGATGGCGAAGCCCATATTTGCATCTCGCAAAGCGAAGCCTGCTACCAATCCAGAAAGCATGGAAAGAAACAAAACTACAAGCAGCAGGGAAATAAACCAGCTTCTCCCGATGGACTCTTGACTTCTTTCGCTGGTCTTTCATCGGCTACGTTGTTAGCGAACCGCGATTACATTCATCACATGAGGAAACAACATGCCTGGAATACTCCGTCGTGGAAGCCCATGTCCTGGAGCGATAATGGAACATCTCCAAGCAAGGATGGCTGGTAGATGGGAGGAGGGAACTGAATCACAACATCGTTTGCCAGGCTGCTTGAGCTCATGTTCACTCTTCACTTAATTCAGGCCTCGTCGCTTCGACTCATGGCAAATGGACAAGTCTCCCGAAAACGATGCCGGCTCTAAAGCAAGATGAAGTTTATACAAGCATGCATTGGTTTACAGCTCAGAATATCTACGATCAGCCAAGGTATCGAAGTAACCAATGGATATACATCGTCTACTCCCTAAATAGGAACTTGAAGTGCGCACAGGAGTGCATCAGCTACTCACTCTCTTCTAGACAAATCTACTGGCTTATGCACAAGGTGCTGGCGTCGGCCACGCATGATGTGGAGTTGTGCCCAAATATCAGTCTTTTTCGAAACCACAGCTGTGCTTTTGCGCTTGGAAAGAAGTGCACACATGTGCGTTCAAGAATTAGATGCGGTCAACAGCCAATGGGAGGTCTGTTTTGGGGTAGATTTGGCGTATTTCGCGGCTGTGTTTTCCCCATCCTCACATCACCTGTGGGCTTTTAAAGTCTTTGCCTTTCTCTTCTACCTTAACTCTAATCTATTTGAATCATTCATAGAAACCGAAACGCAGGAAAAGTATACATCATGAATGGACTCATTTTGTCGGGATATCTCCTTCAAAGTGTTAATTTGGATCCCTGGAATGCTTACCCAGTGACTATGCCCGGGGCGCCACTTACTAGTCCAGCCCCCGGGCGCTGCTTCAGAGGGCTGGGGCAATTGAGAGTGCGGAATGGTTGGGGTCCTAGTGGTGCACTGCAGCAACAACAACAGCAGTCCAGCGTACGTTCGCCCCCCCCCCCCCAATGGATCCATGGCCCTTGATGCTCTCAGACTGACCATCAACATAGAACAAGCAACATATTCAACGTCTTTCTTCTTCGACAAATTCAGCGACGTTACGTAGCGAATCCGAAAATCAGCTACACGCTAATGCGGAGCTTCACCGATCGAGAATAATTCCTCAATTTTCCACCATCGTCACTCGCCCGCAGGCGAACCTCGTTGACGATGACGATAATATTTCTTCAGAAACTGAGGATTCATATCTTTCCGAGGTTTCCCTGCTCCTTCCACAGGCCATGAGAACAGCATTCTCGGCGCACATGTTCCATGCCTTCCGCAAGTTCAGAGAATCCACCAACAAGACTGCCGGCCATATCACGGTTCATACGGGCAATCAGCCTGCTACCAGCTCTAACATTCCACAAGCCAACCCCAATAATCGACCCAAGACCAACAATGGAAAGGGAAAGGAAAGGGCGAAAAGAAAGCGCAATAATAAGGGCAAAGGAGAAGGCGAAGGCGAAGACGAGGAAGACAAGCAACCGCCAAGAAAACTCCGCTCGTCCATCAGCCATTTCCATGAAATTGGCTCCCTTTTAGCATGCCCCTTCTATAAATGGAAGCCACTCAGCTTTCCGGGCTGTCGGGCCAAGATTCTCGATACAATCTCCCACTTGAAGCAGCATCTTAAGCGCTGTCATTCGATGCCTCTGCATTGCCCAAGCTGTTTCATGGAGTTTCGAAAACAGAGCGAGTTGAATCCACATGTTCGGTCACGCTTATGTGAGACCCGAGACCCCAAGCAGTGGGAATGCATCACAGAGGAACAGCGCGAGAAGCTCAAGGGGCGCGCTGATCCCAGTAAGAAACCGGCCGATCAGTAGTTCGATATTTATGAAATCTTGTTCCCGAATGGGCCGCAGCAAGAGCATCCCTACATCGAAGGAATGTCATCGAGCGAAGTGTCGGAGTTGCAAGATTACATATCACAAAATTGGCGGCGTATATTCATCAGCATCTTCAACAAAGACCTTCCCAGCACCCTTCGAGACAACGCAGCCCTTATTCAAGCCTTTTCCGGCTTGCTGTTCGAACAAACTCATGGTCGTGTTCTTGAGGAGTACGATTCCATTCGTGTCAGCACCAGTCTAACTCTTTCTCGCAGCAATGATGATGCTGAGAATTCCATGGTGGTTGAGTCGACACCGATGGCAATCCCGAATGAAGAGTTCATAGAGCAGGATGTTGACTTGCGCGGGGTTGGTGGTGAGTGGGAGAATGACGATTTAACTTCTCCTCCTTATATTTCAGGGGATTTTGATGAAGATTTCTTCTCCCAATATCCAGTAGCCGGAGCAACCTGGTGAGCATACGTAACAGTGGAAGAAGGGGGCCGCCTGGAGACTTCCAAGTCCAGTTGAGCTCGGATATTCTCAACCTTCCCATTGGATCCATAAATACAAGATGAAATTGTTATCTAGATGTTTTTACATAGTCTGAAATTGAATACCACATGTTTCTATAAACTAACTTATCTCCCTTCATCGTCTTCTGATCGGCATCATCTTTATGATTTCCACCCAGGCAATTCTAACAGTCAGGATGACCGAACTAATTAGTCACAAAATTAATAGGTAGCATCTCATAATAAAATATGAGAATGTATATCGGCTCAAAAAGAAGAAGAAGAAATCACTTTTATGGCTAGACGAGGCGCGGTTTTTACAAACACATATGAGAAAATTAGATTGGGGTGGGGGGGGTCAATAAACGTACAAGTGTGCGTGCGCTGGCGTTCTGTGTGGTGTATGTAAGTTAGACATGGGAGGAAGTGATGTAGCCAGGATTTCTTTCTTACAGAATGCCGACAAATGTGAGTCGGACGAACTGTTTAAATCTCATGTTTTAAGTGCCATACCATTTCTAAGTGCTCACGATGACCTATTCGATAAGGCCCTGGAATCTAGTGATAATGAAAAGTTGGGTGGCCAAGGTAGGTTGCTACAGATGTCACCCAGAAAACCACAACAATATAGCCCTAGAGAAGATCAAGCAGGGACAGAGATCTCCGGGACCCCCACGGCAGATCCATCGATGATAGGAGCAGCGGAATGCGTTGACCTCAAAGACACCTAACAAAGCCTAAATTTCCAAAGCTCCAGGTGGGTATTTTTCTTCGGCCAAGGATAAATGTGATGAATGCTGTTGGCAATTGCAATCCCACCAATCGTGGCATCGCCGTGTAAAACATGCATTGTTGATCTAGAACGAGATGCCGGCCGAGTGAGAGGTGGATCTCTCAGCCTGTGCATGGTGCATTCCGTGCCGCGCCAGATCTGCAGAGGCGGAAAGATCATGGTTTTTAGGCTTGCATGATAGATAGAAATCAAAACACGATCAGTGGACAGTTCGCTTGACAAATCAAGATGATTCAGTGGGACAAAATGAGTTTCAGACTTTTTTTTCTTTTTCACTAGAGAAATCTTCCATGATTGCCTTTGCTGGCGCTTCACATGTGAATCACAAGACGAAGGCTGCGTTCACCGTCTGATGCGGATGCGGATGCTGTTTCTCCATCGTGACGGTTCTGTTGATGTCAGATTTGCTTGACCATCATGACGGTGGCGAGAAGTGATCGATGATCTATATATAATGAGGCATTAATTGCTTCTCATTTCTCAATTATCTATAGCTCTCTTCAAGCACATACACCACCAGCATCATGCATCTCTTCACACTGCTCCCGTTTGCGCTGGCCGCCTCGGCTGAACGTCTGGTAACAATGCCCCATACCAACCAATCCACCAACACGCATGCAGGACGGCTAATCATAACTGTGTAGGCCAACTTCTTCAGTCGCCCGCAGTTTCGTGGGGCTGCCTTGGCGGTGCCTACTCCCAATGAGTGCTTCGACCTTGTTGCCGATGGAGGTCCTGGCTTGTAAGTGACTCACTTGAAGACCACATGATTTCTGGTTTGCTAACAAAACAACAGTGCGAATGGGTTTTCTTCCGTGCAGTTTGGTTCGGCCAAACACTGCGATGCTTTCGGGTGAGTCAATATCCTAGATTCACATTACCTCTCCACAGAGATCAGAGGACTAATATTGCAAAGTGACTCGGTCTGTGGGGTGGATGGCTTTTCGTTCAACAACAGTCTGCAGTGGGAACGTTCAGGTGCTCTTGCTCGTAGCGTAAAGTGTTATATCTCAGAGTAGATAGAACGGTAGTTGGGGGGGTTGGATATCTCCGGATTGCATCGGGCAAAAAGAAAATCATTTGTGCAGTTGGAGGATTCATGGATATAGACATCTGTCGACAGATTTCCCTCCCAAAATCACACCATATACGGAGCATATATCCCAGTCAACTTCAACCATGAGATCAGAGCATGTCCACCAATGACCTTGGACAAGAATAACCGAGTTTCGAGCGTAAATGTGCGGTGGAGTTGATCATCGTTTATTCAGATTTGATATTTATCGAGTCTTATCATGACATGCCCCCCAAGTCGAGCAAACCCTCCCCCCAGAGCCCGCCGGACGCCGATTTTGTATTGTACAAGTTGTATACTCCAATCCTATGCATTTGTTTCGTCGTTGTCATTTCTTTACCAGCTGGCTCGCTTCACGCCAGGTAAGTTGCCCGCCATAGCTTCCATTCGGAAATTGAACTGCACCCATTGTCAGCATAAACCTCTTCTCTCCAATCCTGCGCATGTCTTCATGCAGCAAGGACATACTCTTGTCATTTTGAACGCTCTAAGCACACCACGCCCTTGTCCTCCCATGATGCAACGGTTGCGAATTTGTGTCGGTCGAGTGTAGCAGTGCATCTGTGTCAACTGCAGTTGCGCCACGGCGCGGACTCGCGGGGTCAATGCGGTATTCTGGATGATGAATCGTAGAGCTTGTCTATTTCCAACGTTCAGCATCCCTTCCCTTCTTGTCACGCCTGCTCAATGCCGACATGGCGGCGCATCGGCTCGGTTGAGGAACAGAGGGGAAAGTACCTCTCTGTCTCATTCTCCTCAAAGACTTTTCGCTTGGTATGGTCGCGAATCGTGCGGGCCTTGACGAAGCAGCCCAGATCGAGCTTCTTGGCTCGAAACATGGACATATTGGCGGCGTGTGTGGGGGAGTTGGAATTGCGGTCGTGGTGGCGTCGATTGAAGGAAATGCGAAACTGATGTCGAAAAAGGTCTTGAATTGAATGTGGGGAGGAGTCGGTGATGTTCAGCCGAGGAAATGCCGATCGCGGTGAAGCCTACGCACCTTGAATGCTACCCTAGACGTATGTCAACATTAAGCCAATCTACAGAACGAGGGTTGAATGTCAATTGATGAATATGAGAATTTGATTAAAAAAATATTAATCATCATTGGCGCTTTACGTATTGCATAATTGTATTACCGTCTACGTAATCAGTATTGCAGAGTCAGAAACAGACATCGGTCATTTTATCGTTCCATATTCGACGACTTGGGTGGCGCAGCAAGAATATCTCCGAGAACAAGGTGGTTGTAATTACGGAGCAACTCCCAGTGCAGAACGCTCAGAGCCAGGGATGTCATCTGCAAACATGTTGCACAGTCAGTTGCCATCAGACGATTCAAAAAGTAAACTTGATCAATACTTGTACATCATCAATTGCTTGCATGATCAGTCTCCCACTGTGAAGCAGACATCGCTTGGCCAAACTGAGATGTTTCTGTTGGCAGAGTGACTCCGACAGATTGGTCTTGCCAAGGGATGAGTGAGAACAATAAAAGTACCGAGTACCTTGGAATTTGCTTCATTACCCCAGCGCAGTTGGTTGTTACCTGTACTTTCTCCCTGCCTCCTCCGCTCAAATAGTCGATTTGGTGCCCCGGATCCACCTTTTCAGGGGAAGCCACCATTGTGAAGGTCAGGGAGCCCTGGAGATTAGTCTATACTAGGTTTAGCGGAATGGCTCTCCGGACGCCCCGTCCGGGATAAGATGCTTAGAAAGGAAAAGGTGAAAAGTATTTCTGGATAATTTATTGTATTTATCGCTCAGTTATTCTCACTTATCATTTTATCACTTAATCATTCCATCACCAAATGATAAGAGGGCTCCATGGCTAGATGGTGGCGGTGCTCACTGTGGTTCACAATAGATAGCGATTGGCCTCATATCTACGCTTTGACATGGCATCGTTGCGAACGATTGGCGCCAATGGGGTAAAGTCCAAAAAGAGTTCAAAGACAAGTCACACATGAAATTAAACGTGTGTTACCTCTGCATTTTTATGCATACCAAAACAAAAGGCCGTTCCACTGTGTCTGATTTTGATCATCACACGCCATTCCACTGCCTTGTTTTTCTACGGCCCTGCACTCCATAATACTTGTAATACTTGCAGTACCATGGATCCGTCTGTTTATTTTGTTGGTTCAGGTAGTTCTGATTCCAATGCTGCCCCTGGCACTAGTCCTTTGTCGCTATAGCTTGCGGGAGGCTCCCTGACATATGCAGGGAACCGTTCAAGGTTGCCGAGAGCTTAGGCGGTTTAGGCTGCCCAAGGTTGCTTCAATGCCCTGGAGCCGAAATTACCGAGTACGTAGGCCAAGCTCATGACTGGCTGAGGGCCTGTGGCCTATGAGGTGCCTTGAGGGAGGCCATGTCTTAGCCACTGCAGTGGTTGTAGCGAGGAAATACAGTGAGCACCTCCAGCTTGCCAGGGTGTGCTTGTACCTGTAACATCGAGAGACATGGGGTTTGGCTGGTCCGGCAAGTGCTTACCCCTTACAGATCCATGGATGGTCCTCGTATTCCCTCCTGCATGATTCCGGGTTTTTTTTCCTTCTCTTCCCTTTCCTTTTCCTTTTCCTTCAATCATCTCCTCACCACCCGTCGTTCTTTAGACCAAAACCGCTTCAGAGACTCCAGCATTCGCGTTAGAGGCTTTTGTCGTCTCTTGCTCTTGCTGGGCCCGTCCCGTCCACTCTCTACGCACCACAAACACCAGCAATCTTGGATTCACCGTTCACTCTCTTCGGTGATTTCCGCTACTCAGCTATCGAAGCATACTCAACAACAACAACAACAGCAACAACAGCAACAACAACAGCAACAACAACGACGACTCACACGCAGACACATTTGCCATTCGTTAATTCAATTCGCCCTTCGGCTTCTGGTCGCGAGCTTGACGTATCGCGATTCCTCGGCAGGGCCAGAGACAGTTCTCAGACGATACCCCTTAGCAACTGTTTGCAACATCAACATTCACGGCCACGTTCAGATACCAAGTGACTCTTTGTTATTTTTTACTTTTTTGCCAATACCCAGACGATACGCCAGTTAATTCGAACACGATCATCTATCAACACGATGTATGCACGTTACCTTCTTGCGGCGGCCTCTCTTTTGGGCCTCGCTGCTGCCCAGGTTCATACCGATTGCAACCCCATGCAGGATACCGATTGCCCATCTGATCCCGCCTTTTCAGCTGAGCATACCTGGAACTTCAATTCCACCCCTTCGTACGAACTGTGGGAGACCACTGCCGGCGCGGTTCAGTTCGACTCTGAGAACTATGCGCAGTTCACTATTGCCAAGCAGGGCGACTCGCCTACGATTCGCACCAAATTCTACTTCTTCTTCGGCCGCACTGAAATTTGGCTCAAGGTTGCCCCTGGCAGGGGTATTGTCAGCTCCACTATGTGGCTGAGTGACGATCTCGACGAGGTTGACTGGGAGTTCTTGGGATCCAACGACACCCACGCGTCCACCAACTACTTTGGTAAGGGTCGTCAGGATTACCTGAACGGCGGCCTTCACCCAATGCCGGGTGGAATGCAAGACGACTTCCACAATTACACCACTGTGTGGACCAAGGAGCAAATTGACTGGTTCATCGATGGCCAACACGTCCGCACGCTTACCGCTGTTTCTGCCAACAACACTCAAAACTATCCTCAGACCCCCATGAGACTGAGCATTGGTATTTGGGCCGGTGGTGACCCGTCTCTCCCTGAAGGTACTCGTAAGTGGGCTGGTGGTGATACCGACTATTCCCAGGGTCCGTATACCATGCATGTCAAGAGCGCCCAGGTCACCGACTATACTAGCGGAAAGGAATACATCTTTGGTGATGATTCTGGTAGCTGGCAATCCATCAAGGTTGTTGAGTAAGTAATTTGATTCACGACCCACACTGGTACATTCTCCGGAGCTCACGTATGCTGACAATATGTAGGGGCAACTCTACTGCTCTTGAGGCTCTCAACAGGCCTCCTCCTCCGCCCAAGAAGTCTCTGTCGCAGAAGTGGGCCGAATTGCCTTCAAACACCAAGATCGGCATCTACGCTGGTGTTGGTGGATCTGTTGGTCTTCTCTTGGGTGCCTTGCTCTTCTACTGCATTCGACAGCGCCGCATTGGTGCCAAGGAGGCCAAAATTGCCGCAGAGAGGGAACAGGCTGAGCGCTTGGAGGTTGAGAAGTTCAAGGGACACCACGTTGAGGACTACGATACCTCAACGCGGGCCAACAGCATGAGGAACAACAGCATGCTCAACAACTCCGAATTCAACGTTACTGAAATGACTGGCCCTCTTGATAGCAAGGGATGGAGCGCCCCCGCTGTTGCACCCGGGCTTTCGCCAACAAGTCCCCGTATCTCTAGTCCGGCTGCAGGTTCCACTGGTGCATTCGATTTCGGTATCCCAGCGGGTGTTGCCCCTGCACGGACACCAAGCCCCGGTATGATGCGTACTTCAAGTCCCGCCATTCCTCCCAACATGCGTAGCGAGTCGGTGCCACCCAACGCCTATATTCGCCAGAGTACGCAAGGCCCTCAACGTCTAGCAAGCCCAGGCCCGATCCAACAAGTTCGAACCTTTAGTGCAACCCACGCCGGATACCGAGGGTTACCCCAGACTGGCGAGCAGTAGAGATACCAAGGATTTCGTTCGTGTGTTTTCATGATGGTCAAAGGGCGTGGAGGAAAGATCTTGTTTTGGATGAATTGAATTGCATTAATTGGCCTTTCATGTCTGATTTATATTTCGCATTTTTCCCTTGCCTCCACTCTGGAAGGCGTTTGGGTGTTTCTAGAGGAATACATGGCGAGCTTGACAACAACTTCAACAAGTGTGGTCAACTTTTTTGGCTCGAGCGCAGGCCACGAATTGGAAACATCGTGTGCAAATTTCATACTGGTTTTTGTTATACCGTCAGCCAGTGATGGAGTCTTCTAATTTGTTGTGGTGATAATGAATGAAGCCTTGTTTCGTCGTAGCAATGTATGTTTACTTATTCAATTATCTTTCCCTGTTACTTATTTTCAGTGTTACGTATTCAATGTATAGCTAGAAAGACTTGGATGATATACCATATTTCTGGAGCGTCGAAGCTGGTGTGGTCACATGCCTGTGCCCGTGTTGGCGGCGAGGGACCGTATCTGGAACTGTGCCGACATTGTTGAGTACGACGTCAACTCAGTTTGCCACTCGTTTCAGACCGGTATTGGCCTGTATCATGGTGGTCCCCGAAGACTGTAGATCCCCCTCGGATAATACGGGACGACGTTAGCACTGTTTTCTGAGTCGAACATTTCAGTACGGTTTATTTTTTGATAATCTGTTTTATCGAATAAATTGTACGGCATTCCTTTCCAAGACGTGTATCGTGTTCCTGAAGCAACAATGCAAATGGCTTTCTAACGGGTGCATAATGTCTCGCCCCATCGAGAGTCATTGGCTGGAGTCCCGATCTGGTTACCGCCGGGCAACATATCTCGGGCACTTGCATCGAGAGTTGCATTCCCACTCTGAGGAAAACCATACTTCTCATCTTCCCTGTCTCTAATTCTAACTATCTCCCCCGCGTTTCGCATTAAATTTCTCGTCTCAAAAGGCAATGCGTTCAACTGATACAGCGGAGGCGCTGAGCAAGAAGCTCAAGGGGCAGACGATGCCGAGACCGAACTGCTGGGAGTGTCGACGTCGTAAGCTGCGGTGCGATGGTAAGCGGCCCATCTGCCAGACCTGCCAGGCGAGAGATGTTGTCTGTCCCGGCTACGCCGAGAACAAGCCGCTCACCTGGCTTCCTACCGGTGCTACCTCGAGGCTGAGAAATTCGATTAGACGGGTAGCTGTTAGGTCTGGACTTGAGACTGTGGCGAGCGAGAGCGATTCTTCACCGGAGGCGGTGGCGGCACATCCTCCTCGGTCGACGAGTGATGTAGGCAAAGGCAGAAAAAAGAATGCTGTTGCGAGGATGAAGCAGAGCCCTTTGGGATCTGGTCGGCTAAAGAACATGAGTTCTATATGGCCTGCACCAATAGACCTGCGGCCTACTCAGTGGGATTTTATCGATCTCATGGTTTTCCGTATGTTATCATTCATTGTCATCTACCTTTGAGTCTTCTATGACAAACTACCCGCCTTGTCTAACTAACAAGCTTAGACAAAACCCACATAGTTCCAGCCATCATGTCCAAGCATGGCGATCAATTTCCCGTGCGAATACAAGAAGTGAACCTGGACTTTCTCAGTGCTCTGCCACACTCCACGCGCTACAGCTTACTTGCACAGCACTTTGCCTACCGGATCATATTCACGTCCAAGGCGAACCGGCTCGCTCTGGAACCCAGCTATTCCGGGCCATTGGCCGCGCTGTGGGTGAACTTTTATCGCTGCGTTGGGAGTGCCGTCGGTTCTCTTAACAATGAGATTGTGCAGAATGTTTCAAGCTCAGTGGGAGGTTTATTGATGTCGATTGCACTTTTGGTGAGCGCAGAGGTACGCACCGCCCTTGACACACCCGTCCGACCATCTATTGCGCCCTGGCTAACCACGAGATGGTAGATTAATATATGTAGCATGCCTGTATGGCGAGCCCATGTGGCGGGTTTCTTCACTTTGATCAAACAGTGTGGCGGCGTCCGCAACGTGCTCTCACAGCTCAGCCTGGAATCTCGGTACTATGCGCAAATGTTTATATTGTAAGATGGAATGTGCTTGACGTAGGCCCAATGATTCACCCAGCTGACTGGAAAAAAGGCTCATGTTTGAGTATAATGCCACCGGCCCTCGTCATGACCAGATTACTCAACTCTACGACCTCACAATGGACGATTGGGTGGATGTTGTAGCCACTGCTGATTACGCCATCTTCTACCCAGCCTATTCATGCGCCGACTCTCTGTTTCTTTCGGCTATTGAGATTGCCTATCTTAGGAGGGAACACTTTTTGGGCACAGTCACACAAGGTGACACCGATGAGAGACTCTACGGCATTATTCGTCGCCTCCACGAGTTCTCCGTCAAAGACTGGATCGAGTCCAAGCGCCAAGAAGGCTTACCACACGCACCCATCATAGCTCACATCTACAAGCCCACGATTATACTGTTTGGCATTCTGAGTATTCCCTGCGCCGACCCAGTCATCTGCGCGGAACTCAAGAGGCTGCGCAAGTTCTACCATGCCAGTATACTCCAGATGCTGGAGCTCGCCATGAGAGAAGGAATAGCATTGGACTACATCATCTTGCCTGTCGTGACTGGCGGGATCTCGGCAGCGACGATGGGGACGACGGCTGATAGGTCCCTCGTGGAGCGATATTTGTTGCGTAGTGAAGACGACATCTGTGAGGGGAAGCCGCCGCGGATGGCTCTGGAGGTGTTGCGGAGGTTTTGGGCGTCTGGGAAGACGGATTGGGATGACTGTTTTGATAAGATGTATACGCTTACAATGATTTGACACTCTGTATCTTTGGAGTAGAGGTTTTGTGAATAATGCGAGGTCTTTGGGAGTTTGATTGGGAGTTGGGGAGAACAAATCTTTATATAGCATAGCTTTCAACCGAACTATACAAGCATCTCAATTCTCTGATTTCAACTTTACCGACTAGTGTCTGCTGCATTTCTTGGTTCCTATTTTCATTATCCCTTTCCAAGGCATGTTCTTCGCGTTGAGGTACCGTGCTTTATTTACCATTTGCGTTACCGGACCTACTCATCGATTAAACATGCTCCCAAAGCTCTCCCGCCTCTACATTCAATAGCTCTCGAGATGTCAAATCTGCTCCTGAATCCTGTAAAATGGAAGATGTCGGACTTTGGTACCATCATTTCTTTGAAGATGCTAGAAGCTAGTAGGCCCATGGTGCCATATGGACATCAAGCACCTGGTAAGAAATTCGACACTTGGCTCGACCAATGGATGCAACGAATAATTGGCCGCTTTCTCGACGATCGGGGTGGCCAAAATGATGGTCATGGGACGCTTGTTTCTGGCAATATTCCAAGTCATCAGTCTTCTTGTTGTTATAAATTTTGATGTGGAGGATCTGATACCAGGAGGCATCTACCGGTGGTGGGATCGATTGTCCACCAAGCTTTGGCACACTGTTTATTTCTTTGCTAATCTGCGAGGACTGAACACACCATGATAGTCAAGAACGTGTCTCCGCCTCCAAATTCTACGTCAACCGAGGCGATGGAGTAGATCCGAGTAGATGCTGGTATATCCTTCGCTGTCGCTCATTGTCGCGTGGCAGTGTCTGTTTATCGACTTTGGGGGTGAGATGAGATTTAGGAGCTCTGGCGGCGGCGGAACGGTGTGACAAGGAGTGAAATCAGCCATGTTCATCTGCTGCATATACTTTCCGAGGTTTGTGTGGGTGGCGAGTTGGATGGCGCTCACATTGCCGCGGTATTTGTATCCTATTGCTCAGTTACCAGTTGATACTACTTGCGTTGCCCCCGTCAACGTGATGCAACAGGCGGGACTTCCAGTTCTGGTGACGGCCGGGATACTAGATTTGGGATAGAGCATTAAGAAGGAATTGACTGAAGGAAATTCTGATCAAGGTGGGTAGAGGAAGCTGAACGAGGCAAAGGGAGCACATGGATTTCTTTCTATAACGCTATAAACAAATGAGGAACAGAAAGACCTTGTTCATACGATTGCGATAGCCTGTCTCAGGAGTGCTATTTATGGTAAATCATTCTCGAATGTGTTGGTCACCCGTCTCTATCAATATTTGTATTCCAGCGTTCAAGAAACTAGTCCGTACGTTTTGTTTCTGGGTGGTTAGATCCCAGGACTTGATGCTTTAATCGCGAGCACTTCCTGATTAAAGCTATTGCCTTGTCATCTTTGCACTGGCTTTTCTAGGTGGCTGCAAGATTGTGCATAACAAGAAGGGTATCAGGATGCATCTCGCCAAGGACTTTCCGCCGTAGGTCTAGTACCTTGATTTCAATTTCCTCAGCTTCCTGATATCGGCCTTGGCTAGTATATGTACCTGCAAGGTTTGCCATAGATACAATAATATTAGGACGCATCTCGCCAAGGACTTTCCGCCGTAGGTCTAGTACCTTGATTTGAATTTCTTCGGCTTCTTGATGTCGGCCTTGACCATAATATGAGATTGCAAGCTGCGCCATGCTTCAAATTGTATCTGAATGGGTTTCACCAAGAACCGACTTTCGTATTGCAAGAATCTTCTTATCAACTATTTCTTCCTCTATCCAACTTGCACGGTCATGTAGGTAGCTTGAAACTCGTTGTAGAAGGTTGGATACGTCAAGCTCTTTCCCACAGACTTCAGACCATTCGCTAACTTGGACTGCATGAGTAACGTACTTCTTGCATCGTTCCCAAGTCTTCGGTTCACTCTCAGGAAATAGGTGCGTGATGACCTGCAAAGCGATGGTTGAGAAGTATCTTTCGCCATATTCATCTCTATTACTTCTTAGGACGTTGCTGAACCACTGACGAACTCGACTTCGATTTTCACTTTTCAAAGGCACCTTTCTATAAAGGCCATATCGTATAGCTTCCCGCACAAGTTTATGCATCTCGAAGCTTCGCTGACCATCCTCTGTTGCTCGAGTGCTGATGAATGAAAACTCCATCAGTCTAGCAAGAGCCCTTTCGACCCGCTGTTCCATCTCGTGTGACTGTGCATCCTTCTTTTCATTGTAGTGCGCAGCAGAAGTCACCATAATTTCCACGGGAATGTTTTGATTGTCGATGTAGGCGATAGTATGGAGGATGTGGTAAGCCATCTCGCGCTCTGCTCGAATCTGCTCGATTGAGATACTCCATGTTTCAAGAATGCTATTGGAGATATCAGGTCTTCGATGTCTATTATGCTCCGTTTCTTCTAATATTTCCCATCGACGTTTTCCCTCGGTCAAACGGACAAGATAGTCCCGGATTAGAATTGATATCTTCTGATATAGGCGCCTGCCTGGGAGACTGCCAGGGGGAGATACATCAAGTCGGCAACTAATTTTTTGGCATCCTTTTCTTCTTCAATATCGATCTTTTTGCCTAAAAAGTTCCCAAGAAGCTGTAAAGAATCTTTTTCTGTCATTTGAGCGACCTGAATGCCTCGCATTGATGCGACAAGGGTTCCAGCGACGTGCCGGTCCCGGCTGGTCCAAAGTACTGTTCCACCGGGCCCACGAGGGACATATTTGTCTAGTAGTCTTGACTTTTTCAATTTTTGGCCGATACCAAAGAGCGCCAGGTTGTCAGCGTTATCCAGAACGAGTATCCAGTGTGGTACTGATTCAATGCTGACGCGAACAGCCTCAAGTAAATCTTTGCCATCAAGATCGCCGAGACCAAGTCTTTTGGCGATGGTTTTGTAGTCTTGCATAAATGTTGCTTCAGTATCGGCGTGAACCCAAAATACGGAACAGGATTGTTCATGAAATCGACGATAAGCGTAGTCGAGAGCGATTTGGGTTTTGCTTGGAATCAGTTAGCGAGGCTTGAGACAACTCTGGAGAGAACGCCTTCGGATTGGTGGCCTAACGTACCCTGATCCGCCAAGACCCCAAAGAGCAGCGCTTTGATAGATCTTCCTTACATTATCTGATGGCAGGAGCTTGTCGAGTTGATCGACAATGTCCCTTCTTTCTATGATCTCTTCGTTTTGTGGATACGGGATGGTGTGCACAATGACTCGGTCGGCTGGTGGGGGCGTGTGATAATGGACATCGCCCTGGTAGACGTTGGCGCCGTCGCGAAACTGGTTGCCGGTAATTTCTCGCTGATGCTGTGTCTGCCGATCCATCGTGGACGAAATGCCCGTTAAGACTGAAGGCTAAGATTTCGATGATTTGGATCAATAAAGAAAAGTAACTATGCATATTGGTAACAAAAAGCAATCCAACCTAATGCCCAACCCAGCCGGCTGTGATGCCCCGCGTCCTCCAATCAAGCCCCAATGTTCAGCCCAGCCGAGTGAGGCGCATAATAATATGACTTCTGCAATTCTAGATTAGACCAGAGATCCTATTACACACCTACCAAAGCTAGACAATACGATTTAAGTATCTAGGTTGCCTTTATTATTATTGGCTTCAGATGAAATGTTTCTTCAACCAGGTTGTCGAGTGACTTGGCGTCACCAAACATAATGCCATGGATATAACACTCCTCAGTCAACCCATAGAAACCAGAACTAGCATCCTCCCTCAGTACAAACGGCCACTTTGACCTGGGGAAAGTGTCGATTTGGTCGCTCTTTGCAGCTACTTCTGGCATAGTGCCTAGATATTGCCTCTTTGTGGCGACAAATTGAGCTGATGGAAGTTGTCTCGTAAATTCAAGCGCCGTCGCTCAATATTTCGCATGAAGCTTACGCTTCGGAGACGGCAAGGTCCGGTAGACGATTGTGTCCGCGTTGAGATGCACAGATGAGACGATACTCTTTAGGTCTGCATCCCGTTGTGAAGTGCTTGCATCTGGAAGGTTGGTATTTCGTCATTCTCGCCATCCTGGAGCATAAAGTCCCCAGTGCCTTTACAGTAGTTGCCTCGATTTGGCCCATTAGCCATCCTTGGGATTTCGAGTAAGAAATCGGGCTCATTTATCCGGGGCTTCTATTTCTCTGATAGATCTGCAGGCCCACCAGCTTGGAAGCTCCCCTTTCCGCTGGCCATCCATGTAAAATGATCTGCGAGATTGTTCTATCACTGCGCGTTCAGTTTGGAATCCAAGAGCAGAATGGGTACGCTTTAAGTCTTTGGATATCCCATCGAGTGCATTCACCGCCCTTTTCTTTTCTGATGCTGGATATGTGATCTCAGGTCTCGGTCTCTGACTATGGTCTCCCTGGGCCAATTTCTTTGGTGGCACCCTTGGCACCTGGTCTTTCCAGTCAAAGCTCTTTCGAATACGCATTGTGCGTGCCTTCATCACTTGATTGACCCTTTGATCGTGCCATTAGCACTCATATTGCCACTCGTGCGGAGAGATCCGAACAGATGACCCACGACCCGCCTGAAGCGCGGCATTGGGACCGTCGTACGATGAGAGATGTGAGTATGGATTCAGTAGAGTTCAGCGAACCAAAGAAGGCGCAAAGACATGGGAGATGAAGTAGATGTAAACGATGGACTGTTGGCTAGGACTAAGTCTACATCGGTAAGGTTGGGTTGGGCTGAATCAGACCTGACTTTTCATCAAGCCATCGTTAACAGCTGGGATATGAGGCGTGAAACATGGCAATGGGACAGGTGAAGCTGGGGGTATCGAGTATAAATAGATGGCTGCATTTCACTATGCTACTTATATATTCACTACCAGCCTTTTCCTGTTTATAAATGCACGGGGATTCTGAAGAACCCTCATTTATTTCAAGGGTCATGAATATGTGCAAACTTTCCCAATGATCACGTAAATATGTTCATCTGACGCCAACCAAATGTTCCGACATATCACCATTTTCCCTCTTCTGTAATGTCATCATTTTCCAACGCTTAGTTCCCCTCAACCTGCTTAAGAAGACCCTCAAGGTTAATGCTCTTGGGCCGCTCAATTGGCAAACCCAGGGCACGATCCCAGATAAGCTGAGCCAGAGGACCCAGACCACGAGAGACACCAAAGGTGGCAGTGTAGTAGAGGGTCTCATGGAAGCCGTAGTGGTGGAAGAGGACACCAGAGCTGCTGTCGACGTTGGGGTAAGGGTTCTTGGTCTTGCCGTGCTTCTTGAGGACCTCGGGGGCGATGCGGCTGTTCTTCTCAACGAGCTGGAAGACGGGGTCGTTGGCAATCTTGGGGCGGGCAGCAGCAAAGTCCATGAGAGCCTCGAAACGAGGATCAGGCTTGCGCAAGACGGCGTGGCCGTAGCCGGGAACAACACGGCCCGAGTTGAGAGTGGACCAGAGGTAGTCGTGGACATCCTGCTCAGTGTAGGAAGCAGGAATGGCGTCCTTCATCTGAATGATCCATCGCAAAACCTCTTGGGCAGCAAGACTACACACATGTCAGCAAAGATCAAAGGGGAGTTCGGATTAGATACATACCCGTGAAGGGGACCGGCGAGACCCTGGAGACCAGCACTGTAAGAGAGGAAAGGATCGCTGAGAGCGCTGCCGACGAGATGAGTGGTGTGGGCAGAGACGTTGCCACCCTCGTGGTCACCGTGGAGGGCGAGGTAGAGACGGAGAAGGTCCTGGAAGTCTTCATTCTCCCTTCCACCCTTGCCCAACATGGCGGCAAAATTGTAAGACCAGTCCTGCTCCAAGTCGACCTCAGCAGGGAGAGCACCACCGCCACGGTAGGAGTTCTGGTAGATCTTGGCGGCAATGGTGGGCAACTTGGCGAGCAGGGAGATGCAGTCGTCAAAGGTAGGCTCCCAGTAGTCGGCCTTGTTGAGACCCTTCTCATAGGCCTTGGCAAACTTGGACTCGTAGTTGAGGGCAGAGACAGCCATGGCGAACTGGGTCATGGGATGCAGATCCGTGGGGAAGTCATCAAGCATCTTGTTGATAAAGGCAGGGATCTGAGCCTTGGTGGCCAGCTCACGGGAGAACTCGCGGACCTGGTTGACGGAAGGGACTTGACCAGTAAGGAGAAGCCAGAACATGGCCTCGGGGAGCATTTCGGTGCCAGACTTGCCCTTGGGAAGGACGCTCTGGCAGTCCTTGATGGTGCGGCCGTGGAATCGGATACCCTCGTTGGCATCGAGGACGGAGCCTTCCCAGACCATGGCCTTGAGACCACGCATACCACCAATGGTGTTTTCGACCTTTACTTCACCAATGACCTTGCTGCCATGGGCCTTGACCTTTTTGAAGAGCTCTCGCTTGGCAGGGATGGCCTCCTTGAGGGTGGTCTTGAGATCGGGCTCAGCGGTAGAGTAGCATCGTGTAGCGTTGGCAAGGACGGCAGCGCGAGTGAAGGGCTGGAGAAAAGCAAGTGTAAGTCAATGCTTATGCGCGATTGTGGAATCGAGATGACCATACCTTGAGGGAGCGCAAAGCCTGGGACGAGGTTCTCAGATTGAGAGCCATGGTGATGGTGTTTGGCGGGGTAGTTTAGAAGGATGAAGCTATGATATCATGTAAATTGGCGTTCATCACACGAACGCAGCAGTGCTTACAAGAGAATCCGAGCGTGCCGACGATACCTCAGATCAAAGGTCTGATGAATGGAAAAAAGAAACAAAGACAAAGACAAAGAATCAAGGCTGTAAATGCAAAACATGCATTCCCAGTCCTTGGGCTCCGTCACCGCAGAGATACAGCCGAGGAAAGCCGGGACTGGGTGGGAACTCAGCTGCCCCGCATTAAACGATTGGTCAATCTGAGAGCTTCTGGCGGGGCTTCCATCGGCGCTCCAACATCGGTCATCGACAGGAGATTCGAGCTGGGCGAGAGCTGTTAGTATGATACATGACTTATACGCAGGATGAGGACGTTATGTACCTTAAATTCAGTCATGAATAGCACTCCTGAATTGCATAAACTTTTAAAATCAGTTCTAGTACTTTCTTAATAGTCAAAAAAAAAACTCGAGACCTGGGAATAAAACTTCAATTCCACATGAAGACGTACATGCAGGGACAAGTACCTCACTATCATTTACATCTCCCGCCACCAATTCTCACGTCACCAAAACAGCCGAACCGGAAATTCTTCAAGCTTCATCCTCGGGTCTGCGCCTCGCATTTGTAATAGCCCTTTTCTTTCCCATTGTTTCTCCTGTCCATTTTCGAACTTGGAGTCTCTTTAAAACGGATAGACAGCCCACACCGTCGCTGCTACCAACAAACTACTCTTTTGCAGACACAGGCTCATCATGATGCAAAGGATAGCCACCAGAGCTCCCCAGCGGGTCTCTCTTCTTACAACTACCACGGCTGCTGTTCGACGATCGACCCTGTCCTCACCTCGTCTTATTACCATGCGCGCAATTTCAACGACAGCTCGAATGGCTTCCGCATCTAACTCCAGCCCTTTCTCCGCTGCCATCCCCGCCGCAGACTCGTTCCAGCTGCTACCTGAGTCGCAAAAGGCTGGTGAAGCTGAAGATGCCCTCTACGATGCTCAGATCAAGGAAGTCGAAGCTTGGTGGGCGTCGCCTCGATATGATGGTATTCAAAGACCATACAGCGCCGCCGATGTGGTATCCAAGCGAGGGTCGCAGCACTTCGCGTACCCAAGTTCTGTCATGGCCACCAAATTGTTCAACTTGATCCGCGAGCGCGAAGCCAAGGGCGAACCCATACATACGAGTAAGCCAATCGAAACCTCGTTCCAACTTCTCTTCTTGGCCCCTCCAGAATGCTAACATTTACTGCAGTGGGAGCCATTGATCCTGTCCAGATGACGCAACAAGCACCGCACCAAGAGGCTCTCTACATCTCCGGATGGGCATGCTCCTCTCTCCTGACATCGACCAACGAAGTTTCCCCCGATTTTGGCGATTACCCTTATAATACGGTTCCCAACCAAGTACAGCGCCTTGCCAAAGCCCAATCCATGCACGATCGCAAACAGTGGGACGCACGCCGCAAGTTGACCCCGGAGCAACGAACAAAAACACCCTACATTGACTACCTCCGACCTATTATTGCCGACGGTGATACTGGTCATGGCGGCCTTTCCGCTGTTCTCAAGCTAGCCAAGCTGTTTGCCGAGCATGGCGCCGCTGCGGTGCACTTTGAAGATCAGCTTCACGGCGGCAAGAAGTGCGGCCATCTTGCTGGCAAGGTTCTCGTACCAACAGGCGAGCACATTAACCGCCTCAACGCTGCGCGTTTCCAATGGGACGTCATGGGCTGTGAGAACCTGGTTATCGCTCGTACGGATTCCGATTCTGGCAAGCTTTTGTCTTCTGCCATTGATGTTCGCGACCATGAATATATCCTCGGTGTTTCAGACCCCTCCCTCGAGCCCCTCGCCGAGACCATCCAAGCCATGGAAGCCAAGGGCGCTTCGGGGGCTGAGATTGACGCATTCGAGGCCAACTGGGTCAAGGGCAGCAAACTCATCACCTTTGATGAAGCTGCTGTGGCGCACATGCAGTCTGAAGGCGTGACTCAGGAAAAGATTGACGAGTACCTTTCTGCTACTGCCGCAGACCATGACATGGGCATCACCCGACGACGCGCTTTGGCTGCGCACTACTCCAAGACTCCCGTCTACTTCAACTGGGATGTACCCCGCACCCGCGAAGGATTCTACCACTTCAGAGCCGGTATGCCCGCGGCAACCAAGCGCGCTCTGGCCTTTGCACCTTACGCCGACCTCTTGTGGGTTGAGACTGGCGACCCCAACGTTGAAGTAGCCACCAAGTTGGGTCGCACCGTGCGGTCTGTTTACCCCAGCAAGGGTCTTGTATACAACCTCTCACCTTCGTTCAACTGGATGGCTCACGGCTTTACGGATGAAACACTCAAGTCATTCATCTGGGATATTGCCAAGGAGGGCTTCGTGCTGCAGCTGGTGTCTCTGGCCGGTCTCCACTCCAACGCAACCATGACACACGAGTTGGCGCGGGATTTCAAGACGGACGGTATGAAGGCATATGTGGAGCTGGTGCAGCGACGGGAGAAGGAGCTTGGATGCGATGTGTTGACGCATCAGAAATGGAGCGGTGCAAGCTACATTGACGGTATTTTGGGGGCAATTCAGAGTGGAAGCTCTAGCAGTAAGAGTATGGGAGATGGGAATACAGAGGGGCAGTTTAACTAATCATCCGAGTGGGTGTAAATCGTAAATGAGATGAAAGAAAATGGGTGTATTTAGCTTGGGTGATGATGCGCATTGGGCGGAGTTTGGAAAGGTTATGCGTTTCATGTAGACATGAATCAAGTTTTAAATCAATAGTCAAATGCATGCTTGAACAACAATCTGGTTTCATTTCAAGTGCTTTTACATACTCCATAGATGCTTTTCAACCTGCTCCTCGTTCAACTTGTTGACGATGACGCATGGCCGCAAACACCAGCCGGGGTATGCTACACTTCTGGATCGCTGTTTTCTAATTCTTTTGCTTCACACTTGAGCAAATTTACTCATCCAGAGATTGCTTCAAGGCGTTATTCGTGGGTGCCGGAGCGGAAGGGCCTTCGGGGGTGACATAGGCCTTGGTCATACCACCATCCACCACAAAGTCGGTACCATTCACAAAGCTTGCATCGTCACTTGCAAGGAAGACGACAGCATGAGCCTGCTCAATGGCCTCGCCGAATCGTCCGGTAGGGAAGTGCACCTCTCGTCGCAGCCTCTTGGCCTTGTCATCGCCCAGCCAGTCCTGCAGGAGAGGGGTGTTCAATGGGGCAGGGCAGAGGTTGTTGAAGCGGTAGCCCTCACGGGCGTGCACAATGGCGAGCTCTCGGGTCATGGCGAGGACGGCGCCCTTGGATGCGGTGTAGGCGAGCTGAGGGGTAGCAGCACCGACAAGGGCAACGACGGAGGCGGTGTTGATGACGGAGCCCTTGGTCTTCTTGTTGCGGCGGAGAGCGAGGACGGCGTGCTTGCTGCCGAACCAGACGCCCTTGACGTTGATGTTGTGAGTGAGATCCCAGATGGCTTCGGGGGTGTTGATGGCGTCGTCATCCTGGGCGTGCATGATGCCGGCGTTGTTGAAGATGACATCGAGGCCACCCCAGGCGTCGAGGGATTCGACCGCGGCCTGGACATCAGCCTCCTTGGAGACGTCGACTTTCTATCTCATAATTAGAGATGCAAACGCTTTCTGGGGTGGAGATTGAGCATGGGACATACGCGGGTCTCGACACGGCCGGCAGAGGGAATAAGCTGCTTGACCTTGGCGAGGGCCTTTTCGAGAGCTGGCTCGGAAATATCGGCCATGAGGACGTTGGCACCCTCCTTGGCGAAGAGAATGGAGGTCTCAAGACCGATGCCACTGTGAATTCTTAGTTTCGTTGTCTTCAACGGGATTTTATGATGCATGATTGGAGTCGAGAGAGCTCACCCAGCGGCACCAGTGATGATGGCATTCTTGCCAGCTAGACGTCCGGAGCCCATTGCGAGTATTGTTTTACAGATCTTTCAAGGGGTTGATGAGAAGACTTTACTTGGTGTCTTTCAGACGTGAGATGATGAATGATTGTTCAAGCCGATGAGGGGTCAACCTCAGGTTTCAAGGAGGGGCATTAGACATGAGATGAGATAACAGATAACAAGGTGGGGGAGGGGCATGGATCTCTACTCGGATGGATTCTATCCAATCAATCAACCACCCATAAGGTGACCCGCGCTACTCTAAAGCGCATCTACAAGCTCGTGAAAACCGTCTAGCAAATAGCTTTTACTTGGTCAGTATTAGCAACAGTCTGACTAATAGTAAGACAATTTTCACAACCGATACCTGTTTAAGTCAAGTTATTGCAGTACGTTTTCTCAGGCATGAACAATCTAAGCCCTCTTAATGTGCGCATCGACATGGTAAACTGCAGATACTACATGATATTATGTTATAATGCATATATATTCCTACGATTCGTTGGGCTACTTCTTTACTATCACTTGCTCTGAAACTTAATTTGTAGTCATATGTGATAACGCATACTAGCTTTTGTTCTTGTGTATTCTTATAGAAACTCTCCTTTAGGCCATATATACGTCTACCTTGTGCTCTTGTTTGACTGTGTCTACTTGCAAGCGCCTCGCAACAAAACCGACAAAGGACTCAGTTAGCATTCTCCTTCAACAAAATAATTTCAATCCCAAGAATATTTAGATACCATGTCTACCACTATCTCAAATGCCGCTGTGGACGAGTTACTTGCCACATTTGTAGGCGCTCCAATGACCATTCCATTCTTATTTGATCTACGCCCTGAATGGAAACTTTACTCAAACCCTCATTTTGGCCAGAAAGTGGAAGACGTAATGGATGAATGGTGCCGTAAGTAAGTCCACTCTGTCTACGATCCATCTGTCAAAAGTCCTTGTGGGTTTGGCTAATCATACATTCCTAGATGGGTAACAAATCCGGCTCATTACACGCGTAACAAGAAGGTGAGCACTGGTTATTTTCCTAGTGTTGCATACTCAGAAGCGCCATTACCTGAGCTCCAGACCTTGGGGAAGCTCATCGCTTGGGTATGTTCCCCTCGAAAATCCGAAACCACTGGCCATGACTAACAAAGATCTCCTATATAGATTTTTTCTTGGGATGATCGTAACTAATACTACCCAATGATTTTTTTTATCGCTAGATAGTGCTTGATTTTGGCGAATTCGATAACAAGTATGAGGCCCGGCAAGCGTTCTTGCGCGAAACCATCCAGTTTATTCGAAAGGCATTCTCTAACGAACCGATCATTGATTCCGCCTCTGTACCTACGTCCCATATTATGTCAGGATCAATCTATGAGATCTGTGTCGCATTTAATCAAGGGATCAAGTCAGGCAAGTGCTTTCTTTTTCTTTTGTTTTCTCTCTCTTTTTTTTTTTTTTTTTTTTTAATTTTAATTTTTTAAAAAAGGAATAAAAAGATATAAAAAAACATATGTACAGCCTTCATAATATTTGACCTGGCTGACCGCTTTAATACCCAGTGGGTACCAAGAAAGCTCTTTGTACTTACCTATGCGAGTATGTTACAGGTGTGGTAAGGTTTTAAAATGGGTATGATGAAGGAGAAATCTTGGATTTGGACACCTGCCTAGCGATCCGCATGGATAGCTCATGTGTATACCCTACTGTTGCTGTCCTTGGGTATATGAAACACATCCCCTCTGACATCTGTAGAAGCTAACAAGAGAATATATGCTTGTCAGATCGAGTTTCCTGACTGGTTCTTTGACAACGTACTTGTGAAAGAATTCATGCGGCAAGTCAATCTTATGATATCCATGTGAGTACTCACGCTAAGGGTTGAAGATGCTACGATCATTAACAAGTTTAATAGTGATAACGACGTTGCTTCCGCCCATGTTGAGATAGTAAGTTACTTTTTTAAATGCACAAGACACGCAAAATGTCTAACTTGGGCAGAAATGCAGGCATGTTGACAATGTGATACCAATCCTTATGCACCAAGGAATGGATGCTCAAGAGGCAGCTGATTACGCAGCCCAGGTTATTCACCAAAGTTACCTAGCCATTCAGAAGCTTGAGCCTTAGCTGCTTGAACTTGCGGCGAGGCATAGCATTGGACATGAAGTTCAAACATTTTTGGGGACCGTCCAAAGATATTGCGTTGGCCTCGTTAGTTGGACGTCAGTATATCTTGGTAAACTACAGACAAGTGCCGATCAAAGCTGACGTTCCAGAACAGGTACACAACAGAGAGATACTTTAAATACGATCCAAACTGGGGAAGCGTAGGAATGGCTGTGGTTCTCGGTCAGCTTGGAAGCGGTAGTCCTGTTATCAGAAAGATGTGATGACCTAACTCGATATCGGATGAACATTGAAAGACCTAGACCGGGAGATTCGACTACCAATCATTTGGAATAATCAGGGAATCAACCCGCTTGAAGTGTTAAAAAAGTTAATCCAACCCGGCATCGAAATAATCCCCACTTTGATCCTTGGCTCATGAGTACATCTCATTTATGTAAATAAATATAACCTCGCAATCATTCTCAACTAGATAGTTAGATGACCATTCGTTACTCCGGAATCCGCCATTAACCGCCTAGCACCTTGAACTTTAACACGTCTTTTGCCAAAGTTTGCCCTAATCCACTATCAGCATCAAAAACCTACGACTCTAGGTTATCCTTATTGGTAAACGTCTATAAAGTCACAAAAGCAAAAGGACACAAGTCATGGAAGTCGTGTTAACGTCATGACTTATTTACGACTAAGTTTGTGCAATACTACTGTAACCCTTACTCTATCCTCTGTATGTAAATGGCTCGTATGCTGTAATCATAGGGTAGTTCTATAGTTTCAGATGTCGGCACAGAACCTTGGTGGCGCGAAGTTCTTGGCATGAAGGTACAACAATAGAAGTGAAGCTCAAGATTATGAGTAAGGTCGTCTCTAAGGAATCCGAAATACCCCAAAATGAAGAATAAGGGGGAATATGTCTTAAGATACAAGTTGCCGCCATCCTGGCCAAGGGCACATGCAGCAAGCATATATCACATAGAGGACAGGAAGAGAGCTAATCATGGTGGGATGGTGACAATAGGCCCCCTTTCCCCACAGTTATTGATTGTCAAACTTGCAACATAGATTGATATGAATGCTTCATGCATATCTGTAAGGCTTATGCGTTAGGCCTATGAAATGAATCCAAATTCCGGGATTTCGTCTGCTCCTCAAACGGGCCTCCGGGCCGAGTGGACGGTCCGATGTCCATGTTTAGACTTGATATCTGACCCCAGTCGATTCCGAAGCTTGGTCGTATATGATAGATGCCTGTTTCTCATATCCACACATGACGTCTCTTGGATTTTATTTTGATCACCTGTCAGTTCCGGGGTATCTATATTACCCACATTCTAGTAGCCTTAAGCTGCCAGCAGCGGGGTAGTGAGACCTTCCGGTCCCGTGTCAGGAGCCAGATGTGGAACTTGCGGATGTTTAGCTTCCGCAGCCTTCTTGAGGACCTCCACACTGTCATGCAATGCGGGCATTAGGGAAGTCGTCCACAGTATTTTATGCAATCCGGTAATATTGACTCCGTAATGTCCATTATAAAGACGATGCATTTCCACAGACCTTTTGGTATAATCTTGTATCATATACCATCATAACCACCTATCCTCTGTCTGATCTGCAATACAAGTCACTATGCCTGCCGCATCCGAGTTTGCGACCTTGCCAGGAGGCATTAAAGTTACACCCAAGCCCTTCAAGATCTCCGTCGCGGAAGATAAACTCAAAAACCTGAAGGTCTTGGTTCAGCATGGGCAGATTGCTCCACCCACCTACGAAAACTCCCAAGAAGATGGAAAATTTGGAGTCTCGAGATCTTGGATCGTAAAAGCGAGGGATTATTGGCTTAATACTTTTGATTGGTAATACTAGATGCTTTCAAAGCGCAAGGATCAGGATTCTAATACTTTTTGGCCCACAGGAGAGCCATTGAAGCCCGTCTCAACGGATTTCCACACTTTGTATCCTCGATCAAGGACGACGATGGCAAGATATATGACCTACACTTTGTTGCCCTCTTTTCCAAGAGAAAGGATGCAGTTCCCTTGCTAGCGCTCCACGGCTGGCCAGGTAAGCTTTAAGTTGCATAAGAATCCGTAGTCTTATACTGACTTAACAAAAGGCAGCTTTCTCGAATTTCTCCCAATGCTAACCCTCCTCACCGAAAAGTATACCCCGGATGATCTTCCCTACCACGTCATTGTCCCGTCTCTGCCAGGCTATGCCTTCTCGAGTGGCGCGCCGTTGGATAAAGATTTCGGGCAGACAGATATTGCGCGTTTGATGAATGCCCTGATGCTCTCCCTTGGCTTGACGTCCTATGTTGTGCAGGGTGGCGACGTTGGTTCCCGCGTGGCTCGTATACTGGCGCCCGCCTACTCTTCCTGCATTGGTATTCATCAGAATCTTATTCGACCCAATCCTCCAGCAGATGGTGCTGGCGTTGTTCAAGACTACGAGGCCGAAGGACTTCAACGCGCCCAAGAGTTCGGAACCCATGGAATGGCATACGCATTTAAGCAGGCTACGCGCCCCTCAACGATTGGTCTTGCTCTCCAAAGCTCACCGTTGGCTCTTCTCCCGTGGATTGCGGAAAAATTCCTTCAGTGGAGCGACGAACCGCATCCCTCAATGGAGACCATCGTCGAAAGTGTGTCTCTGTACTGGCTCACAGATACGTATGCACGATGCATCTACATGTACCGAGAGTATCTTCCCACGGATACAGCTCATGATTCTAACCCCGAACAATACATACGCGGCAAGGCATTCGGCTACAGCTTGTTTCCAAAGGAGCTAGCCTCGTTCCCAAAGTCATGGATAGAGACGACTGGCGACCTGGTATACTATAAGAGACATGACGGTGGTGGCCATTTTGCCGCCCTGGAGAGGCCCAAGGAGTTTTTGGAGGATGTGGAGGAATTTATCGCGGTGGCGAAGAAGATGGCAAATAAATAAGTATGATGGCGTAATCTATATTCCATGAGCAAAATAAATATTGACAAAGTTTTATTGTATCAAATCCTCCAAGAATCACCGAGTGCACGCTGTGCATTTGACAATGCCTGTCATCTTCTTCGTAAAATGTCCCCGATGACCCTGGACACCCAGCCCAGAACAGAAACAAAACTCATCCACGGATGTATATCCGCCAACGGTCGAGCTTAAATTTCAGGGGATAACCCCATATGGCGACCGCGGATTCCACAATACACATGTGCCGTATATCAAAGTGAGTAGATGCTTACTGAAATCCGTGTCCTCAGTGAGTGTGACTTTCGTTAAGAAGATACGGAATACTTACAGCAGGGCAGTCATCTTGGGAGGAACAACAAATGCGACAAGGCGGCGTCTGATCTCCATCACAGTAATCCTTTATCGTGCATCCTTCCTCACAAGGAATATTGTAAACTCCATCACAGTTCCCTTGCACGTCGGAATTGGAACATTTAGAAAGTGTAGAACATTGCGGGAACTGCAGAGGAATTCGACGGGCATTGCCCAGTCCAATGACGACGGCCAAAATTACAGCAGGCTTCATTTCTCGAGGGAGCGGTTTGATGTGCAGAGGATAGGATTGGCTGGCGAATGTAATTATGTGCTATAAACACGTTCGATTGAATCACAGTGCAAAGGATCTTGCAATCAAGTACTGTGAGATTAAAGAGGCAGGGTAATGTACAAATATATTTACTAGCAGGTCAGCCCTGAACAGACGCCGGAATAAATCAGATTCTTGAACAGTAGGGGGTAGATATCCCACTTGCAGCATTACCCACGAAAATGTTCTATCTTGCGCCCTTCTGCGTTTCTTCCCCGCTGTTTGCGGGCCACCTTTTCTTATATGTGGGTATTAGACATGGATGTATAAAGTCAGGGACCTTCCCTGTCACCACTGTCCTACAAGTATTACAGACTCTTTACGAAAGAAACTGCAAGACATGGAAGACGATATGAGCTAACATGGGGTCCATTCATGACTATTTGCCCCCCTTTGACTGTAAGATTGTTGTGCATTTGGGCTCGGTCAACGCATTCTGTAGGGCGTTTCCAAGCCTCAATGCTATCGCTGTTGTCAGCAAACACATATGTGCTCTTACATCCAGTAGTACTTCCCTCTTAAGATTACACCAGGGTACTACTAGGCTTGGGTTTACGCCGAGGAGATGCGGTAATCACCAGAAGATCTAATGAGTCTCCAATGTTGCAAGTGTATCTCTTTTAATGAATATAAATTATATTCTGACTAGTTGCCTAACAGTACATGGATTAATAAAGCAACGACCCAACGCCTAGAGCAAATTCCTTTTCGTCATAATTTCATTCCATGTCGTGTTCAAAGATGAGGGACCGTCAAAACCCACGATGGCGAGTCATACGCAGATGCAGGCAATGCACGAAGCGAGACGAATGCTTCCACTACAAGATACATGCGAGCGACAACATATAGCGTGCCACCGATGAAGCAGAGGACATATATCACAATGTAACTATGCCGGCGCGCAGTACCCGCCAGTATCCCGTACCAGAACCACCAGACAGAGCTCGAGGCGTGGCCAAGCAGGTTGAGAAAGGACCACAACAAGCCGCTGAAGATGATGTAAGCTGCAGACATTCTCCAGAACCATGATTCAACCTCAGTGGGGAAATGCTCGTTCCAACCCGCCAGATGTACAGCGCCATATACGGTGCTTGCACTCCAGAGGATAAGGCCCATCAGATGGCCTTGCATGTGACGGACGAGATCGTCGCCAGGCCAGTTTCGCGGTCGCTCAACAACGAGCTCTTCTGATGGGCAGATCAAGCCCATCGGGTCGCGTACCGTCGGGAGCACGCTGGATTGACTACGGCGCTTGAATTGCTGCTTCACTCTCTCGGGCATCTCGGGATAGAGTCGGAGGGCTTCGCGGTATCTCAATTCGTCCTGATCACGTTCCGCAGTCTCAAGTCGTTCTCGAATGGCAGTATATTGTTCAATGGCATCGCATGCTAGTTGCCATCTTGTCTGCTGCATATCTCTTTTAGCTACACCCTCGGCAGTTTCATTCAGAGGATCTAGAGGCCAATGGGCCTGCGTGTTGCTTTGATGGCCGCGGCGCGATACCATGTAGCCGCTGTTTGGGTGATCATTGTCAAGCGATTCTAGGCTGTGCTGGATTAGGTCAATTCCGCCATCGTGTAGGGAAGTCGTTTCCGAAGACGCGTCCCCGCGCGTTGTCGTGACCTTTGCATCGCGTGACTGAGCTTTTGCTTTTTCTGATGACTTGGCAACTTCAGAAAGATACAAAACTCCGGATACTTCCGTCTTGACACCGAAGTCACGAAGAATATCCCGATCAATTCTGTCTTCTGCGCTGACTTGGCTGGACATGTACATAAACGCGCACACTGCTCGAGTCCATTCTCCCCGCAATATCGTTGGCTCATTAATCCATCGTGGCTTGTGCCACCAGAGCACGTAGTTGATGAGGGCGCATATTACGTGCCCAATGGTATTGGTCTCAAGGGGCGTAATGGGTAGTCCGACTGCGACGCGTGCAATGGCCTGGATGACCATCCATGCAACTTGAATGCAGCAGATCAGCTTTCCAGATCCATCCGTCTTGCTCTTGTCGGTGATGTCTCCCTTTGTAATATCAGGCAGTAAGCCGCATTTAGCCAGCAGCTGGATCCCGCGAGGTGTCACATGCAGACGGCGTTGGTTCGGTATGAAGGATGGACCGCTTGCCATGTCGGGTATGGTGAGATCGAAAATAAAGCCGCCCATGCCGGCGTAGAAACTGTGCACCATGGACCATTGCTGCATAGCTTCCGTCCGGGTACGCTTGTCGACGCCGGCGCCCTATTAGTGTGCCACTATTAGCGTTCCGTTCCGTTCCATTGCACTGGTGTCTGTCTGTCTGTCTTGGTGGTTCAATCTCCAACCAACAAACACTTTACTTACCTCTTGAATCATTTTTGTAAGTGCTCGAGCGGAAATGTATTGTCGCCAAGCCGCCCAGATGACGAGTTCTGGTCCAAAGATGCCTAAAATACTCCATTTGAGGTATCGGTATGTATGCTCCATCGGGCTTTCATCGTGTTTGGGCAGATTTAGGTGGACAGCCGACCAGACGCAGAGGGTCAGCGTGAAGATGCAGGAAAAGAGCAAAGAAAGCGTTCCGCGTCCATCGGGTTCTTGTACGAAGCCTACAACTGTATTGTTCGTTGAATGAGAGCGAAATAACTGGATAAACATGATGAAATGAAGAAACTAGCTCATGAGGTCGGTCGTGAATAATTGCAGAGAGAAGGATGTCAAAATGGGCGAGGGGTTTGTTGAAGTGAACTTGAAGGGCTAAAGGAATCGCACCCCAGAACGGGACTGCGGAATCTGGAGGCTCAAGACGTAATTCATTTTACGTAGAATCTATTCAACCATATCTGGCTATTGGCTGGCGATGATGCTACAGACCCCCCAGGGTCAACCCTCAAAATAACAATTCCTGCAGCCACTCGACTCGACGAGTACGCCGCAGTGTTTGGAGTTGACACCTTCGTAATGTGGATGGAGATTATTGGTCCCCTGATTCGTCGGTCCAGCCCGGACAGGGGAATTCACAAGACAGACATGGCAGCGGTATGTGAACAGCGGCTACGACCCGTCTTGATTGGCGCCTTTACGCGATAAATCCATGGCTGGAGTACCCCGGTAGGGTGGCAAAGCGCAAATTTAGACATGGGATGCAACAAAAGTTGACATTCAATCGGATCCCCCGTTCAAAAACACCTCAGCAGGATCAAATCTCGCTTCACCACCATCATCAGAAGCCCAATTCCTCCTCCACTGCCTTCATGTCTCTCCGACGATCATCACCTGAGGGTTGTCGGCCCCACGAGTCGGAATCGCTTATGAAGGACAGCACCGACAAGCATGGCGACCAGGTATGGTTCAATACCACGAGACTGAGGTTCTTCAGCGAGATACCGTCATGGCAGCAAGACAACGAATACATCCTGTCAGGATACAGGTAACCGCCCCTGAGAGAGTATGTCTTTTGAGCTGATTTTTAATCCCTGACACAGACCAACTTCTGCTTCTGCGTGGATTTCCGTCACAAGTTTACTGTACCTCAACAACCAAACGATCAACACGTATTCCCACCTGATCGGCGCCATCATCTTCCTGACTCTCCCTCTCTATTTCTACGAGTACATCTTCAAGCATCAACCGAATGCCCAAGTGGGTGACTTGCTAGTCATAAGCACCTACTCATTTGGTGTCGCAGTCTGTTTTATCTTCTCCGCAACGTAAGCGCATCCTGGCGAGCTGAAAACTGTTGTCTCTGACCCCGCCCCAAGATTTCATACCCTGTGGAACCACAGCCAGCCATTCGCCAGATTCTGCAATAAGCTCGACTATGTCGGAATCCTTGTGTTGATGTGGGGGGCAGGCATTCCAACCATCTACTATGGCTTCTTCTGCAACCGTGATTTGCGGATCTTTTACTGGATAACGGTTAGTCTACAACGCCATTCTCAAAGTGTAATGCCTGATGTTCGTTCAGACAAGTAGTACTGCTTTATGCTGTGCGATATTCACTTTTAATCCACACTTTAGCACCCCGCAGTTCCGGCATTGGCGTGCATGCTTTTATGCGGGGTTTGGCTTGAGCTCCGTCATTTTCGTTATTCATGGTCTTATCCTTCATGGATGGGAGCTTCAGAAATCACGCATGTCACTGCTCTGGATGGGTTGGATGGCCACTGCCAACCTTGTAGGCGCTGCCATATACGCAGCTAGGGTAACATGTCCTGTGATTAGAAACTGGTCTTGACTCTACTGACCCTATATAGATTCCCGAGAGATGGGCTCCCTACCAATTCGATATATATGGTGCCAGCCACCAAATATTCCACATCGCGGTCATGGTTGCGGCGTGGATACACTTTTGTGGACTCGTGGAGGCCTTCCAGACCATTCGTTCTCAGATGGACATGTGTAGCAGCCCGTAGATGGGTGCGAACCTTATGTGCCAACTAAACTGTGGCCAGGCGGGAGCATCAACTCGGAAAGACAGATGATAACGGACGTTCAGATCTTTACCAATTTGCTCTTCACGCTCATACTGTGGAAAGACAAGGTAATCATCTTGGGTAATGGAAATTCAGATCAGCACTTACCTCGTTCATACACCGATGGACACCTAGCTGCCAATAGCTGAGGGGAATATAATCAGCCGATGGGTGTTTAAAACATCTTCATCCTCGGAGTCACTGTACTGCAGATCTATGAATATTAGCTACATTTAGATAAAAAGACTCCGAGGTTACTTTTCCTAACACTGCCTCGGATCTCTAGGCATAGACCTTTGTCACCTTATTGTCTCACCGTGTTGCTATCAAAACTCTCATAGCATACTGTACCAGAAACAACGTCAGAATGAAGAACAAGGCAGATTATCAGTCAATGAGAATAAGAGGAAGATGGTTCCATTATCCAAGAAGTGTCCCTACGGCTAGTAAGACCATAAACTCGTGCCTCATCCACAACGCCAAATAGGCTCACTTAGGCTTCCCATTTGCCAATGCCAGTTGTATTTACAGGTTGTTGCTCCTCAAGTAATCCGCAAATCTTTCCACCGCCGATGCAACAGTTCCAGGCTGTTTCGTCTGGTCATAATAAGCAACCAAAATCGCAGTGTTCGTTTTGGCCGTATCGACGCCGGTTGCACCCTATTAAAGTGAGCTTATGTTAATGACCAGTACATTTGAGTGTGCTTTATACCCTTTGGCCATAAATACTTTGGGAATTAGCCCTGACTGTGATATACCTGATACCGGCGACGCTGATACCTCTGGAAAAAGCATCGCCTGGACGTTTATACAAGTTGACTATAGCAGCCCCTTCCCCTGCCTAGGCTCTCACATTTAGCAAAGGATAATGGGGAACGGTAGTAAAAATAGAGGGTTGAAATACCTTGAGTAAATTGGCTGTAGCGCCCCAGGTGTCTCCAGTGGTAGCACTGATGATAGCAGCCGCAGTAACCCCTTGGGCTACAAGCCTGGAGTAGACATCAGTATCGATATCCCCAAGCTTCAGTAACAATGTGCTTACTGGTTAGCGTAGCCTATAAGTAGTGAGAATGTTAGCTATCATCTTTCTACAAGATAGTAATGGACGTACTTTGCCAATCAGACATTGTTGTTCGTTAGGGGCGGGGTAGTTAGAATAGAAGTTGGAGGAAAACTTGAATATGATGTAAAGTAATTAGAGGTTTGGTAGGGTAACAGAAAGGATGCAATGTGAAAGTAACAGACTATAGATAGTTGACTTCGCTGGCTTAAATGCCTGTATATAAGACGGCAGAAGTCATGGAAGCGGTTAATGACCCACGAATGTAATGCAGGGGCATACGGAGTATTGAGGGTAGCGATCTGCTCCGGACCTCGCTCCCGACATAATATTATGTCAGTCTGCACTTAGGTATCCGGGTGATACACGTAGATGGAGTAAAAGGCCAGTTAATAGATTGGAGTGGCGATGCTAAGCGTCTCAGTATTATGCAAGGACAGCTCATCTACCTCAATACTAATGCAAGGAAAGTACGGTCAAGTTACTGTAACTCTCCTCATCTCTCTCTTTACCGGTGAGCTCGGGATTTACGGAGTAGATGCCGAGGAAACTCGGCACATTGCGAAAATGATTCAAGGGCCACAGAAATGCCCAACGCACTGACAGAGCTGCGCTATTTTCTCAAGACGGAGTACCAGATGTGCCTATTGGACTCTATTAACAGGCACATGACAAAAACCCAAAATGAGTACTCCGTACGCGTCATAATTGTGGCCTATAGTGGGGATAGGAAGCATAACCAGCCGTCTCTGCATGATGCCACCCAGGGTCCACAGTGAAGGTTACGGACGTGTGGATAATGGAAGAAGAAAGGTTAGCAAATGGCAAAAGCAAATTTGCTCATCAATTAATAAAAGTTATAGCACCGAATATCAAAGGGTCAAGAGCATAGAATGCCATATCTACTTAGTGGTAGAAGGCAGTAGAACATATATTATATTACTTAATTTTTCGTTGCCAAATCAAAGTTGGGGTTAGAGATGACGGTCTAACACAAGCAGATCGCTCTACCCCTCCCTGTTGCTATGGGCTGTTCGAATGCACCCATGGATGACTCCATGTTTACAAGCATGTACTCCATCTAAGACATCACGGGAGGCAGACAACGTGCACTGGGGTCATCATAAATTGGCAGTGAGCATAGGTTCATCATTCTTTTGCTACTTGTAAGCTCGCACAGAAAATATCAAATCATGTTAACATTGTATGAATTGGAGCATGAGCAATGTTCCTTTTTTTGTTCCCTCTTTTTTCCTTTTTTTTCTCTCTCTTTGAATGGTCTTCTTGAACTTGCAAACAAGACCAGACTACCTCGAAAGCTCCTCCTTGCGCTTCTGAAGCAGGTAGTAGTACTTGTTGAGATCAAGAAGCTTCGTGGGTGCTCTCTCACCCTCAAAGTTGCCCAAGCCGTGACCATCGAAATGAACCTTCCAGGCTGTTGAAACGTTAGCACCTCGATCATGTTTGTAGATGGTAACAGGGGAAGCTTACTGCTGGCATCGAAGCCAAGGTAGGACCAGCTGTCGTTGAGGTAGGCCTTTTCGCTGCCGACACGGATTGTCTTGACCACGCCCATCTGGCCGGGCGCCGGACGAAGTTGCTTAAGATCAGCAACGAGCCCAATGAGCCCGCTGACAAAAGCGAGTGCCACGTCCCGGGCAAGGCATTCGTGCTGACCGTAGCTGAAAGCAGTGACAGACTCCGTCTTGCGGTTCGCATCAAACTTGGTCGCATCGGGAACCTCTGCGGGGTTACGTCCGGCCTCACCCTAGAAGGTTGTCAGAAATTTCGCCAAAAAAAAGGCGCGTGGGAGAGAGAATTCTGTATGGGGGGTTTTAACTTACAAGTAACATGACGACGAGGTTGCCGGGCTGGACCTGCTTGCCATCAATCTCAGCGGGAGCTGTCGCGACGCGCACGTTGCGCTGCGAGCTCGTGAGACGCTGAGCCTCCTTGACATAAGCGTGCAGTCCGTTGTAGTCCTTCTTCTGAGCAAGAGCCTGAACTTCGGCCCAAATAGACGCGTTTTCAGGCTTGAGGAAGAAGTCCAAAACTTCGTAGAACTAGATAATTATTAGCATTGTAAACCTCAACGTTAGCGGGAAGAGAGAAGGAAAAAAACCACTTACTGCAGTGACGGGAACGCCGACACCGCCAAAGGCCGTCAACCAAAGGTTGTCAGTGGTCTTCTCGGCGCTGTTGCCCTGAGCCAAGAGCTCCTCAACGATCTTGAAACCGCAAGAACGCAGGGAATCCTTCTTCAGGTTCGCCTTGCGGCCGAGCTTGCTGGAAATAGCTGAAGCAATGCCGAGTCCGAGACCACGACCAGCGGAAATCTCATCAACCAGCTTGCGGGTCGTGTCCATGACGACCTTGGCACCCTCCTGGGCACGGCGACGACGGTTCCAGGCCTGGCCAGGGTCGTTGTTGTTGACACCCCAGATACGGATGTCAAGCAGATATCGGTAAAGCTCAGCAGTGCCGAGCACACCATCGGGATTCTCATCAGTACGCAGATCGAAGTAGAAGAGATCGGCGAGAAGTTGAGTATTCAGTGGAATGGCAACGTCACGAATGATGTCGATCTGGTCCAGACCAGCCTTGAGAGTGAAAGTATTCTTCTGAATCAGCTGAGTGCCCACGCGTTGGACAAACTCGTGTACCGCATTGTGCAGGTTGGGGACCTTGGTGAAAATCTTGTTCCAGCTGGTGCGGTGGTCGAAGTTGGCTTGCTTGTCAGAAGCCAGCATGAACCAGCTGACGTCCTTCTTGCCTGGGAACAGGGAGTTGAGTGGGATGAGCCACGGGACAACAAACTGCTGTGGGTTGCCGAGGGTTTGCTTGATGGCCGCGCTGGTGTAGACAACAATGGGCTTGGGAGGAGGCTTGGGGTCGTCTTGGGTGTACAAGTCCGAGGTACCAATCTCCTTTGCGATCTTGGTGTTGGCTTGCTTTGTGTACATGGGCTGCATGATCGCCACGGAGTTGTAGGGGAACCAGCCAGGAACACCTCGCTGGATAAGCTTGTACAGCATAGAACCACCCAGTGTCTTATAGTCCTGTTGTACTTCATTGTAACCCCAAGCTGTCAGGTTTGCGACTGTGTAATCAATGGTGTTAAACCTGTCCGAGCGCACCAGTGTGACAGCGTCGGAGAGCACAGCTCGACCAACTGAGTAGGTTGGGCAGATACCGCTACCGGGGTTACGGACGGGCTTGATATCCTCAACCATGAGACCAGGATAAAGTTCGACCATGTCAGGATCAGTGTACAGCTTCTCAAGCAGATCGGCAATCTCTTTGTTGGAGTTGATTTCGCTGAACTTGTCATATTTCTTGAGCCCGAAGAACTCACGGAACTCGTTGAGTGAAGCAACCTGCCACTTACGGGCTTGGTTGATGCCGAGAACCTCGACGACCTTGAGCGCCTTGGGTACCATGCGGGCACCGAATGTGCCTGCGGGGTCGTCCATGGCCTCCTTCAGGATGCGAACAAGGTCCTCATCCTTGAAGGTACCATCTGCTTGACGCTCCAAACCGTCAAAGGTTCGAGTGCTGGGGTCCTTCGGGATGCTGTTCTCAAAGGTGAGCAGAGCCTGGCCGAGCTCAGCCCAGCTCACGTTCTCCAAGTCGTCGGCCTTGCGGCCAGGGAATAGCTTAAGGAAGAAGTTATTCAGCCAGGTCTCGTCCTTCTTGGAGATACACGAGTGGAAGCGGTACAACAGGTTGAACTCAACGCTGACCTGGTTGCCGACACCGCGAGGCACACCATCGCTATCAAATGACTTGCCAATGTCAACACGAGGGTCTAGGGTCCAATCACTAGCAGAGTGATGGGTGTTGGTAATGGCACGCAGGTAGTCGTGCAGGCAAATGTTGATGTACAGACCACCCGTGATTAAACGAGCGGTGTTGAAAAGGTCGTGGTCCTGCTTAGCAACAGCCTTGACCTTCTCCTGTGGGCTGGCATCGGGGCCAACTTGCAGAGTGAAGCGCCCGTTCTCGTTGATCTTCAACAAGATGTCGGCAACGTAGTTGTGGAAACGACTGTAGAGAACCAGCATGACATTGACACCCGCGGGCTGTCCGAGAAGACGCTTCTCGCTGAAGGTGTCGGGCTTCAGCTTACCCTCCTTCATGGTACGGATTTCCAACTGGTCTTTGAGAGATGAACCGTACAGAGGTGCCAGGTCAAGGTAGGATGACGTGTCTGAGATGTTCATGTTCGTGCGGTTGGTACGGAAGATATCGTGAATGATGATGGATGCATGGTAGAAGAGCATGGATGAGATACCAGCTGGGTTCTCGGTGAAGTTCTTGGCATCACGTCCCAGTAAGAGGTCAAAAAGCAGACCTGGATCAGGCTTCACACCGCTAAGGCGCTTGATGGGTCTGACAGACTTGGCATAAGGTGTACCAGCCCTGCCTAGGTTGGGCTGGAGGATGTTGTTGAAGCTTCCATCAGGCATACGGTACTGGTGAAGACCATCAGGAGCCTGCGGAACATGCTCACGTAGAATGATGTCACTGTCAGGAGCCCTGAACTCGACGACTTCATGAGTCTTAACGCTCTGTTGAGCAGTAGGGTTTGAGGTGTCGACGACTTCAAACTTGACATCACCACCCACATAGCTCAGTGGAGGATGCTGAAGGGTGCCCCAGAGTGTGTCGATGAGCTTGTTTGTGAGCTGTCCTCTGATCTGGGAAGTGGAAGGAAGAGCAGTGAGGATATTGATCAAGAGCTCAGTCGTGCTGCATGTTGTTAGAGCTGATTCAGCCTAGGATGTGACGCTTTACTTACCCCTTCTTATCATCAAGTGGTTCACCCTTGTGTGCCAATTCCTTAACGAGACCCGCGAGCTCTACTACGGTGATTTTGCTCTTAAGAATACCACCAGAGTCTTTCAGGATAGCTTCAGCAACCTTGATGGGGTCATCAAAGATGTTGAGCGTGCCCTTTTTAGTGTCCCCGTAGGTCTCACCGGCCTGAAACTTCTCAGTGAAAGACATGGTTGCGTCTCAGAACTGGCCTTTATTTTGTGAAAGACTTGGCACAAAGTTCGCAGTGAGAAGCCAGATGATTCTATTCCCACATTCCCGGTTCAGCCCCTCCATTTATATAGTGAATTCTATCAACCAACGTCTCTCCGCGCTAGCCTATCAGGCGACGGGGATTTCTTTTCCCCTCTCTTTGCAACTCGCGGCCCCGTAGTGGGCATGGCGATAATTGATCGGCATGATATCAGTATTGGTAACAGTATTGGAGCATGTCGAGCGCAATGCAGCTTGTTTACATGCCTGGACTTGTCCACAGCCACCAATGATATCGGAGCTGAGTATGCACCATCTCGTCAGTCAAGGGCGTTGGGGACATTTCATCTCGGGCATTTGATACACCCACCTCTTGATTTGTTGAGTTGATACTTGACTCCACTACACTTGCTGCCGCTGGCTTGGGGGATCTGCCAAGAGGACCTGGGCCTCGGACACGCCGCCTCCTCCTCATTGGAGTACTATCACAGTGGAAATCTGCTGCAGCATCTGCAGTGGAACTCCGGTCAATAAAGTACGACGCTCTATGAAGTAATACCCACTCAGACAACTTTGATTGATTAATTGCGTCTTCTTTACTTGCGGGGGTGGCTGTCAATGATCTTCTTATCACATGTAAGTGATTTCGTATAGATGACTCCAACCCCACGGCATCTTCTCAAAAGGAAAAAAATAGTCAGTCCACTCTACAGTGGCTTTTTGGAACTAAATAGGACTTTGCAAACTTGGCAATTCCATAGCTGCAAGCTAGAAACTGCCCTTATTCTACTCAATTTACAATCGCCCTCAAGATGTCGTGGTCGCGAGGGGACATATGCTCGGTTAGAGAGATGGGCTATATTTTGCGGGGTATAGCAATACTACGCAACGAGCACCCTTGCATTATTTCTTCACGCACCATTCTTCTGATCACCAGAAACGGCACGCTGCAGGCTGTGGATAGTGCTAGTTGCAAGCTGAACTCGGGAGGAGAAATATGACAAGTCTAAATCCTTCAGATAGTGTTGCGGGGCCTGGTTTGAGACACCAATGACAGGCAATTTGCTCGCTAATAAATGAAAATGGCTGGATCAATGGGTTGACATGAAAATCTAGACCCTGAAAACACAGTCTACGTCGTGCTGCACTCGTGCATCTGTCTTCGCCACTCACGGGTAATGTTTGCCTGCCAGCTGTCGCTTTGGCGACCACCAAGACGGGTAGAGCTCCCGTTTCTGCGATACGTGCGCATTAGCCGCAAAGCTGAGGTCCACCGTCTCACCCTTGGAAACGAGAAAATCACTACCCCGCAAGATACGGAGCAAGGAACCTCGACTACCTATAGAAGACTGTCTGCATAAGTAGAAAAGTGGCGCTCACTGTCTACCTACATACACACAGAAGACTCACGCATAATATTTTCTCGGTGGATAGGATGGCTTGATTTAGTCAACTAAGTTGGCAATGTACCCAGGTAGCCACTGCCCAAGAGGTAATGACTCGCAACGCAACGCACCGAGCACCAACTAGGTGCGGTCCGTTCCTAGTCTTGGTCTAACAAGTCAACTAAGAATGAACCCAAGGGTAGACTTATCTCAAGCAAGATATCTCGTCACCTCGTACTACGCAGCAGAGGTACTGACTGTACGTGTCTCCTCCATGTCTTGCATTAGTGTTACCGCGTTACCACCTCCTGGCCTGTGCCCAGTGTGCAACCCAGCAAATTCGGGAGCATCTGAGAGGCGGGGGACTCTGGCGCCTCATCATTACCGTCCCCACTCACGTATCGGACTATCCGTTTGGGACCCAGATCCGATTGGGCTGCACTTGGTGGTTGATTTTGAGTACCCAAATGCTGCTTGTCTGCAGTAGCTTGGCGACATGGCGAGATGGTGTCCACTAGACCCAATGATAGCGGCCCAAAGCGTGATTTGCAATGGGATTGCTCTGAACGGCTAGGCTTTTACTCATCTCATCACTAGCCGTGGAGTTAACGTTGACGCTATATTGCGAGCTGAGTTCCACTGACAAGTTTCGTATCGGTTGAAACCTACATACACCCATGCACACCGTTGCAATCACAAGCTTGGCCCAGGCATTCTTGAAGGCGATTGGATATGTTGGAAATCAAGGGAGTGCCAAGGGGTGGGAACACAACATGGGTCTTTGATGGACATATTTCCAAGTGCAAGTTCAGTGATGAGATGGCCCATGTTTTTTTTCTTCACCGCATGAGTGCCCAAAGGCAGCTATGCAGCCGATGGTCTCGTATGCCATGTGGAACATCTGATAAATGAAGCGCCGTAGCCCTCGAAAGAGAACCCCCGCGCCTAACCACATTGTATGATTGAGAAGGAGACCAAAAACTAGTTTCCTTTCTCCATCAGAGTGTACGGTGTTCACCTTCCCCCCCCTCTGCCAAAATGCCTTACCTACCAGAGAGCGAGGGCTCAACGCTCACTACAAACGCCCCAGAACCAAAGAAGCTCGTCCTTTGCTTCGATGGTACTGGTAACGAATTCAGCGGCTCCAATGCTGATACCAACGTTGTGAAGCTTTTGAGCAAGCTAGATCGTAATCACCCCGATCAATTTCATTATTATCAGAGTGAGTATTCTTTCCTCTGTTAGGTTCCATGTCTTTCGCGGCTGCTGACCTCTACCTCAGCTGGAATCGGCACGTACGATGTCAACGACACATCCATCAACAAGACATGGTTCGGCCAAGTCAAAAGCAATGTTTCCCAGACACTCGATCAGGGATTTGGCACCACATTTGACGCACACGTTTTGGCCGGTTATCGGTTTTTGATGCGTTACTATGAACCCGTAAGTGAGGCCTCGACCCTGGTATCGAATCCTTATCACTGACCCAATTCAAGAATGCCAAAATCTATGTTTTTGGATTCAGTCGTGGTGCCTTCACAGCCAAGTTTCTGGCACGAATGGTCAACACAGTCGGTCTGCTCTGCAAAGGCAACGAGGAAATGGTTCCTTTTGCATACAGGCTCTACCAGCGCTACCTAGCAGGCGACATCCATGATCGTATGGATGCGCAGCAGAAGCAGGACGTGGATCCAGCAGCCAGTGCGTTCGCTGCAAACTCCTCCGCAGCCGAGAGCGATCCGTTGCTGCAGGCAGAGAACAATCCAGTCGAAGTGGAGCGCAGTGAGGAAACCGAGGTGGCTCTCAATGAGATTACAGCCTTCAGTCAAACATTTTGCCGCAAGGACACCTGCAACCATCATGGAAAGTCAAAGGAAGAGAACATCAAAGTCTACTTCCTCGGCATCTGGGACTGTGTAAACTCAGTTGCAGTCTTGGAGCAAAAAGCACCTATCCCAGTGCCAGTCACTGGTACCGCACGATTTGTTCGACATGCTGTTGCTGTCGATGAACGCCGCGTCAAGTTCAAGCCGGCTCTCCTCGCCCAGGATATTCGCGGCACAGCCGACGAAGTGGAAGATATCAAGGAGATCTGGTTCCCAGGCTGCCACGGCGACGTCGGAGGCGGCTGGCCATCCGTGGCTGACAATCCCCTCGATAACAAGTGGGACATGACCGTGTGGCAACGCATCAAGAACTTCTGGAGATCCCGCAAGCCCGAGGGTCCCAGTAAGGACATCAACAACGATCGCTTGCAGATGAGTGACATCCCCCTTTCGTGGATGATCCGTGAGCTTGAGCTCGTGGGTCAGCAAGAGCCTTCAGCAGCGGTCAAGTGGAACGAAAACGTCGACAAGTTTAAGAAACGGTTCCAGCAGTACAAGATCTATGCGCTGGAGAGCATCTACCACGACTCGCTGGCATTTGGCTACGGAACAGGCTTCTTCAAAGTGCTTTTGTGGTGGTTCATGGGTAAGTCCTCTTTCGCAATTTCCTCTCCATCCGTTGCACCAGATGTATCAAAACTAACCGATGCAGAATACTTGCCTCTTATTACCCGCTGGGAGCTGGTCCAAAACAAATGGGTCAACGTCCGTTTCCCACTCAATGGCGGCGCCTCCCGCGACATTCCCCGCGATGCTGTCTTGCACGACTCCGTAATTTGGCGACTAAGGAACGATCCTACGTACGCCCCTACAAACAATCACGGTGACAACCTTCCAACCTGTCTTCATGCCAAGGGCTGCAAGCCCGACGATTTGTTTAAGAAGGAGGTCGGCATCGAGGCAGAGTCAGACCCTAATCATCAAACGTACATATTCTCCGGTACCATGTAACGGCCTCACTGCTGCTCCTTTCATCTTATCCATGCCGCTAAGAGTATTCAACGCTGCTCTTTCAGTGCTCACTTTATTATTTCCATCATGTACGCTTGCAGAAGCCACGAATGACCCTCAATTCTGTGGGCAGATGCAAGACGGGGAGAGTCGGGTCTCTCTCCGATGGGGGGGTTGGGATTTGGGACCGGGAAGCCATTGATTTGAAAATAGTTTTGGCCAGAGTGGACTGTGTCTGTTCATGTAGGTAGTTTGGATGAAAAAGGCAGGTGGGGAAGTAAATGACGAGTCAATGATCATTGATAATTATCCAATTGATTAATTTTAACAAAATACCACCAACCCCTCTTGCCCCTCCTCGCTTCCGTAACTTTCAGTGACTATGACACCAGGATTCAGACTTGTGGTCCTACCCTGTAACTATTCAGGTGTAAGTGTAATGTGGCAATTAGTTTTTAGACATGCATTCCTGCATTTTCGTATCCATTAACTTTAATAATCACGTAAACAATTGATTGCATCATACTTTGCAATTATATTACCATACCTTATGTTGCAAAAGGATGGAGAAAGAGGAATGTTGTATACAAACCCCTCTTTTGTGTCACACACCTTTGTCCAACGGAAAAACATGTATCTCGCTACTGCATTGCGTGTAGAGACATAGATGAGCCAATGACAACTAAGTCAGATGCCTTTGTGGCTGGTTAATTTCGGTGGTTCATTGACAAATGGACACGTATCAAAGAAAAAGGCTAAATTAAAGGAATGAGAATTGCCACTCGCACCCAAATGCTTATTATTATACTACTACTGAAGAGATATGAAGAATGTTGGACTCTCTCGTATAATCCCCCCTCCCTTAGATGCGCCTCGTCAATATGAACAAAATAAAGTTCTTGTGCTTTCAACCAAGTGGCCATAGCTCAGCTGGGAGAGCGTCAGACTGAAGTCAAACTTCAAGTCCAATAGGAATATCTGAAGGCCGTGTGTTCGAGCCACACTGGCCACATTCTCTTTTTTTTATTAGCATTGTATGCTGTAGTGGAGTGGGTCGTTGGAGTGATGAATTGGGAGAGCTTGGTCAAACAGCCCCGCGTATGAGAAGTTCTTCATGGCATAGTCTCTACCTAGTATTTTATTTATTTCCCCCCCTCCATTGCTATTATGCAAGTTAAATGTCTTCTTGGATAATCTGAACATTGCAAAGGAATTCCACCCGACCTGTAAACCTAGGGCTTCCCCTCACCTCCTGTGGCCTATTTCGGCCTGGTACGGAGGACTTATTAAAGGTGCCATGGCCACCTTGGGCCGAAACGAGACGGCCTCCGACGGGTACGTCTTCGCAGCAGGGGGCGGGCTGGTCCTTGAAAATGTCACCCTGAGCGAATCGGGGTCTTGGATTTTTGCATTGACAGTTTCGGGCAATGTGAGGTGGCGTCCAATGATGGATTTGCTATTTCGTACGCAGCCATTCAATTGGTGATTTAACGATTTGGACTGTAGAATTAAGCTTAATGTACTACCGTTAGAGCGACTAGATACTGGGAATGGTGGAGAGAAGTCCACAGAGTTAACAGCTCTACGCATGTCATCTAGAATCAGTCGGAGCTAGTTTATATATGTAACGACACTGGATGAACTAGACAAGACAAACCTTCGCGACACGAACATCTGACGGATCTGAACATCGGGGATTACGTTGAATCATTTCTTGAAACAGAAATCCTCGTGCCTTTGATGGTATAATGTACCTCGGGATCAAAGGTGAGATTTTACATCTTGGTAACAAGTGCAGAGAGCGCAACTTGGTGCGATGCCGACCATTGGTATAAGAATGCTGATAAAAAGACACAGAAACAACCAGGGGCGCTGGCGCAACGGTAGCGCGGTATGTTTATCCAAAACCCCCCAATCATCAAACCTATTCTAACAGTCGATGCAGTCAGATTCCAGTTCTTGGAATTACCGTAAGCCAATCAAGTATACCGCCAATGCGGAGCTTGTGCTAACAGGACATGAATAGTGAAGGTTATCCGTTCGAATCGGGTGTGCCTCAAATAACAATCTTTTTTTATTACTTTATTGTTTATTTTTACTGCCCCGACTAGGATGGATGCGTTCCTGTTGTGATTTCCCTCATTCAATTCATACTGTACTTTTTGCGAGCTCCACAGCTATTAACGATGATTCATGTATCTACTCAGTCGTGGGTTGATCATATACATGTGCGGGAGCGGTTGTCTTATGCCCTATTATTGTGCACGATCTGATATTTTCTTTCTTTCTTCACAAACAAGCTATCGTCTATACTAGCTCAGCTTCTACAGAGTCTATGTCACTGAAAAAGTCCGGCCGGTGAGATGTTGCCAGTCCAACTCGACGATACGTTTGACCGTCATCCACTCTTTGTAACAGAAGCATCGCTGTGTCAGTGACTTCCAATGCAAAGATACAAAGTGAACGCTCGACAACAACCTTTGCAAGACTTCTATAATCCAGCTGCCCAATGACTTCCTTCTTTCTTGCTTCGTACGACACTACCTTCCCGCTGACTAGATCCAAAGAAAAGGCTGATTGTTCTGGTGTGTGAGAGAAGGTAAAGAGTGTTGGCTGCGATGCTGTTTCACCATCGGTTCCTTTTTCTGGCCGAGTCTTATGTAGAATCTGAGCCCAAGGGCGGTAAATGGCTTCCATACGCCAGAAGGGTCGTAGACGCGCACGCACGCGAATATGTGTAATGAGTGAGCCGCTCTGGACAATGTCTGTGCTGCTTCTCACTTTTTGGCGCGAGTCATCTTTGCCTGCATCTATTTGCACAAGCTCCAAGTATTTCGCATCAGTTGAATTGGATGAATGGTGGATTTCCGTACATGTGGGTAGCGATGCCCATGTCCACGATGGGGGTGTCATTGCGTTCATCGAAGATGTCAAGGGCTCCGTCAGCGCACGTTTGACACTCCATGCCAAATCCACCGCAAAGGTCCCTTTCCACAGTCCAGCAATGTATGTATTATCCGTCACTGAGCTGGATGCTTGGTGATACTTTGCTGCAAGGCCTGCCACCGCTGGGAAACGATCTCGCGGGTTGCTCATATTTCTTGACACGTAGGACTCTACTATGGAAAGCCAAGCTTCATGTCGCTGCTGCGTAGCTCCCCGATTACAAGCTAGTAGAAACGCCTGTGGCATAAATGCTTTTGTCGGTTGATGGTTATTGCATGACGTAGAGAGTGACTCTTTCCCTGAGATTCGACCCGGCTCTTCCGATGTCTGTAAGTGAGATTCAGCCTCCTGGATTTGTGCGCATGACCAGTACATCCTATTTGGTGTCCAGTACAAAATCCGTCGAGATAGTCTCTCCTCTTGAAGCGTCCAGGCGCGAGTTGACAACGGAGAGCGGGGTGCCATATCTGTGAGTGACACATCGGGTGTGAGTAGCCAGAGTGAGCCGAGTCGGCAGGGTTTAATGGGGTAAGTGAATGCCGTACGGAGTTTGAGAAAGGAATCGGTAGCCTTGACGTTGGAGCAAACTGCAAGAGTGAAAGTTGCGTTGCCATAGTACTCGTGCATTCTGGGCGCTTCTTGCATAAAGTCGGTTCTGCCATGGTCATCCTGCACAATGCAAAGAGAGTCAATCCACATGTATGACACCCCGACACGTTGACAAAGAGAAATCGCGTCCGCTAAGGTGTTCGGGAGCTTCTCAAGAGAAAAAGACTCGTAGCGAGACGTCAAGTTCTTGTGCGTGGTTTTGCTGCCATCAATTATCTGCAGCTCCTCGTTAGAAACCGCCTGGGTTCCCCAGCTATAACTGAGGGCAGCATACTCGACGCCGCTGTCCATCTGTGCCCCATCGCATAGTTGAAGTTTGGATTTAGATGTTATTCGGATGAGACGAGAAGGATTGTGAGTTGACCACCGCAAGTCCGAACAGCTCGAATGGTGACGTGAGACGCATTGAGTCAACCACCACCTGGCATGCTCTGCGATGGCATCTGCATGAGGGTTTCGCTGAAGGTTTAGTCCATTTACGGGACCATTGTCACTTACGCTGCATTGAACCAAAACTGAGGCATTGGCATGGCCGCGGATGTCAACCTTGAGAATGCAGCGCTCTTTCTCCTTTGAAGCAGATGGAGCTGGAAGTTTCACGCTGGCGTAGATGGGGCATCCAGATGTTGTTTTGGAGAGATCAGAGGCTTCCGAGGATGTCGCACACCTCAATATGAGAGCCTGGCGGAAGATGCGACATGTTGAACATTTTTTGGCGCATTCATCCAGCTCTTCAAAGTCGTCGTGAAATGGAAGTCGACCTGATGGCGGCCTGTTCGTTTTGAGAGCCTGCTCGATGAGAACTTCGACCCGACTGCAGCCGTTGCATTTTTGCTGACGGTCGATGCCTGTATGTGTGTCGCTGTATTTCGGTGTGCGAGATTTGAGGAGCCACATGGCGCATCTTCATCACCGGGATAAGTTGCCAGGGAAAGCTGGAGCTGGAGGGGCACTGTCAATGCTCCTTTCGAGGCCCTGTAAGGTCCACCAGCGGCGATGAGGGCAGGCATTCGTTAATGGATCTTGATTGAGACACGCCGATCATGAGGGGGGCAGAGGTACGGTTAACGGAGCTGTCTGTGAGCATTCACACCTTCGCAAGAGAAAGATAAGACTGAGGCCACATCATAAGAGTCATTTGTTAACCTAGTTCCTATCTAAATTTTGAACGGCGGCAAATTATACATACTTGTAAACTGCTATTCACTCCATTGTTGATTGACTGCTGAAGTCATCCTTCAAATTGCTGACGTGGGTTGCACAAGCGTGTGGCGGAGTCGCCGATCCTTGACTCCAAAAATAGGAATCATTCCGGGCTTTCGAACCTGAACATTTCACCTCCTTTGGTTCATATTTATCTCTAATGGTTCACTTCAAATTTGTGACTGTCCCCGTAATTGTGCTCCTTTCGCACGATTTTACCGCCACCATGGTTACTATTCTTTCTTGGATGATTACGTACTACGTGTGCCTCTTTTGCCATATTGCTTTGTTGGTCGCGTGTCTTTACGGATTCATTGCAGGAGACTGGGGGTTCTCGGGCAAGAGTCATGTCATATTCTTCTGGGCATCCTCAGCAATAGTAAGTCCTTGTGATGAGACCTTGGTAGCAACAATATCACGCTGACCACATGTAGACTTGGCTCCATATAGGTCTTAGATATACTGCCTTGAACGCAATACTAAAACTCGAGAAACCATGCCCGGATTCAACAATTGATGAGCGCCGATTTAAGAAAAAACATACACTTGTGCTTGCTCTTGTTCTTGACGTTGTTAACGTGGTCGTGGACATTTCCTTTGCTGGAACCGCGGGGCCAAGGATAGTGCTCTCAAGCGTGTATATTCCTGCTTTTATTTTTGCTACATTTGCTCTGTATGCCGCTCACTCTTTCTTTGCTGCATATACTTTGTGCTAACTCGGTAATAGTATCAGTACGATCATCACGACGGTGGTTGATCTACTGAGGTTGCGAAGTCTTCAACGACAGTCAATCGATGAGGAGGACGTTCTCAACAGCCTAGAACCATACGAAGATGAGCCTGAAGAATAGAATCAGTGTGTTTTCTTGGATGAATTATGAGCTATGGGATTGTAAAGTACATATTATAGTCAAAAAGTGTATCATTTTACACGGGGTACTGACTCTCTCATCAAAAAATAAACTCGTTCGTGCCAAACCCATTCTCTTCGTTACATTTGGGGCAGAAATGCCTCGCGAGTCTTACATATCGAAGGAAGGGTGTCAATTCTCCACTGTAGTAATTTTCCCGTGCTGCACTGCCAGACAACATTGGGTCATGAAGTTAAGATTTCGGCGCATTCATATGTTTCTTCTCAATTTTGTGCCGCCCCATCCCCCAAGCGAAGAGAAAGGTCGCTGCAGAAGCGCCTGTAGCAAGATAAAAAGTGTTGCCAACTGCATTTGTATACGCTTGCAAAACTCCAGGGAGTTGTTCTGGCATCAGAATTTGCCGAAAATCAGTGGCGCCAGCGGCAATTATTACTCCTGGGTCAGCTGTAGGGGCATGCTTCGCGAGTGCCGATGAAAGACTGTCGCTAAAGATGAGCTTTGCAAAAGTGAGTGCAAGAGATCCTCCAAAGGTCTGCATGAAGACGGCCAAGGATATACCGATTGAGTGTTGCTTCGATGGCAGTGCGTTTTGGATGGCGATGATAGGCTGAGAGGGAGGACTATTAGATAGAACACAAACATAATCTCGTCATGGTTTATATCTCACTGTTTGCATACCACAGCCTCGGCCAAAACCTCCAATGAACTGATACATCACCCATTTGGCGGTAGACACATGTGGCGTGAAGGTAGATATCAGGCCTGCAGCTAGACAAGCGATCACTGCACTGGCCAATGCCCAAGGTAAATAATATCCCATTTTCCCAACTTGAAGAGTTAGTCTTGGCATGCTAAATAAAGGGCCAGCAAACTTACTCAATATTCCCGAGACTAACGCCATCGTTATTTGAGCCAGGATACCAGGGAGCATATATACTCCACTGACCAATGGAGATACGCCTTTGACGGCCTGGAAGTAAATCGGTAGATAGTAGGAGAATACAAGTAATGCCCCAGAAAAGAATCCAAGAAATAAGCAAGAGCACCAAACCGCTCGCCGCCGTAGGATTGAGGCTGGTATCATAGCATTGTCACCAACCTGAAATTCCCATGCCACAAATAACATGAGAACAATGCCCCCACCACAAAAAAGGCCAATGACTGTTGCGCTCTTCCAGGGGTAATGCTCTCCTCCCCACTCGAGAGCTAGCTCTACTATGACGGCGAATGATGCGAATAAAGAAAAGCCTCCCAGGTCTAGTTTTGACCACAACATGGTGATACTCATCTCTAAATCGCCTTTGGAAGAGCGGTCGGGTATATGAATCATGAGGAGAAGAACACATGCAACAGCTCCAATGGGAAGATTGAGATAAAAGCCTGGAACGTCAGAGATTTGAAGAAGACAAACTGAGGCTGAATATACATACACCATCTCCAGCTCACGCGCTGGGTAAATGCACCGCCGACCAGAGGTCCACAGATCATACCAAGTTGACTCACTGTAGGTGGGTCAGAATTTGATCATTTGTGATTAATAGTTGACTTACCACCCATCATTAACCCCACCATCACTGTCCCTATAGTTAGTATATTGAAAGCGGGACATTTCGGGTCAACGTACAAGGTTGTTTGTGCATGGGAGCGACTGCAGATATAATTGTCAATGCCCCATTCGTAAGTCCAGATCCTCCCAGCCCAGCGACGGCTCGGCCGACAATTAGCATGTCAGAGGACTGGGCCACGCCGCACAGTACTGAACCAAGCTCAAAGATAGCGAGGAAAGCGAGAAAGGTATACTACAAAAGATTAGCATATGCCATTGCATTGGAAAATAAATGTGTGCCTTGGAACTAAAGTGAGTATATAGCTTCCCAGCTAGCGGCTGAAGGGCGCAACTTTTTGGCATAGTTAGTTACCTAACTAAAACAACACGAAGGATGTAGGATATACTTGGGGAGAAGGTAGGCACTGCCATACCAGCCAACGTCGTGAAGCGAATGGAAGTCGCTAGTAATTCGAGGAATTGCCTATGACATGGTCAATGGACGGTGGACATATCTGGGTCTACAGAACTTACCGTGACAATGATTGACATGTCGAGAAGCATCAAAAATGCAACCAAACTGACTGAAGCAAAGACGAGCCAGAGCCTAACGCCTGAGATAAATTCTGAGTCGGATTTCGTCATATCAGATTTGCCTGCAGCTCTGCTGCCAGTGAATGGTTTCCCCCTAGCGTCTGGCGCCTGGAGTATCTTACTCTGTACGACAGCATCATTTATGGATAGCTGATAGTCTTTCATTTCGTTCATTTTTTCCATGGAGATGGATCGCGAATGTTGTGGTGCGTTTGGGATGATTAACCGGTCTTTAAAATTTGCAGAGGCGAAGAAACGGCTGTGTGGAATTAAACAAGAAACAGAAAGAAATATTGAGAGAGGGATTCCAATCATGCCTAATGTCTGCTGAACATGTTTAGGGGCATTTCTCAGACCGCGGGGGTGAATCTATAAGCTGGGAAGAGCCAACAGCTGTTGGGTCTAAGTGATGCATGTTACCTTATGTCTCGTATTCGTCTCCGCCAAGGCTCTCGTATAATTGGGTTACAGTATAAATCTCTGTGCAAGAAAGAAGAACTGTATATACTTAGTATGAAATGTTCCATGAGTGATTTGTGTTTGGCTATTTCACCGAACCTAAGGCGACTTATCAGACGATCAGATCTGTTGAATTTCCACTTTCACTGACGCTTATATCTCAGTTTGAGAGTGGTTTGGAATGTCACACAGCTTGAGAGGTCCGGGTTGCCATTTAAAGAGGAGAAAAACTTTCATAGGCCTTGGTACTATTAACTGAGTTTTTGTAGTACGTCACGCACTCGATTGTACCAACGTCGTCGAGGATGCTCTCCACATACTGGTGCAGTTTACCATGGTCATCTGCCTCATAAATCTTGAGTGACTTGCTTTTCTCAGCAACTGCATATAAAAATCCCGTAAAGCCATTCTTGCCCTTGCATTCAGCTCCAGTGTGAAACCGTACTTCTAAGTAGTTGTCACGACTTCGGGAAAGCTGCTCAACAGTGTGTTAGAATCTAGCGCTAGAAAGTGTTTCAGTCTCCATGTCGATGGGCGTAGTTCATGTTGCTCCATCGTGAAGGAAAGAAATCCATATAAGCCTTCGTTCAGTCCATCACTTAAGCCGTATTTATCGAAGAGCTTTCTGAGACTGCCAGCTGCCCAAGCTCGTTAGAATTTATCAAAACAGCATGGGGTGGATCAAACATGTCTTGTCATCCAAATACAGGACCCCGGAAAATTTGTTGCCGCCAATAAGCCAACTATAAATGCCCCCAAGGTACTCCCCGCCGTATTCGTTACCGCACACTACGAAGCCAAAGTCGTGCCGCAAATCAAGCTCCACTCCATTTGAGGTGTGAGCCGTCTAAAGCCAGAGCGTAGAATAGAAAGCAATATCTTTTCGCTGGAGGCTCAACCTGTCAGAAATCTTTGTTATGATCTCCTGGATCAAGGTAAGACTTGTGCCATCAAGGGTTCGTTGCAGCGGATTGTGTTCGCGGTCCAACTGAAGCGGTGGCATTGAGTGGTCGAGGATATGCTGGTTTCGAAGGAAGCATGGGAAGTAACCCCCACGGCTGTTTGGGCACTTTTGAAAAAGTCTTAATAGTTTGGCTGACAAGAAGGCCTCTCTTTCTACTCGTTTAATTGGATAATGCTAAATTGTTGTAGAGTTTGCCATGATATCCTCTTGTATTGAAGGGCCCGTATTTCTAGCCAAACTTGGAGCACAGAAAACAGCTGCGTTTGCTACAGCCCAAGTATTTGAATACGAGTCCACTTGTACAATTATGTCATATCGCAGCCAGGATAATCTGTATTTCCTTGTATACCTCTGAAACTGACAGTTTTAGGTTTTCAAACTTTTGGAGGCGTTTATTTAGTGTCCAAGATCCCTTCTTCTTCTCCCCTGTTTCGATTATGGACTCCACAGTTCTGTCGTCTAGCATAAAGCCCAAAGATGAGAAGGCCATTTCCAACGGTCAGTTATCAGCCGGAGTCCTCTTTCTTCGATCTGGTTTCGTCAGTTGATAAGCCTATCACCGAAAGAATGCGGAGGTACTGGAGATTAGAGAGCCTCTCCGCGCCTCTAATCAAAGTCTTGAAGCATGTCCACCGTCTGCAAAGGAAACCGAGCGCTTTTCTCAAAGACCTCGTATTAGCATTGTTTCCGGTAACCTCGTTGGAATCCTGTTCATCGTATTAGAGGCATATGTAAGAAGCGCTTTGTACATCTTCTTCGAGACCATCTTGCGTTGATAAGCGCACTACGTCATTTAGAAGAACACAAAATTTCTCGAGAAGTAAAAGAAGGGATGGCGGCTCATCATTGTGTGAAGCCAGGGCCTCTATCCGATCCACGCGTAGGCTAGTCTTTTCTAAGATCTGCTTAGCCTTAATCATGGAGTCGTTTAACCGGAGCCTGTATGACTGTGCCAATAATGTCCAGCTCAGTGGATGGACGATACGAATCTAGTCCATGTAGAGCTTGGGGAGCAATGCACTGGGCAAGACTCTTGAGCCGAATTCAAGATGTGGCCCAAGTCACGTGTTGGGCAGCTATCTAGCCAACTAGCCTTAGCCTTCTTTCCTTCCTTAGCACTGGGATGTTGACAAATTTAGGAGGGGTGAACCCCTGATACCCACCCAGGCAAGGCATGGTTACCAAACACTGGTATATCGCATCCATGGATTACATTTATAATTAAGACTGTTGTTAAGCATTTTTACATGCAGCATTAATTTCTTCGTTGCTGCACGTTTGTTAATAGTGTAAATCTAGTTAAGAACGAGGGATAAGACTTTGGAGAATGCTAAGGAAAAGAGAAGATGGGACATTTTACTGCCAGCGGTGCTTGACTAATTGTGTGTCTGACACCAGGTGGTTTGAAGTGACATACTCCGTACACTCATTGGGGTGTCTTGGGTGTCAAAAAGCACTGCCGGTCTGGTAGCAGTACTTATTTTGTATGATGACCCCTTGACAATGTCTTAAGGTTCAAGGCAGAAGTAGCCACTCTGAATCTAGAAGAGTCTGTTACAGGTCTAAACCAAGATTTTCTCCCAATTTACATAACACCATCTGAACTTACTGCCTCGCACATTTCCAATAAGCTGCATACTGCTGGATCGTGTTTGCTTTCTAAGGTATTGTACAAGTGGCGATCAGGGTCTATTCAAAGTGGAGATGGGATGGTACCTGCAATTGAAATGCCGATCTCTAACGGTCGCCCACGTGAGAAATACTAGGGTAGAGGTACTCAGATGTGCTCTCGTTGTCACGCACGTCTCGGCTCGTCTCTGCGAACTTACAGTACTCCGTACTTATCTAGGTAGCTTCTGCCGCTGAAGGAAAAGAAAAGGTGGGGAGAGGCGGGGATGAAAAGATGAAGAAAAATACAATAGCTTTCACAGCGCCAGGATGATCGAACCAATTATCAGTGGAGGTTGTATTTTGCCCGCTAAGCCCGGAGCCTGTGATCCGTCAAGCCGTCTGACAGTATCTGGCGAAAGCGAACCCAAAAGAAGCAGCTAGGAGGTGATATTTGAAACAAAAAAACAAAATGGGTAGAGTCGCCATGCTGGCTTTGACGGCTTGAAAAGCCACATGTAACAATGGTTCCCCACGAAACGCTGGGCAATTGCATTGCCAAACACTCCTCTGCGATGCCATCCCTCCTTTGTCAACAGGCATGACCTTTTAACAGCCTACAGTTGCTTTTGAATCAGGCAGAATGGGCGATTTCAACGCCAACGAGCTCTGGGATCTGTCCCCAGTCCCAACCCTCATCGTCTCGCAATCCTACTCCATACAGAGAGTCTCTGATGGGTTGCTCCACGCCTGGAACCGCCAACGGGAAGACCTTATCGGCACCGACTTGTTCGTAGCTCTCTACAGAGGCTCGCCCTTGGAACGCTTCGACCGAATACCTCTCACGCGCGCCATCGAAGTGGCTATAGCCGCTCGAAATTATGGGCTTTGCCATGCTGCTTATTGCGCTAGCGGCGCGACTTGGTCCGCCCGCATCATCCCTATTTTTAGACAAGATAAGATGCTGTCGCTGGTCCTAGAATGGGAGCAGACCGATGTCACTCCCAGCGTTGGTAGTGGTGAAATAATCCACAACATGTTGTCGGCTGATGAGATGTTCCGACTTCTCATCCAAGGAGTCAAAGATTACGCCATCTTTATGCTCGATACCCGGGGATACGTGGCGACGTGGAATGCCGGAGCGGAATTGCTCAAAGGGTTCCACAAAGAAGAGATTGTAGGTCAACATTTTTGCTTGTTCTATGGTGAGGACGATGTCAAAAACGGAAAACCCGAAAACGAGCTCATACAATGCATGCGCGAGGGCAGAGTAGAGGATGAAGGATGGCGCTATCGCAAGGATGGCGGTCGATTTTGGGCCAACGTGATTATCACGGCAATTTACAGGAATGGCGTACACGTCGGCTTCGGCAAGGTCACCCGAGACTTGACAGAGAGGAGAGAGGGCGAGTTGCGACTGATCGCTGCATACGAGGAGAGCGCCAAGCTCAAGAACGACTTTCTCGCTAATATGAGCCACGAGATTCGGACGCCCATGCACGGCATGCTTTCCGCCTGCTCTCTTCTCTTAGACACTCCCTTGGCTGATGACCAGCGTGAGGCAGCCAATATAATTTCAGAATCTGGGCAGGTTTTACTGCAGGTCATAAACGGTATCCTCGATTATTCTAAACTTGCTTCTGGAAATTTCTCTGTCAACTCGGACTTGGTTGGTGTCGCAAGCATCGTTTCTTCGGTAGTGAGGAACGTGCAAGTGACATTGAGGCCAGGTGTACACCTTAAGCTTGTACTGGCTTCAGATCTACCAAGGTCTACCCATGGAGACCCACTTCGGTTCCGACAGATTGTCCAGAACATTGTCGACAATGCAGCCAAGTTCACGGAGAAAGGACTCATCTTGGTGCAAGCGTCGGTTGTGGAGGAGGACGAAACCTCTTACACGATCCTAACAGAGGTCAGCGATACAGGCATTGGCGTGACTGACGATGCAGCGGATAATTTGTTCAAGCCATTTACACAACTCGAGCAGCCAAATAAGAAGCGATTTCAGGGCACGGGGCTTGGGCTTTCCATAGCAAAGTCCTTGGCAGAATTGATGGATGGTCAGATGGGTTATCGGCCAAACACCCACGACGGGGGAAGTGTTTTTTGGTTCACAGCCAAGTTTAAGAAGATTATCTTGGCACAACTCGATTCCATTGAAACACTTCACGGAGAAGATTTGGAAAAATCTCAACAATTATTGGAACAAGAAAAGGCGCGCCTGGCGTTGAGTCGACTACGGGAGATTGCGCCGAGAAAGCGACTCCTCGCAGTAGAAGACAACGTCATTAACCAAAAGGTGTTGGTTGGCATGCTGCGCTCATTTGGATTCAAGGAAATTTCCATGGCTTCAGATGGCGCACAAGCGGTCTCCCTGCTAAACAGCTCCCCGGACGCTTACGACTTGGTTCTCATGGATGTAAGCATGCCGGTCATGGACGGCTTTGAGGCAACGGCCACCATCAGGAATAGCGGGATGCAGATACCTATCATAGCAATGACGGCATACGCCCTCAGAGGGGACATGGAAACGTGTTTGGAGAGGGGTATGGACGACTATATTCCTAAACCGATGAACAAGAACTTGCTACTGCAAAGTCTGCTTAGGTGGTTGGATGGGTCTTGCCAGCCTGAAACTGTCGCCAAGGAGACATCTAATTCACACGGAGCACTTGCTCTTCGCATCATGGAGAGCGCTTGTCAAGCTGTTTGAGGTGTATAACGAATGAATAAGAACCGGGTGTAGTTCAATCCTGTTCTTTCAGCAACACCATGTGCTAGAAAACTAGCTTCCTGTTGCTGAGAAATGCTCTCAATATGTGTCTAAATGCTTCGTACGAACCCAGGGACCATGGCTTATCCATGAGTATGGTAATATCGATCGCTCCATACAACAAGAACAGGTGTCTGACATCACCGGGTATCCCGAATTAGCACATGACGTGCTCGATACGTCCTTCATTTGAGTGCGGCACTCGCTCAGCTTCCCCAAGCCGAAGTGGAGCGGATTTCTTCTCGGGAGGCTGATCATGGATACGAATTTTTGAGGCAGGTCTTCGTCTGATCAAGCCTACCTGACTAAATCATGTTGGATATAATAAACTGACCTGATATTATGAGATGTAAAGACGTCCAGCGCTGACCTACGCTCAAATTTCTAATCCGACCCTTCACCTAAACGCTTTCCACCAAACTTAAACTCATATCGTGGCTCATGACTGCCAAAGCGATGGCTACTATTGTCGCTTGCCTCGAAACATTCATCATTGTCCTTTTTTTGTGGCTGGAAATGGAAAATAGCTCCCTTGTACAAGTCTGACTGAAAGCTTGGTTGCTGCCTCCACGGATCATTCCTGCTAAGCTCGTATTCTGGACTCTCATCAGAAGTCGGAGGTGACTGGGGCTTTTGCAGACATGGTTGCAATATTTTCCTCTCTTCTCTGGCTGGGATAGGCAAAGTTTGCAATGTTTCGGCGTTTGAAGGTAAACGGATCGTGATATAATACTTTTCTTTCCACGGAACTTTGACACAGTCTCGCTTGCGTACCACCTTGTTCTCGGGTATCGAGGTGGTGTGTTTGTAGTGCTCTGGCGCACATTCCTCTTTCATGCAAGAATCTTTGTTGCGGATGGAAAATTGTGACTCGCTTGACATTTGACTTGCCATATTCATAGATTGAGATTCTGCACTAATATTCTCACTGAGCGCATTTTCTGCATTTTCTTGGTCCGCTGCCTGGTGCTCTGGTGTTGCTTCGGTAGGAGGCAGTGAAACCTGAACAGCTTGATCCGCGACTGTAATTGCCTTTTCAACATCTTCACTGGTCTGAGTAGATGAGGAATTGTAGTTGGTGCACAGGGTCGTCTCCGACTTGAATGTAATATCCTCGTTCTCAATCGAGTGTTGAGTCTGCGTAGATGCTGAAATGTACAAAGGCAGAACAGTCGGCTCGCCGTATGCTGTGGATGCCCTTTGGCTCTCCAGAACCTTTTCGATGATATCTTTTAAAATATTCTCGTTTTCGTGCTTGAGAAGATCGCTCACTTGTACACTGTGGTCGGTATCTGACCTTTTGCGAAAGAAGTCCCGTATCCGTTCTGATGCCGAATGGCCAGTACGTTTTGCGTGAGACGAGGGCATCATTCAAACTACAGCGCAAGAATCTTTTAGTGGAAGATTTTAAACCTTCAAGGCATCAATGATGGCTCCAGAGGGGAAAACGCTATCCACGTAAAGCCCACTTGATCCCCTCATATAATAAGAATGGTTGGACTGAATGCGGCTGAGAGACCCTGGCAATTATGACGCTTCCGATACAGTTCATGCAGATAACCCCGCATCACCTTGCCTCCAATAAATTACACGTCTGCAGAACGAGATTAAATTTTAAAGTAAGGTGAGGTTGTGATCGAGACGGCAACATGTACGGAGTACGTCGTGCCAATTGGACTAGAAACGGGTTCTTCGAAAAAAGCTACCCACTGCAATGACATTTAGGCGTCAAAAGCCTTCTCAAGTCCCGCAATTTCAAGCTTCTTCATCTTCATCATCTCAATCATGACTCTGCCAGACGCTGCTCTATCGTCGGAACCAAGCATTTCCTTGAGAACTTTGGGCACAACCTGCCACGAAAGTCCAAACCTGTCGGATACCCATCCGCACTGCTGCTTGGACTCATCGCCGCCAGTAGTCAGCTTGCCCCAAAAATGATCGATCTCGGCTTGATTATCGCAATCAATCTGGAACGAGACGGATGCGTTGAAGCTCCATGGTTGTTTGCCACCGTTGAGTGCTACAAACCGTTGGCCACGAAGTTCAAACTCGACAATCATGACAGACCCAGGTGCACAGCCATGATGCTCCTGACCAGCCTTGGTGTAATGGCGCGTGGCGAGGATCTTGGAGTTGGGTTGGAATATAGATACGTAGTAGTTTGCCGCCTCTTCGGCTTGGCTATCAAACCAGAGGCATGTGGTGATGGATAAATTCATGGTGATGCTGAATTGCACTTATTCTTGGAATGAATCATGCGAGGTTAACATCGCAGCAGTACGATGGCTGAGCTGAAAGTGCATTGAGTACGCCGCTGTAATCACATGACCGAATTAACCACAACTAATATTGCCCATATAGCGCGCCTAGAATTACCACCAAGGAGGTACTAAACCTGTAATTTTAATACAAGATTATCAAGGGGATCTATAGTCACGCTGAGAGATGTCTTAAACAAGATTGCCATGAATGAAAAGACCACATCCCTCACCACCTCCTGCAGTCTTGCCGCCCCCAAAACAAGAATCAACTATTATAACAACTGTCTGAACATGATTGTCTTTCATTTCACACCGATGGCCTTGGTTATGTTCACCTTGATTCAATTCACCAATGCAATCATAGGTGGGCAGATGGCTCACTCCGGCCAATTTCCGTATCAAATTAGTCTAGAGCTAGCCAATAAGCATATCTGCAGCGGTAGCATCATCGACAACACGCACATTCTGACGGTTGCGCATTGCATTTCTGCTTTGGATCCAGACAGTTATACTGTTATAACTGGAACGACTTCTCTTCTTAGTGGAGAAAAACACCGCGTGAAACGGATTATTATCAATCCAACTTTCATACAGCATATACTTTTTCATGGCATCTGTATGCTTATATTAGACAAACCAATTGTCTTTAGCCGATTTCAAATGCCGACAGACACCCACGAGAGAATAATTCAGATATCGTCTCTGGCTGGGGTGAGACCAGCATGAATAGTGGCGTATCTTCTCATTTGAGTTACCTCACTGTGGGAGCATTGTCTCATTGTCTCATTAGGAATGCCGGCGTTGGTACAGTAAAATTCATTCCAATCATATGTGTACAAGTAAAGAAAGTGGTGGGGGAGCTTGCTAGGGCGATGGTGGTGGACCCTTGACATTTAATGGGGGTTATCTGGCGTTGTCTGACGAGGGAATCTTGTACGCTTGGAGAGGCTGATATCCATGCTAACGTTTATGCTCATCTCCCATTCATTCGAGAGTGTCAGAAAATATATTAATGTAAAAGAGGAGGGATTTGTATTGTAGTAGCTACAGATTTCCCAAGATATTTATATGCCTATAAACGTATTCTCCCATCTCTTGTTATAAAAAATGCTTATATGTAAGCAACCCTAACATGAGAGTCTTAACATAGCCTCTGACCGATTACTCCTGGGATAGAAAATAGAGACAAAGACGCTCTTTAAAACATCTTAAGCGGTATAGCAACTAACATCGTTGAGGCCAGCACGTAGTCCAAGTGCATATAATCAGCAAGCTGAGCGAAGTGACTGGGTACAGATTGATAGTTGGGAGTGTGCACGGCATTTGCAGTTTACACTAAAGGGGTTGTTTTATAATCGAACCCATTGAAAACTCCGTAGCCTGATAGACAAATCCAGGATGTTGCTCCAATCGGAGGGCACCTAGTCAGTTTGGCGCGACGAGGAGCGTCTCTAGCCCAGTAAGAGAAACTTTATCAGGGAGGTTAGGGCTTATTTAAATATCTCTCCTGCAACAATCCCCGCACTCTTCCAACCTTATAAACCCTACAATCCCTTTACTCATTGTTTTTATTCTCTCGCTCTAACCTTGTGCAATGGTGAATAATGCGCTTACTAGTCACTCCGAGCTGAGCAGCCGGGAGTATGAGAAAGCCCGATTTGCAGTACCGCATCACATTCTTCGATCCGAGGTTATTTATGGTGAGGGGTTCCAAAGCCCTGGCGGTCTGGCTGCATTCCAGCAAGCCATAGAACCGGAATTATTGCTATCGCATGGAAACCGGATACTGGACATTGGATCTGGTTTGGGCGGTGCGGCGTTTCACCTGGTTGCTGAGTACGCGGTTGAGGTGGTCGGCGTCGACACAGCGGAGGTAATGATCTCAATCGCGGACAGTCGCAAGCTCCGGCTGGACCCAGGCAGCGATACACGATTCGTGCATGGCAACGTATTTTCGAGCGCTCTTGAGCCAGCATCATTCGATTCCATCTACTCCCAGGATACGCTCATGTATGAGGCTGATAAGCCAAAGGTACTGGCTCGGTGCGTCGAACTGCTCAAGCCAGGCGGCACACTGGTGATAAACGACTTCTGCGAGGGTCAGAGGACAACGGAATTCGACGAGTATGTCGAGGTATCTGGCCTTCACCTTGTCAATATTCCGGCATATGAAGAAATGGTGAAAAGTGCAGGGTTTCGGGATATCAAGTCGCGAGATATTAGCGGCGCCACCGCCCAACTCCTACGACGAGACCTAGACACCTACCTAGCCAGTACGCAGTGCGACTCCAACATCGCTGACGCAGATGTGCAACATCTTGTTGAGCGTTGGCGCCGTAAAATCGGTCTTCTAGAAGCGGGTGCCTTGGCACAGGGTTTGTTCTGCGCAACTACACATGTTCAAGATTAGGGGATGAAGGTATAATGCCTATAGTCACACACACTTCAAGCACCTCCGAGCCGAGTGTCAGCGTGGCGAGTATTGACGGAAAGAAAGTTGAATGGATTAGCCCGCAGTTCACGATCAGCTCTTCAATGTCTCACACAATAACATTGGTGTTACTTGGCTACGCTCCTGTCTTCCAATGTAAACCATTGTTTCATCCCTTGGGAAACAAGCCATAACGTTACAAGTCATTCCTCCACATATCCTCAACCTCCCTCCAGTCTCCAAGATCGATCTTATCTAGCCAACAATTCCCGTTGATCTTCTCCTTCCTCGGGGACTCAACTGCCAAAAAAGGCAAGCTTCATATCCTTAACAAAATTAAACTTGCTTAACTTACCATTTGATAAGCGAGGTCTACACCAGTAACGGGATCGGCTGTGACATTTATCTCTACCCAAGGGCCTGGATCAGGGTTGCATCATTTAAGCAGAAGTCCTTTATATTTTGGTAACTAAAAATAATAATATTTACACTTTCGTCGAAGAAAGTGTCGCGCGGCTTTCTTTCCTGACTCGGCCCTCCATCCTCGTTCCTCAAAAGTCATGTTCAAATACTTCGAACCTTGGACCACTCATGGCGCGCTTTCTGACGACTCCCATTTATCTGCTAGCTCTAAAATAGACTCATAAGTGAGCAAGAATACAGTCCCTGTAGCAAATACTTCATCATCAATTTTTGTTGTTCTTTGCACAAGATCGCCTGTTACTCCAGAACTAGACGACTTCCTGACAACCTTCCAAAACTGCACCAAATTTTGTAGTCATAGTCTTGAGCTCTATTTCCCAAATTGACCTGGAATCTGTATATTTTTTTCAATTTTGTGATTGAACGGTGAACGCGGCATTTGGTGCATGTATTTTTGATATGTTTGTTATCAGATCATCTCATAAGGTGCAGTGACGGTAATGAGGGCGATCCCGCCTTAAGGATACGTTAGTACACGCTGTCTACAGATTCTATAAGAGGGCCGTAGCAGAAGGCTAAAAGCGAAGCCTCTATGTAAATGGCAGATTTCGCCAACGCAAGTCACCTTGCATATGTCATCAGCGATTGTCCTTTATTATGGCCTAATCTATCCCCTGGTTGAGATCTACAATCGGAACTTGGCGTTAAGCACACCCTGTAGGAGCGTCAAAAACAAGCCCTGGCTTACCTTAATTGTTTAAGAATTGATTCTCAATAAGCATTAGCCAAACGAAGCTTAATAAGTTACATGAACACCTAACAAGATTTGAATTACCGCGGTGAGCATTGGTTGGGTTTTTAATAGAGCCGATTGCTTTCTAGAGGTTTCTTACTGTCTAACATTGGTCTGATTTAAAATTAAATTCTCATCGGCAACCAAGAGTCTTACCCGTTCTCCGTTTGTAACGACAATGAAAGTTGAGATTGATCTAGGTTCAGCATTGCAATGGCTTTCTCATTGAGTACTAGAACCCAGTGGTTTACATTATACTTCATAGACATGTAAAATATTTAGAAGACAGGATAACCCTCGGGCCTATATTTAGAAATAAACTAAAGGAATAGATATTGTACTCAAAGGAAACATAAAGCATAGGATTGTCGTTGGTGGTATTCTGTACGACTGTCCCTGCCTTATTCTTAAAGACATTCGCTTACAAGTCAACATTGCCTAGATGACATCGCATTATAAACGAATAGCACATCATCCCCAAGAATACAGCTGCCGGAGCGATCCATAAAGACACCATCGCCTCTATTTTTATACACATCCTACGAACTCATTTTCTCTACTTTAGCTATCTTAAAGTGTTCTGGATAGAGAGGGTAATGCTTTTCTGTCACTGGCGATCACTGTCATGAGCTCCCCGCCATGATGGTGTGCCAGGTTAGTGAAATTTAGGTTGCCCCTTTAATGAGGATGACTCGGATCTAGCGGGGTTGATTTTCAGTAGTCCCCCAGTAGAGCTCTTCGTATAGCCTACAGGTGGCTTAAATATTAAGTATGGATGGAATACCCGACAACCCGATTCCACATTGATTCCAGTGAAGTGCCTTTACGTTTTACTCAAAGTGATTCGCCGTTACGATGAGACCAGTGATGAAAAAGCAGAACTATGATTTTGCTGCTTAGCCGGCTAGGTAAAAAAGATGGCCTGTTTCTGATGCTAGAAATATCGGTACAGCCTGGCTCCGCAGTTTTGGCATTGATGTTTGTGCATGAGATGTATTGGCAAAGGATGGCAAAAGGATTGCAATGGAGTTAGTAGTGAAGCAGCCGAACGCGTATTTTAAAGTAGTAATAAAGAGTATTTACTGCTCTACAACAAGGTTAATAAAAATGGCACGCGATTCGGTGACAGCGATACAAGCGTCCCTTGGTATGGAGACATTCCACGCACACTGCCAAGCAATTTAAGAAGCCATGGAACAACCAGCTATTAATCCAGTGCCACGATTCCTTCCCATTCGCATCCCTCATTGCAGTGAAAGTGCAACATAAATCGAAGTCTAGGTGAATGCTCACCTAAGCCGACAGTAAATAATCGCAAGTAGCGTATGTAACTGAGATTAATCTTAATTTAAAGTCGTCTGATGAGGGGGGATTCCTACATCGATTAAAAGCTGTTGAAAATACAATCAGAGAGGATAGGACCATGCTTCCACTTTTGGAGACGTAATACCATCTTAAAAACAATAATAGCTCAATGAATTTATCTTTGCATAAGGCAAAATGTTAGTATATCCAATGTAGTGCACCCTAAGACCCATGCCTCCGTCACAAGTACTCCGTATATACATTGGCAATCCTCACCCATGTGATCGACGGATCGATTCAACTGCCGACAACCCAAGTCTGTCATTTAAGCACCACCCATACCCTTGCAGATAGACTGCACAATGGCCTGAATTTGCTCTACGCATCACTGTTAGAATCTTGCTGCAGTACAGAGTAGGAGATTAACGTACGAAGGGCGGCCTGATCTCCACCGCAGGCGCTGACAGCACATGGGACGGCAGTGTTTTCGATTACACCGCAGAAGCACTTCATGTCAACTCCTTGGCAGCTGGAAGAAGCCTGCTTAATTGCATCATCAATGCAAGATTTGGCACAGCCCTTAGGAGGTGGGTTGGCTGTGGTTGCGGCCAAGACAGACGAAGCCAAGAAAGTAACGAGAGCGAAGACACACTTCATTTTGAACAGATGGTTTGGAGGTATAATGGGATGTGCTGAGTTGAAGTTGTTCGAGTTAAAGAATAATGAATAAGATGATGGAACAAACCAGAATTTGTGGCGGGAAGGCAGCTATTTATCCATTAATAGAAGCATCTGTTGACCCTTTGCTTGCTCCCTCTGAGACATGCTTATATGTAGATCGGCCATCTGATTATGTGTGCTGTGGAAATAAACTAGAAACAAAAGAGATGGATATTCGGTGACTCTTTCATTCCGCTTTTTTTGTTCCAAAGTTAAGTTGTCTAATCACTGATCGCGGGGTGAAGCTGAAACCACCGCCCAGGTTGACATGCACGTAACCTTCTGCTTTTGTGCAAAATGGAAGAGTTGTCTTTCTCTTGTTCTCCGCCTCTCTCAGGGGGCCAAACCTGCTATCTCCATGTTAGAATACTGCACAGACTTAATTGAGACAATGCAGGTGCGGGTTAGAATGCAAATCTCCACAGCATCCTGAGACACGTTGTTTTAGACTACACACAGCAATTAGTCCCTCACCGAAACGTTAATAGGCTATTAAACAATGCTACCTGTGACCGATAGTCCGAGCGTGTTGCTCACGCAAGCATTATTATCATGGTTTCTATATTACAGGTCATCACTCAGACCAGACGTAGGTCATTGGCTAGAGTCAACCGTCGGGTTATTCAAGTTCTTTACTGCGTCTTGAAATATGTAAGATCCTTTTTACTAATGAGAATTGACATATTACTCGAGGCTGGCTATCTATTCGCAAATTTCTCAATCGCAAGATGTTATGATCTGTTGCTTGATTAGCCAAAATTCGAGCCTACAGAGCCAATACTAGTAAGTGGTTGAATCCCATCACCGCCGCTCTATAGATGGACATATGCACCAATCCATATGATCACTGAGTTATGTCTCCATCCATGTGACCGGACATTTCGAGTTGCTGATATTGGCAACATTCTTTGGGGTGGATATCCAAGCTTCAAGTTCATGCTTTAACATTTTATGCGTACAAAAATACCAATCAAAGTTTACACGTCTTCGAACTGCTCGTCAATTTCAGTGCAAAGGTCTAATTGCTATGACGAGCTATATGTATCGTTCCCTGGTCATGAAATTTATACCAATTTAAGTTTCTGCCTTTGCTTTTTCCAGGCGCGCCTTTGTAACGGCAAGATTCTTTTCTTCATCCCAAATGCCATTGACACTAGGATGTCGTGCAACGGCGGTGGCCCATTTGTAAAAGTTTGGGGTTTTATCGGGCAACTGCTTGACCAAGCTCTCCGGCGCAACGGCGTGCTTTGGAAGGGAGAGCAGTCGGAGGAGAAAGGATCCAGTGAGAACCTATGCGGACATTTAGCATATTATGAGTAATTTGATCAAGTTTTACACACTTCGACTAAAGTGAGTGTCTTGCTGCCGCCAAAGTATGGCGCCGCGTCCTTTAGCAGTGGCTCAATCTCTTTTTCAACCTGATCAACAAACTCTATAGCAATCAGCTCAGATTCCTCACTTGTCTTTGCGAAAAGAATCTTATGCCATAGACTATTAATCTTGCCAATGTACGTTTCGATAAAGAAATTAATTCTGGCACGAGTCAAGGCAGCCTCTGGCGTGCCTGTAGCAGGCATCAAGTGTGAGGGATACGCATCTGCCAGGAACTGGACGATAACAGCGGACTCCGTAATGATCTCGCCATTGTAGGAGAGACTAGGAACAAGGCCACGGGGGTTGATGGCTAGGTACTCTGCAGTACGTGGGATGGTAAGATCGATGATTTCTTCCTCAAACGGCAGGTTGAGCTCTGCCAACGCTATATGAGCGCGATGAGCCCCTGTATCACGCTGGTCAATGAGATGTTTCTATGAAGCGGAGTTGGGTCTCTAACTAACAAGGGCAAAGATGATTAGTATAAAGCTTAATCTTGGCTGCAGACATCTTGAGGTTGAGCTTTCTTGTCTTTCCTATAACCGTGTCCTAGATTCTTCTAAAAGACCGTGTCTAGTGACAAGACTGATGATACAGAGTATATTGAGGATTTGTCTGTCTATTATGGCCCTATTTCTATATTTGTGATAGGCGGAGTAAGGGAGTAGATTAATAATTGATTGCGTGTTGGCGCTAGGATGGTGTCATCAGACGCTGGAATGAAGTGCTTGTGGTGACGCAAGGCGGATGTTGTCAACTATCTACAAAACACTTCTAAATCCCTAGTTTGGCTGACAAACGGTTAAAAGAGTTCGGACTGGACGACTGTCTCGGACATAACTATTAAAACTGAATATTCTAATTATCGTTATAAAGGTTAAATAATTATCTTGTGCATGTGTTTTTTTTTATCATTTCTTCTTGGGTGGCGTGATGCGGAGTGCGGCCTTTATTAGCTACTGCTAAACTCTTCACCTTGCGGAGGCTGCGGATTTTGATGGCATGTGTAAAATATGTGATGAGGTCCAATTATAGGGTAGGGTTGGTACTGGTACAGAGATGAAGGAGGGCTACAAGGAGCAATGTTCTGTTTTGATGTGTTTGGACCGTGCAGTCGCTGTTCTGGATTTTGAAGCGCTTCCGTTCCAATTGGCTTCGGTTAGCGGTTGGATAAGAGGATGCGGTCACGGCTTGTGCTGCTGTCAAATAAAAGCTTAGTAGGTATTTACGTACCTCCGAGCTAATCTTGATGCAGTTAGGGAAGGTATTTGGTACATATCCATTGCGGAAAGAAAACACGGGATCAGATCCCATCCATGGATACTAAATTGGCTGTCTGCTATACTGTCTAGGCTGGCAAAGCTGGGACCCCAGAAACTTGGCCGAGAAGGGCTAATGTAGGTTTATGGGTTGGTGAGGGGATCACCAAATTTAGAAAATACAACATCTATCATAACACAGAACCTGGTCTTTTGCTTTCAATACAACAGCGTTGGTAAATGACTCACTCGGAAGGGCTGTGAATCGTGCTAGGATTATGCATGATGCTGCCTTGTCGCTGCGCCCTCGACTACTAGCGCAAGGCTTGTGAGGCGCACACCACAACCCGCAGGTACTTGTACAAGTGATCGACACATAGGCACACCGATTTTAGATGAGATGGATGGAGATTACCACCTTCGTTTTAGCCTCCAAGCCCTGCCATGGGGAGGATTGGTGGTAGCGCGGAGTTTCCGAGGCGAAAAGTGGAAGCAAATCGTCTCAAGGTAGTCGCTAAGCCAACCTGCGCCTCTTCTATTAACGTCATGGTAGGATTCCTACCATGTGTCTCACTGTATCACCGCTAGAGGGCAGAACTGGATATGAGGTGACCTCTACCATGTGTATAAGATTGGCATTAAGCTGCCTTTTGCCTGTCCATATATCCAGCTTGAATAACAAACGCCAATCTACATCGTTTACTTCTTCCTCAACTCACCCAGAACCACACCCCGAATTTTGCATAATAGCCTTCTTCTCCATTTTCTATAATTTGTTGACCGAACGCCCGTAGCAATGCTAGCCATCCTTGGATGGCTGGCTACGGCCACCATTGCCGTTGCGGCTACTAATTACCAAGATTGCGTCTTGGCAGGGCCCGACTTTCCATCACCCTCTAAACTTTCCAATTCGCAATTAATGGCCGAGGCGACTGCCAGGTTGGAAAATATCATGCTTGGGTTGAAACCAAATAATACAGCGTGGGCTATGGCCTTGTTCTCGTCCAAAGAGAACAAGACTCTATACGAGCACTATTATACGCCTCCGATCGATGTTGGAGTAACAAAGGTTGACAGAAACTCCATTTTCCGTCTTGGAAGCGTATCCAAGGTTTTCAGTGTGTGGTCCTTTCTCATTGAAGCAGGTGATCGCTACTTCAATGACCCCATCACCAAATACGTCCCTGAGCTTGCAAATATATCTAGCAACAATGAGCCAGGTGTCTTGTACGACGACATCAACAATGTTAGGTGGGAAGAGGTGACATTGGGCGAGCTCGCTAGCCAGGCAGCCGGCATCCCTCGTGATGGTATATTAATCTTTACCATCCGCACGTGGAACGAATTGCTGATGAGAAAACCTTTAACAGCGACGACCGATGACCTGTCGACACAGCTGCCGGACGTAAGCCAGCTCGGACTTCCACCTCTTGATGAAAGCGAGACACTCACTTGTGATGTTGCGGGCTCACAGCCGTGCACTCGTAAAGGTATGCAATCCCAAGTCCCACATCCTGACGGTAGCATTTGTCTCTAATATTCAATCTGTAGAAATGTTTGGTTATCTTCTGAAGCAGCACCCTATCTACGCGCCGCAACACTCTCCAGCTTATAGCAATATCGCCTTTATCTTGCTTGGATACGCGCAGGAAGCCATCACGGGGAAGGATTTCAGTACGTCCGTGAAATCAAGCATAATTGATGCTTTAGGAATGAAGAATAGCTCTTACGAGAAGACTCCGGAATCGGGCGGCGTCATTCCAGCCAACAATGCTACGGAAAGCGGCTGGGACCTGGTACTTGGAGAAGCGGCGCCCTCGGGCTCGTTTTACAGCTCGACAGCCGATATGATCACCGCCGCGCAGGCAATGATTCAATCCAGATTTCTTACGCCCGGTGAAACACGTCGCTGGTTCAAGCCCTTGATCCAGACTGGTTACTTGAGTTCTGCTGTTGGAGCGCCATGGGAGATTCGCTACCTAACAAATCCGAACCAACACGTGGTCGAATCTTACACAAAACAGGGCGATTTGGGAAATTATCATGCAGGTCTTGCTTTTTCGTCCCAGCACGACCTGGGCTGGGTTGTGCTTACCACTGGAACTCCTGACTCGGCATCGCAGGAAATTCGCAACCGGCTATTTAACGCATTTGGCGATGTGTTCATCCCCGTGGCGCAGAAGCAAGCACAACTCGACGCCATTACCAATTTCAACGGGTCCTATATTGATGAGGCTACCAACAGCTCCGTTACCATAGTCGTTGGAGGTAATGACCGACCCGGACTCGGTATTTCTAGCTTGTTTAGCCGTGGACAGATGATTATAGGACCAAATAGCCCTTTAATTGCTCTATATGGGGTTGGGGAATCGGGGCGATTGTACCCTTCGCAGCTACAGACTGTGAAACAGAAACACAATGGAGAGGGCAGCTACGTTTCCCGATTGGGATTTAAAGCTACATTCTTTAATGAGACGGAAGCTGGACAATTGGTGGACCCTTGCCTGAAGGCCTGGGCCGGGCTAGGAGCCCCCCTGTACGGACAGGTATCATTGGATGACTGGGTATTTGAGATGGGAGAAGATGGGAGAGCAGAATTTGTAGATGTTAGGATGTGGAGGCTCAAACTGAAGAGGGTATGAGGAGGCTCATAGGTTGTATTATAAGAGTTTAGGGTTAGGAGGAAGTTAAGGATTGAACGGGCTGAGTTTTGCACTTAAACACTGCCCATTTAATGATATACAGTGGGTAGGCAAAAGAAACAACGGATTTGAAAATTTTGTTTTTGTATGTAATATATGTACATAATATTAAGTTATAATTTTAATATATATGAATTTTTTTTTATTACGCTTATAAAGGCCAAAGGCCTATAAAATAGCTATCTATCTATTTAAAAGCTTATTATATAATAACTTTTTAAAATAATAGCTAACTAGCTAGCTTTTAAGCTAATAGTATAAAATATTATATTTTCTAGTTAATAGTTTTTTTTTTTTTTTTTTTTAGTTTTAAGTATTATATATATCCTTTAACCTTTAGGTTAATTAATTAATTAATTAGCCTATATTTACTTTTTTAAAAACTAGTTTTATATATAGATCTCTGTATTAGTAAAAAAGCTTACTAAGGCTTTTTTCTTTAGTTTTATTATAAAAAGCTTTTATAATATTAATTAAACTTTTAGTTTTAAAGTCTTTTATAAGGCTTTTTTAAGCCTTTAATATTTATTATAGTATAGTCATAGGTATTATATTATATATTATTAATTATATTTATAATAGTTATTAAAAAAGTTTTTTATAGTTTTTTAATAGTTTTTAAAATACTATATTTTTAGTTTTAGTTAAATATAAGTTAATTAGGTTAATCTTAGTTTTTTAAATTAAATTAGTTTTTAGTAAAAGGCTAAGGTTATTTTAAGTTATTTTATAATATTAACTACTTGAGCCTTTTACTTTTTAGTTTTTTTTATTTTTTATCTTTTTATTAACCTAATTAATTTATTATTATTATACTATAACGTTTTTTATTTTCTGGTTTAAATAACTAAAAAGGTATATAAGCGGCTTTTATATAATACTTTTAGCTTTTTTTTAATTAATTAATTAATAATTTTATTTTTTAAGATTTTTACATAGTTAAATACTTAAGTAATTATAATAGTTATATTTTACTATAATAAAAAACATAATTAAGCTTAGATTTTATAATTAATTTTTAAGGCCTTTAATTTTTATTATAATTATTTAACTATTAATAAGAATATAAGTTATTAATAAATTTATTTTAAATAATAATAAAATATTTAAAACCTTAGAAATTATTATAAGCTTAATATTAATGATTTTTATATATAATTTTAAACTTTTAAAACTTTATTATTTTTATTATTTATTGTAATATTCTAGGCGTTTCCTAACAAAAGATAACCTAGATTATGGTATTTAATGTTAGTAATAGATTAGGGTAATATTAAGTAATAAGATAAAGTATTATAGTTTAGGTATTAAGTATTAATAATAAATAATTATAATTAATAATTAATTAAATATATAAAAGGGTTATATAAATTAGTATATATAATAGTTAAGTTTATTATAATTTAAATAAGTATAAGGTTTATTTTAATAGGAATAAACTAATTATCTAATAGTTATTGCGATTATTTAATGGCTTTATACTTATTTAATGATTTTTTATTTATTTAATAATTTTATATTTATTTAATAATTTTATATTTATTTAATAAACTAATTTTTTAAAAATAAGCTAGATTAGTCATATAATTAGTTAGCTTATTTATAGCTCTACTATAGTTATACTAGGCTATAATAAGTATAAGTGTTTCTAAAAGTAGGTCTTTTTTTAGTGTATAACCTAGACGTAGGGTTAGGTTATTATACATTACTCTTTTCTTTTAGGTTTTATTTTTAAGACCTATTAGTTTATAAATATCTTATTGTTTTTAGTTTTTTTTTATGTTAAGTCTTTTTTTTTTTAGTAAATTATATTTTTAAAAGTTATATATTTTTTTAAGGTATAGTTAATAGGGTATAAAAAAAACTATATTTCTTTATATATAATTATTATAAGTATTTAAAATTAATTAATCTGTTTAGTTTTTTTATAATTTTTTTTTTATAAGTCTTATAGTATTAAGTATATTATAGTTTAAAAGTTTTATAATTATTATTTATATAATAAAAAAAAAAGATATATAATAATTTTTTTAAAGTAATAAATAAGTTTTTTTTTTTTTTAATTATTATTTTTTATTTTTAATATAAGTTTTTTTAATAGATTATATTATTAAAAAAAACTATTAGTTAAAGAAATAAAAGGTTATTATAGTATTTAAGTTTTTTAAGTTTTATAAAAAATTAAATAAAAAATACTATTAATGAATTAAAAATATAAGTTATTTAGTATATATTTATAAAAAAAGAAAAAGTTTATAAATAAAAAATAAAAATATTATAGTTAAATACTAAAATAATAAATAATCTTAAAATAATAAATTAGTTTAATTTATTAAATTTTTTATAATTAATTAATATTTTCTAAGATAATCTTAAGGTTATGGTTAACTAAGGTTTATTTAAGGATCTTTTAGTTTTAAATTTTAATAAAACTATTATAGGGCTTTTTAGGTATATTTAAGATATTTAATAGGTTTTTATATATTTTTTATATTAAATATATAATAAAATAAATAAATTATATTTTTTTTTTAAAATTAATTTTTTTAATTTGTTTTTATTTATATATTTTTTTAATTTTTTTATAAATTAATATAAATTATACTTTTATTATTTAATATAAATTTTTTATTTTATTTATTTTAATTATAGTTTTATTTATAATTATTTTATTTTTAAGTATTTTATATATTTTTAAATTATAATTAAAGTTAATATATATAAGGCTTAAGCTTATAGATTTTAATATAATAGTATTATAAGTAATTTATATTAGTAATAATAGTTTTATTTAATTAGTTTATTTAAAAGTAATAAAATAATATAAATATCTTTTAATAATTTAATTAGTTTATTTAATTTATTTATTAGTTTATAAATAATAAGTTATATTAAGGTTATAATTAATATTTAATTATTTAATTAATTTTTATTAAAATTTAAATATAAAAATTAATTTTTAGTTTAAAATAATTTTTTTAAATAAAAAATATAAATTTATAATTATATATAAAAATATATATATAAATTCTTTTATATTTATAATATTTTAATATAATAAAAAATAAATTTATTTTATAAGTTTATTAATAATTATAAAAATATTATTATATTTAATTTTTATAATAAATTTAATTAATATAAATAATTTTATAATAAAATCTAATATAATTATTTTTTATAGTTTTTAAGATATTAATAATAATTAAATTTATTTATATAATTTATATTTTAAAACTTTTATTTAATTATATATAATATATATTAAAATAATTTTTTAAATATATTATTTTATTTTATAAAAGTTAAAATTTTATTTAATTTATTTAAATATTTTTTATATTTTTTTATATTTATAAAAAAAATATTAATAAATTTTTTTAATAAAGTTTTTTTAAAGTTTTAAAAAAACTTAAATTTTATTTTTATATTATTATAGTTTTTTATTATTTATAATAAATTTTTTAAAACTTTTTTTTTTTTTTAAGTTTTATAATATTTTTTAATATAATAAATCTAAAAATTATTATTTTTAATTTAAAATATAATATTTAATATATATTATATATAATAATCTTTTAAAATAATATCTAAGATTTATTTTATTATAATTATTTTATATTAATTTAAGTTTATTTATTTATTTAAAATATTAATTTTATTAGTTTTTAATTTTTTTTAATAAATAAAAATATAATTAAATTTTAAAAAATATTTAATATATTTAATTTAATATTTATTAAATTATTAAATTATAATAAAATAAAATATATTATTATAATTTATATAAATTTTAATTTTATTATAGTTTTTAATAAAATATTAATAATAATTAATAAAACCTAAAAAACTTTAAATTTTTTTAATAATATTTAATTTAAATTAATTTTATATTATTTTAATTTTAATAAAATTTATATATATTTTATTTTATATAATAATATATTTAAAAAAAATAATTTATTAAATATAAAATTTATATTCTTTTAATTTAATTAAAATTTTATTTTTTATAATTTAATAAATATTTAATATATATATTATTTATATTTTTTAAGTATATTTAAAAAAATTAAAAAGTTATTAAAATAAATTATTATAAAAATATTAAAATACTTTTTAATTATATTATTAATTATTTTTTAAAATATTATAAAAGTATTTATTAATTTAAAAAATATAAAAAAATATTTAAATAATTTAAATTTAATATAAAAAACTATTATTTTTTTTTTTTTTTTATATAAATAAATTTATAAGTTTATTTTAAATTAAATATAATAAATTATTTTTTGTTTTAAAAATAATTTTATAATTTTATAATTAAAAATAATAAAATATAATTTTTAAATATAATTTTATTAAATTATTAATAATTTATAATTTATTATAGTTTTTTATTTTTTTTTAAAATAAATATTATAAAATATTTTATTTTTAATATAAATAATTTAATAAAATTTTTAATTAATATTTTATTAATTTATTTTTAAAATATTATAAGTTTTTTTTTATTAATATAATAAATTTTATAAAATATAAAATTAATTTTATTAATTATATTTAAATAATTTATATTAAAAGTCTTTTAAAATAATTTTTTATAATATTTATATATATTAATTATATTTTTAAGTTATTTAATAAAAAGGATTTCTTTTTTATTTAAAAATAATTTTTTTTAAATAATTTATTAAATTTTTTAAAAATTCTTTATAAAAAATAATAATTTTATAAGTTTTTTATTTTTAATTTTTTTTTTATATAAATTTTATTTTTTTTAATAATTAATTATATAAAATATTTTATATTTTTTTTATATATTTTATTTAAAAGTTTTTTTTTTTAAATTTATTATTTTATTATTAAATTTTTATAAAATCTTATATTTTATATTTATTTTTAATTAAAATTTTTATTTTTATTTTAATAAAATTAATTAATTTTTTAATTAATAAAAAAATTATTATTTTATAATTATAAATATTTTAAAATTATATTATATTTATTAAAATCTATTAAATTATAAAAAATTAGTTTTTTATATTTTTAAATTTTAATAAAAAAATAATTAGTTTTTATATTAATTTATTTTTTATTATAAAAAAAGGTTTTTTTTTTATATTAATAAAATAAATATAATTAATATTTTAGTTTTTTCTTAAATTAATTATATATAATTTATAACTTTAAAAAATATATAATTATTTATTATTTTATTATTTATTAATATAATAAAATAATATTTTTTTATTTATAATTTTATTATTAAATAAAATTATTTATAATAGTTTTTATTTATAAAATTAAAAAATTTTATTTAATAATTATTTTATAGTTTTTTTATAAATAATTAATTTTATTTTTTTTTTTTAATTATAGATTTTATAAACTATTATATTATTTTTAATATTTAATATATTTTATAATTTATGTTATTTTTATTAATTTTTTAAATCTTTTTATAAATTTAAAAATTAAAATCTTATTTAAATAGTTTTTTAATAATTTTTATAATAAAATATTTTTATATAATTATTATTAATTTAAATATTTATTAATATTAATTTATAAATTTAATTTTTTAATATTTTTTATATATAAGTTTAATATAATTTTAATAATATATATTTATATAATTAATTTATAAAAATTTATTTTATTATAAATTATTTTAATATTTAAAAATCTTTTTTATTATAATTTTTTTTTTTAAATAAATAATTTATTAATATTATTTATAATATTTCTTTAATTAATAATAAATTCTATAAAATATTATATTTATATTAATAGTTTATTTATTAGTTATTATTAAGTTTTTATTAATAAATATTATTTATTTTATTTTTTATTCTATTTTTATTTAATTATATTAATTTATTAAAAAGGTTTTAAATATTAATTTATATTATTTTTTAAAGTTTTATAAATTAAATATTTTTTATTAAAATATATAATTTAATTTATTAAAATATAATTTATAATTTAATTAATAATAAGATTAATTTATTTATTTTTTTTTATTTAAAAGCTAACTATTAAGCTTTTTTATTTTTATTTTTATATAAGCTTTAATAATTTAATAAATAATATTTTAGTTTATTATAATTATAATATTTAAATTTTTTTTTTTTAAATTTTATTAAAATTTATTTAATTTAATTTATTATTAAATTTAATAATATAATTATTTTTTAGTTTTTAATATATTTTATTTTTTTATTTTTATTTATAATAAATATATTATTAATAATTAATTTTAATAATTATTTTAATATATTTTATAAAAGTATTTAATAAATTTTTTTTAAAAAGTTTATTTTTAATATTTTTTTTTAATTTTTAATAAAATTAGTTTATCAAAGGTTTATTATTTTTATTAAATTTTAAAATAATTTATTTAAATATAATAATATAATCTAAAATTAATTTTTTTTAATAAAGGTTTTAAAATAATTATTTTTTTTTTTTTTATTAATAATTTTATAAGTTTTTTTAAAGTTTTTAATAAATTTATTAAAGTTTTTTATTATTTATTTAATTTAATTTTTTTATTTATCTTTTAAATAATTATAATAGTCTTTTATAATTAATTTAAATTATTTTTTAATAAGTTTTTTTAAATAAATATAAATATAAATTATTTTTATATAGTTTTTTTTAAAGTATTATAAATAATAATTATAATAAATTTATAAGTTTATAATAAAAATTTAAAAAATTATTATTTTTAATTTTTTAAAAAATAATTTTAGGTTTTTAAATTTAAAAATTTTTTTAATATTTTTTTTTTTTTTTTATTAATTTTATTTTAAAATTATTTATTTAAATTTAAAAATATATTTTTTTTTTATTTTTTGAAATAATATAATTAATTATTTTAAAATAAATATTTAAAATAAAAGTTATTATTTTTTATTAATTATAATATTTAATATTATTTAAAATTATAATAATTTATTAAATAAATATTATTAATATATATTATTTTATATATTTTTTAATAAAACATAACTTAAATTATAATATTTAATATTAATAATAGATTAAAGTAATATTAAATAATAAAATAAAATATTATAATTTATAATGACCCGACCCTATGCTTAGGTTATATACTAAGTTAAACCTACTTTTAGTAATACTTATGCTTATTATAGCTTAGTATAATTATAGCAGGACCTTAAAAAAACTAATTAATTAAACAAAAGTTTTTTTAAATTAAGTTAATTTAAAATAACTTAATAAAAAAAAATTAATTATAATTAAATTAATTTTAATTAATTTATTAAATTATTAATTTATTTTTATTAAAATGAAACTTTATATTTATTTAAATTATAATAAACTTAATTATTATATATACTAACTTATATAACCCTTTTATATATCTAATTAATTATTAATATAATTATTTATTATTAATATTTAATACTTAAACTATAATACTTTATTTTATTATTTAATATTATTTTAATTTATTATTAATATTAACTATAATTTAAGTTATTTTTTTATTTAAAAACACCTAGAATATTATATATTTATAACTATTATTTAATAAATTATTATAACTTTAAATAATATTAAATATTATAATTAATAAAAAATAATAATCTTTATTTTAAATATATACTTTAAAATAATTAATTATATTATTTAAAAAAATTAAAAAAAAAAAATTTACTTTTAAACTTAAATAAATAATTTTAAAATAAAATTAATAAAAAATAAAAAAAAAATATTAAAAAAGTTTTTAAACCTAAAAACCTAAAATTATTTTTTAAAAAACTAAAAATAATAACTTTTTAAGTTTTTATTATAGACTTATAAATTTATTATAATTATTATTTATAATATTTTAAAAAAAACTATATAAAAATAATTTATATTTATATTTATTTAAAAAAACCTATTAAAAAATAATTTAAATTAATTATAAAAGATTATTATAATTATTTAAAAGATAAATAAAAAAACTAAATTAAATAAATTATAAAAGACTTTAATAAATTTATTAAAAATTTTAAAAAGATATTTAGAATTATTAATAAAAAAAAAAAATAATTATTTTAAAACTTTTATTAAAAAAAATTAGTCTTAGATTATATTATTATATTTAAATAAACTATTTTAAAATTTAATTAAAATAATAAATCTTTAATAAATTAATTTTATTAATAATTAAAAAAAAATATTAAAAATAAATTTTTTAAAAAGACTTATTAAATACTTTTATAAAATATATTAAAATAACTATTATAATTAATAACTAATAATATAATTATTATAAATAAAAACAAAAAAATAAGATATATTAAAAAATAAAAAATAATTATATTATTAAATTTAATAATAAATTAAATTAAATAAATCTTAATATAATTTAAAAAAAAAAAATTAAATACTATAACTATAATAAATTAAAATATTATTTATAAGATTCTTAAAGTTTATATAAAAATAAAAATAAAAAACTTTAAAAGCTAGTTTTTAAACTAAAAAAAATAAATAAATTAATATTATTATTAAATAAATTATAAACTATACTTTAATAAACTAGATTATATATTTTAATAATAAATATTTAATTTATTAAACTTTAAAAAATAATATAAATTAATACTTAAAACCTTTTTAATAAAATAATATAATTAAATAAAAATAAAATAAAAAATAAAATAAATAATATATACTAAAAAAAACCTAATAATAACTAATAAATAAACTATTAATATAAATATAATATTTTATAAAATCTATTATTAATTAAAAAAACTTTATAAATAATATTAATAAATTATTTAATTAAAGAAAAAAACCTATAATAAAAAAAATCTTTAAGTATAAAAATAACTTATAATAAAATAGATTTTTATAAATTAATTATATAAATATATATTATTAAAATTATATTAAACTTATATATAAAAAATATTAAAAAATTAAATTTATAAACTAATATTAAAAAATATTTAAATTAATAATAATTATATAAAAATATTTAATTATAGAAATTATTTAAAAATTATTTAAATAAAATCTTAATTTTGAAATTTATAAAAAAAACCTAAAAAGATTAATAAAAATAATATAAGTTATAAAATATATTAAATATTAAATATAATATAATAGCTTATAAAATCTATAATTAAAAAATAAAAAATAAAATTAATTATTTATAAAAAGGCTATAGGATAATTATTAAATAAGGTTTTTTAATTTTATAAATAAAAACTATTATAAATAGTTTTATTTAATAATAAAACTATAAATAAAAAAAATTATTTTATTATATTAATAAATAATAAAATAATAAATAATTATATATTTTTTAAAGCTATAAATTATTTATAGTTATATTAAAAAAAAAAAAAAAAATATAAATTATATTTATTTTATTATATTAAAAAAAAACTTGTTTTTATAATAAAAAATAAATTAATATAAAAACTAATTATTTTTTTATTAAAATCTAAAAGTATAAAAAGTTTATTTTTTATAACTTAATAAATCTTAATAAATATAATATAATCTTAGGATATCTTTAATTATAAAATAAAAAAGTTTTTAATAATTAAAAAATAAGTTAATTTTATTAAAATAAAAATAAAAGCTTTAATTAAAAATAAATATAAAATATAAGATTTTATAAAAATTTAATAATAAAATAATAGATTTAAAAAAAAAAACTTTTAAATAAAATATAAAAAAAGAAAATATAAAATATTTTATTTAATTAATTATTAAAAAAAATAAAATTTATATAAAAAAAAAATTAAAAATAAGAATTTATAAAATTATTATTTTTTTATAAAAAACTTTTAAAAAGCTTAATAAATTATTTAAAAAAAAATTATTTTTAAATAAAAAAAAAAACTTTTATTAAATAACTTAAAAATATTTTTAATAAATATAAATATTATAGAAAACTATTTTAAAAAACTTTTAATATAAAATTATTTAAATATAATTAATAGAATTATAAGATTATTTTAAAAAATAAAATTAATTTTATATTTTATAAAATCTATAATCTTTATAAAAAAAAACTTATAATATTTTAAAAATAAATTAATAAAGTATTAATTAAAGGTTTTATTAAATTATTTATATTAAAAATAAAATATTTTATAATATTTATATTAAAAACAAATAAAAAATTATAATTAATTATAAATTATTAATAATTTAATAAAATTATACTTAAAAACTATACTTTATTATTTTTAATTATAGAATTATAAAACTATTTTTAAAATAAAAAATAGTTTATTATATTTAATTTAAAAAAAGTTTATAATTTTATTCATATAAAAAAAATAAATAAATAAATAATAGCTTTTTATATTAAATTTATATTATTTAAATATCTTATTATATCTTTTAAATTAATAAATAGTCTTATAATATTTTAAAAATAATTAATAATATAATTAAAAAATATCTTAATATTTTTATTATAATTTATTTTAATAATATTTTAATTTTTTTAAATATATTTAAAAAATATAAATAATATATATATTAAATATTTATTAAATTATAAAAAATAAAACTTTTAATTAAATTTAAAAAATATAAATTTTATTTTTAATAAATTATTTTTTTTAAATATATTATTATATTAAATAAAATATATATAAATCCTATTAAAATTAAAATAATATAAAACTAGCTTAAGTTAAATACTATTAAAAAAGTTTAAAGTTTTTTAAGTTTTATTAATTATTATTAATATTTTATAAAAAACTATAATAAAATTATATATTTTTTTTATAAATTAATTAAAAAAAATTAAATATTTATATAAATAAAAAAAATATAATAAGTTTTTAAATAAATTAAAACCTTAATTATTAAAAATCTAATATTTATAATATTTAATTTAAAAAAAAAATAAAACTTAAAATAAATTTTTTTAATTTTAAATTAAAAGCTTAACTTAAATAATAAAATAAAAATAATAAACTATAATTAATTATATTTTATTTATAAGTTTTATATAATATTAAATTAAATTATTTTATTTATAATAAAAATCTTTTAATAATTATTTTAGTTTTTAAAAAATAAAAATATTATTTTTTTAAAAATAAATATAAAATTAAGATTTATATAAATTATAATAATATTTTTTATTTTATTATAATTTAATAGTTTAATAAATATTAAGTTAAATATATTAAATATCTTTTAAAATTTAATTATATTTTTATTTATTAAAAATAATTAAAAAATAATAAAATTAATACTTTAAGTAAATAAGTAAATTATAATTAAAATAAAATAATTATAATAAAATAAATCTTAAATATTATTTTAAAAGAATATTATATATAATATATATTAAATATTATATTTTAAATTAAAAATAATAATATTTAAATCTATTATATTAAAAAATATTATAAGACTTAAAAAAAAAAATATATTTTAAAAAGTTTATTATAAATAATAAAAAACTATAATAGTATAAAAATAAAGTTTAGATTTTTTTAAAGCTTTAAAAAAATCTTATTAAAAAAATCCATTAATATTTTTTATATAAATATAAAAAAATATAAAAAATATTTAAATAAATTAAATAAAACTTTAACTTTTATAAAATAAAATAATATATTTAAAAGATTATTTTAATATATATTATATATAATTAAATAAAAGCCTTAAAGTTTAAGTTATATAAGTAAATTTAATTATTATTAATATTTTAACAACTATAAAAAGTAATTATATTAGATTTTATTATAAAGTTATTTATATTAATTAAATCTATTATAAAAATTAAATATAATAGTATTTTTATAATTATTAATAAACTTATAAAATAAGTTTATTTTTTATTATATTAAAAAATTATAAATATAAAAAAGTTTATATATATATTTTTATATATAATTATAAATATTTATTTTTTATTTAAAAAAACTATTTTAAATTAAAAATTAGTTTTTATATTTAAATTTTAATAAAGATTAATTAAGTAATTAAATATTAATTATAAGTTTAATATAGTTTATTATTTATAAATTAATAAATAAATTAAATAAATTAAATAAATTAAATAAATTAAATAAATTAAATAAATTAAATAAATTAAATAAATTAAATAAATTAAATAAATTAAATAAATTAAATAAATTAAATAAATTAAATAAATTAAATAAATTAATTAAATTATTAAAAGATATTTATATTATTATATTAATTTTAAATATATTAATTAAATAAAACTATTACTATTAATATAAATCGTTTATAATATTAATATATTAAAATTTATAGGCTTAAGTCTTATATATATTAACTTTAATTATAATTTAAAAATATATAAAATACTTAAAAATAAAATAATTATAAATAACATTATAATTAAAGTAAATAAAATAAAAGATTTATATTAAATAATAAAAGTATAATTTATATTAGTTTATAAAAAAATAAAAAAATATATAAATAAAAATAAATTAAAAAAACTAATTTTTTTAAAAAAAAAAGATAATTTATTTATTTTATTATATACTAAATAAAAAAAATATAAATATTAAAATAATATAATTAAATAATAAATTAAACTTTAAAAAATTAAAATCTTATTTAATTAAAAAGATTATTTTAAATATTAATTATAAACTTTTATTATTAAAAAAAATATAAATATATTTAGTTTTTTATATTTTTTTATTTAAAAAATATTAATTAATAAAAATATTAAAGAAATTATTTATAATTTTATAAAAATACTTTTAATAAAAGAAAAATATAAAATTAAATTAATATTAGTTATATATTATAAAAATAATAAATATTAATACTTAATAAAATAAAAAGATTATATAAAAACTAAAAATATATAGGAATTTATTAAATACCTGGTTTATTTTTATATAATTTTTATAAGAATTTTATTAAAACCTAGGCCTAAAAGATTAATAAGAAATAACTCTTAGTTAAATTCGATTATAAAGTTAACTATAGGATTACCTTAGGAAATAATATTAATAGATTTTATCTTATAATATTTTACTTTTTTAACTTATTAAAATTATTTAAATTATAAAAAACTATTTTTATAGTTTTTTTATAAAAAAAATACTTTTATAATTTAATCTTTTATAAATAATTTTTATTTTATTTAAAATTTTTTTAATTTTTTTATATTTTTTTTTTATAATTTTTTTTTATAATAATATAATTAATTATATAAAAAAATAAAAAAATAATAAAAAATAATAAAAAGAATTTTTTAAGATACTTTATTAAAACCCTTATAATTATAATTTATTTTTTTTAAACTAATATAAAAAATATAATAGTTATTATAGATCTTAAATATTATATACTTTTTTTTTACTTTAAAATACCTAGTATAAAAAAATATAGTTATATTAAAAGCTTTAATATATATAAAAAGCTTTTTATAATTTATAAAAATAAAAATCTTAGAATTTAATAATAGCTTAAGTTTAAACATTAGTTTTAATCTTTTTTAAACACTATATAATATAATAAGATTAATAAATAAAATAAATAAAAAAAAAAAAAACATAAAAAACCTATTAAATAAAAAAAAAATAGCTTAAGGTATTTATATTAAAAACTAATAAATCTTAAGGATAAGATTAAAGGGAAAAAAGTAATATATAATAACCCGTTTCTATACTTAAGTTATATACTAAGTTAGACTTACTTTTAATAATACTTATACTTATTATAGCTTAATATAATTATAGTAAGACCTTAAAGAAATTAATTAATTAAATAAAAGTTAATTTAAATTAAATTAATTTAAAATAACTTAATAAAAAAAAAATTAATTATAATTAAATTAACTTTAATTAATTTATTAAATTATTAGTTTATTTTTATTAAAATAAAACCTTATATTTATTTAAATTATAATAAACCTAACTATTATATATATTAGTCTATATAACTCTCTTATATATTTAATTAGTCATTAATACAATTATTTACTATTAGTACCTAATACTTAAACTATAATATTTTATCTTATTACTTAATATCGCTCTGATTCACTGCTAGTATCAAACCACGATCTAGGTTATTTTCTTGTTAGGAAACGCCCGGAACATTATATAATTTAAGTATTAAATATTAATAATAAATAATTATAATTAATAATTAATTAAATATATAAAAAAATTATATAAGTTAATATATATAATAATTAAATTAATTATAATTTAAATAAGTATAAGGTTTATTTTAATAAAAATAAATTAATTATTTAATAATTATTATTATTATTTAATAGTTTTATACTTATTTAATAATTTTTTATTTATTTAGTGATTTTATGTTTATTTAGTAAACCAATCTTTTAAAGATAAGCTAGATTAGTGATATAATTGGTTAGTTTATCTATGGTTTTATTATAATTATACTAGGCCGTAATAAACATAAGTGTTCCTAAAAGTGAGTCTTCTTTTAGTATATGACCCAGACGTGGGGTCGGGTTATTACATTTATATTATTTTAATTTATTAACTTAGGTTATTTTTATAATATATATATAAATTAATAATAATATTTTTATAAATATTCTATAAGTTATTTATATAAAAGATTTAATAGTTATTAAATATAATATTTTTTAATAATTATATATATATTCTTTTAGCGTTTTTTTAAAAGATTAATTAATTAAAATAATAACTTTAAGTTTTTTTATTTTAAAGGCTTATTAAACTAGCTTTTTTTTTTTTTTTTTTTATAATGTTTAATAGCTTTATTAAAGGATAAAAAAATAGTTTATTAAAACTTTATATTTTTTAATTTTAATTATTTTTAGTAAATACTTTTAAATATAGGTTTTACTAATTCCTTTTAACTAGCTATAAAGAGCTTTTAAAAGCTATTTTTTAGCTATTATAATTAATATCTTAAGGCCTTAGTTAATCTTATAGTTAATTTTATAGTTAATTTAAATACTATATTAGCTATAAACTATAGATTTAATTAATTTATTAATTTGGATTTTAACTGGCTAGAAGTTTAAACTTATATTTTTAACTTTTTAGCTTATTTAATATAATTAATAGTAAAAGTAAGGAATAGTATTTATAAAAAGGCTATATATGTTTTCTGAAAGCTCTAAGCCTATTATTACTAGCTTTTTTTAATATATATAAGACAAAAGAAACTATTATTTTAGTATATATTAATATATTTATATATTTTATAAAGATCTATAATTATAGTTTCTTTAAAAAAGCTATTTTAATAAACTCTTTTTATGGCTTATAAAACTAGGTTATAGATATTATAGACTTCTTTTTAAATCGTTAAGGTTATTATTATTAGGCCTGCTTTATATAATTGTATAGCCCTATTCAAGGCTTTTTATAAATTCTTTAGCTTATTATTTTATTAAAGCTTAAAGTATTCAAAGGGTCTTTGCCTAGCTATAGCTAGTTTAACTATTTCTAGGATAATATTTTTAAAAAGATTAATTATTTTATTTTAATTAAAAATATTAATTAATTAATTTAATTAAATAAAGGCTTTAGGTTTTACTTTAGTTAATAATTTATTATAGGCCTTTTAATTAGTTTTTTTATAATTAAATAATAGTTATTATATTTAATATAAGTAGTTTATTCTTACCGGCTTTAATATATAGGCTTTAAAAGTAAAAGCTTTATAATTAAAGCTAATTATTAATATAGCCTATTAATTATCTTAGCTAAGGGCTTAAAAGCTTATACTAGAAGTTAGATTTATTATTAATAGTTTTTATAAGTTTTTTTTTATAATAGGTATCGCTAAGCTTTATTACCTTATTAATATTATTTAATAAAGTAATCTATTAGTTATTGAGTTACTAGACTAGGGTAATAGCTTAGGTTATTAGTGTAGTTTATATACTTTAGTAAATGTAATAAAGGTTAAAGTCTTTTATTAAAATAGAAAGTTATTTAAGTCTGTTTATTAGAAAAAGTATTTATTTAATTATATATAGGCCTTATTAATTAATTACTTAATTAGTTACTTAAGTTATTTAATTAGCTTATTAACTAGTTTATTATAATTATTTATTATATACGTTAATTAAATGAAATAATTAAATGTTTAGTATTTTAATAGTTAAAATATTAAAATTATTAAAAAAGTTATAGTAAAATATGAACTTTAGTTAAATAGTTTTTTTAATATATAATAAGACTTTAAACTTTATTTTTATATTTAAAAAACTAAAGTTAGCTTATAATATAATAAGATTATATATTATATATTTTAATATAATTTAATTATTTATTTATTTTATTTTTAAAATAATAAGACTTTTAAAATATAATAATATTAGCCTTAGCTTTTAAAGTAAACTATAAGATTATATAATATATTATATTAGTTTTATATATATTATATTAAAAGATTTTAAAATGGTTTTTTAATATAAAATAATTTTATAAATCTAATAGTTTATATTATTTATTTAATAGTTATTTATATAATTAATATATTTAAGTTTTTAATGTTAATAATTAAAGTTAGCCTTATAGCTAAAATAATTATAGTTTTTTATATTATAATTATAAATATATATAATATATTTAAAAGTCTTTTAATAATTTTTAAGGTTATAATTAAAGCTTATGTAATAAAAATACTAGGTTTTAGCTATATAAGCTTTATATAAAATTACTTTAGTTTTAATCTTAGCTATATATAGTCTTAACTTTTTATTATATTTATTATATACTTTTATTAATATTATAAATATTATTAAATTAAAATTTAATTTTTTAAAAAATACTTTAAGTTATTTAAGTTAATTAATAATTTTAATTAAGTTAAAGGTTTTTATTTTTTTTTTAAAAAATAATAAAAATATTTAGTTTTTTTAAAATTAAAATTTTATAAGTTATTAATTTAATTTATTTAATAAAAGCTTTAGTTAGTTTAATTAAATAATTTTAAAAAGTTTTTTTTAAAAATGTTTTATAAAATAAAAAAATTCTTAATTAGTTAAATTAATATAGTTATAATAATTATATTATTTTTAATTAATTATTATATATTAGCTATACTTTTAGCTTTAAAAGCTTAATTTAGCTTATTTATTAATATAATTAAAGATAATAGTTTTTAAAAGCTATATTTAGTTTTCAGCTTAAGAATTATTTATAATTTTATTTTCTTAGGCTTTTAATATATTATTTTAATTACTATAGGCTTTTTAATTACTTTAATACTTTTTAAGGTTTATTTTACCTATTAATTATTTTCTAAGTTTTTTTTAGCTATAAAACTATATAAAAATATTTTTAATTATTTTTATTATTTTAATTTAATTATCTTTTTAACTAATTAATAAGGTTTTATAAAAAGATTAAATAGCTTAAGCTTTTATTATAGTCTTAAAAATAATTTAAATATACTATAAAGTATTTAAAGCTTTTTATTATTATTAAACCTTTTAAATCTTTTAGGCTTTTTTATTAAATTATTTATTTAAGTTAATATTTAAATTTATTTTTATTATATTTATAACTTTTAGGCTAATAGTTTTTAAGCTAATAGTTTTAGCTATTATAGTTTAAGCTTAAACTAAGGCTATTTATACTATAGCTTTAATAGTAGCTTTAATTATAATTATAATTATAGCGCGTTTATTATGTTTACTATATTAAGCAAGCTTTTCTTAAACTCTCATATAAACTATCTTTAAGAACCGCTATGCTTTTATAATTGCGTACAAAAGGATATAAGTTTAATAAATAAATAAAGACAAGAATATAAATGGTTTTAAAGCAAAGAGCGGGTTTATTCAAATAGGAATAAGGTTAATAAAAGCATTAATTATACTCTGCTAAAGGCCTATTAATATATATAATATATGTATACAGTAAGCCTTTAAATAAATAGATAGCCGCTTCATAGGCCTTTGGCTTTTATAAGCGTAATGAAGGAAAAGTATATATATATATATATAATAATAGTTTAAAAATATTAATATTTTAAATATGAATGATTATTTATTCATATTTATAATAAATATATATAATAAATATATGATAATATGAAAGTTATATAAAAAATCTTTATTTAATAAATTAAATTTTATATAAATTTTAATTTTAAAACTAAAAATAATAATATTTAATATTAAGAAAATAAATATTTATTATTTTAGTTATTATTAATAATATTCTAATTTCTTTAATATATGTATTATATATTTATTAATATATTTTATAATACTTTAAATTTACAGTCTATAGACTTTGCAAGGCTCGGGATACTTTTGACTGTAGCACCAGTCTTTAAACTTTTTACTCACTTCTGCTTCAGAAATTCTTTTTGAGCAATGGGTAAATTACGCACGTATTAGGACTGTAACGTGTATCTCGTGAACAAGGGCGTGCGTTACTCGATAATGAACGTCTGATGGTCATAACCTCACATTAACCCTCATCTGCCCTTTGAGATTCTATGAGAATGCAAAACAGACAACCCGATGCATGCTACACCGCAGGTAAACGTTCAACAACCGGTCACTTATCCTTGACTTACTGAATGAGAGTCATACTACCTGGTAAGCAATTGTATGTACATTTCTTCTAACCGGATTGTGGGGGATCGCGAGCTTTAGGAATGAATTTGAGCTTAATGATTTCAGTTTGACTTTATAATGCATTGCAGCAGTTCCGCCCTCAAAATCCTTTCATTCATAAAACTACTTACTGATCTAGATTTCATGATGAAGAAATTTACATGTGGAGCCCAGAAATACGTGATAAGACCAAAGTATCATATCCTAATTCACAATTCGGTTAATAGCCAATGCCCATTCTCATGTCACGTACTTTATCTATTTGTTCAAGGCCCAACTGTGGCCTGTACCGACCAGAGCCATTTGCGAGCATTAGTCCCTGTTCCTGATTTTCAATAACGTGATTGCCTTCTTTCTGGACAGACTTATCCGATTGCTGCTCATTCACTCCCGTCTTCTCAACCATCGACAACCTCGATGCGGCATCGCCCGTGCAAACAAGTTCACCGTATCGTACTTGTTTGTCTCCAGCTAACTTAAGGAGCTGATCGGCTGAGCTGTTTGATGATTTTTCTCCGAAAAGAGGGGCACCTAATGCCTTGCCAATCTCGAACGCATCTAGTGACACTTGACGACCTAGCCGGCGAAAGCCCCAGAGGAGATACGTGATGAAAAATATTTGAACCGCCATTATGGCCACGCCGATTGCAAAAAATCCGAAATGGGCTCGATAGACTATAGCAACTCTTGTCTCGGCTGCCGAAGTAGATTGCATGTCGCCAGTCCATAATGCCAGCGCACTTCGAAGCATGAGCTCCCGAAGAGTGTTGACTATGTCAGGTCTCGGATCAGACCACGTTAAGAATGTACTAGCCGCTTGGCCATTTGCAGCAACTAGGTATGGAATCGCAGTATTGCCTGCGAGTCGAAGTGTTGTGTTGGCCTGGTATAAAGATTGCATAACCTCGCTTATTCCACCAAGCATGGTCAAGAAACCGCCTGCCCCAACGCTTCCAGATCCCAGTTGTTGCCAATTAGTATAGTTGGTGATGGATATTGTCTCATTCTTCGTGACATCCCAGGGGGTGATGATTGCCGACGAGTTATGGAGGGTAATTGGATAATGAACTGTTGCCGATCGTAGCACACACTTGTGCTGTATCAGGTTGCCTTTGCAGGAGGAGTCTGGTTTGTACAGTACAGTAAAATTGATGACATTCATAGACTGTACAGTATATTCTGGATTGTAGACAATACTGACCTTGAATGTTGTGATTGTTGCGCCATTGGCTCCAGTTATGTTGTTAAAGTCATAAGGCAGGACACTATCCTCGCAGCCAACATCAAATCCTGGACCAGGAATACTAACAGCACATGTCCCGCTGAAACAGCCTTGATAGGGCAGGCTGATTTCACTGCGATTCGAGTACGCTTTATAAACATCGACAAACGTCGGCATCAGCAGAGAGGTTTGTCTACCCCCACCGGCCCATCCACTAAAATTCGCAGGCAGTGATGCATTGAGAACTGGTATTTGAATCGTCACATCGTTTGGGCCGATTTTCTTGCCAACAGAGTCTGAGGATTTCTGAATAACAGGGCCATTGGCGAGGCTCACAGCAAAAGCGACAACAGCGGTGGCGGCAAAGCTGTCGAAACAGTGTAAGCCAAACGGCACGGAGAGAATATCGCCTGTGACTGAAAGGTCAAATTGGAGTTGTTTTAGTTTCGTCCCCCGCAAAGCCTTCAACCACCATCCAATGGCATATCCGTCACCCAATGCAATGGCTAGACATTGGTTGGCGACACTGAGGAATATTGATAAAAGAACTGCGACTGAAACAGTACCACTCGTTGAGGTTGTTGGCCAGTTATCGGTTTCTTTGCCATCGGAAAGAGCAAGCACTGTCGCCATGGCACCACTGGCTAGAATAAAGAAGACAATGGCAATTGTTGCCTTCCATGGCAGTCTTTTCCAGAAGCCAGGCTCCCATTGGATCTCTGGTGATGACTTTTCGACCATATTAACAACCAATGTTCGATTCCATGGGATAATTCATAGACTATGTGAGATGACGGGGAGAATTTGGCAATATATCATCAACTAGCTCACCTGATTTGAATATAAGTCTTTCAACGACGCCGCTTTTGATCAAGATCAATTAACAAAGAACGCAGCGCAAGACTCTTACTAAAGTTAAACACCGATCCCAGTTCGTTGTACGTCACCTCTACTCCATAATTGATGCACGAGATTAATGTAGGACTAGGAATAGCCAACCATAAAAGGGTGCCCCCATATTGTCAGCTTACCTGCATGCTTAGGTGCCGTTCCAAGCCGTTCTAAATTTAATGATGCGACAAATTTACTCTAGCACCATTGGTTCACGTCTCTCGTTTGCCACGACTGCTCATAGAGCAGGCTAAATAAGCAAAAGATGAACGTGTATATTTAGATCGTTTCACGTTAGCTATGAATACACACAGACGGGATCACTGTCCCTAGCCTACAGTACTAAATAACTTAAAGCTCTAAGCCTTTGTGTAGAGTAAGAACTGAGCTCGACATTAGGGATTCTATATCATTGAGTTCGGGCCGAGCCAAACAACTCCCCAAGAGACATAAAAGATAGTCCTCAAGCAAACTCAGAGACTACCATCTAAATTTATCCATTGGTACTGTAGATAGAAGGCTTAAACGGTTCATTCCAAACTTTTAAGTTCTTACATACGTCAGCTTTCCTGCCTTATGCCTAACATTAACCCCAAAGACAACCAGGCCGGGCCGACGTTTACATATCAAGGCAGTGGAATTCGGCCCATATTTGCTCCGCTTCTAACACTCAATTAGACAGATGGTATAGTGTATTGGGATTACATGTGATAGAACATCCATGTTTGTGTGTGACGCATAAGTGCGCAATGAGGTTGGGCAGCAATCAGTCACTTTTGTTGGAGTGTGAAAATGAGATTCAAAGTAAGGATGGATAAGGCTGCCTGGTCATGGCCTTCAGCTGCTACGCTGAACTGGCACACTTTGGAACGTGTCGTTGATCAGTTTGCTAGACCGTGGCTTTAAACATGATTCTACGCTGCTGTATCATGCAAATTAGATAGTCAAGCATACTAGCAGAGATGGCGGTCTCCTTATTATAAGAACTAATTTTTAACATATAGCAAAGCTTCAGGGTCGGCCTTATTGTGTTATTTGTGACTGCATGAGTCATAAGATTATTCACGGGAATTTGCAGGCCTATGAGGGACAGCGATTGCCTTTGCTGGACCAGCGAATAGGAGATATATTAACTCTGGGAGATTTTCGAAGAACCACAAATAAAGCAATGCTGGTCACAAACTGTCATATCAGGCTTTTATCGCTTGATAGTCCCATTGGTGGAGCTATTATTCTTTTATATATGGCGCGGGGTCAGGTTGGCCTCCCACAGCCTGCTTAACCTGAGTGCATAATTATCATTTGCACAAGTCTCATTGAAAGGCTGTATAGAAACTGCGGGGTAAACCATTCCTAAATTTCTCTCCTGGGTAATAAAACCGTCGCCGCTGTCTTTGCTCGTTGTGGGACTGTTAAAGCGTGATCCAGCTCTTACCCGGACTCTGCGTGAACATGGATATCAAAGATGTATCGGACGTCAGTCACTATGTCAACTTCTTGAAGCAGTTTCAAGAGAATGCGAAGCGCGCAAGCCGAAGAAAGGGTCAAATGGTGCGAGACCATCCCCCTCCCGAACAGCTAGTCTCGAACTTCACGATGCAGCTATTAGCATCATCTTTGCACTCAGGGACCATGGAAAACGCCGTTGCCACATCACAAGTTCCAGCCGCCTATACGCCTTGTGCTCGCTCCCTTAGTGAACTCCAACCTATCATGATTTCTAACATGAGGCTGGAAACACATCATCGAGGAAGTAGGACTCTTCTTCGTGTCCGGACGCAAGCACAACGCATGACGGCTGTAATGGCTATTGCCGAAGACGAGCAGGGCACCGCAGTATTGCTGCAGCTCTACTACCAGCTAGAGGAGTCGATAATGCCTGCCAACGAGATACTACAGCCCGACAGAGTCTGCATCCTTAAAGAACCCTTCTTTAAATGTGCTACAGACGGCTCATACTCGTTGAGGGTTGACCATCTTGGCGACATCATTTGGCTGGAGGATGATGACGAGCGTATCCCGAGAAAATGGAGGAAGCAAGGGCTAGCCTTGAATGATAATAGTAAAGCTATTAGGATGCAGGGCAATGATGCTGTGCAAAAGCAGAGATGGGCAGAGGCACAGCGCTTGTAGGTTCATGGATGTCTTTTTCTTTATCTTCCACTTGACTTGATTTCGCAGCCGATAAAAGCTATGAGTTGAATGCCAGAAGACATCTCGCTAAGCAGCTTCTAGATACTCATCTGCCATCCGCACTGCAGAGACACCCGAAGAAGAACAGCTAGCTCACCTCAACCGTTCACTGGCAGACCTGAAACTTGGACATTTGGAGAAAGCCAGGTCAGATGCTATCAAGGGCAGCGATGCTGCATCCCCGTCCGAGAAATGCCTTTTCCGTGAGGCAAGAGCCCTCTACGAATTGGGCGATTTCGGTCAGTCTATGGAAAAACTACAGGCACTCGCAAGGTCGTACCCCGAGAACGGGGCCGTGAAGCCAGAGATGGAGCGCGTCGCAGCAAGACTGAGAGAAGAACGGACAAATAAGTACGCCTTTCGCCAGATGTACAAGCAAGCGAAATCGACACCCCCCCTTGTCGACTGTGCTACCTTTTCCGCGGCCGTTGAGGTACGCGAGTCGCCAGGGCGAGGGCGGGGGCTCTTCACCACTGTGGCGGTTTCTGCTGGCCAGCTCCTTGTTTGTGAGAAGGCGTTCGCGTACAGCTATGCGGGAGACGAGGAGCCCACAAGAAACAATACAATACTGATGAATTTGAGCACTAACAAAATGGTAGTCGGCGGTCAGGCTCATCTGCTCACGAAAATCGTACAGAAGCTGTATCATAACCCACTGCTATTGCACCCGTTTAGCGACTTGCATCGTGGGAACTACGCCGCCGCCCCAGTGTCGGAATTTGATGGACATCCGGTGATTGATTCGTAAGTACACTTGTGTATCATTCGGCAAAGAAGAAGGGGGCATAATATGCTAACGCTGGCCCAGGTTCCTAGTGGAGAAAATCGTCTCCCTTAACTCATTTGGTGCTCCGAGGACCAGTCGCGCGTCATTTTCAGATGCCATATCGGACAATATGAACAAGGGCGAGAAGAAACCCGGATATACTACCTGTGGCGTCTGGTTGTTGGCCTCCCGCATTAATCACTCCTGCATCGGCAATTGCCGTCGCTCTTTTATTGGAGATGTGCAGATTGTCCGTGCGACGAAAGACCTCCCAGCAGACACTGAGCTGTTCTTTCCCTACCGACCACCTGCACCCAGGGAATCGTATGAGGAGGCGCAGAAGCACCTTAATAACTGGGGCTTCACATGCAGTTGTGAGCTATGCGTAAACAGGAAAGCAACTTCCAGTAAGGCTCTTCAACGACGCAAAGTCCTCCATAAAGACCTCCAAAGTGTGATGAAAGGCCGAGAGACAACCAACGTTTCCAAAGCTCAGCATTTGCTCAAGCAACTCGAGGAAACTTATCCGAGTACGGGGGCCAACACTGTTCGGTTGGAGCTCTGGGACCCGTATTTTGCATTGGGCGACGCTCTGCTATTTTCTGAAAACCCAGACGAAGCTATCAAGATGATTGTTAAGGGCCTTGAGGCATTGGGATATAGCATCACTGCATGTCTGCCTATTGGGGATTCGAAGCGACCAGATCTCAAGGTCAATCAGTGGGGCATGGCCAACGAGTACGTTCCCTGGGCTTTCTTGACGCTGTTTAGGGTGTACAAGGAACTTGCCCCGGAACTCTGTCTAAAGGCCAAGCAATATGTTGAAGTTGCATATAGTTTGGTCGTCGGCGAGAAAGAAACAGTGTCAGACCAGTTCCCCGAGCTTGCATAAGGTTTGTGTATAATAGCATAGGAGGTACATTCACTTTTAGCTCTACTATGTGTTCTTTGAGTCGCGCATTTACATCTAAATCTATATGATCACTCTAATATTGCGTAGCTGGCCAACCATACTAGCTCATTTATTTGTCCTTGAGATCCCATAAACTTCTGTTTCACTTTGCATATCAAGCATTTAGGAATTATTGGACGTGGGCTTTGTTTTTAGCCGTTTGCTTTACCAGCCGCTCCAATTACCCCAGAGTAAGACAACCTCAAAGTATTAGCAATTCACTAAGATGCAGTATTACGCCGGATGTCGGGAGGGGTAACAGGTTCCATCTTTGCAAGGCTCTTATCCATTAGGTTAATCATAAGAATGCGTCTGAGAGTTGCGTTCTAGCCTAAATGCAAAATTATGGTAAAAATACACATTCCTATAATAGATTAATCTTAGGACATGGATCATTTATAGAAAGTGGGAGAGTTCTTGATTTCCCCGTGCGAATCTCGGACACAAACTCGAAACCTTGCAGTGATCTCATCTCTGCCGCTTGAGACGCTCTGCAGCAGCTGTCTTACCTGTACGTATATTACTCGGGCGGTTTTCTTCCAGTGTCTAGATATGAAACACTCATCAATGGCAATGCTGCGTCTCTTAATTTTCCGCTTAACTTACTGAACTCTATTAGAATGCTTAATCAATTGCTTGTCGTGGTCTGGATGGCAAAAGTGGCTGCCACCTTAAATGTTCCGCGACAGCCGTCACAGGCGGCCACCATTAATCTAAGCCAACTGCAAGGAGAACCACAACACTTTGCATCCGGCTTCTTGTACGGCATTCCCGACATCCCAAACCAGATTCCCGCACACTTTTATAGCGATATTGGATTTAATTATGGAAGAGCCGGAGGAGCACAGCTTCCAGCCAAGGGCTACATGGACGGGGTTGAGGAATACCGGGTAGGCTTAGGAGACTCTTAGCTCGACCACCCACTAATAATGCCCAGCCTCGGTTTGCTTCCATGCTCTCTAATTATAACACCTGCCGCCAATTTGGTGCAGAGTTTATCGTTCTCTTACACGACTTGTGGGGGGCTGATGGATCCGAGTCCAAAGCTGACCCTTTTCCCGGCGACAATGGGGACTGGAGTACGTGGGATAGCTTCCTTGACCAGGTTGTCCATGATATGCGCGCCAATAATATGACAGCTGGTATCAAGATGGATATTTGGAATGAAGCTGATGGCGGCGGCTTCTGGCTCCGAGATCGAAGTCAGTTTATGGACATGTACTCGCGAACACACTCCAAGCTTAGGTAGGCCACCCAGCTGACTGCTAGCATGCACGCCTAAATTAACTCAAGATTAGGAACATAATACCCGAGGCACAAATTTTTGGGCCGACCTTTACAGGACAACCAGGTCCAAATAATGTCTGGTGGAACGATTGGCTCAGCATGATTGCGTTAAATGGATTAGTCCCGGACGTTTATTGCTGGCACTTGATCCAGCAGTCGGGTGGCGCGGGTGGCGACGATATCACTTACTCACGAGGCGTTTTTGAACAGCTGCTTCAGAAACATGGTCTTCCATCCCGACCCATTAACATTAATGAATACGGTGTAGGGAATGGACCCAATTATACTTTGACGTTGATGGCAAGCTAACAACATTAGTCTCCTGAGGAGCAAGTTCCAGCCAGCTCGGCTTGACTCATAGCGCGCTTCGAGCGAAACAATATACACGCACTGCGATCTGTATGGACTGGGGGCGATGCTCTGCATGACTTCATGACTGATCTCCTTGGTAAATCTGGAGGCAACGGGTACTTTCCTGCCGGGGAGTGGCAAGTTTATAAGTACTACGGCGCTGACATGACTGGAAACCGGGTAGCCACAGCTGCCTCAAGCGATGGCTATTTTGACTTGTATGCCACTGCTAGCGACCGTGTACGCATCCTTGGCTCTGCCCATACTCGTACTGGCTCATACACAATTAACGTCAATGGTATGGCTGATTTCGGGTTTAACAGCCATGGAACAATTCGTGTTCAGACAAAAGAATTTCCATACACTGGCCTTCGCGGAAGAGTAGACGGGCCAATTGAACATGGTATCAGCACGATTTCCTTTGAAGGCAACCAGCTGGTAATTCCCGTCTTGCTATCGGTAAACACTAGCGCTTACGCATGGGAGATATTCCAGTAAGAGGCGAAAAGGCTCAATGTATTAACAGATTTGCTAAGTAGCTTAGAACGCAACTCAATAACACAGACTATCAGATCGAAAAGAGATTGTCGTAGGCGTAAGAGCTGACTGGGCATTAATACACCGTAAGCCACTATCTGCAGAATACCTCTAGTAGCATGGACAATGCTAGTGTTTAGCTTAGCATCGAGTATAGGGATGTCGGCGGCAGTTTGAGCTCATTGAATCTTCCCAGCAGTAGCTGTATTGGTATAAGTGGCAAGGATGGCAGTAATGGTTCTGGTGCAGTGATCAATGCAAACGAGAGCTTCACATTGAATGGTTTATTCTTCTTCGTATAACCTTTGACCTTGCTTTTTTTTCTTTTTTTCTTTTCTTTCTGATCTCAAGGTGCAAACCTCAGTTGGCTATTAGACAATGCTGACTATCATACAGTATTGCTCAATTCGACTATCCTAGCTTCTAGCTTACCCTTGCACTCAAGTTCCACGTGTGAGACTCAGTTAACCATAAACTATCCTGCTTTCTCCATCACATGATCCAAGACGTCTACCTATACGCCAATAGAATACCGCCCTAACTCATGAGTTGACAGGTCGATTCTCGGACCAATCGAGGAATAACTTTCGTTCCGCAAACAGCCAAGCTCCATCGGCTTGTTTATTCATCACGTCGTGATAGCGAAGATGTGCAACAAAGATAGTTCGTTTACCATCCTTGTCAATGATGTGATGAGCGATACAGTAACTCTCGCCTGATGCGGTATTGCTGTCTGCACCAATTGCAATGGTGCTTTGACCATTGAAGTGCATAGTGTGTGTGTATGCACGCAAAGCCTCAAAAACAGGTCGTAGGTCTTCTCTCGTATGCACCTCCTGGGTTACAGGTTGGCTTTCACCTCTCATAAAGACCATGAAATGGGCGTCGTGAGTGAAAAGAGCCATTTGCTCTTCTGCTAAGCGACGGTCGGCACATTGAGCATATCGGTCAATCAGCTGACGAATCTCAAGTCGATCACGACTCTCAACTGGAGATAGAGATTTGGGGAGTGTCATTTTAAGTAAGGTAAAAATACGTCTGTTATAAGAGGTTGGAAGCACTGTTACTATTCTAAGAGACACAATGAGTATTAATCGAGATATTTAAGAACTGGCAGTGTTGTCGGCATGAGTCAAGCAAGCAGAGAAAACAGTTAGTAAATGTCATCATTTTAGGACTATTATTGTATATGACTTGTAATAAACATTGCTCACGTGTGATGCTTATTTAATCATTAGTGAGGAGAGAAAGTGTTTGACAAAAGCAGTAATGTACTTTTTGTAAGGTTACTTGAGGGAACATGCTCAGCTAATCATTGAAGCCTTATGCGAGATATTTGCGCGGAGTATCCTAGATCTGGGTTAGTCAAAGGCGGCGGCGTTGCGGAGTATGTTTTTTTACCTTGAATTTGATTACAGCTGTGGCAGACAGCAAACAGCTAAATGTGATCATTGCTTGCGCCAATGGGCATAATTATCCAGCTTAGTAAACCGCGTAAAATTCCTTTTATCAATCTCTCCTTGGAATTCACTAGAACTTGTAGGTTATGACTAGGAACGACATTGTACATTGGCAGCATTTACAATTGAGCTTGTTTCGCAAAGACCCGGTTTGTCTCTTAATACCTCTAATATGACACTGCTGTTGGATCAGACTGTTTACCGCAATATTACTGCGGAACAGCGTTGGCAGGGTGCGGGCAAACACGCTTTTAAACATAGTCTTCTTGAGCCTTACTTCTGGAATCAAGTAGAGCGATGAAGAATAACAATACTGCTGTACAATGTAAGCTCCAAGGCAACGCTTTTTATTGTTCAGCTTACAAAGACCTTTGTCTCCAATGTAGTTGCAAGACAGGCCTACAACACTGTACCTATAACTTAGAAGCTTCGCCCACAGCATGTGTTATTATCCAGTTTGCCTACGTCACGCCTCCACTGCTCCTGTATCTTCTCCAATAAACCAGGCGTTGAACATACATCAATTGCCGTCCCAGCCATGGCCTTGGCAACCCTCATGGCCCTAGCAAACGCTCCCTTGGTTCTGGCCGCCTTCTCAAAATCAGGACTGTGTGGCTGTCCAGCTTTGGCACCAGGAGGAATAGCGAAGCTAACATTCATACTTGGTAGAGCATAACTCACGTTCCCCTGGTCCGTACTCGCCTTGATCCATGTGAGCTGCCCTGGCAGTGGTAAGGGTGGGTCGGGCAGATCCGGCAAGGCCTCCCAGTACCTCGTGTACGACGCCGCAAGCACGCGATTCGGCAGATGGTCCATGTACCCTGGCACAACTTCGATCTCGACTCTCGCCCCCGTGGCCTCAGCTCCGGCGCGGAAACACGCTTCGACCTTTTGCTGTAACTCACTCAGTCGGGATGCACTGGCGGCGCGAAGCACGGCAACGCCCGCAGCGTGCTCGTGGATGACGTTGGGCTTATTCCCGCCATTTGTGATTTGCAAACCTATAATATCGTCGGGTCGCGTCTGCTGGCGCAGGGCAGAGATGGCGTTGTAAGCGATGACAAGGGCGTCAAGCGCATTGATACCCAGCCAGGGGCTGTTGGCCGCATGGGCTGCGCGACCGTAGTAGGCGATGTTGAGATGTGAAAAGGCTGTTGTGCGGACTAGCGGGCTGTTGTGTAGGATTCCTGGGTGGGAGATAATCGATATGTCGATGTCTGTGTAGGCACCTGCCTCGAGGCATTTAATCTTGCCACCGCCACCTTCTTCAGCTGGCGTACCGATGATGATGACCTTGCCGGAGAGGCTGTGGCGGCGCAGCATTTCGGCTGTAGCGAGACCTGCGGCCAGGGAAGCCATCGCGATGAGATTATGGCCACATGCGTGGCCCAGGGCTGGGAGTGCGTCTGAGCTGTTTGCTAAGTATTTGCAAGTGGCATGCTAAGGAAGGGGGGCCATACCCATTTCTGCATTGAATGAAACCACAGGACCCGGCCTGCCACTGTCATAGACTGCCACCCACGCTGTTTCCATCCCATAAGCCGAGGGTGTGACCTGCCAGCCCTCTCGGGACTGCATGAAGTTGGTCAAGGCATTATGGGCCTTGTGCTCCTTGTAGCCGAGCTCGGGGTTATCGTGGAGGAAGCGGTTCAAGGGCCATAACGAGGGTTCTAAACTATTGATGAAGTGGTCAATGTCGGGTAGGTACTCGTGTAGGGTTTCGAATGCTTCCTCGTCGCCAGGTCTGGGGACAATGACAAATCCGTCTTCCATACTAGAGTAAGAAGGGAGTAATTTATTTTATATGCGTTTGCACCATAAGCAAGTGCTGGCGCGCTGTATAATAATAGGAGATTAGTACCCGTTGATCTATACCCTTTAGGTAGACTGCGTGGCTCCACCTTTACTTTGACTAGTAGATCAATGTTTTGCTACGCCGTACAGGGATCTTTTGAGGGAATTAATAACCCCTTGACCTTTATTGGTAAGAGCAAAGCCTAAGGATGCGTTGGAATCTGTTTGCTTTAGCCTGAGCAAAAGTAGTGGTGGTAACATTATAATTATATAATAAAAGTCTGCGCTCTTTTGTCACTTAATCGTATGGATTAAAAGAAGCAGTTTAATCTACTATATTTATCATTAAACAAGGCTAAATCACAGTACAATGCCCGTTACCAAACACCATGTGGCAACCATGTTAAACTACTGGGACGATCCGGGCGATGGCTTAAAGCCAACGCCCATCTTCATCGGCAACGGGAGAATTAGCAACCAACGGCCTCACAAAGCGTGGAATTTTGTGATTTCTGACATTAGCGGCGACGAGGACCAGTATACCCTCGACGGCCACGGATTCCAATACTGCGGCCACAAGAGCCACGAGGAAACCTTTACCGACGAGCACCAAATCCAGACCACTTACTACAAAGAGTGCGAGCAGCTTGTAAAAACAATCACAGGGGCCCGGGCCGTTCACATTTTCAACCACAAGGTGCGCCGCGGCCCAACCCAATGGCACCACCTGGGTCTACACAATCTCGCCAACCGCGGACCTGTCACTAGAACTCACGTCGACCAGTCGTACGAGGGCGCTGAGAGGCGGTTACGCTGGGAGTTCCCAGCCGAGGCCGACGAGATGGTCAAGAGGCGGTACCAGATCATCAACGTGTGGCGGCCTATCCAGCCCATCCTCAAGGATCCTATCGCCGTGGCTGATGCCGGCTCCGTGCCTGACTCCGATCTCGTCGGGGCCGAGATGACCGAGAACGACTTTGTAGGCGAGTCGTGGGTCGTCCGCCATAACCCAACCCACCAGTGGTTTTACAAGCACGGCATGACGCCGCAGGACGTGTTGCTCATTAAGTGCTTTGACTCGGACGAAGCCGTAGCGCGCCGGGCGCTGCACTCAGCGTTTGAGGACCCCGCGTACCGCATGTGTGATTCTCGGCAAAGCATTGAGGTCAGGTGCTTGGTTTGTTACTAGTGTCGGTAGAATAAATGCCGGGAGGGGAAAACTGCTCTTTACTGGTGGAGATCTTGGACAACCTAATCGGGGTAACTATTCCCGCTTCTGGCACCTCCGATTTCCGGCACTAATTCCAGTGGGTTTGCTACTGACCTGGAAGTTGAATTACATAGCATAAAGTAGTAAATACAGCTTAGAGTGCAGTTATTTAGATTATGCACCTATTCATGCAATGGTTATGTAACGGCTATAGCTGCCTTAGGCTATTATAATGCGTAATATCAGAGATGCGGGGTACTGTGGTGTTGACAGAGTATATAAGCTTACCTCGTATTCTCCGACACCTGCGTTTTCATCCATTAACTCTCTTCTAACACTTTACATTTCCACCTAGTACACACTTATAAACAGCACATCATGGCCCCTGTCCTTGACCCCCCGCAGACCGTTGAGTGGATGGGCAAAAAGGTGCCTGTCTGGACGATGAAGACTATTAACTACGGGCTCCTGCTCTCCCAGGATCCCAGTGAGGTTGACAAGGTGGTCAATGCCTGCTTAGAGGAGGGCTACTTTTACCTTGACCTCCAGGGCATCGATGGCCGCCGAATGTTGGCCGACCAGCAGGAGACGCTTAAGCTAATGAAGCGCTTCTTCGACGCCCCCATTGAGGCCAAGAACGAGTTTGGTCTTATCTCGTCACATTTGGGGTATGTTGTTTCACTCTCTCCTGTCCTGTGACATACACCTGGCTCTGACCTATTTGTTATCCACTCAGCTACGAGCCAGTTGGTAGCCGTACCGGTGTTGGAGCCGGCACCAAGGACGGATACGAGATGCTCAAGGTGTCACGGGACGAGATCCAGCGAGACAGCCCTAAGATCCCGGCCCCAGTCAAGAACAGCGGTGACCTGCAGATCCTCGAGAATGCCATTGGCAGCTGCAACACTGTTACCAAGGTCATCCTATCGGCCTTGTCTACTGGCCTACACCTAACGGGCGCTGGGCGCTTTGAAAACTCGCACCGCAATGAGCGGCCTTCCACTACAACTGTATGTCCTGTTTTCTCGTCATCTTGCTTTCCCCACCACTAATGCAGTCTTACCATTAGCTGTCCATGATGCACTATCTCCCCTCCGAACTCGCTGGGCAGAACCGCATTGGGCACCAGAAGCACACTGACATTAGCACCCTTACACTTCTCTTTAGCGAGCAGTGGGGCCTGCAGATCCGCCCACCAGGCACCTGCGGCGCGCAAAAGATGGGCTTTGTCGCGCCTAAGCCTGGTTGCGCATTTGTGCACGTGGGCGACTCGCTGCGATTCGCGAGCGGCATGAAGTTCCAGAGCTGCATTCACCGCGTCGTGCCCTTTGACCCCACCGAGCACCGCTACTCCATCGCTTATTTCTTGCGTGCCGAGGATGATACCATGTTTGTTGACTCGGAGGGCCGCGCTATTACCGCGGGGCAGTGGCACGACGAGAAGTTCAAGGCGTTTACGGACCCAGAGCTGTGGCAGGCTATGGCGCCCAAGTCGATGATCTTGGGAGGAATGAAGGAGGATGGTGAGGATGAGCCTATTGTTGCGCCGGCTGTAGATGTTCCCGCCCAGAGTGCTGTGCCGGTTAAGGCTTAAGTAGTATACACGTAGAAAATTACAGAAAGATAAATAAAATATATCACCTTTCTCATAGCAATTTTATTATTTAAAGGCAAATGCGAGTAAAAAGAAAAGTAGGTGCAAATTTAAAGTGAAAGTATTTTTATTTTTAAAAATAAAGCTTTAGTTTACTATGAAAATAAACTTAAATTATAAGTATAAATATAAAAATAACTATTTTATTAAGTGAAGTATAAAATTTATTATTTATTATTATTTACTATAATAATAGTAAAATCTTTAAGTAAAGAAATTAATTAAATTATTGACTTAAGTTATTTTTACAAGCTTATTTTTTAAATAAATATAAAAGAATTAAATACACATAGAACTATTAAATAAGTATAATAATTATTAAATAACAAGTGTTTTATATTAAAATAAAACCTTTTACTTATTTAATTAAACTAAGCTTAATTAATTATAACGACCTGACCTTACACTTATGTCATTGACTAAGAAAGGACCCACTTTTAGTGACGCTTGTATAAGCTATTAATTAAAACGCCGCCACGGTAAAACCTCGAATAGTCTGACCAATCATAATTAGCTTAAACGAGATTAAGTTAAACAAGCTTAATAGCTTAAACAAAATCAATTCAAGTACATATAATAACTTAAATATAATTAGTTTAATCTATTATAATTATTAAATTATTAATTTATTTTTATAAAAATAAAACTTTATATTTATTTAAATTATAATAAACCTAATTATTATATATATTAGCTTATATTTCTTTTATATATTTAATTAGTTATTAATATAATTATTTACTATTAGCATTTAATACCTAAACTATAATATATTATCTTATTGTTTAATATTACCTTAATCTATTACTAATATTAAACTATAATCTAGGTTATCTTTTATTAGAAAACGCCTAGAACGGTATATTAATATATATATTAAATAAGATTTAATTTATTATAATTATATTATTTATTCTTAATTTTTTACATTTAAACTATAATAGTTTGAATTTATTATTGAATTTAATTTAATTTATTATTAATATTAGATTATTTGAACTAATACTGAACTCTTCTCTAGTTAAAAGCATGTGTTTTAGCATTACTAGGGTGGAGGGAATAAGAGAATAAATGGACTATTAGCATGTATAATATTCTCCTATACACTTGCCTCTCCCCTAAGAGAAACAAAACCCAGTAACGTTAAATTCTTGTATTTTAAACATATTCTAATAAGAACCACCTCGACTATGCTATTAATATTACAATTCTTAACAGAGAGATGTTAGTGAGTTATAAATAGCTGATATTAAAGTCTTTCTATATGTTAACCGATACATTAACTAAGAATACTTAACTAACTGTAAAAACCAAATTGTAAATAAGGTAGTGTTTTTCTAATATCTATAACTATCTTTTAGCCTTTATCCTCCTTTCTCTCTAAGAAATTAAATTATTATTCTTATTCTTTTTATTAAATAAATTTTCTCTAATAGTAACGGCTACTTAGATTTTATTCTGGTTTTCTTATGATTCCAAGAAGCTTAAGGCCTTTTTATATCGATTAAAGTTACTTTCTTTAATAATCGTCGATAATAGTATTATTAGCTCTTTTAATATAAGCAATATCTTTAGTCTATTATTACTACCCAAGCTCCTTAAAACGTCCAGGAAATAAATAATTATAAAAGCAATCTATATTAGTAATATCTTTAGTTCTAGGGTAAAAAATTCCTTTTAGGCTATTTTAATACATTAATAAACTATCTTTACTAAAGCCTCTTAATATTTATCTAAAATAGACTTAATACTCTCTAAGATCAATAAGACTAATTTACAGGTAAATAAGTAACTTAGGTAATATTATTTAATTATAGAAAATAAGTGAATAACAAAATCAAAAATGATTTTAATATTTATACCTTTCTTTTCTTTTTACGTAAAACTACTAAAATCCTTCACCGACTAGCTCTTATTATTTCTTATTATAGTAATCTAGCTAAAGCCTTATATTAATATAAAAAGTAAAGTATCTAAGACTTAAACGTTATTATACTCTATAACCGCGTAAAACAGTTTAATAATTATAAAAACTAAGCCAAAAGCTTCCTTAAACCTTTTATGTCTTATACAATCCTAGTAGTCTTTTAACCTAGCTTTAAGTAATTTTTTAGCGAAGTCTTTTATCTCCGTCTCGATTAGAGTTTACGATTATTTTATATATTCTTTATTAAACTTAATCATTAATCTCTTTTTTAGGTATAAAGCCATTGCTTTTATTATTTTTAACCTAAACTAACTCTATATTTTAATATTTACTTAATTCTTTTTTTATAATAATCAAAAAATTCCTAATAAAAATCCAAATTAAATATCTTATAAATACCTATACCTACTCTTTAAGATCCTTAACATTTTCTACTCTTATAACCTATAGCTTAAAAAAATAAAAACTAAGTATTTATACTTTTTTTTCTTTTTAGCCGCACTTAATAATAATTTAATACTAAAACACACTAAAAGTATACCTTTTTTAAATATTTACTTTAATATTAAGCTTAAATTAATAAAAAATATCTTAAACTCAATTACTTGGTTTTCTATTACCCTTTTAAACATTAGCTTACTAGGCCTATTTTATATTATAAAAGTACCTAATATCTTAACCTATGTTTTAATAATTAGGTTAATTACCTTAAAAGTATTATTTAAAATCATATACTTTAAGATCCTAAATATAGCTTATATTAATCGGTCCAACACCTTGGGAAAACACTTATAAAGACTATCATATCTAAATAAGGCTAACTATCTCCTTAAGAGAGTTTTCTTAAGACTAACTTAACTAACCAGACCTTTATTTTTATAAATAAACTACTTTTTCTCTAATATATTCCTAAATAACAGTTACAATATAGGAGCAGGGCTATTACCGGTAACTTTAACGTATAAAAGAGAAGAGAACAAACTTTAGAGAAGCTTTCCAAGCCGCTTCAATGCATTTCTCTAAGATGCTTTTATCGAAATCTCCTCCTCACCACTTTTGAACTCTTCTTCTCTATATATAACCTTTTTTATAGGCTTTCTCAGGTTTATTCGCTTAAGTGCTTTCTTATTTTCCGATAGAGCTAGCTCTACTACATTAATAAACGCCTGTTTTCCAAAATCAAGTATAGTTTTAATAAAAAAAGTTTTTCCTTTTTTAAATTCCTTCTTAAAGAAGGTTTTTACTTATTTAATTATACTATTAATAAATACTATATTACTAACTTTTAAAGCCCCTTTAAATATATACTAATAAAATTATATATAGTTTATATTATTAAAGCTTTTCTCTTTATATAAGGCAGCTTAAGTATCTTTTTTTAATAGTAATTCTTTAATATTTTTATAGCTTTTGCTATAAGTGGCTCTATAAGTAATTCCTATTAGGCCATTGACTAAAAAGATATTTACACCATTTTCTAATAAAAGCCTAATAAGATCTATACGTTTATATAATACTATAGCCCGAAAAGCTAGTCTATAAAGTCTACTTAGGTTATTAATATCTATACCACGCTTAATTAACTTAAAATATATTTAACAAAAAGGAGTAAGATCTATACCTCTATAGTATTTAATTACTACTATAGTAAAAGTATTTCTATAACTGTTATTTATTATATATATATGAAAGCCTTTATTATATAATAACTTTATAATATTAATATAACTATAAAATATTATAATATAAAAAGCTATTCTAAAAAAGCCCTTAGCTTTAATAATAGGCTATTCTTTATATTAATTAAGAACTATTTTAATATAATTATTACACCCTATTATAAAACTATTTACAAAGCAATACCTATAAAACTCTTAATTTAAACATCTACCCTAGCTTCTAGAAGCTTCTAAACGGTTTCCTTATAATAGTGATATTTTCTATAAGTAGCAATTAAAGCTGTCTTATTCTTATTACTTTAAGTATTTAAATTAGCTTTCTTATTAAGAAGAAGCTTTAGTATATATTAATTTTTATAATAGGCTATGTAATAAAAAGGTGTACAACCCTCCTTATCTTATGCGTTTATATCGCCTTTATAACTGATTATTTTTTTAATAGTTTAAATACCCTTTCTCTTTTTTTTATCACTTTTTACTTTATTATAAATAGCCTAGTAAATTAATATATAGCCCTTACTATTACATTTCTTTAAATTAAACCACCCCTTTCCTTTAAAACTATTAAAAAGTTTAAGAAAAAAGAAATAATTAATTATATATTTATAATAAACTCTAGTTAGCATTGATTTTTATATAATAAGAAAATAAATCTAAAATAATAATTAGAAATTATTCTTAGATATAGTATTCTAATAGCCAAAAAGCTTAGTAATATAATCTTTAAACACTTTAGTTATTTTTTTAGGCGGAATAAGATTTCTTAGTGTGGTTAATACACTTTCTTAATAAGAATAGTCGGAGATATTTAATGTTTGTAATTGTGCCCATAGAAACCTAGTTAAGCCAATTAGACCTTGGGGAAAATACCTGTGGGGTAAATAAATACTAATACTCCGTCTGCCTTGTTCATTAGTTCCGATACAATTAGTTGTTTTAAGTCTAGATTGCGATTGAAAAGCCTAGAGCTAAACTTATTGGCCAAGAAGGTCTTAATATCTTCCAAGTTATTAATAGGCTTTACTTAGATCTGAGCCGTGTCGTGCTCTCGGAGATCCTTATAAGCTATACGATTATAAGAGCTAATTATTATTATAATTTTATGTTTACTTTTTTTTTTTATACTCTTAGAGAATATTATTAAGCTTTATAAGTAAATCAAACTAATTCTTGTTAAAAAGCTAATTAAGACTATTAATAATTATATATATATTACGTTTAGATTTTATAAGAAAATTAGTAAACGCTTTTTAAATATTTTTATTATTATTATACTAGAATATATTAAATAGGTTTTAATTGCTTTTTTATATCTAATTTTGAAATATCATTAATGTATTTTTATAAATCTAATTTATTTACTTTTTATCTTTATAACTAATGTAAAAGTATAGTAAATAAATAGTACCGGGCTCTTAGTTAGTAATCTTAGTTTTATGAATAGATTTAATAATATAAGACCTAGATTGTGACGACCCGACCCCACGCTTGGGTCATATACCAGGTCGGACCCACTTTTAGTGACACTTGTGCTTGTTACGGCTTAGCACAATCACGGCAGGACCTCGGACAAACCAACCAATTAAACAAAAGTCAATCCAAGTCAAATCGATTTAAGTCGATTTAATAAAAGAAAAGTCAATCGTAATCGAGTCGACTCTAATCGATTTACTAGATCATCGGTTTATTCCTATCAAAATAAAACCTCACACTTATTCAGATTGTAATAAACCTAATTACTATATATACTAGCCTATATCTTTCTTATATATCTAATTAATTGTTAATACAATTATTCACTATCAGCACCTAATACCTAAACTATAACACTTTATCTTATTGCTTAATATCGCCCTAATCCACTACTAACATCAAACCACGATCTAGGTTATCTCTTGTTAGGAAACGCCCGGAACGTCACACGTTAACAACTCTTATTCAGCGGATTACTACGACTCTAAGCAATATCAAGCATTATAACTAACGAAAAACAGCAACCCCCACCCCAGGTATACACCCTAGAACAACTAACCACACTGTTTAAAAAAATCAAAAAAAAGAATAAGATACTCCTAGACTTAAATAAACAACTTTAAGACAGGGTTGATAAAAGATAAGAAAAAGACATTAAAGAGATCCTCAGACCCAAAGACCCAGGACTGTTTTTTAGAAAACCAGGAATAATAACTTTTCGAGCCTTTATTACAGACTTACAGACCCATTATAACTACTATCCACAACGCCTTAAAAGAAACTATACAAAAGTAGTTTATGCCTACACCTGTCTAGAAGGACCCGCCAAGGAATAGTTCAAACCAGTCATAAGAGATTACTATAACCATCTAAAGAACAAACAAGAAGACCAAACTAAGCGAGTTATAGAAGACTTCAGCGAATTCGTCAAAGACCTAAAGGAGGCTTTCGGAACCATCGATAAGGAAAGAGAAGCAAAACAATTACTTCAAAACCTTCGCTAAAAAGGATCAGCCTCGGATTATACCACTGCATTCAGACAAGCCGCTTCAAAACTCGATTAGAACAACGAACCACTAATGGACCAGTTCTATCAAGGACTAAAGGAAGATGTCAAAGATAAACTCTTTAAGGAAAACCTACCAGACACTCTTACGGAATACATCGGAATGGCTATTAGAATCAACGACCGATAATACGCCCGCCGCAAGCAAAAACAAGGAGGCAAGGTATACCAGAAACCAAAAAACAACCACATTACCAAATCCAATAACAAACCAGATCGAATAGACCTCGACACAACTTAGAAGAAGAGAAAAGGTAAATGCTATAACTATAGCAAACCAGGACATCACTCACGAGATTACCAAAGCCCACGCAAGGACAAAAGCAAAAAACCCTAGAAGCTAGCCCCTGAACCGGAAAGAAGACAAGTCAATACCATCACCAAACAAACTATAGACCACGCCTTGATAAGCTAGACTATATATTTCAATGATAGATATTTAACTCACAAAAACTCAAAAGACAGCACAAATTAGTACCTAAAACCTCCCTGATAAATCAATATGATCGGACGAAGGCAGACAAAAAAGAGAAATGAATGGCATATGCCAAGGGAAACCCGATAATGGCTAGTGGACGAACTCCCAGTACGAACATAACGCCCCGTAGAAGCCACGCCTAACCAAGAAACCCCTATTAATAACATTAACAGTTTATTTACCTAAAAAAGGGAACCTATGGTAAAAAACATCCCAGAATACCAAGGCAGCCTGCAACATAACAAATCTCTATAGGCTAATTACATAAACATATACTATTAAGATTATATTAAACTTATATGTAAGAAACATCAAGAAGCTAAGCTTATAGATTAGCACCGACGAATATTTAAACTAGTAGTAATTATATAAGAATATCCTATTATAAAGATTACCCGGGAACTATTTAAGCGAGGCTTTGACTTTTAGATTTATAAAAAAAACCTAGGAGATCGACGAAGGTGGCACGAGTTACGAAGCACGCTAGACGCCGAAAACGGCACGGTAGCTTACGAAATCTGTAACTAAGAAACAAAAAACAAGACCAGTTACTTATAAAAGGGCTATAGGATAACCACTGAGTAAGGTCTTTTAACTCCATAAACAGAAGCCATTACAGACGGCTCTGCCTGACAGTGGAACTATAAATAAAAGGACGTTGCCTTATTGCATTGGTAGACAGTGGAGCAATAGGTAACTATATATCCCCTAAAGCTATGAATCGTCTATAGTTACCCTAGAAGAAAAAACCAAGATATAAGTCATACCTATTTCATTATATTAAAGGAGAAACTTTCTCTTATAATAGAGAATAGATTAATATGGAGACTGATTATCTTTCTATTGAAATCCAAGGGCATAAAAAGCTTGTCTCCTATGACCTAATGGACCTTAACGAGTATGATATGATCTTAGGATATCCTTGGCTATGGGATAGTAATTCTCTTATTAACTAAAGGACTGGCTAACTTTACTGGAATAAAAGCGAAGGCCTTAGTTAGGAATAAACACGAAACGTAAGATTTCACGAGGACTTAATAATAGAGTAGCAGACTTAGAAAAAAGAACCTTTAAGTAAGACATAAAAAAAAAAAACATAAGACACCTTACCTAACCAATCACTAAAAGGAACAAAACCTATACAAGAAAAAGGTCAAGAACGAAGAACTTATAGAACTATTGCCTTTCTACGAAAAACATTCGAAAAGCTTAACGAGCTACTTAAGAAAAGACTGCCCTTAGACAAGAAGAAAGAACCTCTTATTAAACGACTTAAAAATATCCCTAATAAATATAAACGCTACAAGAAATTATTCCAAAAAACCCTTGACACAGGGCTACCCGAACACAGCCAATAGGATCACGAGATCATCCTGAAAAACAGAACCAACCCCACGTTCCGCAAAATCTACAACCTTAACAAGAAAGAACTCACAGCGCTTCAAGAATAGATCAACGAGATGCTAGCCAAGGGCTTCATTAGATCATCTACGTTAGAAGCAGGATATCCTGTGATGTTTATCCTAAAGAAGAACGGGAAACTACGGCTAGTCGTGGACTACCGATAACTCAATGAAATTACACTTAAAGACCATACCCCGCTACCCTTGATCACGGAATTACAAGACTATCTCCGAGGCAAGAAATAGTTTACTGCACTTGATCTAAAAGAAGCTTATAACCTTATCCATATAAAAGAAGGAAACGAATGGATGACGGCTTTCTACACTAAATTCGGATTATTTGAATATCTTATTATGCCTTTCGGATTAATAAACGCCCCCGTAACGTTCTAAAGGATAATCAATAATATGCTTAAGAAATACCTCGATATCTTCGTGGTAGTCTACCTTAATAACATTCTGATCTTCTCGGACACACTTAAGGAACATAAGTAATATATACACCAAGTACTTATTAAATTATAGAAAGCAAAGCTTCTAATTAAACCGGAAAAATATGAATTCTATACCTAATAAGTTACTTTCCTTAGACATATCATCACGCTAAATAAGATACACATAAATCCTGCTAAAGTCAAAACAATACAAAGCTGGCCTAAGCCAAACACTGTTAAAAAAGTTCAGAGCTTTCTAGGCTTTACTAATTATTACCGATGCTTTATAAAAAACTATAGCAAGATCGCACGCTTACTCTACGAGTTAACCAAGAAAGACTAAGCGTTTATATAGACAGAGAAAACACAATAGGTCTTCGAACGGATCAAGGCTTTAATCACTAAAAATCCAGTACTCACGATATTCGACCCGAAGAAAAAAGTAAAACTTAAAATAGACTCCTCCAATTTTAGATTAGGAGCTTAACTTAGACAACAAGACAAAAACGGCAAACTACAACCAATTATATTTTATTCACGAGCCTTACATGGCACCGAACTAAATTACCCTATCTACGATAAAGAATTTCTAGCAATCATTTTAGCCTTTAAAGAATAGAGACACTATCTCCTCGAAAGCAAGCATAGAATCAAGGTCTACATAGATCATAATAATATCTCTTACTTCACTATAACCTAATAGCTTAGTGGACATTAAGTTAGATACACCAAATACCTCTTAGAATTCGATTATATCCTTATCTACTAAAAAGGATTAGAGAACAGCAGAGCCGACGCCCTAAGTAGACGAGCAGACTATAATTAAGGCAAAATAATCACAATAAGACAAATCCTGGATACTACTCTAGAAGGACACTATATACAGCGCGTATTAAACGCCACGTTCTAAATCGAAAATAACAATACTTAAATCCATCGCATCAGGGAATATTATAAAACCTGGGAAGAAGACAAATTTCCTAAAGGATTTATCATAAATGACAAGAAACTACGATAGTACAAAAACAAAATCTGGATTCCCCTAGAGCTTTAAGAAGACCTTATTAAAGAAATCTACTAATACCCCTTACACAGATACAAAAGAATATAAAAGATACTTAAGCAAGTCAAATAAAACTTTAACTTCCACGGAGCAAAGCAATACGTCTAGAAGGTCGTCTCGATATACACCATATACAGCCGAGCAAAGGCCTTAAAGTATAAGCCATACGGGCAAATCTAACCGCTACCAGTACCCCAAAAACCATAGGAAATAATTATACTAGACTTTATCACAAAGCTACCCACATTAGTAAAACCCGCTACAAAGATTAAATATAATAGTATTCTTATAGTTATCGACAAACTCACGAAATAGGCCTACTTTTTGCCATACCAAGAAGCTATAAACGCAGAAAAATTCGTATATATGTTTTTACGCACAATCACGAGCGTTTATCTCCTACCTAAAGAAATCATCTCAGACCAAGGATCAGTCTTTACATCTAAATTTTAGCAAGGATTAACTAGACAACTAGGCACCAACCACAAGCTTAGCACGGCTTATTACCCATAAACCAACGGACAGACCAAACGAATCAACTAGATTATCAAAGGGTATTTACGCTACTATATCAATTTTAAGCAAACCAACTAAGTAGAACTACTACCGCTAGCACAAATCGCCTATAACACCAATGTATTAGAATCCACAGGCCTAAGCCCTATATACACCAACTTCAGCTATAACCCAGAGGTGTATAAGACACCCAGAGACGGGATAATTATGGATAAAGCTATGATTAAGGCAGATAGAATAAAAGACCTATACTAGGTAATAAGAGCGTAACTTACGCTAGTCTGCGAAAGAATAAGGAAATACGCGGATAAGAATAGATTAAAGGAACCAATCTTTAAGGAAGGAGATATAGTCTACTTACTTCGCTATACACTAGGCAAAAAAAACATAAATATTAAAACAACACGACTAAGCGATAAATTAGACTTTAAGAAATTAGGACCTTACCTAGTCAAAAAGGTTATTTTAAACATTAATTATAAACTCTTATTACTAGAGAAGATACAGATACATCTGGTTTTCTATATTTCCTTACTTAAAAAAGTACTAGTTAACAAAAATACTAGAGAAATTATCTATAACCCTATAGAGGTACTCCTAGTAAAAAAAAAATATAAAATCGAATCAATTCTAGCTATATATTACAAAAACAATAAACGCTAATACCTAATAAAATAAAAAAACTATATAAAAACCGAAAATATATGGGAACCTATTGAGCACCTGGCCTATTCCTAGACGATTCTGCAAGAATTCTACCAGAACCTAGGCCTAAAGGATTAGCAAGAAACAACTTTTAGTTAAATCTGACCGCAGGGTTGACCACGGGGTTACCCTAGGAAGTAGCATTAGCGGATTCTGCCTTACAATACTTTACCTCCTTTAACTCGTTAAGATTACTTAAACCACAAAAAACCATTTTTATAGCCTTCTTACAGAGAAAATACTTCTGCTATTTAATCCTTCACAAACGATTCATTGCCTTATCCAAAGCATCTTCGGCCTTCTCACGCTCTTTCTCTAACCTTTCTTTCTCTACGATAACACAGTTAATTACACAAAGAATTAAGAAAATAGTAGAAAAAGATAAGAAAAAACTTACAAGACACTTTACTAGGACCCCTATAATCGTAATCCGTTTTCTTTAAACTAACACAAAAAATATAACAGTCACTACAGACCTTAGACATTATATACTTTTCCCTTACTTTAAAACACCTAGTATAAGAAAGTATAGCTATACTAAAAGCTTTAATAAGCATAGAAAGCTTCTTATGATTTACAAGAACAGGAACCTCAGGACCAGATAATGGCTTAAGTTTAGACATTAGTTTTAGCCTTTTCTAAACGCCATGTAGTATGATGAGGTTAGCAAATAAAAAACAATAAAAAAGAAGAAACATAAAAAAACCTACTAAACAAAGAAAGGAATAGCTTAAGGTATTTATATCAGGAACCAACGGGTCTTAAGGGCAAGACCAAAGAGAGAGAAGCAATATATAACGACCCGACCCCACGCTTAGGTCATATACCAGGTCGGACCCACTTTTAGTAACACTTATGCTTATTACGGCTTAGCATAATCACGGCAGGACCTCGGACAAACCAACCAATCAAACGAAAGTCGACCCAAGTCGAATCGACTCAAGTCGACTTGATAGGAGAAAAGTCAATCGTGATCAAGTCAACTCCAATCGACTTACTAGATTATCAGTTTATTCCTATTAGAATAGAACCTCACACTCATTCAGATTGTAATAAACCTAACTACTATATATACTAGCCTATATCTCTCTTATATATCTAGTCAGTCGTTAATACAATTGTTCACCATCAGCACCTGATACCTGAACTGTAACACTTTATCTCATTGCTTAATATCGCCCTGATCCACTGCCAACATCAAACCACGATCTAGGTTATCTCTTGTTGGGAAACGCCCGGAACGTCACATAGATGTATTATACTATAAGCCTTTAGTAAAATATAATATATAAGGATTTAAAAATAGGGTTTAAAAATGCGAAAAGGTAAATAAAAGGGCTTATATTAATATTATTTTACTATATCCTATTAATTATTATTTAATTAATAAAACTTATTGCATAGAGTATGATTTTTATATTACTTACAAGGGCTATAGATCTATAGTATAGAGCATAAATTCTCTAGATTTAGTTACCTTTTAAATTCTTTTTTTTATAATAATTACTTATACGTTCCTTAACCTTTTTATATTGCTTTAAAAGTTATGTACATTTACTTAGTAATATTTCTAGATATTAGTTTATTATTATTACTGTTATAATTTATTATTTAAGGTTAATATTATTATATATAAATAATAAATAGTATATTCTATACTTATAGTTTATTAAATAATAATTATAGCTATAGTATATACTCTAAATATAACTAATATTATAGCTTATACTAATATAGTTCTCTAATATAATAACTAAAAAAGAAAATATCTTGTAGCTTTAATGTATAGATTCTAGTATTTATTAAGTTTAAAATAAAAGAAAATGTTAAAAAGTGACTTTTTATTACGACTAAAATATACAGTCACGGCTTATACTCTAGATCGGTAAAACTCTGGTATAATTGATCAATTAGAAGTTATTAAACTGGTTCAGATTGATCACACATGAGGATTAGAAAATGTCATAATAAACCTCACGACCTGGGTTATCCCTATCACGACCCGATCATCCAGTCATGACTTATACCCCGGATTAAGTAAACCTCGGCCTAATTAACTAATAAAAAAGATTAGTATTAATATCACCAATTAATATAAAATAATTATAATTAATTTATTAAATATTATTTACATTTTTTAAATAAATAGCTAGTTATTAACATAACTATTTACTATTAGTATATAACTAGAATACTTGAACCCATCGCTTAGCTTACTCTGATTCACTGCTAACATTAATACCGCAATCCAGGTAATCCTTGTTAGGAAACGCCCGGAGGGTCACAGAGGCGAGAGCTGTACAGAGACGCGATTCTATGGGATCCCTGCGTGAGGTTTCCGCTTACTTGACTACTGAATCTTAAGCCTTAAGAGGCTCAAGAGAATTGGCGTGGCGCTTTAGTGTTCTGAAGTATCAATGGCATACTGCATGTCGTATGGATGGATCTCATCGTGACTCTAGAAGCAGTTAGTAAATTTAGCAAATTACCGGACATGAGCCTTTCCCAATCCTGGGTAGTGCCCTCAAGAACCCTGGAGCCCCTGTACCTTTGCTTCCATCCATACTAGAGTCACCAAAGGCGCAGGTACTCTCCACTGTAAAGTGCTATAAAACATCTCGACTGTTCTCATGGCGTTTACAGCGGGCTTAGCCTCTTTGCAAAAGTCCATGAATCTGCCCAACCCCATTATTAAGCATGGTTAATACCTCAAAGCCCAAGTCTTTTGTTTTCATTACGTCTACAAACCGTTTACGTCCCGATAATAATCATGTCAGACAGCAAATAAGGCGCCAAGCCATGAGCAGAGCAGCTTATTCCAGGCGCCAGAGAGGAGGCTACGGAAAAGTCAACTTATTCCAAGCCCCGGCGCAGTCCATGAGTAGCGATCAACCACACAATCCGCTGAAGCAACGCGCTTTTGACTGTGTTGAGGGCGAAACTATAGACAGTCATCTATCAGCTACTATTCTAATTAGCCCTTCCAGTGTCGACTACGAAAAAATAAGAATTCGCTACAATCTCGACCTTCTAGATCTGTCAGCTCTCACATCGTTCCATGTTACTTATGCGACGGCAAGCTCCATAGCATCGAACCCAGACATTTTAAAAGATACCATCGGGCGGAAACAGTTTTCATATCTCACGCATGTGCCTGGTCGATATGGCCAGAGTCATGCGTTGGCATCGGCAGTGGAATGTGTGTCTGCCAGGGCACATCAATGGCTCATTGCTCCACACCAACCCGTCTCTAGTGAGATCATCATGCTCTACCTGAGAGCACTGAAAGCCGTACAAGCTGCTTTAGAGAATCCTCATACAAACATGCATCCTGAAGTATTATGTGCGACTGAATTGTTGGGCATATATGAGGTACTTCAATCAAGATAATTAACCTTCTCAACCACTCACTCACGCCGCAATAGTTATTCAGTACGCCGACAGAACAACGTTGGGCATCTCATTCTTCTGGATCCACGGCTCTTATTAAGCTTCGCGGACCAGACCGATACACGAGCGATTTCGAAAAAGGCTTACTGGCATCTCACATTGGTCAAATAGTATGAATTGTTGCCACATATTGCGCAGGTAGTAGTTGACCGACAATTGTTAGTTCCACCAGTCTCTAAGTGCGAATCAATCATGTTTCCTACATGATGAGCCTTGGCAACTAGTCTTGCGTTCCATTGCGACAAAGGATGGGCCGTTTTCAGACAGAAGCGAGCGAGTCATTTCTTTATGGCAATCTGCTTGTCGCCTTCCCTATTATTTACAGAAGATGGTCAAGATAATGAGCGAGAAAGAGGGTTCAATTGCTGACCCCTTTATTAAAGAACTTCACACCAGCCTACATGAGCTTCGACAGTCAATTTGGCACTGGCACCGACGATATCAAGAATACAGCCAAGATCTTGATCTTTGTGGACTCTTAAATAGCTCAGTAGACAAGGATCAGCATTACGAAACACTCGTGTTTGCATTCGCCTGCCTTGTTATTATAAACCGCTTGATCTTTGCCCTAGATCCTGCAGGTGAGGGGAATTGTGAGGAGGAGGCCCAGAGGCTTTCGATTGAGATATTAGATATCGGCACAATGAAGATATCGGCCATGTCTCGTTCCGAGCTTTTTTTGTTCATCAAGACCCATGTCGCTCACCAAACTCGAGCTACAGAGGCGAGTTGGCGAAATTGGGCTACAGGAATGCATGTCTCATCATGCTCCCCGTCTCTTTTACTTCTGAGGCACACTTGGATCGAATGGTGTCATTTGATTGGCTGGCAGTATGTCTAAACTGTGGGTTGGGAGCAGCAATCGTCACTAGGGTATTGAAGGTGACTGTGTACAGTTAAGTAAAGTGATTCCTCGGGGAAAAGAATAAATAGGTCACAAGATGTTAATTTAACAGACTGAAGATCAGACATGGATGCAGTCCTTTCTATGCTACTACATAGTGGCCTTGTTGCGAACTGGCTCCATACTCCTAGGCAGCCTCTCCTCAACTCCCCTCTCAGTCCCCTCTGCACCCGAATCCCTAACAAGAGTAGCCTATCTTTTAAGCTACGATACACGCAGCCTCAATGTTATTTCCAATAGGGTCAAGGACAAAGGCTGCATGGTAGTTTGGGTGGATATGCGCTCGCCGTCCAGGAGCTCCGTTGTCCTTGGCTCCAGCACTTATAGCCTCGGTATGGAAGGCATTCACCGCAGTCTCATCTGGAATGGCAGGGTTGGTATTGAAAGGCAGAGCATTGGGGCGTAGACATGGAGTAGTAATATTACTCACTTGGCGCGTTGAATGCAATATGAACTTGGCTATTCACAGGACCAATAGCCACCACAAGTTCGGGGCCGTTGACACCAAAGGCGGTCATCCCCTTAGGGAATCCGGGAAGCTTCTGGAGACCAATGGTCTTCAGGACTTGGTCATAGAAGGTTACCACGGTAGGGTATTCAGCAGCGGTGGCTTTGATGAGAATGTGTGAGATGGGCATTTTGAAAGGTTGGAGGCTAGAATTTGAATAAACTGTTGACTTGATACTTGATAATGAAGTGAGTGGGTGAGGATGAGAGTATCAGGAGGAGGTACCATCGAATTTATACCTTATTGCCTATAAACTAAGGGTCTTGATAGCCTACCCGTTAACGCTGCTGAATGTATGTCTGACATACGAATTCCCGCTGGCATAACATAATTCCAAGTGGGTGAATCCTACTCGGAGAAAGATGCTGCACCTAAATCACAATCATCTTACCTATCCATGGATATCGAATGGGTGTTTTACGCTTTGATTAGTTGACGATGTGGTGTACTACAAGGCATAATGACGCTAGCAAGTCCACTACTGCATCTCTTTCTTACAACGGTTTGGGGTAACCTATTTAGGTCGTAGGTACCCTTGTTTTACTGACAAAGCCAATACCCCACAGCTGGGCACTTCAGGAGGTTCAAGTCCGCGGATTTGCACTAGAGTGATTTTGGAAAGCAGTACCCTTGTGCTACAAGCCCCACCTGTAATTTTCATTCCAAAGGCTACTCCACAGCAGGCATATCGGTACTAAAATCATTTAGGAAACCAGTACCCTTGTCCGGGTACTAAATCATGGCAGCATCACTAAACGATAAACCTGCCTCAGTCAAGACATCAAAGAGTAAGGTATGTGTGGTGATTAGCTTGAACCTGTAACATCCAGTTGCTTAGTATAGGATATAAAGTACAGTATTTAAGAGACGTATGTAAACTGTTGGCTTCGCTTGTCGAAGTAAGTGAGTTTTACGCACTCTCTCCCATCTACGTTGATTCATCTATGCGATTATCCACAGCCATCTCTGAATATCAGTTCATTCCATGTAACATTGCCGCTTTCTTGTTCTTTTTTCTTCCCACGTTTCTACTCCGAATGAAGCGGTGCATCCATCATAAATTTATATCACCGTCAAGAACAAGATGTCTACCACACCAGTCAATATTCTGGACATAATTGGAAACACTTCCCTACTGGAGCTCCGCCATGTCGTCGCCTCAAATGGAGTACGTATCTTGTTAAAAATCGAGAGTACAAATCCAATAGGAAGCATGAAAGATCCTATGACTCTTGCTATGATTACCGCAGCAGAAGCTGATGGACGACTGCCACCTGGCGGAACTGTTGTAGAGTACACTGGTGGGAGTACCGGCGTCTCGTTGGCTCTAGTATGTGCTGTCAAGAAACATCCCCTCCATGTGGTAATGTCAGACGCCTTCTCAAAAGAGAAGCTAAATCATATGCGGCTTCTCGGCGCCGAACTTACCATTATACCCAGTGACAACGGTAAGCAAACCGAAAAGCTCACCAAAGATATGATACAAGAGGCAAATCGGATTGCTGGAGAAAAAGGCGCTTATATTACGGCCCAGATAGAGAATACTAATCAGCTCAACGCTTATACAACACTTGCCGACGAAATATGGGAACAGACTGATGGGCGTGTCGATGCTTTTGTTCAGAGTGTTGGAACAGCAGCGTGTCTCCGGGGTGTATCGGAACGTCTGCGCCAGCGCAGCAACAACATCCACTTCGTCGCAGTCGAGCCAGCAGAATCCGCAGTCCTGTCGGGTGGTTCGACGGGCGCTCACAGCATTGATGGCATAGGGGCTGGCTATGTCGTGCCTCTGTGGTATAATAGGATTGCGGATGAGTTCAAGAAGATTTCTACAGAGGAGGCACGGTCAATGGCATTTCGCTTAGCGAGGGAGGAGGGCGTGTTTTGCGGCCTATCTACTGGTGCCAATGTCGCAGCAGCGCTGCAAGTGGCGGAACACCTGGCATCTGGGGCTATAGTTGTTACCATGATGTGCGACTCGGGGATGAAGTACTTGGACAGTTTCTCGCATCATATATATATCTATCAAATAAAACTGGCCTATTTTTAATGTAATGGTCAATAGGTCAAGGGATGGGATTGAGTGAGCGCAAATTAGTGTGTAGGATAATTATCTTCACGTAACGCGTGTCTTGTATAATATTTGTACCCCCATGTCAAGGAGTGTGTTACCACTGCCGCGCATTAAGCCGCAGCTAACACAGTGGCAAAGGTTTGAATCCGACTTTAACATGTGTCTATTGAAGAAGAACAAAGCCCACTATGCTAGACTCGGCTCCAACACATTTCTACTGTGAGGGATTATATACCTAGGTAATATAGAAATATTGAGGCGTATCTTGAGTCTCTTCAATGTCAACCCATAGTTTTGTTTCTATGTAACACTCCCCGACCAAATGAAACTCCTTTAATATTCCCGCAAAAGGTGTGGTCTGAACTTGTCGAAACGCGAACGGGATTGCTGCTCCAACACAGACATATATGTCGTCACCAACCTCGATCTCTGCAGGGCCTATTCCCATGTAGCCCGTATCCGTAATGAAGAAACGGCGGGAATGACAGTGCTCTAACACAAACCTTGTGTAAGCTGCATAGCTTGGTGGCTGACCTTTCCCTGCCTGATGAAATGGGATGTCATTATACGGCACAGAAGCCAAGCCCCTCTCCATAGCCATGTCGCAGACAGTATGTTCCCAAGTCTTTCTAGATTTCTCATTTTGACTTGACTCGTCATCACTTTGGTACAATTCCAAAGATCCGTTCTCCGCATCGATGAATAAGCTAATAGCGTCAGGATAGGCAAACCCAGCTGCACTTATAACCGTATAAAAGGCATATTCTATCGCTCCATAAGCACCATGATAAAGGAATTCTCCTTCATCTATGTTGGCCTGTGCTACTATATTTTCTTTTGAAATTCTTCTCCATTCGCCCAACGGGAAAGGGCTCTGACCGGCAAGATATGCTGTTCCAATTTTGAGCACTTTTCCAATTGCATACCCAGCGGCGCGGAGTGCTGGAGTTGTCTCTTTTGACCCAAGGCCAATGGTGTCTCTGGTAATAACTTGAGGAATTATTGGGATGTCTAATTCCTTTTGTGTCCAAATGTGGCTCATTCCTATACGGCTAAACGTTCCAAGAACTTTTCGTTTTGGCGGCAGGCTCCAATCTGGCACCCAAGACGGCAAGCCAGCAATGCGAGAACCACCCTGAACAGAGCAAAGAATCTCAAACCCGCATCTAGATATAAGGGCTGTGGCACAAGCAGTATAGACCTCTGCAACAGAGTCTTCATATCGTGGTGTGAGATCAAGTTGCTTGTCGAATGAATGAAGTAGCGGCAAAAGGCTGTAAACCTTGTCACGCGGGTCTGTTGCTCCGCAGTGTCGCGTCTGGACAAGCATTTTAAGCATTGATGCTTCAATATCATTTTCTGTAAGTGACTTTTTGGATGCAGATGCAACGAATGGGAGCGTTGGCAGGTATTTGTCGTTGATATTCAAGGCGTGGAAGTTTTTAACCGCCAACCACGAGAGTTTCTTGTCCCCGCAGTAGGCTATCCCGTTACTACACAGAATAACTTCTTGAATGACCCACACTCTAGTGAACCATGGCCGGCGAAAGAACTTTTCAAGAGCCTGTATCAGCGACGTCGATTTTGGAAAGCTAAGAGACGCAGTCCCGGCGCTTGGATTGTCGCTCTCCGTCATAAAGTCGATTGCTAAATTGCTATTGTCTCCAGCTTCGCCTAAGTAAATGACTACCTGGGCTGCTTGGGAATAAATCTGGGACATGAGCGTTACTTGATGATTTCTCTCAGCCAAGTCTGATTGGTCAATACCCAGGGCATCAATCCAGAGACTGCGCGGTCGATCGTCCAGCCGAAGGCGGCAAAGGGCAGCGAAGCAGTTTGATGTTACTAAGAATGCTACCAATCCTTTCGATTCGCAAGTTTTTATATAAATGGTTCGGCGATCTGAGGGATCACCCCATGTATACGAAATTGCCTCATATGGAGGTGCTGATTGTAGCTCTGTTGTCACTAACTCGCAAGTAATCTCGTCGTCGCTCCCAGGCTGCAAAAGAACAAGACGAATGTGGTTTGCAGTTGGCAAAGAGGGTCCGGGGTAGCTCTTGCCATGAAGAATGCTATATAAAGCTACCATGGCTAAGACAGATGTTAATAGCCTTGAAATTAGTATAGTGATAGAACTGGATGCAATTCAGTGCAAGGAAGCTTATGTGCCTGATTGGGAAACGGAAAAACAAGTAACCGGGATGGCTTAACGAATTTTTTTTTTTTACTTTATATAATAAAATAATTAATTTATTGCTTTTATTAGTTTAACTTAATTAATTATATTTTTATTTATAAATTCTAGTATTTATTTATTGTATGCTGGAGCGGCATGTATAGAGCAAAAGGTTTTTCTAGTACTAAGGGAAAAAAACCTTTAAGAAAGTATAATAATAATAAATAAAAAATAAATAAAAATAAAACTATTATTAATTAATACTTACCTATAAGTTAGCTATAACCTAACTATTAAACTACATACTTATTCACTCCTTTATGATTAAAAACCTAACAAACAAATAAGGCCCTGCACTATGAGAAATCCGGCGCTAAACAGGTAAAGACTCCTTTTGCTATGATGTGTTAGTTTAGCTAGTATGAAAAAGCTATTCTTTTGTCTGTTCCCCAAGGTCCCTGCACTATTAACAACATTAAAATTTAACACAAGTAAATCCATTCTATTATCGCTACGAATATTCCTGCTTGGCATACTCGCTGGGGACTCAATACTACAGAACGTGGGTCTTGGTTACTTTTGAGCTATCTAGCACCTCCAGCCTTTGCGATTGAAAGGCCAGCAAATCGAAGATGGGGTGACCTTTTACTAACAGACATCCATCAAACCATGTTTATATATCTCTGTAAACAACTGTTTCACCATCTAGATCCACTGAATCATCATCATCATCACTTTTCTCTTGATCTTGTCTTCTTTCCCTGACCGCACTGCTGATACTATTACGATGCTGGCCAGTAGTTTGGTTAGTAAAAAAAGGATGATCAGCGCGTAAATTTCGGCGCTGGCAGACAAAGCCCATTGGAGTGTGCATAATGTCTTGTGTATGACGTCGGTTTGTCAACCACTCTTGTAGGAAACTAAGAGGCTCCTTGATCTGCAGACCGCCGGTGACTGACTGAATGTCTCCAGCAGTGAGTTGACTGTATTTATCGCTAATTGTGCCATCAGAAGTCTCCTTGTTGGCGAAGCCTAACCAAGAAAGCAAGGCCCCGTATTCACTATAGCAGAAGTATAGTCTTCCTGCTACAATTCCAACCTCGATTTTGAGCCAGTCTGGAAACGGTAGTTCTTGCTTTGCAGACGGGACAGTAAAATAATTGAGACTGTTGAAAACCTGCATTGACTTGGTAACTGGTGCCGCGTAGCAAATCAACCAAACCCGTGGGGGTTTCATGTCTCGAAGCATCGGGAGAACAGCATCAGCTTCTTCGGAATTAATTATAAGCGCCGTCTGCGATGAGTCGCTCCAAAGAATCCACTCGACAGGTCGCTAAAAAGGCTACTGGTGAGAACATGATGCAAAAGCAATGGGGTGTGCTACTTACCAGCATATATTGTTCTACGTCAAGGCTATTCAGGACTACGGTGTTGGTGAACTCCTTTGACACAAAGAGTTTGGAAGCCGTTTTCTTGATCCCGAACTTTTTGCCAGTCTTCGTTGTACCGATGAACTCAAATGCCTGCAAAAATGATCCGTTGGGGTCCAAGCATCCGGTAGAGATGAAAGATTTGATGTAGCCGTGAAGACCAGGAAACTTCAGCGGCGTATATCGCACATCGATTTGGTTCTCTCGTATTTGCTCCACCTCGAATTCTACTTCTCTTTCTTGCTCAACTTCCATAAATGCAGATGTTGACGTTCGTGTTCCATCCGAGAGCAGAGATCCTTTCCCTTCAATTTCCGCGGCAAAGGTCTGCAGTTGAGGGATATCAAATTGTAGCGGCCCTGCACCTGCACTTGAAGCTTGCAGTCCATAGAACTGTTCAAGGGTTTGATGTTCGTGCTGCCGCATGACCGCGAGGAGGTTTGTCAGATCATGCCTCACGGTGAGAAATTTGGCATGCTTCCACAAAGCGTTGGTCCGTCGACAGAAATCCAGGCCCTGAGCAACGTGAAGAGACATCAATTGTTCATTTGATTTGCAGCTTTGCTCAAGCAGCCAGCGGACAACATCTATTGAAGTAACAGGCAAAGGTTTTGACTGATCTCCAATGTGCACACTGCGCGCATCAATGATACTTCGATAAACCTCGGGAGGAGCCATGAAAGCCAGCGACTGTGTTGAACCCAGCTGCCTCAATCTCATCGCAGCTATGCTTGTTAGAACCATGTAACACAGAAAGTTGGAAGGAAACGAACCTTGTACTGTTTGATCTTTCGTCTGGCCAATTCCTAGGGTAACGGCTCCCGTTGCCTTGGGTGGAAGCTTCAAATCTGTGCCTCTAGTATGCCCTTCATCAATGTACACAACACATTTTGTCAAATCGTCGGCAAAGGGGCTTGCTAAGAGCGGCATCGGGGCCTTTTGGGAGGCGGATCGAACCAAAATCTCATTCCTAGGGCCAAAGTAAACGGCACCAGCAGCCTGAGTGTCGATATCGAGCCAAGCTCCAGCAACGTCGTAATTTCCCATCTCTAGAATATGAGCACCAGCATCAATCAAGATTCGAATTCCCTTTTCTTTGAGAAGATTCAGCAGGCCAAGTTCTGTCAAATGATGGCCACTTTTGTCGGCCGCTTGATAGCAGCGCTGGTTTCTCTCCTCCAACAGATGACACAATACTTCTGCGTTTGTTTGGAGAAGGCTGGGCAGATCATCTTGGCGGATTGTCCCTGGTAGCATCCTCTTATTATCATTTGTACCACTAAAGCCCGTTGTTAGGGTTTGCTTGGGAGACCTCAAGTCGGAAATGGCGCCATTGGCTAAAAGAGGAATGTCCCAGCCTGATGCCTGGATCTTGATGCTGAATTGCTTGGCGTGAACCGGGAACACAAATGTGTTCATATAATCGTTTAAAACGTGCCTATTAAACCTCAGATGTTTCCACAACTCACGTACTTGGGCTTCGTCATCCGGATTGATCAGATTCCAGTGATGAAGCGTCGACGGCAATGAGTCGCATCCACTGATCCAACGATCGTATTGTGCTGCAGGGTCATCTGCCTTGACGGCTCGCTCTAAGCCCTGTAAAATTTGTTGCATGGTCAGGCCAGTCTGATAAAAGGCTAGACAGGTAAGAATAAGAGCGGTATCTGGATGTCCATACTCAACCGTCTGTGAGGGAACGCCTTTAGCCTCGAAAGGCACGGCAAGAGGCACTCTTTCAGGGTGAAGACCGTACTGAACATTCCAACGTTTCTTCAGACAGAGAAGTACAATCCCTTGAGAGATCAGGCCACGCAGGAGATAGAGACTCTTTAATCCAAAGACCCTGTCGGCTAGCGAATTTCTAGCCCTTTCCCAGTCATGCGCACTGACGTCGGCACCGCTTATGATACGTTCCACATCCAGGCGAGCAATATCAGAGGTCGTATCTTTAAGCTGTAGCATGGGTATGCGACCCTTGCACACATCGTCAACTAGCAAGCTATTAAGAAAATCCTCAGGCTCGGGGCGAAGAAAGTAGAGGATTGGATATCCTTGATGCCGCCAAACAACTTTGACCCCATCTGGGAACCTCTCTTCCAGAAGTGGGACGTGTTTTTGGACAAGAGATAGAATCTCTTCAATCACGAGCCATCGGTGAGGGTTTCCATCCACGGCTGTCTGAGGACCACTGGGGTAAATCAGCTGTGTTTTTGCTGAAAGGGTGAAATCAGATTCATCTAGGATGTCTCGACATGATCTTTCCAGCCACTGCTGAACCCCGACCATTTTTTTGGCTGCAACTAGTTGATCATCCGCCAAACGCTGCAGCCCACTCAGTTTGAAGGATAGAATATGCTCGGGGAGACAAAGCATAACGCCTCCTAACTCTAACGTATCCTGGTGGATCGCTTGATAACGGTTGATCGTTTCCATATCAGCAGGTGACCGTCGTGCAAATGGAATGTGTCGAACAACGCGTCCAATAAGCCCTCCAATACGACTTTGAACGACCTGGGCAGTCTGAAGCAGTAAAGCCTTGGGAACAATCAGTCGGCAAAGACTTTTACGATCCGCTAACATTGTTACAGCCATGGGCATGATGCAAGAGGTTTTGCCTATGTAAAAGATCAACGTCTGTCTAGTCAACCGTGGAGCGCATATATTATCGTGCTTACCTTGTCCCATGTTCATCTGAAGAACAGAGTTGTGCCCTGACGCTGGTGAAACAATGGCTCTCGCAACGTCGACTTGCGATGGACGTATAAGAAGATTGTTGTCAATTTCTAGAAGGAGCCATTCCGGATGCTCACTGGGGTTCCAGTTCGAATGGCCCTGGTAGCCCCAATCATCGGAGAGTTGTGAGCCGCCGTGTGGTGATTTCGCGTTTTCTATCCGCAATAGGCGTTGAAGATTGGTCATTAAGACGCCATACTGGATGAGTGCCGTTTTCATCCCCTTACCTAAAAACGTAATTCTGTCACTACGCAATTCCTCTAGCAGCGCCACAGGTGAGAGGCAAGGCCATAGATTGCAGGCGTTGAGCCATAGGAAGCTAGGCATGTCCCGAGACAAGGACGCCTTGATAGTTTCAATCTGGTTAGATAACATCTTCCGAGCTTCTAAGATTTCCTTATTGAGATTTTGGGTATCTATAGCTTCTTTTTGCTGCCGTGGTGCCATGCGACAAGTGGCCAATGCCATGAGCGAACCATTAAGGTCCTTACCATACTGCCGTCGCGTTGCTTCAGTTGCTGTCACAAAGTGATTGACAATCCCATGGAGCTCTGAGAGCTCTTTCGGTAACAATGGAAGAGCTGATAAGAAGTCAAGAGGCTTCAATGGGCTGGGATAGGAGGTTTGTGATATTGACTGACTTATTTGCGTCCCTCTGGTTTTGTCGCTAGGGCAGTATAGTCTTCCCATCAAGTCAGCTGTTAAGCGTGGTAAACGATAGCGTTGTCTTATAGATAGCGACTTGGTAGCTTCTGGAATCTTAGGTTTTGAGTGCCATATGCGACGTTGTGCTTCCTTGTCTTTGGACCCTTGCTGCTTTGACAATTTCTCTGTTTCCTCTCCAACCTCTTGAATGTAACTTGACAAGTCCCAGTTGCGCGAAAACCTTTGCATTTCAGGTTCTAAACTAACCCAAGCCGTGTCTATGTTGACGCACTCCAGGTTTAGGAGGTTTGCCAGCTCCCAAAACTCATCATAGCAACCGGGAGCCATTGGCCATCTGGTGATGAGTAAATTCGTGATATCACTGGCTTCATCTTTCATCTTTGCATCGTACTGAGTAGCGTTGAGTGCGCTGGTGATACGTTGCTTTTTCTTCTTTCCTGGAGTAGAAACAAACGATTCATATGATTGCTGATTGGCCATTATCAACTTGTACAGAAGGGCTTGACTTGGCTCCTCCAAGAAGTTGAAATCCGTAAATAGTGAGTGCAGAGGGGGTTCGATCTTCCGGAGACTAACATGTTTCACTTGCGTTACAAGCCACATAATGAGCCTCATATCAGATTTCTTACTGAATGCGAGGAGAGCAAGCTTAAAAGCGGTATTGTACTTCGTGGTTGTGTTGTGTGAGCGGCAAGCCTGTACGAGAGAACCCCACGAAAGTAGTAAATCAGTATCCAGTAATAATTGAATATCTTGCGTGCCTGAGGTATGCTGGAAATTTCCAACTACGTCACACTTTCTCAGAAGATGGTCGAGCCTTTCCAGTTTGGCGACTCTGGATACTTCCTCTTGTAATGCTTGCATGGTTTGATACACTTGACAGCTCCATGGCGACGCGAAATCTCGATCCCGTGGTATATATACAACATCTCGGTCATTCAGAGTCAGAATATCGGAGTCCGAAATGGACTTTACCCTCTCGTAGAGCTGGCGTCGAATGACCCCCCGTAGAGTCAAATGGTCCATATGTGTTCGCTGAGAGACTGATATATTATCTTCTTCGAATGCTGGCTGGAAGGTCTCCAGCTTTCGGGATTGATCCAGAATACTGGCTGCCAGCGCACCCAGCTGTTCCTGCTGAATGGACATTGTCAGGGCATTATCCCAGGAAACGTCCTGGTAAAGCTTGCTGCCGAGTGGGTAGTAATGTCTTTTTGGTCCGATGCCTTGAAGCACAGACAAGATGCGCTTTGGAGGGGCATTCAGCGTAGTCCATGGCTGGCTGTGAGCTGACTGCAAGCAATGATATGCTTCTTCCGTCCCGGTACGTCCAGTCAATTTATCGGGAATAGGAAACGAAGTTATGGCGTGTAGAAGGGCTTTGAGATACAGGAGCAAGGGTTCAGGAGCACACTCAAGTCGGCCCAGAACATGATTGACATCAAAACGCGCAAAGGTTCCGTCGTTTTGAATGATGGCCGAAATATGCATTCCTGCTCTCTGCCATGAGAATGGACCGATAGGAACAAGTACACTCTTACAAGTAGGGTCTGTAACACTTCGTAGAATGACTTTGCTAGCAAGACCGTGAAGCGTGCCGATATCTTGAATGGGGTCAACCTCGGCGCGCAACTGGCGAGACTGAAGTAGTCCCTTGGAGTTAATAGAGAATGACAGTCCAAGGCGCTTCATTTCAACAAAACAGCGAGTGTCCGAATGCGGACGGTAGATGGTTAACTTGTTAGCATCTTCGAAGTGTCGAAAGATTTCTGCAATTTGACGCCCTACTTCCGACCGTGGATCAATCAAACAGCTTCCCAACTTCTCATCTGAACTCGTAAAGCCTTTCCTTTGCAGCCAATGGTTCATTTTCTTCCGGTTGCGTATAGCAGTTCGTTTGCGAACATCAAGCACCCAGTTTGAAAACTTCCGCTTCCAAATTCGTGGTTTCTGTCGCATTTCAAGCTCTCCATTGTTCAGGTTCAGCCAGTGTACACAATCGTCAACTAGGGCGGATGGTAGATCAGTTCCCGACGGACCTGTAAAAACGGTGCGCGGGACGTGCTCAAGATATTTACCTCTGAACCAGGCCCTGATCAAAATCTTTCCATCTCTGAAACCGAAATGAATATCATGACCATGAACATCATTTACCAATTGATACTCCATTCCTGGAAGCCCGGAAGGGCGTGTGAGCAGATGTTGGCGTCCAAACAATTCTTGGATACTGCAATCCTCTCTCATCTCTAAAGGTAGCCTGCCAAGAGGCTTCCCATCAATGAGTAAATGCCCCTGTAGAAGGTGATAATGAACAGTCTGTGAGGCAGTAGACTGTGTTGCGACTGTCTGCGAGAAGAGCCATCCGTCATATGGCTGTGCTAGGAACTTCCACGTGGAATATGAACGTCTAGTTAAACCACCAATATCCACCCATGTTTCGTTGATGGCATCCGTTAGCGCGTTCGGATAGGACTCAGCCCAGGAAGCTATCAGACCTCTCATAGAATAAGACATTGACAAGTCACGCCTAAGTAGATATTGCAGATCTATTTGGAGCTCCTCAAGATTGATAACGAGATGCTCTGAAAGGGCGATGGACGCATTGAAAAAGTGCTTTGCACTATCTTTGCCGATTGCTGTCGGAGTGCCATTATCGACATAGACCGTGAATGTGTGTCTGCAGAGAAGTGCACTCCAGAATGCGTGGTTAGCAGCCTTACGTGCTATTTCACCATCATCTGTTGATCTGACTTCGTTGCGGAGGTGAGCGATCCAGCTGGAAAGGATCTCTCTTATTCTCACCAGCAAGAGCAAACCCCTTGGTTGGAATGTTGGTGGGCACAAGTAGTACAACCGAAGGGCGAGAGTGACAATAAGGCTCATGTAATTCGTTTCGCGACAGCTTGACTCCAAGGCATCTAGGCGTTTGCGCAATTGTTCATTGAGTCTTTGACAAAAGCTCTCATCTCCAAAAACCACGTGATCTTCACGCAAAAGGCTAGAGCTCTCGCTGTATCGGCCAGCTTGCAACGCAAGATAGTTGAGTAGCGCTGTTGTAGTACCGCTGCTGAAGTTCATATTTGCCGCCCCAAGTTCAACGAGAAGTACAAGCCAGCGTCGGCGTCCGCCTGAAATAGCTCGTTGATAAGCCGAGAACTCATGGACCGACATGCCGGTCGGGCAGTCCAACTGATTAGCCGCTATTTCATATGAGGTCGGATGGCCTAGTTTGTCTTTCATGTAGGTCGGACCGTCCTCATAGGGATTTGCAATGGTCTGTGGAAGCCAAAAGCCCAGTAGGTAATGGTACCAAGGCACATCCGGGAGATCATCCGCCCAAATATTAGCATCAGAGTCATAGTACGAGAATTCTGCACCGAACGGTAGTAGGATTTCTGACTCCGTCTTTGGCATACGGAGTTCCTTGTAGTGCGTCTGGAGAAACGACTTCTTGCGAGAAGCTAGCGTTACAGATGCTTGCCCAGTTGTTGCTGTCCAAAAGGATCTAAGCTGGCTGACGCTGCCCAGCTTTATTGCGGGAGCATTGTCACTGGTTCTGAATGATGGGTGGACTCCAAGAATCATCAGCTTCCAGGTCGCTCTGCGATAGAATGAGAAGTACCGTGGCATCGCAAGCTCAAAGACAATAGCAGATCGCTGGGCTTTGGTGTTACATTTTGTGAAAAGTGGCAGGAAGTCTTCGTGAACCCCAATCTTTAATTTCTTGCGGCTGCGTTTCTGCGAACACTTGGTGCATCTACTCTTGGTGCTGCCACCAGAATTTCGCGTGCAGGCACAGATACCTTTCTGTATGTTCTCGCTAAATGTGTTATACTGGTCCATTAGCTCTTTGAGATGAGCAATCTTCGTTTGCTTTGATAGATCAGAAGCTTCATCGATTCTGGAAGCTAAAGACACCATGCTCCTCCCTTCCTTGGTTTGGTAAACATATTGCACAGAAAATGCAAACGCTCCTTGAGGCCTGCTGAAAATAGTGCCAGACTTATTCTTGCTCAACTCGATTCGGCCGGCCAAATAATGTTGAATTTTGAGAAGGCGACTCATGTCTGTTTTGGTAAGCAGACAGAGTAAGTCGAGTGCCTCTGGAACAAAAATGGGATGGTAATTTCGGAGAAGAGAGCATGCTGTCGTAGCCGCCTCATCCATCGCAACCCACAGCTCAAATACATTAAGAAGATATCGACTCATCAACTGTGACTCATTGTCGTATGCGTTTTTGACTGCGGATATGTAGTCTGTGATAGCTTGCGATAGTCTTTCGCACCTTGTTTGAGAGTCAATGGAGGCGGTCTCGCTCAAGATTGTCATGGCTCTACTCTCATGGCCAACAAGGGCCGAGTAACGAGTCGCAAGATCGTTAACTTGAGATATTGTTCCCTCTACCAACTGCGGTAAGCCCGTTACAGCCTTTTTATGTGGATTGTTTGTTTTCTGCTTAAGTAGACGTTTCAGTATTTTGCCGCTATTTGTCAGTGTCAACTTCAAGTCTCTATCGTGAATTCCGGTTGGAAGGCGAGGGACAGGTCGGCCAATACCCCCTTTGTACTCATTCCATGCATTAGTAACCTGTTTCTGAGCATTATTGACAGTGCCTTCGAAGAAGCTCCGCCTGTTTTCAAATAGCTTGTCGTATGCCGATTGTAACGGCGCTGCCGCTTGTGATCTCTCAAACTCCAGCTTTGCCAGACGACGGCAGAGCTTGGCTTGCAGCATGAGGGTCTTCTCAGGATTCAAAACACCAACAGATTCATTCAAAAACTGAGAAAGAACCATGCACATCATGAGTTTGAAATACCAGCGGTCAATGCCACTGTTGCTGAATATCGTGGAAAGAATCCGTTGTGAGGCTACACGAAGGATAAGCCAGTATGGCGATCTTCTCCACGGAAGCTCGGCGTTGTGCAAAATAACGTCGTCTCTTACTCTCTTTTGAATCTTGCAAACTTTTGTAGAGCTCCCCATGCCCTCAAGAAGTGACATGAGCATTTCACTAATAAGTGCAGGGCTAGGGCTATCGCGTACTTCAACCACTGATTTGCCCCCCTTGTGTCCGCGAGCAGCAAAGCGATCAAAAGATTCTGCGCTGGCTTGTTCGAGAAATTCGGATAAGTTCTCCTGAAAAGACTCTGTGGTAAAATCTGCCATGGAGATGGCAACCGCGCGGCTAGGAAAATCCCAACGCAGAGCATTGTTCGCCTCAAGAACCACGGGGGCTGGAGCGGAGGCTTCAAACGCCTCGAAAACCATATTTCCGGTCCTGTGGTTTGAAGGTGCGTAGTTAGCAGTTGAAACAATCACTTCCATAGCAATGTCATGTGCGGGGATCATATTCAAGGAGCACGTACCCAGTATCCTTGTGGACAAGGAGAGCGGCATTTTGTTGCGCAACGTGGAAGACTAGCCAGATATCGACATCATCTCTTGCCAGCAGGTTAAATGCAGTGAGCATTTCCTCCCTGGAAAGAGATTCCTGGTGGACCTTTCGTGCGGTGGCTAAAGAGGCTATCAAGCAGTCCCAAACTTGAGCATTCCCTGTTAAGCGAAGGGCTGTGCATGCATCTTGCAGTCGTTTTCCAAGCTCTTGGGTTAGAATCACGATGTTTTTATCAGCCTTGCCTGGTAGCTTAGGTGGTAGGACAAGGTGATTAAAGACATCCTCTAGTAGCTGTGCTCGGCTTGATTCCATAGTTCACTACAGAGTAGAAGACCCGAATAGAGTAGTTTCTTGTTTGTGTGTCGCGCTAGGAGCTTGAACATAAAATAGATCCAAAAATTAAAAGAAAGCAAGCCAGATGAATAAAAAGAAGAGCCAACAACGCAGAATAAATTACGCCTGCTAGATTACAGCAACCAATTAAAGGCATTTACGCACATTGCCACGTCACATAGTGATAACAGTTCCATAGTAGGCCTCCCGCAGGAGTGCAAGCGGTAAGATGAGCTCCTAACCCCTCCACCAAGGCACTACCGCTTTATCCAAAGATACCTCTTGTCACCTATACCCTGGATGGTTTCGACAGTAACACTCTATCTTGTGGTTATTGGCTTACTTTACAGCACACTTTTCGGAAGTTATCACGCGGTGGAAAAAAACACGCCCCATCGGGCCCCGCACCTGCATACTAACACAACCGAATACGCTGTTTTATAACACCAAAAAACACATACATTTTCTAGCTAATCTAAACAATCTACCAGCCAGTTCGTTTTCTATTTAATTGAATTACATCGTATAGTCCGTAAGGTATACTATTAATCCAGGCATTAATAGTCTCTTAAGATAGGTTTTCCTAACCCTTAAGGGCTAGGCTATGAACCCTATCTTATTCCTAGTAATAATCCTAATGTATAGCATTTAATAGCAAAAACTATACATTTTATAGGACTTAAATTAGAACTTTAAGTATAGATAAAAAGAATATATAATTAATACCTTTTCTTTTAGTCCTTAACTAAGTTTTGTTAGCTAGGGCTATAGCTATTATTATTGTTCTCTTTTAAGATAAAATCATAGCCTTTGTTAAGTAAGCTTTTAATATAGCCTTTTAGTATTATATCTTAATAAAAAGCTTAAATTAGCTTATTATTTAAGTTACTAGAAATATTATAAAAGATAAGAGGCCTTGCCTTCGTTGCTATAGCTAAAATACATTTTGTTTAAAACATAAATATCTTACTAGTCTTTAGCCCGGGGCCTTGAAGCTAGAGCCTTTTTAACGTAGGCTATATAATAGGCAATAGGCTTTCTATTAATATAATTAACTTATTTAGCTAGCTGTTTAAAAATACCTTAACGAGCTATACTATTAGAAATTATGTAATTATAAGCTTTATTATTAATTTTAGTTTCTATTAGTACCTGAGATTAAAGTAAATAATAGGTTTTAAAGCCTTTAATCTTATAGAATTATAACAACTCGACCCTGTTTAGGTTATATACTAAGAAAGACATACTTTTAGTAATAGTTAAATAAAGTATAAGACAGGAAAACCGTAGGTAAGTTAATTAATTATATTAAATAACTTATTAAAGCTAATAAAGTTTAAAAGGGTTTTATATTAATAACCTATTATAATATAATTAAATTATTATAAATTATAAAAGTATAAGTTTATTTTTGTAAAAATAAGCCTTATACTTATTATAATTAAAATAAGCTTATATATTATATAATTATTTTTATGTTTTAAATAAAATTAATTTTAATTAATTAATTATAAAAGAAAACTAAATTATTTTTATTAAAAAAGTATTAAAAGTTTATTTTAATTATATTTATAAATTATTGGTTAAAGTTTTAAACAGTTAAAAATTAAAGGATTTTTAATTTCATATTAAGCTTATTTTATTTATTTTTATAGTATTTTAAATATATCAAATATTAAAGTTTATTATATAATAAAAATACTTATTAAAAGTATTTTTAATTAATTTAAATTAATTTTTAAAGATTATAATAATAATAAATAAAAAAAATATTTTTAAGAAATAAATAAAAAAAACTATTTAAAAATTATTATAATATTAAAGAATTTGTAAAAAACTTATTTAAATTAATTAATAAAAATTAAAAAGTAACTACTAAGTATTATAAGATTTATTAAAAAAAAGTACATTTAAAATATATAATTGTTTTTATGTAATATATATTTATTATATAATAAAATTAAATTACGTTAATAACTGTTTGTTATAAAAGTCTTAAAGATAAAATAAAAGATAAGTTTAATAAATATATTTAAGTAATAATATGAATAAAGTATATTAATATAATTATTAAAATCAAGAATAAATAGTATATGTGATATAAAAAAAAAAGTTTTTTTTTATTAAATCTTATAATAAACTTAAATAAAAAAAATAAGAAAAATAATATACTATTAAAAATAGTAATAGAAAGCATAAGCGAACAGAGTTTAATATAATATAAAAAAGAAAAAGTGTTATAATTATAGTAAATAAAAATATTTCTTAAGAAATTATTATACGTTAAAAAAAGATAAAAAAAAGAATTATTAAAAATTAATTTCTAAACTTAAAAAAAAGAAAGTTAATACTATTAATTAACGAAATTATTTCAAATATTAATTATAAAGTTAGATTATTAAAAAAGGTATAAATATATTTAATTTTGTATTTGTTTTAATTGAAAGAAATATTATTTAATAAAAATATTAAATAAATGATTTATAATTTTATTTATATAATAACCCGACCTTATACTTATATCATTGACTAAAAAAAGACTTACTTTTAATAACGCTTATATAAACTATTGCTTAAAACACTAGTATATTAAAACCTTAAATAGTTTAATTGATTATAATTATTAAATTATTAATTTATTTTTATAAAAATAAAACTTTATATTTATTTAAATGATAATAAATCTAATTATTATATTTATTAATTTATATTTTTTAATATCATTAATTAATTGTTAATATAATTGTTTATTATTATTATTTAATACTTAAACTATAATATTTTTATTTATTATTTAATATTATTTTAATTTATTATTAATATTAAATATTATAATTAAGGTTATTTTTTATTAAAAAACACTTAAAATATTATATATTAATAGTTTTTAGTTAATAAATTAATATAACTTTAAGTAATATTAAATATTATAATTAATAAAAAATAATAATACTTACTTTAAATATATATATTAAAATAATTAATTATATTATTTAAAAAAGTTTATTAAAAGATAGTTTAAACTAATTATAAAAAGTGATTATAGTTATTTAAAAAATAAATAAATTAAATTAAATAAATTATAAAAGAGTTTAATAAATTTATTAAAAACCTTAGGAAAGCTTTTAAAACTGTTAATAAAAAAGAAAAGTAAAATAATTATTTTAAAATCTCTATTAAAAGAAATAAGTTTTAAATTATATTATTATATTTAAATAAATTATTATAAAGTTTAATTAATATAATAAATTATTAATCAATTAGTTTTATTAAAAACTAAAAATAATATTAAACATAAAGCTTTTAAAGAGAATTTAATAAATACTTTTATAAAATATATTAAACTAACTATTAAAATTAATAAATAATAATATATTTATTATAAGTAAAAATAAAAAGATAAAGTATATTAAAAATAAAATAATATTTATATTATTAAATCTAATAATAAACTAAATTAAATAAATCTTAATATATATTAAAAAAAAAAACAATTTACTTTAACTATAATAAATAAAGATATTGTTTATAAAATTATTAAAACTTATGTAAAAGCAAAAACAAAAAACCTTAAAAACTAGTTTTTAAACCTAAAAGAAATATATATATATTAATACTATTATTAGATAATAAATAAGTATAGATTATTTTTTAATAAAGTGAATTATATATTTTAATAATAAATATATAATTTATTAAAGCTTAAGAAATAATATATATAAATATTTAAAACCTGTTTAATAAGTTAATATAATTAAATAAGAATAAGATAAAAAATAAAATAAATAATATATATTAAAAGAAATTTAATAATAATTAACAAATAAACTATTAATATAAATATAATACTTTATAAAGCCTATTATTAATTAAAAAGATATTATAATAATATTAATAAACTATTTATTTAAAAGAAAAACCTATAATAAAGAAATCCTTAAGTATTAAAATAATTTAAAATAAAATAAATCTTTATAAAAAGATTATTAAAATATATATTATTGAAATTATATTAAGTTTATATATAAATATTATTAAAAAATAAAACTTATAAATTAATATTAAAAAAAATTTAAATTAATAATAATAATATAAAAGTATTTTATTATAAAGATTATTTAGCAATTATTTAAATAGAATTTTGATTTTAAAATTTATAAGAAAAACTTAAAAGATTAAAAAAATATATAAATTATAAATTAAAAAATATTATTTTATTATATTAATAAAAAATAAAATAAGATATAATTATACATTTTTTAAAATTATAAATTATTAATAAGTATTTTAAGAAAAAATTAAAATATAAATTATATTTATTTTATTATATTAAAAAAAAAACTATTTTATAATAAAAAATAAATTAATATAAAAACTAATTATTTTTTTCTTAAAGTTTAAAAATATAAAAGACTTATATTATATAATTTAATAAACTTTAATAAATATAATATAATATTAGAATATTTTTATTTTTAAAATAATAATTTTTTATTAATTAAAAAATTAATTAATTTTATTAAAATAAAAATAAAAGTTTTTATTAAAATAAATATAAAATATAAAATATTATAAAAACTTAATAATTAAATAATAAACTTAAACAAAAACCTTTAAATAAAATATTAAAAAAAAATATAAAATATTTTATTTAATTAAATATTAAAAGAAAATAAAACCTAAATAAAAAGATTTATAAATAAAAAACCTATAAAACTATTATTATATTATAAAAAATATTTAAAAAGCTTAATAATTTATTTAAAAAAAAAGTACTTTTAAATAAAAAAAAGCTTTTATTAAATAAGTTAAAAGTATTTTTAATAAATATAAATATTATAAAAAATAATTTTAAAAAGCTTTTAATATAAGGCTATTTAAATATAATTAAAAAGATTATAAGATAATTTTAAAAGATAGAATTAATTTTATATTTTATAAAATCTATAACTTTAATAATAAAAGAATTTTAATGTTTAAAAATAAATTAATAAAATATTAATAAAAAACTTTATTAAACTATAAATACTAAAAATAAAATATATTATAATAATTATTTTAAAAAAAATAAAAAGATAATAATAAATTATAGATTATTAAAAATATAATAAAATTATATATTTATTTTATATATTAATTAAAAAAACTAAATATTAATATAAAAAAAAATAAACTTTTAAATATATTAATGCTTTAATTATTAGAATTATAATATTTATAATATTTAATTTAAAAAAACTTTTAAAACTTAAAATAAAATTATTAATTTTTAATTAAAAACGTTATTTAAATAATAAAATAAAAATAATAAACTTTAATTAATTATATATTATTTATAAACTTTATATAATATTAAATTAAATTATTTTATTTATAATAAAAGATTTTTAATAATTATTTTAAATTTTAAAAAACAAATATATTATTTTTTTTAAAAATAAATATAAAATTAATATTTATATAAATTATAATAACATTTTTTATTTTATTATAATTTAATAATTTAATGAATATTAAATTTAATATATTAAAATTTTTGTAAACTTAATTATATTTTTTTTATTAAAAGAAATTAAAAGATTAAAAAATTAATATTTTAAATAAATAATTAAATTATAATTAAAATAAAATAATTATAATAAAATAAATCTAAAATATTATTTTAAAAGAATATTATATTTTAAATTAAAAATAATAATATTTAAATTTATTATATTAACAAATATTATAAAACCTAAAATACAATAATATATTTCAAAAGCTATTTTAATATATATTATATATAATTTAATAAAAATATTAGTATATAAATTATATAAATAAATTTGATTATTATTAATATTTTCAAAAATATAAAAAGAATAATATTAAGTTTTATTATAAATTTAATTATATTAATTAAGTATTTTATATAAATTAAATATACTAATATTTTTATAATTTTTAATAAGTTTATATAATATATTCATTAATAATTATAAAAATATTATTATATATAATTATTAATATTTATTTTTTATTATAAAAGCTTATTTTAAATTAAAAATTAATTTTTATATTTAAATGTTAATAAAAGTTAATTATATAATTAAATATTAATAAAAGTTAATATAATTTATTATTTATAAATTAATAAATAAAATAAATAAATTAATTAAATCATTAAAAGTTATTTATATTATTATATTAATTTCAAATAACTTAATTAAATAAAACATTTATTAATATAAATTAACTATAATATTATTATATTAAATTTTATAAAATTAAGTTTTATAAATATTAATTTTAATTATAATTTAAAAATAAATAAAATATTAAAAAATAAAATAATTATAAATAAAATTATAATTAAAATAAATAAAATAAAGTATTAATATTCAATAAAAAAGATATAATTTATATTAATTTATAAAAAGAAAAGAAATATAAACATAAATAAATTAAAAAAGATTTATTTTTAAAAAAAAATAATATATTTATTTTATTATATATTAAATAAAAAAATTAAAATATTAAAATAATATAATTAAATAATAAATGAAAATTTAAAAAATTAAAATTTTATTTAATTAAAAATATTATTTTAAATATTAATTATAAACATTTATTATTAAAGAAAATATAAACATATTTTATTTTTTATATTTTTTTATTTAAAAAAATATTAATTAATAAAAATATTAAAAGCATTATTTTTAATTTTATAAAAAATATTTTTAATAAAAGAATATATGAAATTAAATTAATTTTAATTATATATTATAAAAATGATAAGTATTAATATTTAATAAAATAAAAAAAGTATATAAAAATTAAAAGTATATAAAACCTTATTAAATATTTAATTTATTTTTAAATAATTTTATAATACTTTTATTAAAACTTAAACTTAAAAAGTTAATAAGAAATAACTATTAATTACATATAATTAATAAACAAATTATAAAATTAATTAAAAAAATATAAAAGATAAATTTTATTTTATAATTTTTTTTTTAATTTATTAAAAGTATTTATTTTATATATAATTATGTTTATTATTTTACTATATAATAATCTTTTTTATTTATTAATTTCTTATTTTTTAATTATATTAATAATAAGATCATACTTTATAGTTTTATATTAAAAGATTAAAAAATTTATAATATAAATAATATGATTATTTATAAAAATATTAAAATAAGTTTGAAAAAAATATTTATTTATAAATAAAGAAATTATGATTATTAATATTATATTTTATATAATATTTTTTAATATGGATTTTATAATAAAATTTATTTTTAATAGTAATATAAAACAAATATAAAAATATTTTAAAATTAAAAAATATAATAAATTTTATAACATTTTAAATACTTTCTTTTTAAATAAAATTAATTATTTTTATTATTTATTTTAATATTATAAAACTAAAAAAAAATAAAATTTATAAAGAAAAATAAGTTTAAGAAGAAAAAAATATATAAATATTTATATTAAATTAATAAACTTTAAAAATAAAATTAAAAAAAATATATATATAATAATCCTATTTTATACTTATATTATTAATTAAAAAAAGACTTACTTTTTATAATAGTTATATAAGTTATTAATTAAAATATTATTATAATAAGATCTTAAAAAATTAAATTAATTATAATAAATTTAAATAAGATTAAATTAAATAAGTGTTATAACATAAATAAGATTAACTTAAATATATAAAATAACTTAAATATAATTAGTTTAATCTATTATAATTATTAAATTATTAGTTTATTTTTATTAAAATAAAACTTTATATTAATTTAAATAATAATAAACTTAATTATTATATACATTAGCTTATATATCTTTTATATATTTAATTAATTATTAATAAAGTTATTTATTATTAACATTTAATACCTAAATTATAATACTTTTTTATATTATTTTAATTTATTATTAATATTAAATACTATAACATAAATTACCTTTTATTAAAAAACACCCAGAATATCATATAATTATTATTTCTTATAGTTTTGAAAAGACTTATAATTATCTTAGTTATATAATTAAATATAATTAAGTATATTATTTAATAAAGTTAAAAGAAAATACTTTTAGAATTAAATTAAAAACTATAAAACATATTCAATAAATAAATTAATAAAAATACTAAACAAATTTTTAAACTAATAAACTAAAAATAATAACTTTTTAAGTTTTTATTATAAATTTATAAATTTATTATAATTATTATTTATATTATTTTAAAAGAAATTATATAAAATAATTTATATTTATTCTTATTTAAAAAGCCTTATTTAAACATAATTTACATTAAGTATTAAACATTATTATAATTATTTAAAAGAAAATTAAAAAAATAAAAGTTAATAAACGTTTAAAGATTTTAATAACTTTATAAAAAACCTTAAAAAGATATTTAAAATTATTAATAAAAAAGAATATGCTTTATTATTATTTATAGCATTTTCTTAACTAATAATAAATTTTATAAAATATTATATCTATACTAATAATTTCCTTATTAACTATTATTAAGTGCTTTATAATATATATTATTTATATTGTTTTTTATCTTTTTTTATTTAATTATATTAATTTATTAAAAACATTTTATATATTAATTTATGTTATTTTTTAAACTTTAATAACTTTAGTATTTGTTATAAAAATATATAGGTTAGTTTATAAAAGCGTGGTTTATAGTTTATTTATTAATAGTATAAACTTTTCTTTTTTAAGTTTAAAGTCTAGTTTTTAAAGTCTGTTTTTTTCTCTTTTCTTAGGGTATAATAATTTCTTTATAACTATTTTTGTTTACTATAATTATAATACCTTTTTTTTATAGTCTATTAAGGTCTATTAATTTAGGCTTTCTGTTATTATCTTTGTTAATATATTCTTATTTTTATTTTTTCTAATTAGCTTTTTAAAATTCATAGGTATTTTTATTTTCTTTATTTTCTTTATATTATATATACTATTTATTATTAATCTTTATAGCTATATTAGTCTACTTTATGAATACTATATTTTAATTCTTTTTATAAAACTTACTTTTTGCTTATAAATCTTTTAATTAATTCAAATAAGGTTTTTTTAAAAACAATTAAAGTTATAATAAATTTAAATAACTTTCTTATATATTTTTTGTAAGTATTGTTTTTTTTATTATTAATATAATACTTAAGAATTAGTTTAAATTAATTAAAAATAATTTTAATAAGCTTTTTTAATATATAATAAACTTTAATATTTAATATATTTAAAATATTTAAAAAAATATTTAAAATAACCTTAAAGTACGGTTAGAGTTTTTTTTAGTTTATATAGGTTTTTATAAAAGTTTTTCATAGATTGAATTTAATAATTTCTTTATATTTTTTATTTTTAATAATTATAGATTTATTTTAAAACTAATTTATAAATATATTATTTATGAATTAATTTTAAAATTTATATTTTTAAAGTTAATATAAAAGTCTTTATTTTTTAACTTTTAAGTTTTTAATAAATAATTTTATCAATATAATTAAAATAAACTTTTAACTTTTTTTTATAAAACTATTTTAATTTACTTTTATAATTAGTTAATTAATATATTTTTATTATTTAGTTATAATAAATAATTATAATATTACTTAGGACTTTATAATAATCTATTAAATAAAAGTTATTAATATATACTATTTTAGGTATTTTTTAACAAAAGCTATTTAAATTCTAGCTTTATATTAATAATAAATTAAAATAAAGCTAAGTAGTATGTTTAAACATTATAGTTTAGGTTAATAAATATTAATAATTAATAATTATATTAATTATTAATTAAGTATATAAAATAATTACATAAACTAATATATATAATAGTTTAATTTATTATAACTTAAATAAAAATAAAATTTATTCTTATAACAATGAATTAATAATTTAATAATTATTATTATTATTTTATAATTCTTTACTTATTTAATAATTCTATATATATTTAATAAGCTAATCTGTTAAAAGTAAGCTAGATTAGTAATATAATTAGTTAGCCTATCTAAGGTTCTGCTATAATTATATTATACTATAATAAGTATAAGTGTTCCTAAAAGTATGTCTTTTTTTAGTGTATGACCTAGACGTGGGGTTAGTGTGACGTTCCGGGCGTTTCCTAATAAGAGATAACCTAGATTATAGATTAATGTTAGCAGTAGATTAGGGCAATATTAAACAATAAGATAAAGTATTATAGTTTAGGTATTAAGTGCTAAGAGTAAATAATTATATTAATGATTAATTAGATATATGAAAGAGTTATATAGGCTAGTATATATAATAGTTAGGTTTATTATAATTTAAATAAATATAAGATTTTATTTTAATAAAAATAAATAAATAATTTAATAAGTTAATTAAAATTAATTTAATTATAATTAACTTTTTCTTTTATTAAATTATTTTAAGTTAATTTAACTTAGGTTAATTTTTATTTAATTAGTTAGTTTTTATAAGGTCTTGTTATAATTATACTAAGTTATAATAAATATAAGTATTATTAAAAGTGGGTCTGACCTGGTATATGACCTAAGCGTGGGGTCGGGTCGTCACAGTTAGGTTATTATAAATATATATATATTTTTGTATAGTTTTTTTTATTTTTTAAAACATTTATTTATATTCATTAAATTATGTTATATTTTTTAGCTAAATTCTAGTCCTTAGAATACTTTATTTATTTTATTTCTTTATATATAATGATAACATTCCGGGCGTTTCCTAACAAGAGATAACCTAGATTATAGTATTTCATGTTAGTAATAGATTAGGGTAATATTGAGGAATAAGTAAAAGTATTTTAATTTAAATATTAAATACTAATAATAAATAATTATATTAATAATTAATTAAATATATAAAAAGAATATAAATTAATGTATATAATAATTAAATTTATTATAATTTAAATAAATATAAGATTTTATTTTTATAAAAATAGATTAATAGATTAATAATTATAATAAATTAATAGATTAATAATTATAATAAATTAAATTATGTAAGGTTTTATTATAATAATATTTCAATTAATAGTTTATATAAGTATTATAAAAAGTAAATCTTTTTTTAATTAATAAAATAAGTATAAGGTTAGCTTATTATATTTTATTATATTAATTATAAAGAATCATATCTTTAAATTAACAACTTTATATTTTATTATAAAATAAATAATAAAATCTAGTAATAAGTTAAAAAGAAAACATATTTAAAATTTTAATATAAGAAAAAACTAATTTTTATATAAAAAATTTAAAATATAATATAAAATATAATAATTTAATTATTTATTAAAATTATATTTATATTTTAAAAACTTTAATAATTTATTAATAAATTATATTATAAAATTATAAATAGAAATATTATTATAATAGGATTTTATTAAAAGAAATATTAAAAAATATTAAAATTAATTTAAATTATATAAAAATTATAATTTAAAAATATAAAATATAAAAAAAACTTAAATTAATTTTATTTTTTAATTATTTAATAAAAAACTATTAATAAACTCTATACTAAGATTTTTAATAGTTTTATTTAATAAATAGAAATATAATATTATATTAGTAATTGTTAATTAATATATTAAATATATATATATATTATTTTTTAATTTTTATAATAAATAAATAAATTAAATTATTTTATATTAAAATTAAATTATAATTTTTAAAATCTTTATAAAAATAATATTTAATAAAAGAATTTATTTATAAATAAATTTTAATTATTAATTTATTTTTATATAAAAATTAAAAAAACTTATTAATTATATTTTATTTTTGAATAAATAATTAAATAAAATTAATTATAAAAAAATTTAAAATTAAAATAAAATAATAAAAATTAATATTTTAATATTTAAAATTATTATAAATATTTAAATAAATTAAAGATAAAATATATAAAATAGTTTTAATTTTAAAATATAATAATCTATATAATATTTTTTATATTAAGTTATTAAAATTATAAATTTAATAATTTTAAATAAAAAAAGAATAATTATAATAAATAAGAAATTAAATTAATTAAAAACCAAAAAAAAAACTATTAAAAGTTTTTATTTAATAAAATAGAAAAGATAATTAATAAAACATATTAAATAAATATATAATAAATATATAAAAGTTATATAATAAAATCTTAAAGAATATTAAAATTTATACATAAAAAGACTATAATAAAAGAAAATATATATCTATAAATAATAAATAAAAGTCTTACTTTTAAAAGTAAAAGTTTAGAATAATATAATAATACATTTATAATTTTTTTAAATATTAAAATAAAATACTTAAAAATTTAATTATATAATTTTAACCTGTTTTTATTTATGACTTTATTATTTTTTTTATAAATATTTTTTATTAAAATTTAAATAATAGTTTATTTAAAAATGATTATTTTATTTTATTAAAATATATATTTAATGTCATAAAAATTAAAATAAATATATAAAAGAATTTATATTATGTTAGAATAGAAATTAATTTAAAGGTTATTAATAATAATTATGTAAATAAACTAAAAATATATATAATATTATAGCAAAGTAATTAAACTTAAATATTTAATATTTATTAATAAAATTTATAGTTTTAATTTTACATAGTTTAAGTATTTTACAGTTTATTATTAATAAATTATAAGATAAATATATAAAATATAATAATATATTACTTAATTTCTTTTATTATTATTAATATTTTAATACTAATAATATTAAATTTTAGTATTAAAATATTTTTATAAATTAAAAGAAAATATAAATGATTTACTTTAAATTAAACCTTTTTCATAATAAGTTTTATTTATTATTTCTTAAAAAAGAATTTAATTTTATTATTATTTTTATTATTTTATTAAAATATATAAAAATTAAAAGCACAACTTAATAAAAAACTTTTCATTTTAACTTTTAAATATTATAATAATAATCTAAAAAAACTATTAAAGATATTAATAATATAAATAAATTATATAAAAGTTAAAAATACTTATAGTCTTATATACGTATTTATTAATATAATAAAATATATAATAAAACTATATTTCTTTTATAAATATATAATATATAAAAAAAAACTTAAAAAGTATTTTCTATTTTTAAAACATATAATTTAATTATTTATTTAAAATTATAAATTCTATATATATTATAAATGATTTATATTTTAGGTATTAAAAAATAATTATTTTTTTATTTAGATCATTTATTTTATTAAAATTAGAATTATTATAAAAATAAAAATATAATTTATAAATAGATACTTTAGGATTAAACTATATAATATTAATAAAATATTGTTAATTTTAATTTTATTATTTATAAAGTTAAGTATATTTTCAAAAACTAATTTACTTTTCAATAAAAAAAACTTAAAGTTTTTAATAGAATTCATAAAGTAAGTATTAATAAACTTTATATTATTATTATTGTAATTATAATTATTACTCTAACTGGCTAACGTATTTTCACAGCCTTAGTCCTTTTATAATACTTAAAAAAAGAAACTTATATACTAAAAGAAAAATCTCTTACTTCTATAATTAAAATATATTTATATCTTAATTAATATAATCTTTTATTATTATTATTATTACTATCTTATAATTTATAAGTTTTATCTTAAAAAAAAGTCTATTAAAGTTTTAAATGTATTAATATTACCTAATTATTAAAACTTTATGATTATAAAATCTTTTTTAACTATAATTAATTATTATAATTTTATTTCTTTTAATATATTCTTAAACCTTTTTATATAGTCTTATTTTATTATTTATGTTATTATTATTTATCTTTTATAATAATAATATTTTATATTCTTTTTACTTTTATAAAAATATTCTTCATTATATTTTTATTTTATTTCTTATTATTATTTTTTACATTTACTACATATTTTTAATCTTTTTTATAAATAAATATATAATAATTTATTATATAATAATAAAGAAGTTTAGAATATATTACAACCTATTAAAACCTATTAATACTATATATTATTAATAGTTTAATTAATTAATTAAATTTATAACTTTAAGACTTTTTTTTAATTATTCTTTTACTTTTTCTTTTTATTATTATTATTATTATTATTATTATTATTAACATTTTTACTATTAATATTAATATTATTGTATTTTATAAATAGTTCTTATTTACCTTTATTTTATTTATTAAAAAAAATTATATATATATATTAATATTTAAAAGACTATTATAAAAGCTAATTCTTTTATTTCTTTTTATTTTTTTTATACTCTTATAAATCTTATATCTTAATCGCCCTATTTCTTTTTTATTAATATAATATAATAAATTAAATAAATAAATATATTCTTTACTTTTATTACCTTTTTTATTTTTTTTTATTTTTATTATTTCTATTACCCTAAATAAACTTATAAACTTACCTACTTTTAGATATTATTATTATTATATTAATCTATTAATTTCTTAGAGTTATACCTATTTAAAGCCTTATACTTTATATATTCTATATATACACAAGACTAAAGGCTATATATATTTTAATAGTTTTAGTAAATATAAAATTCTTATAGCTTATTTATTTTATTATTGTTACTAATACTTTTAAAAACTAATATTAAGTATATTATATATATAAAAGCTAAGAAGCCTTATAATAAAATACGTTATATATTGTTTAGGCCGGTATTACTGTTTTTAATGTTCCTAGGTTCCTGCTTTTATTTATATCACCGCCTGCGCCCTCGCCGCTGCCTCCTTGGTTATTACCAAGTGTCAACCTATAAGCTCTTTTCCTTATCCGCCCCTGGTTCGCCCTGTTAAGGTCCCTTAGGCTTTATATTATTAATATTTAATTTATTAATATTTATTTTACTAAATGTCTTTTTAGAGTATTAGTAATAAATAAATAAGATTATTAAACTACAATAAAATCAAAGGTATTATAATAAAATTATAATAACATTAATTATAAGAAAATATAAAAAGTATATATATTTAGAATATATTTAAAATATACAAGGTTTTAATAACTATTTCAAGTCATTAAAATAGTTATTATAGAAAAAAGAAAATTATAATACTATTTTAAAGATTATTTAAATATATAATATAATAAAAATATAAGGTAATTTTATATAAATTATATATTTTTTATATAATAGTCAATTATATAAGCTTTACTTTATATATAATATAATACCTATGTTTTGATCTTGCTTATCTAGTGATTTTATATAGGGTTGTTATATAATCTTACCTTAATCTATTACTAATATATGTATTATTATAATCCAAGTTATTTGTGTTAAAAAACATTTAAATCATTTTACTAACTTTTTTAACCTTATAACCCTTAACTCTGTTAGAAACTTTTAACTAATTAACATATCGGGCTTAGCATTAACTAATTCTATAAGAATATACAGGCTAAGTCAATTAGTTTATATAAGGGATTCTATTACACTGTCTGGTAAATAATACTTAGGGCCAGCCCTTTACAAGTAATCGAGTTTATTTAAAGCTTTATAATAGTTATGGTTTAATTAATAGCTTATATAAGAGTTGCTAAAAGTAAGTCTTTTTATAATAAATAATATAAGTACAGGGTTAGGTTATTAAATTACTTTTTTTATAATATTATTTTTAGTCTTTAAGTATAATTTAAAATTTTAAAATAATTTATAAAAGAAGTAAAGAATGTAATAGTAATTTATTAATACATATTATTAAAGGGTTAAAAGGTTTATCTTTTAGTTTATATAAGACTAGCTAACTATTAACAATCTTAATTTTCATAGGCTCTTTATTTTATTTCTATTTTTAAGATTTTAATTAAAAGTTTTTTAAGTAATAAATATATTTATAAAGTATTTTTGTTTTATAATATATTTATTTATTTTAAATATTAAATCTAATATATATAGTATTAAATTATATTTTATTATTACTTATTAAATAAATACTATATTTGGTTATTAACTAGTCTTTTATATTAATAAAAATATTTTATAATTTTATTTAAGATTTCCTTTATATTTAAAAGTAAAAAAGCTTATATAAGTAAAGCTATTAAATAAACATTTTTATATTAATATACTATTATTTTTCTTTTTATATTATTATAATAATAATATTAATAATATTATAATTAATAGTTTAGTTTTTTTAAAATATATAGAAAAGGATTTCTTTTAAACTAATAAGAATATTTTTATTATTTAATTCTTTTAGTTTTTTATAGTATTTTAATATATTTATTAAGAAAACTTTAAACCCTTTTCAATTATATTAATTAAATTATAAAAAGCTATAGTTAAAAATAAATTCTATAATACTCTTTTTTCTTATAATACTATCCTAATTTTAAACCTATTTACTATTTAATAATAGTTTCTTAAGTACTAGTTATATATAGTAGTATTTTTATATTTTTTTCTTTACTTATTATAATCTTTAATAATTAAATTATAATAAACCTTAAAATCATATTAAATAGTTTAAATAAAAAGATTTACAAGACTTAAAAGTAATTTTACTTTTATTAATTTTTAAAAAATAATCTTTTTTTTAAAAATTCCTACTTATTTATAATAACTCTTTAATTATATTATAATAATAACCTTATTATTTTATTTTAAATGTTTAATATCAATCTATAATCTTATAACCTATTAGTAGCCTAGCCTTAATTACCTTTCATACCTGTAATCGCTAATCTTACATAGTAATTAATAGCTAATTAGCTTTATAGATTATATTTATAATATAAATAAAGTATAATATTAATATTTAGCCCTTTTAGTCGTAGGTAACTATTATAACCTAACTATATAATTATAACTTATACCTTAAACCAGTAAAACTTTAAAAAACCTTTTTAATTAATATAAATTAATAATAAAATAATTAAATAATATTAAATAATTATTATTAATTAAATAATTATTATTAATTAAATAATTATTATTAATTAAATAATTATTATTAATAAAAAATTAAATAAAATTAGATTAATAAATATTAAATTATTATATTTTATTTATATATATATTATAATTATTACTATTTAAATAGTTAAATAATTAATTGTTAATAAATATTATTTATTATTAATACTTAATATTAAACTATAATATATATTACTTAATCTTGCCCTAATCCACTGCCAATATCAACTACCATAATCTAGGTTATCCTTGTTGGGAAACGCCCGGAACGTCACAATAAGGCCAACTATACCAGGTTATTACATTATTATACTATTTTTAATAAAATAAGTTAGATTTGAGGATTTTAAATATTATTTTTTCAATATTAAATTAGGCTAAATCTTAGTGTTTTACTCCGCTTCTAATTAAATTAAATAAAATTTAAATTACATGATTTCTTTAAATAAAAGAATAATAAAAAATATAAAAAACTTTTATTTATTTATTAAATTATAATTAAACTATTTCCTATTTTATATTTATTTAATAAAATTCTATAAGTAAGCACACTTAATTTTAGCCGATTTAATATTCTAATAACTTAAATCAATTATAAATAATACTACTACTACTATTAAACATAAACCTACTTATTCTCGCTATCCTCCATAGGCACATATACTCCTTCTTTACAAACAGCTAGCATAGCAGACATCTCCTTTGTCAACCAATCGATTCGAGCTTGCGAGATAATCTCGCTGCGAGAAAAAATATTAATGCTTAGCTGACCCTCTTCTACTAGAGTGGACACCCAGACATTCATTGCAGGTAGGGACAGGGGTGACCACGCGTCGATCTTGCATGACAGCTCATTTGATTCAAGCGCGCTTTGGTCTTGGGAGAATCGGTGGTGGACTATGGACCCAAAGTCGGTTTCTGGCGGCCATGAGGTACTGTTCTTGACAATCTCATCCAGCCCCACCGTTTCAAACGGCATTGTTTCCACATGCTGAGCCTGGACTTTCTTCAGAAGCTCCCCGATTGTCTGATTCGGGTGGATTTGAACCCGTACAGGAATCATATTGATGCAGGGCCCGATGACATCTTCGAGGTCGAGGACGCCCGTGTTGCGACCGCTGACTAATTGGCCAAAGACCAGGTCGAATCGTCGTAGTAGTTTCGATTGAACCATCGCCCAAGCTGTCTTCACTACAGTTGCTAACGTGATTCCAGGCGGTGGGATTGGCAAAGGCACAGTTGCCATCGATTCGATTAGGATTGACGATATGGAATCAGTCGATGCACCTGCTGCTGCTGGCTGATCAGACAATGAAGTCATGGAGGAACCATTGAGTAGAGATCCCCAAAATTCAAATGTCTCTGAGCTGTGGCTCCGGGTACAGTGTCGTGCATATGTCGCAAAGTCCGCAGCGACAGAGATGGATTGTTGGTGATACAAATCAAGGAGGTTCGCCATCAACTTCGGTATAGATAGACCATCGTACTGGGCGTGTGATAGACGCATTATGAGCAGGTGGCGTTCGTCATTGCCTTTTACGAGGGCCAAGGCCAGAGGCACCGCTCCGTATAGATTTTGAGAGTGGAAATCTTGGTGACTGTATGCCTCAGCAAATGCTTTCAGGTTCTTCTGATCTGCTTCGCACTCGGTGATGTCCAGAGGTAGGTTGCGGATGATAAGTTGCAGGATGTGGTCTCTGTGCGGAACAAATACTGTTCTGAGGATCGAGAGCTTCTCGACTAGCTCTGAGCAGGCCTGCTTCAGTCGAGCTGCGTCCAGTGGTCCTGAGAGCTCCAAGAACCAGTAGTTCTGTGGCCGGGTTGCAGAAAAGGCTTGAACATTTGTTGCAGGAAGGACATCAGCCACATCATCCTCTTGGAAAGGCAGGTCTTCCCATTGCAAATCTCCCAACAACTCATGATTGGCGTCATTGGAAGCTTCCATGACAGACGCCGTCGAACTCAACACAGCCGTGGACTGTTGGACCTCTCTCGCAAGATCTGCTAGCACCGGCAAGCTGAATATTTGCCTTACAGTTACCAAGAGACCATCATGACGAGCGAGGGATACTAGCTGCATGGCCGTGATGGAATCACCGCCCATCTGGAAAAAGTCACTGTGCATGCTGATGACATCTGGCTTAACCTCTAGCACTCGAGCAACGAGCAGCTGTATTTTGCGCTCGACGTTGGTTAATGCTCGTTGGGCGGTGTGCTGGGTACCAGAGCCCCCATCGGTCCATGCGATCTTCGTTGCTTGGCTACGCAGCTTGGATCGATCAATCTTGCCCGATCTAGTCAATGGAATATGATTGACAGCAATAAACATGACCGGAACCATGTGCTTCGGCACATTCTGAAGGAGGCGCGATTCTGCGATGTGGACATCAGTGACGAACTCTTGGCTAGATTCAAGTATCGAGAATTCTTCTCCGGTGGAATCAAGTGCCCAACGTCTTATAAACGCTGTTAACACCGTCTGGGATGCGACGTCTGGTCGATGAAGAACCTCCACGGCGACGTCTTGGGATCCTGGGAAGAGACGGCGCAGATGGGATTCAACTTCCCCTAATTCGATACGCTGACCGTGGATCTTGACTTGGCTGTCACGGCGTCCAACATATTTTAGTGAACCGTTAGGTAGATACTGAACGAGATCTCCAGTTCTGTATACGTGTCGCGAAGAGGAGTCATGGCCTCTGAAATCCTCGAGCCATAGAGGTCGTTCAATAAAGGTTCGACGAGTTTGTTCTTCATCATGTAGATACCCGCGACCGACGACGGGGCCCTCGACGAGCAATTCCCCAACAACGCCGATGGGAACTAGTCGAGAGGGATTGTTTCTGTGGGTTACCCAACAGGTTGCGCCACTTGCGTATCCAATGCTCGAAGGACTGGAAATCACCTGATCGTTGATGACGCAGTCCACAGAGCACTCAGCTGGCCCGTATGCGTTGATAAGATGAACCGATTGTCCCCATGTCTTGATGTTCTCCGCCTTGATAGCTTCGCCACTTAAGACCAAAACACTGATCCCTGCTACTTGCGCTGGGTGGATAATTTGTGCGACGGATGGCGTAATGTGCATCCAGTTCGCGTCCAGTGTTTGCACCGCGTGGGGGATATCATTCATGCGCTCCGTTTCGGAGGGAACGCACATGCAACCGCCCGCTATGAATGTTGTTAAGTAGTCGCTGATGCTGACATCAAAGGCGTGCGAGGCAAATTGGAATACTCGAGATTCGTTCGTAACTCTAAGTCGTTTTTGGAGCGATAGGCCGCTTGTTGCGTAGCTTGAGTGCTCAATTACCACACCTTTGGATTTACCAGTCGAACCAGAGGTAAAGACACCATAGACGGCATGGTGAGGCTGGACATTCTGCTGGAGAGTAGATGCTTCTAGACTTGACATCCATTCCGCAGCCTCGCTCTGGGAGACTACAACCACCCGCTCAGTGAGTGGCGCAGCTTTCTGATAGGCGGAGGATGAGGAAATGACAAGAGGGCAGCGTGAAGTCTCGCAGATTTCGCGCAAACGGGCTTCTGGATAGGAATCATCTAGCAAGATGAAAGCGCCGCCCGCTCTCATAACCGCCCACATCGCCACGGAGACCCATTTCGACTTCTCGAAGAGTAGTGGCACAAAGACATCAGGTCCAACACCGAGTATCTGAAGCTGTACCGCCAGCGCCGCAGAGAACTGATCAAGTTCCTTATAGCTAAAGTTTCCATCCCATGCGCAGACGGCTGGTGCCTCGGGATGAGCCCGGCATTGGTCAAGGATTAGGTCGTGGACACATACTTCCTCGGTTTGCGGTAGTTGCGCGTTCCACGAGTGAATAATATTGAGCTCCTCCTGACTAACTAGATCGATGCCACCAACGGTTGTGGAAGGATTGTCGATGATACTCGAAATAGTCTGCACTAAACTATTGCAGAGCCTAGATCCTTGTTCGGGAGCGAGGATGGTGTCCCAGAAACTGAGAGAGAGGCTGACACGGTCGCTGTTGGCATCCACGTTGATAACAAGCCCGTACTAGGTTGCATGTTAGCTGGTGGCCTTTTCTTTGATATCTTACATATACTCTGTATTGTTCGAATCAGTGTGCAATAAGGGGAATGAATTCGTACCTCAGTTGGATCTTCCCCTCCCACTGTCTCTACCAAGGCCCGTGCATTTTCGTCATGTCCCTTGTTCCGGTTATCTGCTTGCATCGGGGAAGCAGCCTGATAAGAGATGATGGAGTTGAAAAGCGGCTCTCTGCTGAGACCCAAGTCATGCTGAATCTCCGCCAGCGAGCAATGTTGGTGGTCGATACTGCGAATAAAGTCGCTTTCATTTCTCTCTAAAACTGACAGCATGGTGAGGTTGCTATCCAACCGTAGGCGACACACCAACAGATTGATGAACAGACCGACTCCATTCTCAATACCGGAGAGCGGAATATCTCGCCCAGATGTCAGGTAGCCAAAGCAAACATCGTCTGTGCCGGTGTAGCAGCGTAGGACCAGGGCCCAGGCTACCTGTATCACATTGGAAAGCGTTGATCCGTATGTCTTGGAGAAGGTTTTGATGCGCCTTGCGTCAATACTGTGAGTCACGAAGTGTAATTGGCCCTCAGAGGAATCATTAAAGCTAGGGAATAGGGTTGGAGTGACATCACGGAGATACTCCCTCCAGTAGTCGGCAGTCTGCTGGCAAGGAACGGATTTCAAGTAAGAAACGTAGTCTCTGTAATGCATGGCCTGGTATCCAAGAGGTTTTCTACCAATCGTGCTACTCAACTCGGTGCCCAGGACACGAATGGAGATGCCGTCGACAAGCGCGTGGCTGATGGCTAGTTCACAGAGGACCTCTGTATCGGATACCCGTTTGATGATGAATTGCCAAGGGAGAGCCCCTAGGGGCTCTTGAGGAGAATCAATTGAATCCAGAATGATGATTTTACCGGCTCCGTGATCAATGACAAATTGGTCGTAGAGCCTGTCGTGGGAAGGACTCTCGGTGATGATGGTACGAAGTGCCGAGTGTCTCATTACGATCTGGGTCCATGCCTGTTTAATCTGATTGATAGAAATGGGCGGGTATAAATCCGGCGTTGATACCTTCCAGACCGTTCTGGTAGTGTACAATGCATCGTTCCGTCCCTGGCTCAAAAGTATGCCTTGTTGTACGGGCGAGCAAGGAAAGGCTTCCTGTACGGAGGATGGGTTAACGCCAATGTGAGAAGGATGGTGCAAAAGTTGAGAAAGTTCGGGGTAGGTCAGTGACAACTGAGGGAAGTCCCTCAAGGTATATTGGCGAGAAGCATTAGCCAGTTCCTCGGCCGAGCTTGTAAGGACAGTTTGACAGGTTGATATCCAATCCTGGATGGACGTTTGGCGCATTGAATGCTTGCTATACGTGAAGTCGAATTCCAGAGTATCCTCAGAGCCCCAAATCTCGATATCAAACAGCTCCCCCCTTGGCATCTGTGAATCTACACCAACCGGAATGTCCAAAATATCAGACGTGACTTGGAGGATGGCATCCTTGCTCTCCAGACTGTGATACCCCCCATGATAGTTTATAAGAATCTCCATGGGCTCTTTGAGAGTAAGCCGTTCACGTCCCTCGGGATGCAAGTACCGGGCAGTAAAATAGCTCCAACCGTTGACTTGTGTCTGACGCAGGATGTCTTTTGTAAGTCGTGCTACATCCATAAAGTTTGAGTCTGACGTGGCGCGAACAAGGGCAGGCCAGATGGTTGTGAACCAACCCACAGTTCCAGAGACATCCACGGAGCTGTTCCAGGGTTCCCTTCCATGGCCTTCTTGGTATATGATGGGGGGCGGACGATCTGGGAATGACTTGACGAATGAAAGGAGAATTGCAGCGTGCAGAAGCTCAACGGGTTTGGTCTGTAGTGCCTCATTTGCAGGCCCAAGGAGCAGCTTTGTGACATGTGGATCGACCGTGAATTTGGTACATATCACGTCTGCATGGGTATTCGAACCCTTGGAGAAACCCCAATATTCTTCAACATTCAGCTCAAAATCAGGAATATTCGCCAGCAATGGAAGCGTCTCTGATGGTCTCAGGTACTTTTTTGCGTACTCGGATTGTAAATGGCACCAGACTTGGAAGGGTAAGGAGCGTAAAGGCGGCAGCGACTCTCCTGCTAATAGTATCTGGAGATCGTTGAAAATGATTCGCCACGAGACAAGGTCAATGACGAGATGGTGAGCAGCGAGGAAGAGATACTGATTGTCATCAACAGTTATCTGATCTGCCACTAACAAGGGGCCCTGCATGAAGTCAAGAGTTGCCTGGCTTTTCGCGAAACACTCCTTCGGCGTATCCGCAATAGAGAGTGTCAGGTTACGATAACGATATGAATTCTCAATGTCATCAGTAACCATTTGTACCCAAACCCCAGCTTCTTTACGGAATCGGGCGCGGAGCATTGTGTGTCTTCTCACTAACGTCGCTATAGCAGCCTTTATGGATTCCATTGGTTGTCTGAGCTTGACTAAGAAGCTCTGACTGTAATTGTTTAGGCCCTCTGGGATTCGATCAAACAACGCCTGCTGAATGGGGGAGAGGTCAAATGTCGTTCCCACGGTTTCCTTAATCTCTACTGCTTTCGTCTTAGCTGACTGAATATTAGGGACCAATCGTCGAATGGTTTTGTGACGGAAGATGTCCGCAACCGTCACCGCCATTTGTTGCTGGCGACATTGGGAAACAAGCGCCATGGCGCTGATGGAGTCTCCTCCAACGCGGAAGAAGTTATCGTCCAAGCCTACATCACTAGGTTTCTTGTTGAGCACACGTGCAATACAACCTTGCAGTGATTTCTCGAGTTCATTGGCCGGAATCCTTCCTTGATCGCTAGGAGGAGAGAAATTGACATATGCATTGATCCGTTCCGGTGAAAGATTTGAGGCGGCCTCTTGTAGAAGCGTCCGGTTCACCTTGCCCGCTACACTGAGCGGAATGTGTTCGACAGGAAGGAATACTGCAGGGACCATGAAAGGAGGCAATATCTCCGAGAGTTGGGTTTGCGCCGCAAGAACTGCGGTCTGGAAAGCAACCGCAGGTTCAGCAAAAACGAAATTGTCTGACCCGTCAACATTGGGGCTGAAGGATTGACTGATGAACGCGGCCAAGGTCGGTTCTGCCTTCCCATTATCGGGTCGGATCACATCAACAAACACGTCCTGATCCTGAGAGAAATATTGCCGGAGATGAACTGCAATTTCCTCAAGTTCTAGGCGCTGACCTTGGAGCTTGGCTTGAGTATCCTTGCGTCCCATATACAGCATCGACCCATCGGCTTGATACCGAACCAGATCACCCGTCTTATATAGCCGGCTAGCGACACTCGGTCTGAACTGTTGCATCCATATCGGAGTGTCGATAAAAGAGGTATTGGTTTGCTCCAGGTGTCCAAGATAGCCACGACCAAAAATAGGGCCTTGAAGAAGGAGTTCTCCAATAGCACCTGGAGGGAGAAGTCTTTGGTGATTTGAAGGATCTACAACCCAACAGACCACGCCCGTTCCAACGCCAATATTGCGCGGGTTTGATGTGTCGAGAACGTTGGATTGCATGGCACAGCGCACTGAGAACTCAGCAGGACCATAGCCTTTGACCAAGCGGACAAAGCTTTGCCAGCGTGACACGTCAGAGCGAGTCGTGGGCTCACCACCGATATAGACTGTCTTCAGGGATGGCACACTTGAAGGGTTGATACGGCGGGCCACTGAGGGAGTGAGATTTACCCAGTTAGCATTCATATCACAAATTGCCTTTTCCATATCGTTCAACTGGGTTGCAGATGGGATGCACACACAGCCTCCCTGTGTCAGTGCTATCAAATGATCGCCGATGCTCATGTCAGATGCATATGAGGCAAATTGGAACATTCGAGTGTTACCATCTATCCCCATAGGCCCCTTGTTTACTCTTACAGCCAAACAAAACGAGGCATGTTCAACAACAAGTCCCTTCGGCTCACCAGTAGACTCAGACGTGAAGACGGCGTACAGCGCATTCTGAGGCTTTGCAGTAGACGGCAGTACTGCGCCAGACGGCCAGAGGCACTCAGCTTCTCTACCCACCACAACAAGATGGACCGGAAGGTGATGTAGTACGTCTCTGTTTGTCGTCGAGCTGAGAATAATTTTGACCTCTGCATTGGCACAGAGTTTTTCCAGGCGACTTGCAGGGCTCGTTGGGTCTAGGACAATGAATGCAGCACCGGCTCTCATCACAGCAAGCATTGAAACCACGGCCCACATGGACCTTTCAAACAGTAGGGGAATAAATGTTTCTGGTTGACTTCCCAGATTTACGAGTTGAGCGGCAAGTCTGGACGAGAGGCGGTCCAAATCTTGATATGAGAGGTCACCGTCCCAAGAGTGGACTGCCAGAGAGGAGGGACTGCATTGGACATGTCGCTCGATGAGGTCGTGCACGCAAGAGTCGAGGGCTGTAGGGACGACCTCATTCCATTCATGGAGTCGGAGCTGATCCTCAGGGCTCAGCAAACCCACCTGTCCAACGGTGACGTTAGGATGGGTCGCGATGCTCATTACTGCTTCTCTTAGCGTGCGAAGAAGCTGCCGGGCTTGCTCGGTCGATATGTACTCGTCCTTCCAGTAATCAAGCGAAAGGGTTACCCCTTGTTTGTCTACGAGAGCATGTATAGCGATGTCATACTAGATTGCAAATGTTAGAAACACACACACGAGTTAATAAGTATAGGGATTCTAGCATTATACCTCTGTTCGGTCCTCCCCATCAGCTACCGAGAATGTGAAAGATGAACCGGAGGGGTCATAGTCTGAGGCCCTACTTTGCACAGAGATGCTTGTGTTGAACAGTTCAGCTGCACCCAAGGACATGGCGTGGAATATCTCTGCGAGAGAACAGTTTTGGTACTTCAAGTTGTCAATGCTAGCATCTTGATTAGTCCGCAACACATTAAGCAGTTGTGCGTCGGGCTTCAGCGGCAAGTTACTGATCAAAACATTGATGAAAGGACCGACGGCTCCTTCAATATTTGACACGGGGGCGTCGCGACCAGACATAACATACGCAAAACAAACGGATTCGGAGGTGGTATAGCATTGCAGAGTAAGAGCCCAGGCCACCTGTAGGACGTTCGAGATGGTAAATCCATATTGCCTGCAGAACTGGTGGATGATGGAGGCGTCCTCGATTCCTAGCTCGACACAGCGCAGCTCCCGCCTGTCGCTATCGACAGAGGATGGTCTCCTATTATCGTTGATCCTGGGAAACAAACATGGGGATATGCCGGAGAGTTTCTTTTTCCAGTAATCAATGATAGTATCCGTCGGGGTAGATTGTAGATACCTGATATAGTCACTATAAGGCGGCCCGTCACCTGTAGGGAGCATCTCGTCATATGCTAATTGCACTTCTCGTGTCACAACAGCGATAGATGTTCCATCAATCAGGGCGTGACTGACTTTCAAGTCACAAAAAGTGCCACCCGTCTTGCTCTGGCATAAAAGGAGGTGCCAGAGAGTATTCTTATCTCGGTGCATGCGCGTTGCACGATAATCGCGGATCAATTCCATCACATATTCGTCATCATACTGTAGGGTAGTGATGTTGTCCGGCGTTGAGACCATGACTGCTTGATTGTAGTATCCCGTATGTAAACTGCTCTGAACAAAAACAGTTCGGAAAACGGGGTGACGTTCAAGAACCATTTTCCATGCTCTCCGTAGTCGGCTCAGATCAATGGGGGTGTGTCCAGCAACTTGAAGCTTCCAAGTAAAGCGAGGGCTGTAGAGATCATCATTCTTGGACTTGCTGAGCAGGATACCCCGCTGAATGGGAGAGCATGGGTATGCATTCTCGATGATGGCGCTGTCTTCTCCCTTTTGCTGGCCAACTTGATCTTGAACTCCGGCGACAAACGCGTCAAGATCCTCATAGGTGGTTGTGAGCAGGGGAAAGTCACTAAGTGTGTAGGCTGGGGATGCGTGGGATAGATCAATGACTGCTTTAGTAATTGACTTTTGATACTCATCAACCCAGAGTCTCAATAGATCACTATGTTTCATTTGCTGATTGAAGACGAAAGACGTCACCAACTCCCCTTGAAAAATGACGGTCGAGACATTGATGAGTGCAAGGCGTGGTGTTTCTGGTGCTACATGAGCTGCTTGAAACTTGGCATATGGTGATCTAATTTGCAGGATAGAGTTGTCATTTTCGGGCTGCCGTTCCAGGCCCTCGTAGTTGAAGATGACTTCGAATGGCTCCGGCAATAGGCTCTCCGAGTCCAAGGAATCTTTGGAGTGCGAATTGGAGTGAGCCCAACCATTTGTAGGAACTGAGCGCTGGGCATCTTTCGTGCGGCGTACCATCTCTATTAGATCTTTACGATTGTCCACATCGACTAGGGTGGGACGGATTGTAGCAAACAACCCCACTGTCTGCGAAGGATCAATGGATTTGTCTACAGGCTCACGACTGGAAACTTCATTATGTATGGCCGGAGAGTTCCGTTCCACGAAGATCTGGAGGAACGAATGGACTAGTGCTGCATGTAGAATCTCGGCTGGCTGTGTCTGGAATGCCCGGTTGGCACGGCCTAGGAGCAGATTTGTAGTTGAATGATCAATCGTAAATGTGATAGTGTGTGAATGTTTGATTCGATTTGGACGTCCCACCATATCCCAGAACTCAAGTGTGGAGATCTCTGGAATCTGTTCCACTGAGTGAGGAATCTTGTTCCTGGTTAGAGAATCCTTGGCCGTGGAATCTGTCTGCAGACTACACCAAGCCTGGAAGGACATCGGCCCCGGAGTCAATACAGGGGACAAGGACTTCTGGCTCAATAGAGTCTCCAGATCACCAAGTATAATGCGCCACGAAGCCCGATCAACGACAAGACGATGGGATCCGAGAATGAGATAATCGTCTTCCTGTCCATCCAGGTGTACATGATTTGCAACTAACAACGGGCCATGTTGGATATTGACAGACTCCTGCGCATTTTGCAACTCCTGAGTGAATTCACTCTCATTAGAGATCTTCAGGTGCTGGAATCGGTATAACGCTTTCGTTTGGGCTGTGATGCGTTGCGTCCATGAACCGTTACAGTCCCGGCTGAACCGGGCACGGAACATGGAATGGCGCTCAGCGACGGCTCTGATGGCTCGTCGCATATGGTCGGTTTCAATTCTTTGGGTAATCTTGACCACAATACTATGGTTAAAGTAATCACAATTCTGCGGAGAAAATTGGAACAAGAGTTGCTGGCTTGGAGACAAGGGGAATGGCTCATCGGTCTTTTCCACGGCCAACGCAATAAGACCACTTCGTTCGTTTGGAGCATGACTGGCAATTCCGGCAAGGGTACGATGCCGAAACAAGTCTTCCATGCCAATGGAAATGCCGATACGGCGACACTGGAAAACCAACTGCATGGCAGAAATGGAATCCCCGCCCAGATGGAAAAAGTCATCATTGGTTCCGATCATATCTGGAGCGAGGTTCAACACCTTGGCCCAGAGCGGTTGTAACTTGTGTTCCATTTCGGTCGTGGGAGCTTGCTTGGCTGACGCACTAGCGTGCATGTATGTCTCTAGCCCACCCCGGGTCAGTGCCGCTGCTTTTCTTTTCAGCAGCCGACGATCTGTCTTGCAAGAACTGGTCAGGGGGACCCAGTTCAGAGGTAGGAAGATTGTGGGCACCATGTGCTTGGGCAGCTGGCTTTGCAGGCGGGCTTGAGTGAGGGCCACCTGTGTGGAGAATGCTGTACTTGGGGGAGCGAAGAGCTCGGCATCAACGTCAACGTCATTGCTGTCATCTAGACTCACGAACTTTACAAAGGCAACCAGGAATGAGCGAGAGGTTTCTGATTCCAAGGCGAGAACATCCACTATGACACGTTCCGCACCGTCGAAGCAGTTGGATATGTGATGCTCAACCTCAGCAGGCTCGATGCGTTGACCTCTAAGTTTGACTTGGGCGTCCTTGCGTCGGAAGAAACGGATGGACCCATCTGGGCAATAATAAACCAAATCTCCCGTTTTGTAGAGACGCACACTTTGGTTGGGGCGGAAAGTCTCTGCCCAGGCTGGATTTTCGATAAACGCTTCTGACGTCTTCAGAGGGTCATTCAAATAGCCGCGGCCAAGAATTGGGCCTTCGATGAGCAGCTCCCCAACGGCCCCGACCGGTACAAGCTTATTATGATCGTCTGGATCAACAATCCAGCAGACACAACCGCTCTCACGGCCGATATTTCTCGGATCGGACGATAGATCTGGGTTAACCATGGCCAGAACCGAACACTCGGTTGGACCAAATGTCTCCCGAAGAGATACCCGACCCCGCCACGTCTTTATATCGTCGTATGATGGGGTTTCACCAATAAGGACCACGGTTTGTAGCGATGAGACCTGGACAGGGTCGAGCAGACGAACAACCGGAGGTGTCGTCTGAATCCACGTTGCGCCGTATTGTTGAATAGCCTCGGCCAGCGCGTTCACTCTCTGAGATTCGGAAGGTATGCAGGCGCAACCACCCGCCATGAACGTTGCCAGTTGGTCCATGATGCTCACGTCCCAGGTGTAGGCAGAGAATTGTAGCACACGAGTAGAACTGTCGATGGATAAAGATTGATGCTGGGCCCTCGCACTGGTGCAAAACGAAGAGTGTTCAATAACAACACCCTTGGGCTTCCCAGTTGAACCAGATGTGAAAACCGCATATGCTACATGTGTAGGCTGGGCTGGAGATGATCGTATGAGCTCCGAGGATGTCACGATCCACGCATTTTCTTCGCCGTCGCCAATCATGATTACTTCTCTGACCAACGACGAAGCATCCTCGACAGTTTTAGAGGAGATCATTATGTGACACCTGAGTTCGGCGCAAACGGTCTGCTTATGGGCCAGAGGGAGCGAAGGATCAAGGAGGGTAAAAGCGCCGCCAGCACGAAGGACGGCAAGCATGGCCACGGATGTCCATCTGGATTTCTCGCAGTGTATGGTCACGTATGTCTCTGGTTGGACACCACGGTGGATTAGAACCCGAGATAGGCGGGACGACAATTGATCCAGCTCCATGTATGAGAAATTACCATCCCACGCGCAAACAGCCTGCGCTGAAGGGGTAGAGAGGAAGAATAGCTCGATGGCTTCATGTATGCATTCCTGTCGCGCCTCGGGGAGAAGCTTGTTCCGCAAATGTAGCCACTGAAGATGATCTTCGTTCAACAGATTGACATCCTGGACTTTTACATTCGCCAAGTCTACAGAACTCAGCAGGGCTTTTTCAAACGCAGCTGCGAGATCTTGAATCTGGCTTGGTGTGAACGAATGCTCGTAGTACCACAGAGCAAATTCTATTTCGTCCTTGGATACGGCTATGTTTAATGTAAGGTCATACTACAATGTATATTAGCAGCGCTTCATGTGGTCGTGATGCAAGACGTAGGGATGTAAAGGCTTACCTCCGTCGGGTCGTCACTGTTGACTACTTGCATTGAAAGCCCAGAAGGATGGCTGGCTGTCTCTTGCTCGGATCTGGTCTGGAACGATACTACTGTATTGAATAACCCACGGCCTGAAATTCCTAATGAATGATATATCTCTGCCAGCGAGGTGTGTTGATGGCCCAGCCCTAGTAAAAAATCCGAGTGAATCGACTGGACCAAATCCGCAATAGAGTTGCTGCCTTCTAATTGCATCCTGCTTACGAGGATATTGATAAAGGGACCGACGGCTTTTTCCATTCCGTCAATCGGCAAATTTCGACCGGTGACCAGAAAGCCAAAGCATACGGCATCAGATGCCGTGTATGCTCTCAGAACCAGACCCCAAGCTAGCTGAGCCAAGTTAAATAGGGTGACACCATTTTTTTCACAGAAAACCTGCAATGGCCGAATATTGCCGAGCTTCCGGGTGACATATGCCACTGAAGCCTCATAGTTAGAATCTTGAACATGGTTTAGGGTGGGAAGGGTACAGTGGTCTGACCCCTCTAGGTACGCAGCCCAGAACTGCGTGGCTGCTCCACTAGGAAGATCCTGAACGTAAGAGATATAATCTTTCACAGTTGCCACGGGTCCGGAGAAAGGTCGGTCTTCATAGGCACAAGTAAGTTGCTGTTCAAGCACACTCGTTGAAAAGCCATCTACCAGAGCGTGAAGGATACGAAGCTCACACAAGAGTGTGTCACTTGTACGAGTCACGATGAGTTGCCACGGGCGGGATGCCGTAACACCGCCGAGCCCCTGGGGGACTGTAGAATTCGTATCGGGATTGAGAAGCATGACCTCGCCGGTTGTGTGCTTCAGCACCACTTGGTCCCAGAGCTGACCCGAATGGCTCTCCACGAAGATGGTGCGGAGAACAGGATTGTGGTCGACAACTTTATGCCATGAGCGGATGAAGCGGTCACTATCAAGACCCTCTATTCTTTGAACCTCCCACGTAGTGCTGGTAACGTACTGCGCTGCATCCTTGGCTTGACTGAGGAGCATACCCTGTTGAATGCTCGAACATGGGTAGGCATCCTCGATCTCTGCTATGCCATGTACTCCTGCCACAGCAGCGACCTTCTCGACTAAAGACTCCAAACCGCTGTAGCCGATTTGTAGGAGAGGGTAGTCGGCAAGCGTAAGTTGTTTCTGAATTGATGGGAGCGTCATGCTGGCTTCGCGCAATGCGGCCTCAAAGGACGAACACCACTGCCGAATACGACCTTGTGGCATAGCTTGGTGATAGGCAATTTCTACCTGCAACTGTCCAAGCTTGACTACGGCCGAAACTTCAAAGAGTTCAAATCGAGGAGCAGTAGCAGCTACGTCAAATCGTGCGTATTGGATCTCAGCTGGGTGGAATAGTCCCTTCTCCTGTTCCAGCTGTTGGAATGACCCAGCATAGTTGAATACTATCTCAAGGGGCACCTCCAGCGTCAGTCGGCTTCGGCTTTCTGGGTGTAGAAATCGGGATGCAAAGTAAGCCCATCCATTGTTTTGGACTTGTCGTCGCCCATCTTTGGTCCGTTTCACCACTTCGGTAAGACTATTCGCCGGCTGTACAGTGGTTGGGGTAGGCCAAATGGTGGTAAACCATCCTACCGTCCGTGACAGATCGGTGGAGGAATCCCACACTTCTCTTCCGTGGCCTTCGTTGTGGATAGCAGGAGGGTCTCGATCCGGGAACTCTTTCATAAATGAGAAGGCTAGTGCAGCCTGGATAATCTCCACTGGTTTTGTCCCCAAGGCATCATTAGCGTTACCCAAAAGACTCTCGGTGACTTCTGCACTTAAAGTGAAGCCGGTAGAGACAACATCAGAATATGTGTTAGATTGGCCTGTCAAATCCCAGTAATCCATAAACGTTGTCGAGGGGGGGACATGGTCTTCCGTAGGTATAGGGTAGGCTTTCTGTGGAGGCAAGTGTTGACGGACGTGCTGAGATTGGAGATGGCACCAGGTCTGAAATGATAGTGATGGCTTGGGAAAAGCAAAGGCAGTAGAGGCGAAAGATGCTTCCAAGAGTTCCTCCAAGTCAGTTAGGATAATTCGCCACGAGACGTGGTCTACCACGAGGTGATGCGCCACCAGGAAAATGTATTGTCCTTGACCATGAACTTGGTAGAGGTCAACTGCTAGTAAGGGACCGCTTGTGATATCCAGGCTTTGCTGGGTCTTCACCACATTGGGCTCAATGGACGCAAGATCAGCTACTTCGTGCGACTTGAATAGATAAGACGACTCTAGCTTGGAAGTGATGCACTGGGTCCACCGACCATCTTTTTGACTAAATCGAGCTCGTAGCATCGAGTGCTGTCCAACTATCTCGCGGATAGCGGCCTCCAAGTCCTCCACAGAACTATGTCTTGCCAGAGACAAGAAGAAACTTTGATTATAGTGATTATGGGATTCCTGCGGCACGACCTCGAAGAACATATCCTGCATTGGAGACAAGGCAAACGATACATCCAGCTCCTCAGATTGCCGCAAAAGCTGAATTGTGGTATTCTTGGCGCACAACCCCAGTTTCTCAATCGTCTTTTGGGCCAACACGTCCTGAACCGACATGGTAATTTGAAGCGCACTCGCACGCGCTACGAGCGACATGGCGCTGATGGAATCACCGCCGAGCGCGAGAAAGCTGTCGTCGATGCCGATCTCGTTAGGAGGTAGGTTCAAAATCTTGGCGCACAGAATCTGTAGAGTCTGTTGCGTTTCTGTTTCCGGTGCTCGCTTGGTTCCGCGAGGGTTGATGAATGCTTTGATACCCTTTCGATTCAAATTCCTACCCAGATTCTGCAGCATCACACGATTTACCTTCCCAGATAGAGACAGTGCGATACGATTCACGGGTAGGAAAAGGGTGGGAATCATGTAGAGCGGAATCATGTCCCGCAGTTTGGACTCGGCCCTCTGCACATCGGCAAGGAACGCGGCCGTTGCTGGAAGTAAGCTCATCGCTGTGGATGGTGAGTGGCTGCTGGAGGGTTCCTGCAAATGAGGAACTTCCAAGAAAGCCGTAAGAATGGACTTGCCCTGCTGATCACTCGGATGAAGAACCTCCGCCGCAACGTTAGTCGCCTGGGGGAACAGGCGATGCACATGGTGTTCTACTTCACCCAGTTCAATCCGCTGACCGTGAACTTTGACCTGAAGATCTTTGCGGCCGATGTATTTCAGGGCCCCGTTAGGCAGCAGCTTCACGAGATCACCGGTTTTGTAGACACGATCTGCTTCACCGCGAAGCTGTTGGAGCCATCGCATCGATGGCACAAAGCCAGATGCCGTGGGCTCGGAGCCGTTAAGGTACCCTCGTCCGACGATGGGCCCCTCGATGACTAGCTCACCAACAGCGCCGATGGGGACTAGTTGCTCGTCATAAGTAGGGTGTACGACCCAACAGACGCCTCCCATACCCTCACCGAGCACCTGAGGGGGCTGGTCTGGGTTCACCGGGTTTTGCCCGGTTGCGCAACAGGAGCACTCCGCAGGCCCGTACAGATTAACGAGGCGGACCTTGTCGTACCATTTCTCAACATCTTCTTGGGTCATGCCCTCGCCGCTCATGATAAGGATCTTCAGGCTGGATACATCGTCTATATCAAGCATTCTCGCGACAGAGGGTGTTAATTCTACAAGGGTCGCGCGCGATTCCCTCAAAGAAGTAGGAAGGTTGTTTTTGACACCCTTGCTGGATGGAATAAAGACAGAGCCTCCATGCATTAAAGGAAGCAGATGATCGGTGATGCTGACATCAAATGAATAGGACGCAAATTGGAAGAGCCGTGTGTTTTGATCCATGCCGACGAGCCGCCCAACCGCCATGGCGCTGGTACAGAAGGAGGAATGCTCGATGAGGATACCTTTTGGTCTACCTGTAGATCCACTAGTGAAGACACAGTAAGCAATTTGACTGGGATTGGACATCTGAACCGGGAGGGCCACTCCATTAGGGAAACCAGAGGAAGCAAGAGTCTGTCGCGAGCACACCACTACCTGTACCTCTGGGGCCAGTGTAGATGCTAGATCCGCATGTTTCGCCGAGGCTACAATAATCTTTGTCTCGACGGCTTCGCAGAGCGACTTCAGGCGGGCGGCTGGCTGGGAAGGGTCCAGCAGAAGAAACGCACAGCCAGCCCGCATCACACCAAGCAGTGCAATGGCTGTGTTCATGGACTTTTCTAATAGAATAGGGACAACCATCTCCGGTTTCACATAGGTTGAGGAAAGTAGATGTGTTGACAGACAGGAGGAAAGCGAGTCCAGCTCGCGGTATGTCAGCTTCCCATCCCAGGCGTCCACGGCGATGACATCTGGTGTCTTCTCGCTGTAGGACAAAATTAGATCATGTACACAAGCCTGAACACGCGGTGGGAGATAGGCATTCCGCTCTAGTAGAGATTGCATGCCCTGTGGACTAATCCCCTTTAGATCCTTCACAAACGGAGCGTTATCCATGATTCGTGAAACAGCATGGGACAACTGGAACATCATCATCTGCATCACGGCAGGCTCGGTGATGTGGCTGTCAAACGCGACTCGGAATTTGATTGAGGAGGGAGTCAGATCGCACGTGAGGTTGATGGCATACGAGGAGAATGCCGTCTCGTCATGTGCATACTCGTAATCCACAGAGAAATCTGACGATTCGGAGCTTTCTTCATTCATCCACTGAATCACAAGCAAAGTCTGAAACTGGCAAGCTAGAGCGGCCTCAGGGCTCAGGGAGCGGATGGACTGGAGTCCGGCCTGCTCGAATCGCATCATCCGGGTTCCACGTGTTCTGATATCTTCCAGTGCATCCTTAGTACTGATTTTGGGATTGACATGAACGCGGGTGGGCACCGTGGCAATGGTTGGGCCTGTCATGTTCTCAATGCCTGGGACTGGAGCGCTGCGCCCAGCGACGGTGGTGCCAAAAACCACATCGTCTGAGCTGCTGTAGCTAGAGATGACCGCTGCCCAAGCCAGGCGCACAATGGTGGAAACGGTGAAGTCGGAAGACAGCCCATGGAGAGCGAGCGTGTGTTCTAGGAAGCCATCTATGGATGGAACATAGTGAGCTGATGGTAGCGGCGGGAATTGTCCACAGGAAAGGTCCTCAAACTCGCTTCTCCAGAATTTGGAGCTAGCAACATCATCAGTGCGGCAAATGTAATCCACGAACCCGTTGAACAAACGGGGAGATAACACCTGGCCAAGGTAGGCTGTTTGCAGATCATGGATAAGCAGAGGAATAGACCATCCGTCATATAATGCGTGATGCAACGTCACCACTAGACACCACCCGCCATGCTTAGAATCCTGCACAATGGCGGCTCTGGCTAGGGGCCCTCCCAAGCTTATAGATAGAGGGGCTCCTAATTTGATGTACTCGTCCAGATCAGCTGCCTCGTGCCATTCAACTTTAGAGTCCAAGACTGCCTGGTATAGTCGTCCGTCAGCATCTTGGATGAGCCGAGTGCGTAGAATGACATTGGCGTTGACGGTCGCCTCCCAGGCACTCTTCAAGCTATCGAGATCGACATTGGATGGCAGTCGCACAGGAAAATAGCCCTGGTAGGCCCCTCGTCGCTTCAAGCTCAAAGCCAGCAACCCAGCTTGGAGGGCGGTTGCGGGATAGATGTCTTGGATCTGGCCAATGGGAATGGAACACGAGCTGGCTACCAGAGAGCGGAGCATGGCTGTTTCTGTCTCCTTTGGCAGAAGGGAGAATGAAGAGATTATGCGTGCTGTCGAGTCGCCTTCACTGCGCTGCATCTTCCCGGCCAACGCCGCGAGAGTCGGCTCTTCGAAGATGTCTACCACCTGCACTGTCCAACCGGCTTGACGAGCATCCCCAACAAACCGGATCGCCGAGATTGAGTCCCCTCCATGTTCGAAAAAGGTATCATCCATCCCAATATCCTCAACCGGCACCTTCAGCACACGGCCAGAGATGGACTGGACAAGACGCTCAATCGTAGTAGCCGGGGCTCGTTTGAGTTTGCTTGCCGCCATGTAGGATCTTTTCTCTCCTCGTCCTAATCGGGAGGCAGTTTGTCGCACGGTCTTTCGCTCCATTTTACCGGAAAATGAAAGAGGAATCTTCACGATGGGGATAAAGATTGCAGGCACCATGGCGGGTGGAAGCTTCTTGCGCAGTTGAGCTACCACAGTCTGTACCTTGACTCGGAACGCATCACTAGGCGAGTTGAAGAGGTCATGTTCAGAGGTTTCGCCCCGCAGCTCATGATATTCGCTGGGAATTTCGATAAATGCCATCAGAGCAGGTCTTTCATCGTCACTAACTGGAACAATCAGGTCCACCATCAGGCACGTAGCCTCTGCAAAACACTCCTTTAAATGATGCTCAATCTCTCCTAACTCAAGTCGCTGACCTCTCACTTTAACCTGCGTGTCCTTGCGGCCGACATAGCGCATTGATCCATTATCCGGGTGATATCGAACCAGATCTCCTGTCTTGTATAACCTCCGTGGACCAGTTTGGGATGGAAACCGGCGAACCCACGTGGGATCCTGGATAAAGGAGGCAGAAGTTTTCGGTTCATCGTTCAAATAGCCTCGACCCACAATCGGGCCCTCGACTACAAGTTCACCAACTGTGCCAATCGGAGCCAGTTTGTTGTGGTCGTCTTGGTCAACGACCCAACCAACACTGCCGGTAGCGAAGCCTATGTTGGAGTGATCCATCACATTCGTGATGGAGGCGTTGACGAAGCATTCAACAGAACATTCCGCAGGTCCATATGCGTTGATCAGCTTGACTGAGTCAGCCCAGGTGGTCACCAGACCTGCGGTCATCGGCTCTCCGCTGAGCACCAGAGTATGTAGTCCAGGAACATCCTCCGGCTTCAGGAGCTCAGCCAGTGATGGAGTAATATTCATGTAGTTGGCTTGGAGTTCTTTAACGGCGAATGCAATGTTGTTTTCCCGCTGCGAGACCTGTGGAATGCAGAGACAGCCGCCGGCAAGAAAAGTCGCTAGATGGTCAGAAACACTCACGTCAAAGGCATAGGAAGCCACCTGAAGAGCTCGTGTGTTATTATTAATACCCATAGGCCCTATGAGGGCTTGCATGCTCGTAAGGCATGCCGCATGCTCAATCACGACGCCCTTGGGGGTACCGCTAGTACCGCTGGTGAAAACTGTATATACCTTGTTGTTCGGCTGGACACCAGACTCCCTCCACACTTCAACTTTTGTTGTTTTGTTACTTACCGCCTCTTGCCATTCAGTACTATCCAAAAGAATGACCGTCGAAGCGATTTTCAACGCGGCAGACGAGATTGAGGTAGAGGTGAGCAGAACAGGGGCATCCAGCTGACTATGGATGAGTTTCAGACGATCCAAGGGATGTGCAGGATCCATCAACACAAACGCACCGCCGGCGCGCATAATGGCGAGCATTGCAACAGGGGTCCATCTGCACTTCCCAAGGTACACAGGGACAAGTACTTCTGGCCCTACCCCCCGCTGGATCAATACCTCGGCGAGTTGAGAGGATAAGCTATCCAGCTCGCCGTAAGACAGCTCACCATCCCATGAACAAATGGCTGGTGCTTGCGGCTGGCTCTTGAAATGACCATCTATCACCTCATGCACCATGCCATTAACTTGGGGAGGGATATGCTGGTTCCAGGCCTGGAGCTGCCGTACAGTCTCTGGCCCAACCAGATCAATATCAGAAACATTCAATGATTGCTTTTCCACTAGCTGTAGGATCGCCTGTCCCAGATGATAGGACAACGTCTCTGTCTCTACTTTACTCAGCACTTCTGGATCAAAAGACGCCTGGATCAAAATATGGTCTCCGTTGAGATTGCAGAGTAGAGTCAATGGATACGTGTTGATGGCGGCGATATTATCCGTGAATCTCTGAACCTCATGCATAAGCTGTGGCTGGTAAAAGCTTTGCTGCTGTTGGATAACGAGGAGGTTCTGGAATTGACACGCCGCGGCAGCGTCTGCCCCTAGGGCCTTTATATTGTGTAGACCGGTCGCCTCGTAGGGAATCATGCCAATTGTTCGAGCCTGTACCTTTTCCAATGACTCCTGCACAGATTCTGCGGGATCAATATGCACCCGAAATGGAACTGTCGCCACTGTTGGACCTGTCATCTGCTCAATTCCTCGAACAGGGGCACTACGTCCAGCTACTGTCGCCCCAAAGACAACATCACGCGAATCGGTGTGCTTGGACAGTACCACAGCCCAGGCGAGACGGACTATGGTGGAAAGCGTAAACTTTGAGCTCACGGCCGGAGTCTCCAGCCTGTGTTCTACGAGCTGCAGAGTAGTCATCTTGTTGGTACGGTTGAGCTGAACCGGCGGGGCAGGAAACACACCGCAGTTCAAGTCTGTGAACTGAGATCGCCAAAACTGGTTACAAGCTGATGGATCCACACGGCTGAGATATTCAACAAAGCCTGTGAACGGTCGGGACTCTAAGCGCTGGCCACCATAGGCTGACTCTAACTGCTCAAGAAGAAGCGTCATTGACCAGCCGTCATACGCGGCGTGGTGAATGGTGAGGACGAAGTAGATCTCAGACTCTTGTGAGACAACGACACATTGCAGCAACGGCGTTCCTAGTCCGATTCTGGTCTCCTTTGCGGTCTTCATGGATTCCTCCAAACTAGAGGACTCTACTACACAGGTAGGGCCATGTCTCAGGACAACCTGGAACGTGCGAGCGGACTGCGACTGGATAATCCTTGTTCGCAAGATGGGGTTGGCAGCAACGGCCGCGTCCCAGGCGGCCGCAAGACGATGAATATCGACGCCGGAATCGACGCGATGCTGGTACTGGGCCACATATGAGCCTTTTTGTTTGATAGTGAGACTCATCAAACCTTCCTGAAGCGCCGTGCAGGGATAGATGTCCTCTATGTCTTCGAGAGATAGCTGGCACTCGTTCATCGCTATCTCTCTAAGCGCTTCAACCTCCTCCTCGGATGGTATTAGACTGAACGGAGCAGCATGTTGGGCGGATGATTGAGAGTGGCGCTGTAGCCCCTCTGCCAGACTTGATAGCGTGGGCCGGCTGAAGATGTCGGAGACAACCAAGCCATAGCCTGCTGCACGGGTAAGACCGACGATTTTCATGGCCGAGATAGAATCACCGCCGAGCTGGAAGAGATTATCACGAATCCCCACCCTTTCCGTCGGCAGGCTAAGTGTTGTAGCCCAGAGGCTCTGCATGAGCTTCTCATTTGGTGTTGTAGGTTGCATCTTTCCGCAACCTCTCCCAGCATCCACCAGCCCCTCGAGGTCACTACGAGATAGGTGCGACGCAGCTACTCGAATTACACGACGGTTAGTCTTGCCAGATTTGGTTCTCGGAATCATCGAAATCTCAATCATGAGTTGGGGGATCATGTGGTTGGGGGTAGAAACAGGGAGCTTTGTCTGGATGTCCTGAGACAGCAAGCGGAAACTGTCGCTAGCTGGCATCAAGAGAGACTGCTGCTGGCTAGTCTGGTTTTTTTCTGCCTCGTTGTTAATGAAAGCAATCAAAATGCTAGATCTGACTTGATCAGTCGGATGGATAACATCGACCACGACATTGTATCCTGGGGGAAGATAACGCCGTATATGGATTTCGACTTCTTCCAGTTCAATTCTATGACCACGTAGTTTGATTTGGCTATCCTTACGACCCAAATAGCGCAAAGAGCCATCCGGATTGTAGTGCACCAAGTCACCTGTCTGATACAACCGACAACCGTGGTAGGGAGAAGGTGTGGGTAGCCAGGATGGTCGAGTGGAAACGAAGGAGGCCTTGGTCGCATCGGGCCGACGAAAGTATTCGCGAGCTACAACAGGCCCTTCAAATATAAGTTCTCCTATCGCGCCAATGGGCATGGGTCGATTGATATTAGATGGATCGACGACCCAGCCAGAGCCCCCAACGGGCCATCCAACCGTGCCTGTGATCCATTGGCCGGCTTCTATAGGCTGTACAGCGCAGATCGTGCACTCGGTAGGTCCATAAGCGTCGACAAGCCTGACTTTGCTGGACCAGGTATCAGCGATATCTTGGGGCAGAGCCTCTCCGGTCAGGACCATGGTGTGCACACCGGGGAAGTCTTCAGGTCGGAAAAGACGGACGAAAGACGGGGTGAAGGCCACCCAGTTGACTTTTGCATCGGATATAAATGCCACTAGCTCATTCATTTTTGTCATTTCGGACGGGATACAGACGCATCCCCCAGAGGTCAGGACGGTAAAGATTTCGAAAACGCTCACATCAAATGTGTATGAGGCAAATTGTAGCGCCCGGGTCTCACCATCGATGCTCAAGCTGCGACTCTGATCACGTATGCTCGTGGAAAGCCCATCGTGTTGAAGGATGATGCCTTTTGGACGGCCAGTGCTGCCGGAGGTGTACAAGATGTATGCGCCGTTGCTCGGTTGCACAGGCGAAGCTAGACCCTGGAGTTGCGCGGCGGAGCACATAACGATGTCTGGAGAAATGATAATCTTCTTCGCAGAGGATTGGAAGTCAATATCGGCCGTTCTTGGTGAGACGAGGATGACCTCCGGCGTGGCCTCCTCAAGCATGGCCTGAATACGCTCGACGGGAGCGCTGGGATCTAGGGGCACACATATTCCGCCTGCCCTTAAGACAGCGAGCTTAGAAACAGGCACCCAAACCGACCGTTCAAGGCAAATCGGCACAGGTGTCTCTGGTCCAATCCCCTGATCCGTTAGATACATGGCGAGTGAGGAGGAATGATCCCACAACTGTTGGTATGTGAGGCTTCCATCCCATGCGTCAATCGCTAGCCGGTCTGGGTGTGCGATACATTCTACCCTCACCAGATCATGAATACAAGTGCTCACCGTGGCAGCCGGGGGGCTGTTCCAATCCATAATCTGGACTCGGTCTGCGGCGCTGAGCACGTTCAACTCGAACACGGGCACACTCGGCTGGGTTGCAATCTCTACAAGTACAGCGCTGAAAGTGCGTCCTATGCTGCGAGCCAACTCCGGCGGAATCTTATTTTCCCAATAGGTGAATGAGACGGCTGCATCATTACGATCAGCCTTGACATTCAAGACTACGTCGAACTAGTGGGACTTGATCAGCTCATGTTTCTTTGGAGGCGTGATAACTTACCTCGGTAGGTTGCTGATCGAAGATCTCGTTAAACTCTATGGTTGCATTAGTACTAATGGGGAGCAGCTTTTGGTAAGTGATGATGGTGTTAAACATTGGTGTACCAGAATAACCCAGGGCACGATATATCTCGGCCAGAGAGCAGTGCTGATTGGGAAGACTTTGCATGTACAGTTCTTGGCACTGATGCAAATGTTGTTGGACGCTCAGGCTACCCTGGAGATCGATTCGAGCGATCAACATATTGATAAGAGGGCCCACCATATCTTCTGCCCCGTCAATCGGAACGTCTCGCCCAGATGTTAAATACCCAAAAGCAACTATCTCATTGCCCGTGTAGCATTGAAGCACAATAGCCCATGCCAGCTGAACCATGTTGAAGAGTGTGATCCCCTCTTTCTCGCAAAAAGAGAAGAGTTGGCGAGTATCCTCGATAACAATATCAAGATCTACGAGTTTATCGACCAGTGTGGTGGACTGCGGACTCGGAAACGAGGGAAAGCGACACGGCTCAGTTCCCTCGAGGTAGGTTTTCCAGTATTCTAGTGCAGAATCCCGAGCGACCCCGTTCAGATAGTCGACATATTGGCTATACAACGGAGGGAGTTTTAGAGTCTGCTCCGCATCATATGCACGTTGGACGTCTCGGATCAACAATTGCATTGACTCTCCATCTATAAGAGCATGACTTATCTGAATCTCGCATGTCACACTACCGTTACTCAGAGGTCTAAGGGTAAGGCTCCAAGGAAGTAACGTGCGCCCTTCCAAGATACTAGAGGCCTGATCCGTAGTGACTTGGATTTGCTCCGGGGCTCCTAGAGGCAGCATCTTGACTGGAAGGGGAGGAATCGTTAACAGGACTTGGTAGTGGGAACCATCTTTACTCTGCACAAATAGAGTCCGGAGTATCGAGTGTCTCATGGCTACCTGCTGCCAGGCCTCTTGAAGTCTGTCGATCCCAACTAAAGACCCATCGCGGGAGCGCACCTCCCATGAGATTCGGGACCAGTAGGCTTGAGGGTCTCTAGCTTGACCAAGTAACATGCCCTGCTGAATGAAAGAGACAGGGTAGATGTCTGCGATGTCGGACGGATTGAGAATATCTTGCTGGGCTAGTATATCCTGGATCAAGGTTTCTAGTTCTGTCGAAGTGGTGGGTAGCTGCGGAAAATCACTGAGTGTAGGCTGAAATGGGAGGTTCTCCAGTCCCTGTAACAGCTCATTTAATGTATCTTGAGAAAGCTGGAACCATTGGCTAATGGCTTCTTTGTGCAGCATGTGCTCCGAATAGACGAGAGAGACAGTGAGGGAGCTACCGGATTGTAACATGGAAAGCTCAAAGAGGGCTGGCTTCCGAGCTGGCGGACGCGTCTCACTGCCGTCTGGAAAGGAGGATAAACTTTGCTGAAAAAGTCCCCCTACCTCAGATCCTGGACTGAGAGCTTGTTGCTCGCTCGCATCCTTCCAATGGAAGATTGCCTCCATCGGGAATGCCTGTGCAGGATGGATATAATGTTCCTTGCACGCTTTCCGATAAGCATACCTCGTTCGGCGCACCATATCCACCACATCACTGTCCTGGCCTGCTTGTAATACCACAGGCGTGTAGATGGTAAACTGGCCAACCACTTGGGAAACATCTGTTGTTCGTCCATCGCATTCAATGAATGTTTGCAAACCGTCCCGTCCCGGGAAGGTAGCCCTGAAGGCATGCAAAAAAACACCCAAGAGTATCTCTGCAGTCTCTGCGCGAAGAGCATGCTTGCCCCTCTGGCGGATCAAGGCGATAATGGAGGAATCCAAACGAAATTCGGTTGAGATGGTCCTGCTACTTTTCGTATTGCTGGAATCAACTAATCCCCAAAAGTCAGACGAGGACCATTCAGCGGGTTGCTCTTGAGATTGTTGGTTTATTTGTAGTTTAATGGCCTCACACCACGACTGGAACGATCCGGTTGCGATAGAAGACGAGAAGTTATCACTATTCAAACAGGCGTTGAGCTCGTTGAGGATGATCCGCCATGAAGGGGCGTCAACAACGATCTCTGGGGCCACTAAGAGGAGATGCTGATTATCATCGCTCTCGGTGGTGATTAAGTCAGCCAAGAGAAGGGGGCCAGTTTCTAGGTTGAAACGCTCTAGGCGAGGATCCATTGTTGCCATAGCAGCAGCAGAGGTTTGAATGTGAGAACATTTATACGAGCCTTGGATCAAAGATGTCACTGTCTGCGTCAATTGGCCGTTTTCTCCAGCGGTAAACTTCATGGAGAGGCTGGGTTGGCGATTGATGACAATCTGTATCGCGGATTCCAACTCGATCAAGGTGATGGGCCTCGCCAGACGCAGGAGGAGGCTCCCGCTAAGAACCTGGGAACCCTGAAGCCCTCGGCCGGGTGAGCTTTCCTGCTGAAGCAGCATGTGCTGTACCGGAGAGAGGGGAAAGGGGAGGGCCATGGAAGGGGTGTGGAAATTCACCTGCATGAGGACTCTGGTGTTCAATTCAGCAATTGTAGGGTACTGGAAAATCTTCTGGGTGGTGATGGGGAGGCCCCGACCGCGACAATGGGCACTGAGCTGCATGGCCAAGATGGAATCGCCTCCTCTGCGGAAAAAGGAATCACGTAGACCGAGCTCCTCAGCTCGTAGTCCTAGAATATGGGCAAATGATGTTTGCAGGATCCTTTCGATGTTTGTTTTTGGAGAATGATACTCGCTCTTCTGGTTTAACATGTACGCCTCAATATCAGCCCATGGCCGTCTCGCTGTTTCTTCTCGAAGCCGCCTACGATCTGTCTTGCCTGATATAGACAGGGGAATCTGATTCAACGCGACAAAGGCGCCTGGAATCATGTATGCGGGCACTCGCTCTTTCAGTTCCGTCTCGACCTTCTCCATCTGAAGGCGAAAGACGTCTGTAGGTGTGGCGAACAACTCGGTGGATAGAGATCCTTCTTCGGCTACAGTGCCCTGTAATTGCACGAATGCCACGAGAACTGCCTGCTTGTCAACACCGCGGTCCACCTGGATCATGTCTACGACCACCTGGTCCCGCGGATGGAGCACGCCTCCGATGTGCCATTCGACTTCGCCCAACTCAATGCGCTGCCCGCGAACCTTGGCCTGGGTGTCCTTGCGGCCTAGGCACTGAAGAGATCCGTCGGTTTGATATTGCGCCAGATCTCCCGTTTTATACAAGCGAATATGACGAGATACCTCGCCTCGGAACTGGCGCAGCCACGGCGGGTCAACTACAAAGGAGGCCGCCGTTAGCTTCTCATTGCTCAGATATCCTCGCCCTACGCCGGCGCCTTCCAGCACTAGCTCTCCGGCTTGGCCGATGGGGAGCAGAGTGCAGTGGTCGGCCGGGTCCACAATCCATGCGACACATCCGGCCGCGTAACCAATGTTGTGCGGGTGTCCACCGCGGCGCACCGGAGAGCAAATCACGGAATACACGGAGCACTCGGCGGTACCGTACGCATTGACTAGCAATAACCGGTCGGCCCATTTCTCTATATCGGTCTGGAGCATGGGTTCGCCAGCGAATTCCAGTGCTCGCAGGGTAGGCAGAGCATCGACATCCAGCAGCCGGGCCACCGAGGGCGTCAGACTGGCGAGGTTGGCCTCAAACTGAGTGATGGCAGTGGCAATGTCATTTTTTGCCTGAGCTGGCGACGGGATGCACACGCATCCACCGTAGATCCACGTCCGGAGGAAGTCCATAATTGTCGGGTCGAATGCATACGAAGCAAATTGGAAAGCCCTTGTCTGGGAGCTCATAGCTAGGGCTCGCCCTGATGCCTTAGCCGCGGCGCAGAGAGAGGCATGTTCATTCACAGCGCCTTTAGGTTTCCCCGTAGACCCAGAAGTAAATACGGCATATAACGCATTGGATCCCGTCACGGGCGATGCTCTCCAGGTCTCATTATTACCCTGAGACCATTGCTGCGATTGCGTCTCTCCAACCAAGATGATGAGGGATTCGTCTACCAGTTGTTGCGCCTCGTCTTGGAGCCCACTGGCAGCTAATACAATCGTTGCATGCGCCTCTTCACAAATCTCGCGCAGACGTAGCAAGGGGTGCGAGTCATCCAGCAGCACAAAGGCCGCTCCAGCTCTGATGACTGCAAGAATAGCCACGGCGGTCCATTTCGATTTTTGAAAGTACAGAGCAACAAACATCTCACAGCCAACTCCTCGGGCCACCAGCTCATCGGCCAGGCCCGAGGAGAGCTGATCCAGTTCATGGTACGTCAAACTACCATCCCAAGAGCAGACGCTAGGGGCAGACGATTGACCGTCGAAATGTATCTGGATCAAGTCGTGCACGCGCAAAGTATTATCTTTGAGGGCACCTTTGCCATTCCATTGTTGGAGTTGGTTGATGTCATTAATATCGGCTTTGGCAACATGGACATCTGCCGTACCTCCATTGATGGCCTGCTGCAGCTTTGAGCCCATCTCGAAGTGCTTGGTGATAAAATATATCGTGATTTCTCCCTCTTTCTGTATGCCCCTCTCGTGGCGCGTGTGCGTATGTGTGTCTATCTCTATCTCTATCAAGTGTGTTCAGAGATGATGTATTTCGGCAGTGTAGGTGACGCCCAATTCTTTTTCCCGCACTGACATGGGGAGCGAGAGGAGGAGGAGTAGCAACAGTACCTTGTGAGCAATAGTAAGGCTTGTAGAATTGATACATTCTTTACCGTGCGGATACAGCATAGTCGCAGCCGCCCCAGGTCTTGGCCAGGAACTCTTCCAGTGTGTGGATGCACCACTTCTGAACGAAGCTCGCAAGACGCGGGGCAAGCATATGCAGTCTAGCTAGATATCACGTAATATATACAGCCTGGTTTCGCATCATGCAGAGTACACAAGCAGGTTTGTGACAGTTAGACGCCCCTAAGATGTATTCTGTCAAGGCAGCTTGTAGTGGTTTGTATTCTATTCTGGTTACTACTTAGTATAGTAATATTCAACTGATTTATAACTTTATTATGTTTTAATTGTAATTTCTAATTATTATTTACTCTTTTATACCATGTCGGGGGCTTGTTATGTCAGTGTAGAACAGGGGTTTGGGGTACTAAGCCAATTCAGGCCTCAGTGAGACCTAGGCTTACACAAAAGACTAGGGTGGCACACAAGTATCTGTGACTTGGGCTATGGATTTTATTCCTGATCATAGTTATCCAATTACACAATTGTTATGCGTATGTACTCGAGACTTTGACATGTTATGTGTGCTGGCCGGAGGGGGCATATATCGAGATTCAATGTAACTTATATCTTATTAAAGGGCACGTAATTACAAGCTCAAGTATATATTCAGATTCTAGCAGATCAAGAGGCTGCTAAATAAGCTTACTGCTTGAACACCTTAATCCTCTTCCTTCAACATTCAGTTCTTCCTTCTCTCGGCTTAAACCTGCCACCTTTACCATGATACGCCGCGTGCCTCTAGATCTTCCACATGAAGCAGTCCGAGTGATCAAGGAGGATGGAGGAGTCATACTCACTGGCTTCGCTTCAGCAAGCCAAGTCGAGCAAGTCAACCAAGATGTCCAGGAACTCCTGACGAGAAGAAAGAATAATGAGGTACGACAGCCATAGCTGTACCTCTCTCGTTCCCTCTCTCTACTCTCCTCTCTGCCCCTCTTCTCAAGCCCTCCAGGTCCTTCTCTTTACCCCTCCTCACTGCCCCTCTCTACCTATGGCCGTTATTCCTGCATATTAGTCAGACTAACCAGGCCCCCATCTCAACAGGAATGGAAAGCCCTCTACAACGGACGCATTTACTGCGGTCTTTTGTACGGACTCAGCGAGACGGCACGAGAAAAATGGGCTTTGGACGCCAATCTCCAATGGATTGTCAATTACTTTCTCCGTACAGTGAACCCTCCCGAGGTGGATAAGAACAGTGCGCGAGGACGCAGCACCAATGCCATTCTGTCGCAAGCGAACAGCATCCTCACCCTGCCAGGGGGTGCAGGACAGGCCTTGCATCGTGACGACAGCATTTGGCAAAAGGTACACCCCAGCCAAGAGGAGTCGGGGTATTGCTTGGGATCAGATCTGGGCCTTGCGTTATTAGTGCCGGGGGTTCAGACAACTCGTGCGAATGGGGCCACGTTGGTAAGTTGTTCTCCTGCTCCGTACTCGTAGCTGTCATTTTGTCCGCTAAAGCACTCATTCTAATGCTCCAGTTTGTCCCCGGGTCCCATCTCTGGGGTGATGCGCGAGACGCCACTGATGATGAAGTCATGGCTGTGGAGATGCAGCCGGGGGAGGCTTTCCTCTTTCTGGGTTCAGCGCTCCATGCAGGCGGGGCCAATGCCACTCAAATCCCGAGACTGTTACACGCCATTTTCTTTTGCCGCTCATGGGTCCGCCCAGAGGTAGGTTTTTGACTCATCCTTTCCGCTTTTGTCTCCGCCTGCCGCTGACTAGGCTGTAGGCGAATGAGTTTGCATGGTGGACCAAGAAAGATGTGGAGACGTGGTCGGTGGATGCGCAACGGCTGGCAGGCTACGTTACGGATAGGATGCTGGGGATCTGTGATGACGGGGATCCTCTCGACGCTCTGGGTTGTCGAAATGAGAAGACCGTAGGTGCATAGTGTGTGGGACGGCTCTAACCTGAAAGGCCATTGTTATATTAGTCAATGTACGTATGTAGCTACGATCAACAAGCCAAAGAGGACGACAGCTAGTATTACTACCCGTTAGTGGGTCCTTCGTCAGCCTTCGTAAGCTATGGGAACCAACTTAAACAGTTTTCCTCTAAGTTAGCCCTAAAATCCTAGGACTGCCATAAAATTCTAGGACAATCAACAAGTACTTAAATTATAGTAAGATTAATAAGAAAAATACTATATCTTTTAATACAAAAATTCTTATATTAAGGTTTTTTTATAACTAAAAGTTGAAAATAAATATATTTAAGATATTATAATGTTATATATATAAAAAAACTATTTATAATTTTTTTTTTAAATAAGAGTTAAGTTTGTCATAGGCTATATAAGAATCTTTAATATAATATAATATATATATATAATGTAATAAGTAATAGTTATATACTGATGTAAGGGGCAATGCCAGCACGAAGTGCTAGCATTGGCGGATCTTTTGCTATTCTCGTTACATATAAGATTTATGTTATATTTTTCTTATATAAGAATAAAAGCTTTAAAGTATTATAAAATAGTTTAATTTAAAAAAAATTTAAAATAATATATAAATATATAATACATTTTTAAAAATTAAAAATTTTAATATAATATAAAAAAACTAAAAAATATATATTAGTAAATAAAAAAATACTTTTATTTATTAAAAAAGTTATATTATAACCTAAGTATTTTCAACTGTCCTAGAATTTCATAACCGTCTTAGAATTTTAGGGCCAACTTAGAGGGGAACTCTTTAAGTTGGTTTCCGTAGCTTAGGAAGGACCCACTAACGGGTACCACCACGAACTCAGTTCTTCTCCTCCGTAACTATCATATTATGTAAATACTATCATTTCGAGAACTTGGAACTTAATGCTACGTTATGTCGTGCATGCAGATCTACTTGATTTGATTCGCAATTCGCAAACCAGTTGCAACCTAATATTACGTTCCCTTCTCCTGTGTTGAAATAGATAACTCGGTCGTAACAGGCTTGTCAGCCGCTGAACTAATCTCACCCCTGCGAACAAAATCATTGTTTGCCACGCGGGGGAATTTCAGACCGAACACCGCGGCATTTCATGTTCAGTCAGAAACATGCACTTTCTTCAATGCGTGATTGCGGAAAAATTGACCTATATCACGATATGTTGTACCTGATTAGAAAATATTTAACCCCTTTCTTTCTCCTAATTGTAGGGCCGGCTAGCTGTCTTTGTGGAGAGCGTATTAGTCGTGTTTGGCTTCGCACTTTCCCTGCGTGCTTGCACAAGAAAAACAATTGCACGCTCGCACTAGTACTTTTTGGAACGCAGCGCCAAATCAAGGTTATCGCGCATGCACACTCAGTTGACATGCATTGAATCAAGTAGCCACTACTCATCCATGGATGGATGTGTAAGAGAACGGGATGCAGATTGCGACTTACCCTACATGGTAGCTAATAATGAATATAAGAAGCGAATCCTGTATTAACAGCCTTGCGATGATACTGCAAATCCTGGATAAAGAAAACCAAGGAATTGAACAAGCGGATACCCAACTGATTGCCATATCCAATATAACCATCGTAGGTACTAATTATTTCCCTTGATCAGGCAAGGAATAAAAAATAATTAGTAGTAGGTTCTTCCGCCATGCTCTCTCGCCGGGCCCAAGAACAAATCCCCCCGTCTGCGTTCAATGTTATGTGGGAAGTGATGAAGGATCCATGGGATGCACACGATAACCCCAATGGATACGTGAATGTGGGCGTAGCCGAGAATCACTTGATGCAAGCAGTGCTGGACGAGTATCTCTCTCAAGATATCAACATGCGTGGCTCTGTGTTGACCTACCAGGATGGCCCGATGGGTAGTCGTCGGTTGCGAGGCGCGTTGGCACGCTTTCTCAACCGGCAGCTGAACCCGTATCATCCCTTGGATGCCACCCAAATCATCGTCACCAACGGCGTGTCCAATGCCCTCGAGCACACCTCGTGGGCGTTTGCCAACCCCGGGGATGCCTTCATTCTAGGCCGGCCGTATTACGGCGCAGTCAACTTGGCGCTCCGGCCACAGGTGCTAACACTACCCGTCACCTTTGGCGAGGTCGATCCCCTGAGCTTGGAGGCCATTGCGTGCTACGAAGAGACGATTCTTGCCGCGAGGCAACAAGGCACGGCCGTCAAGGGATTGCTGCTGTGCTCACCACACAATCCATTGGGCCAGTGCTACTCGCCCGAGGTCTTGACAGCATTTCTGAAGTTGTGTAACAAGTACCAGATTCATCTTGTCTGCGATGAAATCTACGCCCTGTCTGTCTGGAACGACCCTCCTTTCACCTCAGTGCTCGCCCTCGAACTCGAAAAGTTCATCGATCCGGGCCTGGTGCATGTTCTCTGGGGAGTCTCCAAAGACTTTGGTGCCAACGGATGGCGTCTAGGATGCATCATCTCCCTTTCTAACCGGGCGTTCCACACGGCGCTGAACTCCGTTGCCATCTACTCGTACGTGTCGTCCATTACAGATCACATCGTGACGCAAATGATTGAGGACGACGGGTTTGTCAACGCCTACCTTGCCGAAAATCGGCGCCGCTTGGCGTCCATGTACGCCTTCGCAACCGATTTCTTGCGGCAACATGCCATCCCCTACGCGCCGGGCGTCCATGCTGCCTTTTTCCTATGGGTTGATCTTGGCCAAGCGTATCGCAATCGGCATCCGGACAGGGCGTCAAGGCAAGACATCACGGAGGAACTAAAGGAGGCATTATGGGCTCACAAAGTGTATTTGGCATGGGGAGGTAACTTTGACAGCGAATCACCAGGTATGTTTCGCATTGCGTTTGCGCATCCTCAGGCTTATCTGGAGGAGGCCCTGCGTCGTATTAAGCAGGCGCTGGAGCGGGGAATTCAAGGCGCGCCATTTGCAAACTCACTTCTGTAATCATGAAACATGTATATATATATATATATATATATATATACAACAAAAGTAAACTTGCTGAATGATTACAACTGTTATAATTGGCACGTAAATGTATGTTATCACTCATATCTATTTATTGGTACGTTCTTATAGCTGTTCTGTATGTTCAAGGCTGCGCAAAATAGTTCACATTAATAAGACTTGGATACATGCATGTAGTTGGATCATTTGCTTTATTAGCAGCACTGCGTGTCAACAATGCTTGTGCATTTAGTAGGCTATCCCTTAGGACGTTAGAGTGAGTTTCTCTTGATTATATTCCCAAGCGGTAATGTTACTATATTTGGACTTTGCGCTAGACTTGTCAGTAAATATGTTCAAATCAAATGAATTCAAATGAATTCGAATCTATCCAAATCAAATCGACCAACCCTGATTTGTAATCAAATCAAATTGGGGACTGGATTTATTTGGATATTTGAATTCATTTGGATAACAGGCCTGACCAATCGCAACGCGACAATTCCACGGGTTCGTACCCACTTCCTCCACGCACGTCGACCCAAGGTACGAGTTGACCAGCCAGTCGCGTCGAAACCTTGTTCTGCCTAGCGGTCTCTTAGAGTTCCTCCCGGCAATGGTCTCTATGGATGCCAGTGATCCAGCACCCCCTTCTACCGCCTACAGTGATCTCGATGCAGCAACCGACCCTACCGGATTCGAAGTTAACAGAGAGGCGACCGCCGACACCACTTTATCAGCTGCACACTCGGGCTATGAAGGCATTGAGTGGAATCGCCTTCCTGGGTATGTAGCTAGCAGGCACAGGCGAAGACAGCGCACGGGATGGGTATGGGAGCACGGATACGATGTCGAGAGAACAATTCTGGCCGCTGTTTCTGGCTTTGCAAAGAGTGCCATTGGACAAGAGCCGCAATCACTCACGTGTACGATGCTGCGTCTACGAACTAAGCGAACGCCTATATGGAGGATGTCCATCGCATTAACAGATGCGGGCAAATGTCACCCTACAGGAAGAAACAGCGCACTATCTTGGACATGGTTGACTTAGACGCTCGTTCCAGGAAGGATCAGGCTGTGATGAATGCTCTTGTAGCCTCCTTCGACCCGCCATACTCTTGACAGTTGCTTATTCGGTGGGTGGCCTGCGACAACCTCCCTTTCAACAAGCTAGAGAGTCCTTACTTCCGCGAGCTTATGGAATACACAAATAGTGCTGTTATTGAGTCAGGCAGTCTGCCGATGTATAATACGATGCGTGATTGGATTATAGGTGCCTTTAATCGTCACAAAGGTGTCGTTACTGAGCTACTCAGCCGCCCTCTCAGCCGCATTAATATATTATTTGACGTATAGATGTCCCGTAAGTTTATTTCCCTTCTCGGCCTAATTGTATACTTTCTTAACGATGAAGGCAAGTTGTGTACTTTTTTGCTTGGCTTGCCACGAATTAAGGGCCAACATAGTGGCCAAAACCTTACGGGCCGGGCTAGTGAAATCTTCTACGAATATAATCTCGACGACCGTGTTGGGTGCTTTATCACAGACAACGCAGAGAGCAACGACACTTGTCTTCATGAGCTCGCTGGTGAGCTTGGGTTTAATAAGCATCACCGTCGGCTTCGGTGCTACGGGTATATCACTAACCTTATTGCCTAATCTATCTTGTTTAGGACGGATGCCGATGCCTTCGAGGAAGATTGTTAAGCTAATAAGGGACTTCAAGACGAGATAAAGTTGTGGAGGGCTAAAGGGCCGATTGGCAAACTATATAATATTGTGCATTGGGTTTAATGATCTGGCCAGCGCATTGAAAAACTCTATAAGCTTCTGAGCATTGAAAATGCGGCTTTGGGCCTTGATGACCACACAACCTATGACATGATCATAGAAAATGCAACCCGGTGGAACTCATCCGAGGCGATGATGGAGCGAGGCTATTAACTTTGAAATCCTCCTGACTCTCTCGTCTAGGCGGAGGTTACGGCATGGGGTCAATACGTTGCCGTGAGGACTGTGAATGGGATAAGGCCGATGCTGAAGAGGAGTCGGAAGAAGCCTATAATTGTTGACGATAAAATGACTAGTGAAGACTGGGCAGTGATTGCAGAATACCTGGCCATCCTGAAACCGCTGAAGATAGCCACGAAGCGGCTAGAAGGCAGATGTCATGTACCGACGCGGCAGTGGCCGGCACTAAGGGTTTTTCCGGCGCACTTCGGCGCCGGAAGAGAAAAACCTTTAGAAGGGACGCATCCACGATAGTTGGACGAAGGGCAAGAATTGAAACCATCACCAATTAAGACATACCTGAAAGTTAGCTACGATCTAGCTACTGTATTGTGCACTCATTCACTCCCTTGTGACCAAAATCCTAATAGCAGACCTGAAGAAGGCAAATATGGGGCGGTCTGGGAAGTTCTGCTGACGATGGAATGGCTTCTGAAGCATCTGGAGGAGTCTAAAATGCAGCATGAAAACGATGAAGAGCCTTACTTGCGAGCTGGTTGCAACCTCGGCTGGATGAAGCTGGATAAGTATTATGCGCTTACTGATGATAGCCCGGTTTACCTTGTGGCCCTTGTCGTTCATCCTGCTTTCCGTTGGGCCGCCGTCGAGTCCCAGTGGGCTGATCATCCAGGATGGTTGGAGAGAGGTAAAGGAGCTGTACGAGAACTTTGGGAAGAATATAGAGGATTGCCTATCGAGAAGGATGCGATCTTGGAGCCACCCACCGCCGCGAGAAAAATAACCGACTTGGATGAATTTATGGCGTCGGTCAGGAAGGTCAGCACTCAGCGTGCTTCACCAGCACCATCTGCACGAGATGAGTATGCCGAGTGGTTGTCTACGCCGGACCCTGGTGACTGCTTGGTTGATAACCCGATTTAGTACTGGCTTCTCCAGCGACGACAATATCCGAACCTGTCGCGAATGGCGATTGATCTTTTCTCGATTCCTGCCATGTCCTCTGAACCAGAACGGATATTTTAGTCTTGCGGAGCAGATGATCACGCCTTTAAGAAGACTGGCTGCAGGCAGATATTGTAGGAGCGGCGCGATGCATCTCGTCGTGGGAGAAAAGTGGGGCTATCCAAATTATCCAAATAAATCCAAATCTGTAGAAGTAAACTCAAATCAAACCCAAACTTGGCTTTTTGAATTCAAATCAAATCTAAGTAGGGTCAATTTGATTTGAATCCATTCATAAACAAGCCTAGTAAATGGCTTGAATTGCACAACGTTAAATGACTAAGCAAAGTCCATTTGATAGCATGTGCTAAAAACGTCACGGCTAGCACCCAGAAGCTCGCGCAACAAACGCAAGAGTTGTCACACAGCACGACTTGTTGGCATAACTGGACAACGATCGGGCAGAAGATCCCCTGTGAATCGGGCAACGAGAGACTCTTAATTTCCTACATAAAAGAGTGGAATTATACGAAAACTAAATACTTTGGAATACTGCTACCTTACAGCAGTATTATAATTGCTGTCGCCTCTCAGGCAATACCATTCTGTGCTTGCTTTGAACGAGCGACTTGATCTTGACAAGAGTCCTCCCAGTATATGCTCCGCATTGGCAGAAGCGGCTCCCATGCTAACGAACAGGCGCCTGTTGTCATCGCGGCTACACAACCAGCATGCTGTCGCCAAACATATCGAACTCGTATCCACCATCTTCAAGAATCTCCGAGTAGCTGCGCATAACAAGATCTTTTCCAGCGAAGGCTGCGGTAAGCACAATATGGCTGGACCGCGGCTGGTGAAGGTTTGTCAGTAACACATCCACAAGCTTGAAGTTGAAGCCAGGATATATATATAGATCTGTCCACCCTGATTCAGCCTGGATAGGAGCTTTGGGCTCTTGTTTGGCTGCCAGCGTCTCGAGAGTTCTCATGACAGTCGTTCCAACGGCGATAACACGCCTCCGCTCGGAAATAGCCTGATTGATTTGTACAGCTGCTTTTTCACCGACTTCGAAGTACTCGGACCTGACTTTGTGATTCTCGATCTCCTTCTCGCTGATATGACGAATCGCAAGGGTCTCAGTCACTCCGACATGTAGCGTGATGTAAGCGACCTCAACTCCCTTAGCGGCAGCCTCAGCCAGCAGTCTACTAGAGAAGTGAAGCCCAGCTGAGGGAACATTAAATGAGCCAGGTGTAGTAGCGTATACAGAGCGATAAGCTAGAGGGGAAGATCTCCATAGTGTCACATTCGGGTCATTTATGTCGTCAATTCGCTGTCCAAATTGAACTAGCGTTGGCGTAATTAGCTCGAACGGTTCGAACCTCGCTCTCCAGAGTTGGTCGGGTAGCTGTTCAAGTAGGGTACAAGTGAGTTGGTCGTTATTTGTTGACGTCAGGGTCAACCCCGGCGTAGCTAACGGCCATCCGAACATATCGACAACCGTCGTATTGTCAGGTTCGTGGCCACACAAGCCCACGTGGGTAGATTCGTCGCCATACTGAAACCACAAGACGTTTGCGACGACGTAGCTATCATTCAATACTAGGAGGTCGCCTGGGCGAAAGTACTGGCAGATGGTTGAAAACACCGTGTGCGTAATCATCTCCGTAGAACGGTCGAGCACGACCATTCTGCCACTGTCGCGACTTTTGCCTCGCAGCTCAATGGGATCGTCTGGCAGGACTCTTGAGTCAACATTGTAATCAAACTCTTCAGTCCTCATTATTCGTTATTTAAGACTTCTTATAGCTGTACGGCTTGGTACTAAAGGTTGGAAGTGATAGATTGCGAATTGAGTCGTACAGTAGTGGTAAAGCCTCGAGATATAGGGCGCAATTTTATATTCTGAAATGAGGGGGCTTTTCGCAAGCACAATGGGCAAGTGCAATGGGTTGTACTCAGCGGGTTGTTCATTGGTTGAGCCTTTTTTAATGACTAATTTTCTTAGTCAGTAGTCACTAAAGATTAAATTTTTTTGTTATTAGTACAGCTTTACTGACTAATTTAATAACCCTGGGTTGTACCAGGTTATTGAAATTCTGTCACGTAATTGGTTAGAATACTAGGTGTTGGAGATTTTTTAGATGTTTAATGCGGATGAGACACTTTTACGGGGTTCACAAGTAGTCATGAAAACTTGAATTATGATAAAAGCATGTAGGTCTCACTCGAGACATAATATTGGATGCACTAATGACTTCATTGTGCTCCTAGTACAGTCAGCCATGCATGCATAATAGCATTTTCATCACCTTAGGAGCGTTTGAAAATTATTAAAAAAGAGCTGTTTATTAGTATCTCGGAAACTGGACATTGAATTAATAGGGACCAATTCTATTTGTTTCATTGTTACTTAACAACTCTTTAGCAGGAGATACTAACTGTTGTGTACCTGTTAACGGTTTTTTCTATTACTATAATATTAGTAACCCTTTATTAAAATCGCTAAATCCTTTTACGTAACCTTATGTTTAAGTTCTTATAATAGAAATATACTATGCTTAATAGTAATAATTAAATTTCGCTAATATTACTGTATGTGTTATGAGTTATTTTTTATAATACGTTTAACAATTAGTGCGGGGTAATGATGTAATCCTTTAATATTGTAACCTCGCTTATTATCTTGTATTAGCGTGTATATGCACGTTTCTGTAGGATCTAGCGTATGCGCTAATGTAGTGTAACCATACCCTATACCTTGATACTTATTTATCTTATGTTATAAAATCTCTAAAGGCTTTAAATATAGTAGGGATCTTAGAGGCCTCCTTATAAGGAGGGGTTTGTTGCGGAGGGGAAAAGCCTTTTATAAGTGTAGTTAAAGCATTTTGTTTTATTTTTTATTTTTCTAAGTCTTAGTCATAAGGTATTAATCTTACTATAGGATATTTTTAATTTTAGCTACTGTTATTTATTTAAACACTAGTCTTGCTTAAAAATTAATAGGTATTTTTAAACGTTTTTATTTTTATTTTTCTTAGGGTCCTAAGAATGTTTTATTCTTTAAGCTAACTAAGGACCTTTTGTGTTTAATTAATAATGTGTTTTATTATTATTATTATAACTTTAATTAGTTATTTTATCGTAGGGCCTTACTTCTTTTATTATATTAAAAGAATTAAAAAACCTATGTGCTAAGAGAAAAACCTATTGCTTTATAAGTTATAGTATATTTATACTATAATTAATATAGTTTTTAACTATTATAAGCTTATTATTTTATAAATTATAAGTGTTTATTTTAAAGGAAAATCTATTAAAGTTTTAAATTTATTAATATTACTAAAATATTAAAACTTTAAGATTATAAGCATTGTTTTAATTATAATTAATTATTAAAATAAGACCTTAAGTAATTATATTCCTTTTATAATTATATAAGTATTATGCTAAGAGACTATTATAAGTATAATTTATAAAGCTAATTAATTATTAATTACTTAAATGAATTAGCAATTAAAGCTATAAGAGGTAATTAAAACTAAGCTATTAATAAGTTATAATATTATAAATTAATATTATGTATGAAAAATAAACCAATAAGATTATTATTATATAATAGTTTAAAAGCTATAATAAACAAATAAGAATTTCTTTTAAAAAAAACTTATTAAAATTAATAAAATTAATAATTACTCTTTTAAAAGCAATTAATTAATTATTTTTAAGTTTTAAATTTTTTTTTATTTAAATTATTTTCAATTCTTTTTTATATTTACTATAATTTAATTCTAATAAAAAGTTTTTTTATATTTTTTATATTTTTTGTATTTTTTATAAAATAAATTTAACTGTTGAAAATTATAATAACTTAAAAGAAAAATATATAAATACTTTTATTTATAATTAAGATTTAAAAAACTATTAAGAAAAAATAAAATAGCCTATTTATTAAACTATTATAAAAGTAAAAAGTATACTAAAATTAATTTTTAACTATAACCTTTTATAAGCTAGTTAATATAATTAAAGAAATATTAAAAAATATTTAATTAATATATTAAAGTATTATAGAAAGCTAAACAAATTAAGTAAAAAAGAAATATTTTTGTTATTTTTAAAATAAAAAAACTCATTTCATACCTTAAATAAACTAAATTATTTATAATAATATTCTTAATATTATTACTATAATAGCTTAAAAGAAAGAAATAATAATATATTAGTATTCAAACAATTGTTTAATTTGTTTATTAAAATATGTTTTTAACTTTTTAATATAAAACACAATATTAAATGGAATAATAAAACTATTTATTAATATAAAAGATTAATTTAAAACTTAATAAAATACTTATTTAATAAATAATAATACAGTGTGATTTAGTATTATATATATTAATTTAAGATTTAAAATAAATAAATATATTAAATAAAAATCACTTTATGAATATATTTGTTATTTAAAAGACTTTTAAGCTATAGTATTAGGTTTTTATTTGAAAAAAGTAAATAAGTATATAATATTATAATTAAATAATAGTTATTTCAGAAATAAGTATAAATTAATAATAGCCTTAATTCTTACTCTTTTCATACCTATTATAAATATATTTTTTAAAGGTTTTTCTTTTTTAACACTATTTATTATTTAAAAAAATCTTTAATACTAAGTATTACTACACTAGTATATAATAAACTACTTACTCTATTAAAGGGCGCTCTTAGCCCTTAAAAGCCCTAGTGCTTTTTTATAATCCTACAGCTAATTAGTATATTTATATATTTATTATTTAGTATTTTTAATAGTAAATTAAAGGTAATATATTCATATACCTTTTAGTATATACATAACCTTTTATTTACTTCTTTATTACTTTTGCTTTTTATATTTCTATAATATTAAGCCTAAAAGCCTATAAAAAAACATAAGTTTATATTTATATAGCTTATTATAGCAATGTTAACTATTATGTTAAAAGAAAATTAATATTATAATAGTTTTTTATTATTATTCTTATATTATTTATATAAATTAGCCTTTATCCTAGGCTTTTTACTAAAAGCTTATTTTTAACTTAAAGTAATTTTATATATATTATCTTTAGCCTTTAATTTATTAGGCCCCTAGGTGCAACGTTCCAGGCGTTGCTTAACAAGAAATAACTTGAATTGTGGTTTAATATTAGTAATAGATTCGGGCGATATTAAATAATAAAATATAATATTATAGTTTAAGTATTAAATATTAATAATAAATAATTATAATGAAGAATTAATGAAATATATAAAAGATTTATATAAGCTAATATATATAATAATTAAATTTAGCCTAGAAAGGCCCTGCAGAAGGCCCTGCAGAAGGCCCTAGGGCCAGGAGCCTAGCTAACGTTACAGAAGCTCTTTATAATAAAACTAGGAGAGAAAGCCTTAGCAGGCTTTCTTATTAGCACGAAGATCTATACGCGAAGTTAGTTTTTAAAAGAGTAAATATAGGCTAATTAATTAGCTAATTAGCCTATAGGCTAAGGGATATATATAATACTTAGAACTAGAAGAAAGAAAACCACTAACTAGGAAACATAATGCCTTATAATATTAGCTTAAATACTAGCTAGCTAGCTACTATTCTAGAAGATTATTATATAGTAAGCTTTTAAATAAATATATAGCCGCTTTATAGGCCTCTAGCTTTTATAAGCATAATAAATAATTAAAAAGAAATATTAAATTAATTATAATTTAAATAAATATAAGGTTTATTTTAATAAAAATAAACTAATTATTAAATAGTTTTATATTTATTTAATAACTTTTTATTTATTTAATAAATTTAAATTTATTAAATAAATTAATTTTTAAAAAATAAATAAAATTAATAATATAATATATTAGTTTATTTAGTGTATTATTATATTTATATTATTTTATAATAAATATATATATTTTAAAGAGTAAATTATTTTTTTAATATATAACCTAAATATAAAATTAAATTATTATATATTATTTTTTGTTTTTAAGTTTTATTTTTAAAACTTATTTATTTATAAATATTTTATTATATTTAATTCTTTTTATTTTAAGTTTTTTTTTAATAAAGAATATTTTTAAAAAATGTTTTTTTTTATATATAATTGTAATAAATATTTAAGATTAAGTAATTTTTTAATTTTTTTATAATATTTATTATTCTTTATAAATCTTATAATATTAAATATATTATAGGTTAGAAGTTTTATAATAATTATTTATATAATTAAAAAAATATATATATAATAATTGTTTTTTTAAATAATAAATAAATTTATTTTTTAATTATTTTTAAATTATTATTTTAATATAGGTTTTTAATAAATTATTTAATTAAAAAAGATTATTATTGAAAAAATAAAAAGTTATTATAATATTAAAGTTTTTTAAGTTTTATAAAAAATTAAATAATAAAATTTATTAATTAATTAAAGATATAAGTTATTTAATTTATATTTATAAATAAAAAAACATTTATTAATAAAAGAAATGTTTTAAAATAAAAAATAAAAATATAATAATAAAATATTAAAACTATATATAATATTAAAATAATAAATTAACTTTATTTATTAAGTTTTTTAAAAATTAATTAATATTTTTAAAAATAATATTAAAGTTATAATTAATTAAAAGTTATTAAAGAATTCTTTAGTTTTAGATTTTAATAAGATTATTATAAAGTCTTTGAAGTGTATTTTATAATGTTCCGGGCGTTTCCTAACTAAAATAACTTAAATTATAGTTTAATATTCATAATAGATTAAGGTAATATTAAATAATTAGTAAAGGTATTAGATTTTAAGTATTATATATTAATAATAAATAAGTATATTAATAATTAATTGAGTATATAAAAAAAAATTAATATATTTAATAATTAAGCTTTTAATAATTTAAATAAATATAAGATTTTATTTTTATGAGAATAAATTAAGAGTTAAGAATTATAATAATTTAAATTAATTATATTTAAATTATTATATATATTTAAGTTAATTTTATTGAAATTCTTAAACTTATTTAATTTAATTTTATTTAAGTTAATTATAATTAATTCAATTATTTAAGGTCTTATTATAATAGTAGTTAAATTAATAATTTATATAAGTATTTATATTCTCTTTTAAACTTATTTTCTTTTATAAGTCTTTATTTTTTTAGTTTTGTAATATGAAAATAAATAATAAAAATAATTAATTTTATTTAAAAAAATATAAATATTTAAAATCTTATAAAGCTTATTATATTTTTTAAGTTTAAAATATTCTTTTATGTGTTTTATATTTTTAATAAATAAAAATATATTATTATTAAAAATAAGTTTTATTATAAAACTTATATTAAAAATATTATATAAAAGATAAGATTAATAATAATAATTTTCTTATTTATAAATAAATGTTTTTTTTAGGTTTATTTTAATATTTTTATTAATAATTATATTATTTATATTAAAAATAATTTAGTTTTTTAATATAAGACTATAAAATATAATTTTTTTATTACAATAATTAAATTATAAAAAGTTAATAAATAAAAAGAATTATTATTTATTAAAATAATAAATGTAATTATATATAAAATAAATACTTTTAATTAATTATAAGAGGAGATATTATAAAATATAATTTACTTTTAATATTTTTTCAATTAACTTTACAATTAATTTATTAATCGGGCTTAATTCATAATTAATTTTTATTAATTTTTTAAATTTATGTTTTAATAAAACTATTATAAAGTTATTAAGAATAAATTAAATATTAAATAAGCTTTATATATCTTTACTATTTATATAATTCTTTTTATTTTATTAAATATTAATATTTATTATTTTAATAATATAAAACTAAAATTAACTTCATTTTATATTTTCTTTTATTAAAATTACTTTTATAATTATTTCATTTTATAATATCTTATATATTGTTAAATTATAATTAAAATTAATATATATAAAGCTTAGGCTTATAATTCTCATATATTAGTATTATAAATAATTTATATTAATAATAATAATTTTATTTAATTAGTTTATTTAAAATTAATATAATAATATAAATTCTTTTAATAATTTACTTAATTTATTTAATTAATTGATTAATTTATAAATAATAAACTATATTAAGGTTATAATTAATATTTAATTATTTAATTACCTTTTATTAAAATCTAAATATAAAAACTAATTTTTAATCTCAAATAATTCTTTTAAATAAAGAATAAGTGCTTATAATTATATATAAAGATATATATATAAATCTTTTTATATTTATAATTTTTAATATAACAAAAAATAAACAAATATCATAAAGTATTTTACTTTTAATATTAATAATTTAATAAAGCTATTAATTAGTATTTTATTAGTTTATTTTTATAGTATTATAAAAACCTCTTTAATAAAGTTATGAATTTTATAAAATATAAAATTAGTTTTATTTTTTAAAACAATCTTATAATTTTCTTAATTATATTTAAATAATTTTATATTAAAGGTTTTTTAAAATAGTTTATTATACTATTTATATTTATTAAAGATATCTTTAACTTATTTAAAAAAAATTCTTTTTCCTTACTTAAGAATAACCTTTTTTTAAATAAGTTATTAAACTTTTTAAATATTTTTTATAAAATAAAAATAGTTTATAAGTTTTTTATTCTTAACCTTTTTCTTATATAGATTTTATTTTTTTAAATGATTAATTAAATAAAATATTTTATATTTTCTTTTATGTTTTATTTAAAAGTCTTTTTTAAGTTTATTATTTTATTATTAAATCCTTATAATGTCTTATATTTTATAATTATTCTTAATTAAAGCCTTTACCTTTATTTTAATAAAATTAATTAATCTTTTAATTAATAAAAAAGCTATTATTTTATAATTAATAATATCTTAAAATTATATTATATATATTAAGGTTTATTAAATTATAATAAATAAACTTTTTATATTTTTAGATTTTAATAAAAATATAATCAGTTTTTATGTTAATTTACTTTTCATTATAAAAAAGAATCTCTTTTTAATATAATAAAATAAATATAATTTCTTTTTTAGTTTTTTTTTTAAATAATTATTTATTATTTTATTATTTACTAATATAATAAAATAATATTTCTTTATTTATAGTTCTATTATTAAATAAAACTAGTTATAATAATTTTTATTTATAAAATTAAAAGACTTTATTTAATTATTATTTTATAGCTTTTTTATAAATAATTAATTTTAATTATTATTTTTTACTTATAGATTTTATAAACTATTATATTATCTTTAATATTTAATATATTTTATAATTTATATTATTTTTATTAACTTTTTAGACTTTTTTTATATATTTAAAAGTTAAAACCTTATTTAAATAATTCTTAAATAACCTTTATAATTAGATATTTTTATATAATTATTATTAATATTAATTTATAAACTTAGTTTTTTAATATTTTTAATATTTAAATTTAATATAATTTTAATAGTATATATTTATATAATTAGTTTATAAGAATATATTATATTATAAACTATTTAATTATTTTAAAAACATTTTTATTATAAGTTTTTTTTTTTAAATAAATAAACTTTTAATATTATTAATAAAAGCTTTTTAATTAAGTATAGTCTTTATAAGGTATTATATTTATATTAAGAGTTTATTTATTAATTATTTTTAGATTCTTTTGAATATATTATTTATTTATTTATTTTGTTTACTTTTATTTAATTATAATAATTTATTAAAGAAGTTTTAAGTATTAATTTATATTATCTTTTAAGTGTTAGCATATTAAATATTTATTATTAAAATATATAATCTAGCTTATTAAAAGATAATCTATAATTATTTATTATTTAATAATAGTATTAATATATTTCTTTTTTTAGGTTTAATAATTAGTTTTTAGGGTTTTTTATGTTTTTTTTTATATAAGCCTTAATAATCTTATAAATAATCTCTTAGTTTATTATAATTATAATATTTATCTTTTATCTTTTTTTATATTATATTAAGATCTATTTAATCTAGTTTATTATTAGATTTAATAATATAATTATTTTTAGGTTTTTAATATACTTTATTTCTTTTTTTTTATTTTCAATAAATATCTTATTAGTTATTAATCTTAATAATGATTTTAATATATTTTATAAAAACATTTAATAATTCCTTTTTAAAAACTTTATATTTACTATTTCTTTTTAATTCTTAATAAAACTAATCTATTAATAAGTTATTATTTTAATTAAGTTTTAAAAAAGTTTATTTTAAAATAATAATATAATCTAAGAATAATCCGTTTTAATAAAGGTTTTAAAATAATTATTTTATTTTTTCTTTCTTATAAATAATTCCAATAGCCTTCTTAAAGCCTTTAATAAATGTATTAAAATTACTTATAATTTATTTAATTTAATCATTTTATTTATATTTTAAATAATTATTATAGTTTTTTATAATCAATTAAAACCATTCTTTAATAAATCCTTAAAATAAATATAAACATATATAATCTTTATATAATTTCCTTAAAAATCTTATAAATAATAATTATAATAAGTCTATACGTTTATAATAAAAACTTAAAAAAATATTATTTTTAATTTTTTAAAACTAACATTATCTTTTTTAATTTAAAAATTTCTTTAATACTTTATTTTTATTTTTTATTAATTTTATTTTAAAATAATTTATTTAAGTATAAAAGTATTTTATTTATTTTTTATTTTTTTTAAATAATATAATTAATTGTTTTTAAATATATATTTATAATAAAAGTTATTATTTTTTGTTTATTATAATGTTTAATATAAGTTAAAGTTATAATAAGTTATAAAATAAAATTATTAATATATAATATTTTAAATATTCTTTAATTAAAATAACTTAAATTATATTTTAATATACATAATAAATTAAAATAATATTAAATAATAAATAAAAGTATTATAGTTTAAGTATTGAATATAAATAATCAATAATTATATTAATAATTAATTAAATATATAAAAAATATAAATTAATATATATCATAATAAGATTTATTATAACTTAAATAAATATAAGATTTTACTTTTATAAATATAAAATAATAAATTAATAGTTAAAATAAACTAAATTAATTATTTTTAAATTATTATATATATTTAAGTTAATCTTATTTAAGTTATTAAACCTATTGAATTTAATCTTATTTTATTTAATATGAATGTTTATTTCTTGTGTAATATATAACTAATATAAATTTAATCTTAGATTTGTTATTTATTAAAAATGCTTAAATGAAATTATAAATAATTCTTTTAATCATTTTATTTATAAATACTTTTTTAAATAAGAAAATATAAAAAGTTAAATATACTTATATTCTTTTAATTATAAAGGTTTATGATTAATATTAAAGATAATGCTTTTAATGTCTTCATATTTAATCATATTATATTAATATTTATATTCTTTTGTTTCATATATAATAAAATAAATAAATTACATTCTTTCTTAAAACCTTTTTCTTTTATTTTATTTATATATATATATATATATTTTTATCTTTTATAAATTAATATAAATTATATTTCTATTACTTCATATATACCTTTTACTTTATTTATTCTAGCTATAGTTTTATTTATAATTCTTTTATTTTTAATTATTTTATATATTTTTATATTACGATTAAAATTTATATATAAAAACTATAAACTTATACAGATTATAATGTATTAATATTAGAAATAATCTATATTAATAAGAAAAGCTTTATTTTCTTTATTTATTTAAAGTTAATATCATACTATAAATACTTTTTATATTCAAGTTTTAATATAAATTAATAAAATAAATTATATTAAATTAATAATTAATCTTTATTTATTTCATAAATTTATATTATAATTTAAATATAATAACCAATTTTCAATTTAAATTCATTTTTTTAAATAAGAAAGAAAGAAGTATAATTTTATATAAAAAATATATATAAATTCTTTTATACCTATAATTTATTAATATAATAAAAAAGAAACTTATCTTATAAGCTTATTAATAATTATAAAAGTGTTATTATATTTCATTTTTATAATAGGTTTAATTACTATAAGTAACTTTATCCTAATATTCAATATAATTTTTTTTATCATGTTTAAAATATTAATAATTAAACTTAATTATATAGGTTATCTTTTAAGGCTTTTATTTAATTATACATAATGTCTGTTTAATATAATATTTAAGATTTATTTTATTATAACTATTTTACTTTAATTATAGTTTATTTATTTATTTAAGGTATTAGTTTAATTATCTTTGAATCCTTTTTAATAAATAAACGTATAATCAAATTTTAATAAATATTGAATATATTTTATTTAATCTTTCTTAAACCATTAAATTAAAATAAACTATAAAATATTATTATAATTTATATAAATCTTAACTTTATATTTACTTTTAAAGAAATAATATCTTTTTTAAAAGTTAAAATAATTATGAAATTTCTTTTTATTATATATAAAGTAATTTAGTTTAATATTCTATAAAGCTTATAAATAAAATATAATTAACTATTAGTTATTTTTATTTTATTATTTAATTGAAGTTTTTAACTCTAAATTAAAAAGTTTATTTTAAGTTTTATTTTTTTAAGTTAAATATTATAAGTATAAACTTATTTATAATTAAAGTTCTGATTTATTTAAAAGTTTATTATATTTTCTTTATATATTTAAAGGCTTAATCTGATTTATTAGTTTATAAAATTAATATATAATTTTATTGTAGTCTTTTATAACATATTAATTATAATTAATAAAACCTAAAAAACTTTAGATTTTTTTAATAGTATTTAACATACATTAACTTTATATCATTTTAACTTTAATAAAGTTTAAAGAAATCTTCTATAACATAATAATATATTAATATAATAAAATAATCTTTTTAATTTATAGTTTTATTATTAAATAAAATTATTTATAATAATTTCTATTTATAAAATTAAAAACCTTTATTTAATAATTATTCTATAACTTTTTAATAAATAAATTATATTATTTTTTATTTTTAGTGTATAGATTTTATAACTTATTATATTCTTCTTAGTTTTTAATATATTTTATATTTTATATTATTTTTATTAATTTTCTAACTTTTTAACTTTATTTTCTAAGTTTAATAATTAAAATCTTATTTAATTAATTTTTAAATAACTATTATAAAAAAATACTTTTATATAATTACTTTTAGTTTAAATATCCTTTAATATTTCTTTATAAGTTAAATATTTTAATATTCTGTATATATATGTTTAATATAATTTTCATTATATATATTTAAATAATTATTTTATAAGGATTTATTTTATTATAATTTATTTTAATATTTAAACACTTTTTTATTATAAGCTTTCTTTTATAAATAAACGATTTATTAATCTTATTTATAGGGTTTTTTATTTTATTTTTGTCTTATTATATTAACTTATTAAAAAGCCTTTAAATATTAACTTAATTTCTTTTTTAAGCCTTAATAAGTTTAGTATTTATGAATAAAGTATATTGCTTAGCTTATTTAAAAGTATTTAAGAATTACTTATTATTTTATAATAGTATTAATATAATTTCTTTTTTAGGTTTAAGGGCTAGCTTCTACATTTTTATTTTTATTCTTTCTACAAGATCTATAGTCTTTAAAAAAGTGTTTTATTTTAGTCTAGTTACAGTATTCTATTTTTTCTCTTTTTTGGTCTATATTAACATCCATTTAATTACGTTTTTTATTATTCTTTCTTTTAGTATACTTTTATTATTATTTTCTTTTATTACTTTTATAAGGTTTATAACTATTTTATTTTTATATTATATATATTATTTATTGTTAATTTTAATACTTACATTAATATGTTTTATTAGTATTACAAGCCAGTCTTTTTTATAGAGCTTTTACTTTATTTTATTTTTAAGGGTTTAATAATAAGTAATTATTAAAGCGGTTTAATTTTATTATTTAAGAGATATATATTATATAAAGATAATTATATGCTTCAACTAAAGTCTTTTTTAATTTATTTTAAAGAGTTTTTTTTCTTTTTTTAATTAGTTTAAATTAATTAAAAATACTTTTAGTAAGTCTTTTTATTATATAATAGATTATAATATTTAAGGTATTTAAGGTTTTTAAAAAATAAATAAAATAGGCTTAGAGTTAGGTTAGGAATTCTTAGAGCTTATAAAGATTTTTATTAAAGTTTTCTAATAATTTTAGTTTTATAATTTCTTTATATTCTTTTTTTTTTATAATTATAGATTTATTTTAAAGATAATTAATAATTTTTTATTGTTTTTGAATTTTATTTTTAAAATTAATATTTTTAATAATAAAATAAAAGGTTTTATTGTTTATTTTTTCAAGACCTTAGTTAATAATTTTACAAATATAATTAATAGTAAATAATAATAATTAATAATAACTAATACTAATCTTATTTAGAAAATAAACAAAATTTATATATTATATAAGTTTATTTTAATTATAATAAGTATAATACTTATTTTTATAATAATAAATTTTTATTTTTATAATTTATAATAAGCTGTTTATCTTACAATAGGTTTTTAGTATTAAACTTTTCTAAACCTAATCGAGTTTTAATAAGTTATTTAATATAATTAATAAGCTTATTTAAGGTTTTCCCGTCTAGGAGTTTATATAAGTATTACTAAAAGTGGGTCCTTGTTAGTATATGATTTAAACAGGGTTAGGTTGTTATATGTGACGACCCGACCCCACGCTTGGGTCATATACCAGGTCGGACCCACTTTTAGTGACACTTATGCTTGTTACGGCTTAGCATAATCACAGTAAGACCTTAAATAAACTAACTAATTAAACGAAAGTTAACCTAAGTTAAATTAACTTAAGTTAACTTAATAAAAAAAAAGTTAATTATAATTAAGTTAACTTTAATTAATTTATTAGATTATTAGTTTATATTTATTAAAATAAAACCTTATATTTATTTAAATCATAATAAACCTAATTATTATATATACTAGCCTATATTTTTTTTATATATCTAGTTAGTTATTAATATAATTATTTATTATTAATACCTAATACCTGAACTATAATACTTTATTTTATTACTTAATATTGCCCTGATCTATTACTAACATTAAACCACGATCTAGGTTATCTTTTGTTAGGAAACGCCCGGAACGTCACATTATAAAAAGTAAAGTAATTAATAAATATAGTTTGTATATCTTTTAATTAATTTTAAAATATAATTTTAAGAAGTAAATTAAAAATAAAAAAAAATAAACTTATTGGCTTTATCTATAAAAACCATAAATTTTAATTTAAATTAATTAATTAATTAATATTATTTCTTTTATTTATATTTATTATTTCAATCTTAATTTTTGATTTTAGCTTTTTAAAGTATAACTAAATAAACAAAAATTCATGTTTACTTTATTTAATTTATTTATTTATTTGTTTAACTTTTTTAAACTTTAATATACTTTACCTAGACTCTTGTTTAATCCTATAATTAACTAAGCCCTTTTAAGCAATAGTATATAATAATATTGTATTTTATACCTCTATTATGCCTTATATTTTATATCCCGTGCCCTTATTAATTATACCTTTTTAGCGCATTAGTATTTAGTATTATATACTACTAGTCTTATAGTTAAGTCTATTAATAAAAAGAATATATAGGCTAGGGTAGGTCTTTAGTTTTCTTAATTAAGTACTTAAAGACCTTACTCTAGGAAATAAATCCTTAACCTTTAAAATTAATGTTTTTAATTAAATATTTAAAGACTTTATTTTATAAACAAGTCCTTAATTTTTATAATTAATCTTTTTAATTAAATATTTAAAAAGCTTATTCTATAAAATAGGTTTTTAACCTTTAAAACAAATCTTTTAATTAATTATTTAACAATTTATTTTATAAAATAAATCTTAAATATTTAAAATTAATTTTTTTAATTGAATATTCAAAAATCTTATATTATAAAATAGATTTTTAATTCTTATAATTAGCTTTTTAAATTAAATACTTAAAGATTAAAGTTAAATTTTTTTTTAATACCTTTATCATACTCTAATTTTAATAATTAATTTAACCTTAATTTATTTATTAATTGTTTATTTTTTTTATTAATTGTTCATTTCTTTTTATTAATTGTTTATTTATTATTATAAAAACATTTAAAAATAACTTTAAATTTTACTTTCTTTTTAACTTTAACTCTAGGCCTTAAAACAGGTTTTTTGCCTATTGTAAATAAAAGACTTCTTAAGGAATTATAATAACTATTAAATAATTAATTTATTTTTATTAAAATAAAAGCTTTTATTTATTTAAATTATCATACATTTAACTATTATGTATATTAATTTATGTAATTTCTTTATGTATTTAATTAATTATTAATATTATTATTTACTATTAATAATCTAATACTTAAACTATAATATTATGTGTTAACTATTTTTAGTTTTATATTGAATTTTCTATTAATTTGTTTTACTTGTTTTATAGTTTTTATTTCACAAACACTTAAAACATTATATAATTATAATGATTTATAATAATTTAAGTTTATATTTATATTATTCATTATTAAATTTATTTTTAGTATTCTAAATATAATCTATAGGCTAATACAATTTTAATAAAACATTAAATATTATAGTTGATTATAGTTAGTTAAAATAGAATTAATCTACGTTTATATAAATGTGAAAACACATTTTTACTTTTAAAAATATAATATTTTAGCTTATTATAATTCTTATTATTATATACTTTACTTTTAATGTTTTTAAATTTTTAATTAAGAAAATATTATAATTATTAACAACTTTTAAAAAGCATTATAAATTATCTTATAGTTAACGAGTTTAATACTAAGTCTTTATCTAATATAATTATTAATAGGTTTATTAATAAAAAAAAAATAAAAAGTCAAATGTTATTATTTTTTATTTATTATAATACTTAATATTACTTAAAGTTGTAATAATTTATTAAACAAAAGTCATTAATATATAATATTCTAAGTGCTTTTTAATAAGAGTAACTTAAATTAGAATTTAATATTAATAATAAATGAAAAGAATATTAAATAATAATATAAAATAATATAATTCAAATCTTAAATATTAATAATAAATAATTTTATTAATAGTTAAATAAATATATAAAAGACTTTCTATAAGCTTATATATATAATAATTAAATTTATTATTGTTAAAATAAATATAAGGTTTTATTTTAACAAAATGAATTTATTTTTTAATAAGTTAATTAAAGTTAATTTAATTATATTTAAGCTTTTTATGTAATTCACTTAAGTTAATTTAAATTAAATTAACTTTTATTTAATTAATTAAACTATCTAAGGTTTTACTATAATTATATTAGTTAATAATAAGCATAAGTATTATTAAAAGTAGCTATAACTTCGTATATAACCAAAGCGTAAGGTCGGGTTATTAGATTATTGTAATACTAATATACTTATAAAACTTAAGTAAAATAATATAAGATTAAAACTTATACTTAATTTAATTTTGTGTATTAAAATTATATTTTATATTTCTTTTTCTAGGTGAAAACTTAATGCATAGAGTTGGCTAATATAGGCTAGTAATAGCTTAACTAGCAATATATTATAGCCCGAATACTAATACTCTTACTTATTAACTTTAATTAATAACTAAAGTTTATTCTTAGGAATAGACTTAAGCTGCCTTTTATAAATCAAAGTTAATAATTGAAGTATATTTTTAAAAATAAAGTTAAGTTATTTTTACAAATAAAAATTAATAATTATAATATACTTTTAAGGATAAAATTAAAGATTCTTTTTATACTTAAATTTATAATTAAAATCCATTTTTAAGAATAAAATTAAGTTACTTTTTATAAGTCAAAGTTAATAATTAAAGTTTATTTTAAAAATATAGTTAAGCTATTTATTTATAAGTTTTAATTAATAAATAAAGTTTATTCCTAGAGATATTTATTTATAAAAAGCACTTTAATCTTATTCTTAAGAATAGACTTTAATTTTTAACTTTTGCTCATAAATAAATAGCCTTACCCTATCCCTAGGGATAGACTTGTATTATAAATTTAATATAAAAAAATAATTTAATTCTATCCCTAGGGATAAATTATAATTATTAATTTTTATTTATAATAAACAATTTTATTTTATTTATAACAAACAATTTTATTTTATTTTTAAAAATAAAATTTAATTACTAACTTTTATTTATAAAAAATAACTTAACTTTATCTATAAGAATAGACTTTATTTATTAATTAAAGCTTATAAATAAATAACTTAACCCTATCCCCGGGAATAAAGTTAAAAACCTTTTTATAAGAATATAATTACTCATACCCTAAACCCACGGAACCGATTTTAAGCCCTAACTATCATAACTGTAATATAGTCAATTACACGCGTCCTAGGTGTCCAGATATACTCAAGACACACAGGGAGCGTTGCCTATATATTAATATAAAGCAAGCAATCTAATTCTAACTATATTCTATCCTTTCAACTAAGAGTCTTAAACCAGTCCATTTCCACTTGCAGGTGCAAAATCATATTATCCTGCTCATCTATACCGTCGCAAAGGTATCGTCAAACAGAGAGAGAAAAGCAGGACGAGACAAGTTCCAAAGAAGAGAAGGCCTGGCGGTAATCCTCCATTACTTTTCAGGATAAACAGGAAAATGCCTCCCCACAGCGGGGTGCCGACAATCGCTGCCAACGATTGCATGGTCCGAATGCTCATGTAAAGGCTTTGGAGGGTCTCAGTGTCGGATAAAGCACTAGTGGCGAACGATCGCAGTGAGTCGGCCAACCCAACGCCCAAGGCAGAGACGGCCACCCCAAGAGCATAAATGCTAATAGATGGTGCCATGGTTATGATCAGGGCGCCGAACACACCAAATATCAAGCTGGCTATGATGATCCCCAGGTCCGTGTCCTGTTTGCCGCGCAAGCGTGGCCGCAGCACTCGTTGCGAAAGCGCGGGCAGAGCGAACAGAACAACGGCAGAGATAATCTGTTCCATCGAGGTGATTTTGTCGACGCTGGCCAAAGTCGAATGGAAGGTGCTCGAGGCCCATTGCTGCGATGTGCCTGAAACAGTCCCTGCTAAGGTGTACGTGAAAAATATGCCCATGACTCTTAGGGTAAGTGGATTTCGGACCGCCTCCACGACGAGCTGTAGAGACAGGTACAGATCAATCGTGGCAGCACGAAGAACGGACTGCCACAAGGTTAGAGGACCAGGTGAGGCGAGGCGAGCGTCCTCCCCATGAGGAAGCAAAGTGTTTAATGATGTTTCCTGTGAGACGGGTGAGCGGGGACTGCCCTCCTCAGCCAAGATACTGTCTTCATTAGGATAGAGAGATTTCTGATGATTTGGAAGCAGGCAGATTATCAGGATGACCAGGGCACAAACGCAGATGACTATCAAGCACAGCAGCCAGATATAGTGTTTGAGAAGCAGAGCGCCGATAAAGGTTCCGACCGACATCATCCCGATTAGAATGGCGCTTAAAATATTAAAAGCACCCGTTCTAGTGGCATAAGAAATGTCAGTTCATATCAGGGACTGGCAGGTATACGGAGAGAAGCATAAAGAAACAGTACTTACAGTCCGTCTTCCGGGACACTCTCTGCCATGTACATCCACAACAAAACCTCTCGTACTGGCATTCCGCCTCCCACTAGCTCTAAAACCCACAGGGAAAGCACCCAGCGGACGTTAGTGAAGGAATGGAAGTAAACTTGGATGCGCCATATGTCAGTTCACCAGGACATTTACACAGGCACTCGAGCTACGAGGCAGGCGTGCGAATTCACTCACACACGGCTGAAAACAGTATCATGCGCAACATATAACTCGTGGCATTGATGAGAAGGACGTTCCTCTTTCCGACAGTCAACGCCAAGCGGGCAAACACCGGAGTGGCTAGGAAACCTAGGGACATTATAGTTAATTTCCAGGATTAGACAAAGTCGAAAAATAGGAAACTAGATCTTATACCAGCTATTAAGAGGGTGAAGTTGAGCATGCTGGAGAAGAAGGCGACCTGTGATTGCAGGTCCTCTGTTTTGCACATGTTCTCGGGCACACTACCGTCTGGGCGGATTACGGCAGGTTTAGTGGTAGTATAAAAGGTTCGACATAGAGATTGTTCAATAAGGAAAGTCTGCGCGGATTTGGCCATGGCATAGCCAAAGCCATCGACGGTCATGACTGTCATGGCCTTCCACTGCGTTGATTTCGACATAGGGTCGGCTGCGATGATGCGAAGGCGGGCGCGAATTTGATTGAAGGATAGAAGTTGGAGCCGTACGTAATAGAAGATCCTTGGAGCAAACATATATGCCCTCATGTTGCAAGGAGGGGCTCAGCTGATTGCAAGGCTTAACTAGTAGCGCGTGATTAAAGGAATGAGTCACGAGTGCGAGAAGATTGAAATAGAGGATTGCTATTCGGGCTGTATTTTCGAGAGCCTTGCCTTTTATAGACTAGCGCCACGTACTAGGCTCCTAAACCCCAGTTGCAGCGGGGCTCGCATTTGACCACTATAATTACAGTACATTGAAGCGCTATAGCTCAATTCAATGCCTTGTACTAACCATAACAGCCGCTATAACTATGCGTAACAGCCATTTGCATTAGCCATTTGCATTAACTAATTCAATTAGCAATTTATATTAACTATTTTAATTAGCTATTTTAATTTACTATTTTAATTAGCTATTTTAATTAACTATATTAATTAGCTAGTGTAATTAGCTAGTGTAATTAAGTAATGCAATTGGTTATTACTATTATAGCGCATTTAATTAACTTATAGCAATTAAATGTGCTATAACTATACTGCTTAAATGTAAGCCCTGCTATAACTATAGCCTTAGTGTAGGAGCTAAAGTAATAATTATAGCGCTAGGCTAATTTAAGTTAATTATAGCCTGAACAATAATACGTTAAAGCTTAAGTAATAATAGTTTTAAAATAAAGTTATAATACGCAATACGCGTATAGCACTAACTGGCTAAACGCTTAGTAGTAAAGCATAGGGTAAATAAGAAATATATAATTTATAGTATTAGTAATATATATAATTTTATTATATTAAGACGTAATTAAATTTTAAATATATAGCTATAATTAATATTATAATTATTATACAACTATAATATACATTGAAATTAAAGTATTAAACATTTTAGTAATTTAAATAAAATAATTAAAAAGAGTTAAGCTATAATTATAATATAATTATAGTCTTAAATTAATAAAAACCTTTTTAATTATAATAATTAATGTTATATTTCTTTTCTTTTAAGGGACGAATTGTAATAGCTTATTAATTTATATTAATTAATTATAATATATAGGTTTGATTTCTTGTATAATATAGTTTAATAAAAGTTATTATATTAAACATTTAAGTTTTAACTATTCTTTAATTTAAAAATAAAAACTATGTCATTTAAGTAAATAATTAAACTATTAATTATATAATTATATATATTATTATTTTTAAATTAAAGAATAGTTTTTATTTTTTAATACTTAAACATTATTTGTTTTTTTTTATGTATATAATTAAATCTTTATTAAATGTTATAATTATATATATAATTCTTTTATTTATATTTTTTTTTCACAGTTATTGTTTAGCTTAGTTACTTAATAAGTTATTAGTTTGTTTTAACGTTAGCAATATGTTATTGAGCTTTACGTGAAACTCTTATAACACTGAAATTTATATTCTTTTTAAAGCTATTTTATTAGTTTTATTAAGTATAGTTTATAACTTAATAACTTAAACAATAGTTATAGTTTATAATTATATATATATATATATATATATAATTTATAAGTTTATAGTGTATATATAATTATATATATAAGTAAATGATTATAGTATTAAATATAATTAAATAAAAAGGTATTAGGTTTTTTAGTCACAAGGGAGTGAATGAGCGCACAATTGAGTAACTATATCGTAGCTATCTCGCCGTTAGGTCTTAATCGGTGACGGTTTCAATTCTTGCCCTTTTAATTCCTTTATCTACGGCCGCGCTTGAGGCGCGCGCCGCTGATTGGCGGCGGACAAACCTTCTTCCTACCACTCTTGCACAGGTCATGACAAAAGGATTTAATTATTTATTAATGATTTAAAGCCTAAGAAATTTATAAAAGATTTAATTATATAAGGATTTTATTTATTAAATTAGTTTATAATTTATTATTATAATAAGTATATGATAAAAGGAGTAAAAGTAAGTGTAACTTTAATATAATTAATTACTTAGAGTTTAATATTAATAATATAATTAAAGGTTTTATATATGATATTCCGGGCGTTTCCTAACTAGAGATAACTTAGATCGTGGTTTAATATTAATAGTAAATTAAAGCAATATTAGATAATAAAATAAAATATTATAGTTTAAGTATTAAATATTAATAATAAATAATTATATTAATAACTAATTAAATATATAAAAAAGATATAAGTTAATATATATAATAATTAGGTTTATTATAATTTAAATAAATATAAGATTTTATTTTTATAAACATAAATTAATAAATTAATAATTATAATAAATTAAATTAATTATATTTAAGTTATTATATATACTTAAATTAATTTTATTTAAGCTATTAAACTTATTTAATTTAATTTTATTCGAGTTGATTATAATTAATTAGACTATCTAAGGTTTTATTATAGTAGTATTCTAATTAGTAACTTACATAAGTATTACTAAAAGTAAGTCTTTTCTTAATCGATGATATAAGTATAAGATTACATTATTATATATTACTTTTTTTTTAATCTTATTTTTTAAGATTTATTAATTTTATATAAATATCTATACTTTTTCCTTTCTTTTTTTAAGCTTGTTTCTTTTTCTTATAAATTTTATTTTTTTTTAGTTTTATAATATTAAAGTAAATAATCAAAATAATTAATTTTATTTAAAAAAAGAAATATTTAAAATCTTATAAGATTTATTATATTTTTTAATCTTAAAATAGTTTTTTATTCTTTTTATATTATTAATAAATAAAAGTATATTATTATTAAAAATAAGTCTTATTATAAAACTTATATTAAAAAATATTATATTAAATATAATACTAATAATAATAATTCTTTTATTCATAAATAAATTCTTTTTTTTAGTTTATTTTAATGTTTTTATAAATAATTATATTATCTATATTAAAAATAATTTGGTTTTTTAATATAAGGCTATAAAACGTAATTTTATTCTTTTAATAGCTAAGTTATAAAAGATCAATAAGCAAAAGAAATTATTATATATTAAAATAGTAAATATAATTATATATAAAATAAATACTTTTTTAATAAACTAAAAGAGAATTATTATAAAATAAAGTCTTCTTTTAATACTTCTTTAATTAGCTCCATAATTAACCCATTAATCAGGCTTAATTAATAATTACTTTTTACTAATTGTTTAAGCCTAGGTTCTAATAAAACTATTATAGAATTATTTAAAAATAAATTAAATATTTAATAAGTTTTTATATATTTTTAATTTTTATATAATGTTTTTATTTTATTAAATATTACTATTTATTGTTTTTATAATATATAACTAAAATTCATTTAATTGTCTATTTCTTTTTGTTTAAAGTATTTTTATAAAATTATAAAGAATCTTTTTAATAGTTTTATTAATTAATATTTTCTTAAATGAAGAAATATAAAAGATTAAATATATTTATATTTTCTTTATGTAATATATAATAGAATAAATAAACTATATATTTTTTTATAAAGATTAATTCTTTTAATTTATTTTTATTTATATATTTTTTTATTCTTTTATAAATTAATATAAATTATATTTTTATTATTTAATATAAATCCTTTATTTTATTTACCTTAATTATAGTTTTATTTATAATTACTTTATTTTTAAATATTTTATATATCTTTAGGTTATGGTTAAAGTTAATATATATAAGGCTTAGGCCTATAAATTCTAATATTTTAGTATTATAAGTAATTTATATTACTAATAATAGTTTTATTTAATTACTTTATTTAAAATTAATATAATAACATAAATACCCTTTAATAATCTAATTAATTTATTTAGTCTATCTATTAGTTTATAAATAATAAGCTATACTAAGTTTATAGTTAATACTTAATTTATAACATGGGTTTTATCAGTCAGGCAAATACAAAATAAATTACTGTTTATTCAAGACTTAAGCTTGCTTAAAGTAAGCGATTGTATAGCGATAGTTATATAATAAGTAAATAAAAAGGCAATATTATATATATATATACACAGGCGTGTATACTTGATTTATATATTATAATTATCCTCCCTTCTATAACGCGTTAACCTAATATACTAGTATAGGATTACACCTAACTGCCTTATTTATTTTTTATTTTTAGATTATCTTATACTTTTATTTTATATTATTTTATTAATTAATATCTTTTTATCTAAGGTCTTTTTCTTTTATTATTTTATTTATATTTTTTCTTTTATTATATTTAATAATCTTTATATATTTTATTATTTATCTTTTTTCATTAAATAAATATTATAAAAATACTATACTTTTACTTAAGTTTTATTTTTCATTATATCTTTTTATAAAACTTTTATTTATATTTATAAGATTTCTACCTATTAAAGCTAGATTAATTAAATAATTATTAATTATATATAATATATATATTATTTTTATAATATTATAAAAAAAAACATTATAATTATTAAAAAGTTTAATTAAATACTTTATTATCTTATAGTTATTAACTATATTTTTTTTAATACTATTAATATTTATTATATTTAATATTAAAATTATACTATTACTTATTATTTATATATTTTTATTAATATTATTACACCTTTTATAAATCTTTATAAAGGTTTTATTTATTAATTATTATTTTTTAATACTTTTATTTTATTATTTAATATTACTAAAAATCTTATTTTTATTATTTCTTTTATTAATAAACTTCATAATTAAAAAATTAATTAAATAAACTTAAATTCTAATTATTTTTTTTTTTATTATTATACTATTCTTTTATTAGCCTATTATTAAACATTTATTTAACTTTTAACTAGCTTAACTAATACTATTACTTTACTTATAAGATTTTAAGTTCTAAGAAAATTACTATTAAAATCTATTAATCTTATTAATAAACTATAATAATACCACAACAGACACTAGAAGTAAGTCATTGAAAATCCTATATTAAAAAATTTAGTACTAGAATATATAAAAGTAAGAAATTATTAAAAAGCAATAATAAAAGGTTATAGATAATAACTATTAATAAAATATATAAGGTTAAGATATATAAATAAATAAATATTAAATTAATTAATAAATAAAGTTAAAGATTTTTTATATATTTATTTAAGTATAAAAATAAATTATTTAAGTTATTATATAAAATATATAAAAATAAATTAAATTAAGTATATAATTAATTAACGTATATATAAAATAATATAACAAATATCTATAACAAACAAACCCACTTTTAATAATAATTATACAAATTATTAATTAGACCATAACTATAGTAAAGCTTTAGGTAAAGTAATTAATTATAATTAGCTTAAATAAGATTAATTTAAGCAGGTTTAATAACTTATATAGAATTAACTTAAGCGTATATAATAACTTAAATAAAATTAATTTAATCTATCAACTATTAGATTATTAATTCATTCTTATAAAAATAAATCTTATACTTATTTAAATTATAATAAACTTAATTACTATATCTTTTAATTACTATATCTCTTTTATTACTTAATAATAAAACTAGAATTAGGGTTTTTAATCTATAGACTAAGCAAATCCCAATCCATAAATTAAAAAGATTAACTATATCTTTTAATTACTATATCTCTTTAATTAACCAAGAACTAAATATAGCCATTAAATATACAATTAATTAAATGCATAATAAAATAAAATACCAATTCAATTAAATAATCAATAAATCACATAAAAATCATTAAAGATAAAACAAGTTATAATTAACTAAACATATCTATTACTAAAACAAATGTTTTAAACCAATTATTTAAAAAGCAAATAAACTAAAAAATAAAAAACATATAATAAAAAAAAACCCAGGATTTTAATTATAGATATATTAATAAAGTTTATTAAAATAAATTACTAAATATTTATTATAAAGCCATTTATTTATTTATCAAAATATCATATTATTATTTATAAGCTATATAATTTTATATATATAACTAAAAAAATAATAGCCTATTTAAAAAAATATTATTTTATAATTAATTATTATAAAAAAAAAAAAATTATATAAGCAATAGATAATATTTAAAATATTATTTAAAACTAGGCTTAATTAAAGGATTTCAAGTACCCGCCATTAATAATCAAACTAATCCTATTTATTTAAAAGCCTAAAAATAATAAATTAAAATATATAAAATATAGGCAGGTTTATCACCAAGTATAATAAATATAAGAGTATTACTATAAAACATATAATTAAATTAATAAATAATCTAAAAAAAATAATATCATAAAAAGAACTAAATAAATGCAAAAAGTACTATAAATAATAAGCATTTATTACCAATGGTTTTTCCAAATATATATAACTAACAGTTAATTTAAGGTTATATAAAACAATAAAAAAGCTAACGGATAGCTAGTAATAGGCAAAAGTATTATAAAAAGAATTATACAAATCTATTAATAACAGGCTAAGCGATTTAAGGCAAGCATTAAAAAAACAATCTATATAAATAATAAAAAAATAAAGCCAAATATATAGTTAGACTAGGTTAGGTAGGTAACCTATTTAGAAAAGTTAGACCCGATTAAGTTATAGGAAGTAACAGGCCTGATTTAAAAGTATAAAACCATATTACAGAAGTTATAAAAAAGTTTTAAACAAATAATAAATTAAACATAAGCAATAGTAATATTATCTAAGGTTAAGGCATTAGTGTTATTTAAGGTCTAGCGTAAAAAGATTAAGGTTAAGCCAGCTAGACTATTCGATAACCAGTTAAAAGATAATATATAGGTATAATATAAGAAGATATATAAGAAGTTATTATATATTATATAATAAATATAATAATAAGACAATAATAAAAGCCTATTATATGTTTATACTATAGTAAAAAGATATATAGGATAATTTTAAAGAAATAATTAAAAAAAATATATAGTTATTAAATAAGGGTTTAATAAAAAAATTAATAAAAAATAAAAAAATAAATTAATTATATTTAAATATAGTAATTAGGTTATTAAATCATTAAATAAAATAAGACTATTATAATAATATAATTATTAGCGGGTTAATAGTATTAGAGATCTAAAAGAATAGGAGGTAAATAAGCCTATTAGATTACACACTGATTTATTTAGCTATAATCAAAATCACGCGTATATTAGTGTTATACTAGTCGTATTTAAAAAAAAAAAAACAAAATAATTAAAATAATAAAAGATTTAGGTATAAACAAAAATAAAGTATAAAAGAAAATTAAAGGTATTTTTTATATTATATAAACTAAAGTATAAAGATTTATAATATAAATAATATATAAGCGCGATATAAAGCTAACGCTAATAGATTAAATTATAAAAATATAAATGTATAGGATATATATTTAATATAATATAATAATAAATAATACTATTAATTAAAACAGTAATTAAGTTATATATTAGTAAATTTAGTTTAGGATAAGTGATTTATCTAATATATTATATACGTTAATAAATAAGATATAAGAGTTATTAATTAAGTTAATAATAATAAAAAAAATAGGTTTAGGATTATTACCAGGGATCAAATAGGGCAAGTTAGAAAATAGTTATAATAAATAAAAGGTAAGTTATTTATTTTTATAGGATAATTATAATAAATAATTAAGAAAAGGCAAGGATTCGATCATTAAGTAAATCATAGGGTTAAATAATAGAAAAAGGGAATAGATTTTTAACAGGGGTAGTAAAGTAAACCTATATAAAGTAAAAACAATTTAAAAGTATAGGCGGGCGGTGAAGTAGTTCTAGGAATAGTTATTTGTATTAATATATATAATAGTAAAGTAACTAACGCGATTAATAAAAATTTTAAGATTATAAATAATAAATATAGTTAACAGAGGGATTTATAATATTATAATATATAACTAAATAATATATTTTATTATATTATACTATAAAAATTTCTAAAGCATAAGGTAAGATAAAGTAATTTATTAGTATTTATTATAAAAGATAAAAAAATTATTAATATAGTATTTATAGTTAGTATTATTATTTTAGCAGTAGGTACAGGGGGTGATAAAGCAGGGGGGTAAGCGTAGCCTGTTTTTATAGGCAGACGAGATTATAAGCTAAGGCGAGGAGAAGAGCGAGGTAAATAGGATAAAGTAATCAAAAGTAAGGGCAGAGAGGGCAGAGAGGGTATAAAGGGCGAGAAGCGGAGAGGAGGCGGCGGGGCTAACAGAGAAGGAAAATAATAAGAAAAGAAAGGAAAGATTAGTATAAGAAAAAATAACATAGACTAAAGGGTTTATAAATTAGGTTAAGAAGTATAAATAAATATTAGACTAAGTAAGACAAATTATATAATAGATAAGTAAATGGTTATTAGGGAATCGGTTAAATATTAGTATATAGCGTTATATTACGATTATAATCGCTAATTAGTATTTAAACTAGTTATAAAGGTAAAAGAGAAAGAGGGGCAAAGATAAGAAGAACAAGGATAATATTAGGGATAATTTATAGGATTTATAAGCTAAGCACAGGATATATATAGCAGGGATGATTTACGTGTAGTTATTAAAATAAAGGGATTTAAGGACGTAAAAAAAATAAAACAAATTCTAGGCAGTCAGCTGGTTATAGTACCGATTTTTAGGGTTTAGGGAAGGCAATTAAGGCAGTCCAGGGGGGGGGGTAACGGGCAAGCAATAGCATAATATATTTAATAGGCCGTAAAAGAAGGCACAGTTCCGGCGATTTGTACGATTATAGCGGGTAAATGTATAAGGCTAGTTATAGATAATAATAAGAGAGGGTTTAAAGTTTAAAAGACAGTAAAAAAAGGTAATATAGGCGGTTATATAAGGGAAAAGCCTAATTATATAGATCATAGAAATAAAAAGGGGGAAAAGTTTATTATTTATATTATTAGTGTTTTGTTTATTAAACAGGACAATAATTATAATTATACTATTAATATTATTATAAAAAGATTTATATAAGCAATATAAAAGAAATAAAATTAAGGGTTTAGGGTGGGTAGGGTTTAGTAGGGTTTAGGGTTTAGGGTTTAGGGTTTCAATTTCTCTTATATTAATTATACTAAGCCACTATGCTAGGTTGTTTTTATAAGGATTTTATATAGCCTTTTTATAAAAAGAAAAAATAAGAAAATAAGGAGTGTATAAGAGAGATAAAAGAAAATAAAGAAAATAAAAGAATAAAGGAATAATAAGATAAAATAGAAAAAATAGAAAAAATAGAAAAAATAGAAAAAACAGGAAAAACAGAAAAAATAAGGAAAATAGGAAAAGTAGGGAAAAATAAGAAAAAAACAAGGAAAATAGGAAAAACGGGAAAAACAGGGAAAACAGGGAAAACAAGGAAAACAGGGAAAACAAGGAAAACAGGGAAAACAGGAAAACAGGGAAAGTAATAAAAGACTAAGTAAATAATCAATCTTGGTTTTTTCTTATACTCTTTCTAGCCTCCCGGGTCTTTTCTATAGTCCTAGGGATATCCTTAGCTATAGAAAGGGCTGATTGGGCCCTAGTCTTAGCTAGAATAAGCCCTATCTGGTTATCCATCCAGGCTGCGGCCACAGGTCCCGCGGCCTTCTGGAGTTCCTTATAGTGCTTGGAAGACTCTTTTTCGAACAGACCCCCTGATGAGATAATTATAGGTCTAAAAAACGGGCCTAAATACTCATACTTGCGCTGTTTTTCCTTGGCAGCTTCCGCTAAGGTGCTATAGGCCTCGGGCTTGGCAGAGGGCTTATTTATAGCTACGATTTGGAGATCGTAAAAATAGCGGCTAGATCCCAGGGTAATAGCTAGATCTGCTTTTTGGTGGGTCTGGGGCCTTGGGGTCTTTGGGGGGTCTTGGGGTCTTGGGCCTTGGGTGCTAGGGCCTGGGGTGCTTGGGCCTGGGGTGCTTGGGGGGTTCCGGGGGTTTTGGAGGTTCTGAGGGTCCTTGGGGCCAGAGGGGATATAAGGGGTCAGGGAAGGTTCGATTTCCACTTCTAGATTAGCCCGGCTAGCTAGTGATTTATAAATGGCTCGGGTTATCTGATTGTGGCGATTGATCCACCTTCGGGCTGCCCCCTTACACACGTCTTCGTGGCCTAGGGACGCTTTTTCTCCGCAGCTATTGCATAGGCTATTTCCTAGCTTAACTGGGATTAGTAGTGGCTAAGATAACTGCTATTTTCGATCCTAGCTCTTTGCTGGTCTGGGTATAGAACCTCTGCTAATCTCTCTATCCGTAAGCTAGTGGCCTCTATAAGGACTTCCTTGGCGGTCTGGAAGGGCTCCTTAGGCTGGCTTCTAGCTATATTCCTTCCTAGAATCTCATCCAGGATAGGTTGACTAGCGTTTCTTGCGGCTTGGTAGATTTTTAAGGCAAATTCCTTATATAAGGGTATTCCAAGCCCTCCTTCCCTAGCTGGTAAGGCCACTAGGTCTTGCTGGGCCTTATTGAGTTCCATAAGGTTAAAGGGCTGACCCCTGGGGGACCTAGAAGCTAGGCCTTGGATAGAGTCCTTGATAAGGTTATCCAAGGTAGCCCACTGAAGGTCTAGGCCCCTGGGGTCTAGCTGTCTTAGCAGGTGCCTAAGAAGAAGATGAACGCTTCCTCTTAGTAATAGCAAGCTATACTGCTTTGGAAGGTCTTCTAAGGCTGTGATAGTAGCCGAAAACTTGGATATCTTGGCTTCTAGAAATGCCTTTCTGGTCGATAAGGGACCTATAAAGGTCCCCAGGGCCCCTAGGCCGGTTTGGCGTAATCTAGATACCTTATATTCCTTGCTTTTGGCTAGGTTCAAGGTCACAGGGGCTTTCTGGAAGGTTTCTGTTATCTTAGATAAGATAGGGACTTGATGGTCTTTATCCAAGACGTAAACGTCATCCAGATAGGCTACGATAGTTGCCCTAGGTAGCCTAGCCATCAATGCTTCCAAGGTGGGTCTGAAGGCTAAGGAAAATAACAAGGGCCCAAGAGGGTCCCCTTGTCTGACCCCTTCGCTAGAGGCCACCATAGCCCCTGTTGCCGTGACTAGAATAGAGGGGCTGTTGTATGCCCAAGCAGCTGCCTTATAGAAGGTTGGGGCGTAGGTGGCTATGGCCCCAGCTATAGCTAGTCTGCTGACCGAGTTGAAGGCGTTTGCTAGGTCTAGAGAGGCTATTTTAGCTATACCAGAATGGTTGTTTCCGGTTATAGCTTCTTCCAGCAAGAAAATAGCTGGTTCGACCCCTCCAGGGCTATTTACCCCTAGCTGGTTGGGCAGTAGCATAGAGGTTTTGAAGGAGGTGATGAGGATAGCCTTCATAGCTAGCCTATAGATGATATCCCCTATTGCTATAGGTCTTATGCCCTTGTCTGGTTTTCTAAGGGCAATCAACCTAGAAGCACATAGAAGCCTAGCCCCAGGGGCTGTACCTTGTCTGATCATATCAGCTAGAAGCCTAAGGAATTCCACGGTAGAAGATTCCCTAATAGCTAGGTCTAGTAACGGTCTGGTCCATCCACTAAGGCCCGAGGCTTTCTCCGGGCTTATCGATTTAATAGCCTTTAGAATAGTCTTTTGGGTAATAGATTGGCCAGCGGCTGGCCTAGCCTTGTTGGAAATAAACGGGTTTTTAGGCCCTATTGGGTGTTTTTCCAACAGCTGGGCCCTAGTCTCGGGGCTGTCCGCTGCCATAGGGGCGTTTTCGTACAGGGCTCTAGAGGCCCTACCCAGATAACCCATTTCCAGTAGCCTTATAGCTTGCTTGGTCGGATCTGGGTTCTGTGGGGTTTCCCCGGGGCCCTTGGCTTGGATCAAGGTCTGTAGGGAATCCAGGTTTTGAGGGAAATCCCTTAGTGTAGCTGATAGCTGACCTTCCTGAATAGCTAGACCTAGGACCCTGGGGAGGATAAGAAAGTGAAGCAGGGCCTTTTCCGTAGGTCTAGCTAAGAAGGCCTCGGCCAATCGTTTAGCCGTTGCTATAAAAACAGCAGCGTGCCTAGCGTGGAGTCTATTTTCGGGGACATAGACTGGGGAAAAAGCCAGTAGGATCTGTGTTGTGGGGGCATCCAAGGAGGGCTTCAGGGCTTGGAGGTGTTGTTTTTCCAGGGCCCTTGGGTTCCCTATAGCTTCTGTAGCTGACGTAGCTGCCGTAGCTGCCGTAGCCGCCGTAGCTACCGTAGCCGCCGTAGCTGCCGTAGCCGCCGTAGCTGCCGTAGCTGTCGTAGCTGCCGTAGCTGCCATATCCTCTGTTTCTATCATAGCTGCCCAAGCTGATTCTGCCAAGGTCCTTGGGGCTCTAGAACCTTTTGATTTCGCTAGGGTAACTGGACCTATGGGCTTTTTCCGGATTAGCCAACCTCTTCGAGTTGGCTAGCCCTTCCAAGCTCATAAGATCATCCGAGATTCTAAGCTTTTTCAGGACCTATAAGTCTCTCCGGACTAGTAGGTCTTTCTAAGCTCTTCGGCCCTTCCCAGTTATCCGGCTTATCAGTTAGGTCTATAACCTCGTTAGGCTCGTCAGAGTCGAATAGGTCGGATAAGGAAGGCAGGGAGGTCATAGAAGAGGCTCTAGACCTAGCCCTTTCCTTGCCTTTTCCTTCCCCTAGTCTCTGATTTTCCAGATCATCAGGGGACCTATTTCTCAGCCGGGTAGCTGGATGGATAAGGTCATAGGAAGACCTTCTTTTCCGACCCTGATTCAGCTGTATAGCCACGGGGCTATTAGGTCGGACGGATTGGGTAGCTGCCCTCCTAGCTAGGTTGGAGCCAGGGTTCGTGCCAGCTATACCGTGTGCCTTGGCCTGATGGGTAAGGATTCCGTGCTGGCCTAGGCAAGCGGTATAGCAAATAGGGCAGGCAACTAAGCCCAGGGGCTGCAGCTCCAGGTTAGTGTATTGCTCATCGGGGTGTATCTTACGTATATGGTCCAAGGGGTCTTTATAGACCCTGTTGCAGGTAGGGCAGGAAGCCATGGGTAGGTAAGATAACAGGGAATAGCTATGCGTAGCTAAGGGCAGCTATAAATAGCTATAAATAGCTTGGAATAGCTTGGAATAGCTTGGAATAGCTTGGAATAGCTAAGGGTAGGTAAAATAAATAGCTATAAGATAGCTAGAAAAACAGCTATTAAATAGCTAAAAAACAGCTATAAAAATAACTATAGAATAGCTAGAAAAACAGCTAATAGGGTAGCAAAGAGATGGCTATAAAATAGCCAGAAAAACAGCTATAAAGACAGCTGTAAAACAGCTATAAAGACAGCTGTAAAACAGCTATAACAATAGCTAATAGGGTAGTAAAGAGATGGCTATAAAATAGCCAGAAAAACAGCTAATAGATAGCTATAAAAAAGAGTCTATATAACTAGAAATAACCCAAAGCCAACCCAAAGGTAACCTAACGGTAACCTAAGGGATAAGTCAAGGATAAATTCTAGTTAAATAGAATAAAATAAGGATAAAACAAAGATAAAATAAGGATAAAAAACCCTTGTTAAATCATAAAAAAACAAGGATAAAACAAGGATAAAAAACCCTTATTAAATCATAAAAAACAAGGATAAAACAAGGATAAAACAAGGATAAAAAAGTAAAGATAGAAAAAAAAACAGGAAAAACAAGGACTATTAAATAAGCTAAAGGTATAACCGAAAACAGCTATAACCCAACGCCTTAGCTGCAAACAGCTATAAGGCAAAGGTATAGCCGAAAACAGCTATAACCCAATGCCTTAGTTGCAAACAGCTATAAGGCAAAGGTATAGCCGAAAACAGCTATAACCCAATGCCTTAGTTACAAACAGCTATAAGGTAAAGGTATAGCCGAAAACAGCTATAACCCAACGCCTTAGCTGCAAACAGTTATAAAATAAAAGTATAGCCGAAAACAGCTATAACCCAACCCCCTAGCTGCAAACAGCTATAACCCAACCCCCTAGCTGCAAACAGCTATAACCCAACCCCCTAGTTGCAAACAGCTATAAAATAAAAGTATAGCCGAAAACAGCTATAACCTAACCCCCTAGCTACAAACAGCTATAAGCTAAAGATATAGCTAAAAACAGCTATAACCTAATACCCTATAATAAACTAAAAAAAACCCAATGCCTAAAAAAACCCAATCCCTTATAATAAACTAAAAAAACCCAATGCCTAGAAAAACCTAATCCCTTATAATAAACTAAAAAAACCCAATGCCTAGAGCAATCTAAAAAAACCCAATGCCTAAAAAAACCTAATCTCTTATAACAAACTAAAAAAACCCAATGCCTAGAAAAACCCAATCCCTTATAATAAACTAAAAAACCCAATGCCTAGAGCAATTTAAAAAAACCCAATGCTTAAAAAAACCCAATCCCTTATAATAAACTAAAAAAACCCAATGCCTAGAGCAATCTAAAAAAACCCAATGCCTAAAAAAACCTAATCTCTTATAACAAACTAAAAAAACCCAATGCCTAGAAAAACCCAATCCCTTATAATAAACTAAAAAACCCAATGCCTAGAGCAATTTAAAAAAACCCAATGCTTAAAAAAACCCAATCCCTTATAATAAACTAAAAAAACCCAATGCCTAGAGCAATCTAAAAAAACCCAATGCCTAGAAAAACCCAATCTTTTATAACAAACTAAAAAAACCCAATGCCTAGAAAAACCCTAACCCTTTATAACAAACTAAAAAAACCCAATGCCTAGAAAAACCCAATCTCTTATAACAAACTAAAAAAACCCAATGCCTAGAGCAATCTAAAAAAACCCAATCTCTTATAATAAACTAAAAAAACCCAATGCCTAAAAAAACCCAATCTCTTATAATAAATTAAAAAAACCTAATCCTTTATAATAATTTAAAAAAACCCTAACCCTTATAAAAAACTAAAAAACCTAATCTTTTATAAAAAACTAAAAAACCCTAACCCAATGTTAACCCAATGCTAACCCAATGTTAACCCAATGCTAACCCAATGCTAACCCAATGCTAACCCAATGCTAACCCAATGCTAACCCAACGTTAACCCAACGTTAAAGGTTTACTAGGGTTTGGGGGTTAGTGTTAGGGTTTAGGGTTTAGGGTTTAGGGTTTAGGGTTTAGGGTTTAGGGTTTAGGGTTAGGGTTAGGGTTTAGGGTTAGGGTTAGGGTTAGGGTTTAGGGTTAGGGTTTAGGGTTAGGGGGGGAAAAAAGAAAAAAGAGGAAGGAAGGGGAGGAGAGGGCGACTGGAGGGAGGGAAAGGGCGAAGGCGCGGAAAGAAAGAGAAAAAAGAGGGCAGAGGGAGGAAAAGAAAAGGAGGAGAGAGGAGGAAGGAAGGAGGGC